>OY282449.1:152837138-154282138 GCA_958295655.1 Palloptera scutellata | reverse complement strand
AACAGGAGCAGAAAAATGACAACCAAGGAAATACATGAAAGTAAATTTTTATAGCATTGTTATTGCAGTTCGCTTGTTGGGTAGTTCGGTCTGAAATCAATTACCAGAAGCACCGAAAATTCTTTTATAGGATGATGTGGATATCAATTAAAAAAGTATAATCGACATCGAAAATAGAATCTTTTGAAAAAATACAATCCAGATTCCTTTTAAAGAAAAAGAAGGAATGAAAGTGTGTTAAATATAACCTCAAACATCTGAAATACTCAATTGTCAGAGAATTGAATATGATTTCAATGCTCCGTAGTAAAAAAAAAACACTGGGCGACGGTGTAGCCCAACTTTTGATGAGAATGTTGCAATATTTTTATGTGAAATGAAAATAAATTGTGTAACGAAAAACACTTAATATTTACTTATAAGTACAGAAAAACAAGTACGGCAAAAAAAGCTTATCTAAAAGTTTCGGTACACAAATTAGTTTTGTGCCCAATTTGCTTTTCGGTGCTGTAACGTAAAATTCGATACAGTTGGTCAGCTTATGTTTGGTAGTAATTTACTGCCCCATCCAGGTTAGCTTAGGCGTTCTAACGGTAATGTGTATCTCCAAATGTCATAAAAGTCACGGATGTCAAAAAATGAGCAAGTAAGAAAGAAGAAACATAAAGATACCTACTTATTAAAATAGTGTGTGGGGCATAGTGGAAAAACAACACAACCAACAGCAACTCGAAATATGGACAACACTTTTGACATGCGTCTTTTGTTTCTTCCTGAGATACAAGCAATTTTCATAAAAACTTTTCCATTTTATATTAAATTAATACAAATATAAATATAGTATGTTTAATTAAAACAATATATGCCAGAAAACATCTATACTCGTCTTTAATGTCATGCTAATGATATTGTTTCTTGTAAAATACTTGAATAATTTTTTTCGCTTGCTTGTCCAATTATGTTAAAGTCTAGACCCAATCATAGTAAAATAAAGAAGTATGCTAAGCCGAACTCTCTCCACTTTAAATGAAGGAAATTCTGGTTCTCCTAAAATTATTGTCAGAGAATTTATAGCGCGTGGTTCCATTTCACTTCATATCAAAAAGTATTAAAGTTATGTTACAAATTGATAAAATGCGATTCTGGCTATGAAATAATTTTTTCTCCAAATATATTTATGATTTTTTTGACATATTTTTTGACAACCCGGACCACTTTAATACTACGCTCCCAGTTTAGTCTACTTGTTTTTTTTACTATGGACCAAACCACTCTGTTGAAATAGAGAGACAGATATACCTACTTATATATTTAATATAAAATTATTTGTCTAGATGATTTACATTAAATTTGGTATGGTGTTAATTGTGTTACTTCATGATTTATAACTTTCTCATCGTTTTACTCGTACGTATTTCTTGCGCTCCCATATACGAGTAAATATGTACTCGTATACATACAAAAATATTTACATACGTATCTACGATCGTTTTGTAGCGCATTACTAATATATTCTCTTCAATTTATTTATGTATTTGCAGATAAATTTACGTTTAATACTTGTTAGTGGCAAAACAAAAGAATTCCTATTTAAACCATCAGATTCAGCTGGTGATATCGCACAAACAGTATTTGATAATTGGCCTGAAGGTAAGCAAAATAACCATTTACCCTCTGGATAAAGATCATCTATGAGTTTTAATTTAACAAAATCTAATAATAATGTATTATTTTTTTCTATAATTTGATATGCAAACTCATCTACGCCCAAATCATATTAAAGTAGTACTAAGGAGTGAGATCGAAAAAATCGGATAACTTTGAAAGACCACTGATTTGAAACTCTTCATCTGAATGAAAAAATTCAAAAAATCACATGTTTTTTGACTTATGAACTTTCAGTTGAGTCATGGCATCGGAAGTGGAAAGACGCGATTTAGTTGTTGAATTATTTCGAGAAAATCCGCAGTGGAGCCAGAAAACCATTGCAAATAAGGCGAAAGTTGCACAAAACGCTGTCTCGATGATTCTTAAAAAATTTAATACAGACTTAACAGTTGCTAGAAAATATGGCTCTGGAAGGAAATGCGGTTTCGTGTCTCCACAAAATGCGAAGAAAGTCGTTGCTCTCTTAGAGAAGAATCCAGCGTTGTCTAATGGCGGAAAAAGCGAGTTGCAGTGAGTTTTTAGTTCGTAAAATTAAAGAAGATGCGGGCCTTAAAACATACAAAGTGCAGTCAGTACCCGACAGCAACGCTACTAAGAACGTGGTAGCCCAGAGCCGAGCTAAAAAGGTGAAGACAGAAATTTATGTGAAGGAGTGCCTTCAGAAGAGATTGCTGCTCTCCTGCCACTACAGTAAAGTAACCCTTAAATGGTTCGAAGACCAAAACATCAAATTGGTACCAAAAATCGCCAACCCACAAAATTTCCCAGAACTTCGGCCTATCGAGAGATATTGGGCTCTAGTGAAAAGAACATGAAAGGCAAATAACAAAGAAGCTAAATCCATGGAAGATTTTAGAAATAAGTGGAATGCTGCCGCAAAGAGAGTCTCAGAAATGACAGTAAAGGCGCTAATGACAGGCATACTTGAAAAGCTGTCCGAATTTTGTAAAAAAACAACAAACAAATTAGAATTTAAATTTTCTTTTCAAATTTCAATGCTAGGACAATTTAAAGATATCCGATTTTTTCGATCTCACTCCTTATATTTGGGAGATTTTGGGCACGATATATTTTACACATATTTTTCTGGATCAAACCCGTACATGGAGCAAGTTCCAAGCCGTGCTTTTTCCAGGCATCGTTACAGTTGCATCGGTTTAGACCGTGTTCTTTGAAGAGATGGCGTTTGTTACCGAAAACGGTTTCATTTCAACAAACCAGCTCTTTTTCTTGTCTTGCTTTTGGGTCATCATTTCCCTTTCCTTTACGAACTTTCTTTCACACAGCAACTTCAAGGTTTATATCCATATCGACACCCTTAATTTATAAAGTAGTGTTACCAAATCCACTATGATGTAATTAATTACAAATCGAGTTTTTTATTCATTACGATCAAAAGTGATTGCCTGAATCATTACTAGAATATTTGAAGTGATATCGCTCGTTTGCAGTAAGACTGCTATAAATCAAAAAACAAAATTTTTGAATTAAGGATACAGAAATAACTGATATTTTGTTTCTTGTGGGGAAAAATTAGAATTGTATCTTTGAACTCTTCACGTTAGAATAGTTTTTGTTGTTGAAAATTGTATGAAGTGATACGTAAAATGAAAAGTTTAAATGTTTTTTGCAGCAAAGGAGCGCTATGTAGACATGAATTAAATTTTTCACAAAAAACTTAAAACAATTTTTAATTGCGTCAAATTACCAAAGCTTTCTTATCCAGGTATTTTACACAAATTACACGAATACATAAATGGACTTTTACTTCGTTTTAAACATTAAAACGTTATAATAAAGTCCAGTGACATGTTTAACAACATTGTAGACATACTTTAAGGGGGTTATCCCACAATATGCGCACATAAAACCATTCGTATTTAAGTCAATTTGCAAATAAGTAATGAAAGAATTAAGGCACAAATTAAAATACACGGGATGGAACTTACACAGAACAATATTCTCCAACATAAATGCAAACAAACAGTGGGAAAGAGAGGGAGAGATGGAGAGAGACGAGAAAAGCAGACCGAGAATTGCCCCAACAAAAAGACAAAACGTACAACCCAACCGTCAATACCTTCCATCCTCGTATCTGCCATGACTGCAAAGTAAACATTTTTGCTTTTCAAGCGCATGCACATAGAACTGGTCAAATAGAAAGAGGATAAGAGTAGGCTATGTTAGCCCGAATCTACTAGCTGTGCCATAAATTGTAATGCGCTGCGCCGCGCCGCGCCGCCATCATCCGGCAACTTTTCCATTCTCTCTACTCGTATATTTAAGTTTGTTCTCCCAAGTTGGTTATTTCCAGTTGCAGAACTCTTTACTTCACTGACACAATCACACAGACACGGCAGGCAGCTTCAGCTTTGTGCAAATTTCGTTGGCGTCCAAAGTACACACTGCCACCAGATCGCACCGCCATTAATCGTCATTGCTCGTCGTTCTTCTCCCTTTTTCCTCTCTTACTACACTTAATTCACAAAGGTAAAGAGAGCGCAATTCTGCTCCAGTTCATGCGGACTGGATTCTGGAATTT
Organism: Palloptera scutellata; assembly: GCA_958295655.1. Lineage (NCBI taxonomy): Eukaryota > Metazoa > Arthropoda > Insecta > Diptera > Pallopteridae > Palloptera > Palloptera scutellata. Next base: position 154,277,928 of record OY282449.1, on the reverse strand, counting down.
TTTCTGCTGCAGTTTGCATAGTTTTGTGTTTAATTTAAACACCATCACCACCCTCCATGCATAATTCACTTTGTTCATTGTTGGATGGGGACGACAAGGCACACTGCCACCAGGCTTATCCCAATTCTCATTGACTGAGTGTAGACTAGGTAAGTATAATGCAGTCAGCATTGGTGAGAATGTAATTTAATCGATTTCGTGACCTCAGGCGATCAATTCTACCAATTTTGCAATTTAATGTACCCAATGATGGTACGCGCTTATTGACATTGCAATTCCCACCTGCTCATCAGCGTATCAGCAAATGCCGGTGATTGTGGTTGAACAAACAAAATGTGCATTCGCTTAATTGACAGCATTTGTGAGTCAACGCCAATGGGCGCTGTAGCAATTAAGCAAAGCAGATATTTGATTTTTATTTCGTAAACCTGCATGTTCTCGAAACTTTGTCACAATCAAGCGAAATAACGTTCAAGGCTGTGTCAAATAAACAACTGGGAAAATTCATATTAATATAATATTTACATAAAACTTGAGTGCAAACCTATTCGTTATATGTCGATATTTTTTAACACCTCTTAATTTGCAATGCTTCAATAAATCTAAAATATTTCGACAATATCGATGCATCTGCCATCACATTTTCAAACATTTACAGACATACATACATATGCACCTAACCCATATTGTCCGTTTTGATCTTATTTAGAACACAGACTATTGAACGGTCTAATATCCTTTCTGCGTTTAAATTTTGTTTTTATTATTTATGGGATTCCCAGGGGATTGCTCTAGGTTTAGCCCGGGATGCGAAAAGCTCGGCCTAGGCCCTCCATGGGCTGTTGGGCCATTAAAAGTAAAGTAAGCAGGTATTTAATTTAAAAATAAACCATTAGAAGTAATTTAAATACAGTTAGGGTGTTCACAACGTGTCTTATTTTGCCGTGTTGTTATCGAGTCGTAAAATGTTGCATTAAATTTATGACAGTTGAGAGGTTACACTGGCACTGACTACGTTACCTTATGAGCACCCCATATACTCAAATTTTGAACTTAAGCGCACAATGGCGTTGCATTCATTTTCATTACCTTAATTGTTGCTGGAGTTGCAGCTGTACTAAAAAATTCTGTCCAATTTATTATAATTGTAAATAACTATTTACTTTCTTTGCTTTCATATGTGCTTCTTCTTCCTTGCAAAATATCTTTAAATTATGTTGATTAAGGTTAGACTGGGTTGGGCACGAAATCCCCAAACCAAAATCGCCAAACCAACATCCCGCAATCCAAAATCAAAATCCCCAAACATAAACTCCCTATTTTTTCTGTGAAATATGTTTAGATTCTGTTATCAATGATTTTGATAAAAACCAACTTTGGAAATTATACAACCCCAATACCCACAAACAAATCAAATTTGAAACGTCTTAGAAATAAAAAAACGTTTGGATTCAGCCAAGAAACGTTACTTTATATCAACATCGCATAATATTTCACAATTTTAATTAGAAAGTGAAATCTGTATGCGTTATAGATCGCACACGCATCCAATCGGTTTTTAATAATTTTTTTAATACCATTTTGAAGACATATTGGCATTATTTATTTACTTGAAATGGTGATTTTGATTTCGAGGATTTTGATTTAGGGGATTTTGATTTTAGGGATTTTGGATCTGGGGCAATTTTTGGGGGGGATTTCGTGGCCCTCCCGATTAGACTAGCTGACATAGTCACTCTGACTGCTTTGTGTGTGTTTGCTAGATTAAAAGCTACTTCTATTGGCATGTTTGGATTAGTATAAATATTTTTCTCTTTATTCCAAACAAAGTAAATAAGAGACGCCTACAAAATTACACACGAAATGCTTACTAGGAAATAATTGTTACAAAAAGTAGCAATTCGTCTTTATAGTGCGAGAGATGTCTTCCACATGTGTTGACTTTTCGCTTTTAACAGATTCATTTGAGATTGATTGCTACACAGATATGGTAAGAACAGCATATTGCAATGCAAAAGCAATAACAAAGAGCACCATGGATAAGTTAAACTGCAACAACTGCAAAGCACAACTGCAAAGCACAACTGCCACGTAAACCACAGCAAAGAAGCAAATCAATGGGGATGCATTTAGACACATACATACATATGTATACTGAAATGTATGCATGCATTTACATAACCACACATGTACACATGCACACACACACACACGCACGTAAACTTGTAGCAAATAGGCGATACTAGTGCATTGTAAAGTTGGGCGAAGCGTGCTCGTCTGTTTGCCAGTTTGTATGTGCATTCACCATAAAATTCAATTAACATGCATCAAAGTTGGTGTGTGGTGTTGTGTGGCGTGGTATGTTGGTGAACAGTTTTCAGTTTTGTTGCAGCAATGAATCAACAATGGCCACTATCACTGCTACCTATGTGCTCGTGTATAGTGTGCATTAAATAGTACATATGTACTACATACATGCATACATGCAAGCACACACAAACACACATAGCTTTTCGCTTAATTTAAATTTGATGTTTTCATGTATCCACTAGCGAATCCTAGGAGGGGGCTTTGGCTTTATAACGTCCTCTTTCCGATGAATACCTTGTACGTTTTGATGTTGCTTATGCATCAAATCAATATTTTAAATGGACAAATATTCTTCCGCAATCTCAGTTTGCTGTGTATCTATCATGGAAAGGAACATTGATAAAAAACTACATTGGCTGGTTGCATTGTTGATGTTGTTGCCATTGTTGTTTTACTGTTTGTTGCCAAACTTACATTCAGATATCACAATAAGCCTTTTTGGCCTAAATGTGCTGGCACTCTCTGTCAGCCATTCAGATGCAGGCGCGGATCCACAATTCCCTCAAATGGGGAGTCCTGACATTTTTTTGTTATCTACCATCTTAATTTGTATAAGGTTTTGAGAAAATAAAAAATAATATTTCTCAAGCAACAATAAAAACATTTAAAAAAAGATTCTTCTTTAATGCCACAGGAGCCCACGAAGAGTCTAGACCAAACTTTTTTCATGTTGGTCGTGTTATACAGGATATACTATTTATAATTTGGAATTTGATTTTAGCGTAAATAAGAAACAAATAATTTTTCTTTTCGTTTTTATTATTCGAAAGTACTTACAATTGATCCGGTTAATTGTGGAACACTATTCCATTCAAATTACTTCCTCGGCTGACCTTGCAGTAGCCCATACGATCAACCTAATTTTTCTGTACATTTCCGACTGTATGGAGCTGTACTTGACCGATTACTTTACTTACTTTTAATGGCACAACAGCCTATGGAGGGCCTAGGCCGAGCTTTTCGTACTTGACCGATGGCTACTCAAATTAAGAGCCTCAATCTTTGCTGGATGGTTAGCGTGACGTTTATCTTTAAGCGTCACTTCCCACAAATAATAGTCGAACGGAGTCAAATTGCCAATGGCCAATGAATATCAGCAAAGCCAAAAGATCAATTGTTGCACAGCTTGTGTGACACGACATGGCATCCTGTTGGAACCAAATGCTTTCTAAGTCCATATCTTCTAAAACAGGCCACAAATACTCAGTTATCATTGTGCGACAGCGCACCCCCATTCACTGTAATGAATCTTTCCACCTCGTTCTCAAAGAAAAATTGGATACCGCCGATCAAAAAACCTCAGCAGGAAGTTACTCGTTGAGGGTGCATTGGCTTAATAACATAAATGCTACAATATACCGAAGACTGATAATTTTTTCAGGGCTCACAAGGGATTTCAGGGATAGCAAGAAGATCGCAGGTCGCTTAAAAGCGTAATCCATTATTTGGTTGGAGATTTGACTGGAGAGCAACTCCATGCAATTGTTGACAGATGCTGCCTTTTCGGGAGAGAAAGTGTTCGGGAACTTGCTTATCAAAATTAACACTGTCATCTCATACAGTGCTGCAGTTGATCGTCTGTTCTCTATACGTGTTTTTGGAGAAAAAATTTATATAAATTTTATTTTTCCCATACAAAAAGTTAACGTTAACGATTAACTTTAACTCCGTTAATTTTTTCGGAATAAACGATGAATTAACGCTTTTCGGATTAACGACGTTCATTTCTACATTAACTACAGACAGCCTAGAAAGCACTGGCTCCCAGACCAATCGTATAACTATTAGTCTAATACATACTTAAGTAATCGGTTGATGGCCTCAATATCTAGACTCACTAAAATGCATCTATAACTAGAATCTTCTTTCACAAGAATCCTAAACCGAGGCATGAGTATTAATTAACTTTTGAGTTCCCTCACAGATGTAACAGATGCTGTGGTGTAACCAACAATGTCGTCAATTGCCGTTGGTAGAATCCATGTCAGAATATTGCCGTTGTTGTGCACGTGCACAATTACAACAACAACAATAACGGTAGAGTGGTAGCTGTGGTGTAGTGGTAGTGCGTTGGACTGCTACGCAAAGTGTCCGGGGTTAGAATCTCGGCACAGGCAAAATCAAAAAAAAAGTAGAAAAAAAAATGTTTCTACACGTCACCACCTCTTGGTGGCAGGCAATGGCAAACCTACAAGAGTAAAAATTTCTATGAAAAGCTTTTCACTTCGCCGTTCGGATTCGGCATTAAACTGTAGGTCCCTTCCATTCATGTACAAATATAACACGCACAACATGAGTGAGTGCGAAAAGCTCGGCCTAGGCCCTCCATGGGCTGTTGTGCCATTAAAATTAAAGTAAGTAAGTACAATAACGGAAGAAAGCAGAACAGTAAGTCCAACAAAGCCCAACAAAACAAATACCAAATCGTATTTTTAATTTTTGCTTGTTTAGTTGACTTATTGTAGGCCTCAAGTTGATCGATGCGGTAAATACCACGAAAATAAAGCTGTCTGTCCATTAGTGCAAATGCAGTAACTTGTCCGTCCACTTGTTTTCTAGAACTGAATGATTGACGTGGATCTGCACAGTCTTCTTCTGCTATTGTAATTGCTGTTTACAACATGCACAACATGAGTGGATGCGAAAAGCTCGGCCTATTGTGCCATTAAAAGCAGAAAAGAAAGTTATTGCGATATGGCAAATCTTCCTATCTATCCATGTCGCTACCTCTATTCTTCAACCACTATTCCCGAAAACTTCCATTTTTAAGAAAACGAAAAAACGTTTTTAGGGACTTGTTGAAAATAAACTTAAGTATTCAAGCGGAGATACGAGGTTGAAGTACTGGCCTAAAATTTAATTTTTTTTTCGTACAAACTCGCAGAATACCTATTTCTATCTGGATTCTTATGATATGTTATACATTGTGAGCAAAAAATCTTAATTTTGTCAAAAATTGAGATGCGTGGTTGAAGTACAGAGGTAGCGATATGGATTGTATGTGTATCTAGCGAGGGTATAGCTTGTTGACAAATAAATTAATTTAATTGAACCCGCTTGAGCAACTACAGGACAACTGCGCAGCAAGTATTTCTCATATGTACATACAACTTAAGTGCATTCATATGTATTTGTGTATACAGTCAACGCTCGAAACCGTGAACTAAAAAACCCAAGGGTTTTCACGTTTTCGATTGTGGAAAAAGATAGCTGAAACTTTATTATCTAAATAAAAACTATATTTATGGTACATACCAAATATTTCTAGGGGATTCCCAAAATTGCTCAAATATGTAATGAGATTTGATAAAAAAATTCCAAAAAAAAATTTTCCCGTTTAAAGAGCTTTAAGATTTTGTTCACGTTCCATAATGTTCATGAAAGTGGATGTTCACGTTACCGGATGTTCAAGTTATCGAAAGTTGACTGTATTTTTATATATGTGCATATACAAGATACACACGTCCATAATTGTAGCCATACAGATTACCATATTTATTTAATTGTACAATGGCTTACGGCCAAGACCGTGAATACTTATTTTTGCTTTTTTCTTCTTACTGGCTTTTTTAATGCCATTGCTTATTTTTGTTGTGACGCTGTTGCCATTTCAGCTTTATATATTTTATATTAAACAAAATTGTAAATAACAAGTAAACAAATAAACAAATGCAGTATGCAATAAAATTATGCAAAAAATAAGCAACAAAACAGAAAATGTTAATAGCAAAATGTTGCAAACGGTTATGAAATGGAAAGTAAAAAGAAGCAAGCGCAACACGGAAATAAGTCAAAGTTTCGAAACGTTTATCTACTTACATGCATATTAAATATGTGCAAGCAGTAGCAACTCAGTGAGCATTGCTGCATGAAAGCTTTTCTGTAACCTAGTCTTATTTTCGGAAGGGTTTGTTTACTTATTTGCAGTTATGGCACTAAGTCGATAGTCAGCCGGACTTGCCTTCCTACGAAAAGCTTATCGTCTATGGTATCTGCAAAGCACGTTAGTTGGCGCCTCTTGGTAACGTTATAGGCTATCGTCTTTCCAACACAGATTGCATCTTCGCCATCCACACGTTAGACCACCTTAACGTATAAAATATGTACCTTATGCTACTTTTATATCCATTCAACATGACGTAGCTAGCAAATGTCGCTCTAGATTGAGAACTCTCTGAATGAGAATTTGTCTTATGTTCCTATACATTCAGTTATACTTAGAAAACGATTTTCTCTCACCTTAGCCCTAAAAGCCTGTTAGTCTTCAGAAAAGATTCAAGATTATTTCACGGAGAGTATTTTTTGTCTACTCTCATTTTACACAAAAAAAACGGGAACAGACAGTTCAGGTAAATAATGCGTGCAGTTGAGGGTTAAAATTTTTTTTATTGCAATGTTACAAATTTAAATTTTTTATTTTGAATTTGAAAAGTTTAATACTTTCCCTTTAAGCTTTCCTCAACTGAATGAATTGGTTTCAATCACTTTGGATTGTGAGCTCAGGGCTAAAGCAGCGCGGCACTTACCATCTGCCAAGGTTCATTTATCTCAAACATATTGCCTCCTCCCCCTCTATTACACTAGAACCGAGTCGAAAATCTGTGCCGTTCCTACCTGCTCCTTGACTTATTGGGTGCTACGTGACCTCGATGAGTATAATATCTGAAGTTCAAGCTCCGTCAATGCCTTGTAATATTACTACTTGATAGTGTTAAAAAGATCGATTACAATTTTATCTTCCTAAATTTAAAAATATTTTACAATAACTTTACATTGTTTACGATCACCATCTGTAAAATGAATAGATACAGTGAAAGAGCTTGATAAATTTTTTACTTATTTTAGCGAAATTAAATGCAAAACGAAAATATGTAAGAAAACAACAAGAAAATATATAAACGAAGTAGCTACAATAAATGCTGTGCTGTTAACGAAATTAGTATTCCATTGATGTACCAAAACATCAATTTAAATCCGCCTGGTTTCTTCTCGTTTGTTTGGTTTAAAGTCCAAAAGTCCGTTTTATGGTTCCCGAACATACAAAAACAAGCATCCACAAAGGAATAGCAGCCACAACCAAACGCTAGCACTACATACATACATTTGCTTACATACATACTCGTACATATTTACTATTGGTGATGTCGATGATACTCTTGCTACTTTGGTTTTCTTTCCTCTGTTCATTTGCCACTTTTCACTCCACTCCACGCTGCTCTATCGTTTTGACCACCATTCAGCACAACACAGCTCATCACCATTCCATCAGTTCTGTTCTTTGTCAGAGGTCCCACATTGATAATAAACTCTCAAGCAAAATATCTTTCATTGAGCCAATGTGTTACTTGCTACCAGCACTAAAGTGTTGTGCCCGCCAACATCATCGCCGGCATCAAACACCAACCACCAATTGCTTACTTGTGATGAATATGTATGTATCTACCATATGTGTATGTGTGTTTGAACAGTTTGCGTTTATGTGTGTGTGTGTGTGTGTGTGTGTGTGTGTGTGTGTGTGTGAGACTATTTAATATTCATTTGTCGTTCACTAATGAAGGCGCTGCATTTGTCACTAACTTATCCTGATTTATTTGCTATGGACAAATACATTCATATGCATGTATGTGTTTACATATACATACATATACAAATACATTCATTCACACACACTGTTTGTGTTATACCATTACATGGCTGGCTACATATGATTGTCCTGCAGTGCTGCACAGACACATACATTCACACATACACATATACATACATAAGTTGAGTTCATCCATCTTTGCATAGGGTACTCTAGTATTATAAACAATGGAATTAATGTGCCCACATAACGCAAGGAATGGAATATGGTAAGAACGATTTCGGTGTGTTCTAGCTTTTTACCTTCTTTTTCATCGCATTTGATGGCAATAGAAATTTGCTAGCAAGTATGTAGTAAAAACAGATTCAGTTCTTTTGAGAAATTAATTTTATAATATAACACAATTTATTTCTAAACTACAGATCAAACAGTTTTTCAATACCTCCTTTATACTATACATTTACAGTGGTGGCCATCAGGTTAGCACATTTCATGCTAGGTATTTTAGATTCAAATTTAAAAGCCTGCAATCCTCACAAGGAACGAATTTGGCAATTTTGTTTAACTGTAATTCAATTACAAGTTTATACAAAATATTTAAATATTGGATTCGCAGGTTCTACGAGTACATTTCTAGGTGGACATAAGATTAGCACACTTAGGTAATTGTGTATTGCTTAGACTTTATGTACGTTGAAAATTAAAATTCATTATGAAACTTAACTTGGTTTTATAATAAATTTAATTGAAAAACTGTAGAAATGTGTGAAGGATAGGTCTTGGTTATCAGAAAGAAACAGTTCCCTCACTTTCCAAATTGAAGTTGAAACTTCAATAAATTTGTATGTTTTTCGATCATTATTGTATTCTTTTAGATAGTTTATGCTGCTGCGATTATTTTAGTCCAAGAAAACCGGTAAAATTTACCCTTGCTTAAATAATAAGGACACTTTGGAGTGAACCTACTACACAAGCCTGAATTAACAATGCAATACGGCATATCTGTAGCTTCCAAAAAGGATATAGTGTGACAGTAAAGTAAAATTAAAACCATGTTGTAGCAGAGTAGATGAAAAATTGTACGAAGAAGGAATACATTTTTAATATGAAATTTTTGGCTCAGATCAGATTATAAATGCGGAACAATTAAAGTTCTAGCATGAAAATAGCTATGATATTTATGAAATGTACTGGACATTGGACCTATAGAGAAAAATATTATATAAATTAATTTAAATCATTACGAATACGTTATTAGGAACTCGTTTATTACATTTCCACTACCACTAGGATTAGTCACTAGGATTAGTGGTAGTGTAAATCAAACTCAACTGTCACAAAACGTGTAGTGGAGTCTTCGTCACCACTGGTACTAAACGTAGTGGAGAGCAAAATTTAATCATTAAATCCCTGGTATGCAATTTATACAACATTTTAATTATACGGTTACTATTTTTGTGTATGATGAAAATATAAATAAGTTTAACTTTTGCTCGATATCGTAGAAACTACATTCTTAAAATTTGTGCTAGATTAAATGTGTTAATACATCTGTAAAACGGCTAAGTGTTTTGTGATTTGTCCAAACAGGAAGGCAGCAGAATTCCTTCATAAATTAGGAAGGAAGGACCTTCGCCGGATGGTGGGACTCATCACAGGACATAATCCATGGGGCCAACATATGACCACCATCGGCATCACCGAGGATCCGACCTGCACATATTGTCTGGAGGAGGTGGACAGCACAGAGCATTTTCTCTGTACATGTCCCGCCTTTGCCAGAACGAGATGACGCATTTTGGGTTTCGATGTCACAGGAATGGGCAAAGTTCACTCCTTCCCCTTCTGTGATCTTCTGAGATTTGTGAGAGAATTCGGAAAATTTGCGGAAGAGAACGTAGTCCCCCTATAACCTCTTTTTCTCTATCCCCTTACTTGCTGTCACCCATTCTTCTTTTCCTAGGCCTTAAATATAGGTACAATGTGCTACATAGCCTGAGTGCTTGAGGAACTGTCCGGCACTCGTAGGTCAGGTTCTCGGCCTTCTTCACATCCATCCATCCATCCATCCAAGTGTGTTAAACTCATGGCCAACACTGTACTCTTATGACACCACGTAATTTATGACTTGAATTAAAAACTTGGCCTAAACATCGAAAAGTTGCTAAAACCCAAAATGTAATCGTTATGACAAGACAGCAAACTAGAAAACTATAAACTAAATAGTTTATTTTTTTAAAGGTCTAGAAATGAAAAAATGGCTATGATATATTTAAATATATTTCATGCAAAGATATTTAAATGTTAACCAAAATAAATGGGTATTTCCTGCTGTCTGTAGGATTACCATTATGTACTATTCGCAGCTACCTGATACTTAAAAAGGTTATTGAGTCTTGCCATGTATTGTTATTACTTTCAGATTGGGATCGTGAAGCTGTTTCAAAAGCCGAAATCTTGCGCCTCATCTATCAGGGTAGATTTCTGCATTGCAATGTGACATTAGGTGCACTGGGACTTCCATTGGGAAAAACGACTGTTATGCATTTAGTGCCGCGTGATAATTTGCCAGAGCCCAATTCGCAAGGTAAAATCCCGCATAGATTTTCAAATTGAATGACAATTGCGAGTACACATGCTAAAAGTATTTCTCTCTCTCTCCCTCTTTCGTTTAGATCAAAGGCAAAAGAGCAAAGGAGGTTCTGGCAGATGCTGTTCGACGACATGCTGTATTTTGTAACTAAATTAGCCAGTAGTAACTTAAATTAAATTTAAAAACATATAATATTATTAATTAAAATTAATAACAATGATAATGTAACGATATGCTATAAAAATATATTTTATAATAACTGAACTTAAACGAAAGCAAAACTGCAGAGAGTTTTGAATTTGAACATTAAAACAATGTAGCAAAAGCAAAAAGCAGAAGTTTGGAACATAAATTTTAGTGGATTGATGATTGTGAAATAAATAGAAATATGAAATGAACGAACATTTTATGTAAAATTGAAGAGCAGAAAAACAAAAACATACAGTTTAAAAAAAATCTCCTTGTACGATTTCAGCAGGCAAGAAAATAAGTATTTATTAAATTTAAATGTGTACGAAAAGAAAAAATACTAAATAAAAATAAAAAGGAAGATTATGTAGATACTGACGTTGAAATTGAAAAAAAAAACAAAAAACAAACAAAAATAGTAAATTACAACTGCAACAAATATTACAAATACAAATATGATTATTATTATGATTATAATTATTAATATAAAAGAATTATATATACTATAAATATAAATGTATGTAATAATAATAAAATGCTGTTATTCCTTCCATTTTAATTTTTCGTTCTTAAAGTGTTCTAATAGCAAAATTTTACTTTTAATTAAAAATTTATGTAAAGCCAACGTTACAATCGAGCTAATGTGATTATTTATAAAAAGAAAATAAATACGAAACCCGCATTACAAACAAATACTAAAGTAAAATGTTATTTATTCTTAAAAAAATACAAATACAAATACATACATATTCTGTTATTCAGAGGACAACAAAGTTTAATTCCTTTGTATTTCATTTGAATTGCGTTCGGTTAAAGATTTGTATACATTTTGTTTTATTTTATTATAAAAAAAATAATAAAAATTAAATATGTGTGTAATATCAATACATCAATACTTGATGAAAGCAAAAATACTTACACATACTACGAACTCGTAATTTTAAATTGAGCAAACAAAAGTGTTTCTATACGTATGGTATGTACCCCGTCTGTTTGTATGCAATGATTTACGCTTACGTGTTCATCATAGCCGTTTGTAACAAATCAAAATTCAAATTGTTGTTAAGTTCAAGGAACAACATATGTTTCTGAAATTTCTATTGTTTTTAGTTTATAAATATTTTGACTTTACTTCAATATTAATCAAAAACAAAAACGTGTAGGAAATATAAACTATTTTTATCATACTCGTATTAAATAATTGTTAAATTTTATTGTATTATATTATTTATTAGCTCTAAATTCATTTCTCATATTTTAATATATAATTTTTGTACATATAGAGTGCATGCATACATACAAGCCCTAAACTCAATTCTTAAATGCAGCTTAATATTTTTTCAATTCGATATTTGGAACTCCCATTCGGTCATTAATATTAAAGTTATTGAAATGGAATAAGATGAAAAGCAAGTTATGAAAGTTAACAGCTTTTTTCCAGGTAAAATGTACCATAAAATCTACTAACTCTAAATACTTTAAAAAAAAATTGAGACGTGATCTGGAAAAACTCTTATACGGTTTTGTTGAGCAAGCTCTTCCAAAGTAATTCCATTTGCTTTTGACTTCATACCATTCCCTATTCCACTGTTGCACTTTCCATTTGCTTTTGGTTTCATACCATTCCCTATTCAACTGCTGCACTTCGTAATTGTTCTTATTAAAACAGGAATTCAGTCACCTGCTTTATCAATAGCCTTATATTCATTATTGTCAGTAAAAACTCAATTGGACTCAATAAGAGCTTGCAAATGGCTAATGGGCTAATGTGGAACGGGACACAATGTGTTTTTATATAATGAATTCGTCTGCTATATTAAGATGAGAAATGCTTCCTATTCGAGGGCATGTAATCTGGCACCAGAATACCTGAAACACCTGGCTGAAACCTTAACCATCCTACTCAAACAATTTCGATAATTAGATTCTTCTTTAAATTAAATATGTATGATGAGGTTCTATTGTGGCTAGACCCAGAATTGATTATATGAATATCTCCTTAACATAGAAATTTAAAAAAAGGCAAATATTGAACATTAAGTTCGTAAAATTACAATATATGTAAAAGTAATGCAATTATTATTATGTAGTTGCCCATTTTCATTATGTTTCATCTACAGGAGCTGTATTTGCAATTATAGCAGGTTTTATCCACTGATACCCATACAATTTTTAAACAAATAAAAACAATGAATATGAAAAAGATTTGGGTAAAATTCAAGAAAATTCGACTTGTATCGAACTTCAAAGAAAAAGGGAAGCTGTATGAATTTATAGTGGGCTCAGGGCTTGTTAAATAATTTTCAAAACACAGAAAATAAACTGAAAATACAGAAAGTATACATACATACATATTGATTGTTGTTTTATTTTTTCTATTACGGAGTGAGATCGAAAAAATCTTAACATATATAAAACTCAATAATTTTTAAACGGTTGATCTTAGAGGTTTGATTTTTTTTTATTTAATGGACAATATTTCACAAATTACAGAAAAATATAACTTTTATAGTTCTAACCACTATTTATGAACTCGTGGGCCCATTTTGGTAAGCCTTCCATTAGAGATTTGATAGTTGTTTCAGACACCTTTTTGGAGCAGTTTGCCCATCTCCTTTTAAAATCTTCGATATTTTGGGACACCTTTTTTGTGCTCTTTAAGTTTCTTTTCACAAGAGCCCAATATCTCTCCACTGGTTTTAGCTCCGGACAATTTGGAGGATTGGCCTCTCTTGGTACAAAAACTATCTTATTACTTTGGTACCACTCCAGAGCTTTCTTTCCGTAGTGACATGATGCCAAATCGGCCAAAAATATGTGGACACATTGTGCTCTCTTATGAAAGGAAGAAACCTTTTTTTCAAACATTCGTTGATGTATATTTCGGTATTTATAGAGCCCACTGTAACAAATGAATTGCTTCTTTTGGCGCAACTGCATATAGCTTGCCATACCAGGAATTTTTTAGAAAATTTTGTCTGCTTTTGGAATCTAAATTTGTCTTCGACATTTCCTCGAGCATCAGCAACATAAAAATTTTGACCCGGAAGCTGCGTAAAATCTGCCAGTACATATGTTTCGTCGTCCATTATGCAACAAGAATATTTTTGCATGAAATTCGCATTTAATTTCCGAGCCCTACTTTTGGCGTCTAAATTTTTTGCAGCATTCCTGTCTGGAACTTGTTGGACTTTGTATGTTTTCAACCTGCATTGGCTTTAACTTTTCGCACCAAATAGTCAGAGCACTGGGCTAACCGGGCAGCTTTTCTAGCAGATGTGTTTGGAGATCTTTTCAATATGCTTTCTATTTTCCAATATCATGTGGTCCTTGTTTTCTTCGCGAACCAGGTTTCCTATCTATGGTCAAATTCTCCTGAAACTGTTTAATAACATTGGAAACAGTTTGATGGCAGACCTTCAATTCTTTGGCCAATTTTTTTTACGACCAATTTGGATTTTTTTGAAAATTTTTAATAATTTTAAGACGTACTTCTTTTTCCTCACTTATTTTGATCAAATTCACAATAAATCAACATGTTTGTCATTAAAAATAATAACTGACATATTTTTCAAAGATAACTAGATCTAAGGAATTTTTAAATTTTATACCCAAAAAAAATTATTAGATGAAACGTGTGCTAGGATTTTTTTCAATCTCACTCCTTATTCCTTCTTTTGTGTTACAAAGTGATACGAATTGAATTCATTTCTTTTTTAATTATAAAAACAAATTTACATATATCATTTAAAATATTTATTATGTGTACAGCTTCTTAATTAGATGGATTTAACCTTTGATCGCAAGTAAATGCTACTGGCTTAAACAAACTTTTACTGAATTGCATATTGGCTTGGTTGACCATCTTGAATTTATTTTAATTCTGATCAACAATTAACTGTGATAAGTTAGCTCCCGAATTTTAGTCGTGGTATGAAGCCATATACACGGAAATACTCTACATATTATTTACAATGAATGAGCACATTATATTCGTACCTTTCCTAGTTTTATTACAGAATTTAATTTAACTGATTTTTAAAATGATCTTTTTGAATGAAAACTGGATAAATGAGGTTCGATTTGTGTAGGATATGTAGTGAGGATGAAATTGAAAAAAATAGGGCATTGGAAAAAGAAGATGTGTACTCGTTGCTACAATTGAAACTCCCATGTCCGAATGATCAGTAGCGACCATCATGGGTGCATGCGTTACCAAAACTAAAAAAAAACTAAAATTAATTTTTTTATTCCTTAGACATGTTTTCAGTTTCTACGGTAGTCACCATGGCAGCTTCGTATTTTTATAATAAATATCAATTGAAACTTATTCAAATAAGTTTATTATTATTTTATGTTTCGGTCAATTGGGATGGATCCAAATCACATATGTATGTATTATAAGATTACCATATAAGATACAAGCAAACATATTGCATATTGGTACGATTTAACGATTTTTGTCAAGCTGGCGAGTTCGTTTCTGATAAGTTGTTAGGATTTAAGTTTCACTTCCTAAGTGTTGAGAATCTAGTAGTTTTTGTGTGATACTGATGTAGGCTTATTTCTCCTTTAAACTTAATGTATAAAATATAATAAGGATACTAAATATTATCGCTAAGAAATGTATGTAGAATAATGCTTTTGAATGAAATACGTACATACAATATGAATGTGAGTTTAAGCAAGGAAGAAAGCATAAGAGTGATTTAGTATTAAGAACATGTACCCATAATTGAACTCATATTGCCCTTGGAAGCATTAGAAATTCACGAAAATACTTACATATAAAATAAGTTAGCTCTCATTTTAAATATTTCAATGCATTAATTATATTTATTAAGAAAGGTATTGGCATACATCCAAGAACGTTCCGTTCGGATTCGACTTACAAATGAGGTTCCCTTTCAATTGCGTGAATAATTCATTAGGGTAGATCAAGATGTAACGGTCGGCCCATAGTATTCCAAGTCGAACTCCTGCCCTCTTTTGTCGTTCAATTTTCTCTCAGTCAGTAAATTTCCATTTTTCCTAGTTGCAAAACAGGAGTAAGAAGAGTAATAAAATAGAATATAATCTTACAAATGCTGTTATATTTAAATGCTTTATGTGAGTTCTACGCGTTTTGAAATCTTTGTTTCTATCGTTCTTGGTTTGCTTATTTTTTTTGGTTCTTATGTTTTTTATTTTTTTTTATAAACTCACTTCCAAACAAAAATTAATACCTTTTTCGTTCAACTTTCTTCCTATATATTTTTACAACTGTGAGCTTATAGAACATATATGATCTACTCTTAAATAGTCCTGTTTTAAGCCTCTACTTGGACATTTATGTTCATTCAGCTTTAGGTCGGCCGAGGTCCTCAAATCCTTTTCGCTACAAACATACTTACTATTCAAATACGTTATAGAAGATTTTATGACATCAAATTCTTCTTCTTTTCCTTTATTTCACTTCATAACTATTTACTACTACATATTACCCTTCATTTGTAAAACAAAATGATGAACGAAAATGTGTTAAATTTCAATAATGAACATTGTAAAATTTTAATGAAAAAACCAAAAAAATTACAAATAAAAAAATGAAAAATTGTTTGCTAAACTGTTAAAAATATACATATTTGAAAATAAATTTTGTTTCCTTAATTTAGTAATAAGAAATATGTATGTAATAACTAGATTTATTAAAAGGTGCTAAAACAGAAAAGAGAAAGCACGTAACAGGAAAGGAAAGCTGATATATAAAAATGAAACGAAAAGCATAACAACATATAGTTACTTTCATAATAGAATTTAATTTAATTGCGAAGAAGATTAAAGTAGTTTTTCCGCTCTATCTAAAAAAAAAAATTAATATTACTTATGCACATTCGTATGTATGTACATATGCATACATGTACCTACTTACATATGTACATATATACATATGTATATGTATGAAGATATAAGTGAAAAGCATCTAATTCAAAATGCATATAAATGAATAAAAAGTGATTAAAAGAAAACAAAAATAAGTGAATAAATAAATTGTTTTATTTTAAGTGATTTGCATGCATATGTACATACTCTGTGCGAGTATGTATCGGAGATGTGCACGAAAGCATTCATTTACAATTATGAGCCATTCACAGTAACATTAATTGTGAATGCATACTACACATTGAATATATGAAACGAAGAAATGCACGAGCACATCAGATTTTCAGACTCCCTGCTCGGTGTAGTGGTTAGATTGGTGTTCGTTACAGAGTTGCTTTTGCGATTTTATTAATAAGTAGATTGAAATTAATAATATAATAGAATGTGCAATAAATTATGCAAATAATTTCGTGTTCGGGCAACAACAATTGCATGGTGTTCGCCGAGTAAAATCTGAATATAACCACAGCCTTAGTTAATTGAAAACTTTGATCGGCCAACATCAGCAGTTGCACCGAACACGATTTGCTGAGTTGTTGTCTTAGATCAAAGACAAAGACACAAAATATTATTTATCTCATCGTGGGTTAAGAGTTGTCCCCGACGTCACTAAACTTGGAAAAAGTTCGCAAAATCAACCATTCATATATGTATGTATTCCGCATTATGAGCTAACATATTATGTTACTCAAATGTAGAAATTTTTCCCCAAGTTGGTTTTTCTTAAGTTTTAGATATCCCATACTGAAACAACAATTGCATGAAACTTCAAAAAGCCCTGGATTGGTGCATATAATATTTCCAATATTTTCATAATGTTTTTTGCTTATCTTGTAAAAATTTCAAACACCTTCGTGCGTCAGCAACGCCTTAAACGACACGTGGCTAGCTTAATGTAGATACATTAAACGAACGTTAATTAAAAGTACTTACTTATGTCACTAACTACACTAAATTGGGTTCCATATGCTTCACTACTTCCTTTGATATTGTGCTTTGAATATTTAACTTGTATGGGAAATAGGCGTGGCTTTTGCTCAATGTTGACAATTTCTACAACAGTTCTTCAAGTGACTATTTCAATCATTTGTGTAGTGCAGTACACAATACTGTCAACAACATTTCCAAAATCTCTTTCCATTTATCCAAAAGTGGTATTGTACATGCAGCAACGTTTGGAGTAGGATACTTCAAACAAGTATCATGACTAAAGACTAATTTTAAGCGGGATTTCTTTACATTAAATTTTCCAGCTTCAATTGTAAATATGTAGTAAAAAACCAGAAGTGATAAAGTAAAAAAGTTGGTGAATTCGTTTTGCTTTCACTTAAAAAAAAACAAAAAATAATGCCAAAGCTTCTTTTCAAAAATCTACTGATATCCAAAATAAATTAAAAATTTGACTTTTAAGCTTAATAACTTGCATAAAAACAAACTTCCGATTATGGAATTCCACACTCGAAAATCGATTGCATTGAGAAGACCTAAAATGCCCAACGACCTCATCACCTGAAAGGGACGAAAACTCTCTGCAGGAATACCTAAAATTGGTGTAATTTTCATTGCACATTTTTTTAATCATATACCATAATAAAAGTGGCGACCTCGACATTCTAAATGGTTAGCACACTACACTCTCAAGAAATTGCCACCCAGCCGCGAAGGATTTGAAATCCAATTCGAACATGAACAGCCGTGGCTAAAGAAATGAAGCTTATCGTAAACACTATTTATAAGTGAGGCACATATTCTGAAAAACATGAGTATACCATCTGCAATATTGAATAATCGATCACTACTCGGTCTCAAATCAATTAAATTATTTTCATGGTGCTTTGCAAGAATCCTAGAACTTGGTAAAGGAAGTGCCAGAAAAAGTAACCGAGATTCGATATTTCGTAAGCTACCAGGAGTTACCAAAAGAATAAATAAACTAGTGACAAAATTTTTAATTTTTGTTTCTAAGAAGATTTGCTATACTGATAAAATATTAACGTTTCAGTTGTGAAAAAGAAATTCATGACTTTCTGCTCTTTAAGTGATTACCGCCACATATCTTAGACTTTCACAGATACTTTTTGTTAGGTGTGAGGTGAAAATAAACAAACCATCTTGGGAAACAAAAATAATCTTACATTCAGATATGGTATTCGGGACTAATTGGTTTTACAAATTCTTACCTTCTTCAGTATAAACCATTTACAAAATTAATAAGGTCTCATTATATATATGTATATTGTATAATTATTAAAAAAAATATAGCTTTGCATTAAAGATAACAATAAATATAATATTTTTTAAATTTTACTTGTGTACATATATACATACATATGTAGTTGCATAGTGTTTTATAACTATTTAAGTTTCAAAAATATCATGAACATCATGTGGGGTTTGTCTACGAATGTCATTGAATAGGTGTGCCCGATTCCTCTTTAGCTTCAGTTAAGGCCCTTGCTTGATGTGTAAACACTGGTACATTGATGCCCTTTTAATTAAAAGAAAACGACGCACATAAATCAAATTCAGTTTGAAAATTTGATAAATGTTACCTGCATTTTTGCTGAACGTATGAACGCTTTGTTTGAGGTAATAGTTACCGCTTTCATTTGCATACCGAATGCAAAAATCTTTAAACTTCTTTGATTGATTTTTCCACTATATTTAATCACAGTTAATTCTTCTGGTATTTCAGCAACATCTGGCAAAATTTCTACACGCTGTATTAGCTCGACAGCGCGTTGACGTTCTTGTGCTCCAGCCAACAAAGCAATGATATCTTGAAATGACTTATATGCAGTTTCGCAGCAAATAAGTCGCTTACCTAAAACTCTAAATTAACCCTAGATATCGAAGTTTTGATATTACATACCTGTAAAAAGTTCATCCAAGACTGGTTTGAGTGGTGTTTGCCTTTCCTTTTCAGCTTGCTCAGTTAGTATTGGTTCGTGAAATATCCAATTGCAGCTGCCGTTGCATACAGAACTAATGTAAGCCAGCAGCGTGGTAATATCTAAATTCAAGGTGCTCACGTTAGACATGTCGGAGCTGTTGTCCGCAATTTCTGCAGGTTTTGTTAGGGAGGCAGTTTCAATACCAATCGTTTGCAATTCTTCAAGCAGTTCGGTTTCGATCGCTTGACTAAAGTAAAAGACAATCTTAGGAAAGAAGATACAATTATAAAAAGGAAATACCGGATAATAATTTCAATAGCACATACTTTGGGGCGTTTAAACATACACAAATGCTGCTCAGTGGCATTAACAAACTCCTGTGCCTGATCCAATATGCTGCGCGCTCCATAACTTGTCGCTCCTTTGGCAGCATCCGTCAATGACTTTGAATTACGTGCAATAGCTTTCAAGGGAGAAAATGCGAAAGAACATGTTAGAACCAGTACGCAAAATAACCAATCCCTCACCCTTAATCCACTTGAGTCCATTCTCACACACGATATCAACCCGTAGGGGATTGTTGCGCTCTTCCATCGCAAAGCCGCAATCGATATGTATCACATCTCTTTGCAGCTGCAAGATCTTTACCAGCAAATCATAGTGGGTTAAGTTGCTGCACTGCACATGATTCAATTTCAACGATTCACTTTTGATTACCTAAGTGTAATAAGACAAAGAAATTTGTCCTTCCATGTCGTATTTTCTGAGCATGGCACTTACCTTTTCAAGAAATTTAATTTCCTGATTGATTTTTCTTTGTACTTTCTGTACACCCGCAATTTGTTTACAACTTTCTAGATGTTCAATTAATTCATGACCGAGTAGAATTTTCTCATTGGCTCGCTCCACCAACTGCTCAAAATTCAATTCGATTTCCATTACACAGCTGCAGAAATTTTGTAGGCCCCAACCTTAATAGATTCATGGAATCTGCACTCTACACAGCTGAATCAATTACAAATACAGTAGCCCCCCGATTTATGTAACTTTAAACGGAAATACATATTTCTATAACTACTAACACAACGGACGCGGCAACCACATATCGATCATAATAGCACTGCTACACTGAATCTTGTCGACAATGTGCAGATTTCCGCTGCCGTCAGCTTAAATCT
Source organism: Palloptera scutellata (assembly GCA_958295655.1). Lineage (NCBI taxonomy): Eukaryota > Metazoa > Arthropoda > Insecta > Diptera > Pallopteridae > Palloptera > Palloptera scutellata. The sequence continues at coordinate 154,257,198 of OY282449.1, read as the reverse complement.
ATTTCCATTTTAACATGCAGCAGAAAGAAAAATAAGCAAATTATCAACAGTTTGCTTGTGGTGATATTTTCATAAAAAATAAATAAATTAATGAATTAAATGTTTTTCCCTTTTATCGATATCAAATAAACAAGGTACGGAAAAATTATGTTCGCGATGCAAAAAATATAGTTGTTCTTCGTTTGATTCGCTCGCAACTCGAACTTAAAAAAATTAAATTTGCAAGCCAACAAAATCTTTTAAAATTAATTGCATTTGTTCGTTCGCAAACGAACAATAATAAAAACTTTATTCATTCAATTGTGATCGAACCGTGTTCGGTGATACTTCAATTTGATGGTTTTTACCTAACAAAATCTGAATATAACCTCGCCCTAAGCAATGGTTTACAACGCATTTATCGTTCGATGCTTTGTTCAACGAGCAAATTTTAAAAAAGTACCGACGCTTATATTTCAGAATTGGCTTGACCGATTTCAGATTTTGGGCTTACTCGTGAAGCTCTTTAAACTGATATACTTATATTATGATAGTGTAGTACTTCTAGAATTTCTGGAATTAGGATGTAATTACACCAGTGTCCTTGCTTGTGTGTGTATCTGACAGAACGACATCGCTGCTTGTGTTATTTACACTGTAAATAATTTATGTATAATGAAAAATATGCAATAAGTTTTTATTTTTCCTAATTCGAGTTTGGCTGTTATTCCTTGTGGCCGCAGATTTGTCATTGACATATTTATCGAAAGACTACTGTATGATATAAAGTACAGCTGTTTAAATAAAGGGTGTTTTTTTTTTAGAAGTGTGGTTTTCAATCTGGCAATACTTTTTTCGGAGTTAGTCTTTTTGATTTATGCTCAATTTGGTTTGCCATTTCATAATGAATAGACTTACTCCTGAACAACGTTTGCAACGTTCGGTGGATGGGCCCAAAACGAGATGGCCACCGATTCCGATTTTCACAACAAAATTTTGTTCAGCGATGAAGCTCACTTTTGGTTGAATGGGTACGTTAATAAGCAAAATTGTTATATTTGGAGTGATCATAATACACAAGTCATTGTTGAGACGCCGTTACATCCTCAAAAAGTCACTGTTTGGTGTGCTCTATGGGCAGAGGGAATCATTGGTCCATATTTCTTCAAAGATGAAGGTGGTCATAATGTTACAGTCAATGAGGAACGCTATAGAGCCATGATTAATGAATTTTTCGTGCCTGAATTGGAGGATGTTGATGTGGACTAACTTTGGTCTTTGGTTCCAACAAGACGGCACTAGATGTCATACAACCACCGAAACAATCAGTTTATTGAAAGGAAACTTCAACGCGAGATAAAGGAAACTTTATCTCGCGTCGTGTGCCGGTGGCGTGGCCTCCAATATCATGTGATTTAACACCGCTGGACTATTTTTTGTGGGGTTATGTGAAGTCGCTTATCTACGCAGATAAGCCCGAGACGATTGACGCCTTGGAAGAGAATATTCGACCCCTATTGCTGCAAAAAGTGGTCGATAATTGGGCTTCTTGGCTGGAATTTATTCAAACCAGCCCCAGCGGCCTTGCCCGAAATAGTTTATAAAACATAATGGCAAATCCTTATCTTTACAATAAAGTTAAATTCTTGGCCATAACATTAAATTATATGCGATTTATTTCTTGAAAACCATACTTCTAAAAAAAAACACCCTGCACTAATACTAACTGCCAATAAGAGATGCCAGCTTTTTAAAACGAAAACCCACCAAAGATATTAAATGATTGAGAATTAAATGAATATAAATTTTGCGCGAATTGTTCATAAATTATTTTAATATATTAAGCGTATATCGTTCAAATGTAAAAATTAAGTGTTAATTTGTAGAGGAAGTACGCAAGCAAGAATGTAGACTTAAAAAAGTGTAATTTTTGTTTCAATTGCAGAAAACACCTTCCGTGAGACTCCAACTCGTTCCTGGTCAAATTCACAGGACGCATCTTGAATTCATTTTTATTTAAAAAAAATTAATCACGCTATAAATTACAAACAATGATTTTCACAAACAATAGTATCGATATCTACTCGTAGCGAACTCACGGTTGCCGCCTTCGATAGTATTCTACCAAAATAGGTAACTTTTCCCTTGCTTGGTAACTTTCTTTTTTCAATTTGGTAATTATATGTAATAGAGCTGGGAAAAACCGTTAAAAACAATATTGATAAACATTGTTCAATAATAAAGCATGCCTTTATGCTTGACACTACAGTGAAGTCACTGTTAGTCACTACGACTCATCGCAAGGGAAGGGAGACGAAAGTGGCATCCGATATGAAAACTAAAGCGAAGTGCGAAAGATAATCGTAATTATATAAAACAAAGATTTTTGTCAAAACAAAAAAATTGACCACCTGCTTCACTTCAATGTAGAATAATTACTACGTCGACATGACCGCTAATTTTGTTTCGTCTTCCGAAAATAGTGATATATGCCAACCCCACAGTTGGCATAACATTGCCATTCACCCGCACATTTGTCTTTGTTTGTACAAAGGAAGCAGAAAATTTGTGTATCTATTTTAAAACTTAAAACACAAAATTTCTGTGCTTCTTTTTTGACAAAAATCTTTGCGTAAAAGTACAGTTGCACTTCGCTTGTAACCTGTTCATTCATATTTAGCATTTACGAGTGTGTACAATTTTACTATGATTTTTTATAAAATTGCTTTCCATGGCCATTTCTTTCATGCTTTGACAAATTTTTTTGTTTGAATTTCGCAATCGAGAACGTACACACAAGCAACAGCAAACAAACTTTATTTTTAACTATCTTGCACTTCAAATAAAATTGTCTCTTTCTGCATTAACATAAATTTTTATGTGGACAAATAAATGTATGGAGTGAGACATCTTTATATATTATTAAGATCTTTGGTTTAAGTTTATGCAAATGTTATTTACACGCCTATATTAAGAAGCATCACGAAAAAAAAACAGTTTATTCTACTCCTTTCAAAATGAGCATCGCTTTATTTTACGATGATTCCCAAAATATTTTAATTCCAGCTGTTATCGTTCTTTTGTATGGAGAAATGCCTTCTTTTTTTTTAGCAAATTTCCAGCAAACACAGTTTCAAATATTTGAGAAATCTTTAATTTCCTTACCTTCAATTAAGTAAATAAGTAAATTATTCTCAAATCAAAAACGAAATTTGAATTACATATTTGTTTTAAATTTTAGGCAAAAAACTGTTTTAGAATTTTCTTTATTCTTTGATTTGATTTTAAATGAAATCTCAAATTATTCTCAATCAGAAAATGAATTTGAATTACAGATTTCAATTCAATTTGATGCTGCTTTGAAAACAATGCTTTTTCTTTAATGTGTCAACGAACAACAATAATAAAATGTAAAACATAAATTATTAGCATTTTGGAAAGAATTCAAGCTACAGATTCTACACAAGGGGGCTGCTCAGCACATGTTTTAGTAAGGCCGTATCAACGTAACACTATACTCATCTCCAGAAACGAATGATTTGAAAATATTATATATGGGGATCAAAAACGAATCGTTGTAGAGAAAAATTCATTTTAAGGAGACCAAGACTCACTGAAAGAGAACGAAAAAGCTGCCCAGATAACATTTAGCTTTGATTTATGTATGTGCATTTGAAAACTATTTTATATCTAATACTTTCCCATATGTTATAGAAAAGTTTAACTGTATTTCCAAAACGATATCGCTATGGTAAGTATCTGTTTGTTCTCTATTTTCACTTAAAAGCTACCAAGAAAATTCTCAATTATTTTTGCAACAAGCTGCTATCTTTACTTTCTATAAAATTTCATGTAATATCGTTAATAAATGTGATTCCATATACAATCAGTGTATATTTGAAAATACTTTGATCATAGTAGATTGATCAGCTCAAATCTTGGTTACCGGCTTCAAGCCCAATATATAAAATGATTGTTTCAAAATAGCAGCAGTAGCTTCGCACAGAAGGATTCTACTATGATTTACCTTCACAATTTCCCCACTCTTATTCTTTTCAATGCAATAGCAAGTATCATAGAATTCCGAGAAGACAGTGCAGACGTCATAGCAAAATTCGCAAAGTACGTGCAACAATAAGTCCTTTGATATCTTCATCAAAACGTCTGGAAATTTCAGCAGTGTTTTAGCAAGTTTCCATTCCTTTTCATGCTCCAGTTGAATAGTTGCTCCTCTTTGCAGTACCTTTTTTAAGTCAGAGAAATCTTCGCCACAATTTCGTGAAATAGAGCATATGCGTGTGTAGGCATAGAGGAGATAGACAGCGGTATTGCCACGATCATCAAGCATTTTGTCAAAAGAGAAGACATACTCATTTGTGCGGTTATGACTTAAATCGGCATATTTGATGCAACCGTAAGCGACTGACTCTTGTGCGGCACGTAGTTCCTGTGGTGTCAAAATCTTGTCTCGCCCTTTCTCAACCAATTTGTCCAGCGAACGTTTAAGTCCTTCGTCTAGTAAATTCGACAACTTCACGGTGTCTCCTGAGCGAGTTTTGAATTTTTTGCCGTCTTCGCCTAGCACAACACCGAATTGTACATGATCTGCGCGATGCTTTCGAGGATTAAAAATACCAGCACGTTGCGCTGCGGGGAAAATCGTTTTGAAATGTATACTCTGTCCCGCATCGACGACATAAATCAGCCATTCTGCTTTTTCTTCTTCGAGGCGATAACGGATTGCAGCCATATCCGATGTGTCGTAGGTGTAACCACCATCAGACTTTACAATGGTTAAAGGAATGCCCGATTTGTCCTCTTCCGCCCACATAATTTTTCGGCCTTCATCATATTCCAGCAGGTTTTTTGATTCAAGATATTCAACGACATCCACCATGCGCGATTGATAGAATGATTCTCCCTTCTCGTGGACTGTTACATCCAAGCGATCGTAAATCTTTTGGAATTCTCTGCGAGAAACATCGCAAATAAGTTTCCAAGCTTTTGTCGATTTGGGTTCTCCACTTTGCAATAGAACCACACGATTATAGGCGCGCTTTTTAAATTCTTCGTCTTCGTCGAATCTATTAGATTTACACAAATTTAGAAAATATTGAATATTGTTTTTCTTTATTTTAGGTTACCGCTTTTTGGACTCTTTGTAGAAAGCCTGCAAATCACTAATAGGTGGACTCTCGTTAATGAAGTTTGGGAAGCTATCCTCCAGATGTGCTATTAGCATTCCGAACTGCGTGCCCCAATCACCCAAGTGATTCACGCGCAACACTTCATGACCCATATACTCCAGTAGACGGGAAATACTCTCTCCAATAATCGTGGAACGTAGATGGCCAACATGCATTTCCTTGGCAATATTTGGTGATGAGAAATCTATCAGAACGCGTTTCTTTTCGAAGTGTGGAGGATTAACTCCGTTTTCTAAAATATTCGTAATGGCGCGTATGGCATAAGATCTGACATGAAGGAGAACTCAATTTAAGTACATGCTCAATTTAGTATATACAAAATCATATTTACTTTTGCAAAAATACATTAATAAAACCAGGGCCCGCAACTTCCAGCTTTTCAATTAGTGGCGACTGTGTCACATTCTTCAGCACTTCATTGGCAATATCACGAGGACTCTTACTAATTCCAGTTACCTTTAGTGTTTTCGCAATTGACATCGCACTATTACATTGGTAATCGCCAAATTTGGCTGCACTGGCATTGACTGGTGAAATGATTGCCACTGTGCCGGCTAATTGTGGAAATGCAGCAGCTATGGCATTCGTAAAGATATCAGCCAAATAGTCTGTGATGGAAATCATTTCGTCAATTGCTGTCGGCAGCACAGCAGGAGTGTATTGATTGACAGCAGCACCACCTGCACCACCGGCACCACCAGTTTTTTGTTCACTGGCGATTGCCTTCGAATTAAAAAAATTTACTAAACTGCAATTACTTTTACTTAAATTCACTCACATTTTCCAATATTACCAGACGATGCTTTAATTTTGTATTTTCCATTTGCAATTTGGCATACTCTTCATCTTCCTCCTCCAATCCTTCGCCACGTTTTGTTTTTTCTATTAGCGCTCGTAGTGCCGCAGTCTTTCGCTCCTACATACAATACGTAGCTAGAATAAGTTTTACTAATAAAATCATTTCACAATTTGGCTCACCATTTCACTAAGCATATCGACTTCATGTTTTAAAGCTGACATTTCTGATGTATTTTCAAGTGGTTATCACGTCTCCTTTAAAGCAATTACCAGAATATGAACATTCACATGGACCAACATTCACAAATAAACCGCCTCGCTGTCATATTTAGATGCTCTTTCTCCCATCTCTTGTTTAAACAGCTGTCAACACTCCAAAGGTATGTTCAGTGTGTGAAGACTGATTCTTTATTGAGGCTGCTACACTGGTTTGCTCATTTTCAGTTCATTTTTTTAACAAATAATTTCCCAGCAAAATAATTACTCCAGTTCCCCGATTTTGGAGTACAAATTTTTTAAAAATATGTTTCGATATTTTAATTTTGCTCACTTTCTATGGCAGTACATAAAACATTATTAGATATTGAAATATTCTTATTAACAAATGCATTTTTAAATACATATTTCAGCCCAGTTTTTTTTTTTCTTTCATATAAATAAATAATTCTTCATATTATAAATAAGACTGAGAACATTTTATTAAATATTCTTATAATGCATAACGTTACGTGTTACGTTAGCAACAAAAAACATTTTGGAATACACTTATAAAAGAAAAAATCAGTCTTAGTGATGGGCATACTTACTTTTGTATTAAAATGTTTTCCATAGATTTGTTAGCTGATACTATGTGGTCTGCGGTCCAAGAAAAAGGAGTGACCGTTATTTTTTAATTTTCCTATTGTGCTACAATTTTGTATATGCAACACTGATAACAGGTGGTGGACACATAAATAGTAGACTTTTAAAAATTCAGGAATTATAAAAATGTTTATTTATTTGTAATTTTTTGTATTCGTTAAAATAAAACATCAAATACATTTAATTTTTTATAAAATGGAGCATGGAGTGCACTGCTCACCCGAAAAAGCTGAATTACCTCAACTACTGCAATGCTCATGGAAATGCCCTCAATTAAGTCAAAATTTACAAGCCATGCTTGATTAAAAAAACTAAAATGAATGTTGAAAAATGTATAGTACAAAACAGCAAAGCGGATCCATATAAGTATGTAAGTAAGACAAATAATGCTTTACATGTATTAAGATAAAATGTAGCTTGATGTATTCAGGAGGCTTGTAGGAAGTGGACTACATAAAGCTTAGCTTTTTGGCCACGTTGAGATGGAGAACACAAGGTAAAGTTTGTGATAGTCGCACCATACAGGTGAGTTCATGTTCGATCCTTGCGCTTCTCCGTCTCAAGTCGACTCACAGCCTCCTCGTGGCGTCCCCTGGATAGCGATCTGCCACCCGTCAGTGAACGGCTTCGCCGTGGCCTGGAATGAACTGTAATGCATAATCCTAACGAATCCTCAGACGAAATCTCGGATAATGGAGCCCCCTAATGTTGACGATTCTCGCAAACGCAGAAGAGCAATGATTTACAAATATTCACCTGGGTAATCCGAGCCCTGTACAGGGAAGGTGTCTCTATCCAGCTGGTAGAAGTTCTCGAAAGATATCGAGCTGACATCCAAGGATGGATATAGATGGAAAAAACATTGCACTTAGCCCAGAGGGTCAAACACTTAACCATATTTAATTAAATTTAAGTCCAAAATATGCATACATAGTTTACATTGCCAAATTACCTGCAACATATTATTGCATATAAAGACATTACATTTCATTTGCTTTATTATATCATTGAACAACTAATCGGTATACAATATCAACGCAAATACTTTATGTAAAGAGATGTTCCTGATATGGGCTAGATAAAAGTGTATTTAGGTAAATAACTATGCAATCAGTAAATTTGCTTCATATAACTAGTTCAATTAAAAACGACACGAAGCTACGTAAGGTAGTAACATTTCATAGGAATAGAGAAGAAAATACAATAGCATTAGAAAAAGTTGTAAAAAAGTAGAGCAAAATGAAAAAGTAGTAAAAACAGTAGTAGAAAAGTAGTAGTAATAGTAACATTGCCTTGCAACACGAATATAAATGTAATTTCATGTTAATACATATTTAAGTTTTTTTATTATATAAAATATTGGATGGTTCTAAGACTAAGATAATAAAAGATCAAAATGCATTTCCTCTTTATTGTAGCAAAACCGCCGCTTCAACTTGGCATCTATGATTTGACATAAATGGCTGCTGAATTAAGTCCAATTATTCCCAAAAATAATTTGTATTGTTAAAAGTAATAACGAAATAAATAAACAAACCGCACAAAATAAGTAAATTTACTAAAAAAATAAGTTATTTTCTTTATATTCCAATTTCACAGTGTCAAGCAAAACAGCTTATTTGGAAATTATGTCAGCTCTTCCCCTTCTTTCGGTTTGCGATGGATTAGCTCCTTTCAATCTATTCTACGATGTAGAATCCAATTCGCTAATTGTATTGTGTGTAGTTAAGTTAAAAATTAAGTGAAGATAAAGCAATTAATAAACATGAAGTAATGAATCGAACAATAGTATCTTTATTACGCTAAAATTGAGCTGAAGTAGCGCGATATTTCAAACGACTGAGAAGTAAAATCACACGGATGAATAAAATGTACATATGTACATTATAAATTATACTATTTATGTATACATATAACCCTTTCATCTACATAAAAATAAAAAGGGGAAACCGATTGATTCTAAGTGGATATGGGTGAGAGCGAACTGACAATCTGGTAACACTGAAGCTTTATGTTACTGAATCCACAAACGGGAATTCTTTTTCAATCAAATTACATTCTTTTACTATTTATAGTATTCTCCTATCACCCACCACGGATTTGCAATCCACACCACTCTGGCTAAAACTCTACATAAAAAAATTGAAGATTCTTTAATTAAAACCCATTACATTTATTTTCTTTTTGAGATATCAAAATTGCTCATTTTTACACCATAAAAATACATAATCAAGGTTCACAAATGAAATCCTTGAGATTCTAGACTGACTTAAAATTGCACTACAGCTATAGTTAAGATACGGATTTACTACGACTCCATTAAAAATTACTTCGAAATCTCAGGCCACGATCTCTAATGGCAAAACCAATGGCTTCATGGTAGAAACTGTCCATGATATAACGATGTTCTTGTTCTGCTGTTGCGGATACTAGTCTTGGGCGTTGGGCTGCTGGCGGTCTATATATACTGTCATCATCACGGTCTTCCCGCCGACCTGCACAGACCTCAAGACCATGTTGTTGTATGGCAGAGTCTATGGCATTTTGTTCGATCGCCAGCGCTTGCCGCTCTCGTCCCGCCTCAATGCGCCGATTTATAAAGTTATCGCACTCACATTCGAAAATTGAATTACGCTGCCAAAGACGCAATTGTTGATCAGTCATCTCTGCTGTAATCACACAAGATCCACGTTTGCAATTCTTCAAGCAGTTCGGTTTCGATCGCTTGACTAAAGTAAAAGACAATCTTAGGAAAGAAGATACAATTATAAAAAGGAAATACCGGATAATAATTTCAATAGCACATACTTTGGGGCGTTTAAACATACACAAATGCTGCTCAGTGGCATTAACAAACTCCTGTGCCTGATCCAATATGCTGCGCGCTCCATAACTTGTCGCTCCTTTGGCAGCATCCGTCAATGACTTTGAATTACGTGCAATAGCTTTCAAGGGAGAAAATGCGAAAGAACATGTTAGAACCAGTACGCAAAATAACCAATCCCTCACCCTTAATCCACTTGAGTCCATTCTCACACACGATATCAACCCGTAGGGGATTGTTGCGCTCTTCCATCGCAAAGCCGCAATCGATATGTATCACATCTCTTTGCAGCTGCAAGATCTTTACCAGCAAATCATAGTGGGTTAAGTTGCTGCACTGCACATGATTCAATTTCAACGATTCACTTTTGATTACCTAAGTGTAATAAGACAAAGAAATTTGTCCTTCCATGTCGTATTTTCTGAGCATGGCACTTACCTTTTCAAGAAATTTAATTTCCTGATTGATTTTTCTTTGTACTTTCTGTACACCCGCAATTTGTTTACAACTTTCTAGATGTTCAATTAATTCATGACCGAGTAGAATTTTCTCATTGGCTCGCTCCACCAACTGCTCAAAATTCAATTCGATTTCCATTACACAGCTGCAGAAATTTTGTAGGCCCCAACCTTAATAGATTCATGGAATCTGCACTCTACACAGCTGAATCAATTACAAATACAGTAGCCCCCCGATTTATGTAACTTTAAACGGAAATACATATTTCTATAACTACTAACACAACGGACGCGGCAACCACATATCGATCATAATAGCACTGCTACACTGAATCTTGTCGACAATGTGCAGATTTCCGCTGCCGTCAGCTTAAATCTATTTCCATTTTAACATGCAGCAGAAAGAAAAATAAGCAAATTATCAACAGTTTGCTTGTGGTGATATTTTCATAAAAAATAAATAAATTAATGAATTAAATGTTTTTCCCTTTTATCGATATCAAATAAACAAGGTACGGAAAAATTATGTTCGCGATGCAAAAAATATAGTTGTTCTTCGTTTGATTCGCTCGCAACTCGAACTTAAAAAAATTAAATTTGCAAGCCAACAAAATCTTTTAAAATTAATTGCATTTGTTCGTTCGCAAACGAACAATAATAAAAACTTTATTCATTCAATTGTGATCGAACCGTGTTCGGTGATACTTCAATTTGATGGTTTTTACCTAACAAAATCTGAATATAACCTCGCCCTAAGCAATGGTTTACAACGCATTTATCGTTCGATGCTTTGTTCAACGAGCAAATTTTAAAAAAGTACCGACGCTTATATTTCAGAATTGGCTTGACCGATTTCAGATTTTGGGCTTACTCGTGAAGCTCTTTAAACTGATATACTTATATTATGATAGTGTAGTACTTCTAGAATTTCTGGAATTAGGATGTAATTACACCAGTGTCCTTGCTTGTGTGTGTATCTGACAGAACGACATCGCTGCTTGTGTTATTTACACTGTAAATAATTTATGTATAATGAAAAATATGCAATAAGTTTTTATTTTTCCTAATTCGAGTTTGGCTGTTATTCCTTGTGGCCGCAGATTTGTCATTGACATATTTATCGAAAGACTACTGTATGATATAAAGTACAGCTGTTTAAATAAAGGGTGTTTTTTTTTTAGAAGTGTGGTTTTCAATCTGGCAATACTTTTTTCGGAGTTAGTCTTTTTGATTTATGCTCAATTTGGTTTGCCATTTCATAATGAATAGACTTACTCCTGAACAACGTTTGCAACGTTCGGTGGATGGGCCCAAAACGAGATGGCCACCGATTCCGATTTTCACAACAAAATTTTGTTCAGCGATGAAGCTCACTTTTGGTTGAATGGGTACGTTAATAAGCAAAATTGTTATATTTGGAGTGATCATAATACACAAGTCATTGTTGAGACGCCGTTACATCCTCAAAAAGTCACTGTTTGGTGTGCTCTATGGGCAGAGGGAATCATTGGTCCATATTTCTTCAAAGATGAAGGTGGTCATAATGTTACAGTCAATGAGGAACGCTATAGAGCCATGATTAATGAATTTTTCGTGCCTGAATTGGAGGATGTTGATGTGGACTAACTTTGGTCTTTGGTTCCAACAAGACGGCACTAGATGTCATACAACCACCGAAACAATCAGTTTATTGAAAGGAAACTTCAACGCGAGATAAAGGAAACTTTATCTCGCGTCGTGTGCCGGTGGCGTGGCCTCCAATATCATGTGATTTAACACCGCTGGACTATTTTTTGTGGGGTTATGTGAAGTCGCTTATCTACGCAGATAAGCCCGAGACGATTGACGCCTTGGAAGAGAATATTCGACCCCTATTGCTGCAAAAAGTGGTCGATAATTGGGCTTCTTGGCTGGAATTTATTCAAACCAGCCCCAGCGGCCTTGCCCGAAATAGTTTATAAAACATAATGGCAAATCCTTATCTTTACAATAAAGTTAAATTCTTGGCCATAACATTAAATTATATGCGATTTATTTCTTGAAAACCATACTTCTAAAAAAAAACACCCTGCACTAATACTAACTGCCAATAAGAGATGCCAGCTTTTTAAAACGAAAACCCACCAAAGATATTAAATGATTGAGAATTAAATGAATATAAATTTTGCGCGAATTGTTCATAAATTATTTTAATATATTAAGCGTATATCGTTCAAATGTAAAAATTAAGTGTTAATTTGTAGAGGAAGTACGCAAGCAAGAATGTAGACTTAAAAAAGTGTAATTTTTGTTTCAATTGCAGAAAACACCTTCCGTGAGACTCCAACTCGTTCCTGGTCAAATTCACAGGACGCATCTTGAATTCATTTTTATTTAAAAAAAATTAATCACGCTATAAATTACAAACAATGATTTTCACAAACAATAGTATCGATATCTACTCGTAGCGAACTCACGGTTGCCGCCTTCGATAGTATTCTACCAAAATAGGTAACTTTTCCCTTGCTTGGTAACTTTCTTTTTTCAATTTGGTAATTATATGTAATAGAGCTGGGAAAAACCGTTAAAAACAATATTGATAAACATTGTTCAATAATAAAGCATGCCTTTATGCTTGACACTACAGTGAAGTCACTGTTAGTCACTACGACTCATCGCAAGGGAAGGGAGACGAAAGTGGCATCCGATATGAAAACTAAAGCGAAGTGCGAAAGATAATCGTAATTATATAAAACAAAGATTTTTGTCAAAACAAAAAAATTGACCACCTGCTTCACTTCAATGTAGAATAATTACTACGTCGACATGACCGCTAATTTTGTTTCGTCTTCCGAAAATAGTGATATATGCCAACCCCACAGTTGGCATAACATTGCCATTCACCCGCACATTTGTCTTTGTTTGTACAAAGGAAGCAGAAAATTTGTGTATCTATTTTAAAACTTAAAACACAAAATTTCTGTGCTTCTTTTTTGACAAAAATCTTTGCGTAAAAGTACAGTTGCACTTCGCTTGTAACCTGTTCATTCATATTTAGCATTTACGAGTGTGTACAATTTTACTATGATTTTTTATAAAATTGCTTTCCATGGCCATTTCTTTCATGCTTTGACAAATTTTTTTGTTTGAATTTCGCAATCGAGAACGTACACACAAGCAACAGCAAACAAACTTTATTTTTAACTATCTTGCACTTCAAATAAAATTGTCTCTTTCTGCATTAACATAAATTTTTATGTGGACAAATAAATGTATGGAGTGAGACATCTTTATATATTATTAAGATCTTTGGTTTAAGTTTATGCAAATGTTATTTACACGCCTATATTAAGAAGCATCACGAAAAAAAAACAGTTTATTCTACTCCTTTCAAAATGAGCATCGCTTTATTTTACGATGATTCCCAAAATATTTTAATTCCAGCTGTTATCGTTCTTTTGTATGGAGAAATGCCTTCTTTTTTTTTAGCAAATTTCCAGCAAACACAGTTTCAAATATTTGAGAAATCTTTAATTTCCTTACCTTCAATTAAGTAAATAAGTAAATTATTCTCAAATCAAAAACGAAATTTGAATTACATATTTGTTTTAAATTTTAGGCAAAAAACTGTTTTAGAATTTTCTTTATTCTTTGATTTGATTTTAAATGAAATCTCAAATTATTCTCAATCAGAAAATGAATTTGAATTACAGATTTCAATTCAATTTGATGCTGCTTTGAAAACAATGCTTTTTCTTTAATGTGTCAACGAACAACAATAATAAAATGTAAAACATAAATTATTAGCATTTTGGAAAGAATTCAAGCTACAGATTCTACACAAGGGGGCTGCTCAGCACATGTTTTAGTAAGGCCGTATCAACGTAACACTATACTCATCTCCAGAAACGAATGATTTGAAAATATTATATATGGGGATCAAAAACGAATCGTTGTAGAGAAAAATTCATTTTAAGGAGACCAAGACTCACTGAAAGAGAACGAAAAAGCTGCCCAGATAACATTTAGCTTTGATTTATGTATGTGCATTTGAAAACTATTTTATATCTAATACTTTCCCATATGTTATAGAAAAGTTTAACTGTATTTCCAAAACGATATCGCTATGGTAAGTATCTGTTTGTTCTCTATTTTCACTTAAAAGCTACCAAGAAAATTCTCAATTATTTTTGCAACAAGCTGCTATCTTTACTTTCTATAAAATTTCATGTAATATCGTTAATAAATGTGATTCCATATACAATCAGTGTATATTTGAAAATACTTTGATCATAGTAGATTGATCAGCTCAAATCTTGGTTACCGGCTTCAAGCCCAATATATAAAATGATTGTTTCAAAATAGCAGCAGTAGCTTCGCACAGAAGGATTCTACTATGATTTACCTTCACAATTTCCCCACTCTTATTCTTTTCAATGCAATAGCAAGTATCATAGAATTCCGAGAAGACAGTGCAGACGTCATAGCAAAATTCGCAAAGTACGTGCAACAATAAGTCCTTTGATATCTTCATCAAAACGTCTGGAAATTTCAGCAGTGTTTTAGCAAGTTTCCATTCCTTTTCATGCTCCAGTTGAATAGTTGCTCCTCTTTGCAGTACCTTTTTTAAGTCAGAGAAATCTTCGCCACAATTTCGTGAAATAGAGCATATGCGTGTGTAGGCATAGAGGAGATAGACAGCGGTATTGCCACGATCATCAAGCATTTTGTCAAAAGAGAAGACATACTCATTTGTGCGGTTATGACTTAAATCGGCATATTTGATGCAACCGTAAGCGACTGACTCTTGTGCGGCACGCAGTTCCTGTGGTGTCAAAATCTTGTCTCGCCCTTTCTCAACCAATTTGTCCAGCGAACGTTTAAGTCCTTCGTCTAGTAAATTCGACAACTTCACGGTGTCTCCTGAGCGAGTTTTGAATTTTTTGCCGTCTTCGCCTAGCACAACACCGAATTGTACATGATCTGCGCGATGCTTTCGAGGATTAAAAATACCAGCACGTTGCGCTGCGGGGAAAATCGTTTTGAAATGTATACTCTGTCCCGCATCGACGACATAAATCAGCCATTCTGCTTTTTCTTCTTCGAGGCGATAACGGATTGCAGCCATATCCGATGTGTCGTAGGTGTAACCACCATCAGACTTTACAATGGTTAAAGGAATGCCCGATTTGTCCTCTTCCGCCCACATAATTTTTCGGCCTTCATCATATTCCAGCAGGTTTTTTGATTCAAGATATTCAACGACATCCACCATGCGCGATTGATAGAATGATTCTCCCTTCTCGTGGACTGTTACATCCAAGCGATCGTAAATCTTTTGGAATTCTCTGCGAGAAACATCGCAAATAAGTTTCCAAGCTTTTGTCGATTTAGGTTCTCCACTTTGCAATAGAACCACACGATTATAGGCGCGCTTTTTAAATTCTTCGTCTTCGTCGAATCTATTAGATTTACACAAATTTAGAAAATATGGAATATTGTTTTTCTTTATTTTAGGTTACCGCTTTTTGGACTCTTTGTAGAAAGCCTGCAAATCACTAATAGGTGGACTCTCGTTAATGAAGTTTGGGAAGCTATCCTCCAGATGTGCTATTAGCATTCCGAACTGCGTGCCCCAATCACCCAAGTGATTCACGCGCAACACTTCATGACCCATATACTCCAGTAGACGGGAAATACTCTCTCCAATAATCGTGGAACGTAGATGGCCAACATGCATTTCCTTGGCAATATTTGGTGATGAGAAATCTATCAGAACGCGTTTCTTTTCGAAGTGTGGAGGATTAACTCCGTTTTCTAAAATATTCGTAATGGCGCGTATGGCATAAGATCTGACATGAAGGAGAACTCAATTTAAGTACATGCTCAATTTAGTATATACAAAATCATATTTACTTTTGCAAAAATACATTAATAAAACCAGGGCCCGCAACTTCCAGCTTTTCAATTAGTGGCGACTGTGTCACATTCTTCAGCACTTCATTGGCAATATCACGAGGACTCTTACTAATTCCAGTTACCTTTAGTGTTTTCGCAATTGACATCGCGCTATTACATTGGTAATCGCCAAATTTGGCTGCACTGGCATTGACTGGTGAAATGATTGCCACTGTGCCGGCTAATTGTGGAAATGCAGCAGCTATGGCATTCGTAAAGATATCAGCCAAATAGTCTGTGATGGAAATCATTTCGTCAATTGCTGTCGGCAGCACAGCAGGAGTGTATTGATTGACAGCAGCACCACCTGCACCACCTGCACCACCAGCACCGCCAGTTTTTTGTTCACTGGCGATTGCCTTCGAATTAAAAAAATTTACTAAACTGCAATTACTTTTACTTAAATTCACTCACATTTTCCAATATTACCAGACGATGCTTTAATTTTGTATTTTCCATTTGCAATTTGGCATACTCTTCATCTTCCTCCTCCAATCCTTCGCCACGTTTCCTTTTTTCTATTACCGCTCGTAGTGCCGCAGTCTTTCGCTCCTACATACAATACGTAGCTAGAATAAGTTTTACTAATCAAATCATTTCACAATTTGGCTCACCATTTCACTAAGCATATCGACTTCATGTTTTAAAGCTGACATTTCTGATGTATTCTCAAGTGGTTATCACGTCTCCTTTAAAGCAATTACCAGAATATGAACATTCACATGGACCAACATTCACAAATAAACCGCCTCGCTGTCATATTTAGATGCTCTTTCTCCCATCTCTTGTTTAAACAGCTGTTAACACTCCAAAGGTATGTTCAGTGTGTGAAGACTGATTCTTTATTGAGGCTGCTACACTGGTTTGCTCATTTTCAGTTCATTTTTTTAACAAATAATTTCCCAGCAAAAAAAATATTTTTTCCACATATTTTTCAAACTGTAAGCTTGCACAATTTCAATTTGCTACTAATAATCCATAGCGAGCAACAAAGGAGATTTCTTCTTGGACCTAAAAAAATACAATTACAGCAATATACTTATACAAGCGCAAAACGACTAAAAGCAACAGTTTACTCTTTGAGCTCGTCAAAATGAGGATTTTTCGTTGTGTTCCTGTACTTTCTGCTTTCGGTGCTTACAAGAATCAAACAAAAATATACTATATGCACAAGTAAATATATAAATGTGAATGTAAAAAATTCAACTTTTTTAACATTTAAATAAATTTTTTTTTTGTATGTATATACGTTAGTATTTATATGTATGTAGTCAGTAAAGAAATATTAATAACTAAAGAGAGAAACGGAAAACGGCGAACATCAATCGTGACCATGATATTTGAAAAGAAAGTACATAATGCAAGAGCTCTGGTATTGTTCGGTATTTTGGTCTGCGCTAAATAATTACTCCAGTTCCCCGATTTTGGAGTACAAATTTTTTAAAAATATGTTTCGAGATTTTAATTTTGCTCACTTTCTATGGCAGTACATAAAAATTAAAACATTATTAGATATTGAAATATTCTTATTAACAAATGCATTTTTAAATACATATTTCAGCCCAGTTTTTTTTTTTCTTTCATATAAATAAATAATTCTTCATATTATAAATAAGACTGAGAACATTTTATTAAATATTCTTATAATGCATAACGTTACGTGTTACGTTAGCAACAAAAAACATTTTGGAATACACTTATAAAAGAAAAAATCATTCTTAGTGATGGGCATACTTACTTTTGTATTAAAATGTTTCCCATAGATTTGTTAGCTGATACTATGTGGTCTGCGGTCCAAGAAAAAAGAGTTACCGTTATTTTTTAATTTTCCTATTGTGCTACAATTTTGTATATGCAACACTGATAACAGGTGGTGGACAAATAAATAGTAGACTTTTAAAAATTCAGGAATTTTAAAAATGTTTATTTATTTGTAATTTTTTGTATTCGTTAAAATAAAACATCAAATACATTTAATTTTTTATAAAATGGAGCATGGAGTGCACTGCTCACCCGAAAAAGCTGAATTAGCTCAACTACTGCAATGCTCATGGAAATGCCCTCAATTAAGACAAAATTTACAAGCCTTGCTTGATTAAAAAAACTAAAATGAATGTTGAAAAATGTATAGTACAAAACAGCAAAGCGAATCCATATAAGTATGTCAGTAAGACAAATAATGCTTTACATGTATTAAGATAAAATGTAGCTTGATGTATTCAGGAGGCTTGTAGGAAGTGGACTACATAAAGCTTAGCTTTTTGGCCACGTTGAGACGGAGAACACAAGGTAAAGTTTGTGATAGTCGCACCATACAGGTGAGTTCATGTTCGATCCTTGAGTCGACTCACAGCCTCCTCGTGGCGTCCCCTGGATAGCGATCTGCCACCCGTCAGTGAACGGCTTCGCCGTGGCCTGGAATGAACGGTAATGCATAATCCTAATGAATCCTCAGACGAAATCTCGGATAATGGAGCCCCCTAATGTTGACGATTCTCGCAAACGCAGAAGAGCAATGATTTACAAATATTCACCTGGGTAATCCGAGCCCTGTACAGGGAAGGTGTCTCTATCCAGCTGGTAGAAGTTCTCGAAAGATATCGAGCTGACATCCAAGGATGGATATAGATGGAAAAAACATTGCACTTAGCCCAGAGGGTCAAACACTTAACCATATTTAATTAAATTTAAGTCCAAAATATGCATACATAGTTTACATTACCAAATTACCTGCAACATATTATTGCATATAAAGACATTACATTTCATTTGCTTTATTATATCATTGAACAACTAATCGGTATACAATATCAACGCAAATACTTTATGTAAAGAGATGTTCCTGATATGGGCTAGATAAAAGTGTATTTAGGTAAATAACTATGCAATCAGTAAATTTTCTTCATATAACTAGTTCAATTAAAAACGACACGAAGCTACGTAAGGTAGTAACATTTCATAGGAATAGAGAAGAAAATACAATAGCATTAGAAAAAGTTGTAAAAAAGTAGAGCAAAATGAAAAAGTAGTAAAAACAGTAGTAGAAAAGTAGTAGTAATAGTAACATTGCCTTGCAACACGAATATAAATGTAATTTCATGTTAATACATATTTAAGTTTTTTTATTATATAAAATATTGGATGGTTCTAAGACTAAGATAATAAAAGATCAAAATGCATTTCCTCTTTATTGTAGCAAAACCGCCGCTTCAACTTGGCATCTATGATTTGACATAAATGGCTGCTGAATTAAGTCCAATTATTCCCAAAAATAATTTGTATTGTTAAAAGTAATAACGAAATAAATAAACAAACCGCACAAAATAAGTAAATTTACTAAAAAAATAAGTTATTTTCTTTATATTCCAATTTCACAGTGTCAAGCAAAACAGCTTATTTGGAAATTATGTCAGCTCTTCCCCTTCTTTCGGTTTGCGATGGATTAGCTCCTTTCAATCTATTCTACGATGTAGAATCCAATTCGCTAATTGTATTGTGTGTAGTTAAGTTAAAAATTAAGTGAAGATAAAGCAATTAACAAACATGAAGTAATGAATCGAACAATAGTATCTTTATTACGCTAAAATTGAGCTGAAGTAGCGCGATATTTCAAACGACTGAGAAGTAAAATCACACGGATGAATAAAATGTACATATGTACATTATAAATTATACTATTTATGTATACATATAACCCTTTCATCTACATAAAAATAAAAAGGGGAAACCGATTGATTCTAAGTGGATATGGGTGAGAGCGAACTGACAATCTGGTAACACTGAAGCTTTATGTTACTGAATCCACAAACGGGAATTCTTTTTCAATCAAATTACATTCTTTTACTATTTATAGTATTCTCCTATCACCCACCACGGATTTGCAATCCACACCACTCTGGCTAAAACTCTACATAAAAAAATTGAAGATTCTTTAATTAAAAACCATTACATTTATTTTCTTTTTGAGATATCAAAATTGCTCATTTTTACACCATAAAAATACATAATCAAGGTTCACAAATGAAATCCTTGAGATTCTAGACTGACTTAAAATTGCACTACAGCTATAGTTAAGATACGGATTTACTACGACTCCATTAAAAATTACTTCGAAATCTCAGGCCACGATCTCTAATGGCAAAACCAATGGCTTCATGGTAGAAACTGTCCATGATATAACGATGTTCTCGTTCTGCTGTTGCGGATACTAGTCTTGGGCGTTGGGCTGCTGGCGGTCTATATATACTGTCATCATCACGGTCTTCCCGCCGACCTGCACAGACCTCAAGACCATGTTGTTGTATGGCAGAGTCTATGGCATTTTGTTCGATCGCCAGCGCTTGCCGCTCTCGTCCCGCCTCAATGCGCCGATTTATAAAGTTATCGCACTCACATTCGAAAATTGAATTACGCTGCCAAAGACGCAATTGTTGATCAGTCATCTCTGCTGTAATCACACAAGATCCACGGGAATTACAAAGATTGTAATATCTTGCAGCTTTTTAAATTTCACTGGTACTCACAGTTCGCTTCGGGTAGTGGTGAAAATAAAAAGTCCATTTTTCCTTAATTTCCAATTGGAAGTGCTAACTTTCTTTATTCTCAGTTTTATTTAAATGTTACATTTTCCACCAAGCACCTCCTATATTTTGTGTTTCGTATTTACACTTTTACTGGCGATGACACAAATTAGAAGTTGAATACTATGCACCTTTGAATAAATATACTCGAACAATATCTCGATACTATCGGTGTAGCACTTAAAAGAAATACTAAAATGTTAATAAATGCATTTTAATTGAAGAAATCGAAAATTATAGTTGGATTTCTACAACTTGCAATTGTTTTGTAATAACTTTCCGAAATTCCCTAAGGCCAATATCACACTGGCAACAGTTGCCACCGAGGAAACAGAGTTGATATTGTTTCACACGTAAAATGAGAAAACCAAAGAAAAAGACGGAGAAAACAATTTTAGTCACTGGCGTCAAATTTAAATACGTACGACAACCGTTACCGGTCTGATACCGGCAGAAAATCTGAAATTTCATCAGTCATTTTCCCACAGCTCTTGTAGAGCTGTAACGCGAATGATAAAAAGACTGACAGTATTAAGACTTCAGTATTTTTTTTCGAAGGAAATCAACATTTGTAATGCAAAATATCCCATTAGTATTTGGAATGAAGAAAATACTGATGGATTTCCGGATTAAATTCAATATTTATAAAATACAAATAAATAGATTTAAATTTAAATGTAGGTCCTATTTTCAGAATAAAAATGGACGACTCGGAGAACAGCGATGACAACCAGAGATTCCCTGACGTCAACTGTGGCGACAGTTGCCGTAGCAGAAAAAAATGGAAACAAAATGTTACACGCATTTATTGAGAAATTTGAGGTGCATTCAGAGCAAAGCAACCCGTCACATCCACTGTACATAAATAAAATAAAAAGAAACAAGCAAGAATTTTTGAAAATATTAAAATATTTTAGCCGACGTTAAAGAAAACTAAATACTCTGCCATCTAATTACAGAAGAGAACTGAAAAACATGAATGATTCCCGCGCTCTGGAGCTGATACGGATGAACTTCACATGTGCCTGTTAAGCTGTGCCTGGGGAACTAATTAATTTATTTTGAAACAAATTGTTAAAATCAAACGGGAGTTGAAGTTAGTTCAAGTGCCAAACAAAATGATTTATTGGAAAAAACTTGCATCCCAACCTTCGTTCGGGATGATCGGACTGAGTTCGATCTTTTTTTGGCGAATTCAATGTTTCTGTTGTGTAACTATGGGGAAAAAATTAAAAACGTAGTTGACGCCATGCAATACTGATATCATATGGATATTTTCTGTGCATTTTACTCGAATATTTAAAGAAATGTTTGGGATCATTATACATACTTATCTACACCGAGTGAGCGAACAAGATGGTTTCTTATGTTTGTCGGAGCCTATGTTCGGCCGGTGTAAACGTAAGGCCGTGGTTTTGTTTGTGTTCGCTGTTCGGCACACACATCTTACCCTCATGTTTGGTCTGGTGGTTACATTGAGCTCGTTGTAAAGTTTATTTCACTCGCATATCGCATTCGTTGTGAAACTGAGTAAGAGCTCTCTTGGTGCAACAACAATTTCATGATGTTCACCGAGCTAAAAATTAATGGAACCACGGCCTAATACTGACAGTACTTTAAAATACTAAAAACGAAAGATGGAGCCGAATAGAGTAATTTCAGTCAACCGCGACATATTTGCACACGTTCAAGGGATTAAAACATACTTACCCTGTTTAACCGTTTACAGTGTGATATCGGCCTAATGAGTCTGTTCAGTGCAATCATCACAATTGTACAACAGTGGTTAAGTTTCGTAAAACAAATTACAAAATAGTCTGCAAAAAATGCTACAAAAAATTTAAGCAAATTTGTTATGGACACCTCAAAGAATACATTATGTAGGCAACTAAGTTTTGGTTGATGTTGCAGTGTCTGTAGTCTTTACAGTAAAGACACGAACACAATGGACGCGGCAACGACATTGCGTTATCTGTCGACACTTAAATACCATGCATTGTTATGAAGACGAACATAATGGCTACGAAACTGCATCATGGCGCCAATGTGCAAATTGCCGCTGTCGTCGACTTCAACTTAATCCTATTTTACCATGCAGTAGAATAAAATAAAAACAAATTGACAAACGTGAAATTATACAATTTGCATGTTTGTATTATTTTCTTTCAAATAAATAAATAAATTAATTAGGACTTAACAAATATTATTGTCTTTTATCGGTATAAAATAAATAATCGATGGAAATTGTGAATGTTATAACTAAAGTCATTTTGTCGTTGGCGCATTCATTATGTTCCAGTTGACAACATGAAGAAATAAGCTGCGGACGCCATTTTGTTGTCATGACGAAATGACTCTGTCGCCGCCATTATGTTCGCAGTTTAACATGAATTGTAATTTCACGTTTGTCAACCAGTCCGAGTGCTGCTTTCACACATTCGAATTATCTGTATTCTAAAAACCATTTGGAATCATTTTAAATGTTGCCTCATTAAAAACGGGTAGATCTTTCATTGCGAGCCGTTTCCGACTTCAGAATTTTTTGGTGAACTTATTATTAATTTTCCTCCTTCAACATTTTTCCTGATCCTACTTACCCCCATCTCCAACCCTTAGGCACACCTACACACTCTCCTTTTTGTATTCAACGGTGAAAAATGAAAATGTTTATATTTTCTAGCAAAAAGTTTCCATTCCTATTATCCACTTGAATTAAAATATCACATAATTTTGAGGTTTTTTTTTAGAAAAAGGGTATTTTATTGAATTATATTATTCACTTCTATTTACTTAAGCTCATATAAATACATTGTTAATAAAAAATTAAAAAAATTTTAAATGTGAACCCATTTATGTTAAAAATATTACCATCAAATAATACGTTTGAATTTATGTTGCAGTCACAATTGTTGCTACTGATGAACAGAACAAACCATTTCAAAGAAATTTCTTGTAAATTATAAAAAAGAAAAACAAAAAAAACTATTTCCAAAAAATATTTCAATAACTTGAAATTAAATTCGCATTGGTAATGATTTGTTACATGAATTATTTATCTAGTACAGGGTGTTTTTTGTTAGAAATGTGGTCTTCAAGAATAAATATATCGCATATAATTTAATGGGTGGTCGCTGTGGCGTAGTGGTAGTGCGTTGGACTGCTACACAGAGTTTCCGGGGTTCAATTCTCGGTTTAGGCAAAATCAAAAAAAAAAAATAAGAAAAAATTATTTTTCTACACGGCACCACCTCTTGGCAGGCAATGGCAAACCTACAAGAGTAAAAATTGCCTATGAAAAGCTTTTTACTTCGCCGTTGGGATTCGGCAATTGGGGTCGTATATCAGTAATAACGCGCCGAATATTCTCTTCCAAGGCGTCAATCGTCTCAGGCGGTGTTAAATCGCACGATCTTGGAGGCCACGCCACAGACCCACGCCCCAAGATAATGCGCTCACCAAATGTTTCCTTCAATAAATTGATTGTTTCGTTGGCTGTAGGCTGTATGGCATGTAGCGCCGTCTTGTTGGAACCAAAGGTCATCCACATCAACATCCTCCAATTCAGGCACGAAAAAGTCATTAATCATGGCTATATAGCGTTCCCCATTATGACCGGCTTCATCTTTGAAGAAATATGGACCAATGATTCCCTCTGCCCATAGAGCACACCAAACAGTGACTTTTTGACGATGTAACGGCGTCTCAACAATGGCTTGTGGATTATGATCATTCCAAATGCGACAATTTTGCTTATTAACGTACCCATTCAACCAAAAGTGAGCTTCATCGCTGAACAAAATTTTCTTGTGAAAATCGGAATCGGTGGCCATCTCGTTTTGGTAGTAAATTTGCACGATTTGCAAACGTTGTTCAGGAGTAAGTCTATTCATTATGAAATGGCAAAGCAAACTGAGCATAAATCAAGTGTCAGCTGTCAAAAAAACCAATTCCGAAAAAAGTATTGCCAGATTGAAAACCACACTTCTAAAAAAAACACCCTTTACAATACAATTCAATATTTTATGTGTACCTGTGTGTGTGTGTGTGCGACAACTGTCCTCTAATAAGTACAATTCGTACAATTATTTTTTATATTCATTTTCATACAAACAATGCACCAATGTATTAAATAGATTGACCGCATTTCTCAGACGCAAACTGATTCCTGGTTAACCATAGCTATATTTCTGCTACATTTGTACTCTTGAATTGCGTTTGCGTCTACGAAACGGCTTGCTACATTTGAGCGGAAACACTTTTGACAACTGCGATTGTGAAATTAAAATTAATAAAAAAAAACAAAACAAAAATTGGGATTATGGACAGTAGACACAAAAAAAAGTTTGAAAAAACCAGCCCCTACCTGAAAGCTTCTGTTGAGAGTATTTCACAAATTTTTATTTTTTTTCTTTGGACCACCCTAAAAACTGCCAAAATGAATTTATGTTTCTAACTTTGGCAGCTGATGTCCGATATTTATAAATGATATGTTTATTGGTGTAAAAGGCTCAACGATTGCTACATTTTCTTCTTAGGTGTTATTCATCTTCGAAGTCATTTGTAACAGTTACTCAAGGTTGAACCCCCCTAAAGGCAATTGTTTTTTTTCAAAAATTTGATGCTCTCATAAAATTATCAAATTCTTGCCCAAGAAGTGGGCAACATTAGGTTAATAAACAAAAAAGTTATAGCTGCTTAAATTTTGGTGCAATTCTTATTGTAAGTACTTAAATAATTTAGATTTTTTGTTGTATCTCAAACAAAAAACCAATAGAATTAATTAAGCCAGTTAATATATTCAATATTTATTGTTATTTAAAAACTATACATTAACAGTTAACACTCACTTAAAACTTGTACTTATTAAATCTCACAATTTTATGAGTTTTGCACAGACACTGACCAAAAAGTATAAGCTTTTAGGCGAAAGTGTTTACTAAAATTTTTACAAACATATTTTAACGTAAACAATGGAATATTTTTATTTTTAGTAAGTTGTACTAAAAATTTCTAATATTATAAAAAACAATGTTTGAAAGTACTTCCAATAAGAATAGCACCAAAATTTAAGCAGCTATAACTTTTTCGTCTATTAACCTAATGGAACACTTCTTGGGCAAGAATTTAATGATTTTCTAAAAGCTTCAAATTTTTAAAAAAAACAATTTCCTTTAGGGGGGTTCAACTCTGAGTACGCGACCTAACTATTACAAATGACTTCGAAGATGAATAACCGTTGAGCCTTTTACACCAATATACATATCATTTATAAATATCGGACATCAATTGCCAAAGTTATAGACAAAAATTTATTTTTTTGGGCGGTAAAAAAAAAATATTTTTAGGGGGTGGTTTTTTCATACTTTTTTTTGAATGGGGACCGACCCGCTCTAATGGACAGCATAAATGTGATTAAATATTAATTTTTATTTGTAAAAAATTAAATTTTACACAATTTAGTATTTTTACCGGTCAGTTGTTGTTTGTGAACAGTCAAATTAATTTAAAGCGTGCTCAGCTAAAGTATAAAAATACGGTGCTCAAAAAAATTTTGACTGCTCAGCTCAAGAACATTTTTTGTTGAGCACAAACTGTGCAATTTTCGTTTTAGTGACACTCATGGAGCATTGGGGCAGCCTAACTTGAGCGCTTGCGTATGCGAAATGCGACCATTAATATATGTACGTTAGATTGCCTTATAACAATTGTAGAATGTATGAAAAGTCTGCGTTTAATCTGATTTTTACGAAAAATTAAATTAAATTAATTTATTGAACAGCATCCACCATGACAATGAAACTATTGTTTTAAACTAATGTATGGTAAATACAAAAACAAAATACAAAAAACAAAAATACATATTTATAAATGGTAACACTTTCACATTTCAAATTTGTATAAACAACGTAATTCGAGAAATACCTGTGTTTATAATATTAAATTATATAAACGTTGCTATGCATGGATTTTATCGTTTAAAAGGGGAAACATTGAACATTCATTTTAATATTTTACGCGAAGCTCACTGTTTTCCTCCGCAGCGCTTAAATTACACTGTGTCATCCTTATATGGTACATATCGTTATCAATAATTAATTTTTCAACATCATCATTTGCACATTATATACTTTTTGTTTTGTTTTATGCACTAACCTAAACGCGACACTTTTATATTGCAAAAGTACAAAACAATTATAAAAAGAAACGATATACATACATACGCACATATGTACGAATAAGTACGTACATATGCATGTGTAGGTATTCTCTTTTTTTTTTATTGTTTAATAGTGCATCGCTAAATAAATAAATAAATGAATTTATTATTGTTTGCTATGAATTATTCGTTTTCAAAGTGATTTGATTGTGGGGAAAAAATTATGATGATTTTGTTGTTGTTGTTGTTGTTGGTGATAGTTGTGGTGTTTTGGTGTTGGTGATTGGGGGAAGATGATTTTTATTTACTGTTTCATTCGTTCATGTCAAAAGTTATATACATTTATGGTAGCTTTTACAGTGTGAAGTAGTATGACATTATCGCATTTTCATTTACTGTTTACATTAAATTCCAAGACTGCAATTAAAGAAGAAAAATATATGTAAAAGAAATATGTATGTATGTATGTATGTATGTATGTATGTGTTAAGTTATTTAAAGTATTACATCTGTTTTTTTATTTTTAAGTAAAATTATTTTTACCTTATAAAATACAAGTCCATACACTTCGCAACATAAATGCAAAAAAGTATTTATAAAATATTTAATTTTACATGAAATAGCAGAAGAACAGTAAAAGTTATTATTTAGATTAGATGTCGACTGGATTTTAATAAGTTTAAGTATCTTTTTAATGTTACACACTGAATTTGTGTGTGCAATGAACACGTACAGTACAACGAAGGGCGAAGGCGACAACTGAATATTTAACTTTTTCGTGTTCTATACGAATTGTTTTTATTTAATATATCGCTTCTTGACAAACTTCCGCCAACCGCCAACCGCCAATATTGGGTGATCAAAGAAAAATGATCCAAGATAAAGCCTTGCATTATTTTTTAATTAGAAACAATTCTCCGTTCAATTTAATTTTAATGATATTTGAAATTAAATTATAACCATATGTTTAATTTCTAACTTCTGAAAGAGGTGTAAAATCGTTAAAATGTATTTTCTTATAGAATTCTAAACGCAAGGAGTTGTTTGTGTTATTGCATTAAATAAACTTCTAATTATGAGTACAATATACGAAATGCTTTAAAATCACTTGAAATTTTGATTGAGTAGATAAAAGTAAAAATATTTCTGCGAATAAGTAAAAACTCAACCAGATTCTTGGAAAGTTAGAAAAACAAAAGAAGCATTAACTTCGTCCACGAATATTTCTATGTTATTGTTTTTAGTTATACAGTTCCGAACGGGAAGGCAACTACTACCACAATGTTCAACAAGCGTGTGTGTTTTGTTATTTTTCAATGTATATTATATATTTATGGTTAGTGTAAACATTGATTCTATACATACAAAGATTAGCTTACATACTTATGCTCCTACTATGTATGTTATACGGTACTTGTTAACTTATTCGCTAGTATTTTCAATAAAGTTTTTGGTTTCTTTTGTGTTTATATTAAAAAAATATTTGTTTGTTTGTGTTTTCTTTTGAGTTTTCACCTTCTTTTAAATAAATTTTATTATATTTAAATTTTAAGATCTTATTCCTTGTTTTATTTATTTGAATCAATAAAAATTGGTTTGTGCGTTCTACATTCTACAACGATTTCAACAGTTTTTAGCCAAAAAAAAAATATATGTTTTCACGTCGAAATTTTGTATTTTGTATTCTACTCGTTTTTAGTTATATATATATTTTTTTTTTGTAAATTAAGGATACGCTTTTCAATTTTATGCTTTAAATGGTTTTCGTTAAAATACGCATTTTTACTTTGATTATTTACTGAATATCGTATTGTTGTCTTAAATACTTAAAGTCCACCATAAACGTGCACATACATACAAACATTTGTGCATACAGTTGGTTTGATATTAATTGTAATGAATTAAGGCACAAGCACAAATCACTAAAATACTTAATATTTTTTAGAATTTAACTATTTATTAAAATAAAAAATCCAGCCTAAAAAATTTACTTTTTAAATTTGTAAAATGAATTTTGCCGTTCATATAAATAGCAGCGCTCTAGAAATTGTACCTTGTACAAGAGAATTAAAGCTCTACATTCGCTGCTATCATTTTTTTTTCTGATTTGTTTTGATCTAAGTAATATAGAATACTTCAAAACAATGGATAGCTAAATGTGTTTTAGCAAAACAAATAATTTACTGATTCTCAAGACTGGTCGCTGTCGCGTAGTGGTAGTGCGTTGGACAGAGTGTCCCGGGTTCGAATCTCGGCACAGGCAAAATCAAAAATTAGAAAAAATAATTTTTATACACGGCACCACCTCTTGGCAGGCAATGGCAAACCTACAAGAGTAAAAATTGCCATGTAAAGGTTTTCACTTCGCCGTTCGGATTCGGCATTAAACTGTAGGTCCCTTCCATTCATGTACAAATATAACACGCACAGCATGAGTGGATGCGAAAAGCTCGGCCTAGGCCCTCCATGGACTGTTGTGCCATTAAAAGTAAAGTGAGATTCTCAAGAAACAGTCAAAGAATAAAATTGTTAATTTAAATTAATTTTTATGGGTTTTTAAAAATAATTATTTGAGAAAGGGCAAAAAGAAATAAGAAAAAATAGTCTATAATTTGTGTTAAAAATTTTAAATAGGAATCACGTTTAATGATAAAAAAAAAAACTCAAGCATTTAACTTAACTTTAGAAAAATGTTTTTTTTTTATTTTGTTCATCTAAGGTTGTAAAATTTTGTCCGAGCTTGCAAAGACATTTAGGTTGTGCCACTATGAGCTTATTTCTCCATATTTCGTGTTGCTATTTTTTGCGTTTTCTGAGGAATTTCTTTTTTTTTTCCCAGACAATTTTTACTTTGAAAACTCGGAATTATTTGAGATCTGACTAAAACAGCATAAAAAAGAATAGAAAATATGACATTCCTGAGGCATTTTCTTAACATATACTAGAAAAAGCATGAAGATTTTGTATGAGCCTATATTCAAGATGGGAAAGGTTGATATATGTATGTGCCCAAACAACAATTGAAACCTAACAATCGTCAACCGTTTTCGAAAAAATATGATAGGGAAAGAGAAGAGAAGCACCGAAGCTACCAACGTCGAAAGGCGATAAAATTGATTTACATGTTTGGGCGGGAACCAGGTCGGCCCGTAAGCAAGAGCTAAGCGATTTGGCAAATGCTCTTCATAAAACGATTTTGTAGGAAACCGACGAGACCGTCGAAAATTAGAGAACTATTTGTGAATGCATTAGCAATTTTACTTGAAAATAATACCATAAATTTTTTTTTCTATGCACTTCAGTTTATCAAAACTTACTTCACTTAAAAACAAAAACATTAGTTATAGGGGCGGGGAAAAAATAATATTAGTATTAAACATCCTACTAGGATTGTAATTATCACTAAAATTAATAATGTATGGTCATGAAAAAAAGTTAATTGTTCTATAAGAGGTCTACTAGCGGCACTACTACTAGTTGGTGGACTACGCGAGAACATTTTCAGACAAACTCCTTTTTATAATTTCAGATCCATATCTCCAATTGTAGGGCCACCTCGATCAATGGGCACTTACAACGTTATTTGATGCGATCATTTAACCTTTGACCAGTAAAACTATGTCCCATAATGCACTGTAGAAAACGGTATAAGTTTATTGCAAAAGTGTATCGACAAATATTTCGTTATTAGATCGCGACTTTGTTAGCAATTTAGTATGCAGCAAATCAAGAAGATTATGTTCTGAACAAAATATTTAAAAAATTCAAGAAAGAGCTAAACAATATATGTAAGAAGAGGAACACTTAACTTTGAATTAACATTAATTAAAAATAAGCCGGTGATTAACAAACAATGATTTTGACAAAAAATGTTGGACACTAACAGCACATCCTGCAGAAAAATCCCATACTAGCTGTTCTGCAATAAGATTTTAACAATATTTACAGAATGGCGAGTAGCTTGAGAAGCGGATGGTTTAAAGTTTTTAGTGACAACTTCTCCGCTGGAACCATAAAATGTTATGCAAACCGAAAGTGGAAAAATATGTATGCACAAAATTGTTCCTATCTTCGTCTAATCGAAAGATTCTGGGCAATTGATATACATACATTAATTAAAGAAGCGAGTTGAATTATTCTTAACAAACAAATATGTATGGTTGAAATATACGCCAATGGGTACGGTCACGTTAACACATGCTAAGTAGGATATACTCCTTAAATAGACAATCCCAATTGAAAACTACTCTCACTATATAAATAAATCGATATTTTCGTATGTCAATCAAATCGACGATTCGATGAAGCCTGCTGTTAGTCGATCTACACAAATCGAACTCAAAAGTAATCAGTTTTTATTTCATTAAATTAAATATTTCATAGAATTTGTGGACTGGATTAAAACTTCTTTGATTCTACATATGTACAAGGTTGTCGTTGTGTCGCTGGAAAAGTAAAAAAGGATCATCCTTTTATGTATTACAATTATTAAGTGTTAATCTTTTTACAAGATTATATTTCCCAAGATCTATTATTTTTATGAACAGCAAATATTTGTGTTTTCTAGTTTTGATATTTTTTATAAATTGCAAAATGAAAAATTTCATAAACCTTAAAATAACAAATAGATCGCAAAAAATATTATTTATGTATTTTCACCATATTTCATTACAATTTTTATGAACGCAACATACTCGTACGCCTGAGAATGCATAAGCAAGAGTAAGGTCTTTCCTGCTGCGTTTTTAAGATTTATTTATCTTTAATTTGCTTTTCCGTCACATGTCGGTGGGGAACTAATTTTGGTGGCAAACATGTTGTTGT
Organism: Palloptera scutellata; assembly: GCA_958295655.1. Classification (NCBI taxonomy): domain Eukaryota; kingdom Metazoa; phylum Arthropoda; class Insecta; order Diptera; family Pallopteridae; genus Palloptera; species Palloptera scutellata. The sequence goes on along the minus strand of OY282449.1, from coordinate 154,225,573 downwards.
TGTATTTTTTTGTCTGCTCGTTTAATATTGACGTATGTGTAAGTTAAACGACGTTTAAGGCTAAAACTTATTGTTACTTTACGATTGTATCCCATTTATGTATAAATATATTTATTCAAATAGCATATATTCTAAATTGAGTGTTTTTTTTTTTTTGGTTTTAATAGCGATTTTTAATTTTTTTAATATCATCGATAATTCGATAATTTTCATTCAATGTGTAAGGGTGTTTGTAATGAAAGGGAAAAGTTTGATTTTGAGTTGCACACGCTATTATTTCAGTATACAATATACAAGATAGCTAATTGCTGCACCGTACATTTAAAATGTTTGTAGTTCAGCTTACATTTGGATTAAAAAAACAATAACCAAATATTTCCTCATTTCAAATTCAAATGCGAAACAAATAAATATTCGTTTTACCGATATATAAAAAAGTAGAAACATATTCTTACATTCTAGAGCCTTTTTGTTGCAGCACTTTGGCTCGATCGTTTAGTTCAAGCTCACGTCCGGCAGTAGAACCGCATTCTTTCGATACAACACAAAGAAATTCATTGTTTTCGAATGGACCATAATTGGCATATTGCGTACCAACGCTTATAAGCTGCTCGAAACGCCAACCATCCGACAGAGTTGAGATCATCTATGTGTGTGTGTTTTTGGAAGATAGAGGTGAGAAAGATAATTAATAAATAAAAGTTATTTTTAAACACATAACGCGTGCGCATACAAATGTAAATAAACAATATTCAATTGAAATTCCATACGTACACACTTGCTCAAAATAATAGTTACACATTAGAATTTTAACTTCATCAAAACAGAAAACTATTTTTATTCAACATTTTTAAAACATTACAAACGCACATTAATTCATTAATTAATACAACTTCATTAATATATATGTATGTAGTGTAAAGTACAAAAGTTGAGACCAATAAATACTCGTATTTATTTTGACTAAATCAACCTGCTCATAAAAATAGGTATAATATTTATAAGAAGCACCAAAAAATTAATAATGGAAAAAATGCATGCTGTTGATTAAAGTCTGACAGGTTTGATTGGGTATCTCGTAATGCAATACCACATCTGCTCTTTCCTGGAAAATATTGTGTGGCCAATCTCTTTTATAAGTCTCCCCATTATTTTCTATCAGATTTAAATCTAGGGACTGACTTGGCTAATCAGTCAAATCGACTTTATGGTCGTCAAAGCTTTTTTTACTAGCTTGGAGGAGTATTTGGGGGTGTTATCTTGCTGATAGACCCAACGCAAAGGAATGTTTTCTCGTAACAGACATTATATTTTGCTGTATTTCCTTGGAGTCGGCGGCAGTTATTTTATATAAGGCATACCTTATGCCAAGAAAATCACCCCCACACCATGTTACCACCTCGGTGCTTCACAGTTTTTTTGGGGCGTCGAACATTCCATTCTACATTGTTTCCAAAGAGATTTACCTTATATTTTCTCCATAATTCGCCCTTGAAATTCCCACAAAACTTTTGCAGAGGAATTAAAATGATTAGCTTTGAAGTGTAACTATTATTTTGAGCAGGTGTGTACGTATGTATCTGACTGTATGCACATACAATTACGTCGCATAAATTTCAAATCTGTGGATGTATTGTATTATAAAAAATATTATATTGTATTCTGTGTGAAACAAATACTGATCAAACATTGACTGTAATATTTTGCCATGCATCATAAACACTCAGCACAATGCAATATCAACGCAAGAGCCTGGAGCCTTCACATGTGGCTTCATTTGTTAATGCTTTAGTCATATTAATTAACAGTTTCTGTAGGTGTCGTGAAAAGTTTCTTAAAACAATTTTCACTATTGAAGTTTTGACATTGAAAGCCAACTGGACATTTTCATTGTCTATATATGTATATTTAGTTAGTGTACTTGCTGAGAGCGCAACGAACTCAGGCATTATGATCATTTGTCCATGCTCATAGTTCTAAAGTGTCGGTGAAGTATATCTTAATTTAGTCAAATATGTAAACTACATTTAGTTAAATATAAATACATATAGTATGTATTGTAACGAACCTGTGTCAATTCCTGTTCGCGGCATTGCAGCACACGATAAACGCGTTTTTTATCTGCATGTGGTCTCTGAAAAGTGATTATAAAAGTGAAAAAAAAAAATTATTAAATGTTGATGGAAATAAATAAATAAACGAACTTGATCTCTATGATTAATGCACTCTTTGAGTAACGCTATCAGCTGAGTCACATTGTAGAATTCCGCTTCCTCCAAAACACCTTCCTCAGAAACACCATCCAGCACCAACTTGCCATGTCGCAAATAATTTAATACTGGAGCAAAATATTTCGGATCTCTGTCGATCAAATAGGCGCCAGTTTCATCCTATAAGTAGAACAAGATTAACATTATTAAATATTTACAAAATACGAGAATAATTGAAAGCAGCGAAAATTAAGCTAAATTAAGTATAATTTGGAACTACTTAATTCAAGCGCAAACTTCATCACATCACCCTAACTGTGTAACGAATGTGAATGTGCAATTGCAACTTTATGACAGCGACTATATTGTGCCTCTTCCTTCTTATTCTTTGTACGAATTTGCACCAATTTAAGCAGAAACAGTTAATATATAGTTATTTGACGTTTGAGGAGATATGGGGGCAAAATTTAATCAATACAAAATCTCCACAACCCTCTTCTTTTACAACCAACACACAATGGGACAAATGCTAAAGCGAAATAGTAACACAAGATTTAAAATTAGGGTCATCAAATGCATTTACTTTTTCACCACCCCCTCCCACTGCTGCTCAAATACATGCCGTTTGCCTTTCTCCCACGTCTATTGCAAACTAGATTCAAGTAAAGAAACAAAATATATTTACCCGATCTGAAATTAAATCACAGTCCTCTTGTATCAGACGGGATAGAAACGAATTTGGATCACGCGAAAGCGTCGTTTTTGTGGTAAGGAAATAAGTACCACCAACATTTAGTTTCACCCACTGATCAGTGCCTTGCTTCTTGAGCATTGGACTCTTGCGCGAGTTTATATTCACTGTGGTCATAGCGGGAACGAACGCGGGCGGGTATGCTGCTGTAAAGGCTGTCGCTGATGGGAGCGATGACGGCGGCAGAGAGGACGTTGTTAATAAGTTCTCCAGTGCAATTTGTGGTCTTTCCCCCGAGCAGTTAATGAAATGTTGAAATGGTAGTGGATGTTGTTGATTTACTCGTCACGATGTCGTGCAGTCTTTGTTCTAATTTATATTTTGCCAACGCTACACTACCTTCGTCGAATTTGCATGCAATTGCAATTAATGAACAATTTTCACTTAAATTTTATCAATTTTCAACTTCTGTATTTTTCATTCCACTTCAATTCACTTCATTTCCTTCACTTGTACACATCTATGCTTGTCAGCTTTTCAACAGAGATGATTTTTTTAGTACACACTGAACTAACCCAACATCAACCAATTTGTACTTTTCACACATGAATTGAAATGAAGAGTTTCAATATATATGTATTTTTTTTAAATATATGTATATACATTATATATACATCCCACTATATACTTTAGTGGGATTCATACAAAATTATAAATGCCACTAACCGTATAAACTAGAGTTGGACAGACAGATTACTTAATATCGGAATCGGCCAATATCAGAATGGACCGAACTTGACCGATTATTTACCATATGCTTTTGATGAACCAAATTATTAAAAACAAGTTTATTTTATTATTAAACTTAAATTTGTACTTATGTCTTACATATATATGTGATATATGTGATTCATGATTGTTATGTTAAGTTTATGGCTTTATTATAATCTATCTATATATATAAAAATGAAGGTATGTTATGTGTGTGATGAATATCGGAAACGGTTCGATTTTTTTCAAAAATTCAACTTTCATGTTAAAGTACATGCTTTTCTGACGGACATAGGCTACTTATCCGCCCCCTGCCACGCCCACAAAAAGAGTAAAATTCCTACAACTTTTGAACCCCTTCACTTCAATTATGATTCGACGCTTGATTGCACTTTACATCGAACTGTAGTTATTGGTGCTATGTATGACGTATGTAATCATTGCAAAGCATACAAATTCAAAAATGAGCCATCAGGTTTATGTTGTGCTAATGGAAAAGTCAAATTACCGGCATTGGAGCCACCTCCAGAACCATTATCTCTTCGATGCAGCACAATATCTCCATTGTTGGAGCATTATATCTTCTGGCATGCTCTCCACATGGTACTTTATCGGCCTTTATTACAATTTTGTGATTATCATAGGGCATTTGGTCGAGAGTCGAACCAATTCATTATTCTTGAAGGAAAGTTTGGAATCGTTCAATAACATATCGCTTCAAATTTGAACTAAATGAACATCGACGATCTACTTGCTGATCAGAATTACCAAGGAAATAAATTTGTAAAAACTGATACTCTGTATCAGAAAAGGGCAATAAAGAACCCAAGCTGTGATATATTTGCCCTTGGATCTAGGAAAAAACAATCAGAAGCGGGAAAAACGTTGTTGTGAAAATCATTTTCATAATTGTCAAAATCATTTTCATTTCGAGACCAATAGCATGTTGTTCATGGAAATTACCTTGAATGTGGTCACAAAATTGTCACGAACAATATTCGTTGCACCGAATGAAGTCATTTGGAAACATGAATTGTAAGATTGAATCAAAAAATGCTTTGATTCAGGTGCACCACCTAAAACCAATGAGCGTAATGGTGGCTCCAATGCCGGTAATTTGACTTAAACTTTAAATTTAAACTGCTTTGAATTACTTTTTTAAGTATTAGTATTAGTATTATTATTAGCTAGTATTATAATAAAATCCAAAGGAATAAATAAAGTATTTTTACTGTATGTATCGGCATAGGTAGACACAACTTTTCTGAGCTCAAGCTCGTAAGCAAACTTTCAAATTTTATAGGCCGTAATTAAAAAAAATATTGCACAACAACCACCATTGTTGTTGCACCGAATACGATATGCTGTATAGTATGTACATATGTATATATCGTACACCGACCTCAAAGTGTTCACCGAGTAAAATTTACAATATAACCACTGCCATACAAATTGTATCATTCAAACTTATGAGTTTATATGAATACCTCTATTATATTAATTAAATAAAAATGCCAAGAAATATTGCATTCTTTGCATATTGCATTCTTTCCAGAAAGATAATTTATGCATTATTTATGCATATACTCTTCATTGAATTAGAACTGCTCGGTTTCTTTTTTGTATTGTTCAACCGGAAGAGGTTGCTTACACAGGCGCAAGCACGAAATACTGTACGAGAGTCAGGTAGAAAAGTAACGTAGTAAGAAAAAGATGCAAAACCTTTATACCCTTCTTAATACCTCCACGATAAATAAGTAATGTTAAGAAATTGAAGTAATTTTTTTAATTTAAAATTAGGTAATGTTAAGGAATGAATGGAAAGTAATGACACTAAAAATATGAATTTTCTGAATTCCGTTAATATTTCCCATCACTCATCGTTACTAGTAATGAAAGGATATTTTGCCTTACACACACGATCATTACAAATATCAAAATTTTTAATTATTATCATTATGATTGACAGTTGAGAACAATTTTTGGCTGTCAATGAACTGTCATTTTGTAGTTTGACAGCCACATTTGTATACAACATTCACACTTTCTGTGCGCATATTTTTGCCCTAGCGGGAACATTTAAATTAAAAAATTGATTTTTTTAAAAATCATGTATCATGTCCAACTGCTACAAATTAATACACATATTTCGGCTATTTGAGTGTCTATGAAATTATAGGAGTGCTGAATTTAAACGGATTGATTTAAATATATTCAAATTTATCAATTTATATTCATTCTGCAAAAATTATGAAAACCATTTCCACTTTCCCAAAGAATATCCTTAAATAGATGAGCTTCAAAACTGTGTAGTTCCATTTTTTTTTACCCAAAACCTTGGTTTTTCTGTTCTTTATTTGTCATCTGGCAAATTTCTTATATTTTCTAATGCGTGGCCGCAACGAACTTCTCTATTTGACGCCATGTTGAGGAATGAAATTGCCAACCATAGAATGCCCATATCAAAAATATTATCGGCCATATTGATTCCATAAAATTGAATGACATATGTTATGAAATTAATTATTTCTCGTGAAGGTGAGGTGTTACTTCCTCAAATGAAGATAGAGGTACAAAGGATGCGGCTGCGATATTGCATCATGACAATAAATGTTGCCATACAAGTCGATATAATTTATTGCACATATATAGTTAACTTCAAATACTGGTATAGTTTCGCAAGTATTCCGGCCTGTCGTGATCTCCGTCAGTGCACTCAATCTAAGGCTGATATCAAACTGGCAACAGTTGCCATCGAAAAAATTTGTATGGAAAATGTTTACACACACCAGATAAATTTTCACGAACAATTTACTAATTACTATTGCTTTAATGCATTTTATTGTTAAAATAATAGTGCACAGAGCTTTTTTGCAATGTCAAAAACAATTTCATTCATCCGTATTATAAAGAGAATTTTGTAGCCAAGTCCAAATTCGATAAAAAAGAAAACACAAAAGCAAAGCAACTATGCAGAACTTGGTCAAAAGCAGTCACGACGAACGATGCAAATCAGTAAGTGGAACGTACATCACACCCATTAGACGGGTATTACTTACTTTACCCTGCTTATCCTTATCATACTGCGTCATGTACTGTTCGCCTCTCTCTGGTCCAACAGGAACAATTAGACGGCCACCATTGGCCAACTGCTCTATAAGGGCAGTGGGTGTCTCTGAGGCAGCTGCGCCTACATGTATCGCATCATAGGGTGCATGCGCTGGGCAACCCATACGACCATCTCCTTCTGCCAGCCAAAAATATACAAATTTTTTAAGAGGATTGTCATTTGCAATTGTGCCTGTCCACTTACCAAGTATAATAAGCTTTCCTGAGCTCAATAAAGTTGAATCGTCAGTGTTTAGGTTCTGCTTACTTAAGTTCACCAATTCCGGCTGGTGTTCAATACCCACAACACGTGTATTCTCATCGTCACCCTTTGCTTGTATGTACCGCAGAAAACATGCTGTCAAATAACCAGAACCAGATCCAACATCCAATACACGCGAGCCTGGACGCAAATGGTCACGCAAGTATTCTAAAGCGAAGGCATGCTAAAACAAGTTTCTAAACTTTGACAAATGTAGCAAAAGTAATGAATTATTTACATTACCATATGAGGAGCACTGATTGTAACGCCATGACCAATAGATTGTGGAGCATCCATGTATGGATTACGAGGAGAGTAGAACTTCCTATCAGTGTTTGTCATAGCCAACGCTACAGCGTCGGATGCAATGACTCCATACTCTGTTGACAAATACATAATATACGAGTAATTCACTTTAAATGCACAGATTTAGGAATTGGAATTTTATTACCCCGCAGCTGTCTTATAAGATCCGCATTATTTGCACCCACTGAACGCCAGGCCATATTGCGAATATGTCTGCGGTATCTTGCTAGGATCTCCTGAATTTGTTTCAGTTTTTGTATTTGTGTTTAATCTATTGTTAACTGAAAATTTAAGTCCTCAGCTGTTATTAATAAAATGTCAGAAATGAAACAGAATAAAAAAAAGTGAATACAGGGTGCACAACAAAAATAGATTACACGTTGTAACACAATGTGGGGTAGAAACAGTGAGTGTCTATCTGCAATATATTTCTCTCCATTTTTCCAATAAAGATACCAGCACCAGCAACCCACTGATTACGTGGTGTTGAAACATTGTAAAGAATATTATTCTTCAATTGAAAATTTGTTCTTTTATTTATAAAATTGCTTCTACCTTTAAATTTTCCTATCATGGCCACAAGCTTGAAAGACTGTGCGAGAAAGAATGGGAGAAAAATAAGGTAGTAAGAAAAATATGCAAAACTTCACAGCCTTTCATGCATTTGCCAGTGTAAACATCAACTATGTCAATGCCATATAAAAAAAATTAAACATTTTGGCAAGACAGTGTTGTTGCCATCAACCCTGACAGGAATTTAAATATAACTGTTTGTGGAATTATAAAAGTAAAAATGCATAAAGAAAGAATGGAATCCTGTATCTTAATTATGCCACTTTGCATTTTGGCAGCTATCAGCTCCTTAGACAATTTCGAAGAAAAAATAAAGTCAATATAACCACGGTTTCCACACCAATAATTTTGTTGAGGCCAAAATTAAGAACAAAAGGGCCAAAGGGATAGGGCCAAAAAGGAAAGTAATATAAAATATTGGAAATATTCTTCAAAAATTATTTAATTACATAACCGATTTTCTTAGTAATCGATTGCTATCGACCATGTAGCCATACTTACATCGACACAAGTTTCCTAAGATGTGAACATTTTTTTTATTTTTTATTTTTTGGTATATCATATATAAGTTAATTTCGTAACATTAAAGCAAAAAAAGTTCAAAAGGACCAAAGTGGCAACTGTAACCATGGTCGTATATCTCCGAACAAGCAAGTGTTTCATTTGCACATTTGTTTCCAAGCGCAAACTTTTTATATAGTTTTAAGAAAAGTTTACATTTGCAAAAGTTCCACAAATGTTTATATTCTCATGCGTTTAAAAAAGTATTACATATTTAAACGATTATTCAATGTTAAATTATTATAGATATTATTATAGTTATAGATATCGGCAGTTCCTTTTCTTTCATAAGAAAAAACAGATTCGAAAGTGAACAGCGCATAGTGCATTAATCAGACGATACAAATATAGGCAATTTGTTTTAAATAAAGTTAGTGATTAACCACAATTATTGAAGTCCACTTCATTTCAACAGCTCAATTAGCTTTGGTACAAGAACCAAAGCTAACGAGCAAACATTTTGGTGACCCCGACGTGATCATGGCATTTTGGTGACCCCAAGAAAAGGACACAGCAATAATTGCAGCTGGACCACTGTTGCAGCTGGAATCAACAAGGCATCAAAGTTTATGTACTTTTGTTGCGCATCAACGTCAAAATTTTGGTCGTCAAGTACATCATGGTAAAGTCCCGGTGTTGTGCGTCTTCAACGATCCATCAACAGCTAGTCAGCGTCAGTCCAGACACAAGGTGCAGGACACGTTGATAGCAACGAAAACGGGATCAACAAGGCATCAAAGTTTATGTACTTTTGTTCCGCATAAACATCAATATTTTGGTCGTCGAGTACATCATGGTAAAGTACCGGTGTTGTGCGTCTTCAACCATACATCAACAGCTAGTTAGCGTCAGTTCAGACACACAAGGTGCAGGACACGTTGATAGCAACAAAACGGATTCAACGTCGAAATCTACCGTTATCAGCTGCAAAGGATTCAACGGCAAGAGCACAACAGTGTGAGTCTTCAATCAAGCACGCATCCAGCAAATTTACAAAATGGCAAGTCTCAAGGATCTAGTAAGACAGCAGGATGACAATGCCACCAGTCTAAAGAAGATCATAGACAACTACAAAAAAGCTTCGAAAGATCGAAAGACTGAAGAATACCTTAACAAGAAGGATAAAGAAATTCAAGATTTGTGGGCAGTATTTCAACGAGTCAACAACCAAATTCGTAGAGATTTCACTACAAAAATTTCTGTAAACCGGTATACGCGACAAAAAAAACAGCTAATATAATATCTAGAAACGATGTAGATTTTCTGCTGTATCGAAAAATATACTTATGGGTACGAGATATCCATATTCCAATTATCCAGGTGAAATCATATTAGAATAAATATTTATTTTGCCATGCCTTTTTGGATACAGCAAGTGCAAAAGAAATAAAACGATGAATTCGTTTATTAAAATTACTCAAAGATCCATCTGAGGTTTAACTTTGAATTTGTGGCACAATATGTAACAAAAAGTTTTTGTTTTATAGCTTACGTCTATAGAAACTGTTAAATTAAAACACTGTTTTCAAAGAACTAATTAAACTCGTTGATTTTCTTTCTGTTACCTCTTGGTCGTTAGATAATCTGGACATTGCCAGCTGTGTATCTCTATTTAATAACACTTTATATAAAGCATTTGAACTAGGGTTCACAAAATAATTAAAAAACTTAAAAAATCGAAAGTCGCGAGCTTTTATAACTTATAAAATAACTGCCAGAAATATGTGTCTATGTGTATTGATATTGTGGTCATTGTGGCAAAATGGTAGTGCGTTGGACAGTTAAAAAAAATTTGCTTTGAAAAACTTTTCACTTCGCCGTTCGGATTCGGCATAAAACTGTAGGTCCCTTCCACTCATGTACAAATATAACACGCACAACTGAGTGGATGTGAAAAGCTCGGCCTAGGCCCTCCATGGGCTGTCGTGCCATTAAAAGAAGAAAGAAAAAAAAAGTATTGATATTGTAATTGCGAACTTGTTTGCTGATCTTTTCAAATCTACATATTCCAAGTTTAGATTCAGGGACAATGACTTTTACCCCATCGCCATTGATTCGTTTAATACTATTTCTTTTCCAACCATAGATCCTCGAAATGTTTTTCATCATCTTAAGTCTCTTGAGCTGTCATTTGCATCTGGGCCCGATAATATTGGTGAATATTGATTCTATATTAAAATATTTTACTGAACTTCTACATAAAAATTTTTCACAAATGAAAAAATCGTTTATTGGAAAGATTCTTTTATTGTTCCTCTTCATAAAAATGGTGTAAATCTGATATCTGAAATATAATTGCTAAATTAAGTGTGATAAGTTATTTGAATATATTGTTACTACTCAAATTATGTACTCTGTTAGAACATTGATCAACACATCGCAACATGAGTTTCTTAAGGGTAGATCTAAAACGACGACATGAATAATGAATATATTTTTAAGTAATGGCCAATAAGCTGATGATGTTTGTATATACGGATTTTAGCAAAGCATTTGATAAACTCAATCATGGCCTTCTGATTCAAAGGCTGGGTTTGATTGGATTTCCGCCCTTGCTTTTAAGATGAATATAGTCTTTTATTATTTCTTCTGTTTATTAATGAATTGCCGTCTATTTTTCGAAATTGCAAAATCATAGTATGCTGATGATGAAAAGTTGCTCTTATCTTACAACTCTATAATCCAATAAAAACTTCTGCAAGAAGATCTTGATAATTTCACAAAATGGTTCCGATTAAACTTAATGTTACTTATACTTGATAAATGAAAGTTTATGACATTTAAGAAGAAGCAACCTATGCCGGCTAAATACTCGTTATAGGATCACATTCTGAATCATGTATTGATATATGTTGATTTGGGTGTGACCATGGACTCCAATCTAAGTTTTAACTTGCATATCAACTCCTGTGTGAACAAAGCTAAAAGTTCTTTAGGGTTTGTTAACGACCCTTATACGAAAAAACGCTATTCACTTCACTTGTTAGAGCCATCCTTGAGTATGTATCTCCTGTCTGGAAACCTCAATATAATTGATACATAAATAAAATTGAGTCGGCTCAAAAACAATTTCTTATTTTTGCACTGACAAAGTTTTGTTGGAATCCTCTTTTGAATCTTCCACTACATCTATTAAAACTTATTAATCTACCAACATTAATAAGGTTACCAGCTACAATAACCATGCACTAGTGCATTGAAATGAGCATTTAGAGCATTTTTCTCTTAAAATCGTTTGAATTGTGAAAAAAAAAAATTAAGAGATCCAGAAATTCGTGGACCGCTGCAGCGGAGGAAGTTTTTCTTAGCATTTGGCAAGACAAAATGGGTGAATTAAGAGGAGTGCGGAAAAATAGCCATTTGTACCAGAAGGTGGGGGAAGAAATGCAGAAGCAGGGCTACGACCTAAACTTTGCTTTATATTTAGCAATGTCATAAATAATGCACAACTATTGTTTTTATAGGAAGTATAAGGCAGTTGTTGGAACCAATGAGGGTTCACCTGCAGATTGGGCGTTGTATGGCAAAGTGCACTAAATTATTGGTGGCTTTACCATCTTTAATCGGACGGAATCTTCGAATAAAAAAAACCACATTGAAAAAGATTATTCATTTCACATTTACACCAAAATCAATTTTCAAATTATAAATGGTCCACCGTGTATAACGAATGTAACACTAATTAAGTTAAGTTGATTAGAACCTTTTACTCAGATGAAAGAAAGAAAGACGCCAAAATGTAGTGTTAGTCCGATACAATAACTTCGAGTAAATAGTCGATACTTTCGAGTACCGAGTATTTTATGTACTCGACGCTTTTATCTAAGTATCAGGTGGGTATCGGGTACATTGTCCCAGTATTTACTCGCTGCTGCTTTGTCTTTTTTTTTTTGTTGTAAATAAGCTGACATTAAAAGAGCCAAGGTCAGACCTCACAGACCTGAAATTTTTCGTATTTTAATATCACAGTGTCATCTAATGTGTTCTGAATATATCAGCAATAAAATATTATGATTACGTCGGGTGTGTTTTTTGATAGGATATGAACAGCAGTCTAACTAAATTTTTATTTTACATGTGTTAAATAAATATATTGTTCTTTTTGAAGTTTACTTCTTTAAAATCGTTTTTATATTACGCTGGAGGTAAAAGATAAAATACTGGAAATTGTCACGGAAATGACATATATTTTTCATTTTCATAATTCCAAGCTATTTTTATTTATTTTGTGTTGCAATTTTCCCGCCTCATTCGCCATTTTGTGACTTTTTAAATGCTAAAAAAGATAAAGCAAGAAAAAAGTAGCATATGAAAAATTATTTATATACGACGAAGTTGCAGAGAAAAGAATTTCTATTCTGCTACTTGCAAAAATATCACGCACAGAAAAGAAAATGATGATTAACCTTTTATGGAAATAACTGCAACAAACTATTAACTACACTTACCACTATTTTTCAAATTTTATTGGATTTTTGCTATCAAATAAAAAAAATAAATAAAAAGAACTTTAAATTCGCATTTGTTTGCGTAGCTGACTGATTCGTTTGCGTGTATAATTTCATGAAATGTCAGGGTACACGAATGAGTAAAAGAGTATCAATTTAGATACCACATGAATCAAGTCTACATATCCATGGCGTAAGCGTGAGAGAGAGAACACTATAGTGTACTAAGTGGTGACTCAATTGCTGCAGCCATCAGTGTTGACTGCGACATCTTGTGTAAAATATTGAAGCGATCAGTGAAAGCTTTGCCACATATAATTTACTTTTTATGCATAAAGTCACATAATTGCATCCAGTATACTGGATAATGAAAAAATTATGTTTTTACTTTTATTGTTTAACTCAAATATCGTTTTATTTACAAAATTCGTTGTTATTTGTTTGCGGCAGGCTTATTTGTTTGAAACTCTATGGTACTTACTTTACTTACTTACTTGTAATGGCACAACAGCCCATGGAGGGCCTAGGCCGAGCTTTTCGCATCCACTCATGTGCGGGTTATATTTATATATGAATGGAAGGGATCTACAGTTTAATGCCAAATCCGAACGGCGAAGTGAAAAGCTTTTCATAGCAATTTTAACGCGTACAAGAGCAACGAAAAACGACAGCAGTCAAATTACAAAAACAAACACGAGCACAAAATATATAATATCTGACTCTTTTTCACTCACTAAATATATTTATTTTGATTTTGCTTTTTTCTCTTTAATAATTTTTTTTTCCAACAAAAATTTGAAATTTCAAACAAAAATCATTAGAAATTTCTAGAGCTGAAAGAATGAGCTAGTACGGGCTGAAAAAAACGCGAGGCACAAACAAATGGTGATTGTGTTAAGTTAAAATCTCCAGCAAAAACTATGGCTGAGAGGCTGCGAATATGTAAACTTCGCCGCAAAATGGAGGCCCAACAAAATTCAGATTCTGCTATCGAGAAAAAACCCAATAACCAGCATGGGATAGACTTCGCAAGTAACTTGAGGCACAACAGAATTCGAATCTCATTGAAAACTCATTGACTAATGCGGAATAACAGCATGAACGGCAAATGAGTTTATTAGAGCCAATAATTGGATCAACACTTATCTCGTTGAGTCCCGACGAAGCTCCTCAGATTATACTGCACCAGGCAGTCATTGAGGTAGCCAAATTCCCAGATTCTCAACGAAAGAGAAGGGCAGAATAGTTACTCGAAAATTTGCCCGAAAATCTTTTCACCGTGGAAAAAAAAACCACTCGCATCAGTACAACAAAACATAGACGAGATTTGCCAAGTTTCTAGTCAACCCCATAACATTCGCGACTTCTCAAACTATCAAGTGGCAAATTTTTCCACCTGTTGAGATCATACAACCTGAATATTTTGATGATGATGATTATTATACTGACGATGATGGTAGGATTATAATTATAAGATGCAGCAAATACTTAACATTCTTACGCATGCTTTGAGTATAAATATTTTTATGGAGAAGATGATTTTGCAGAGGGCGTAGCATTCATTGGAAATGCAAACGATCAAAATAATATTAATCCAGATGTAGCACACCTGGATCATCAAACTGGACTGTACAAGGCTTATATTTTTCATAAATCAGCACATAAGCAATTTCAAACCATGTTCGTTAAAAATTCCTTCGGCCACGCCTGTAATGTCGATACACTCTGGTTTCTACATGATTACTAAACCTAACCTTAAAACCCAAAACTTAAACGTTCTGAAGACGTAAACTTCTGTAGGGCGTCCCACTATAGAAGTACAATTCTTTTTTTTATATATTTGCATTACTTATTGCCCGATACGAGAGTATTTTTCTCCTATACCTGTTTAGCATCGATACTTTCCATCGAGTATCGAGTATATACCAGTATCGGAACAACACTACTAAAAAGTGTTTGTGCCAATTTGGGATTTTAGCACTTAAAGAAGTCCTTCTATTTTGATAAAAATGAACACCGCAAATATTCTGGAATTATCGACAATTATCGCTACAATTGTCGATAATTAACGATATTGTTACTTGTCGATAATATCGATAATTATCGAGAAAATTAGAATCCCTATCGTGGAGAAACAAAGGAAAGCTCGAAATAAAAGGGACAGGAAAAATCTGTCATAGTGAATTTACGTTTTGACCATTTTGTTTGGTAAAATTAAATGTTTAATTTTTTATTAAATAAAAAATAGAAAATGGAGAAGAAAGTAACTGTTTTGACTCCTAATGGTAGACGGCAAATTATCAAGGTTACACTGAATACAACCATTTTACAGGTAAATAATAAAATTCATTAAATAATGATTTGCAAAAATGTGCATCTGCCTTTTTTTTTTTTTGTTATTGTTATTTGCCGGGTGGTTATTTAATAAAGCCAAAAAGTTTAGCTGCAAACTTTCTCTATTTCTCTATTTTGTTGGGAATAAAAAATATAGCTAAGAAGACTCAAAAAAAAAAAAAATTGGGGCGACCGTGTCCTTCAAGATTATTTTTGTTTGTTAATTCTGGCGTTAGTAACACCCGCTGAGCTGTTTCTGCTCGACTTACTCCTTTTATACTTATATATCTTTAAAGACCCAGATAGACCTTAATTCTATGCTTAATCTCGTCTAATCAGTAATTTTTATCTCGCTTCATAAGATCTGAAATTAGAATGAATTTTTTTAGCTGTTATGTCGGAGTCGGCCTAAATCTATGCTTTGTATTTTATTTGTATGTTTGTGTGTTATTCCGTTACTGTAGATTCTGGAAGAAGTATGCCAGAAGTATGGCTTCGACAGTGAAGAGTACGGTTTGGTGCATCACAATAAAGATGTCGGTCTTAGTCAAATGTTCCGGTTCAGTGGCCTTCCAAATAATTGCCAGCTAGAGATGGCAAAAACGGAACGAAGACGTGCTGAATCGAGTGTGGATATTTGTGTTCAATTAGAGGATGGCTCCCGTGTTCATGGACAATTCACACCTACCGACAATTTGTGGCATATCGTAGAGCATATAAGTTCGCAAGAGGCTCATAATTATGGTAACCCTGTTGCGATATACATGCGGCAAGAAGTTATCGGACGAGATAGAATGTCGCAAGTAACTTTAAAATCTTTGGGTATAACTGATGGCCGCGCGATGATAAGATTCATCAACAAAAGTGAGGAAGAGTTGAAAACGTAGGTGGCGCTGTTGATTTCATTAACTTTTGTGTATGTACGCCGATAATTATGGAATTATTTATTATATTTTACAGTCAAGCCAACGTTTATGTGCCAAAAACTGCAACAATTCCTAAGGACAACGACGACGATGCATTGAAAAGTGAACGTTCAAGCACAAATCCTAAGCCAACTGCGGGTGGAGGTGGTTTCGCTATAACAAAAGATCTGGTACAAAGCTTGAAGCAAACTGCTGTAACTGATCATTCCACTCCAATGCAAACAGATGCAGAGCATCACAATAATTCATCCCCACATACTAACCGTCGAGACAATGTTGACGCTGAGTGGAATGATTGGAACAGTCAATATGATTGGGGACCCGGAACTGGGTACTCAATACGCAGCTCGCAATCTGATGCTAAAGCACAAGAGGAAGCTGAAGCCGCCGCTGAAGAAGCTAGAAAAGAGAGATTGCAAGAAGAAATGAATGCTGCTGAACCGGAATTCAATATTGTGAGTAGTAGTGTGTCATAGTAATGTAAATAAATTAAATGCATAACATTTGACTGATTGCGAAATATTATTTCTATTCAGATTGGCGAGCGTAGTGCCATTATCTTTTCGCTCGATACTACACAGAAACAAATTGAAAATCCACCCGACTCCTTCTATGAATTAGACATTCACGATCTAAAGTTGGTGCTTCGTGATTTAAAGAAAGTGGCAGCTGGCAACGAAAATAATCCTCTGCTTACAGAAAAACTACGAGAATTGGAGGAGAATAAAACAATGCTGAACAAAATAGCACAATATAAGAATTGTGTTATTCGCATTCGGTTTCCAGACCGTCATGTCCTGCAAGGAATCTTCAAGCCCATAGACAAAATTATGGATGTTATTACATTTGTGCGGAAATTCCTGGATAATTCACAGGCTAATTTCGAATTGTGTAGGTGTATTGTCTATTTTTCTATTTTTCACAAGGGCTACTTACTATGATCCTTCCTTTACCTATAGTTACCATACCACGAACGAAAATTTTGCCATTGGATAAAACATTATTGGAGTTAGACTTTGTGCCCACTGCCCTTGTGCACTTCGCTTGGAACGTCGAAGATACAGCGAATGATAGCAATGTGGCAATGGAAAATTTTATCAAAGCTGAATTTCTGGAGAAGTTATCCACAGCTGAAGGAGCAGTTTTTGCAGCCGTTAAATTACGGTACGTCTACAAAATCGGCAGTACACAACATATATGTACTTGACTGTATTGTCTCCATTCTATATTTTAGCAAGTTAACTCGAACATCATCAACTGATGAAAAGAAGGACAATAATGGCGAATATGAAAGGAAATCCCCAGGCCCCTCAACTGGCGCTATACCAAAACGACCACGCGGTGATATGAAGCAGTCAAATTGATTCCTCTTCATCGTCACTATGTCTATTCATTAAACATCCTTTAATACTACTGTATTCTGTGTGTGTATATGGGCAAATCCGCGAAAAGGTCAATTGACAGTAAAAATTAATAGATGTTCGCATTTCCGATTTTATCATTTATTAAGCATGCGGAATATCTGGTCTGTTAAATGCTTAAAAAACATTTTTTCCCCTTCACACAAAGTGCACTAACCTTCTTACCTCATAAAACTATTCTTTTTTTACTGCAATATTTACTTGTACTATTAATTGAGGCGTTAAGCGGCAAAGTGGCCCAAGCCACATTCATGCTTAATCAATTTGCACCGTTTCTGCCCTACAGAATTTTGAAACATGTTTATTTGAGAGCGGAATTGACTGACACCCTATTGCAGTGATCGCTTGGACCGATCTTACCTGGTCAAATTATTTAATTATTACTAAATTATAAAATTATTAGGCCATTAATTCGATTTCAGAAGTTTTGTGGCCTTGGCCACTTTTGCACTCAACGCAACAATTGATCTCTACAAGTTTTACGCATTATTTTTAAATTTTATGATAACTTTTTAAAAAGGTAAATTTTCCACGTGAATTTTTATTGCACTTTTGTAATGTCCGCATCGCAAAAAAGAGTTTTATTCTTATTAAAACCTCATTAGTGAAAATTATTAGAAACTGATTAGATTTCTAATGAGGAATATGTATTGTCATTGATAATCAAGAACAAAATTCATCAGCAAATTTTGTATTAATAAAAGTGTCATGAAAGATGTAACGTTCGTAACGTGTTGGTACTATTTATTTACGAGTATGATTTGCATGTAGTACGTAGTACTTATATGAGCAAAATCGGTCAATACAAGCAAAATTTTCAATGAGTTATATTATTTGGAAAAATAATTAACGTCCAAAAGAATGGAAGAATTTATTACGAAACGAAGTCAATATTTGGTTTGCTTGTGTAATGGTTGACTTCATTCTTTCCTTTTCAAAATATACCTTTTTTTTTTTTGTTTTTTTTGTTTAATGCACAATTCTCTGAATTCAGTTGTGATGCATGATCACCTCAAAATTACTTCCATCGTAACTATGTTTAATTGAAATTATCCATAAACATTTTTCAAAAGCACTTCAAAACCAACTTTCAATAATAATAATTTTATAACTCATTTCTTTTGTTTCAGAAAAAATTATGTAACGTCCGCAACGTTAGGATTTGCCCATGTGTGTGTGGTTAAATTGTTTTATTTGTATAATTAATCAATCACTCTATTGCTAATATATTACATGCAATTCAAAAATCGAAAAAGAAATTTTTACAATATACAAAACTTTTTTTTTTTTTAATAAGAATGTCAATAATTCCTTGTTATTTTTGGATATAATATATTATTAAGTGGTTATAGCTAATTACAATATTAATGTATAAATGTTAATTTTTATAGGTATACATACAAATATTACAAAAAAAAAAAAAAAAATCGCATCGTTCTACAACATCGCATTTTAGTTTTTATACATCATTTTAGAAGAGGGAAGGGGCAAGAGGCAGATACACATACATATGAATACAGGCAATTTGTTCCCGTATTTCTTTTAATTCCGTTTTCGCCTAATTTTAAGTTTGAAAAAAAAACAAAGTAATTAAAACTTTTAAAATAAAAATTGGAATATGTAAAAATTGCTTCATTGTGTTTACATAAAACTTAAGGTTAAACGTGTTGCTCGTATTGCTATACTAAATGAAATATCAAAATATCGCAGACCTGCGAAAAACTGTTTCCCTCAGACACAAGAAGCAGATTGGTACTTGGAGAATTTCTCACACTCTAAATATGAATCAGTTTTTCTAAGTTATTTTTTTTTTTGTAATGCTTTTCTTGGGTCTGAGAGAGGTCTGTAAACTTTACAAAATAAATTACAGTAATATTTTATAAAACAATATACAAAAAACTCCCATATTGCATGCATACAGTAATTGTAAATAGTAAAAGCTAAAATAAAAAGAATTAGTTCGAAAGCATCTTTTTGTATGTGTACACTCTAAATTTACAACTGGTCAACTTGTGTGTACACTCGAGTATATTCATTATGAAAATTTCTGTTTCCGCTTCAAATTATTAATAATTGGCATTTTAATTTGTTGTTTTTTGTTTTTCGTTATACCTTATTAATATTTAACTGCTTGGTCATAATCAGAGTAAGCGTTTTCTGAACGCTTTACGACGTTTACTAAGCAATAGTCAAATGCTGTCATTAACCAGTACCACACTTTGCTCTTGAGCGATGGCCGCCAACTCTTTCAGCCACTCATCGAGCAGCACGGCACATAGAGCCAGATCTCTTGTGCGTTCAGTGCCGCTGGTACTGGCGATAGCTCCCATGGACGAAAGCGACTCCAAAGATACTGGTTCGGAATTGCCACCACCACCGCCAGTATTCGTACTTCCGCCAAGTAGCGTCGTCGTAGAGTGTACGGATGATGAGAGCGAGGCAGTCGATGATATTGTATTAGTGGACATTGGGCCGCTATTGTGCATGGATGACAGCGATGATGATGTGGATGATTGTGCGGCGGAGCGATCATTATATTGACGTTCTCCAGATACCAGATTGCCAGACGGTAATGTCGTCAAACTAGTTTCACGTGTGTTTCCCAAAGAGGATACTGGTAAAGGTCCCGATTGTTGTTGCTGGTGTGATGTTGGACTACTGGAAAACGGCGACGATGGCGACCCTGGCAACAAGAAACATTTTAAAGTATTTAGCGTCTTACTTTGATTTGTAGAAAATGTAGAAAAATTGCACTTGAAAATTAAACAAACATAACTAGGAAATTATTTAAGCAAATTTGTACAGCAATTACAAATATTATACAGTGTAAAATAAAACGGATGCAATTCGGTAACCGGTCAAATTAATACACAGAAACTATGACAAAATCTACAGAGCACAAAAATAATTTAAAAACACTTAAATGAACTTAATATCTAAATTTATTTATGTACTTCATTAAAAATACATAATATGCACATATTTTAACGGTAATGGCAAGAAAATGAGAATATCTTTGAAGTTAGCATCGATTTAAATCGTTTATCTGGATGCCTTACAATTTGAAAAAAAAAAAAACGATTGAGCCGTTGAATATTCCATCAAGGAATTAGTGTTTGTATCAACCATATTTAAGTCTGTATTAAGTAGTAATAATTGAAATCACAAGTCAGACTATTTTATTCCGACTTCATATTCTTTTAATAAAGGTTGACAGACAGGAAAGCAAATACTATAGTCGGAAATAAAATAGGATTACTTTAACAAATTATGAAGAACAATAAGATGAAATGGGAAATTCCGAAAATTATATACTTTACAACCGCACAACGCTTCGACATGCAGTACATCAAAGCCACGCATATCTGACATGTTTTCCGGTCAGTTTATGTAATATTTCGTACTGCCATTCCCCACTACTACTTCACTATACTACTGTGGGCAAAAAGTAATAAGACTTTTTAATTTAAATTTCGCGCGGAAACCCATTCATCACAATATTATTTTTTTAAGGTTGGTATGACTGTCGGTGACATCTGTGCCAAATGTCACATCAAAATAATCATTAGTGTTTAGTATACGCTTGTCTTTCTGAAGCACAAAAAGTGCATTCGGCGATTTTCACAATGAGTGAAATTATTCATCAAAGAAGTTCCATTAAATTTTGTGTGCGGAATCAAATTTCTGGTCCCGAAACGTTCAGAATGTTGCAAAAGGCCTTCGGTGATAATTGTATGTCGCGAGCAAGTGTTTTTGATTGGTACAAATTGTTCAAAGATGGTCGAGAATGCGTTGACGAAGAACCACGTCCAGGACGGCCATTAACATCGACTGATGATCAACACGTCAATAAAATCAAGGAATTGGTGCTCGAGAATCGACGATTAACAGTCAGAGACTGATGCCTTACTGACATCGTTGGAATATCGGAAGGATCAGTGAAAACCATTTTAAAACATCATTTGGGCACGATTGGTTCCAAAATCAATGCATTGGTTTTACGAGACCATTTTGCCAAAAATTCGACTGATATCGTTCCGCAACCACCCTACCACCCTATTCGCCTGAATTAGCACCGTGTGACTTTTGGCTATTTTCTAAACTCAAAAAACCGCTTCGTGGACACCGTTACCGTTTTGAGTCAATTGAAGACATTAAACATTGAAGGCTATTCCGGAAATTGACTTTAACAACTGTTTCGAGAATTGGAAAAAACGTTGGCACAAGTGTATTGGGGCCGGGGGGGATTACTTTGAAGGGGACGAAATAGATTTGGAAGAATGAATTAAAAAATTTGAAATTTTGAACAAAGTTTAATAACTTTTGCCCACAGTAGTATCTATTGTTGCATAAAAGAATAATAATCATAACTTAAAAGTTTAATTTAGAGATTTTCAGGATCTTCGGGACCCTTATTTTAACTCAAAAAATTTAATCAGTAATTTCAAACGCTGCTTGGCTGCTACACATCATATTTATTGTTCGATAAAGTTGAAAAGTCGTTTAAAAAGCTATTTGGTGATTTTTCTTCATCCTCAAAAATGATAGTCCTCTGGTGAATTTCATTTAATATGAATGCCCTCAACATGATGCGACGTTGGACTTTTAATTAGCAGTCCTTCTCATGGAGGTTTCAATATATAAACCTTTTTAGTCCGTTAACCAGGCCCCCTAGGAAATAAACTTAGCTACGCCAATAAGGGAACCATTTTGAAATATCCAGTAAATCTTCATTACTAAACTTCATCACGAATAAGGTAAATCCTTTTCCTATGAACATACGAAGATGCGAACTTTTCATTTTTTTTTCTTGTCATCATCCATAATTTTAAAACGATTACAAAAACTCACACAAAATAAAGAGTTATCAAAAGCATGACACCGAATTTAATAATTTCGATATCGTATTTTAGTGTAAGAGTCCAGAACTGATTTATGTAGAAACTATGCGCGTATATACAAACTATTTTAGTATTTGCAACAATATCTAAATTATACAAAAGTTTTGAGTTCTTTTACTGTGGTGAAAAGATAAATATTTACCGGTGAAGAATGCATAAATTTGTGATAAGCCAGATGAAGCTAGGAGTTTCAAGAAATAAAAAATGAAAATTATCAATTATACCATTGATAAGAAGACAGAATTAGAAATTATACAATATTTGTTGTTATGTCAGAACAGTGATGATATGAATTATGTATATGTAGATATGTATGTATGTATGTATATAATAAGTATCTAGGTACGTGTCTTCAAAAGCAAAATATTAAATTAAGAAATTGTGGCGTTAATCGTGTTTGTATGTTTTTTTTTCTTAAATACCAAAACCAACTTGTAAATCCTTTGTCCAAATTAAGCGTGTATTTCCATGTTGAAAATATCAGTAATATTTTATTTCAGGCGTATTTCAGTAAGAGACAGATTGTTTGTTTGTATGTATATTTTGAAGCGTGTTTAAAACTGTGAAGGACGGTAAATTGGAAATCATTTGCAACTTACCATTGGGTTTGCGGCTAAACATGCTCGATATGGATTTGCTGATGCTTTTACGTTTGTTATCGTTGCGCTTGAATGGATCGTATGAAGAAGACGGTGTTACTTGCACTGGTGATGAGGACGATATGTTCGCATATGTTGTCTGTTGGTTAATACGCTGCTGTTGCTGCGTGGTCCTTGACACATGCAGCGGAGAGTTTTCACTTGCTTTGCGCGCATTTATTAAACGAAATTCACGATCGATTAGATATGAACGTGCCACATCGATGATCTCTAACGAATCTTCTACAACAGGTAATTCAGCATCGATTTGTTGTTTGAGTATGCGTAATACTTGATGGAAGGATGGAGTATCAGATGTGATGACAATGTCTGGGCGCAAGAGTATCGAATGTATGAGTGGAAGCGGGTACCAGGCTAGTCGTGTGATTAGCCCAGTTAAATGAAGATTCACGTAGAGTGTGTTGCTAGTGAAGGTTTGGAGTTTACCCCAAATTGCATTTAAGAAGGGACCTGTAAACGAGTGAGAAAGTTTAGCGATTATTGTTTGTTAGAGTCGAGTGATTTGAACTGAGTGAGACAATACCCAGACTAACTGTCCCTTGTGCGAATAAATCTTCAGAGAAATCCAAATCGGTTAACACTAAATCATTGCGATTATTTGAAATGCGCCACCCTTCTTTTTTCCTTGATTTATTGTTGATACCAATATGGGATTCTTCATCGCCGCCGCCGGTAAGTGTGGAATTCTGTGCTGCCGTCAGGGTAGCTTCGTTTGGCTCAACACCACTACCATCTTCTTCTGTGGGCCGCCACTTGAACGATTCATAACCACTAGATTCACCAATCGATTGCAAGCTGTCCAACTGTTTCTTATCACTTCCACTGCTGTCGTAAATGTATTGATGTGCCTGTTCGGCGGCGCTCGCTGCCAAAGGACTTGTGCTGAACTCACTAAAAAATTGTTTCACCATTTCAAAAGCATGTGCGTTTGTGCGTAACATTTTTGGAGGCCATTTTTGGTATTTGTACGTGTTTGCCCATTTAGTACAAGCGCTCCTGCACTGCGCAATACGAAAGTGAGCCTCAAAGAGATAAGCATGGAAATTTGAATACAGGCTGTCGCCAGTATGCATACCATAGTAATTCCAATTGGCACCAATCGTTTTACTCATGGTTGATGTTGGTGAAGGCAACGACGGGTGGGCATGGTGTCCTACTTGCGCGCTATTTTGGATGCTGCTGTTTACGGTATCGCCAAGAGATTTGTGTTTTGTCAATTCACGTACTCGCTTCATGACGTCGGGCGTTAGCTCAAGAAAGAACTCCGCTGCATTTGTGTAAGGGTCGATTTTATTAATTTTATGACGATACGAAATAGGAACATGTTTCCCTGGCAGCATATACTTCAGCAGCAACTCCAGCATTAAATCTTCGCAATGCAGTGCAAGGAGCGTATCGAAAAGCGCCATTGTGACCATGCAGAGATTGGCATCCGGGGAACTCAAACGTTGAACCAATGTATCAAGTATGCGCTCACCATCAAATTTCTCACAATCTAGCAAAAACTTTACAAATGCCCGAAGTAGTCCTGGCTCCGTGACCGAACGCAGTATGACATCCAAATAGGACATGGCTGAGATTTGTGATTCGACATTTGTCTGGAAATTTTTGCCATTCAAAGTCTGTAAAATTTTACAAAAAAAAAAAAAAAATTGTTTCGATTGTTCTTGGTGCGGATATACGAATGTAATTTCTTCAAATTCACTTTTTTCAATTTCTCATTTAATCTTGAAGCGAATAAAAATAAGCATTATAAATAATAAAAACAATAAGAACGAACTCACTAGCGCCGAAAAAGCCTGAGTCTAATAAGAAATCACAACAAAATAATTAAAAACATCGAGACTTTTTCAGAAAAAAGAGAGTAAGTAGACAAGAAACATAAAAGTATGAACAAGTGTCATTTTAAATATGCTGCCTGCAAGTATGCTCAACATGTTATTAGGAAGATTCTGAATGCAGCCAAGGAAAACATTGACAAGTGGAAAATTTGTTTACAAATATTCATATTTAACATTGTGCACAACTGGGAGAAAAAGCTGGAAACCTTTAAATAAATTGTGCGATATTGCAAAAAGTTAACGTTAGAAAACACAATGAAATTATTTGCTGAACCAACACCACAGACAAATCGAAGACAATTTTACAAATGAAACAAATGCTTTTTGAACTTACCTGCAAGATTGCTGGCCCCAAGACAGGAACAACGAATCCTTGGTATATGAAATCCAATAGTTGATTTTTTATTTCATCATGTGCCACCTGCACAACGGCATTGCAAAACTCCAAGGCATTCATAAACAATGTCAGCTCGGATATTTCGGTAACGTCGTCTGGAGTGATGCGATGCCAATCGATAGATGTAATCTCAATGGAGTTGGGCAAACGTGAATAGAGTCCGCCCAGTCCGGTAACAAGTAGCGGGCATATGGACGAATACTGTGCAATATAGGTACCAATATTGGCATTCTTTTGCGATAGTGCCATGCAAAGTAGGAGAGCATCTCTTGCCTGATGCCCGAGACTACCTTCACGATGCACATAAGGAATTAGCAGCGAGAATATTATGAAACTAAAAGCAAACAAGAAATAAAAGAAATTAATATATTCGAGTTGATTGATACCATTCACGTTTAGGAACGCACTTTGTAGATGAACCATATTTTATATGTTCGCTGCCATTCTGTTTGTGCTGTTCCTGTGCAGCTGAGAAGAAGAATAAGTCCAATAGATGTACGTTCTGCATCAATACCACACACAATTGGTTGAGTAGTATCACCAAACGTTTCTCTAAATCGGGTGGAAAGATTTCACCCTGGCTGGAAGCGAGTATCTTGAGCAGTGGGCGCAGGAAAGGCTCATGGCAGAGCAATTGATGACGCGAATGAGAAACGAGTAATTCGTACAGCTTAAGCTGTTCCAGACGAACTGCATTCGCATAACGACCTGTTGTGCAACCCCATTCGTATAGCTTATCCAACAGATTTTCGCTCAGCAAAAATTCTAAGCAAGGGGCAGGCGGTGGTGCAGCCGCATCCGTCGACGGCAATGATATTTTATTGCAATGATGTAGTTCCACCAAAAGCAATGTAACCATATAATCTAAATGTGACACCACCCCCAGCACATCATCGTGTGTGGGCGGTTTCTGCGGCGGATCAGACCGTAGTATGATTTCATACGCTTGTTGCCAATGTTTACAGAAACTATCATAACACGCGCGCGGATCACAATCGGTGGCTGTGTCAATTGGACGTTGTCGTAATGCTGACGAGGAAGAATAAGATCCACCGACAGCACCACTGCTGTTGCCAAAGAAGGTTCTATTTTCGCCACTGCCACTATTTCGCGTTAAACTTTGCCGTAGTGGGCTCGAGCGTAGCCAACTCATTTTGTGCGAATATTTTATCTATTTTTTTAAATTTTTAGTTGTTCAAGAGATAATGTTTTGTTCGGCTTTGCATTCGTAAGCTAGAGCGACGAAGGGGCGTGTGTGCTTGTTTTTGTTACAATGACGTTATGAGAAGTTGAAAATGCCCTTGTCTGAAACATAAAGATAACAAAAGTACATAAGAGTATATGTTTGTTAAGTTTAAAGGCTTTATAGGCAACTTATTTCCATACATCTGCTTATATACATACATATTTAAGAGAGAAAATAATTGCCTAATAAGGCCGAACAATAAATTAAAGAAAATAAAGTGGTTGCATGAATGTGCCAAATGTGCCAACACCAATGCAACTCACGGAACAACTTCTGGCGTACTTTTTTCCTGTGTCTTATGAACTCATTACGTTAGAAAAGTATTTGTCCTTACTAATTGTATAGTTTGTTTGGGCGAGATTTTACTAAAATTAATGTTTTTTGGATTATGACAGTCTTGCAGCAAACGAGCGATATGGTATCAAATGCACTGCACTAAACTGCAGGTAGTAGATATAAAAATAGCAACAATATAAAAAATGTAAATTTGTATTTCCACTTCCACGGTTAATGCATCACTGAACACTTGCCTTCTTCTAATTACGTATGTACTTCCTCTACCACTGATGAATGAATGTACTTTTCTAGGACAACTTTTTGTGTTAAACGTAATAACATTATTAGTTATGATATGACAATGTCCATATTTGGGGTTTGCTTTTTTTGTCCATAATTTTTTTTGCATTAAACTTCGAATTACGCTTCTTTTTCGCCATTGTCAATGCACTTCCACACCCTACCTTTTCTTGATTTTTAATTCGTAGACAGACTGTATTTACATATACCTTTTTTGTATATAACCACAGTTTATTTTAGCAATTCTATCAAAAGTATAGAATATTGCCACTTAAAAACATTTTTTTCTTTTGTTTTCGTATTTATATTTACATCAAAATTGGTAATATTATTTATAAATTTTGCGAGCAGAAAAAAAGAAAGTCGGAAAAGAACTGTTCACAATAGTCGAATGGCATTATATCGTGGTGAAAAAATGTGAGTTGAATTGATTTCTTTATTCAGTTATCGATAAAAGAGTGCTTTAGTGCCAAAAGCAGCTGAGATTTGTGTGACGCTACTCCCACTTTATGAGATTTATCAATTAATAGAAACAAGTTATTTTTGGAAAAACCACAAATATTTCGTAGAGTGACAATTTTGTAATGTCGAATCCTTTTGGCGACCCGGAGAACGACCCTTCAAATGAAATTCTGGAAGGGTTTTTGTGTCCTATTTGCCGACAAGATTTAAAGTCGTTGGAATTTCTTACTGAACATTTCGAACGTTCTCACGCAGAAGAACAGGATGCCCTTAAATCTATTTTCAAAGATATTTTCTCCAAGGCTAAAAAGAAAATACGACAAAATTTCGATGATTCGTTTGACTTGTCACGCACTCTGGAAAGGAGTGTTAATATAAGTGGTGTCGGTGTTGGGGCTGGGGTAGCAAGCGAAGTAAGTGCTACAAGTAATGCGCGAACCCGCATGAACGTTTACAATTTCATGGACAGGCAGGAAGTGGGTGTGGAACGTGCGTATTTTGAGTATTTTCAATCAGTGCGAAATCCACGCCTGGAACGCTATGCTAGTGAAACAAACAAGTTGATTATACGACTTCACAAGCTTTTAAAGGACATGCCTACAGAGCCAGTGCTTCGGAAACAACACGAGCAGAATGTGAGTGATTATCTAGTTCTGATGTTATTATTTATGATTCTTTTTCAAGTTGCAGATTGTAACATGGCTGGATGGTAGTTCAGTGAAACTTTGTCCTAATTGTGCTAAAAGTTTTCACATTGCTCGACGGCAACATCATTGTCGTTTGTGTGGTAGTATTATGTGCAATGACTGTTCCAAGTTTCTGGCAATAGATATAGCGAGTAAGTATATTTCTTATATTTAATCGAAAAATAGATCTAATCTAAATCTAATTTCACAGTGGAATTGGCTAGCCTTACTATGTCATCACAAAGTGAACCACTTCAGCATCCACAAAGTAACACTGCTGCTAGCACTGCCAATCATACTCAACAGAGCGGCATACGCTCCTGTGATCACTGCCTTTGGCTGTTGGAAACTCGCCAAGAGATGCATGAAAGTCGTACTTCTCGCCCTCCCGTAACCCAAACATACAGCGAAATACAGCAACTGCGCAAAGATGTAGTGCCTGATATTGACATGTATTTGAAAATAGTTGCTAGTCTCTATGAGGGCGAATCGATTTTCACGCTGGCAGACGCAAGTGCATTACGTGGAAAAATCGGACAAGTTGCTGAAGCCATCGATTTGCGAAGTAAGCGTATTTTGACTATACCTTGTGAGCAGGGAAGCCGCGAAGAATCGTTGAAGAAAGCTGTAAGACTCTCATGTATTCAACTGATCAAGGAGAAGATGCTATCGTTACCACCACTTCCGGCTGAGGATGAGATACGTAAAATACAAGATCGAAAGCGCATGGAAGCTCACCAACGCATAGAAATGGAACGTCGCCAAGCAATGGAAGCTTATGAACGTTACGGGCTAGAGAGAGAAAAACGTACTGGAGAAGAAGGCTGTTGCAGCCATGCACATGGGGTATACTAATATTTTACATTGTGTTTGTAACTTGAAATTAATACAACGGTAATTTACGATTTTCAGTCTGACTTACGTTCCTTAGACAATTGGTCGGCCCACCAAGTGAGCGCTGCTGGTGGTAACAGAAGCGATGATCCTTTGATAGAACAAATCAATATTATCAAAGGTTACATCAAACAAGCGAGACAAGATATGAATTTTGATGTAGTTGAAACACTGGAAATGAATTTGCGCGAATTGCAACGTGAATTTTATCAACGGCAAAGATCATCCACGATGTCAAATCAAAACGAAACGGTGGATGACGAATGGTGATGATTTCTCATATTGCGTTTAAATTTCATAAAGAAAATACCCCAACTTTACGAATTGACCCTACTAATAGATGCACATTCCCACTTAGATAAATTTAATTTAGGCAAAGTAGACGATTTATACTTTAGTTTAATTTATTAGCATATATTGTTTCATTTATATGTACATATACATTTGCATGTATAAAACATTTTATAGAATTATGTATTTTGTCATAAAGTAATAAATGATAGCTTTTTTTTATGGATATATTATAGAATACAACTTTGATTGTGCTTTAATTCGTGCGTATTTGTAATTGTGTTGGTTTTCATCCATAAATGCAATTTTTAGTTTATACTTTACATCAAAGGCTTTTAACAGCCTAATTTTTTGGTCTAATTTTTAAGGAAATTTGCTGTATTGATCGATCTTGAAAACAATTACGATTTCAATCCATGAGCCTGCACTAAAGCCTTGGATTTCTCAACATAGGCATTCATAGCATCTCCATTCGACATGCCCTTCAGTTTATTCCAGGCTTCCCACTTGGCCTTGCCCTTGAAATCCATGAAACCAGGCTTGTCTGTAAAGAAATAAATTTGCTTTAGTGTGGGGTGAAAACCATTATAAACAAATCACCGTAAATTCATTCCATATCTTAGATTTATTACATATTAATACTAATCCCACTTCTCACCGGTATTGCAATCGCCCACAGTGGCTTGTTTGAACCAGCCATACAGCTCCAATAAATCGGTATCGGCTGGTGTAGAGGTCAAATTTTTGACATCTTCAGCAGCTTTATTAAATTCCTAATCAATAAAAAGTGTTTGAGATAAGACCAAATAAAAGATGTGAAAACGATCAAAGTACAAAGCTAATTACGAACCATTAATATTTTATGTTAATTGAAAACATGAAATGTATACGTAAAACATTATCATATATAAATTACCTCTTGAGTTGCCATTTTTACTAAGTTTATAGTTGTTGTTTCCTTGTAGTGGAGATCTGAAAGTTTACAAAAAAAACTCTATACTAGAATTTGAATTGCCACTCCTTAAAACTGTACAGTATTTTTCATCCAGTTCGTGTCTTTCTCGTTAGTTAAATATTTATTGATATACATATGACGCAATGTTCTTCCTTATTAACTCTCCTTTTTACAATTGCAGAGAGATTCTTTAAACTACGTGTACTTACCGCTAAGAATTAATAATTAATGTGAAAAATTGCCGGCTGTGGATCTGAGCAGTGTTGCCACTGCCTAAAATTTGTTTTACCAACATATAAAAAATACAAAATACAAAAGCTACCAACAAATAAATTACATATGTTGTGATATTTAAGAAAAACGTCCAACTTAACTGAAAGCAAATATAATATTTTGCTACAGCAAAATTCTTGAATGTTGAGAACTTTTCCATAACAAATAATTTCCATTCACCGCAGTACTGGGGAACTCAGCAAAAAATATTAGCTAAAGTCCTGAAAACAATATTTTAAAAAAGTTTATAATCACCGCATAATCAACGACGCCTAATCAATCAACTAGAGACCACTACAAACTCAATTTTGTATTTTTCAAATATTTATAAAAACAATATTATTTTCATTAATATTATCTATATGTATGTGAAAGTGAAAATCTGTATATCCGGCTATGCTACCTTCCTAAACCCCTACTCAGTTTAACAGAAAATTTGTAATTGACGCATTTTATATATATTTTTTTATTTATTCATACTCACCATTGAAAAATATACTTTTTTCGGAAACACAGTGTCCACGCGTACAAATACAACTTCGGAAAAACTTAATACATTCAGTACACAGTTTTACAAATGCAAGTAAAAGGGCTCCAAGTTGGGAATATGTATTACCTTCGAAATATTTTCTAAAATTTCTAAGAGATACTAAGCTCCAATATTTACTGCCTCTCAAATTTCGATGAAAGTAGCTTGTAACAAAGTAACAAATGTGAGTTTATTAGTGAAAAACTGTAAATGTCTAGAGTTTTTCGAACTTGTAATTCCACGTGTGGACACGGAGAGAAAAAACAATATGTCTTTGTGTTTTTGTACCTAATTTATATTGACATAATAATAAAACATAATAATAGAACATCATCATATAGCATTTTTGTACTTGAAGATAATTTATAATAAAGTAAAAAAAGTAGAAACAAAATTTTCAATATAACCACGGCCTAATGGGAATTTGTGTATTGCACGATTTAAGAAATTCCGTCTGAGGGTTACTGTTGGACGCAGAGTTACCACTTTGGTAGATTTCTTTCAATTTAGATTGATCTTTTTTGATTTTTGTATATAAAAAAATATTTTCTCTAAAGAAGTATTAGTGGAATGTCGGTTGAAAATAAAATCAAATACCCGTTAGAAGATCTCGATAGTCTAGTGGGTAGCACATTCAACCGTGCGGTTCGATTCTCGTCTTGGACTGTTGGTTAATTCTTATAAACCTCATATTCTCCTAAGAAAGGATACAAGTACGCCTCTTGGTAGTCAGTAGCAAAACCACTAAGTGATAATAAATTGCCACCCCACCGTTCAGAAACGGTGTTAATCTTTTGGTTCAACCATATGGTATCACAATTGACCGTTCCGAACTAAGCATGTGCCTGTACAGCCACCAAAACAACAAACCGACGACACCGGAAACTGCCCTAGTATATTTTTCAAGGTACGAACACAATGAATACCAAATATTTTTATGAAGACGAACAAAATGGCTGCAACACTGCTTCATTGCGCCAATGTGGAAATTACTGCTGTTGTCGAAGAAGAATGAAAAAAAAAAAAATTGTCAATCGTTAAATTGTACACTTTACTTCTGTATGTCATTTTCTTTTAAAATTAATAAATTAATGAAGTGTTCTATTGAATATTATTGTTTTTGATCGGTATAAAATAAATAATCTGAGGAAATTGTAAAGATTATAATTAAAGTAATTTTGTCGTTGCCGCATTAATTGCGTTTCACTCGCAGACCGCAGACAAAATGACAAAATTTACTGCTGACGCCATCTTATTGTCATGATGCATTAACGCTGTCGCAGCCATTGTGTTCATACCTTTAGTGGGAACCCAAGTTGGGCGATAGCAGCGTCGGGTTATAATGGAGTAAGGTGAAGTAATAAAATATCAGTAAAACGTCCCTCCATATACAGCTAGAAAACTCATAGATAAACTCATAAATGCATCGTATACCGTATAAACTCTGAAGTAAACATTCAAATTTCACTTATAAACTTATGACAGACGGACATAACTAAATAGATTTGGCTATGCACACTGATCATTGATATATACATATGTATACAACTAAACATATATATTAGATCGGATTGATTTGTATGGAGAAGTTTTGAAGTCGAAATGGTCGTCAATTTTTGGAAATCTTTGAAGAAAAATAAAATTTTGGGTCAGTCGGACGCCCTACAGAAGTTTACTTCTTCCGAACGTTTGCGTTTTTGTTTTCCGGTTAGGTTTAGTAATTTTGTAAAAACCAGAGTCTACCGCAGACAGGCGTAGCCGAAGGAATTTTTAATGAACATGTTTTGAAATTGTTTATGTGCTGATTTATAAAAACTATAAGACTTGTATAGTTCAGTTTGAAGATTCTCTGATCCCATGTGTGCTACATCTGGATTAACTTAATTTTGATCGTTTGCATTTCCAATACAACATCCTCTGCAAAATCATCATCTCCATCAAAATATTTATACTCAAAACATGCGTAAGAATATTAAGTATTTGCTACATCTTATAATTATAATCTTACCATCATTATCAGTATAATAATAATCATCATCAAAAAATTCAGGTTGTATGATTTCAACAGGTGGAAAATTTGCCACTTGACGGTCTGAGAATTCGCGAATGTTATGGGGTTGACTAGAAACTTGGCAAATCTTGTCTATGTTTTGTTGTGATGATGCGAGTTGTTTTCTTTCAACGTTGAAAAGATTTTCAGGCAAATTTTCAAGTAACTCTTCTGCCCTTCTCTTTCGTTGAGACTGCGTGGTGCAGTATAATCTGAGCACCTTCGTCGGGACTCAATGAGATGAGTGTTGATGCAATTATTGGCTTTTATGAACTCTTTTGCCATTCACGCTGTCCCTCCGCATTGGTCTTACGAGTTGTTTTTCAATGAAATTTGAATTCTGTTATGCCTCAAATTGCCAGCGAAATCCATACTCTCGATGCTGGTTTTTGGGTTTTTATTTCACAATAGCTGAATCTGAATTTTGTAGGGCCTGCATTTTACGACGAAGTCTGCATTCTCTCTGTCTCTTAGCCGTTGGAGATTTTTTTATAATTGTGTTATTGCCATTTGTTTCTGACTCGCGTTTATCCCCCTTTATACTCGTTCATTCTTTCAGATCTAGAAATTTCTAACGAATTTTTAATTTTTTTTTTGAAATGTCAGATTTTACTAGATGGGCCATACGTGAATCAGTGCCCTCTATCAATCGATAGCGGAGCGCTCTTATTTATATTGTATTGCACTATAAGTCAACTACGTTTTTACTTCTCTTCCATTTGTTTTTTCATTTTTATTTGCCATACTTTCCTTGTGCACTTAAATCACAACACTGCCTCACTGTTGATATCCCGTTTCTTATATTTACATCTTTGTTATTGTTCCATTTGGGATTTTTTGATGCTATGCATTGTTGAATAATTTTCAGGCAAGAGCAGTGATTAAAATAGAGAAGTTTAATGGCAAGTGGAAAGTTTAAGCGTAATTTTAATCAAAAGCTAATAATGAATTTTAATCGATTATATGATTATAGACGAGAATAAAAAGTACGCCAATCTCAACGGAAAGTGATATCGAGACGAATCGTCGCGAAGGACACGGCCCAAGACAAAACAAGGGGCCATCACGGCCCACTGATTCGGATTTCAGTGATAGATCGGAAGTGCTACTTCAAACGTTTTTGGAAGCGGCAAAAAAACTATGTAGGCTTCCTTGTAAATAGCTAAAATTACAAAATTTTAAGTTCAAAATGATTTTTTAGGGCTTCAAATTAAACAAGTTGCATCTTTCGTTATGGTCGAATTAGGAGGGTACCAGGTATTTGATAAAATTGCTCAGTGGTGCGTTCGCTATCCTCACGCAAGTATCATTCTACTGGCTTGCATGGTGATCGTATTACTTCCATTTTTAATTCTTTTGGGAATTGGTATTTCGACAGTAGTTATGACGTTTACAGGCTTCCTCGTGTTGGAAGGTATGGATGCATCGATTAAGCACAGTTAAAATATTTGGTTATAATTTCCTTTTCTACAGGTACTTTGTTGACAATTCTTTCCATGCTACTGTTTGGTTTATTAGGGGCTTTAGCCATAGTTTTAATATTTTTGGTTATCGTCGTGGTTGCACTGTACTTTGGTTTTGCACACATTTATGATTTATATGGAGGGATGGACGGGCATAAAACAGCATTGATGAATTTTCTGCGAGATGAAGGAACACGTTCTCGACAAAGCTCTCGGAGGAAACCAAATAATGGTGGAGCCTCAACATCAGTGGCAAGTGTTGAGGATATAACGCAGTAATATGATCATTGAATAAGAAAAAGGATTCTTGTACATTGGTATAGGTAAAGGTAAGTGTTGTTTGCCATGGTCACTCATTTCAGGCAAAACCAACTCAAATTATGTATTTTATTTTACCTGTAATGGCAAAAAAAGGTATTCGTTTTTAAGATTGAAAAAAAAATAATGAATTTTACTTGTTTGTATTCATGACATTCAATAAAATGAATGAAAACATTTAAAACTTTTTATTTGTCTCTTACCATCAGTAATTATTTATTACATTTATAAATTTTTTTTTTCATAAAACTCGCCGAGAGATTATTTCTATCTGGATTCTAAGGTTAGTTTGTTCAAAATAAAAAAAAACTCAATTTCGCTCAAAATGAAGATACGTGGTTGAAGAATAGAGGTAGCGTAGGGTAATTTTAGGAAGTTCTAATCTGCAACCTCTGAAAAATCGTAAAGAAAAAGCATGGAAGCTATACAAACGTACTGGTGTGAAAGTCATTCGATGCGACATTTGATGATTTCTTATGTTGACAACACGAAGTCACCACTCATTGTAACTCAATCGTCATTTTGAAGTTACGTTCACTCTAAAAAAAAAGCCCAAACAACAAACCCAAAGTCAACCGCATTTCTGATGAGTCTGAGCAGGCTAACTGGTTTTTGAACTTTTTGTCCTCAAACTTTGATGCTTTACCATCGAATGCAACATTACCACCGAGCTCCCAACAGTCCGATAATCTGGTACTATTTCATAACTTATATCTTGATCATGTTTTCATTTTACAAGAGCTCGAGACAAAAAAGGGTGCTGGTCCAGATGGTATTCATCCACTATTTTTAAGTAGCTCACCCATTAACAACATCCGAATTATTGCTTCTTTGTCATTTTCTGCATAAATGGAAACGACCTAGTGTCACTCCGATATTCAAGAAGGGAGCGAGATCAAAAATGTATAACTATAGATACATTGTTAAACTTCGCTCTGTGATGTTTGAGCATCTAGTTAATATGAATCTACTTGCCATGATTCATAACAAAATCACTTGTAATCAGCATGCTTTTATGTAATCGAGTTCCACAGCTTCTAGAATGTCAAAATTATTTTTTCACCTCAAAGGAAGAAGGGAACGTGTTGTTAGTAACACCACTTTATTAAATTTGTCTGGTTTCCATATTATACCATGAATAAAATGTGTTAACTAAGGAGCTCAATTGGAGGACGTTCTGTACAGACATTTAATTAGGTGACCATGATAGACTGATAAAAAAAACTTATCAAGTTTAATGGAAGTTTGCCAAATAGAACACAATTTGTAAAATATTCGGTATGAAATATGTTAGTAACGAATCAAGTGATTTTCACATGTTCATCTTTTTATCATTTTCATGGTCAAGATAGCTAAATTAATTAAACAGGATATTGCTATCTTGTACCAGTTGGGAGCTTAGCGTCTATCTGGTCTTTTGTATCTGAACTTGGATAAATGTGTTGTAGTCACAATCACCAATCACAATTATGGTCGCTGTGGTGTAGTGGTAGTGCGTTGGACTGCTACGCCGAGTGTCCGGGGTTCGAATCTCGGCACAGGCAAAATCAAAAAGTAGAAAAAATAATTTTTCTATACGGTACCACCTCTTGGCAGGCAATGGCAAACCTACAAGAGTAAAAATTGCTATGAAAAGCTTTTCACTTCGCCGTTCGGATTCGGCATTAAACTGTAGGTCCCTTCCATTCATGTACAAATATAACACGCACAACATGAGTGGATGCGAAAAAGCTCGGCCTAGGCCCTCCATGGGTTGCTGTGCCATTAAAAGTAAAAGAAAGTAAAAGTCACAATCACCAAGGGGAAAACTAAGATTGATACAAGCTACAAATATGGTGACCATCTCTTCAACTGAGTGTGAGCAAAGGGACTCCAAGCATCATTGATGACTTTTGCGAAACACATGGATGGATGCCATCATATTAAAGGCTACAACGGCTCTCGGTTTTACCAAGAGATTTTGCTACGAGATAGAAGATGTGTCGACACTCAAACCTCTTTACATATAACGCTTAAAATCGCATGTCGAGTAATGCATGATGCCTTTTTATGAGATAAGTAAAAACAAAATTGAAGCTGTACTCAAACAATTTACGATGTTTGCTAGACGTGAGTATCCATCACTGGCAAAAACTTTTAAATTACGCCATTAAACCAACGTCTTAAAGCCCTAAACATGACTTCGGTTCATCGAAGAAGACTTAACTCCACAGTGATACTCATTCATAACGTTTAACGACAATGGCATGATATTGGCGCTAACTTCTCCAGTATTGGCAAGCATTCAAACATGATACCTTAACTGTTTGCAAACCTGCAAATTGATTGAAATAATGTTGTAAAATTTTTTATTCAAAAAGTAAGGTTTTATTTCTTATTCTTTTCTTAAAATAGTAATTCAGCCAGAACTTGGTGGTTTTAAATAAATAAATAACGTCTTTACACAAATGAGCAATATTTGAAACCAAACAGCTACTTCCGACATAATGCGTTTACGCACAAACTGTCATTGTGTTTTTTTGGCTTCACAGATATACCATTTTAAATATTTTCTTTGCATGGAAGATGTCATGTCAACTTTCTCTAAACAATGTACCTTTTCCTTGTAGCATTCCACTGACAACCAAAGTTTTAATGCCAATTTTCCATACCTAGTCGAGTATGAAAATTCGAAAATTGTCGAAAATTCGACAGAGCAATAATTAGAATGTCAAAGTCAGAGTTTCACCACAAAGGAGGAAGAGACCGTTTTGCTAGTAAATTCGTATGATTTCCATATTATATTTACCATAAATAATTTAGGGAATATACTGTATTTAAAATCAGGGCTGAATGAGTGGTGTTACGTCTGAACGAATGGAGATTCTTTGGCGTAGAAATTGTAGTTAATAAATTTTACACCAATTACACAATTATCAAACTTGACAAATTATTTCTATTTATTTTCAATATTGTTGGAAGCAATTACCAAACTCGGTTCAAGAAGTTGTCAAAAGATGACTCTATCGTAATGGAGAACGCAACAAGCACAATCACGGCCACTGGGTATGTTTTGCTCGCTGTGTTCCAATAGACAAGAGAATGAAAGAAAAAGAGAGCGCCATGTCAGATGCGGCTACCTGGATATTCTGCCATGAGTGTAATATACATATTATTTCAAGAATACTATTCGAGGTATGATTATTGCAACCATGAGTATAATCCCATTTCATTCGTGTCGCCATTGTTGTTTCTCAGAGTGTTGAAAAAAAATTTTATTCTGCGTTGAAATAACCTTTTTGTAAGAATAAACTGTTTTCAAATAATTAAAAAGTGCATAAAAGTTTAGAAAAACATTTAGAACGTGGTAAGTAATTGAAGTTTTAAGATAATTTTAAAGTATAAAAGGAAAATTTATGTTTCAAAGACGCTTAGTTGTTTGAGTTTTGTATGTTCGGGGGTGTGGTGAGCAAGTAGATGGTATTTGTCGTTGTTTTTGTAATGTGTGTATTTGTTTAATTTTTTTTCGATTATTTATGTCGCAATTTTCGTAGGCTAGCTATATAGTACTTTTTGCCGTTTCGATGCATTTTAAACAATGCTGCATTAGTCGGTTAAGGTATTGCTGGAATTTTCTACCTTAAATTTTTGAATTGACTGGAATCAATTGTAAAAATTTTCTTCCATTGTGTTATGTTGCTTTCTTATTAATAAGAAAAACTTATAACTATACTTAAATTACAAACAGACAAGCCGTAGACATGAATTTAATAAGTTCTTTGAATTGAAGACTTAACGTATAGTATACGGAGACGGTTTAAATAAAAAAAAAAAAACTTAAAAAAATCTCCAGAGTAAATAAATTTACTTGCATATTCAAAGAGAAAATTTTCAAGAATGCAATGTGAATGAATATGTGACGTATACAAATCGCTCGTTGGCTTCAAGACTGTCATAACTCAAAAAACATTTTAATTTACATCACCAATTAGGGTTGTGCGAACATGGAAAAAGCTACAGAAATTATACGCATACAAAATTTTGAATGCGAAACCAAATGCGAAGAATGTTGAAAATGTGATAAGGTTTAGAGAGTTGCCATCATGTTTTAAAAGTGGCCAAATTCACTTAATTTGATTAATGTGATTAAACAATGAAATACAAAGCCAGACAGTCTAAGAATTTTTGTGCCGGTAAATAATACTTAAGCCAATAAAGGCGTGAACTAAAAATGTATTTATTATTAATAATCAAAAAACCAAATATTTTGTGTTATTTTTTTTCCTACGCAATAATGAAGCTGAGGAATACGTAGGACGTTAGTCATTGATGATCTAA
This sequence comes from Palloptera scutellata, assembly GCA_958295655.1. Classification (NCBI taxonomy): domain Eukaryota; kingdom Metazoa; phylum Arthropoda; class Insecta; order Diptera; family Pallopteridae; genus Palloptera; species Palloptera scutellata. The sequence goes on along the minus strand of OY282449.1, from coordinate 154,186,104 downwards.
AAGGGTTGGCAAATTAAATTGATTTAATTATAGCTAACAAAAATATGATGTTTTAACGACGGTTAGGTGTTTTTTCGCGTTATCAGGAGAATGAATTTCCGGTTATGATAATTTGTTATAATTTGAGCTCGAAAATTTGAACCTCTATTTACTATGATATTTAGGATTGAAATTATCACGGGAAACATGTAAATATGCACAGCTATGGACATTAGTGTGAGAACGATAATGTACTGTTTGGAAACAATGAAATATATTCAATCCAATTTTTTTTCGCAATGATAAAAATACAATTATTTGACATTAACCAAAAAAAAAAATTAAAAAAAAAGAAATGTGAACTATGTCGTTCTCAAACTAATGTCATCAATTGTATGTACTGCCACAAAATTGAAAGCTTAAACTCCCTTACGTTGGCAACTCTTACAACTCTCGTTATGCCTGTCTTTTTGTTGTTGTGTTTTATGTGCCTTCTGAATGGTTTGTATCTCTTCTTTCAAAGGCTGGTACTTTTTGTATTTTTTTGTTTCAAACGAGTATCTTGCCGCACACTCGCTTGAGTTTCACTTGGTTTCCTCTCGATTGTTTCGTTTTTGCCTTCCTCGTGTAATGGTTGATTTTTCTTGAGCCGAGTGTGTTTAAATCGAAATTATTTTTTAAAAGAAAGAAAACAAAATAAATGTGCAAATAAGCACAAATACAAAATAAAAAAAACATAAACAAATAACTCTCCGCAAAAATATTTGTTCTAACAAGGTAAACTAGAAGATGTTTAAAATCTCTTAAATAACATCGACGAACACATAATCTTTGTTGCTTTTTCTCATTCTGTTTCTGCTTACGCCAGTACATAAGCATTTGGGTTGGTTGTCTTTCGCATCGGCAGTCTTATTTCCTTTCTAAGATAGCGTCAAGTATCGTTCTTCTAAACGCATACAACGGAAATATTTAACCAATGACTAATGATTTGTTTTTTGCTATTGTTGACATTTAATTTGCAAATTTTTTGTTTAATTTATTATTACTTGCTTTTTGAAATATGTTGAAAATAATGATTGAAAATAATTGATTAAGGCATTATTAAATATGGTAAAGTGCAAGGAGAAGTAAGAAAGATCAATATCAATAATAGAGAAAATACTATTGAACAAATTCAGTCAAATAAACCATTATGCGGCAAACATTCTTTGACAGCTGCCACATTGAACTTAGTTACATAGATCCACTATATAAATATTGTCAACTTTGCCACAAACAATGTGTAAGTAAACATGAACGCCGACCCTTTTGGAAAAATACCTATTACTATTCAACTTGTTCTAATGAATTGAAATGATGAACAGCAAATCAATAAGTAGCTGCGTATCTTATGCCTACATGCATTTATCAGTACAACATAATATAGTCTATATTGTGTTTGTATTCGTGAAAAGTATGAAGTGATTAATTTTGTAATCCGTACGAAAAATTATAAAAAGAAGCGAAACTTAATTTTTATAGTCCTGTATGCATATACCTGTGGTTTTGTTTTCAGTGTTTTTGCTCGTTCAACTCGCTAAAACTCATATTTTTCTAATTCTTTAATTATCAATGTTCTCGTTTCGCTCATAATTTGATGCACACAATAAAATGCTGTGTATTCCATTAGAATTAAGCTGCTCTGTAGTTTTCGAAAATCAAATTCATGTTTATACTATTTTTTGGTTTGGTTTTTTGTACTTTACAAATTGTAATTAGTCGCAAGGCGTTTACGTTTTATTTAAAAGGAGGAGGTTCCTTGTTTGTTGTATTCTGTTTTGACAATTTTTCAACAAACGGAAATTTTAATGAGTTTTTCTTCTTTTTAATTATTCCCTGTTCTATGCTTAATATATGATTGTATGTGTATTTATGAATGTATGCATTGTAATTTAATCATATTTATCTTTTTTTCAGGTGTGGTGTATAACGCCTAAGTCACCAAGATGAGTTACATGCCAGCGCAAAATCGTACAAGTAAGTTAACTGTCAAGTCACCAGTCAAGTCAGTAACTATTATTTCCATGCAATAGTATAGCAAGAGTAAATCTATCTAATGCAGTGAAGTCAAAGTAATTTAATAAATTTCACTTATTGTAAGGTGAAAACTGCAAAGAAAAAACTGTGAAATATTTATTTTTTTAAATTAACATAAAGAAAAATAAATTTTAAGCCAATGCATCATTGGGGGATATAAAGGAAAAACTTTTTCTTTTAATTTCAGCACATATAAGTAGCTACTAACGTAGGATCAGTATGCTACACACCGACGTATGAGTAGTACGTAATAGTACGTAAATTTTTTCCGTTGTAGCTTGAAATTCGTAAGATTGGCATCATCGATTACAATCGCATCTCTTAATATTTTGGTTTCAATCCTTAAGCATCTGCTGTGGCACATAATCAACTTCTTCAAATAATTTTGCTGCTTCCATTTAGCCCATTTTTATTAAATCACTTATAATTTTAGTGTGTGGGCTTTTGCGAACTGTAACATGCCACGACCATTTCTATGGCCTGTACAAGCTGAATTTGGAGTCAGTCGTAATCTATGTATATGGTAATATGGATTGGGTGCATATTATTTCTCTAACTTGTGGATATTAAAAAAATAAAGTTGGTTCATAAACAACTTAATAGTTCGTCTGTTTTCTGGGTACAGGCTCTAAAATCAATGTAAAACAAAATATAACAACAATAATGAAATTTGTAATCCTAGTATACACTGTGTCCAATAAGATCCCGTATATAAACAAATTATACTTTGATTTATATGTGATCAATAGAAGTATCAGAACTTTTTGAACAAAGTTTGTGTAAAAAAAAACAAAAAACGGAAGACTATTTCTGCATTTCAAATTGATACCATTTTCACTGACTGCTCATAATATTACGATCTTTAAGTTATGTAGCCAATTTGGGTATCCAGTCTATTTTAATTAATCAATAGATAAACCTTTGTGGTTGTTGTTGATAATGTTGAATCAGCTCCTCGGAATTGTTGAATTGCTGCTGCGGGTGTTCCGCAAGGTAGCATTCTAATTGTTTCTCTTATTTATTAACGATATTTCATGCTGTTTTTCCAATGCTAGATACCTATTGTATGCCGATGACTTAAAAATATATTCTGTCATTAAAAAGTTCACGGATTCTGAAATTTTACAGTCTGATTTAGTTGTGAAAGCGTATTCCATGTTAGCTTTTATACGGGTTTCTGATCGTTTTACGGTCAAAATACTGTTTACTTCTTTAGTTAAATCTCGTTTAAAATATGCAGCATTTATATGGAGGCCTCATTGTCTGTCATATTAATAGGCTTGAACTGATTCAAAAAGTCTATTCGATTTGTATTGCGTTGTCTTCATTTTGCTGATCCCATTCCCGCTTACAATGCCCGGTGCATGCTCATTAATTTAAAGACTTTGAATAACAGAAGAACTATCTTGTCCCTAATGTTTCTTTATGATATCATTATTTGTTTTATTGGTTGTCCTGCTCTCTTAGAATAGATTAATTTTAATCTCCTACTAGAGATTTGTGTCATTGTACCTTAATTTAAGAGACGTTACGTAAATCTAATTACGCCTTATTTGTTCCTATCTCTAGATCCTTAATTGAGTTTAACTTTATTCATAATTCCTTGGTTTTTGATTTCTCAATTACTAAAGTTTCATTTAAAAATATACTCAATGAAGTTCATCCTCAAGCTTGTTTTAAATTTATTCTTATTTTTAATGAATTCTAAGTATTCTAACCATTGTTTAGTCTATAAGGTATTAATATAATTTCCATTGACTTAAAGAAAAATAAATAAATAATGCTTTCAAGCGTACATTCGTGTATGGTATTTGCACCATCGATTCAATAAAACCAAATTTAATAAGGCTCATTATACGAAGCCGGTTCACGCATCATGCAGACTGAGGAGATCGGTTTGAGAGCAAAACTGGCACAATAAACAACGATCCATTACAAAAATGGCTAGCCAGCTGAAAATATTTGAATAATCAGCACATAACTTGCTCCGAGGAGGCAACCGTCAACTATTCCCATACAAAAAATACCAGGCCAATGGAGTTTCCGTTGCAGTGGAAGTAAAAGTTCAACGAATTTTGAATTCACATTTTGGAAATTATATAGTATTGTATTTAGGAATGTGCAGTTGTTTGTCTGAGAGATTTGATTGGTCGTAAAATTCTGAAAAATAGAAAAATTATAAAAATATCAGATATCAGATTTCAAAAATTTCTTTCACGTTATTTTCATTCAAATGTGTAGAAACTTAACTGCGCTAATACTTATCGATTTGTAAACATTATTGGCTATTTATCGTGTCTCAAAAAGGCTGAAAAATGTATAAGGTAGGCGTTTTTTTGTATTTAATAATATTTGTATTTTTCACTAGGGGCATATATTTTCTTCGGAAATAAATGAAACACATAGTCTACAAGACTTAAGTAAACTTTCTGGTAAACTCATACCATATTATTTTAATGGTCGCCGTGGCGTAGTTGATAGTGCTTTTTCCTGCTACGCCGATTGCCCGGGGTCAAATTCCGGCGCAGGCAAAATAAAAAAAAAAGAGAAAACATTTTTCTATATGGCACCATCTCTTGGCAGGTAATGGCAAACCGACAAGTGTAAAAATAGCCTATGAAAAGTAGGTCTCTTCCATTTATGTACAGCTCGGCCAAGGCACTCCATGGGATGTTGGCCATTAAAAGAAATAAATAATAAAAAATCATAACCGTATCTTTTAAACTCTTGCGAGCATTTGTAAAACAGCATATTGTTAAAGAGCTTTGCCGTTAAAATTTAAAAGATTAAATAAGTTTTTTTGAGTTATGACAGTCTGGCAACAAACGAGCTATATATCCTGCACGTTTGTTTTGATTCCTTAATGAAGGAGAAATATATTTATCGGCATGGCTTCGGCTTCTCCCAAACCTCTTCCGAAAGCTGATCATCAGCAGCGATTGGGCCAAATAAAATCGTAACCGGTCGGACTTTAATACACAACCTTTTTAGTGGAAACAGGTTGAAGGAAGGAGGGAACAAGAACTTTACTTTAAAAAAAAATATTTCGTCTGTTCTTGCCAGAAAGGATTAAATCTAAATTTAATTAAAAGTGCCTGATCTTTTTTAATAATTTTCTAAATTATTAAATATATGATTTAATTTTTTAATTTAAGCCTTAATGACAATAACTTTCATAAGTAAAAAAAAGTATTCAATTACGATTAATTGAAAAATCGTTGCATTGTCAATTTCTTTTAAATGCAAATTTTAAAGAAAAATTGTTCTCTCAAAGATATTCTGAACGCCTGATTGCATATTTTAACTTCATTCTTTTTTGCATATTTTTTGTTCTTAAAATTCAACCATCAATTACTAAGCCATAGAAAAAAGGATTCAAAAAAATATGTATGCATTTGGCCAGCGGAAAATAAAATGTAAAATAAAAATGCAATAATATTGAGCTATCACAAACTGTTTCTGGTAGCCGCCAGAGTGCCAGAGTGAGCCAGGCAGTGAGCGCACCACCCTTTTGGTATAAAAAACACTCATTCCCACACTTCCTGATACTCGTCGCTTTGGCATTTCAATTTGTACATTTCCGTCGAGTATATTCGATGGTGCTGACGAAGGGTGGATGGGGCGGAAGAGGTGGATTAGAGTAGAATGAGGATGAGGATGAGGGAAAAACATGGAGTGAACATTGAAGAGTTTGAAAGTGAGTGTAGTATATTGCTGCTTTTTTACCATTTACTATTGAATATGTTAAAGTGCACTTGAATGCAAACATTTTGTAGAGGCAAACTGCCGTTGCTGCTACTGCCGCCGTTGTTAATGCTGATGCTCTTCAAGAAAAAAATGTATGCCAACTTTTAATACACACACACACACACACACACACACAATTCACACCACAAAGGCTCTTTTTTTTCAATCCACTACCACTGCTACTAGTACGTACTCGTACTCGTGAAGTTTGTTTTTTCACATTTAATATTTTTTGCTGATGCCACTTCATTTGCATTTCTCAGCAATATCCTTTGACTATAATTTTACAAGGGTGTATGTACTTACAGTATAGGCGAGAAAGAATGAATGTGGGCGTGCTAGTATTTGGTGCATACTTTAACTTCAGCATTGCTTTCATTATTATTGTAGGAGTTGTTGAAGGGGAAAGAATAAACTTGTATTGGGCCAAGGTATCGGCTTCTTTATACAATTGTAGAAATTCAATTTCAGTTTTTGTGAAACAAATATAATCTAGAAAGGTTGTTTTTTAGGTTTAATTCAAGCTAAGGCCTATGGTACAAAAACTAAAGCATAATAACTTTCCTAGAAAAATTATATACTTAACTTTTAGTCTTCCTGCTGCTTAACAGCATTATCATTATCGTCTTCAGTTTGAGAGCAGCATGTAATGCTATTGTTGACGTTATTTACTTTTGCGCATTTGCTGTTTTCCAATTCAGATGAGAATAAAAAGAAAACAAAAACGTTTGATTTTTCAACTGCAAAAAGCAGCATGTGGTGACTCTTTAATTTTAAAACATTTTATGCACAAATGCAGACGTGTTTGTTTCTTTAATCTCACAAATGAATTGAAATGCTTGGACATTTATGCTGATGATAGATTTCAACATCATTATCATGTCAACATATACTCGACTTTTCCTCCCTTTCTTGTTGTAGGCGATTGCATTTCGCATGCTTTATGTACTCGTACGAATATTAAAGAGAAGGCAACTGAACTGAATTGAAATACCCTTTGTTACGAAGAAGAAGAAGAAGATACATTTCATTCAGAGTTTTTGCTTGTGTGCCTGCTTGACTGACTGCTGCCTGCCTGCAATATCAACCAAGCAACCAACAAATTCAACATGTTAGAAGACTCTGCCTGACTGTGGCACTTGCTGCCGCTCTTTTATTTGTGTTTGTTTTGTTGTTGCTCGATTTTCACTTTGTTGTAACTTGAATCCTCCTTTTGCGTTTTGCGCCTTTTGTTGTGCATACAAATGTACATATGTTAGGAGTGTACACGAAAAAATTGATTCCCTCAAAAAGGAAAAAAATTGATTCTACCAAAACAGCAATATTTTATCCAAAACAAGTTTTGTTTTTCTAAAATGTCGTGCTTATAATATCTAAAAATAAAAATTTGGTATTCTGAAATTTCATATTTTAGCACTAACTCTTTTCATCATCTCTTGCACAGTTGAGGTTAATATAGCCCAATAACGTCCAATAGGAATGCAATTTTGAGGCAATAGTTATTCTATTATCATCGTACCATTTCATAACTTTCCTGTCATAATGTGACATTGCCAGATCAGGCCAAAAGAATACTGGGACATTATGGCGTCTTAGACATTCGAAAAAGCACTTTTTCAAGCACTTATCTATGTATACTTCTTGATTTATTGACCAATTGGTAATAAAAGTTTCACTTCTTTTTCCACAAGTGCATATTGCCAGGCATATCAAAAATTTTTGAGAAATTTCGATTGTTTTTGGCTTCTTTTTACGAACTTGGCTTTGAGCTTGGGCTGTGTAAAATTGCTGTTCACGCAATTGCTGAAAGGTGATGGTGGTCGCTGTGGTGTAGTGGTAGTGCGTTGGACTGCTACGCCGAGTGTCCGGGGTTCGAATCTCGGCACAGGCAAAATCAAAAAGTAGAAAAAATAATTTTTCTACACGGCACCACCTCTTGGCAGGCAATGGCAAACCTACAAGAGTAAAAATTGCTATGAAAAGCTTTTCACTTCGCCGTTCGGATTCGGCATTAAACTGTAGGTCCCTTCCATTCATGTACAAATATAACACGCACAACATGAGTGGATGCGAAAAGTTCGGCCTAGGCCCTCCATGGGCTGTTGTGCCATTAAAAGTAAAAGTAAGTCATGTCGTGCGTATTATATTTTGTACATGAATAGACTGTAGGTCCCAGTTTTATGCCGAATACGAACGGCAAAGTGAAAAGCTTTTCATTGCCTGCCTAGAGGTGGTGTAGTGTAGAAATGTTGTCTTTTCAACTTATTGATTTAGTTTGCGCCGAGATTTGAACCACGGGCACTGCGTAACAGTCCAAAGCACTACCACTACGCCATGGTGCAGTATTTAAAATTTATAAAAAAATTTACCTACATTTTGGCTCGATTTCTGTCTTCAATTTCCTTTTCTTCGCTTCGATCTGGAATCTTTTGCACCTTATATGATTTAAACTGAGCATTTTTTTTATATAACTTTTTGAATTTGGAAGAAGAATTGTCGGCAGATGCATTTGGACTTCTCTTTTAGTGGGCTTTAACTAAACCAGCAAGTTTTTTGTCCACTGTACCACATTTTCTGCCGGAACCTTTAACTCTCTCAACAGAAACTTTTTAGTTCGTTTCACCATTATAATGCCCATTAGGTTTATAACCTTTTTTGGGTCCATGAAGGATTTTCATGTAAAATGTGCAAAATAAGCTCCGTGTCTGCCATTTCAATTAAGATTTTTCTTATTTTAAAAATGAAATCACATTTGAAAAAGTCGAAGCTTACTCTAATCACATGTATTTATTTAGAATTTATTATAAAGAAAAAAGCAAGTATCAATTTTTTCGTCTACGCTCTTTTCATACGAAAAATGAGAATATATTTATGTACATACGAGTACATAAATATATTCTTATTTTTCTCTTTGCTTTTTTGTTTTGTTTGTTGTTGTTGCTGTTGTTGCTTTTGTTGTTGTAGTTGACGTTGCATATCATAATAATTCCGTTGCCCCTGTGGCGTTTTATTACATAAGTATTGTTATATTTTGTGTTTTGTGTTGTTATTATTTTTCATCATTTTTGTGTTTCCTTTTTCATTTCAAATTAACGCTTTGCATGGTGATTTTCTTTTATCTATCGTTGCTTCTTCATCTTCCCTTTCTCCCACTCTTATTGTTCCCATACTGAAACATTTTTTGCATTCTTGGAAAGTTAGAATGCGCATTTTGAGTACTCATGATTCCAATTTAAAATGATTTGATGCGGTTTTGCTTTATTAATACAATACAGATTCTTGTTAAAGTTTATCTGCGATAAGGTTTGGCAAATCCAAGATACCTACCTTCACATGCACATCAGTGGCTCTAATCATTCTTGAATTTTCCCATCTCATTGTTATGGGAGTATGACTGTGTACTTGATCAAAGTAAAAGCTGCTTTTTCTTGCTACTGAATCTGTAATTATTTTAATGTATTTTCATTTTAGTTCGCTGCAGACTTCAAGTACAATATTAATCCATTAAATGTAAATCGTTTGTGGTTTGCAATTTGATGAGATTTTAGTTGTTGTTGCTTTTAATGACGAAAGCTAGAAAGAAAGAAGTAAACAATTTCATCGAAATTAAACTTTAATCAGATGTGCAAAATTTTTATTTCTCATCTCCTTCAATATACTTACATACTCAGAATTTCTTTTAAAAACCGCATGGAGGCTTGAACCTAAAATATGGGCTTGTTGAAGGCTAGGGTTCAATAGGCCAAGAGGAATTCACAATTTCCTAAGTACAAAAACTTCACATCTCGCTTCGTTCTCGATATAAAACCGTATACATGCGTATACAAATATTGTATGCTTAACCTTAGATTAGATTTAGATTTGTAGGAGGGATGGAAGGATATTGACCATTTGTTGGCCATATGTTGACCATATGTATGTATTGTGCTCCGTGATTAAACCCACTAGGGTACGCAGAACCTTTCTCCCCAGACGGAGAAGAATGTCAGCTGTTCCCCTGTTAGATTCACAGAGCAGTCCATAGTTTTGCAGGGATTGACACTGGACCATCGTGCTTTATGAGCATAATTCATGGATTCGTTGATACATTACATGTATGACGCAGATGATTGGTTCCGGTTCCATTGGATTTTTGTTTATGGAACAATACTTTACTTTAAATGCCACAACAGCCCATGGAGGGCCTAGGCAGAACTTTTCGCATCCATTCATGTTGTGTGTGTTATATTTGTACATGAATGGAAGGCACCTACAGTTTAATGCCGAATCCGAACGGCGAAGTGAAAAGCTTTTCATAGCAATTTTTACTCTTGTAGGTTTGCCATTGCCTGCCAAGAGGTGAGGCCGTGTAGAAAAATTATTTTTTCTACTTTTTGATTTTGCCTGTGCCGAGATTCGAACCCCGGACACTCTGCGTAGCAGTCCAACGCACTACCACTACACCACAGCGAACACTATGGAACAATAAGCATTCATTATTATATAAGGTAGTTACAGTAGGGCGAAAAGTTGGAAAGTTATTGGAGAAAAGAGAAGCCAGAATATGAGAGAATTCTTGGACCAGTTTAGGATTTCTAGGGGTTTTAGTGCAGCCTGACTGTCACTGCAATCTAATCCATTTTCCTCGCCAAAAGTTTTCGATTATCTAGAAAGCTTCCTTTAAAATATCACAAAGACCTCTGTTTGGAAGACCGTTGCCATTTCTGCTGTAGCGAAGAAGTATATGTTCTCGTCGTCCAGGTATCAACCAGAACCGGTTCCGATTTATGTTTTAAACCCGTCTGTATAGAAAATATGCGTAAAACCACTGAGGATGGCTTCTTTAGCACAAGGCTGTCAACAGGTATCGAAAACAAACTATTTTGGATTTAGATCAACAAACCGCCTTCATTGCTTCCCTTTGAATATATAAGTCAAGGGGAAGCAAATCAAGCACAGCATTTAGAGCATCACCTGGGTTGGTAGTTATATCACCAATGATGCCCAGACACACACTCTGCAGCATGTTCAACGTACCGACTGTGGACTTAACCAGGACTCTACGTCACAGAGACGTATGTGGCAATAGGTCTTATTAGGACTGTGTACGACCAGTGTTCAACAGTCGGCTTCAGACTACAAGTTTTGCCAAAAGTTCTATGGCACTGCCAGAAAATCTTTAGCGCACGAGATACGTTTTGCTCGATTTGAGTCTTCCACGAAAGTTTTTAATCTAGGGTTACCCCTAGGTATTCTTCTTCTGAAAGGAAAGACAGGGTCACTCCATTCAGTACCGGGAATTGAAGGAAGATCTTCCTGATTGCGTTTCCCAGTAAAGAGTACTAGGGTACTTCTACCCACAACGTGTTTTGCTGCTAGCCCATCTTCGATTATGCAAGCACAATTATGAAAGTATGAAGAGCTGGTTTACATGACCGTCCGCTCTGGTATGCATGTTACTGACTACTTACAGGGTTTCGAAACAGTACCCATCTAATGTACATACTTTTCGACCATACGCTCCAGACTTTTAATCAAAAACGATGTTAAACTTATCGGTTTGAAGCCTTTAGACAGAGTGTTATGCTTTACCTTAGATGACTGGTTGTTGGACAACCAGTAACAAGTATTATGAGAGGAGTTTTTTTATGCTTGATGTCGAATCCGCTTTTTTTGGTTCTCAATAGTGTCCAGTACTGTATTAAGACACCCAGAAAGTTCGACAAAAATTTTTACTGTATCCAAAAACTTTTATTTAAAACAATTCCAATTACATTTCCCACCGATTAGAAGTTAACGTTGAAATAAAAAAAATGTTTAATTTCAGTGTCTCATAATAACCAATATAATCCACCTGATCTTCCCCCGATGGTGTCGTCCAAGGAGCAGACATTAATGTGGCAACAAAATTCATATTTGGGTGATTCCGGCATCCATTCCGGTGCAGTTACCCAAGTGCCATCGCTGTCCGGCAAGGAAGATGAAGAAATGGAAGGTGATCCACTAATGTTTGATCTGGATACTGGGTTTCCACAGAATTTTACTCAAGATCAAGTTGATGATATGAATCAACAATTGAGCCAAACCCGTTCACAGCGTGTTCGTGCTGCCATGTTCCCAGAGACATTAGAGGAAGGCATCGAGATTCCATCGACACAATTCGATCCGCAGCAACCAACCGCTGTGCAACGTTTGTCGGAACCATCGCAAATGTTGAAGCATGCTGTCGTAAATCTGATCAATTACCAGGATGACGCTGAGTTGGCTACACGCGCCATACCCGAATTGATTAAGCTACTCAACGATGAGGATCAGGTGGTTGTTTCGCAGGCCGCCATGATGGTGCATCAGCTATCGAAGAAAGAGGCTTCACGTCATGCCATCATGAACAGCCCACAAATGGTGGCAGCACTCGTTAGGGCCATCTCGAATAGCAACGATTTGGAGAGTACCAAAGCAGCTGTTGGCACACTTCACAATTTATCGCATCATCGCCAGGGTCTTTTGGCCATATTCAAGAGCGGTGGCATTCCAGCTTTGGTCAAATTGCTTTCCTCGCCGGTAGAGAGTGTGCTCTTCTACGCTATTACAACCTTACATAATTTATTGTTGCACCAGGACGGTTCTAAAATGGCTGTGCGCTTGGCTGGTGGCTTGCAAAAGATGGTCACTTTGCTGCAACGAAACAATGTTAAATTCTTGGCCATTGTCACCGATTGCTTGCAGATCCTTGCCTATGGTAATCAAGAGAGCAAGCTTATCATTCTTGCATCTGGCGGTCCGAATGAGTTGGTGCGCATTATGCGCTCCTACGACTACGAGAAGTTGCTATGGACCACTTCGCGAGTTCTAAAAGTATTGTCTGTTTGTTCCAGCAACAAGCCGGCGATTGTTGATGCCGGCGGCATGCAGGCATTGGCCATGCATTTGGGCAATCCATCGCCACGTCTCGTGCAGAATTGTTTGTGGACATTGCGTAATCTGTCAGATGCTGCCACTAAGGTGGAAGGCCTAGAGGCGCTTCTGCAGTCTCTCGTACAAGTGTTGGCCTCGACCGATGTCAATGTTGTGACATGTGCAGCTGGCATACTATCGAATTTAACTTGCAATAATCAACGCAATAAGGCCACAGTCTGCCAAGTGGGTGGTGTGGATGCTCTCGTACGAACCATAATCAATGCAGGCGATCGCGAGGAAATAACCGAGCCTGCTGTTTGCGCTCTGCGTCACTTGACTTCACGTCATGTTGACTCGGAATTAGCTCAGAATGCGGTACGTCTGAATTATGGCCTATCCGTTATTGTGAAATTGTTGCATCCACCATCACGTTGGCCGCTGATTAAAGCTGTTATCGGATTAATTCGAAACCTGGCCTTGTGCCCAGCTAACCATGCACCATTGCGAGAACATGGCGCCATACATCATTTGGTGCGTTTGCTAATGCGCGCTTTCCAGGATACTGAACGTGTAAGTTTCACCGATCATCCACCAGTTAAAAATTGCTTTTTAAATATTTTTATTAATATTGTTTTTCAGCAACGTTCATCTGTTGCTACCACTGGCTCTCAGCAACCATCTGCATATGCTGATGGTGTTCGCATGGAAGAGATTGTCGAGGGCACTGTCGGTGCATTGCACATTTTAGCGCGTGAATCTCACAATCGCGCTTTGATACGTCAGCAATCTGTTATACCGATTTTCGTGCGTTTGCTTTTTAATGAAATCGAAAATATCCAGGTGAGTCGAAATATTGATTGCAAACTGAGAAAGAACCTACATGTTTTCCGTATTAATACAGCGTGTAGCTGCTGGTGTACTTTGCGAGTTGGCTGCAGATAAAGAAGGCGCCGAAATAATCGAACAAGAGGGAGCCACTGGTCCACTCACCGATCTGTTGCATTCACGCAATGAAGGAGTAGCTACGTATGCTGCTGCAGTACTCTTTCGCATGAGTGAGGATAAGCCGCAGGATTACAAGAAACGTCTCTCCATTGAATTGACTAATTCGCTGCTGCGCGAAGATAATAATATTTGGGGCAATGCTGATCTGGGCATGGGCCCAGATTTACAGGTACGTCTGCGTGTACATAATTGAAGCTTTGCCTTCCATTTCTCTTGTATCTAATCGTTAAGCGATTGAAGCGTAAATATTGCTTTTGTTTTATTTGTGAGCTTAAAACCGAAAACGAACCCAGCCCTCGTTAGGTTATATATATTTGCTAAATGATGATGAGCTGTTTCTATTCTCTAATTTGTATATATAAATGTAACGTTCTTAACAGCTTCTTTTGATTTGTTTTCCTCGGAATGCGATTATAAGATGCTAGTGTAAATATATGATAATGATAGGCGGTAGTCTTTTTGCCTTCTCTAGCTGGCCTAATTTTTGTTGATATTTGATTTAATATTTAGTCTATAATTTTTTGTCATTTTTGTATTATTATCATTTACTATTTGCTGATGGAAATTATTCTCAATTTTGAAATTCTAGTTAAGCATTTCGAACTGCTACACATTCAGTAAATTCTGTAAACCATTTACCAAGCGAGAGTTAGATTAGATATCATTTATTTGATTTGTTTCATAGTTTAGCCTTTAATTTAATTTGTTTTAGCTTTGGTGTTCTAAAAATTGAGAGCAAATGGGCAGTGCATATTGCTAATCAAATGCAATTAATTTCATAGCAACAAACATAAATGAGAAATTTCTCCGACCAATTGGATTTCTAATTATGTATCTATGCATTTTAGAAACAGCATTCCTTTTAAACGTTTTAGATTTAGTTTAGTAGTACACATTTGTTTTTGTTTATTTGCAATGCTTTACGTAATTTGTGTATTTTAATTTCACAATTTATATTTTTTAATGTTTTTCTTTTATTTCTTTTTGATTTTCTTTTTTAATATATATAAATCCAATTTTCAATGCAATAATAATCACTGCGCAACAATACACCATCACTAAAAACTCAACAAACACCGTAAAAATAAATTTGAAAAATTTTTGGAAAATTTTACACAAATGATTTCTATGCACACATTTCCCTTCCGTCACACCATCCATCATCCGTAACCGTGATCTCAATCAAACAATTCCTTTGAGAAATGAAAATACGAATTCATTTGTGCCCTAACAACTTTTTGTGTTGCAATTTTTGAAAATTCAGGATATGCTTGGGCCAGAACAAGCATATGAGGGCCTATATGGCCAAGGCCCACCAAGCGTACACAGCTCACACGGAGGTCGAGCATTCCAGCAAGGTATGTATGACGTGTTTACAAGATATATGCGTTTCTTCTTTGCTAGAAAATAAGAAAAACTTTACGATATATGTATGTAAAACGACATGGTTTTTACTACCGATAGCATGTAGCTTTAATTTAAACAACAAAATAAAATATGTTTAAAATATTAAATATCATTAACAATAGAATATGAAATGTTAGAAAACATCGTTCAGAGTGTTTATTACCAATTCAATTTATATTTGCTCTCTACCCCTTTCTCACTCACACTAACAAACA
Organism: Palloptera scutellata; assembly: GCA_958295655.1. Taxonomy (NCBI): domain Eukaryota; kingdom Metazoa; phylum Arthropoda; class Insecta; order Diptera; family Pallopteridae; genus Palloptera; species Palloptera scutellata. The sequence continues at coordinate 154,170,799 of OY282449.1, read as the reverse complement.
CACACATGCAGAAAAACATTCATTGCATTTAATTTTAAGCAAAATCTTAATGAAAAGAGTTCAAAAGGCACCTTCCTGCCAGCATTAAACAACGACACGTTTTGACATAAAAGAAATATTCACATATGAGTATCAGACAAACCTTTTCCAACGATATAGAGTGGAGGAGAACAAATTGAATGTGGTTGTTTACGTTTACAAGGCATAACTGTTCACTTCAATATTTTTCCGATAACATGACTGCAAGTTCTCGAAGTACCCTTTGTCGCTTAGAGGTTGTGTCAACGGTACTACACTAGTCCCTGAGCGGCATTATTTTGTTCACCGGTAGTACACTCGTCGCCAACGTGTTAAAATAACAAGAAAACGATTAATGTATGTACATGTAAAACATAAACAAATATATATTTGTTTATATTTTATATTTTTACAGCGCAATGTAAATGCACTCTTATTGTACAGACTAGGTACAATAGGTCGTAAAGCTCGGCCTTGGTCATGGCTGTTTTCCAATAAAAAGAAGAAGTGTATAATATCTCTGCCTCTATTTTTCAACCACGAAAGTGAGCTTCTGTTTTTGCTTACATTGTATAAAACCACAAGAAATAAGTTCTCCGCAAGTTTATAAGGAGGAAAAAAATTCACAGCCATTTCTTCAACCTCGTATCTCCACTTGAACGCTGAAGTTTAATTTCAAACTTTAGTTTTCTCCGTTTTCTGCAAAAAGGTACTGTTGAAGATATGTACGTGGTTGAAGAATAGAGGTTATGTTGATCTTCTTTCTAAGATCTTGAATCTTTGTGTTTATTGAGATTATTATCTACTGACAATGACTTTTAATTTTATCTAAGTTATATATCATCTGTCGTTTTCTGAAATCTGAAAATTGCTGACTAATTTTTAGTCTGCTTCTGAATTGATTGGAAACAGAGATTTTACTCGTATATGAAATAAATCTTACGCTTGCATTCATTCACTTCATTTATTAATATTAATTAAGCTTTGTCACTACATTTCACACATCTCCACCCACTAACCACATTTACTCATCACGACACTACTACCACCATTGAGCAAAAGTTTATATCATTTTTAAATCATTTAAGAGTTCTTACCTCCTCCCATTTGTCCCTTGCATCACTGATTATATTTAAGGACTAGTGTAATTAATGTGATTGTTTTAAATCCCACACCCCCTTCCCCTATATTACTGCGAAGAAATCGTAAATTATCTGCCTTAACATTATCCCCAATTAATAACGTTCCAGTTTTCAATATGCGAATAATTTGTGAAGAAAAATTCAATATTATATTCCTCTACTTGCAAGATTATTTCTTATTTCTTCATCTTGAGGTTTTGGAAAAATGTTAAAAAACATTCAAAATTAAACAAATAAAGAAATGATCTTTTTGAACTCCCCAACTACAACTACTTAGCACAATTTTTGGAAAGTTTGAACCTATCGACCCTAGATTGTCATTTTTATTTAGTTCATTCATTTTCAGTTATAATTTTCAATTTGTTTTATTCATTTTATATAGTATCAATAAAGATAAAATATCAAAAGTAGGTTAATCCTAGCAAAAACCACGTAGAGCTTGTTCGTTCTCTCTTAATTCCCCCCCTTAAGAAAACCTTTTATCACATTCATTCATTCAAGCCAATAACAAGTACGTCACTCCCTCTGCATAAGTTTAAAATGAAAAACAAAAACATAGAATTTAGAACTGATGTTGTGACCTGACCTAAACAATAATCAATAATCTAACATGTGCTTTCTCTCTTTTTTCTTTTTCTCTTTTTTGCTCGCTCGCTCGGTATAAAAATACGGCCAAATTTATTTACTCTTGAATTTGTTTTAAATCTAAGTAGCTAAGCCAGCCTAACATATATCATCATTGAGACAAAATTTAACCTCCGAACACTGAAAAATTCGCAACGTAAAATTAATTGTATTAGATGAAAGGAAAACAAGCAAAAAAAATCATGCAAACACAAGAAGGGTTAATTTTAAAGTAGTATAAACAGAAAGCAGAACAACTAAATCTAAAAATCCAAAGTTAACTACAAAGTAGTTGCAGTTTGGTTTAGACAGTAAGAAAAATTTATGATAATAATAAGTAACTAAAATATCAAATATTAACACGAAATCTTAAGAAGCGCTGCTTACTTACGCCCATGCCTATAACCGTATTGTCACGCCCACTTTATTGCAGAAAATAGGTGATTTAAATATATTACATTTTTTCTTTCCTTAAGCAATACAAATTATTTTTGTTGAATCGAATCAATTAAATTTTGTTTTAAAGTTTTTTGTTTATTTTTTTTGCTTTCTTTTTTAAAGATTTTGCTTTTATTATCTATTTTATTGATCTAGTAAATATGCTTATTCTAGAAGTGCTTAGAGCGCAGCTGTGTTATATTATTTTTAAAAAATATTAGTTTCACTTAAATTGCTGTCTGTAACAATTTCAATATATTCTCTACACATATTTTAATTGCATGGAATTTGCTTCTTTGATGTTTTGTGCATGCTCACCTGTTTAGCAAAACTGAAGTCAAGTTTTCGATGTGAAATTTAAAAATATTAATGGTCAAAAATCTCTTTATAAATTAAATTTTCATATTAATTTTTTTTGTTTTTGTATTGTTTTATATACATACCTACTTATTATACATATTTCTGTATGTATTTCAGTTAGATTACATAATATTAAAATTGGAAAACCAGAAAGAATTTTGATTGGATCTTTACCCACTCAAGCTTGCCTTATGATTGATTGGTTTGTTTGTTGGAAATGCTTGTGAGATACTCGTATCATCTTACACCGTGTACATATTAGATACATGCAAAAAGAATGTTACGAATTAAGTAGGAACATCTTCAAACTAGAATCACTCGCACAGTGCTCTCTGTATTTCTCTCTGATTTAAAGTACAAATCAATTATGGAACTTTTTCGTTTTTAACATAATATTGGCTAAGAAATTGAAAGTAAACTACACACCTGGACAAAATAATAGGTGTGAACATATATTTTTTTTTTCAAAAAATCGGCTTTCATATATTTTTTATTATCCTTCAAAAAATAAATTAGTTTTAACATAAAACATACTTCAGCGTTATAAAAAACATAAAAGGTTTTAAAAACTCTAAAAATAACTTAAATTTTGGTTAATTCATAAAATACACAGGTTTTCGATTGGACAGAATACTTAATAAGTGTGCACAAAAAACTTAGGAATAAATATTGAAATTTTGCTAGTTATGGTCCCGTATTTTACTGAATTAGTAAAAACGCATTAATACCCAGAATATCCACCATTATTCTTGATGGATTTTTCGATTCTTCTGGGCATTGACGATATCAACTTTTTGAATATTTTCCCATAACTGCGTTTTGTTTTGGCGTTTAAGTTCTCCCCAGAGGTTCTCAATAGGATTTAGATTTGGGGATTGACTTGGTCACTCAAGGACGTCGACATTATGCTCTTGGAACCATGTTTTGGCAACTCGCGATGAATGTTTAGGATCATTGTCGTGTTGAAATTTCCACAAAAGCGCCATATTATCCTCGGCATATGGTAACATTACCGTTTCCAACAAATCCTTATACACGAATCTAACCATAACGCCATTAATTTGATGTATCGGACCAATACCTTGCCAAGAAAAACAGCCCCATACCATTAAGCTGCCACCTCCGTGTTTCACTGTTTTCTTTGTGAACCGAACGTCGAATTCTTTGCCTTTCGGGCGACGAACGTTTCTTTCCGCATCGTTACCAAACAAATTTATTTTTGTTTCATCGCTCCAGAGAATGTTGCGCCATTTTTTTTCTCCCTGTGAACCGCACCACGTTTTATGAACTAATGCAAAATTTTTCCTCTTTTTCAAATTTGCAGTTCTAAGCAGAGGAACTTTGCGAGCAATCCTACTGGGTAGATTTGCGCTTACTAATCGTCTTGGAACGGTTCGTGATGATACAACATTCCCAATTTCGCTTGTAATGGTTCTGGGCAACTTGAACGGGTCGCGTTTAGCTAATGTAACGATACGATTGTCGGTCACTAATGAAGTTTTTTTTGGGTGCTCCACGCGTTTCAATAGCTTTTTCTTGGCTTGAGTTTTGTAACGAAATTCTGTGGCCGTACCATCGATCTGGTAATGGATTTGTAGGGTTTTCCTTTGTCTCGTAGCTGACGAACAAGCCTTCTCTCCTCTGTACTGCAATGAACTCCACGACCCATCTAATATTAAAAATTATAATTAAACCTTTATTTAGTTCACTTTCATTGAAATCTTACCTTCCGGAACTAAATAAAGCTTTAAATTTATTCACTTTTAATTTTCACCAAAACACACCTATTTTATTGTCCAGATCAATTTGAAGTTTGAACAAATAAACAAGCCGCAATATTTATCGAGAAGAACTTTTGTTGCGGCGATTCCTCCATTTCATTCCAAAACAGTGCCACCAAACTTCCAAATTTGCCTTTTGTTTGGAGACCATGCCAATTAATTTTTTTCGTTCATTTTAAAAATTTTTGGGTTCACACCTAAGCATTTTTTTGTCCAGGTGTGTATGTACACCTGAGTGTCGCACAGTGGTGGCCAATTTAATAAGATTTTCTGGCATCGAAAGTACAGCCCGTAAATATGAGTTTCATTTGTTACTTACATATATTCACTGCAGATTATCAGTTTACAAATAAATAAAGATATTTTACAACCTTGAAATTTTAAATTTAGTGCTTATCTAAGAGAAAGAATTGCGGTGCGGATACACGTTACCCTTTTTATATATTTTTTTTATCTCCACTATGGCATAAATACTGTGGTCGCTGTGGCGTAGTGGTAATGCGCTTGACTGCTATGTAGAGTGTCCGGGGTTCAAATCTCGGCACAGGCAAAACTCAAGGCACCAACTGTTGGCAGGCGATGGCAAACCTACAAGAGTAAAAATTGCTATGAAAAGCTTTTAACTTCGCCGTTCGGATTCGGTCCCTTCCATTCATGTACAAATGTAACACGCACAACATGAGTGGATACGAAAAGGCCGGCCTAGGCCCTCCATGGTCTGTTGTGCCATTAAAAGTAAAGTAAAGTCAATGACATAAATACAAAATGGAAGAATTTTTCAAAATTGAGTAAATTAATATCTGATTCATGCTGGCATAAGCTGTCAATATTTGTACTTTCTACAATTGTTGGTGTAGAGTGCTCCATTCTTCAAATTGTATTAAATTATAACTTTAGTCATATTAGGAAAAGGCAAGCGATAAATGTTGTTTTTCCAAGCATATGATCAGTACAGAAAGGCAAGCCCCAGAAAAATTAGTATACGGGTGTTATATATTTGTGATGGAATCAAATACCAACTGTACTGGTAATATAAGTAGGCATATGACTTTTCACCTAATTCATTGATTTATTTTTTCTTTACATATGAAGTGTTTACTATGAGAAAAATATAATTCTTTGATGTGTTACCTTACTTACAGTACTTTCAACAAGAAAGCAATCGGCTTAAGTCACTGAAAAAATTAAGGTATCTTAAAAAAAAAAGTCCACAGCATCTTGAAATGATTAATATGGCGTCCAAACGCCACCATAATTTCATTACAATGGAAATGCATGCTATCAACTAATTTTTCAGCATATGACCGTGTTAAAAAACTTCGCCATATTACCCTAAGAAGCCGTTTCAAATGATTTATTGAACGTATCTTTTTTCCACGTAGTTTTAATTTTATAAGAGCCCAAACATTTTCGATCGGATTCGCATCTGGCGACTGTGAGGGCCAATCCAATGAAGTTATGCCTTTGTCCTCTTTCCAACTGCTACACAAGCGACTGCGATGTTTTGGGTCGTTGTCCTCTTGAAGAACGCAATCTCGGCTTCCTGCCCCAAAGCACATATCCGTTGATGGCAGAAGTCCACGACGGTATATCGTGGTCATGAAGTTGGCATCCAAATTCCTCGTGAACATGATTAATTTGCCAAATCCTTGTTTTGTGAAGCATCCCCAAACATGAACCTTTCCTGGATGTTTCACTGATCGCTGGAGCATCTTACCGTCTTAAGTTGACCACGCTTAATAGTGTTTGTCATACAAAAGGAGGATTCATCTGTGAAAACCACTTGGCTCCAATCGTCATCGTCATCCACATGTTCAGTTGCCCACTCTTGGCCTTTTTTTATTTACTTTGCAGTTAGTAAGGGTTTTACCGTCGTTGCTCGAAATTGGATCTGAAACTCCCTGAAACGGTTTCTTATTGTATTCAGAGAGACATTTATGCCCTTTCGGGCCAATTTTTAGCTGCTTTCAAGGATATGACTGAAGTAGCTTCGAAAATCCTCTTTATAACCAAGTCCTCCTGTTTCGAGGTAGCTCTGCAAATGCCGCGATTTGGCAAGTCGTCCACATTTTTGTGCACCAAAAAGTGTTGGTTCCAATGCTGAACAAACGCCTTCTACTTTTTTAAGTACTTCGAAGCACTCAAGTGCTTCACGTATACGGAACCCATTTCTTAAATATGCTCTTGAGACGAAAGCGTATAATGGGACTGTTTCTGCAATTACATTGCTAAATTTTCAATGAAATCAAGTTTTTTGAAAATCAAGGCCCTACTTGATATTCAATTTATTTCATGCGAAAAAGCCGATTGCGTTCTTCTTGAAAGTACTGTACTTTACTTTTAATGGCACAACAGCCCATGGAGGGCCTAGGCCCAGCTTTTTCGCATCCACTCATGTTGTGCGTGTTATATTTGTACATGAATGGAAGGGACATACAGTTTAATGCCGAATCCGAACGGCGAAGTGAAAAGCTTTTCATAGCAATTTTTACTCCTGTAGGTTTGCTATTGCCTGCCAAGAGGTGGTGTCGTGTAGAAAAATTATTTTTTCTATTTTTTGGTTTTGCCTGTGATGAGATTCGAACCCGGGACACTCTGCGTAGCAGTCCAACGCACTACCACTACATCACAGCGACCACTGATGTGTTACATGGATTTCCATAAAAATAAAAGTAATACGCTTACAAAAAGTAAAAGTTAATAAATTTCAGGTTTTCATCACTTTATATGTATGTAATGACCGACCCGACCCGTTCATATTAAAACTGTTATTTATTTTCTTATAATTTTTATATTTAATTTGAACAACGTGTTTCTTATTTTAAATTTTTGCATGACAACTAGAACGAGAATTTGTTTTTTTTTTATTTTTTTTTTTTTCAATTTTACTTGTATTACATTTGTACATTGTATGAATTTTGAATATTTGTTTTAATTGAATTTTCACATTTTTCATACAGGATATGATACTCTACCAATAGATTCGATGCAAGGTCTTGAAATCAGCAGCCCAGTAGGAGGCGGCAGTGGTGCACCACCAAGCGGCGCACCAACATCACCATATTCAATGGATATGGACGTTGGTGAAATTGATGCTGGTGCATTGAATTTTGATTTGGATGCAATGCCAACGCCACCAAATGACAACAACAATTTGGCTGCTTGGTACGATACCGACTGTTAAATAAAGAAGAAAGAAGAATGAATCATATAATCACCATCGTCTTTACAACTACAACCGCATTTTAGCACTTACCCTACGCTCCGCTTTACATACACTTATGTCTTCTCATTGTGTAAGCTGCTGCAGCTGCTGCATCAAAACAAACATCGTAATTATTAAGATCAAGAAGTTTAACTTTAATTGTTAACGAAATTACTCAGCGTTTACCACCTGCCAATGCTGGCATGCCAACACTAATACACAAACACTTTTTCACTAAAACAATTAAATTTTTTTCATTGGCACAGTGGCTGGCATGCCTATTTTGATCACAATGAGGCTACCAAATGTGAGAAAGAGAGAAGAAAAGCGCGAAAATTTCAAACTTTTATAAGAAAGTGTTTGTCTTTACACGACTGACATGTTGTTGGAAATGAACTGGCATGATAATTGAGCATGCCTGCATTGGCAGGTGTAGACGCGGGAGTAAATACCACACAGACACATGGATACACATACACCTCAATATCTACATACATACATATGTATAATCATCGTCTTCTGCGTCATAATAGATTTTGTGTGTCGTCGTCGTGTTTGTCACATAATTTTTTGGTGTTAGAATTATATTATCTCTTTGTTGCAATAGCAACAGAAATATTTACAATAACAAAAACTTTTATAATTCTTATTGTATTAAAAAAGTTTTTTTTTTAAATTTGATTTAAATTTTAATGTCCTTAAGTATTACAGCAGAAACATGCTTTCAAATATCCCATTTTTATTTTACACATTCACATTTTATAAACAAAATTATCAAATTATGAGAAATATATACTTTAGTTTTTTAAAAAAAGAGCATGCATTTTTATTTTGATTTAAAACATTTTATTTTATAATTGCAATTTTATGACATTAAATATTTAAAAATATTACAGGGTAAAAAATTAGTTTTTGGTAGTTTTAAGTAATCGTCATCATCGTAAACAAAAAAATTTTTAAATGGAAAATATATATAAATATACAAAAATAAATTATCATGAAAGGAAGCAGAAAGTAAGTTGCTGCAGAATTTCTATTTTATCGAACTCAAACAAAAAAATTAATGAAATCCATAGTAAATGTTCTACTCATAATATTACATGATACCATATATACAACAACAAGAAGGCAGAAATACATTCATATGTCTAACGAAAATGATTTTAATTTAATTACTAAACTTGAATTAACACTTTAATAAACTTACATATTACTATTAAATACAATACGAGTATAAACTGAGGAAAAATAAATGAAAAATGTTTGCAACCAAAATATAATTGTTTTCCCATTTCATCAATGACAAATAACGTGGTAAATTACCTAAAATAAAATGTAAAAAACAATGCATAATTTTAGGAAGAGGGGAATAGGTAAATCGTTTGAATATCGCTGATGTGATCCAGTACATTATTCAGGTCTGTCAAATTGGTATTCTTCTTCCTTGCTTTTGGCAACATTGTTCGACACTGAGCTACCTTCCTTTGAATTTTTTTTGGGTGATTAATTGTCGAATATCTTGGCAGACTGGTTTTCCCCGCACCATGTTGTTAAATGAATTGACAAATGTGTCACAGAATTGCATATTAATGTTTTTTTAATCTCTACATAACGGTAAAATACTATCTGGTTTGTTCTCATCCTTGTTTTGTTTCTTATTTTTGAGTTTTCTCTATTGTAGGTAATTACAGTACTTTTCGCTTAAAACGAACCCGTTTAAAATGAACTTCCGCCTAAAACGAACTAATTGCAAAAGAACCCGCTTTATTTATAATAAGCCATGAAATTTGTTCGCTTATTTAAAGCGAACTTCGGTTAAAACGAACCATTTTGCCCAGTCCCTTAAAGTTCGCTTTCAGCGAAAAGTACTGTATGTATCTTGTAATTTAGCATGTAACGAGCATGTTGGAAAAATTTACAATACTTTTCTTTGTTGTTCGTCATAAAAATGACTTGGTTTGAAAAACACCCAACATTATTTTATAATATTTTTTTGTTAGATTTATACATAAGCACTCAGACACATTGTTGAAGAATATCAAGTACAATACCAGTTTGAGTCTGTGGAAAAAATAAGTGCATTTATGCAATGTATATTTTTTAACAGCACTTGAATTTCATCCTTACTGCCACTTTCGAAATTTGGAAATTCACTGAATGAAGTTGAAACGGAATTATAAAGAGTAATAATGGGAATACTTCATTGGATTGACCAATTTTTTGGAAAAAAAATCTGGTTTCCGAAAAATGTAAATTACTGTACGTTTCGACGAAAAATAATCTTATATTTAATATAAAGAGGAAAAAAAAAATAGTTATTCACTAAGGTAAATAACATAAAAAGGAGCTTTGACCTTTAACAATATCGATGGTCATACGTTGACACCTCGTAAGTACTTTCCCACCACTTTTGGAAGACCAAACGTAATAAATTTCTGTAAACAATATGCATATAAGAAAAATTTTGCAAAAACATTTTCACATTATTTTACAATTATTTTAAAACTAATTTTTATTTAACTTTTATACATGCATTACCATTGGTTTTAACACATGGAATAAATTTGCAAAATAAGTAATGTTTTTTGAAGCAACCGTGCAAAAGTTACTATACAATTCGAATTATTCGCACAGCCCTACAAATTACACTACACTAGAATCAACCAATTCACAATGAACCAGTACACTATTCTTATTAGTGGCAACGCTTAAATACACTTAAGCGTTGCCAGTAAAGACTACTATGTCATTTATTAAATCCCATGACGTAAATTTTATTTTTGATGCACTTTTGAATCCGCTTTTAAACATTTTAACTTTTTTACTTTTAATGGCACAACAGCCCATGGAGGGCCTAGGCCGAGCTTTTCGCATCCACTCATGTTGTGCGTGTTATATTTGTACATGAATGGAAGGGACCTACAGTTTAATGCCGAATCCGAACGGCGAAGTGAAAAGCTTTTCATAGCAATTTATACTCTTGTAGGTTTGCCATTGCCTGCCAAGAGGTGGTGCCGTCTAGAAAAAATACTTTTTCTTTTTGATTTTGCCTGTGCCGAGATTCGAACCCCGGACACTCTGCGTAGCAGTCCAACGCACTACCACTACGCCACAGCGACCACATTTTAATGTTATCTAAAAACCTGCATTTCTTTTTTGACGTTTAACCGCAAATGATTCTTCAAAGTGCGAATAAGAATAAAGCAAGAACCAAAAGTATGAATGAGCAAATAGAGAACTTGAAAAAGTTCAAGTAAAATCGGTGATGGTGAGTTTCTATCTACCCCGAAAGCTTCTAACGCCTTTCAGCTCGTTACTATACGTTAGAACACATGCGATGATACTGAGATATTATAATACGTAAAAATCTTCTGTGAGGTCTGACCTTGGTGCTTTCTATGTTGCATGCGTACAAAAAGTACTCGGTACTCGGAAAAAGTATGGAGCATTTACTTGAAGTTGCTGTATCGGACTAGCACGAGAGAACAGCGAACATCAACCTAACCACGGCCTAATAGTCATCGTCATACTTATTAAAATAACATATGACAGACTCTTGGCTACTCTAAGACATACGCCAAGAGTAGTCAACTGGTGCGCATGACGTGTTGAGGTACTTTGTGTGTTTGTCGACTAGCTTTCATATCCCCAAAAATAAGTTTTCAATCGCTGGTGAATTGTGCTGCCGATAGTTGTTACTGTTACATCTTCCAGAATCAATACTGGTGAGAGAACAAATCATATAATTTATAAAAAAAAAAAACCATAACGTAGCGATAGTTAAAAATAAGAGAATGCAAAAGAAATTATCAGCATTACAAAGCAATTAAATTTAAAATATTGGAAATGTTTGAATAGTTCAGTGATGAAATATTATTCTCCCTTCAAGGTTTACCACATAGCAAATTTTATTGGATCGATATTCACGTTTCTTTGTGGTAGAGCTGTATTCTGAAAACCTAAAACAACCACTCACTAAACCATTGCAACTGAAAAACACTCACCAGACTGACGACGCTGACGCTGGCAGTGGTTTTGTAAAGGGGTAGTCAGCTGTCGCGACAAAAAACCTCCTTCGCTCACACGCATTTGCATTGTTGTTGTAATAACTTTGTACACGTTTACCGCTTCTGATTTTGCTCCACAATGTCTTACGTGAGTGTCTCTAATAGCATTTTCTTTTCTTATTGTTTTATGTATTTACCTTGCTTCCATCCCTTCAGCGTTTGAAAGCAACGAAATGTCCCACAGACGAACTGTCGCTGACAAACAAGGCCATTGTGAACGTTAACGATTTTCCAGAGGAAGTCAAGTACATATACCATATTTTGAGATGATTATTTTGAGAGATTATTGTGACATCATCAGCTAATGTGTTGTATTTGATGTGTGTGTAATATAGATATGCCGACATTTCTCCAGGTCCAGGACAGCATTACATTTTCGCACTTGAGCGAACTACTGAAGTGCCACGCGGACACGTTGGCTTCTCGTTGGTGCAACGTAAATGGGCCACACTCTCTATTAATCAAGACATCGATGTGCGTCCTTATCGGTTCGATGCTAACTCTGATGTGATTACTTCGGTTTCATTCGAAACGGATTTCTTGCAAAAGAAAACGTAATTGTTAAGAGGGAATTGTTATCGATTTAAAATTGTAATTAAATTAAGAATTTTGCTCAACATCTACAGCACATCGCAGGAGCCTTACGATTCGGATCAGATGGCTAAGGAGTTTTTAATGCAATTCGCTGGCATGGCATTGACTGTTGGCCAAACGTTAGTATTTAGCTTCCAAGAAAAGAAACTGCTTGGCTTGGCAGTAAAAATTTTAGAGGGTAAGCATTTCAATAAAATTCACTGGCGGACTTTTACTTACTATCTGTTAATATTTTAGCTATTGATCCCAAATCCCTTGGTGAAGGAAAGGAAGCTCAGACCCGAAATGTTCGCTTTGGGCGCATTCTCGGCAATACCATTGTACAATTCGAGAAAGCTGAAAACTCCTCGTTGAATCTGCAAGGCAAATCGAAGGGTAAAATTGTGCGTCAATCGATCATTAATCCAGATTGGGATTTCGGCAAGATGGGAATTGGTGGCTTGGACAAAGAGTTCAATGCCATCTTTAGGCGTGCGTTTGCTTCACGTGTTTTTCCACCTGAATTGGTCGAGCAGCTGGGCTGCAAGCACGTCAAAGGCATTCTCTTGTATGGTCCTCCTGGCACTGGCAAAACATTGATGGCTCGACAAATTGGCAATATGTTGAATGCACGTGAACCGAAAATTGTAAATGGCCCACAAATTTTGGATAAGTATGTCGGCGAATCTGAGGCAAATATACGTAGGCTCTTTGCTGATGCTGAAGAAGAAGAGAAACGGGTAAGAGAAAAGAGATTGAAAACTGAAATTCAATATGTTGTTATCTGTTCATCTATTTAATTTGGTCGTTTGTTAGCTCGGTCCTAATAGTGGTCTTCATATAATTATCTTCGATGAAATTGATGCCATTTGCAAGGCTCGAGGTTCGGTTGCTGGAAACAGTGGAGTGCACGATACCGTTGTCAATCAATTGCTAGCAAAAATCGATGGTGTCGAGCAGCTTAATAACATTCTAGTCATTGGCATGACCAATCGTCGTGACATGATCGATGATGCTCTTATGCGTCCTGGCCGTTTGGAAGTACAAATGGAGATTAGCTTACCAAATGAAGAGGGGCGCGTACAAATTTTGAATATACACACAAAACGTATGCGGGAATTTAACAAGATTGCTGGCGATGTCGATTCGAAGGAAATTGCCACACTCACTAAGAATTTTAGTGGTGCTGAATTGGAGGGCTTAGTGCGTGCTGCACAATCTACTGCAATGAATCGTTTGATAAAGGCAGATGCTAAGGTCACCGTTGACCCAGAGGCAATGGAGAAATTGAAAGTTACACGTTCAGATTTCCTACATGCACTTGAGAATGACATTAAGCCGGTGAGCACAAGAAACAAACATACATAATTATAAATTGAAATTGAAATTGAAATATTTGACCTTTAAAGGCTTTTGGTACTGCTCAAGAAATACTAGATAACATGTTATCGCGTGGCATTATCAATTGGGGACAACCTGTCACTAATATACTTGAAGATGGAATGCTGTTTGTGCAGCAAGCAAAGGCCACCGAAAGTTCTGGTTTGGTTTCAGTGCTAATTGAAGGTGCACCGAATTCTGGAAAATCTGCTTTGGCTGCCAAATTGGCACAGATGTCTGATTTTCCATTTGTTAAAGTGTGCTCACCTGAAGATATGGTGGGCTATACAGAGTCAGCTAAATGCTTGCAAATACGCAAGGTATGTGAGAAGTGAGAATTGAGAAGAGCTTCTCGCTCTCGTTCTAGTGATTCATTGATCCGTTCCATATCCCCTCCTTAGATCTTTGATGATGCATATCGTTCAATGCTGAGCTGCATTGTGGTCGATAATGTGGAACGTTTGCTCGATTATGGGCCAATTGGGCCGCGCTATTCAAATTTAACATTGCAAGCGCTATTGGTGTTGCTGAAGAAACAACCACCAAAGGGACGCAAATTGTTAATTTTGTGCACTTCTAGCAGGCGGTAGGCTTCTATTGATGCGTTATGCCAAATGATTTTTATATTAATTCATGTATTTTGCTCCACCACTCACAGTGAGGTATTAGAAGAAATGGAAATGCTAACCGCATTCACTTCAGTTTTGCACGTACCGAATCTCTCGCATCCCGATCATGTTCTAGCTGTACTCGAAGATTCAGATATATTCGGCAAGGGAGAATTGCAGGCGATTGGGAAGAAAATGGCTGGCAAACGGTAATTAGACTTTGAAATACCTAACACTTCCAATATTTTCTTATTTGCTCTTATTTATTTCATTTTATTTACTTAAGTAAATTCATTCATTTCACTCCTTTCAGTGTCTTTATTGGCATTAAGAAATTACTCGCTCTCATCGATATGGCACGTCAAACTGAGCCGCAACATCGAGCTGTCAAATTCCTTTCAAAGATGGAGGAGGAAGGTGGCTTGGATATGGTTAGGCAGCAGTAACTGTTGCGTGCCGAATTGAACATGTCCGTGGTTGAGCTCAATGATGTTTTTTAAAGTAACAACAGCATGCAAACCGAAACCAGATACTCATAAGTTAAAAAGTCATTGAAAGTAAGAAAAGGAAAAACGAAAAATATAATTCAAAGAAATGTTTTACCATATTAAATAACTTTGTTAACAAATTGTTAATTACTTAAATTTATGCTAACAAATTACACCAAAGTAAAGTAAATAATGCAACTTATCTAAAAGCAAAGCTAAAAACAAAGTAAATTGTCATTTGAGTAAAGATAGATACCGTCATGTTGTGGGCATTAGTTAGCTTGCCTGCGGATATGTTTCAAATTCGTAGCGCAATAAAAAATCGTTTGTAAAAATTAAGCTTCATGACTCTACCTGTTTTTAATTTAAATTAAATTTGTTTGCTCTTCTTAATTTATAGAGTATAAAAGCTAGTTAAATTATCAATAAGTAGTAATTTAACATTCCAGAAACATAACAAGCGAAAATCGTAAAACTCCAATTTTAATTATTATGAATGTTGTTAATTAATTGATAATTGAATTTATTTGCTAATTAACTTAATGGTAAATTGTGTAATTTTATAATATCTAAGCTTAATTTAGTTTGAAAACAATGTGTAATTTTATTTTATCTGCTTCAAATTATTTACAAAAATATACATAATTCATAAATATTGATTGACATATATAAGAAATGCTTAAATAAATTCTTTAAATTATATATTGTTACCACATAAGTAAGTTTAACTGGGACATCAATTACTAGTATTTAAGAGCTGTGGCCTATTCGAATTCCAAAAACTTGTACTTGAAAACTGGTTCGAAGAAATATTAAAAATTTCTGCTGCTTTCCTTACACGAATATGTCTGCTTTCAAAACTATATCAGATTGTTAAAAACTTCTTCAACTAAGGTAAAAAAAATAATGGAAAAATGATCCAATGAAAAAGTTAAAAATCGACAAAACTCCAAAAACTGTCAGGATTCAAATGAAGTAAAGAATAAAAGCAATTTGTCCCATTGTTGCTTAAAAAAATTTAAGATGAAATTGTTACAAATATTTATGCTAAGGTTGGCCAACATATGCACATATACATACATGCATTGTACATTGGTAAGATTGCTAATGCCACTTAAATTATTAATAAATCAAATGTTGTTAATTTCACTATACGAAATATTATGCAAATATATTAAAATTGTATAATTTACTAAAAAAAATTAATTGTATTAAATACACTAAATAAAGAATTAGCGGAATTACAAAAACTTAAAAGCGAATGTAACGCGTTCAGTTAATTATTTATCATTATATCATCCGCCAATCAGCCATTTGCACTAATCACAACAGCAACCACATGCCACATGATCAATCATCTTGCTGGCATGACTTTCAAATGCATGCTTTCGTCTAAATCGATTAAACTCATTGCGAAGATGGAAATATATTTATTGTATTTATTTACAATTGCATGTAATCGTAATTGAGCAGTTCCTCCCAATTGCAAATACAATCATTCGTTGAAATGAATTACTACCCAGCTGTTTTTCTCAACGTCTCCCAAGCATTTAATAAAGTGTGTCATGAAGACCGCGACATACGCGTAGTACCTCGTAGAAAATATTTATATGATATGAGCCCGACCACAGTACTGATTTCAATTTGCCCTGAACTAAAAAGAAGTTTGTCGATTGTATAAAGGGTTCATCTTGACTTCTTATGAGTTTAAGGCATGCATGTCTCCAGACAATTATATCGTTTGTCAAGTTAGATGGATTGGAAAATAAAGCCTTAAGAGTTTAAATCAATTTATGACCACACAAAGGTTGCAGGAGAACTCAAATACTTTGTGCAGAGATAGCTAGACTATTTGGGGTTTTTGGTATTGCAACTTCTTAATAGGGCGACACTTCAGACTCAGATAATACTGTGAGGTTTGCACGCAGTATATATTTAGCATTTTTTTTTTGTCAATAGGAAGGTATGGCGTTGTAAAAGATTATACGTAAAATAACTGATAATCACTATTGATGAAATCAAATGAGGCGTCTATAAGGTGTCATTAAAGAATAGCTAATGAAGGAAAATAAATAAATGTAACAACTATCTTCTGAATATAAGCACTGCGATTAATTTAGTACTTAACTATGTAGTTCCCTAATCGATTTACCCTCATCTTTACATGCGAGAAACAATGAATGAATAGAATTGTATTCTGTTCTGTTGATGGGGAAATGCAATGCAAAAATTAATATTATTGAATTTTTTTTTGAATGTACTAAAAAAATTTATTATTAAAGATATACATAGTATGTATTTACATATTAAATAACAATACATTAAAAATATATTCATTCATATACATCCACCTAAATCACGGTTCTACTGTGATTAAGGGAAAGCTTTCCATTGCGTACACGCTTTTGCAAACGCTGAAATGAAAATATAATAATTGCATATAACTATTTCGGTGTACAAAATATCATAACGAACACTCACCCGGTTGAATACATCTCTTATTATGCGATTACTGCGTCTGCGACGTTCTTCATGGTCGCGTTGCTGCTTCTCAACCACTTCCGGCAGTTTTTCGCAACGTTTACTGGTCATTGCTTTCATTTCTTTAGTGGGAAATATGCGTATGCGTTCTGCAAAACAGGTTAAGTGAAAATGGAATGGAATATATGGAAGAGTTTCCCCGTTTTGTTTCTTACTTGTTGGTGGCGGTGGTAAACGTTTCAGTTTCTTGTCCAGTGAGCTGACGCTCGTGTTGTCGACTATATCACGCATTTCACGCTCACGTTCTTGACGCAGCACATGCATTTTATTGAGTATAGCTTTACGTTCCTTGGATTGTGCGACAAACTTTGGTTTGGCACGTTGTAAATGATCTTGAAGTGTTAGCTGCGGTTGCTCGTCGATGGTGCCAATAGTTGGCGCTCTAACATCTGACGAAGTTTCATCACCATTCGATAGCTTACTATTGAAATTGATGACATAAGCAATACCTTTAGGTTTTACCTGGACACACTCAGACCGACCCGACGAAGAGAATTGCGGTGCACACCAATAGGGCATCGTGGGATTGCACGTGTGATAAGACACATGGTTTGCTGGCGGTTGTGGAGGCGGTTGCTTAAAAATTGGATGTGAACGTTGTAGCGAGTCACTGGTTTGTACACCAACACCCGCTGTACCCGCAGCGACATCATCATACTGATGTGTAGTTGTTGGTGTTGAGCTGGTGTCATTTGAATTTCCCATTGGCACAGATACTTCCGATGAAATGCAAAAGATTGATGAAGATGAATTTTGATTTTGCTGTTCGAATGGCGGTGCGCTGTTGGTGGAGGTTAGACCAACTGATGTGGTGTGTTCTACAGGTGGAGGCGTTGGTGGGGGCGGGTAATTAGAGGTGGAGGAAAACATTGGATGTGTAGTAGCTTTTTGTGGCAGGTGCTGATTATGAATGTAGTGATTGTGATAAGGATGGTGATGCTGTTGCATATACTGTGGATTGTAGTGATGATGCAATAATGGATATGTGCGTTCCATTGGCACAGAGTAGTGACCACTTAGAGTTTGCTGCTCTCCACTGGCCGCAGCTGTGGAAACACCATCAGCAATTGTTGACTTGTCGATGCGCGGACGTCGCTGCAGTTGATGCAAAATTTCACGTTGTTGTTTCAGCAATAATTGTTGCTGTTGCTGTTGTTGTTGCAGCAGTGTTTCGTAATGGATTATCTTGTTTTTTTTATACTGCTCCATAAATTCACGTTTGCGGTGTTGTACGAATGAGCAAACACTTTCGCTATCGTTACTGTCACCAGAGGGTGTGTCTATTTTGGAACGTTGTAAGGCTGGGTGTACGGGTAAGGACGGTGTAGGCGGAATATTAATTTTATTGTCCTTATTGTTCAGTACTTGTTCCTCATTTGTGGTGATCGTCTCTCTGACCGTACGAAAGCGTGCATTCCCATGCGCTATGCTTCCATCATAGTTTCGCTGCAGTGTTTTAGGTTTGTCATAAACAGTTTGCGTTTCTCGTTTACGCTGTTTCGAGTGTTTTAAATTGTCATCCAAATTCACAATATCTTCAGTCGATTCCTCGATAATCACTTCGATTTCTTGCACTAACTTTTCAGCGCTTTCACTCAACACAGACGAAGTAGACGTTTTCCCCGACGAGAACACCGTGTCATAGAGTTTCTCAGCCATATGTGCACGCGGTGGGTGTACTGGTGCCTGTGCCTGTTTCTGCGTTCTAGTTCCTAAGACTGCTTGTCTTTGTTGTTTACTTTGAGACTGTGTATCTTCTAAATCAGTAGTATTAGCTGTGGTGCTATCTTCTTCTTTAAGTATCAAATGACGTAAACTTTCCAAACGTTGTATCTCCGTTTCGATCCAGTTCAGTTGCACTGAACGCTCTGTGTCACTTTTCGCATTTTGTGCTTTCTTTATGATTTTCTCACGCTTGGCGGCATTGCGGGTAAACTCACGTTTTTTCTCCTCGTACTCGATTTCCGATAGTGTCATTGGATTTAGCCATTCACGCATTATTGCTGATTGGTTGTGTGTGCCATCGGAAGGGGTTGAGTTGTCATTTACTACTTTAAGTGTTGTGATCACCTCCTGCGATGAGGAGGAGGTGGATATAGACTCTTTTTGATTTACTGTTGCTATTGGTGCAAGTTTCTTCTGAATTTTGAATTGCGTTTTTTCGCCCGTTCCAGCCGACTCATCTGTAGTGTTTTTGGAGGGCGCTACTTTTGACACATTATTGTTATTTACGTTGGTGTTAATTCGCGGTAGCTTTGATTCAGCTTCGGTACTAATTTTTCGATTTGCAGCGTTTTCCAATGATAATTTTGATAATGCTTTCGCTGAAGTTGTTGGTGGCGATGGCTTTCTGTAAACTATAAAAAATTATATTTTTTTCACTCTTATGCCCACAAGATATGTAAACTTACCACTAACTCCTATAGCAGCCTCTGCATCATTAATTTTAGTCAAGTTTTCTGAATCGCGACTATGCAAAGCATTAGGCAAATTTCGCCCTAATTCTTGCATATTTAGTGAATCCTCACTCACGCTACTTCTTTGATTTTTCTTTTTGCTAATCTGTGTGGAAGGGATCGCACTGCTCGCAACGGCATTGTTAACCGTTGTAGGATCGACTTGAGTCGCTGATGCAACAAAGTCCACGCTGTCGTCTACATCCATTTGCGAAATACGCTTAACAATATCGCGCACAAGTTTTCGCTTTTGCTTGTGTGTCAAACTTTTTGCATCGATGAGTGAACAAAGCAACTGTATGCCTAAATCCAATTGTGGTGAGCGTATTATTGTTGATGAAGATGCCGAGTTCTCTTTGTTCTCAATTACAGCTTTCTTGAGAGTGTCGTGCAATTGATGCAAGTATATAGAATTATTGTCATCTTCTGCCAATTGCTCTTTTACGTTTTCATGTTGCTGATTGTGGCTACTTTTTTCACCAAGTGCTTTACGTCGTGCTAACATTTCGTTAATGCCAGAAACAAATGGATGCAGTTGTTGTTGCTCTTGTTCTTGCTGACGATGCTTCTTGCGATGTGATCTTTTGACATCATCGTTTGACGTCGTTGTTGTAGTTTCCGTAGAATGATGTGAGGATCGCGACGAGTAATAATCAAAACTTGATGGTGTGGCTGAGCTACCGATATTTGAGGACGTTGCTGATGACATATTAACTTGTACCTCTTGAGAATTGACAGTCGAACGTTGCACTGAAGTCTGTGAACATTTTTCAAATTTGTTCTGCAGCGACATGGAAGTTCCCTTTGTGGACGTATTTTTTGAGCTTGTTGTTCCTGATCGAGCACCTGTTGTGTTTCTTGAGGACTGCGCTCTAGCATCGACAAAAGTACTAGAAGCTAATGGAGGCGTGTTATATTTTAGAGGTTCTGATAATTTTTTTGTAGTATATTTATATTCTTCTTCTAGAAATTCGAATTGTAAAGTCTTTAAATCACCCTCAGATGCGTTTGTATTCATTTTTTGCGACGAAGTTGAAGACTTTTCTTGAAAGAACTCTCGAAGCAACGATCGTTCCAGAACGCTAATGTTGCTGGTTGACATTGATTTTTTATATCCTACATCACCTAGCGAGTCCCATTCGAGACGTTTGTGAGATTTGGCAATTGAGTCCGGTGTCTGAGTTTCCTTTGAATTGGTGTCCTCCGACTCTTTTGGAGGTGTCTTCGTGTTAGTGTTTGAAGACTGTAAATATGCACATGCAATCAGGATGAAATTATATTCATATCTATAAATTAGCTTACCTTCGCTGATCTGGCTTTATCACCGTTTTCTTCTTCGATTCTTATTGGTACTAAATGCTCTCCTAGGGCTTCATTTGATGGGGATGCTGATTTAATGTTCATTTCTGGGCATAGATTGCTACTGACGGCTGAGCTGATAAAAAGCCTGCGCAAACCGCATTCGTCTTCATCGCTCGTCGTTGTTGCACTGTGACTGTGGCTTGAAGTTGGCGACTGCAATCGCATGAACTTTTCCAAATCTCGTTCCTTCCCATATTTTGAACAGTATTCTACGATTTTCTCGCTAATGCGTGAATTACGTGGCAGCTGAATTAATGACTTCTTTTGCATATTTCTGTTCGCGCCGCTATGCCAACAATTGAGAAATTCTAAGGCGAGCGCGCGATTTAAATTAAAATGGTGTTGCAGCTGTTATTCGTTATTTGCGCCGCTTAACCATATTCTAAGTAAAAGTTGATTGGTTTTGACAGTTGTAGGTCCTTTTCCTCACTAATCAAGTCACCCAGTGGCATCACCTATATTTTCTACAAATACACCCTTACGGCGATATGCAGAAGTAGCTGGTGCATAAGAGTTTTTTTTTTAATTATCACCAGTGTGGCTATGTAATTTGCAAAAATTGCTCATGATTCCTTCTAAAATCTCATAGCAATTCAACTTATGTAGTTGGGTTGCCTGATTGGTAACTATTGCCAAGTGTAAGACAACAAGTAAATCAACTGATGGCAACCAAACCGCGAGTAAAGTTGTGAAAACTGTAAGAAGTAAACGTCAAAAAATGGGCTAAACCCGTAGGTATGGCCAATTGTGACTCGTTCACTTTCGTGTCCCCTTCCTCGCAAAGCCTGCTCTTAGACGTGGAGACTAGTTTCTGGAAACTATCAAATGTTTGCAAATTGCCACGCTGCCTTCGACTTCTATCTAATTATATTTCAACATGCAGCAAAAACAAAATAAACGTAAATCATCAAACGTAAAATTATACCATTAGCTTGTTTATTTTATTTTCTTGGAAAATAAATAAAGTAATGAAGTATTTTATTAAATATTATTGTTTTTTTATCGGTATAATAAATTATTTATAATTTGTGGAATTTGTCAAGATTAGAATTAAAGTCAATTTCATTGTCCCGTTCATTGTGTTCCAGTCGCAGCTGATTATTCTGCGGAGGTCATCTTGCTGTCATGATGAAATGACGTTGTCGTAGCCGGTCCTTAACACTTATAGTACATACTAATAATATTTGCTAATTTTCCAAATACATATATTCGCCACCGTATAATTTTTGTTCTCCGGGTAAAAAAAGTGGAGTAAATATTTTAAGGTTTTCATTAATACAACTATGCATTTCCCTGACCATTTTGCTCTCTCTTCCATTCTCTTTTATTACATTCAATGTTTCTTTTCTCTCAATGGAAAAAATAAATACGAAAGAGTAGAATTGGAATAAAAGTAGAAATGCAAACCCGCAAGAATGAATAAAGCCGAAACGAGTAAATAAATAAATGCGAACTTATATTATATATGTATTCCACAAAAACGTGAAACGAAGCAAATTATCGCAGGTGAGCGAGCAAAGGAAAAGAGCCATTTAAAGTAGCGAGGCAGTGGTAACGAATGTGAAGTATGATTGGACTTTTTATCGTATGTTGTCTGTTTCCATTTGCTTCTTTCTTAAACTTTCTTTGTGTGTGTGTGTTTTCTTACTGCTTATCTTGGCTGGTTTTTAGCATTGGATGGTTGTTGGAAATATGTTGTTAACTTGTCTAATTCTGAATTTAGATCGTATACAAACGTTGCGGAGAGCTTAGAGGCCAGAGACAGACACGTCAACATATTACAGTCGCTTCGGGTAATTGCAAATGGTTGAAGAAGAGTTTATTGGTATTAGAAGACGAAGAAACGTGCAGGAGTAGCGACAGTAGTGCCACAACCACAATTACCAGATTTTAGTTGAAGCCAACGCTTACACTGCCACCGTCACATTTGATTTGGGCAGAATAAATTTATTTAGCTAATTCCTGCTGCTAGTCTCCTTGTACATTCATCGTGCTGTTTATTTTCCTCGTCAGCACTGCACTGGAATGCGTGTAAGTAATATACGCAGCGGCCGTTTGTGTCGTGTAGCGCTTTGCTGTCTTGTCATATTGCCACTGCTCTACTTGTTGGCGACATGGAGCGATAGCCACAAACGTGTTCAAGAAGTGTATCATTCAAAATTCCGCTCGGGAATCCAGAACGCTCATCAGCGTATGGAAGGTAGACCCCGGGAAGTTCCCGTACTAGTAGAAGGTGAGTGTGTAGGAACGATATAATAATGTAGCTTTAAGTTTCTGTTTCAGAATCATGAGTTGTTCATGTTCTGTGCGCATCGTTTGCATTGCACTGCTTTCTGTTTTGTGATATTTTAATTAATTAATGGTTATTTTTTTGTGCTTGTGCTCTGAGGTCATTGATCTTATCACAGACGACCTTACCGCAGTCAGCGCCTGAGAAGTCATTAAAAAATAAATTCATATTAATTTACTTTCTTTTGTATTGATGATTTTGAAGATGCAATCCGATTAATAATGGATTATTTTTGCAATTTTTTTCGATTCGGCTGAGATCTTTAAAGTAACAACACTTTGTTGTCACGCGACATGTCAGAAAGTACATTCGAAAGTTTGTATATCGCTTGATGTAAATATGTATGCAAAAAATAGCTTTTTTAGAAATAAAATTCATGCAACTATTTCAATTTTATGCTGCTAAAAGTTTACATACAACTTAAGAATAAATTGAAAATTGAAAAATTACAATATTCGTCTTTTAATAGTTGAAATGAGATCGCGTAATAATGACTCTTTTTTTTTTAAAGAAGCTCTGCACAGGATTTCAACGCTATTCCCGTAAATATGTGAAACGTTAGCCAAGGCTTTGTCATTATCTCAGCCATGGAATCAACTTCCTCTTTTCGTCTTTTAATAGCACAACAGCCCATACGGGGCCTAGGCCCTGTTTTTCGTATCCACTTATGTTGTGCGTGCTATATTTGTACGTGAATGAAAGGGTCCTCTTTTTTTATTTTGTTTTTTTAAAACTGATGTATGCATAAAAGTAAAAAGAGAGTGAAAACAATGTGAAGGAATTCAACAGAAACAGAAGCTCACGGATGAGTAAACTGGATTAACACTGGATAACGATATGTTTTTTGTTAGTTTTCGCATTTTAACATTCGCATTTTCTTCTATTTCTTAGAGGTTTATGTTTTAAATGTAAGATTTACTTCGATAATATTGTAGAAACAAAAGTCTAACCATTTGTCATATCACATTGCTTCTGACATCAGAGAATAATGATAATAATTTAATTCAGATCCCACCTTATCAAAAGTAGTTATTTATTTGTGTCCCTACTAACTTAAAAAAGTTAATGTTTTTCATTTAAATTTATCCATACTGTAGTAAACAGATATGCCATACTTATTTTATGTACCTATGTAAATAAATGGTTTTTCATATTTTACAAACTTACTTTTGATAAAAAGTTCTCAAATCCCAGAACTCGTTCAGAATTAAATAACTACCTTGTTGGTTTTTTATTATTTAGCACACATATCGCTCGTTTCCTGCAAGAATAAAGTTCTCTTCAATGTTATCTTCTCCACCTCATCAGGCTTGTAGTGAAAGAAAGCTTCAACAATAATGTGGTTTAGTTTTAAGTGTGGTTTGTGGTGACTCAATTTCTGGGTAGCGACGCCTTGACAAGACATCTTAAGACTTTATGCTGAAAGCGTTGTATTATATTTAGTATGATTTTGGCTAACATATCGATTTGAGAGCTTGATTGCATTTGATAATTTTGGCAGAGACTCTTGATTGGTAGATAAGTGTTGTGGTAGGACTTTAAGGTGGTTTAAAAACGCGTTTAAATCAAAACACTTATGTATATTTTTACAGTATAGTCAATTTAATTTAGATTAAATTTTGTTTGTTTGATTAATTGCTACATTTTTATATGTATGTATGTATTTGTTTGTTTATGCACTTTATGTTTAGGATGGGATGTCAGGATGGCTTGATGAAGTTAGAGTTGGGTTGGTTGTAGAGTTGATGGCTGCTATTGCTGGTGTTTCTCCTTTGGGTTCTTCGGGCATATTAAAGTAAAGGAAAGGAATCGAAAGTGCCAAATGTGGTCGACATTATTGAAGGTGACCGTAGGGTTGCCTTTCTGTTTACTCCTGCAGTAAACAATAAGTATAGCAGGTATAACAGTGGCCCCATACTCTTACCTTTACTCTCTTCCAATTTAAAGTACTTTGGAATCATTTAGATGTCGATCACACAATTCTATACTTTTGTGTGGAAATTGTTTTAATATTGCCCCTGAATTTAAGTTGTCATAAGGATACTTTTTACAATTAACAATTACTTTAGTTACGTTTGTGAATTTTAGTTTTGAATGACCACGACTCCAGTGACTCGGGGTTATTGGAGTCGTTTGGCGCAAAAACATCGGGGAGACATTCTTCAATAACCTTTTCTCTAGGCTATTGTTTTTTTTTTTTGTTATATGTAGATGCAAGTTGCATAGTCTGTTGCTTAAATTCTTACATTTTCCTAAGAAGTAATTTGTAGTTCGGCAAATTGACGAATGTACAGTTATTCGTTTTAAATGCTTTGATTTCTTTTTTTATGCTTTTGTGTAGATACATCCAACTATATTAGTTTTAAGTCTTGGTGTACTATTCCATGTTGCAAATTGTATAAGATTTATACATTTAAAGACAAATCAATTTTTGATCATTGGTCTTTATTTGATTGAAGGGCTTTAAGAAGCTCTTTTTTAGTAGAATACTTATCTCCATACATTATGAATCTGTTTTAATATATATTCAATAGTTCTTGTGATATGTGTTTCCTTGAGTTGTTTAACATTTTCTAGAGCTTTGATCTACTTAGTAAAATATGGGGATAACATTTTTACTTTATTTCCACTAACACTAAAGTTTTAGTGGTAGTGGAATTTGGTGTCCACTTCCACTAAACTTTTAGTGACAATTTGGTGCAGTAAAAATTTAGTGAATAAATTCGCTGCCTAACTTTATTATATACAAAGTATTGAGTGTATTCAAGTTTCCTTTAATAGGAAGACTGATTTTTATCATCCTGACATAAATTTTAGTGATAAATTTAAATGTAAATACATATGTAATAGTTTAAATTATAATATATATAATATATTATATTATTTATATCTTATCAAAAATAAAATACCCTTAAATTATAATTTTTGGCTGTTTCGGGATATACTGGATCTCATAGAGCCTCCTAAATTGAAGAACTTTTTCATGTATAATATGTAGGTATGTAAGGCGGTTGTGACATATTAGACACTGCTATGCAGAATGTCCGGGGTTCGAATCTCGGCACAGGCAAAATCAAAAAGTAGAAAAAATAATTTTTCTACACGGCACCACCTCTTCGCAGGCAATGGCAAACCTTCAAGAGTAAAAATTGCTATGAAAAGCTTTTCGCTTCGCCGTTCCGATTCGGCATTAAACTGTAGGTCCCTTCCCTTCATGTACAAATATAACATGCACAACATGAGTGGATGCGAAAAGCTCCATGGGTTGTTGTGCCATTAAAAGTAAGTAAGAGACCTACATTGTGCTATTATCGGGTGTACAACAGACCCTTTTTACAGCAGCAGTACACATCCTCTCTTAAATCAATCAATCAATGCGGTTGTTTGCATGATATGAAGCTTTTTCTTATACCATTATTTATTATTGTGACCGCATCTGCGCATATGAATAAAGACCATTTAATTTGTAATTGTAGGTCCCGGTAATTTTGAGCCGCAGAATGTGAAAGAACGTTTTGGTCCTGGTGAGAATGGCGAAGCCTATCACCTTTCTGCCGACAAAAAGAATCTCGCAGATGAATCCGAAATGGAATATGGCATGAACATAGCTTGTTCGGATGAAATTTCTATGCATCGTGCGGTGCGTGATACACGTTTGGAGGAGTGTAAACACTGGAAATATCCATACGATTTGCCCAAAACAAGCGTTATCGTCGTTTTCCACAATGAGGGCTTCTCAGTGTTAATGCGCACCGTGCACAGTGTAATTGATCGCACGCCGAAGCATATGCTGCATGAGATTGTGTTGGTCGACGACTATTCGGATAAGCAGAATTTGAAAACGAAATTGGAGGAATATTTGAAGCAATTCAATGGTTTGGTGCGATTGCTGCGCAATAGTGAACGTGAAGGCTTAATACGTACGCGTTCGAGAGGCGCCCAAGAGGCAACAGGTAAGCCAAAGTTTTCATCATCTTCATCATATTGTATTAAATTTCTTTCTGTTCGAATAGGTGAAGTAATCGTTTTCCTTGATGCACATTGTGAAGTGAACACAAATTGGTTGCCACCACTGCTTGCGCCTATTTATCGTGACCGCACCGTAATGACTGTGCCCATAATAGATGGCATTGATCACAAATCGTTTGAATATCGTCCTGTGTATGACAGCGAAAGTCATTATCGTGGCATCTTCGAATGGGGCATGCTCTACAAGGAGAACGAGGTACCAAAGCGCGAGCAGCGACGACGCGCACATGATTCCGAACCATATCGCAGCCCTACACACGCCGGCGGCTTGTTTGCCATTAATCGCGAATACTTTCTAGAGATCGGGGCATACGATCCGGGACTTTTGATATGGGGTGGCGAGAATTTCGAATTAAGCTTCAAGATTTGGCAATGTGGTGGCAGCATTGAATGGGTGCCGTGCTCTCGTGTTGGACACGTCTATCGTGGCTTTATGCCCTACACATTTGGCAAACTGGCCCAAAAGAAGAAGGGCCCATTAATAACTATCAACTACAAGCGTGTAATTGAAACATGGTTTGATGACACACATAAGGAGTATTTCTATACACGTGAGCCACTTGCACGCTATCTCGACATGGGCGATATAAGTCAACAGCTGGAATTGAGGAAGCGACTCAATTGCAAGTCCTTCCAATGGTTTATGGATAACATTGCTTACGATGTGTATGATAAATTTCCAGCTCTGCCAGCGAATTTACACTGGGGTGAGCTGCGGTCGGTGGCCACTGAAGGGTGTCTTGATTCGATGGGTCATCACCCACCTGCAATCATGGGACTCTCTCATTGTCATGGCGGCGGAAATAATCAGCTGATACGCCTCAATGCGGCCGGACAATTGGGTATTGGCGAACGCTGCGTCGAGGCGGATCGTCAGGGCATTAAGCTGGCTGTCTGCCGTTTGGGCACAGTGGACGGCCCTTGGAATTACAATGAGAAAACTAAGCATTTGCTGCACCGTGTGCACAAGAAATGCATGGCATTGCACCCCACTACACAGCAACTGTTCTTGGCGCATTGTGATGTTAATGATGGCTATCAGCAGTGGATATTTAAGGAAATCAAACCGAAATGGTAGAGGAAATAGTAGAGTAAATCGAATGTCAGGGCAACAAATTTTGAGTGAGAGTTCTGAAGATAAAAGTCGAATGAAATGAATTCGCAATATGTTAGAAGGGTTTCATGAAGTGCGAACAGTAGAAAAAGGAATAACAAAATTTTGTTATTTGCTCCTACACTTTTCATTCATGTTCTTCTTAAACTAAAGAATACTAAAAATTTAACATACTTTTTGAAATCTAACTAATTAAAATTAAATTTTAATTGTAAAAACTGAACAAAAATTGGAACAAATAAAATTTTGATATATTTTGTATTACTTCTGTGAACAAACAAATCAGAAGCCATCAACAGAAGAAATGAATCTATTCCGTTAGACGTTTTAAGTGTACAATTATTTAATAACTTTTCAAAATTCGAAATATTCGACTTTGTTTTCCTAATTGTATGTTTCTAGAAAAATGCTTAAACATTGCCAATATTATGTAGAAAAGTTTTAATTTTTCAAAAAAAAAACTCTAACTTCCATTTATTGTTGTTATTATTATTATTATTATTATTATTATTATTGTTTGTAATTGGAAAAAGATTGTCTCTTTGTTTGATACAAACAAAAAATGAGTGATAAAACGTGTTTATGCGATAAATCAACACAGACATGTAAGATAAGACGTCTTCTGATTTTTTTATTTCCATTTTGAATCTGACTTAAATCCTGAACCATGAAAATACATTTTAAGCTATTTTAAAAACGAAATCAAAACACAAAAGTAAAAAAGTATAGGAGTAAATATATTTTAAAGTTTTACCCTTACGAGCAATTTAATCATAGAACTTGAATGTGTGTTTTAAAATATTTATATTGAATTTTACTTTTATAATAATAGCAAAATAATAATTAATGATGATGATAACATTAGAGTTATAAGTCTGAAGAAAATATACTATTAAATAAAGAATTGCTAAACTGAAACTAATTTTCGATTAAAATTTGTGTAAATCGAATCGTAACAGCTGAAAGCGAATTTTAAAGATAGCCACATTTTGTTTTGCTAATTACAGTTTTAAAACTGTAGGGACACTGAGTCATCCATTGAGTTAGATTGGGTTAGGTCATTATAAAGGTTTGTTGATGGATCCTGATATAGTATGCTTAAGGATTGGTTCTCAAATTGTTTGTATAATTAGTACCAAAAATACCCTAGATTACACTAAGGACGGGCGCATGATGCTCATTCTGCCGGTCAAAAGGTGAAAAATAAAATGATAGGTCATTACATACCAGAAAGTGCCTTGCAGTGCGCAGACGATCACGATCACATCATGCGCAAGAGCTGTTGTTGCTTCAACACAAAATGAAAAATCAATTAATCTATCAAAGGGGTTCAAATTTTACTAATAAAACACCTCTAGCCAAGGACAATTTAATCAGGTGGTGTTCCTAGCAACACGCAGCTCTACTTCCTTTGTGTTGAAAAGCTGATTTTGATATTTTAACATTTGCGACCATTATGGCCGCAACAACAAATATGTGTTATTTATTTTTATAGTTGTTTTATTACTGCTTGCGCCAGCTGATTTTGACATTCTAATTATACCGTCATTATGGCCGCAACAACAAAGCTTTGCTTTAGTTGCTCTGATGAATTTTTGTGTACTGTTGCTATCACCTTACATTAATTCGCCTTGGATTTGGCTTCCGATGCCCAATAATGAGATCCAACCAGTATTATCAAGGCGAATTTAACAAGGTGGTGTGGTGAAAAGCTAATTTTAACAACAAAGCTCTGTTGTTGTTCCTTATATAAATTAGCCTTGGGTTTTACGATGTGAAATTATTCATAACAATTGGACTGTAGGAGTAAAAATACCAATGTATGCAAAACTGCTTAAATAATAGCAACTCTCAACGCTTGTTTACATTTGCGTTTGCTGTAAAGTACTAAAAAATAATAAAAATAATAATGTTAATTGTTGAAAACAGTAACAAATAAACAGTAAAAAAGTAGTGAAACAGTACTAAATATACATACATATGTAAAAACGTTCTAGGGAAACTGTAACCGAGACAACAAATATGAGTAAGTAGCTTATATGGATTTATGAAATGTAAAGATTTATCACTTTGCGGTTAACGAATTTGTTCGATATACGCTGAACAACGTTGGGAAATGCTAAAAATTTACTTGAAAAGTGGTTAATCTTTTATAGAAAGTATAAGAAAATTACGTTCAAAATTCGGTAGAAGAGAAGCACCTTCCACGCACCTTTTTGTGGATCAATTTGTGGAACGTGTGCGTTAAACTGAATCTTCATTGGACACAACAACACTTTCTCGTACTCCTACAGTGCGCGAGTTACATCCGCGACCTCACCAACATTAACAACAACAAACGCACCACCGAAGCCCATGAGAGCAACGGCCGCAGCAAGCAGAAAATAGAATAAGAACTTATAAAAATTGTTAAGTCAACATTATTGTAAAATTAGCAAATAAGAAATGAAATTATAAAATTGTTAATTTAAGCAATTAAATTTAATTGGAATTATATTGTACGGTTTCATTCGAAATCGAATGACACCAATATTTTAAGCAATTAAATTTAACTGGAACTACTTTGTAAAATCAGCAATTAAAGGTTTCATTTGAAATCGAATGAAACCAATAAATCACTTGCTATTCAACAGTCAACGAGTGAACGTCTTTTTTTAATTAACTCGGAACGCTAGAGTATTAACTTTAAATCTCCTTTTAATAAACTCGGAATGCTCCAACTACCATTAAAACTCCACCAGTGCAACGGTGGATACATTTTTGTGCAATAATGCACAAGAAGAACCAACCCATCAACTCGCCATCATTCCCAGAACAGCAACACTTCACGCACTTCTTTGTTGCCAATTTTGCATAAAGATCTCGTATGAAGCCGTAAAAAAGTGCAAATGGTACAAAAGCTGAAACCACAGGACCATCCGCAATGTTTTCGGCTCAGAAAATCCATGCGCGATTATTGAGAAGTCAATGCACCCTCAACGAGTAACTATTTGGTTTGGTTTCTGAACCGGTGGTATCATTGAAGTAAAACGTACTTAGCGTTAGGATTGATATTTCGTTTTTCACCAAACAAAGCAAATCATTGTTGTTTATTTACTTATTACCACGAACGAAAGTTAGTCATCGAGCTTAATGAAACCAAGGAATCATAAACATGATCAATTCTTATCGTATTGGTTATTATTAGTTATAAATCTAGTGAATCACTATCATTCATTCATTTCCGTATACTTTTTCAAGTTTGTACTATGTAAATAGATTTGAAAGTGCCAGGCACTTCTAGAATTTATCGGCGCTGATATCACAACGAGAAAAGTAGGTTAACACAAGAATAAAGCAGTATCAATATCAAATCTAGCCAAACACTTCACTTATGTATTTCCAGAGAAAAGTGTGATAATGAAAATAATTTAGATATTAATAAATATTGATTAGTTGATGATTGCTTATCTGCTGTCTCTCTTTCTCTCAGGTAGAAGCTTAAGTTAATTACATTAAATTTTTATATACGAGAATTGCCAATGTTAACAGAAAACACCAAATAAAATGAAATCCCGTCATTTCTAATTGTATGTGTTAATTGTCATTTATAATTGTTTGTGTGTCAAAAGTGCTTATCAATGACAGAGAACAATTGCCTATTGCTGATTATATTGATGGTGTTGCTACCGCTGCTTCTGATAAGTGCAGCCCTTCAATTTTCTTCATAGCTATTACTCAGGCTATTACTCTATATAAACAGCTTAGCATGAAACATTTATGATTCAGTGTTGTCAATGCTTTCATTTAAAGAACTTCTTCTTTCATTTCGGTTTGCTTAATCTTTTTACCACTTAAAATGTTGAACTTCCGTTTCAGTTTTGCTTGTGTCTGCTTAATCATGGCCATATTGGCTACTACCATGGCTAGTGCTAAGGATATACCATCAAATTCACTGCAACAACAGCATCGTGACATATTGGTGGTTAAGGATATTCGGAATTTCGCTAGAAATCGTCCCGGTTTGAAATTACTTCGCATGTCTAAGGAAGCTAGTAGAACGAATTATCAATCCGTGCGTTATACACTTGGTGCACGTACATCAGGTGAGTGAGGAAGCAGGAACGTATATATTGTTCTTTATGATTTATTGTGCAATAGAATTTAAGAGGTAGTGGCTCAAAATGAGGGGACACAATTTCTTCCCAGGGCTCCTTTAGTTCCGAAAGCAAGTATTAAGTAGGAATTATCGTTGATCTCGTCTCAGTAGACCGTGGTTATATTGAAAATTTTACTCGACGAGCACCATGAAATTGTTGCACCGAATACAATATTGTGGGTTTATTATACACCGAACAAAAAGTGTTCGCCGAACAATAAAATAGAAACAATTCCAATGTTGGTTTAGTTAGATATTTTTAAAATATTTTAGTGTAGCTCAATTGTATCCCATTTAGTTAAAGTAAAGGCATTAAACATTTCAAGGCATTAATATTTTGGGACATAAATATTCTAAAAAGTAAGAGATCGATTTCTTTTATTGTGAATCTTTAATAACTTTTCGAACTGCGGCGTTAGCAAATATCTGAAGCAAAACGGATTGCAAAATTTTTACCAAAATAAAATTACACCTAAAATCTGAATCATAGCTCTCCAAAAGTAGGATATATGATAACTGACCTTGAAATTTCACATTAATGGCATTCCCTTTGTTGGCCGCCTCTGGATCTAACACTACCTTTCTGTTAGAAAATAGTTCATACACGTGTTAGAATTATTTAAAAAAAAAAACAAGTATGTAGATTAGCTCCTCTAGGTGACTGATAGCATTTTAACCTTTTCGACTGAATTCTTGTTTTTAAAGATTTAGATTCGTAATTTAACCTGCGTGTATTTAGTAGGGATACAAGAAATGGTGGAGCACCACCATGTACATATATGAATATTAGTTGCACTAGGTAATATGCTCCGAAAGTTATGGACCGATGATGCTCGTCGAAAAACTTTACTCTTAGTTTTAAGCTTGAAGATAAGCTTGAAGCATTTGCAAAATTCTACTATTATTGAAAAATTGGGGAATCTTAAGTCTACGTTAATCTAAACTGCCTCCATTGCCTAGTGGCAGCGTGCTAGACTATCATAACAGGGGTCACATTCTCGGGTTATATTCCCAGCGAGGGCATGACTGTTTCATTTCTCAACTATGTAACTGTAAATCCATCCAAATGTCACCATTGACACAAACCGAATGCGAATCACAGTACGGTGAAGCGTTGATCCTGGTCTACGTCAAAGAGAGTGGCAGAACCATTAACTCTGGACCGAGTACTGTAGGCCAAACAATAGATCACAGAATCTAATATTAAAAACAGAATGCCTTTCAGAAATCAAAAACTTAGATATTGTATATATATACATTAATTTTATATGGTACATAATTATTTTTTGGTAAATTTTCAAATCTATAAGAAATTTGTTTGTTGTACTATTTTATTTGTTCGCATAAAGAGCTGATAACGCCCCAATAAAACTCAAATTACTGACAAATCCTAAATGTATACAATAAATTTTATTTGCTTATCGAAATTAATTTGTTTTTGTATTGCAGGTGATCGGCTTGTAGCACAAGGCACCGATGCATTTGCGTATCCTGCCAAAAAGGATGTTACCATTCAATTGACCTATCCTGAAGCTGGTACTGGCAGTATTGTTACATATATTGAAATCAATTGCGACCAAGCTACCAATGATGGTAATGCTTATGTTGTTGCTGGTGGAATTGGACAACGCTTCATTTCGATCGTGGTCGAAGCAAATCAAACTGAGAATTTCTCATACACAGCAATGTACTATGGAAGTGATTAGGACTTTTTGTACCTGTATGTGTGTTAAATGAAAATTAATAAATAGTTTTAATCAACATTTCCACACAAATTGTTAAATTAAGGTTTCTTCAATTTCGAAATATGCAACCGATAATGCAAACTGAGACTGATTCATTCTCTATGATTTCGCTGCTCTACATAATCGTTTAATTTTAGAGTGTTGAAATAATGTCTACAATGAGCCAGACCGTACAAAAGCTCATTGATTCTTTAGTGTACTTTGTAGCCAATGTACAAAGTATCCTCACGAAGGAATCGTGATCAGAAGCAATTAAACATCTTGGATGTCGGCAGAGCTGTAAAAGTGTTGATGAAAAAAAAAACTTTATAGAAAATGTAAAAGATACCCTAATAATAGGAATTTTAAAGCCCAGAGACCTCTAGGTGCAAAAATAATTACTACATTAACGAATTCAATAAGGTTAAAGGATATATAGAAAAGGAATGGCATCTGGAAAATAGCTTTTAAAGTATATCCAGTCAGAAAAATTAAACTACGAGTACAGAGATTGATGGCAAAGTAATATCTGATCCAAAAGATAAAGCTGACCTTTTTAGCATAGTAGTTGTTTTGGTTTAGGAGAATGGACTAAGTAAAACTACATATGGTACATATAACTGCTTGGTGAAAGAAAAAATTAACCCTTTTCTTTGTTCACGCGTCTCCTTTTACTGAAAACAATTTTTCCGAGCACATTTATTAAAAGAATTGCATTCAATGTCGTAGACGTGCTTTGTTATTTATTCAACAAAAGTTTCAATCCGGAAGTATCTTTCCGGAAGTGTTGAAAAAAACTGAGTTATTAGCTTTATACAAGAAATGAGACAATTTTTTAAAAAGTCATAACAGACAGAATAATCAGTTCCTAAATAAAACAAAGTTCTTTAGCGCATGCCAATTCGGATTCAGAACAGGAATGTTCGCGGAAGATGCAATATAAGTAGAGTTTCTGTACGGATGTACATAACAATTAAAATTAAAAAAATAGACTTATATGTGGACACTACGAACGCTTTCGATACAGTAGACCATAACATCTTATTGGACTAATTATACAGGTTTTTGTCACAGAATACAAATAGTTAAACTTGATAACATTTTCAAAAGCTACTAGAATTTTTATGTTGGGGTTCTATAATAAGGCTCAGTACTACTTAGATCTGATTCTCTTTCTAATATACATATATCAATTTCATCTTTTCAGAAAATTTTATCAGCTTTAATCAGCTTTTGCTGTTGACATGGCCTTTACTTACTCTAGCAACTCGGTTTTCAATATTGTGGGATTGTAGATTAAGTTGGTGTCACCATATAATAATCTGAAAAAGTACTTAAGAGCAGCATTAAGACAAATCTACTTGATCAAGCAAGCCATTTTGTTCTGAGCAATTGCTAAAATGTATTTACTATGGTATCTTTCATTCTAAGCTTGAATATTATCGAACATGTTGGGGTGGAACTAACAAGACTAAGATTATCCCATTGATCACAGTATGCACCAAAGCTTTCCATTATTTACCATAGTATGCGAAACATTCATCAATTGAAAAAAAGAAAACATTTTAAAAGGGGTGTTTTTTATAAATCGGGATATATGTCAAATCGATTTAGTATGAACTATGACCTGAGAATAAATACGCTAAATATATAGATGCGGCGACATCCCAAAACCATTATTATTTCCTCCATTATTTTGTGTTTTAGTCGCACCAAGCCTTTTCAATATACACACTTCCATCTAAAATCAGAAGTAATGAACGGGTTTTCCTCATATACTCATAAATAAAATCATGTTTTCGGAAATACGAATAAAATAATTTTTCAAATTGAAAACATAAAAATAAAATCATAGTTGTTTACTATGAAAATATTGATTCGCTTCTTTGCGTGGTTAAATAGTTTGTTCATTTTTAATTCTTCCTTTGTCTTATACAGGGTGCGCCAGCTTTAACGTCGGTATAGAATATAGAATAACTTAAAAATAAAAAACCGATTTCCATATATGAGGTATTTTTAAAGGACCAAATGTCCTTTACAATTTATTTGGACTAGTTTTTTTTTTTTGTTTATTGATACAGTCAACACACAGGGTGTACCCCTATGAATGCAGAGCATTGTGTTGAATGGAAGGAAGATTGATAGGTGGGAGGAAGAATGAGAGAGGGAATGCAATCACACAGGACACCGATAAAGACATAGGCAGCCATTGTGGCAAGTGTCATGCCTTTACCACAATGAACTTCAGTTTTATCAGTGTCGACAAGGACCGCATGTAGCGCTAAAGGCCAAGCTTTTCGCATCCACTCATGTTGTGCGTGCTATATTTGTACATGAATGAATGAAAGGGACCTACAGTTTTATGCTGAAGAACATCAATCAAGTAGCCGCCGTTATTGACCAAAGCCCAAATGTGCCCTTTTTATTGCTTTTTCTATCACTTTTTCAATATATGTTTCCTTGAGCTCGCCAATGGTTTGAGGCTTGCTTTCGTACACTTTGATTTTCAAATAACTCCACAAAAAGAAGTCCGGAGATCTAGAGATCTGGGTGGTCAGTCAATGTCGGCATTTTTTACCAGCACACCTCTAGGGAAGGAACTGCATTATTTGAATTGCAGTGGGCCTTGACGCACCGTCTTGTTAAAACCAGTAAACGTCCAGAACTTTTTCACACATTTATGGGCAGACATAATGAGCCAACATCCACCGATATCGTCTCTCATCGACTGTTTCGCCTTCTCTGAAGAAAAATGGCCCAATGATCGTTTTGGCGCTAACGCCGACCCAAGCGGTCAGTTTATGGTCATGCAATGGTGTTTTATGGATCTCGTGTGGTTTCTCGGTTCCGCAAATGAGGCAATTTTGCTTGTTAACGGCGCCAGAGAGTGTGAAATGGGCCTCGTCGGTCATCAAAATTTCCTTCCAAAAATCAGGTTCAGTGTCAACCATTCGAGCGTCTGTATGGACGTATTCCAAGCGGCGTGGACAGTGTGGCGGCAGTGTTCTTTGAGTCAATTGCACTTTATACGGAAACAAATGCAAATTATCCTTCAAAATGCGCCGCTCATTGCTGAGCGTGGTGACGATACGACACATGTGGGTTCTCGGCAACACTCTCCTCTCTCTTACCGCTTCAACAAGTACATTATAACATCTTGTCCCGTGCTCAAAAAAATGCGACACCAAACGACGATAGTATTGTCAGACGATGCTTGTTGGCCACGATATTTTCGAAGTTATGCAGGCTGAGTTAACACAACTGAACGACTGATTCAATGTAAATGAATTGACGTTTTCAAGAACATGTTTACTCAAGTCAATCGGTTTGTAAATGTTAACATTATTCCATCTTTACAGAAGTCTAAATCTCTCTGTTTCTTATACTTTTTTTGATTCTGATACTATCATATTTCACTAAAAATTTTTAATCCTTTTGAATGTTTTTTTTTTCTATATGTGTATGATCCCACGCCTTTACTTTAAATTAAACAAAATTATATGTTTTCATCCAGAACTACAGAATGCAGACATTATTAAATATTATTAAGCAATTATTATATTTGTATCTTATTTATATGTATTTATATTTTGTGTTTCTATGAAAAATGTTTAATAAATAAATATCTATCTATTTATATTTATGTGCCTATGTTACTATATTCAGGGTTTTGATATATTTATAATTGTTAATTTAATGAAAATATGGAAATAACAATGCACCCACCGTTTTTCCTGTTAGAGATGACTTTAAAGCTTGTTGATACCAATAAAAATAAAATTATATTGCGTATTGTTGGGACATTGTACAAATTACGCTGTGAATTTTTGACTCAACAATAGAGATTGTAGTATAAAATAACTCGGTTCAAGTAAAATTTAACTTTTTTAACTGAATAGAGTCAAGTGTCATCTTTATGACAGTGAAAAAAGGACGTGCCAATTTTGGACTAAAAAGGAAGAAGAGGGCTGGAAAATGCAGAGAATACGGCTCAAATGTTTAATCTTAACATTACATCAGTTTCGAAGAGTCCTGTAATTATTACATAAGTATACTCGTATATGGAATATTTAGATGTAGTACGTCCAAATATTTATGTAACTATGTACGTGCTTTTATAATCGAAAAATAGTATATTTTTTTATATAACTGTCACATGAGTCATTTTTCATATCAATTATACGCGTGATTTTGACCGTTAATGTACATACTAAGTAGCCACATATATTTCATATGCCAACTTATTAAAAAAAACATAATAAATTTTGAAAACAATTCTAAAATATATGAAGAAGCTTTCCACTTTGAAAAGGTGATACGTCAGAATTCGTGCGAGTAATAAAAAGCGCTCGAAATTCTTATTTAGTAATTTCATAAATTGCTATTATGAATCTAGATTTCATTGATAAGGAATCACCGCTAACAATAAGTAATAATAAAAAGCACAACAACAAAAACAACTAACAATTTAAATTGCAAAGATTTTTGAGAAGAGTTTGCAACCGTTCTGCGGTGGTGAATTTTCAGATTTTAAAGATCTAAATCTCCCACAGTCTTAATTGTTAAACAATTGACATTTGTAATAAAGGAATTAGTATAGTTTGACCCGGTTACTTCTTTGCATATTAATCGAAATCGAAGAGGTTAACTTTTTCAAGCCATTCTATGAAATTAAAAAAAAAGTTGATACAGTCCTAAATCTCATCGACGCCACTGTCCACAACACATGTGGACATTAGATACTCATCTAATGAAACCAATATGTCGGTTAATCTTTCGAGTGCGTTTTTAATATGAAATGCCAAATAAAAAGAGAAATTCCAATTAATTTTGAATTGGTACTTTGATTTCCTACGCACGATGGCATTATTAGCTTTTTAATTTATTTGCTATTATCTTTGGTTGGCAATATTGGGGAAAATTGTGTAAATTTGGTCAAAAAGAAATGCGCCTTGAAAGGAGTTTAATATCTCGAAATCTACAGTTACTCGATGCCATTGATTTGCAGTTTTGGAAATCTTATCTCAAATTACATATTTAATAAAAAATATTGCGTATACACAACAGTAGCTATTTAAAGTTTTAATGCCAAGAGTTCGTAAAATAGACCCTTTTTATTTAATTCGAGAATGCTGAATCCACTGGTGATAACCGTTTTGCTAGGTTAATGGATGTTACGATTTTTACGATTTCGACAAAAACTCTCCATTCATCCTCGAGACTAATACCCAAGACACAAGCAATAGCGTCTTCATCAACCAGTATCTGTTCGAATAGCCCATCTTGAAAATAGAGCCCATTTACATTATTCTATTACCTTTGCCCCATCTTGTACATATGTAGTATATGGAATTAAGGTCTAATTACAGAAAATTAACGTAACTCAACGTAACATGAAGTCTGTTATTCGTTAAGTGACATTTCACAAATGCAACTTTTTTCTGTTTAATTTTATTTGTTTATCGGAGGCAAAAAGCAATATATTAATTTTAAATGATTATTTTATGTGCTAAATTGGTTTATTTACTATTTTAGATTATGAACAATCTTCTGCCATCGCTTTTTTTTATTGCACTCTAATAAAACCAAGAAGAAGCTGAACACGAAAACAAGTGATTTTTCGCTGCAATGCTTTGTTTTCTATAATTAGCAATAAGTCACTTTAAGTTTCTATAATTAGACCTTAAGTGTCGGTTGTATAGTTGGAATAGTTTTGGGTGCAAATTACTGTTGTATAATTATCTTATCTTTATTGTAAATTATTCAAGTTGTCTTTGCACACTTGACTTACTGACGGACTGAGTCCTACTTTATGGGTAGAGTAGGTATTCGTAATTGATGGACTTTTGCATGCGGTGCCGTCAGTACTTCCGTTTAGATAATAGAACACTTACTAGATTCTGTTTTTGCAAATAGTGAAACTTCTCACTCAAAATATTTTTAATGGCAACTAATTCTTTTTTAATTTATTTATTATGTCAATTTATGTCAAGTGAAACGAAAAACAAATTGTGTAAACGTTTTTATAAGTATGTATATAATTTATGCATAACGATCAATTAAAAACTAGAATAAAGAAATGTCAGTGCATACAAACGAGTATTTATAGTATGTAAACATAAAGTTGCATATTCTTATACACCATGTCACAAAATAATATCAGACTTTACTGCTTTTTAAGTGTTGTAAATCAAAAAAAGGTTCTTAAAGTTTCAATATTTTGTGGCCAATTTGGAATATGTGATATATTATAGAAAACATTGTGCGATATTTTCTTCTTTCTTTCTTTTAATGGCAGAACAGCCCATGGAGGGCCTAGGCCGAGCAGTTCGCACCCACTCATGTTGTGCGTGTTATATTTGTACATGAACGGAAGGGACGTACAGTTTTATGCCGAATCTGAACGTCGAAGTAAAAAGCTTTTCATGAGAAAAAAAGAAACTAAATCTAGCTACAAAATATCTAAACTGGCAACACTGAAGATATGTACTCGTATATCCAGGATCTAGTACATTCTAATACACTCACACCTATGCAAGCATTAAATATGTTGGCAATTGAATAAATTTTAATAATCATTTTTATCCAATAAATGGTACATGTAGGGTGTCCTGTAATGGCCCCTTTCTCCCTCCCACCTATCAATCTTCCTTCCAATAAACATATTGCTCGGCATCCAAAGGTCTGTTGATGACTTCCAATGACTTCCATGCGACAAAAATTATAAAAAATAAAATTTATTATTAGAAATTATATATTTGTAAAAAAAACGCACAACTCATGACTGAAAATTTTCTCAGAAAAAAACGCGTTTCCAAGCTACGATACGTAAATTGTTCTTCTTTTTTCTGAATAGGTTATTACTGACTCTAAGATATCTAAATTTGTTTTTAGTGGTTTATTTGTAAGAGTATTAAAAAAAATTGCTAGGGTTTGAAACCACCAATGACTTCCATGCGACAAAAATTATTATGTGTGTAGTACGTCTTTACATAAAATAAGAATCCATAAATTCCCACGATCTATCATTAACATTCATTTGGAACAACTGTTTAAAATTATTTTCCTATGTATTGCAAGTAGGTATTTGTAACTTTTAAATAACAAATGAAGACTTACAATCTTATCATTGACGAACTGCTACGAACTCTACGTACCCCATTCATAAATACCTATAATACCCTACTAACACTTTGCAATATTAGTTACAAACTAGATATGTTTATTAAAATTCAGTAGATAGATAGATAAATACCATTTGTACTCGTATGTATATTGAAATCGTCAAGAAAGTCTTACTTATGGCAGTGGCGCACACATTTTGTGAGACATGTATTCAGTTTTTTTGATATGAGAAACTTAAAATGTACATACAAAAAAGTGAGGAGTTTTTCGCGTCTCTAGCTAACTCAACTCTTTTCATTCATAGTTTTCAGTCAAGGCAGCAAATAGTATCCAGTATTATTGAAACTGAAACAAAGTTAAGAAAAAAATGTTTTTTCAAAAGCTTTTAAAAACATATGGTTTTTAGTTTCTTACTGAAAAGTTTATGTCAACTCTTTACTTACTTTACTTTTACTGGCATAACTGCCCATGGAGGGCCTAGACCGAGCTTTTCGCATCCACTCATGTTGTGCGTGTCATATTTGTACATGAATGGAAGGGAAATACAGTTTTATGCCGAATCCGAACGGCGAAGTGAAAAGCTTTTCATAGCAATTTTTACACTTGTAGGTTTGCCATTGCCTCCCAAGAGGTGGCGCCGTGTAGAAAAATTATTTTTTCTACTTTTTGATTTTGCCTGTACCGAGATTCGAACCCCGGACACTCTGCGTAGCAGTCCAACGCACTACCACTACGCCACAGCGACCACTCAACTCATCAGAATTAAATCCGCATATTTCTTTGAGTGTATATAGTTTGCCCGCGGGCATTCGAGTGGCTGTAAGTTTATTCAACATATATTAATATAAGTAAATCTAATAAATCATATAATTTTAAATCCTTTCTCGGGAATGAAAAAAGAATATGACACTATGCAAAGCAATGCAAGCATTTAGTTTGTGTAGGGTAGGGTAACTCACTGTCGACTAAAACTAAACTATTTGTGAAGTATTTTATGTGGTTATGAAGTAGAAGCTTTTTGTTAGACAGAAAAAGCCTTTAATGCTGATAACGATAAGTCGCGAATCTTTATCTTTTTCTCGTATAAATATAAAATATATTTTGAAAAATCGACAATCGTTTATTGCCAAATTCACGGAACACACAGTAAATACTTTACACCCTTGAAGAGTGCTTAGTAGAATTTGTGAAGAGCGGAAAAGAAAATTATTACAGCCTAAAGTAAAGGAATTGCGTGCTATTATGTTGAATTTGAAGTATATTCTGGTGTGGATCGTCTTCAGAAGTTTCACATACGCGGTCGACCTCGATTATTCTGAAATCATGACGGTTACTGATGAAACACGCTACACCACACTACATCCTGAAGTTGAATTAGTACCGTTCAATAAAGTCCATCATGTTAAGGGCAATTATGTATTTAGTGCTGGTTTGAGAATTTCTGGTGAGTTGTTGAGTCCAAGTCAAAATAGTACGAGTATATTATATTTATGTGCGTAGGCACTTGAAAATATTTGTACTTGATGCGTAAGGTGATCACGCACCTTGTATAATTTATTGTGTTTTGTTCTGACACTGATACAATTAATTCACTCGAGTGGAAAGACAACAGAAGCTATGTAAATGCGTTACTTCAATTACAAAAAATAACGATTTACCTCTAA
Source organism: Palloptera scutellata (assembly GCA_958295655.1). NCBI lineage: Eukaryota > Metazoa > Arthropoda > Insecta > Diptera > Pallopteridae > Palloptera > Palloptera scutellata. The sequence goes on along the minus strand of OY282449.1, from coordinate 154,127,672 downwards.
TTTTTATATATCCTCTTGTTATTGATTTGTTTTGAAGGTGACCATCTCCTTTTGAACTTCTACGATGAAATACAGTTCACCATATCTGAAGACATCCAAGTTTATCTTAAATACCCTGCAAGTGGAACCAGTGGGTCTACATTGACTGCGGTCGAAATTTATGTCGATTTGACTTCGAGTGATGCAGATACATTCTTTACTGTCGGTGGCATTGGCAAAACATTTGCCGAGATGCTTATGGTGAGCAACAAAACCCAACACTACACCTACGAAATGTACATGTACGGGTATTAAAAAAATACAAAAACAACAAAATAAATTATGCACTAACTACAAAAAGAAACAAAACTAAAATTATTGATTAAGTGTGCAATTAAAATCTCATTATTAATTGTGAGTAGAAAACGGAAGGTTGGCAAATTTATTGAGTACCAATTGAGTGAAAAAATGAGAAAATATTTGAACTGTGATTGAATCGTCTTCAAACAAAATAAGATAATTAAAAAAACAAAAATAGTTTAATTAATAGTTATATTTACATAAGTTCTCTATGAGTTTTATATACAATATAGTAACATAAATACAAATAATATATAAAAAAAACAAAACAAATTTACTTATGAATATCAATATAAAAATTATGACTTCAGTTCGGGTTATGACTGCCGATCCCAAACCCTGTCACTGCTTCGGAAGAAATCACTCTAAATTCTGTGGCAAAAAGCAACAATAACAATCTTTTAATGTGTATTTTCTTGTTGGGCGAATTTGATAGCTTTTAAAAACTACATATAGTCAAAGTTCAGAAAACTCTATTTTCAGGTCACAGACCGTTCTTGTAATTATAAATATATGTAATTACATAATTTCGAAAACTATTTGACATTGCTTAATAAGTAGAATAAGTTTTGAACGTTTATTTATGCATAGTTTGGAAAATTATTAACGAATCTGGCAATTTTTATTGTGAGAGTATATTTAATGTATTTAAACAGGCTTAATGAACGTTAGGTTTGCCAGAGCGAATAACAGCAATGTAGAGGCTGTATAGTTAGTAAGACTTTTTAATTTAAATTTCGCGCGGAAACCCATTCATCAAAATATTATTTTTTTAAGGTTGGTATAACTGTCGGTGACATCTGTGCCAAATGTCACATCAAAATAATCATCAGTGTTTAGTATACGCTTTTCTTTCTGAAGTACAAAAAGTGCATTCGGCGATTTTCACAATGAGTGAAATTATTCAACAAAGAAGTTCCATTAAATTTTGTGTGCGGAATCAAATTTCTGGTGCCGAAACGTTCAGAATGTTGCAAAAGGCCTTCGGTGATAATTGTATCTCGCGAGCAAGTGTTTTGGATTGGTACAAATTGTTCAAAGACGAACCACATCCAGGACGGCCATCAACATCAACTGATGATCACCACGTCAATAAAATCAAGAAATTGGTGCTCGAGAATCAACGATTAACAGTCAGAGACTGATGCCTTACTGGCATCGTTGGAATATCGGAAGGATCAGTGAAAACTATTTTAAAACATCATTTGGGCCTAAGAAGAGTGAATGCACGATTGGTTCCAAAATCACTGCATTGGTTTTACGAGACCATTTTGCCAAAAATTCGACTGATATCGTTCCGCAACCACCCTATTCGCCTGATTTAGCACCGTGTGACTTTTGGCTATTTTCTAAACTGAAAAAACCGCTTCGTGGACACCGTTTTGAGTCAATTGAAGACATTAAACATGAATCGCTAAACGCATTGAAGGCTATTCCGGAAATTGACTTTAACAACTGTTTCGAGAATTGGAAAAAACGTTGGCACAAGTGTATTGGGTCAGGGGGGATTACTTTGAAGGGGACGAAATAGATTTGGAAGAATGAATAAAAAAATTTTAAATTATGAACAAAGTCTTACTAACTTTTGCCCACAGTACAGAGCTGTATAGTATACTGTATATCCCGACCGTTTTACCTATTACTTACAATATGAATTTTATTTGATATTTCATTACAATACATTCCCAGTGAATTTTCCAATATGCCCTCCAGAAATCGACATTATTAAAAATATTTCCATGAAGAACTGCGTAACTTTCTTTTTTCATTTGATAATTCTTCAATACAATTTAATTAAGAAGAAAACAAATTAATTAAAAGTATATATACTACATATCAAGTATACTAGTACATATTATATATTTTTCAATTTTATATTCTTGCTTTTTTTGCGTTATCTTAAAACGTGGCGTTCTTTGCTATTATTAATTGTGCGATTTTATTGCCTGTTTTGCAGATAATGAAATTTATCAGATTATAAACTTTGCATTTAATTAATCAAAGCAGCAGAATTATTTTTATCTAGCATGGCTTAATAATTCGCGAAGTAATTAAAGAATATAAATATTAGAAAACACAATTGCTCATAACTTATTCAGCTCTGGTTTCTGGACGATGTAGTATGTATGTATTATCCTGTTTGAAGACAGACATTTACTTATACAATAAAGGAAAAATATTTAGCACTTCATGCATACTCACATACTCACATCCATACATACTTATATTGAACTTGTCATGATCTACTCACCTGGCGTTTGGAAAATATTAAGCATCTTTGAAAAGCTCACAAAACGATTGCATTATAATAAAAAAAAATGTTGAAAACTTATCCTACTTTATAGGTTATACTTTAATAAAGAAGAAGCCCAAAAATCTTGTGGATTAAATAATTACCTTTACTGTGGATGGGCACTGAAAGTCGAATAAATTTATGCATAACTTTTGAATGTTCAATTTCAGCGTTTTAGTTGTGAGTGTAAAAGTATCTTTAAAAATACATTTTTAACGAAACATTCTACAGTTTCATTTATTGCATTAACATTTTGTCAACAAGTTATAATTTTTTTTTTCTACGTATTTCTGTAGTACTTACTCATAAGTTCATATATTTTAAACAATAACAAATCTGGAAATTATCGAATTTTGATGGCTAAAAAGTCGGGAAGACCGTGAAATTTTGTGCTATTAGGATATATAATATCAGAATATTATAGAATTTCTGCATCTACTTGTAGCCAAGCTGGAAAGGCGTTGGTAAGTACTTCGTTATTCAGCTTGGTTATGGCAATGTTATTGTATTTTTCTGGATTTCTATAATCTGAATGTATGTGAATTTCCTGAAATATAGTATGTTGTAGTGAAAGAAATATTTCAAATTCGACCCTAATTTACGCCAAATAAAAATATTTATTGTATTGGAATTTGCTTGGGAATTGAAACTTGAATGCAAATAACTCTCGAATTATGAATTTTTTCTCAAGTACACTTCATGAAGTTGTAAGTAGCGGTGGTATTCTATCCAAATCAGTAGCAAAATAATATCAAGTCTAGTTTTTATGCATGAAATTATTATTGAGCAAGTATTTAAGAATACATAACTATTATGTAGTTCTAGTTTCAGTTATTGCCAAACAATTCCCGCAATAAATTCAAGATACTGCGAAACTCGTGTGTATAAACTTGGCATACTGGTAGCACAGCCCTCACCAGCGCCGATTATTCCAACTATACTATATATTCCTTTAGAGCGACCATCAATCATTTGACTCAATGGACCACCAGAATCTCCCGAGCAGGCATCTACACGGAAATCGGGATCTGCTGTACACATTTGTGTATTCAATATTCCACGATTTAGATCAAATGAGCGATTTTTATATTTGGTTTGACAATTATCCAATGATATAGCTCGTACTGTTGCCTTCAGCAGCCTATCGCTACGTTGCCTTGCTGTGAAATATCAGTAGACATGCAAATGACATGTATGTATGTAAGTAGTCGTATATGTAATTCCTACTAACTTTTCACATTGGTGATACCCCAACCAGTGACAAGGAGATCTTCGGAACCATTTAATGGATTTATTGCATCTATTTGCAGACAAGCCGGAAAGACCTGGCTGTTGTTATAATTAACTTCGGTTTTCAATTCGATAATGGCAATGTCATTGTATTTTTCCGGGTTTCGATAATCTGAATGTATGTAAATGTTCTGAAATATAGCGAAAGAAGATTTTGTTGTTGCGTGCAGTTAATGCAGTTAAAGCCAACTCACTTGAATTTCATAGACACCATCTACTGCTTCATAAGGGTTCGATAAATTTATTTCACCTAATACCACCTTTTTCGGCTGATAGTTACTCCTGAAGACGCAATGAGCTGCAGTTAGAACGAATTTCTTTGCAATCAACGAACCACCACATACCAAATCAGGGCGATCGTAAATAAGTGCGGCCATGTGAGGAAATTCTCCAATAGCAGCTGGATCACCATTTAAAATTTTAACCCCAAAATGCGTATGCGAGCGTATTTCTTGGCAAGCTGAATTAAATTCAAAGAGGAAGAAATAGTTTATACATGTGAAAGCATTGATTTAAAAGGTAATGGCTGAAAGGTCGGACGCAAAATGGCCAAACAATACCATTTTTCGATGGAAGGAAACTAATTGATTTACTCTGCACGATGTACCTGCTTGAGCTTTTTGTTCCCAGCGTGGAATCGGTGCAGGTGACGTTGATGTTGGGTGTATTGGCTGTGGCTGCTTGCTAAAAAATAATTATTTAAAATATAGATTATAATATAAAACAATTAATTTTATTAGGTTGACTTTGTGTTGATTTCGCTCTATACAAAATTAAAGATAAGCCAAAGATTGGGGATTAGTTAAAAGGAAAGATATGTTTATAAAATATTGTTTATAGTTTAATAAAGACGAACGAAAGATTTTGGGGATATAAATTATTCTCTGGAGGAGTCGACGAGCCAAAAATTCACTTGAACTTCACTTAGATTAAAATCAGTAAGCCCCAAAATCAATTTAACATAAATAACATTGAAGGGCCGTAAAAAAACATTGCGGAAAGCCAAGACATGTAAACTTAATTTACAGCCGATGTATTCATTTTTTTTAACTATAAATTTTGACCAGTTTTTACTCCTTTTTGTTAAGTTTATTTAATTTGGATTGGAAAGACGCTGGGATATCTTTGAAATGATTTTAATTATTCTTTATTAATAAAAACTCAACTCTTAAAATAACGGCTGTCACTTTTCAGGGGGATACAATTCAGTTCGTAAGTTTTTTGGCACTTTTCAACCCACATTAGATCGATTTTGTTGATGCGCTGAAAAAATACAACTGACAACGGTATCGGATTCTATTGCCGAAAATTAAGCTTACGTGTTTCGGGTTTGTCTGGGTTTTTCAAAAGTTAAACCTTTACCTACAGTGTAATAAAGAATTGGATATGAAAAAGCACGTGTTAGCAGTGGCGTAGTTGGTAGTGTGCTGGATTGCTATGCAGTGTGACCGAGTTCGAAACTCGACACAGTCAAAAATTGGAAATAGGGAAGAAATTTTTTTTTTCTAAACAGTACCATCTCTTGGCAGGCAATGGCAAACCTACCTAGAGTAAAAATTGCTTATGAACAGCTTTCCACTTCGCCGTTCGGATTCGTCATGGAAACTGTAGGCCCTTCCATTCATGTACAAATATAACACTCATTTCGCCTTTTCATTTTGATCTATTTGTTGTCTATTAGTAATGTGAGCTGTTTGAAATGGTTTAAATGCCTGCAAAAGTCAATTAAAAAAGAAAAAGAGATTTATAAAATCTATGCACATATCACTCGATAGCTGCAAGACTGCCATAAAAAAAAGCATCTTAGGTATGCAGATATAGCGGTTATTTAGTGCTGTATCTTATGAACTTTTCATGTGAGAAGAGTATTTGTCGTTATCAATTGTATTGTATGTATGTGCGTTTTCCCCAAAATTTATTGTTTGTTTTTGAGATATGACTGTCTTGCAGCAAACGAACGAGTATGTATACGTATCTCCAAAGCTGTTACATATGTTTCTATCATTATTCTAGATGCTGATTTACTTATTAACTCTACATCCTTGCGAGTGATTTTCCATTTAACCGATTTTAAGGACATTTTCATAAATACTTATACGAGTACATGGGTACATAGTATAAATTTTTGATTCTTACTTGCTTGAATTCGGTGGTGGTGTTGGTACCGAAATTGGCAATGCATCTCGAGGACAGCAAACTAATTCGCCGTGACTGTATAAGCTACAGCGAACGGCATCGATTGTGCGACGCCCAATGCTAGCCATTGATCTAGGCATTCCAGGGCAAAATCTGATTTTATCTTTTACACATACACCATGAACAGCACCATGACTTATACAATCATCACCTTCTGCAAATATTAAAATTCAAGTATATACATACATATAATTATTTATAACATATACTCGTAAATACATAAATACAAGTATGCGAAAGGAAGTACTTATGCAGGCACTCATAAAGTACTGTTTACCCTGATACTATTCGGCAGCACTGATACTATACCCCTATCAACAATTAACTATGATAAATTCACACTTAAATTTCTTGAACTTTGCATACGAGCAGTTTGTGCTTGCTGTATGACTCAAAATTGGGGTTTTCTTCTTGAGTGTACTATTTATATGTAAAATCCTAATAGAAAAAAAAAAACATCTTGAAACGTGTTACGTGCTTTACTTATATTTGTCAGCACTTAAGACCTCCTTCTAATGCTATGGAATAAAATGAAAATCTTGTTTCTAAGTTTTTAATTTAAACATATCACGAGTGAATTACACATAAAAAAATAAGGTGTCCATCAATTCTGGAGTCTGATGTCTCGGTTCGGTTTCTTTAACCTGAAGCACAAAGTGAAACTCAAACATTAAAATCAATCACATTTGCCATTTTGGAACACAAGTAACTAGCAGTTACTTCAAAAATATGGTAAAGGATAAGTCATTGACTTGAAATTGACTTGTGTCTTCACGGCCTTAATTCTGCAGTTGCCAAAAGACTGGAATAATATTGCATTAATTTATTTAAAAGTCAATTGACTTCAAACTTAAAAGAAGAACTGCAATATCTTAGCGCTCTGCTACCTACTACGACTATGTATGTGTTTACCTTCCAATTCTTCCGGCATGACGTCGACTACCAGTTGCAGCACTATCAATGTACATAGAAAAAATAGCTGATGTCGCTGAAATTTTTGCTGTCTCCTTTTCACATAAGTAAGCGGCATATTTGAATAACTTTGTATGAACGAATAAAATTAAAATAGAAAATACAATAGTAAAAATACTTGAAATAGAAAAATCAATCTTAATTCAATCCCACTTGCATTGAACACGTATGTATCAATGGTTTGAAAGCTGTCGATATACTGTGAGTAATTCTGTTGAGCAGCTCTGAGATTTACTAGTCACGACTCAACTGCGACTTTGCAAAATTCAAATCAAACAAAATGAACACACACACAAACAAATAAAAAAAAAAGGTTATCTACAGGTTCAATTAAGTTAAGGAAATCCCACTCAAATGTGCGGGTTGGTTGCATAAACCACAAAAAACGCGTCAAGAGATTTTCAGCGATATACTAGATATAAGTACTTGACGATCGGACGTCAAATAATAAAGATACGACAAAAGACACGAACTATTTGCACAATGCCGCAAAATCATTTACTGATTGTCGTCGCTAAACTTATTCCAAAATTTCTTAACTATTTGCAATATGTACCTTAAGCAGTATCAATTCATCAGAATGAAATTACTATTTCTGAATGTGCACTAGGTTGGGTGTTTCAGCGATATATGGTACTACAGATACTTGACGCACATTTTTTTTGCCGTTGAAACACTCTCGGGGTAAACTTTCAAAATAGGTGGTGAGACACTAAACTTTTTTCCCCCCATAGGGGGTGACCCGGTCTAATGTATAGTACCTACATACATACATATAAATTAAGTGTACTTACTTGTAGTATGTATGTTTGTATATACAGGTTAAAAATTTGCGGCAGGACGCTTTGCGTTTAACGATTTGCGCTTTCGCTTTGTTCTCAATACTCTCTTTTACTTACTTATTTTACTTAGCTGGCACTACTACCCATGATCGCTCTTGGCCGCCTCTCTCTTTTGATCTCTTTTACTCTGTTAAATTTTACTCTTTTCAACAAACTCGTGTGTATTCGAAGGCAAAAACAAAAAATTATTGTTGGATTAAATACGAGTAAGTTTCTTTATTGACAACAACGAAACTTTCAGTTTTGATATTTTCATCTTCAATCGCTAAGAATTAAATAATAAATTCCAAACAATATTCTCTATAAATTCAAGATATTCTGAAACTCGCGTATTTATTTAACGGGCATGCTGCTTGCGCAGTCCTCACCCCCAGCGATCACTCCAACACTATATGGTATTTCTTGTAGTCATTGTCCAGAATTTTGCTCAGGGGTCCACCAGAGTCCCCTTTGCAGGCATCTTTCCTATAATTTGTATCAAAAGTTCATATATAAGTTTTTAATATACCTCGGCTTAGCTCATATTGGTGATTCAGATATTTGCCTTTGCAAGTTTCCGATGATATTACTTTAACCTTCGCCTGCAGTAGCATATATCAGGAAGTTTCCTCTCTGTAAGTTATAAAGTTAAATAAGTAATGATTTGGTAATTTTGAATAATTCATACTAACCGTCGGTTAGTAACGATCGTTTCGCAACAATCGATCTTTTGCGTGGGAAGTTTGAAAATCGCGTTATTAGACGTTTTGGTGAAGTGCATTGGCCTGCACACAGTTGCGATTGTCTTCGTTGGACTATTATTTGAGGGAAGCCGTTAAAGATAAGTGTTACGCTAATCATCCAGCAAAGACTGAGGACGAAATTGGTGCAGCCATCGGTCAAGTACTGCTCCATTCAGTCGCGAATATACTGTAAAATTAGGTTGCTACTGCAAGACCAGCCGAGGAAGAATGACTTAGCGTTCCACAATTAACCGGAACCAGATTGTACTTTCGAAGAATGAAAACCACACCAAAATCAAATTCCAAATTATAAATCATAAACCCTGTATGTACCTATTTATGTTGAAATTTATACTCTATGGCGGGAATAGGTCGTGCGCCATACACACGAGTACATACTCGTACATAGTATATAAAATTACATGTAAATTTTGTTCCGCGAATCTAATTCATTTGCAATCAGAAAATATATGTACTTCTCCTACTTTTCACGAGTACTGTTACTATCCTCTTGATCTTAATTTGAGCTAACATATTTTATTTTATATTTCTTCGAAAAGTTATGGCTTATTAAAATATGAGTAGTGTATCTATTTTAAAAGAATTTATTGGTTCTCAATTACAGACATAGACATTAACAGATGGATGACGAATTGGACAAAAGAAAAACAAAGAATAATATGCAATATAAAAGTAGTAAGTACTTAATTAGAACCATGTAAATGGAATTGTTCACTTATATCTTGCGTACCCCGATGTGGTACGCAACTTCCCGGAACAAATTCACTAATTTCAAATTAACGGGGAAACACTAAGTGTATTTATTAAAACGCGTAAACATGTAAATCGGAATTATACGTGATATTTTACATGAAGGCACCATGTGACGAACGTGTAAATCATCGTGAAAATTGAAATAACTTTTATAAAATGTCGTCTTTCTTCAATGTTGCAAACAGCAGTTTTTTCCATTTTTTTTAATGCCAAATAAAAACAATAGGAAACGTTGTTCCCGACGAATTTAGTATCAAATTTCTTAATATGTATATCGGCAACACTAGGAGAATCACATAAACTTACAAGGCAGTTAACGCAACAAATTTGCACCGGAATTTAACGTGGTACATATGTACTACTGTGGGCAAAAAGTAGTAAGACTTTTTAATTTAAATTTCGCGCGGAAACCCATTCATCAAAATATTTTTTTTTTTAAGGTTGGTATGACTGTCGGTGACATCTGTGCCAAATGTCACATCAAAATAATCATTAGTGTTTAGTATACGCTTGTCTTTCTGAAGTACAAAAAGTGCATTCGGCGATTTTCACAATGAGTGAAATTATTCAACTGATGATCAACACGTCAATAAAATCAAGGAATTGGTGCTCGAGAATCGACGATTAACAGTCAGAGACTGATGCCTTACTGGCATCGTTGGAATATCGGAAGGATCAGTGAAAACCTTTTTAAAACATCATTTGGGCCTAAGAAGAGTGAATGCACGATTGGTTCCAAAATCACTGCATTGGTTTTACGAGACCATTTTGCCAAAAATTCGACTGATATCGTTCCGCAACCACTCTACTCGCCTGACTTAGCACCGTGTGACTTTTGGCTATTTTCTAAACTCAAAAAACCGCTTCGTGGACACCGTTTTGAGTCAATTGAAGACATTAAACATGAATCGCTAAGCGCATTGAAGGCTATTCCGGAAATTGACTTTAACAACTGTTTCGAGAATTGGAAAAAACGTTGGCACAAGTGTATTGGGGCCGGGGGGATTACTTTGAAGGGGACGAAATAGATTTGGAAGAATGAATAAAAAAATTTGAAATTATGAACAAAGTCTTACTAACTTTTGCCCACAGTAGTATACATTTTTATTTGCACACAAATTTTTACAGTTTGTTTTACGTGGTTTACAACGTTTTTACACGTTTTAATGAAGGACCTTGCTATCAATGACTGCCGCAGATTCTGTTTTTGTTTAGACCTAGTCTTTTATTTGAAATGATATATTATATAAAAAAGGCTTAAAATTACTGAGAATACTGAGCCCTTTCAAAAAAAAATCTTTGCAGTGAGCAATGTAACTTCATAACAGATTCTAAAACAGAGGGACTTCATTGCTTGAACCCCAAAGTTTCATGTTCTTCTTTCTTTTAATGGCACAACAGCCCATGGAGGGTCTAGTCCGAGCATTTCGCATCCACTCATGTTGTAATATTTGTACATAAATGGAAGGAACAAATGTTTTTTGTACTTTTTGATTTACGTGTGCCGAGATTTGAACCTCGGACACTATGTACTTATGTTGTTACTTACTTTACTTTTAATGGCACAACAGCCCATGGAGGGCATGGGCCGAGCTTTTCGCATCCACTCATGTTGTGCGTGTTATATTTGTACATGAATGGAAGGGACCTACAGTTTAATGCCGAATCCGAACGGCGAAGTGAAAAGCTTTTCATAGCAATTTTTACTCTTGTAGGTTTGCCATTGCCTGCCAAGAGGTGGTGCCGTTTAGAATAATTATTTGTTCTACTTTTTGATTTTGCCTGTGCCGAGATTTGAACCCCGGACACTCTGCGTAGCAGTCCAACGCATTACCACTACGCCACAGCGACCACTTATGTTGTTATTCTTCTTAATTACATTTCAAACGACATCTGGATTCTCAAAACTAAATTAAATTAAATTGGGAGAGATATGTTGGTATGTATGTGGGGAGTGAACAGGTATCATCAAAGGCAACTAGGGCTGGACGATTGATTGATATTTATTCACAAAATATGCATACCTGCTGGTTTGTCGAAACGTGGGAGACGTTAAAGTCGCTATCACAGTGACAATAGTTGCTGCGGGAGCAAATGTGTTCTACACTCTTTAACATGTGCTAAACTCTCGCTAGTGATTTAAATTTATCTCCCAATTTTCCCATTCGTTGTTTCACTTTTGGTTGTTTGCATAAAAGTCCGAGAGTTTTTGTGTGAGGCAGTGGCGTGTTGAGTTCGTTTAATTGCTGGGAAAAGGAAATCCCAAACTTTTCAGAAATTTTCGTTTTACTTCGAAATCAAATTGAGTTTTGTAATTTACGCGTTTTTAAAGAAATATATTACCTACTGATTAGACGTGTAATGGCTGTTTGATACCAAAACTATTAATTAATGTTGATAAGTGATTTATATTTACATGTATGTAATGTTAAAAAACAGCATATATTAAAGATAAGAAACTGACCTGCACGTCAGTATGTAACTAGATTAATTTAGAAACTTAAGTCAGTTATATTGTACATAAAACTCAGTTGAATAAAATAGCAATAGCTTAAGCACTACTAAACACAAAGTGGTTAGTATACAATATTAAATAATATATAGTAATTGTATAAAACAATAATTTATGCATACATTGGCATACTTATACTATAAACTAGGTGCACACAGGTTATCAACAAGTTAACTTATTTGCAACATTTCTAGATTTAATGTGTGTTGGTAATTATTAGTATAGATATAGTATAAGTTTGAAATTGGTATAAAAGTAGATAGTGTTTGGAGGTACAATACCGTTTAAAAATACAAGGACGAAATACTATCGAAATGGTAGAGTGCTAGTTTAGATGCGTACTATGTTGGCCGCATAGTTATGGGACTTCAAAATAATAAATATTACTATCGAATTCTATCAGTATTCCAACGAGAACCTGAATGTCAATATTAGTCTATATGAAATTGGGCAGAGCAGTGTAGTCTTTAAGAAAAATTAACCATTTATTGTCGAGTAAAATGTGGTAATGTAATTAAATTTTGAGTTAATATTCTGAAATTGATTGTTTTCTGTAAAGTGGACCATTTTACGTCCAGCAGATACTTTCTATGGGATTTGCTCAAATTATCCGAATTTTGAAATATTTCGTGAAGTCCGGGGCAGTTGGGAACCCTTGAAGGAGTTATGTCTTACACATTAGTGACTTTATATGCATTAAAACCTAAAATGTTAGTCTTTTCGAAGTATTTTTAAAATGCCATTATATAAGTAGTTATATTTTAATTTAGTTGTGATGTTACTCTAAGAGTTTTGTTATATTACTTCTTCCGGGTGCGCCCCGATTTTAATTTTCATATTAGCTTACAGGGCAAAGATTCTGTCCGAATGGTTTATTTTGCATTCTCATTTGTTTTGTTGATAATTATATCATATCTTGACCCATCCAATACAAAAACGATATTTCTATATTTATTTTAACTTCTATTTTAATTATAATAAAACATTATTTATTCTATATTATATTCAAATTCTTATGTATAAAAAATATTTAACATTCACGTTAAGTCCGCCCAGACTTTACTCTCAATAAAATCAAGATACGCTGATACCCGTGTATACAAACTGGGCGTGGCACTAGCACATCCCTCGCCCGCTGAAATGACACCAACAATACGAAAATCATTATACGTCTGGTTGACTATCATATTCAATGGGCCACCAGAATCACCCCAACAGGCATCGCTCATAAGACTGGCATCATGAGCACACAGTTGCGAATCGAGCACGCCCCGACTAAGTTGCGCGGTATAGCTGTCGTTACAGCGATTCAATGGAACAATTTCTACGCTAGCCTTAAGAAGGTTATTCGATTGTTCTTGAGCTATTTGGAAATAAATATTTTAAAGTTATTTATAGCCTGAAACACATACACGCTATGTGAATGCTTTGCTTTGCTTTCATTAACAGTTCCTCGTTATTTATTGAATTTACGTTTGTTAAGTAGAAACGCTCGATTTTTTATTGTCTTAAAACACAATATTACGTTGCGTTGCATTTCCTTATTTTCACTCCTAATAAAAGAAAACCAGAAATTAGTGGTCCCTCAAAAGAAAGCATATTGCAATTTGTATTTTATTTCTTTTTTATAATTTTTAATACCTAGGTACAGATATGTGAACCAACATAATTTTGTAGTACGGTTTCGAGGTCTCTCTGTTTTTAATTTAAAAATTTTACTCTGTGTAGATTTGAGCACAAGCGTTCAAGCACTTGCTGACGAAAGTCGAGTACAATGTAAATTTTTGCGTTAATAGAACTCATTTGAGTAGATACGTTTATGTACCGTATACTGTTAAGTATTTCATAGCATGAATTAAAAAATTTCTCTCAATTTGTTTTCACAGCGCTACATTCTTATCCTCACTTAGTTCTTTCGAAGTGTGGAAATTCCCTTAATGAAGTGAATTCAGGGTTGGTAGAAAAATTTGTGTTACAAAGAATATTTCTTGGATTGAACCAAACCATTTTCAGGAACAAACAATGTTTGGTTTTATTTTGGTTCAAGGGGGAAAAGGGGGAATAAATAAAATAGGCGCCAGTGAGACGTCCTACAGAATTTATTTCTTCAGAACGTTTCCGTTTGGGTTTTCAGGTTCGGTTTAATAATCTTGTAAAAAACAGAATCTATCACAGACATTACAGGGCCAAAAGAATTCTTAACGAATAAGTTTTCAAATTGTTTATGTTCTGATTTATGCAAACGATAAACCTCGTCTATGTTTTGTTGTGCTGCTGCGAGTTTTTTTCTTTCCACGGAGGAAAGATTTTAAGGAAAAAAGATTTCAAGTAAATTTGCTGCCCGTTGAGAAGCTGGCAATTCGGCCACCTCAACGACTGTCTGGTGCTAAATAATCTGAGGACCTACGTCGGGAGATTTGTATTGATGCAAATATTGGCTCTAATGAACTCATTTGCCATTCATGCTGTCTTTCCGCATTAGTCTTTGCGAGTTGTTTTTCAATGAAATTCGAATTCCGTTGTGACTCAAGTTGCTTGCGAAGTCTACATGATAGCATAATCAAAATTTTGATGGGCATCTATTTTTCGACGAAGTCTACATTCTCGCTGTTTCTCAGCTGCAGCTTTTGCTGGAAATCAGCGCCCGATTATTTATAGGGGGCGCATATTGGATGCATATGTGCTGCCATTATTTACATAGGCATCCTAATTTTTTCATACTTGATTGATAGAGGGCGCTTCCCTTCATTACTATGACAATGTCCGTTTTGCCCCGATGACCTTTAATACCCTCGTAAATGTAAAAATGAAGTAAACTCCAAAAACGGTTTTGTTTATGGCTCGGTTTAAGTAACTCAAACTGCGGTTTGTTCTATTCAAAATTAGTTTGGTTCAAAAACCGGTTGACATCCCTGCCTAGGTATGCATCGGTATGGATTTGTTTTTCAATAATTTCTTAATAAGCTAAAAATATCTTTACTCTTGTCAGTTCTCAGTTGCAGTGGCTTTGCTCGCTCGTATTTACGATATAAAATTTAAGGTAAAATTGTGTTTAGCTGCAAATGAATTAATTGATTCTGCTTTAAGGCCTATCAAAGCGAAGCATCTGAAAAGCGTGTACGTATGTGTTTTAGCTAATATACTTATGCATAGCTGTTTTCGGTCAACAACTAACTTTTTAGACTTGTAATACCCCATCCGGTGACATTGAGACTGGCACTATCTGGTGGATCATTTGGGTTTGTATACAAACAGGCTGGATGAATATTAGCTGAGTATTCTACATCATTTTCCAGTTCAAGTATTGCAATGTCATGGTATTTACTGAGGCTTCTGTAATCGGGATGTATGTGTGTGCTCTGAAAGTGAAGTGAACAGTTGTTAACCAGTTCTCCGAAGATATTATGTTTGATTCACCTTAATTGCCAAGTCGAGTTTATTTTTCATTTGTTCCTCACTCGTAAAATCGGTTATGCCTAAACGTACAATGCTTGGCTGGTTCTCAGTTCTACTTACACAGTGGGCCGCAGTCAGCACAAATCGCTTATCGATTAATGAGCCGCCACAACGAAAACTATATGGAAGTTGATCGTTTCCAATGTGCCGATAACCAATGGCAACCATATGTGGAAATTCACCAAGCACAGCTACTGTCCCACCGATTATATGAGGAACGAGCAGTGGCTCCAGCGTTGACTCAATGATGCGACATGCTAATTTAATGGGATTTCAAATACACATACATACATATGTAGGACATTCACGTTGCTTCGTTTGTTTTACCTTTTAAAGCTGGTCGTTCAATGCCGGACCTTAAATCAGTGCTGACAATATTGGTAATACAGCAAATAAGTTCTTCTTTCACATTGAGGCCGCAGCGAACGACATCATCTGCTGTGAGCTTACGCCTCTTCATTTCTGCTTCAAGTCCTGTGCATTTCGTTAACGTGGTGCAGATGCCAGGAATCGCTTGCATCTCGCACGTGTCGCCCTCTGCAAGAAAACTTTTTTCGAATTATTTTTTATTTAGGAATTAAGCAACTTCAAATGCATACACATGAACAAAAGAGGGAGAAAGGATTAGACTTTTTGAACGACATTACTTATGATTTGTGCAAAAAAAATTCTCTTACTCTAATTCAACCGCCTCATATAAAAAATTTGTACGAGTATGTGCAGGAGTGGTCCCGGTCCCGGTCCCGGTCCCGACTCTATACAATTTATATAAGTACATAAGTACATACTACCTATGTGAATAAAATACCAATTTACAGTATTCCCCGTTTATAAGCGCTCATTCACTTGTTTTAGACGAATACTTTCTTTGGTATAGATTTATGCAGTTACGATTAAAATGAACTTATTCCAAAATCAAGATATAAGTTATTTGAGTTAGGACAAACCTGCAAAATGTGTTTTGTTTACTATGAATTATTGTTTTCCTTCTTAAAAAAATAATAATAAATGGATTGTTTTCTTTTGTTAATTATATTCTTGAATTGATTTTTCTTTGGAATATTGAGTTATACAGTTATTGCATATAACCGGGGTTTGTATGTAAGCACTTTGTGTGCTATTAATCGGTTTTGCTTATAAGCGAAGCATAGTGTAAACATTTTCAATAGCATTGATTTTGTATAATTCACCAGAATCGACTTACCATAATAACTTTCGTCAGGTAACCAATTTTGGGCTAAAGAAATTTTTCCACTTACCATTTAATTCTGCCGGTCTGGTATACACCTCATCTTTCATCAACCATCCAAAGAAAAGCATAAATATTATATGCAATCGAGACATTTTTATGTACCTATTATAAAAAATGGTAGGAAAAGTAGAAAATTTAATTTTTTTATATTTTTTTAGTTGCAGTCGTCATGGATAAGTGAAATTTCATGACCGTCCTCTATATTACACTTTACGGGAGACTTTAAACCTATGTCTGTCTACATATGTTTAAAAAAGGTCTGGTCTAGATAAAAACAAAAAGTAGTTAAATTAATTTAAAAACATTTAAACTTTCAATACTTGTTCATTTAAACTGTATTGAATTAAGGGTATTAAATGTTGAGTTTGGAAAAATTACGTAAAATTACGCTAGTTTCCACTAAAATATTGGGTCAAATAAAAAGTATCCGCGATTGATGGATACCCACAAATCTGCGACGTGGTTGATGTTTAGTGCCTCCGCTATCTCCTGAGAGCTTGCGTGTCAATCTTGCTCCACCAGTTGCAAAATTTCATGGGCTTTTTCACAGACTTTCAGTGTATCTTTCAGCGCATCTTTCGAAATTTCCGGAATGAAATCTAGCAAACCACTCCTGGGTGCGGCGTTTACTTTCAGCACCCTCACCGTAAAGCACTCTAATTTTAATGCACGTTTTTGCAGCAGTTTTTCCCTTTCCTCAGATATTTCACTCATTTTCAAATCAATGTATTTTTTTACACTAGCGACGAATTACACAACTGTTCTCACACACTTGCCACCTTTCAAACTTGCCTTCATTTGACATATTCGGACTAGTGTTGTCAGATTTGTGGGTACCTACACTAAAAACCGCGGATACTTACAACAAAACAAAAGTTTCGACATAACTTTTCTCTGGCTTCAGTTTTTTTTTTTTTTCCATGGAAACAAGAATGTTACATCACTTGTTCCATGGAGAAATGGAATTTTTATATTTTGAGGAGTCCACTTTAGTCTTGTAATCAGATTTATTTTCAAAATAAATAAAATAAACTCAAAATAAATGTTTTCGTTGTTTCATAAAAAATTTTTTATACAATAGATTTTTGCCCAGAAGTATGCAATCGTTTTGAGTTAGCTTGTGACCAGTGAAATTTGTATGAAATTATGTTAAATTGCAGCTTGACCTGTTTCGGCAAACTACCGATTTCTTCAGTAAATCATCGGTCTGATCAAAAAGGTAGATTCAGGTACCTCAAAATTTAGGGAATATATTTTTTTGTAGAACATTTTTTAATATGGTGTTATTGGATGTGGTCGGTTTTCATTTATAAATAAGACCTCGCTATTACGAGTATTGCTTTAAGCCGTCGTTAGTAAATACCAACAACTATCAATAGTAAAGGCATTCATGAATGAATTCAACAATAAATTAATGAGCATTGTATGCAAAATTAAGTTAATTAATTACACGTTTATGGTAAGTGTTTTCTGAAACACTCTTGCGCTTAATCACTGAGTTATTCTTATGCATTTTCATTGTTTTCCTTGTCAATTCCATTGTGAATTTATATTTATATGTATTTTTATCATAAACAATTGTTGAAAACATTCTCCATATGCACATAATAAACATTTAAATAAGTAATACATGTATTTCCTATCTACTCGTATATGTATGTATGTGTGTATGGATGGTATGTGTATTTGTATATGTGTGAATGAGAATAAAATGTTTAAAATTCTCTTCTTCCTTTTTTTTTATACATTTACATTGTACATATTTAAGAAGCACAACTTTTATACATACTCTGATGTATGTTACCCGGTAAATTACAACATGAACAATTATTAATGTACAATAATTAATGTGAATATGTAGGCGTAGAAATACAAGTAGATTTAAGTGTAGGTCAAAAATTCCGTTCAAATGCAAAATAATTGCATCAAGTATTGCGAATGTTTAAAACGTTTTGAACGCTCTCGTGTCGTTTTAACAACTAACTGAAACCGATCGTTGTTTTTTGTTAAAGCATCGCTTGAAAAATATGAGATTATCTTATTTACAGTAATCCCCGGTTAATCGAGTCGACCGATACTCACCTGTACAACTTACGCCTCAATTTACCGGGCGTACAAATACAAAATTTACCGATGAATTTTAAAATATATTTTAAAGTTTGTTTGTCCTTGTTCTATTTTTCTTTCCTATTCTAGTGATCCATTTTCCAATACTTCATATTTTTCAGTATCTTTCCTTTTTGATCCTATTCTTTCTTGCTTTCTTCTTCTATTCCTACTCTTTCCATATTTCTTCTTTTCTTTTATCTTTTTGAATGTATCAAAACGTTCGGATGTCTCCATATTTGTAATTTTCTATCTTTTGATTTTTTCCTAACAAATTCATTTTGTTTATATTAAATACGAATTCCCAGTGTTTAACGTCCAGTCTATAGCCCCCTTAATACAATCTGTCAACTTTTTAAGTAATTCAAACCGCAATTAAACATTGGTTCTTCGAGCCGGATCTTTAAATTCAAATAAGTCACCCCGGAGTTATACGAAGTTTAAAAGTCAAATTTTGAAACGCAAATTAGCAACGCTTAGTTTTTAGGAGATTACTGTACTCACATCTTACTCGTTTGGATCGCTTACCTCTCTTCATAAATAACGATTTACATATTTACATATTTATGTGTGTAATAGACCAATCCGGTTTGTATGGAGGATTTTTGAAGTCGAAATTGTCATTCATTTTTTTTGGCAAAGCCCTCTGATTTGATTCGAATTATTCGATATTTTGTTCAAAATCAATTGAATCCAAATTTTGAACTGAAAATGATTAGAAAAACAATGAAGAATATACATATATCATTTTAATAGCAAAAAATCAATCCACTCTAGTGTGTGCATAATGATCTCAACACATCAACACACATAGTCTCGATCGTCGATCTCAGTTAGTTCTGAGGTGTGAGAAGATTGCCGCTTAGTACGAATTAGACCGTGAAAAGAGCGTAAATGCGTAGTAGCAAACATTACAGATAGCGGTGTTCCAAATGCTACAAATTCATTACGCTATATGATGTGATTTTGTGTTTTTTTTTATGGGAATCATTTTTGGACTATATCATGAACCTTAAGCACTATCCAACTCTTCGTGCACTCTCTTTGGGACACCCATAATAATAGTTTCCTGCCGTGAATTCGGTGAACACATCTTGTTCGGAAAGGTGGATTGGTATACTAAAATTACTACCTACGAATTCCACAACAGTTCCAAGCACAGGGATCATTGTAATCCCTTGTGAAAGGGTTGTAAAAATCCCAATCCCTGTATTCATTGTCATCTTTCAAACCATGAGTGCTTTATATAAAAGTAAGTGTCTAATCTGAATTAAGATCAAATCGGATACATAAATGTTTCTCTCCGAGTTACAGTTTTCTGTTGTTTGTTGTTGTTCCCTACAGCAGACACAGTCGGTCTGCACCGGGGGCTCCATTTTCTGGTCTCAAATTGATGTTATAAATGCACATTTTACTGTCGTTTTGCTGTTGTTATAAACTAATAAAGAATACCTCAAAATAAAGGAAAGTGTATTTTACTTTTGCAGTAATTTAATTTACGTTTGTCAGCAAGCTACTACATATTTTGATTTATTTGTATTTAATTGGGTAATATTCGTATTTACTAATTGGTTGTCTACAGCGCGGTCCACAAGCCAGTCTCTTTTTAAAAAATAAATAAAATTAACAAAAATCAATTATTTTCAGTATACATATTATGGCTTCACGTAGAACGAGCAAAACTTCCCATTATTAATAGAATTCGATGTGACTGCTACGGCTGGCTTCTACTGCCAAGCATCCTCGCAACCCATTTTCCCATTTCCCAACACCTTGATGGCAGTTTCTGTCACTATCCCACGAATGGCTCGGATGATTTTCGCCTTAAGGCCCTGAATAGATTCTGGATTGTCCGTATAACAATGACATCATCACGACGGCTGATAAAAACTTTACCGACTTTTGATGGGCTGTGTGGCATGGCGCGCAATCGAAACATCGTCCAAGACCAAGTCTTCCATTTCACCCTACATTCAGTGTGTGTGATACACACTGTGGAAGTGGAAATGTTTTGTATTTATATTTATTCGCAATGCCACAACAGCCCCTGAGAGACTTGATCGAGTTTTTTACTTTTAAGGTAATGTTAGCAAATACCAAAATATCTGATAAATATCTGGTATTTTTTGAAAATGGTGTAAATGGCATAAACCCCCTTTTTGAGGGGGGGATTCAATGACAGAAGGAACGTGTTACAAAATTTTGTTATCTCATTGTGCCAAACGATGCTTGTTGCTTCAAACGTAAAATTTGTATTTGTTAAGAAAATTATTTTTCCTTTTAGTCTTTGAAGACCTCAATCTAGTTACTTCAGGACCAGATTGTGTGAGAACTAAACATGATTGCGAAATATCGAAAATTAGAAGCGTGAAGCAAAATTTTAAATTGTTTTGCACTGTGACATCAATCATAAGAAAACAATAAAATACATCATACATAAAAAAAGCAGAAATCACTATTTCAAAAAGAAAATCAACATTGTTTTTTTCAACGAAATTTAATTTTGTAATGTACTTATTTTGTATTTACATACAATTCCCCATTTTAATCGTTCTTTACTCCATTGACGATGATCATATAGCGCAATGTATCTGTAGCATTTGCAACAATTTCCAGAGATATTGAACGCTCTGCAATACCGCCATCTGTAATGTATGCTTGAGATACAAAGCCCACATTACCCTCAAGATAAAGGTCGACTTTTGTGATTATGACATTCGGAGTATCATCTGCACTTTCATTCGCCACAGGATAATTTACGTTGACAATGATTTCGTCTTGCACAGTATCAAACGTTAAAGTATTTTGATAGGAATAAATTGCAACAGCGCCTGAAAGTAGATAAGAATAACTCTAACATGTACATATCTACAAGGGTACGTACATTAGCAAAATGTGCATATTTAGCTTACCATTAATTTCATTGCCCAAAGTAAAATGCTCCACAGTGTTCGGTGCTGCAACTGTCAATTGCAAAACCTTCGAATTTTGTGAAATTTCTTGAGCTTGCACATTAGATGGCGCTGCTCGTATTGTCATCAATTGAATTGATATCAATAAAGTTAAAATGATAATTTTCGTCATTTTGCTTCTACTTCTTTGAATTGACTACTTTAAGCAAGTGCTAGTATTTTATTCCTCAGTTGAATGTAATCTGCACTGGTGCAACTTTTATATGTGGCCTTTTATACATTCTTTTTAACATCAAAGCTAGGTGCATCAACTGTGTGACTATAAACATGAAATTGAAATCAATCACACGACTTGTAGTTACATTTCAGTATCTCTGTATCTATTTGTTGGCATTCTGATAATTTCTGATAATGTAAATTGGTTTCTGATAAAAATTTCACATTGATCAACTTCTTTACACCCGAAACACAAAAGCTTAAAAGTAAAAAATGAAAAATACTTTAGAGGAACTTCGAACATTTTCGGATAGTGTTTTTATTTTGAATTTGTAGCCTTGGTATGTATAAGTAGATAAATCCAATTTGAGCCGGTCTTTGTTATTTTTCATTGGTGGCTACACGATACTTTGCTATGAGATAAATTCCATGGCAAAAAAGAAGTTGTAAGACAAAATCTGTAAAAACCTAAAAATCCACCACCCTCAAAAGTTGGAGGGTAATGTGGTATAGATGCGTAGTTACTGTACTGTGCAACAAGAGATTTGATCAACGATTTCATAAATATTTCGGCCCATTGAATCCAAATCTGTTTTTCGTTTTCTCCACACAGGAATAAATGTATAAATTGAATCTTTCCATCTGATTTTTATATACAATGAATCTGAAAAATGTGTTGCTCGTGCAAAACATTTAAGGTCTCTAATCTAATGGATATATTCTAACTCCCTCTGTTTTTCCAGAATACACTCAGAGTTCATTTTGTAATGAACTAAATATAAAAGTTATACTCTTATTTATCAGCTTACTTTCTTTTAATACACAATTTTTATTTTTTTTATTGATAAATTTAACATACAGGGTGTACCCCTATGAATGCAGAGCATTGTGTTGAATGGAAGGAAGATTGATAGGTGGGAGGAAGAAGGAGGGAGAATGAGCGAGGGAGCGAGGGACAGCCATTGTGACAAATGTTATGCTGTTATTCAAATCTTGAAGAAATACACAATAAATTTATTGGTATTGGTCGTAATATAACACAATAGCCACCATCTAGTGTACCACAAAAGTCGGTTTGTAGCACTCCTAACTATACTTTACTTTTAACGGCACAACAGCCCATGGAGGGCCTAGGCCGATCTTTTCGCATCCACTTATGTTGTGCGTGTTATATTTGTACATGAATGGAAAGGACCTACAGTTTAATGCCGAATCCGAACGGCGAAGTGAAAAGCTTTTCATTGGCAATTTTTAGTCTTGTAGGTTTGCCATTGCCTGCCAAGAGTTGGTGCCGTGTTTTGCTACTTTTTCTTTTTTTGATTTTGCCTGTGCCGAGATTCGAACTCCGGACACTCTGCGTAGCAGTCTAACGCATTACCACTACGCCACAGCGACCAATACAAAACATATAAAATAGCGAACGAATAATGAAGATTTACAAAATTAATCACTTATTTTTTTACATTATTACTTTATTGATTTTTCTATTACTTTATCCGTATTCAAAACTGAATTATACAACAACCGCCTTTTTCTTTTAGGAAATTGCAATAATTTATGAGCAAAAAGAAAGGTGTAGTTTCTTTCAACTGATTAGCCGTTAGCAGTTTCTTTCAACATATTATCTTCTGCCATATTTTTTTTAATTACGCAGCCTTTGCACTAAGCTATTACAACCAGAGATATGAATAACTTATACCACAAAACGCTTCTATACCACAATACTCGAAGTTCCTCTACTTTTAAAAAGTATGTTACACACTCTATAGATTTTCGAATTGTGAAGCCTAAATGTATGTGAAGATTTATTTGATCTACATACAATTTTATGAGGAATCTAAAATATAAATTGGTAAATTTGAAAGCTTATCATGAACTAACATACATATTTCAAGAATTCATTAACCCTCTACCAGCCCTCGCAATGGATAAAAACGTGATTTCTCCCGGAAAATAGTCATAAGTAAGGCAGCTAATGGGTTATTACACATTCCTACCAAATATTATATGGAAAATTCTACTATAAATTGCTGAGCACACAAACAATCGCATATGTTGTCTTATGCTTAATCACACTTATGGTAATTTGTTGGAAATGGGCAAACTTTAGGCGCGCATAAAATTTAAAAACCTGCTAGGTTAGGTTAGGTTAGAGTGGCTGCCCTATAGTAGGACACATTTAGGCCAGACACACTTCCCCTTTGTGATACCACAGGATCCAAACGACCGAGTGGCAATTTGTTATCACTTTGTGGTTTTGCCATTGCCTGCCAAGAGGTGTGCTTGTACACTTTCTTATAATTCGCATTTACCTCATATTGGTAAGAATGGTATGAAAGAGAATTAACCACCAGACTAGGATGGAAATCGGACCCGTAACCTCACGGATAAGAGTCTAGTGCCCTACACACTAGATTATCAAGGTCGTCTTGAGCTAACTTTGCCAAAAACCTCAAGTATTTTGTTACTGTATATGTACATATGTATACAGAGCAGAGGATCTATAAAAAATACATATCCAGGAATTGGCAACAGAAAAGCCTCGACTCCTAATGTGAGTGGAGACTATTTATTTATTTTTGAAAGGAAACATGCGTCAAAGAGGATCCGCAGGAAAAAGTTATTGTTGGTCTAAAATTAATCATAAACTTCGTTTAATGACGAAATTTGGTTGGTCAACGAGTAATTTAACGTATCTGATATTGAGGAAAAGGGCTTGGATGCAATATAGGTTTTTTCGATGGGTTGAGGGTGTGAATTCCAGAACAACCATTGAGAAATCTTTATTTTATTTGTAAAATATGAGTGGACTTTGGGAAATTTTTATGGCAATATAAACTTATTAAACTATGTACGTGAAAATAAAATTTCACTTGCGAAATAACCTTAACCTAAAATTTTGTAGAAAACTAAAATAAAATAATAAAATAAAATGGCGAAACGGTTCTTATAGTTATATTAAATTAATAAATAAAAGATTTTCAACTTTTATTCATATCGAAATGTGTACACTTGAAGAAAAAATGATGTTAATTATAAACAATAAAAGATCGTTTACATACTTTAGTAAGGTGCAAATCGTCGGCGGCAGCTGTGGCGAAGTTAGCAGTGTAATGGACTGGTATGGAGGATACCCGGGTTCGAGAGTGATGTGAAAAGCTCATTGTGTTATAAAGAAAGATGAAGAAGAAGTGGGTCCAACCGGATGGTGTCGGTCACAAATCTGCTTTCTTGTTTAACTAATTTCGATTTAAAGCAATAAAAAATAAGTGTATTAAATAAAATTGAGTTTAGAGAAATTATCAAAACTACAATTTATCACATTTGTTTTTGGGAATATAAAATTTATGAGAACTGGCATGTTAGCAAAATATCATGGCAAATATATTAGCAGTTTTTGACTGTACTCCTTAATGATTAGAATTAATATTGTTAACACTATGTATAGTAGTATAGTATTTATTTCACGTCAGGACTTTGAAAAATATTAACCCAAAGTGACCATCGATAATCAGATACACATAAAGATCATTAAATTGAGGGCTGTCTGTGCATCCCAAAGTTACTTTTGCTTAATCAGACGAACGTGTCAAACAAAGTTCACGGTTGATAAGACAACCTTTTAGTCTATAAGAATATATGGTAAATAGTTTTACCCGAAAAAGTTTGCTCTCCCAACTAAAAGAAAGTAATCACAGATTTGAAGAAAACACCTTTTTTCCACCATTAAATTATGTAATGTTCTATGTATATGTACATTTGAATGTTTCTATATATTTCAATGGGTTTTATTACCAGTTTTTACCGTACCAGTTGGATTTCAGTGCACTAATGGACCGTTTCGCTTCAGCTGAAGCACTAAAAGCGGATTTAATGGAAAAAGTATGAAGCAAAGTAATAATTAATCTGTAACATATGATATTTCTAGATTTTTTAATCAGTTATACTCCGGTATAATTAATATCTGATATACCTGATCTCTTCATTATTATGTTTTATCCAATTTTTTTTTAACTAAAAATTAATGATCTTTGTGTATAGGAGTACATTTTAAAAGGCCCATAAGCTGGTCATCCTCTTTCTCCCGCCGCCCGGATTTTCTGCCTTCTCACTGCTCCTAACCACGTGGGTAGGTTACAATTAATATATTGCTATTTTTCACAATTTTCAGGTTAACTGCTTATTAGTTTGTTGTATTTCTATAAGCAGTAAGGAGTATGCCATTCGAAGTTGATTCTGAACGAAAACAGTGCATGCTCAAGATCAATATTTGCATAGGAAATATGTAATTGTAAAATCTTTACAATTACATTAAATTGAAAGCGTATATAAGATTTTCAAATGATGAGTATTTTTGTTGGTATCCTATAATGGATCGACGTCGATCAACATGGAAATTTTTCCTAAGAAAAAGAGGATATATCTCCCCCATACATACCCCTCTGAAGCCTCATTTCATTTAATCTTTGACGTTCGAGTTATTATCCAACTTTGTACTTCCAGTTTACATGCCTTTTCGTTAATCAGTGTCACCAGCCCAAAAGCAAACTTCTAAAAAATTGTATGGGTTTAATTATTTTTCGATCTAAAAAATTGGACTCAATAACATTTTTTTTTTAATCTGTGTTATTTGTTTATCGCATTTCAGAATATATGAAAAATGTGTAGTTTTTTGTACTATGTTTTTATACAAATCCTCCAATAATGCTATGTAAAATCCAAGACAGACAATTTGTAACGTTAATATACTACATATATCCTACAGAAAGTTTCACCTTAAAAATACCTTACTGATACCTCAAATAGTTTTCCACGACTTTTATTAAAACTTGGAATAGATCCAACATTTCATCAAATCACATTAGTAATTTAGACTATGATTATCGGAGTCAGAATGAAATTTTACTTCCGAAAAGTCGTTTTTCGTTCTACGAGGAACACCTTTGTCAAACTTTGTAAACTAATGTAAAATCAAAAATAAACTGATTGTATTTGTACATAATTGGTTCTTCTTCTTCTTTTAATGGCACAACAGCCCATGGAGGGCCTAGGCCGAGCTTTTCGCATAATTGGTTAGACTGTGGACTAATAATATCTTAAATTTTGCTTCTAGCGATAGTTTTCGAAAGGTGTCCTAAAGAACTTGCTATATATTATGTATATATAATAAAATGATATAAATTTTGTAATAACTAAACAAAGAATATGGAAAATTTTGATTTATGAACTAACTGATAAATTGATATTAGGTTATACATAACAAATTTAAAAACAAGTGATGCGTTTTGAACCTTAAACAATCGAATGTCATTGTTGATCAAGACGAAATACGCCGCACTAAACGCTGCGACAACAGCTGAAGAGCTGATTCCTCATTAGCGTCGAGACAAGAATCCGAGAGTATGAATCATAAACAGACCGAAATTTAACTTAGCAGTGCACACCTTCTGGGCTCAGCTATAATTAACCTTTGTTGTATAAGGTGCACATGTATGTATGTAAGTATGTATACATATGTATGTAAATATGTATGTAATTACATATGTACAAAAATAGACAATGCACCGACACAAACAATACCACATACAGTAATTTCTGGTTAATTGCGTTCTCCGTTTAAATGATTCTGAATTCATACCAATTTAAATTTTCAGTTAATTAATTCGCGCCTAATTGAGTTCTGCGCTTACCCGTAATTGGGTCGAAAATTCTATTTTTCACATCAACAAGTTCTAAAATTTTCCCTATTTTTTTTAGCAATTTCATAATTTAGTTGATGTATAAATAATATATGTACATCGGTGTCGGGCAATTTTGATTTTCCTATTCACAAGTAAATAGGATCACATTCTCTGCCGGCGCAATGGTCTCACACGTACACTATAAACTTCTTCGTGTAGCTTACGAACTATTGACGAACAATGGAATTCGGGCGAAGTTTGGGAGCAATTTTTTTACGCAAATCATGTTAATTGACTTTCAGCATTCATATAAGCAAGATCTCGCTGTGCAATCTTTTAACACTGAAGCGTTGTCGCTCTTTCAGATACAGACATAAGCAGCATGCATGATTATGTATTGGTTTGCCCGCCACTGATATACATAAGTACATAACATTGCTAGATAAATAGTATCTTAAGTATCAGTTCTATGTATTACGATTGTGTGCAATATATGTATTTTCGTAAAATCTGGATTGAACCAAAAATTGTGCTTTTACGTTGAAGCAATTAGCCGGGGATTACTGCTCATACACACTTATGTATGAACACGGGTATGTACACATTCATTTAAAATTTCCAGTTTGCGGTTATTTTTTTATTTATACTAAGTAATTCTGTTGTTGTTTTGTTGTTTGTCTTTCTGTTGACCACTATGTATATTTGCTCTCGCTTGCACACTCCAGCTCAGCTGGCCACAATGAAGCTTCAATCTCCAGTGAAGCAAGTAATTTGAATCTCTATCTCAAGCCAGAGATCGTGACTTTTACGGGGCACTCGCTTATTTATTTCGCTCTAAGAACACAAACCTTTTCATATACTCGTAAATCTTCAAGCCGCTTTCTTTTGTATACCCTCTCACGCTCTCGTTCTCTTGCTGTATGTATCTCGTTAAGCGCCTCTGTTGCGCTCTGAATTGAAATTGATACATGAGAGTTTGTTAACAGATCCATTTAGTTTCAGTATTGTTTGGTACATGATCTAGTGCAGTTGCTTGGTGCGTAAATAGTGCAGTGAAGGTGGAAAGAAAAATAAACGCGAATACATTTTCTAGCTTCTTCTTTTCAATCGGTAATTAGTACATATAGAACAAAAAAAAAAAAAAAAAAAAAAACTCTTATTTCCTTTGGAAATTAACGAGATAGTTTCGCTTACTTTTCAATATTTCCAATGTATATATGGAAAACCTATCGAGCTTGTTGGTTCGTGTAAATTGAAAATTAATAAGTAGGTTGACTGGCAAATCGGGACGCACCCCAATACAATATATGTATGTACATCAGGAAAAATAGTAAAATGTTTTTGTATAACACGGAATCCGTAAGATTGATTAGAAAATATTATAAATATTTATTTAATGTAAATTAAAGATGTCAATGATAGAACTGACGGTGTCATTTTACCATATAATACAGGGTGTTTTTTTAGAAGTGTGGTTTTCCAGAAGAAATAAAACGCATATACTTTAATGATATGGTCAAGAATTTAGCTTTATTATAAAGATAAGGATTTGCCATTATGTTTTTAAAACGATTTCGGGCAAGTGTCTGATTCGAATAAATTCCAGCCGAGAGGCCCAATTTCCGAACACTTTTTGCAGCAATTGGGGCCGGGCCGTATGTCAGTAATAACGCGCCGATTCTCTTCCAAGGCGTCAATCGTCTCGGGCTTATCTGCGTAGACCAGCGAATTCACATAACCCCACAATAAATAGTCCAGCGGTGTTAAATCGCACGATCTTGGATGCCACGCCACAGGCCCACGACGCGAGATAATGCGCTCACCAAAAGTTTCCGTCAATAAATTGATTGTTTCCTTGGCTGTATGGCATGTAGCGCCGTCTTGTTGGAACCAAAGGTCGTCCACATCAACATCCTCCAATTCAGGCACGAAAAAGTCATTAATCATGGCTCTATAGCGTTCCCCATTGACTGTAACATTATGACCGGCTTCATCTTTGTAGAAATATGAACCAATGATTCCTTCTGCCCATAGAGCACACCAAACAGTGACTTTTTGAGGATGTAACGGCGTCTCAACAATGGCTTTTGTGTGTGGATTATGATCACTCCAAAAGCGGCAATTTTGCTTATTAACCTACCCATTCAACCAAAAGTGAGCCTCATCACTGTACAAAAATTTCTTGTGAAAATCGGGATCGGTGTCCATCTCGTTTTGGGCCCATTCACCGAACGTGCGACGCGCTTAATGTTCGTTCGGCTTCAATTCTTGAAATGGCAAACCAACCTGAGCATAAATCAAGTGATAGCTGACAAAAAGACCAACTCCGAAAAAAGTATTGCGAGATTGAAAACCACACTTCTAAAAAAAAGCACCCTTTATTTAAAAGTCATCACTGACTGTTCAACAAGTCGGTATGTTGTTCATGCTTCATGCCTATTCATTATATTAAATTGGAAATATTTATAGGTAGCAAATAATATAGAATTTAAAAAGCCGATAAGAAACATGCACTGGAATAAATGCAAATAATTAACTCTTGTGTTTAGGAACGAGTACAAAAAAAAAAAAATATATTAGATAATATCAAAATTAAAAACAAAAACCAAAAATACAAAATGAAAGATTGAAGTTCAATTTAAATTTGTTGTGTAATTGTTTATTTGCAGTTTTTCCTGTTTTAATTCTGTGCGCGGGTCGTTAAGTGAAGTGGAGTGGAGTTGCATTGACTTTGGCTCAAGAATAACCCACACAGAGAACTAATCCTTCTGTTATTGCAACTACTTGGTTGTTAATATTACACAAAAATGTTGCTGACCTCTCGTTCACGATACTGGCCGCCGTTGAATGTCCGGCATCAGCAGCGAAATGTAGCAGCATTGTTTTCGATTTTATTATGCATTGGATTATTGGCGAAATTCACGTTGGCGCAAGAAGGTACGTTGCTGCTTGTTTGACAGGAAATATATTCATACATACGTACATATACTACTTATGTACATATGTTGTATACTGCTTTACACGTGACTTATATTTTCTAGTGATTATTGTTTGCCTGTGTTGAAGTAACGGTACATAGTACGAGTATATGCCCTGCAAACTGTTAGTTTAAACGACAGACTTATTCGCAGGCCTTAATATTCTAGTTCCTAGCACCTTCTTCTGGTCTATGGCAACTCTGGACAACAAAAGTGAAAGCCGCTAAAGGGAGGTATCGCATAGAAAGCGTCCGGAATCATTTTAAATGTTGCCTCATTACAAACTGATGGCCGCTTTAGATTCCATGATAAGATTTATTGGGAGCTACGAATTCGTAACTGTTACCACGGCATCTGAAATAAGGGTGATTAATATATTATTCGTTTCGGCATTTAAGTTCAGAAGAATTTTGCTCCATTAGCCGAGGATAGAATCTCCAAATAAATGGAAATTAATGAAATTAGTAAAGTTCGAAAGTAGGGAGCGAAAATATCAATACAAAAACCAACAACAAATCAAGATATTTAGTATAAATAAAAATAAAAAAATAACCGCAAACTGGAAATTTTAATTGTAACTACATACCATAATTCCCGTCTCCGTACATTATTGCGATTTCAGATTAATAGGTCAATGCAATATATTGATAAGAGCATTTATAGTTATAATTGAAAACAAGCCATTATTTTTGATTTGTATTTTCCAAATTCTTATCATGAGAACACAATTTTGAATGTTGTATTTTCCAAAGCTGATTTCTCAATAATTTCTACTTGAATCATTCATTAAAAATGAACAGAAAAACAAAATATTTGCAGTTTTGCACCTTTCGCCTTCTTAGAGTGTTGCTTGCATATTATTTTCCATGGTAAATTAAACTGAGTTCTTTCCATGCGAAACAAATTCCTCTAAATATTTTCAGACTGATTGAGTTTTTCACCGAATTGTTTCGGTTGAATGTTCTCTTTTTTATAAACAACCAAGCACTCGTCGTTCGAATTTTCGAATAGAACATCAGCGTTCACTTTGAATCTCGTAGTTTTTCATACCCTACCCACTGTGTACAGGGTATATCAGACTTGATCGTGTAACTATTGTTTGGAACGCCCACAATTAGGAGTCGTAGGTGCGTTTTTTATGAATGCAGAGCATTGTGTTGATTGAAAGAAAGATCGATAGGAGGGAGGAAGAAGGAGGGAGAATAAGAGAAAAAATCTGTAAAAATTTCAATAAAACGCATTGTATTTACAAAAGTATACGAAATGTGAAGAGTTCAGAAAGTACCTAACTTAAATCACTAGTCATAAAACTAGTATGTAATATTCTATTATATTTACTAAAGGGTGATTTTTTAGAAGCGTGGTTTTCAATCTGTCAATACTTTTTTCGGAGTTGGTCTTTTTGACAGCTGTCACTTGATTTATGCTCAGTTTGGTTTGCCATTTCATAATGAATAGACTTACGCCTGAATAATGTTTGCGAATTATTGAAATTTATTATCAAAATTCATGCTCTGTGAAAAAAGTGTTTCGCAAGCTACGCCCATTTTGGCTCAATGGATACGTGAATAAGCAGAATTGCGGTATTTGGAGTGAACACGGCAATTCAGCAGCTACCAATGCATCCCGAAAAATACACTGTTTGGTGCGGTTTATGGGCAGGCGGCATCATTAGGCAGTACTTCTTCAAAGACGATGAAGGCCGCAACGTTACGGTCAATGGAGAAAGGTACCGTTCGATGATAACAGACTTTTTTTTCCGAAAATGCAACAATTGGACTCGTCCAACATGTGGTTCCAACAGGACGATGCAACATGCCACACTGCACGCGAAACCATGCATCAATTGAGAGACGAATTTGGTGAGCAGTTAATCTCACGTTTTGGTGTAGTCAATTGGCCACCAAGATCGTGTGATTTGACCCCGTTAGACTATTTTTTGTGGAGCTATGTTAAGTCTCTTGTCTATAGGGACCAGCCAAACACGATTACTGCTTTGGAAGCCAACATTGAACGTGTCATTTGTGAGATTCCGGCCAAAATGTGTGAAAAATAAGCCAAAATTTGACCTTCAGAATGGACCACTTGAAGCGTAGCCGGGGGCAACATTTAAGTGAAATTATCTTTCAAAAGTAAATGGAAGGAGTTGATTTATCGATCCAAATAAAAATTTCATTCACTTTTGTAAAATTTTTGTGTTTTTTTTTCATTTTCAAAAACTAAACTCTTATAAAAATCACCCTTTATAATAATGCTTTAATTACTCTTTTGGTTTCTTTTAGAGGGCGATGCGTGCCAAGTACGAAGAACGCCTGGAGTTTGCACTCCAGGTAGCAAATGCATTGGCTTTGATGACAGAATGAAACAACTTGGACTAACGCCGGACGATGTCGTTAGATGCGGAATTGGGTTACGCGAGGAAATAGTTTGCTGCCCTGAAGAAACAACAACCAGGTGGATAATACATATACAAATAATGCTTACACATTACACATTACGGGTTTTTAAGCACTTTAAATTGTATCTGTAGTTTTCTATTACATATACATCCATAAGTAAATATGTATGTACACTCTAGACTAGTTATGTATGTATGCTTACATACCTATTGCTATCTACATCTATGCTTTCGCTTTTCCTTACCTTTTGCCTTTCCATCCTTAGTGTAATAACTACAACCATGACTACCACTTCTACCACTACTACTACTACCACCACTGAACAACCACAATTAATAATAAATGGTAATGTACTGGACAAAGATTCGGATTACTATGATTTAGCAAAATTATTAAATGGACAAAATCGACAAAATGAACAAAATAACAATGGAGTTGACATCGGCTTCGGTACCGGTACCGGTACCGGTAATTGGCAACCCAATCCACAAATTGGAAATCCAAATAATAATTTCCAGAACGTAAATAGTAATCAAATGGGCAGTCAGTGGGAGAATAATAGACAAAATGTGAGAAATAATTTCCGAAATATGAATAACGATCCAAATAACAACTTCCGAAATGTTAACTCTGAAATGAATAACAATGCAAATACAAATTTCCGCAACTTAAACAATAACGGGCCAAACCCGAACCATAATTTCCGAGCCATGAACCAGAACCCAATGAATAATAATTGGCAGCCTAATGAACAATTTGTAAATCCTAATAGTAATTTCCAAGATATGAACAACAATCCCAGGGGTGATTCTTGGGGAAATGGACCCAACCAAAATATCAGAAATCACGATCCAATGAATGCACAATTTGTGGGTCCCAATAATAATTTCCAATCCACACACAACAATCCAAGCGGTAATTCGTGGAGAAATGGACCCACCCCAATTAATAATTTCCAAAAACTTTCTTGGGAAAATGGACCCAACCCAAATATCAGGAACCAGATTCCAACGAATTCACAATTTGTGGTTCCAAATAACAACCCAAACGGTAATTCGTGGAGAAATGGACCCAATCCAAATAATAATTTCCAAAAAATTTCTTGGGAAAATGGACCTAACCCAAATATCAGAAATCACGATCCAATGAATGCACAATTTGTGGGTCCCAATAATAATTTCCAATCCACACACAACAATCCAAGCGGTAATTCGTGGAGAAATGGACCAAACCCAAATATTAATTTCCAAAATACAAATAATAATCCAAGGGCAAATGGACAACGTCAACAACGACAAAAACCGAGCTTAATACAATGGCCAAAAAGTAATAATTCGAATGGTGACACTAATAATCGTCTCGAGAATGTTATAGCGGCGGATCCAATTGCTACAATTAATAACAAGTTGAGAAATGAAGGGTTAAATATCGTCCAAGCTACTTTGCATGAGACCAATGGGTCACATCAGCCGCAACAAGAATTTAATAGTTTCAATTTCCCAACAACCACCACGCCTACTGTTGCACCAAATACATTTTTGGAGGATCCATTTCAGCGATTTCAATTTCGACCACAAACTTTCGACAATGATATTGAACACATTAACTCTAATGACATATCTGTGGATCGAAGGTGGCTTATAAATTTCTATATTTCTTAAACACATTTCTGTTTCGTAGCTCTGTATATGTATGTAAATGTGCTTGCGTTTATGTATAATTCTCAGTAAATTATTTATTTCTTATGTATTTATGTATGCACTCCTAACTTCTATATCTTCTAAATAGTGTCACTACACAACTACCAATTCTTACTCCCCAGCCGACAATTGCAAAACGCATGGGTGATAGTGCCGCAAAGCGTGGTAAGTATGATTATAAGATTTAGTCTAGCTCCTTCACAACTTTGTCTTTATTATCTCAGCTAGTGTTCGAGTGCAATGTGCGTGTGCTTCTAAATAACCTTCTGTATATTTCAGCTTGCGCTGATATTGAGAAACAGCTTCAACCCCTCTTAACACCACACATAATTGGTGGCACACCAGTTGAACTTGGTGAATACCCACATATGGTAGCGATTGGTTTCTCCACCATTGGTAATCAAGGCACCGGTGGGCCATACAGTTTCCGTTGTGGTGGTGCGCTAATCGACCACAGATTTGTATTGACCGCGGCGCATTGCGTAAACCACCACGAGCTCACGCCAGAAATCGTGCGTATGGGTGTAGTCAATTTTACTGACCCCGATCAGATGCGAACAGCGGTCGAAATAAGAATATCGGTTAGTATCAATATTTTGTAGTTCTCTAAATGAGTTAAGTCCGGTTAAGTGATTTTCATTTGGGTTCTTTATTCAGGAAACGCACATACATCCCAACTATAAAAGTAGCAGTACATATAATGATATTGCTGTATTGGAACTGGAAAGAGATGTTCGATATACTGAAACAGTGTTTCCGATTTGCTTGTACACTGACTTTGAAGATCCGCCAGCAAATTTACCACTTTATGTTTCCGGTTGGGGCACCATCAATACACAAAGTTCGCAGTACTTGCTTAGTAGTTGCATTATATTACACAGTGTGCACTGTTTTTACTCCATCAAGGAAAATATAATATCATTTACTTGTTCTAATTTGGCGGAAAAAACTAAATTTTAAATTCGCAAAATTTCGATTTCAAGTGCTGTCAAGTTTTGACTATGCAAATCCTTCCTTCCTCCTTCCAAATATGCATTTAATTTTCTTTAATTTTGCTTTAGATTCCATGACAAATTTTGTCCAAAAAAAATGTGTCGTGGAATGGGCAAAATACATAAGGAAATAATATTTTCCTTGATGGAGATAAAAAAAAAAAAATGTCAAAATGTGCATCCTGTATTATTTATGTATATTTCTATTGTTATTGTTGACGGCTTTTGGCTTTTGATTGCAGCACGTGAAACCTCCACAATTTTGCTAAAGGCGCGTCAGCAGATTGTTGCAGCGCAACGCTGTAATGAGAGCTATGTGCGCCAAGGGTTAAATCGGCGCATCAGTGAAGGCATTGTGAGAACACAGCTATGCACCACTGACCCCGAGCAGAAGAAGGATGCCTGCCAGGGTGATTCTGGTGGACCGTTGACTCTGGTGCTCGATGAATCTAAGAACCAGTATAGTTTGGTTGGTGTAATATCTGCTGGTTTCTCGTGTGCTAGTTCCACGCCTGGTCTGTATTCGCGTGTCGCAGCGTTTGTGGATTTTATTGAGAGTATTGTCTGGCCAACGACACGATAAACGACAATGTGGACCAGCTATGGATATGTGGAGGACTGTAGTGAAATACGAATTTATTTGTGTGATATTGATGTTTACCTGGAGAGCGATTTTAAAATAATGAAAGAAATGGACAATTCAAAATGAGTTTTTATAGAGATTCACAATTTCCATTTAATGCAAATAAGATTGCTCCGAATTATTGGTTTGCACTGTCGTTTGCGCAACAGGCATTTCAATGCATTAAGGTGGTATACAAGAAAGTCGTCGTTGTTGCTGGTAGATGTGCAACATGTGGTTTCTTTAATTTCTCATATTTCCTCAACTTAGTCAATTTGATAAACACACAAATTCAAATGTAGCAATACATATTTACTATGCGCCTAAGCGCATGCTATATTTTGTAAATATTGGTTCTAATCGAGAGAACATTAGCAAATTAGAGAGCGTTAAAAGCTCAGAAAAGCTTTATTCAAGCTGACCAGCTTGCCGAAAACTACCATCAAATATTGAAAAGCTTTTCAAAATATTTCATTTATAATATGTTGAACGCCTGAAAAATCTTCAGTTTGCGGTGGAATCTTACGAACGTTGGTTCATAAATATAAGTTGCATAGAAATCCAAAGTAGTGAACATTTTTAAATAAACAAACAAAATCTGGATAATTTTATAAATAAATATAAAGTTAATAAGCTGAAAGAGAAAACAGTGTGTGTGTGTGTGCGTTTGTGTCGCAAGTGTTTACTGAAATTATGTAAATTGATATAAGTGAATAATATTTTAAAAGCTTAAAAATATTACCAAGCAACATTAAATATTTTTTGAAATACCTAACTAGTATTAATGAGTAAAAGTAAAATTATAATTCACATTTCAATACGTTGCAGAACATTTTCGACGCGCACCTAAAAGTATGCAACATTTAAGTGTAGTATTTAGTGTACAATATGTTTACCAAAAAGTAAAATAAAAGCAAACCATCCACTAGCCACTACCAAAGGATTATCTTCCCTCTTGCCACACACAAACAACAATAACTACAAATTGAAATGTGAGCGCAGGAAGTGTTGCACCTGCTTGATCTTTATTTATGGTTGCTAACAACAAAACCGTTTTTGATTGTAGATATCTATCTACCTAACCTAACTATCTAGTAACTAGCTGGCTTACCTTCTAACTAACTAGCTAACTAACTAACTATCTCCTCACACGATTATATCCGCACACAGAAGTGCACGTACATAATAAATAACTGATACGAGAGTGTAGATGTGAAGTATGCACCCCGCAACTTGTCGAACATTTGCGATAACATGTAAGTTTCAAGTGGTTCTTTCAAAATAAACTTTAAATACAACTCCCGACAAGATTTGAAGACTGACTGACTGAGCATATACCTCATATGTAGACACCTTCGCTAGCTATGGTTGCACATATTTATCGTTTAAAATTAGTACCTACAAATAGATTGTATCATATCTGGTATAAATCAATCTTATTCAAACATTTAATGTATGAAAAAGTAATCTTCGATAACAAATTTCTAGCTTGTTTAGCATTGCGTTAATAAATGTATATATGTATTGCAGTTATGTAACTACATATAGACCCTTGGAAATATGATATCAATTTAACACTTGTGAGCGCTAATCACTACAGACAGCAAAATATTCTAATGAATAAATTGCTGTGGAATGAATATGTTGTCACGAATCATGAAATTATATGCACTCGTATGTAAACCAATACATTTTTGCTGGTTGATAGGTTCAGCAGTTGACGGATTTTGCGAGCATTGAACAGCTACTTTGATTTTAACAATTCATCCAATTATAATATTTTAATTTTTTTTGACGTAAATCATTAGAAACAAGAAACAATCATTGACAATTATCACATATTTATTACATTTTGTTGAAGTGAATAAAACAAACGAAAGCTTTCGGTTTCAATGGCATTTGCAAAATTTATTACCACGTTAACATAAAATGTTTGAGAATGTTTTTGAAACTCATTTAACAGCTCACGATAAAGTAACAATGAGAATAATGGTTGAATACCTCCATACAAATAAGAATTTAAAAACGTGGAATTATGTCGAAAACACACTTATGCTCTACATACTACACAGTATGCATGAAATGTTTAAAGATCAGTTAAGCTCAGTTACGAATTCGGGAAGATTATTATTTTTTTTTACGAGCTGTTGTTTTGAAAACAACATGGAGGGCTCGGCCTAGCCCTGCATGGGCTGTTGTGCCATTAAAAGTAAAGTAAGTTGTTTTGCTCTCCATTTATGAAGAGAACTGTTTCAAGTTTATTTTAAGCGGCGTTTGCACGCGCCGATATTATCTTAAGACATTTCAAAAAAGTCACGCCCAATTGCCTGACACATCGTGTAGATTCGCTAAAAGAGAGTCTTGCGGCATTCTCTCGTGAGATTGTAGGATTGTTCCTAAATTTAAAAGACTTTTATTGTGAAAAAAGCAAAAGCAGAAATATGCTTAAAAATGATTACTTGGAATTGGGTGAATCAAATTGTAAAATGGAGAAATTTGCTGAAAATGGAAAATTTATGAAATTGTTGTTTTAACTACTTTCATTGCATTCGTAATAATAATTAAACTCGTAAGCTCTTTTTATTTATTTTATGCAGCAAATTAAAGTAAATTTGACTAAACTTTTTCGTTTAGGCAACATTTTACAATTTTGTCGCGTCCAGCAGCAGCTTTACTTGAAATATGTATCAGAAGTGGGCGTTATTTGACTTAGAAGGGAGAAGGGAGAAGAGGGAGAGAGAATTCTCGATATAGCTTGGATTGTTCTATTGGCAAGAAGCCCTATGTAAAAACTTCCATAGAATTTACAAAGGGTTTATAACTTTAAATTTAAATTAGAAATGGTAAAAAGCGAATGAATTTCGACTAACTTGAGCCCTTGAGCCAAGCTTACATAAGTATAACAGACCAGCATGAATCAACATGGGGCCAACTTGTAGCTTTTACCTACATTGAGACAGACGCGCTTGCGACGTCAATTCAATGCAAATTTTACACAGAGAAGGATTTATCCGACGTTAATATTCTTGGCTACTTGGCTATCCGCGCTTATTTCAGAGCTATGATCTGACGTCGTTTTTCCACTGGGCATTGATGCAAATTAATTTTTAGTTGATATGAATATTAATAAAGTTTTGATGATATACGAATATACGAATTTTGGGTGTGGTTATGAATTATGCTTTAGAGGTTTGTTTGCACTTGTATGCGTGCTACCATATTCTGTGTGCTGGTGGCAAGTGGTGAAACAATATTTCAATGTAGGAACAACTTAACAATTAGGCATACATATTTGAAATGGCTTCTTTTATCTTGTTTATTGATAAGCACTTTATGTTGGGTGCCATAATAATTTATGACACTTCCTACTCATGCATACATCAGAGACCTGTAACGAATTTCATTTAAGCTATTTAAAGTCACTTACGCCCTCGGTAGTCTAGTGGGTATCGCGTGAGACTCTCGTCCGTGTGGTCTCGGTGTCGGCTTGCGTCTTAATCTGGTGGTTAATTATCTTTCATAACCTTCATACATTCCTACCGATATGAGGTGAATGAGAATGATAAGAAAGTGTACATTGGAAGGCAATGGGAAAACCACCAATTGATAACAAATTGCCACCCGCCGTTCGGAACCGGCATTAAACTGTAGGTCTAATCATGTGGTATCATAATGGGCAGTTCTGTACTACTATAGGACAGCCACTTTAACATACCCTAACCTAAAGTCCCTCATTAAATTTTGAGTATAAATTTGTGTATGGAGTGTAACCTCATGCAAATGAAAAAATTAACTAAAACTAAAAATGATAAACATTTATTAAGAACAATTCATTTACGCAACCCTACATTTAAATAAATTCATTAAATAAAATTTGTGTATATTATGGGTTAATGCTCATAAAGGGTTTTTTTTTAGAAGTGTGGTTTTCCAGAAGAAAAAGTTTCTCACCAAAAGTTTCCGTCAATAAATTGATTCTTTCGTTGGCTGTATGGTATGTAGCGCCGTCTTGTTGGAACCGAAGGTCGTCCACATCACCATCCTCCAATTCAGGCACGAAAACGTCATTAATCATGGCTCTATAGCGTTCCCCATTGACTGTAACATTATGACCGGTTTCATCTTTGAAGAAATATGGACCGATGATTCCCTTTGTCCATAGAGCACACCAAACAGTGACTTTTTGATGATGTAACGGCGTCTCAACAATGGCTTGTGGATTATGATCACTCCAAATGCGAAAATTTTGCTTATTAACGTACCCATTCAACCAAAAGTGAGATTGCACGCGATGCGTCGCGTGAACCGAACCATTATTTTGGTAATAAATTTGCACTATTTGCAAACGCTGTTCAGGAGTAAGTCTATTCATTATGAAATGGCAAACTAAACACAGCATAAATCAAGTGACAGCTGTCAAAAAGACCAACTCCGAAAAAAGTATTGCCAGATTGAAAACCACACATCTAGAAAAAACACCCTTTACTTACTTATTTTACGTATGATGAAAGTTACATTTTTGCTTGGGAGAATACAGGATTAAATTTAATTAAGGCATTAGGCAGCCATTTTTAATGGATACTTAAAAGCTAAATAAAAATAAATTTTGAAAAAAATTATTGTTTTATGTAATTATTTAACAAATTGTCATTTATTGCCGTTATCAAGGGGTCTTCATTGTCTGTTCCGATACCCCGTCTAAGGTATCGTATTTTTTGTCGACTCCAATTACAAACGTTACAAAAGTAAATGATAAGGAAAAAGCAACACTACAAACGTGCGTATTTTGTTCTCGTTTGTTTCCTTTTGCTATGTACACTTTGAACGAACATTTTAAAATTTCTCTGAAAATAGATTAATTAGGATTTAGCAAGATAAAAATTTCTGGCAGGATACAACGCCTGAAAAAGGTTACCCTGCGAAATACAAGATGCATGATGAGTGCTTCAAACTTAAAAGTGGGTATGAATGCTATTACTTAGCACAAGGATCTTTATGTTTGTTTCAAATTATCCTTCTTCTTCTATCTTTCCGAAACAGAAAGGACATTGTATTTACTAGATTTACAGAGGAACACACAGATCTTTTCATAAAAATGCCATTGTCGATAGTTAATGCACTCTAAGAATCAATTATAATATAATCAATCATAAATTTCGGATTTGTTCAGCTTTAGCTTCTTCGTCTGCTCTATTGTCCTCTTCAACAGCTCAAGAGCTCCACCATCAATAATGCATAATAATTTTTTTTTTATAAAACAAGTGCTTACCTATCGGATATGCATCAACCTGAAACTGGTACACAAAAGTTCGCTAGCATTTCAAATAATACACTGGTCTAAATTCAAGACCATAACGACTGTTTTGACTGAATTTGATTTAAATTCCTGATTTAAGAAAAAAAAAATTCTTACCTTCAAGCTTTTCGGTCGTACAGAAAAGTTTATTTCTTCAAATTAAACAGGAACATGAACGAATTAGTGATTCAAGAGTAAACATTGTTAAAGTCTTTAAATAAAATGTTTATTATTAGTATTATTATAGAATTTCGTTCTCATTTTAGGAATTTTCAAGATTAACAGACTTTCATCAACGAATAGGCTTTATTTATCATCGCTTTTCATAAATTTGGACTGTTTTTTTATTGAGTGTACTCTTCAAATTTACTCTCTAATATCTCTCTCTCCCGCTTCAAATTTGCTCTCTCTCTCTCTTCAAATTTACTCCCTAATATCAATATCAATAAGAAGTTGCAGCTTATTTGATTTACACTGAAACTGAGTGGATTTCTATTGATATTGCAAGTTATTTTGTGTGTACAGGGTGTCCCAAAATTATACGTTATCCCTTGGAGGAATGATAGGCCAGTTCATAACTAATGAAATAAACATAATATCGGAATATAACCTTGAAAAACAATTTTGGTTTTTGCAATATTCGTGAACTTCATGAAAACTCAGGAATCGGGCAAAAATGTTGTGACAGTATTATTTTTTTTCGCTAGAATCTTAAAATATTGAAATTCGTTGCTGTGGCGCTCGATAAACTGGTCTGAGGTGTTGATTTTCCTGAAATTCATAAAAGTGTCAATAACTCAAAAAGTACAAATTTTTTACTGAAGCTTTATTTGATATTCCGGTCAGTTGTCAACTAGCCTACCAGTTTTTGAGTCCTCCAACGGATATAATTTTTCCAATAAACAAATTGTGTTGGAAAAAATATCGATATGAAAATAATGTTTCACATGCACTTTTCTAAAAATACAGTATACGAGTAAGTGCAGCATAAGTTCATTGACTTTTTCGTGTTCGTAGCGAAACAATGAAAACAAGTACGAGTATAAGGAGGAATATACTATTACAAAGTAGTGGAAATGGAAGAAGAAGGATAGTGCTACATAGTGCTACATAGAAGGATACACTAGAAACAATGAGGATGAAAGGTCAGCGAGCGAGTGCGAGTATTTATTGGTGAAATGGGAAGCGTTACATTTTTACAAGAAAGCACTAAAGAAATGGTTCTACCGACCTTGGACGCACACCAACACACCAACACACAAACACTTTATTGCATTTGGTTCGAGTCAACAATAACGTTTTCATTATTGATTATTGTCTCGTAATGGTTTCTTTTTAAAATAAATCATTGAATTGTGATCAGCAATACTAACAAATATAAATTACAATTTAAATTTAATATAAAAACCATGAACACCAGAAACACATTCAAAGATTATGTGATTATGTTATTATTAATGGATATTTCCCCGCATGAAATTTGTTGTTTTGTATTTTTGTTTTTGTAGGAGAAAAGCATTGAAAGGCTCAGTCAGTGTGTCACATGTCCGGACGGTGGGTCATTACGGAACCGCCGTTCAGTATTTCGTCGGGAGGCCATCAGAGCATTACTGCTCAAGCGTCAGTTCTTGCTAAGTCAAGTTAGCTGTCTTGGGGGTTGCCTGAATTGTTTGCCATGTGAGTGTGTGTGTGTGTGAGTGAAATCAAATCACATTTTCACACTTGACTTAGCGGCAACACTAAAATAAAATGTTCCTCCTTCCACACTTTACATTTTGTTGTTATTGCTGCTGCCTATGCAAGTGTGTGTGTGTGTGTGTGTGTGTGTGTGTGTGTGTGTGTGTGTGTGTGTGTGTGTGTGTGTGTGTGTGTGTGTGTGTGTGTGTGTGTGTGTGTGTGTTTATATAAATCTAATAGATTATGAATTAAACAGTCTATGAAAGCACGTGCAATTGTATTATGTACATATGTATGCGTGGTGTGTGCTGTTGTTTCGCGTTGTTTGCTTTGCAGTTGAAACAAAAATTGTCACACCGAGCGAGATCAATATGAACGAGAAGAGAGTATGTAGGCTCACTTAAAATACTTAATATGCTTCTTCAGTCACTCGCGCGCGCCGTTCGCCTTTACGCTAATACATAAATCCTTTAATTGATGTTTTGCGCTCGCTTGATGTGAAGCGTGCTATGTTGCTCGCATAAATCGTTGGGATTATGTGGAATTAGATGCGGATATTCAAGGCGCAAAAGATAATACTCGAACACTCTACGCAGCCAATAAGCGGAAGTGATTTGCAGGGGCTGCAAATATTTAAAGATTGTAGTACA
The DNA here is from genome assembly GCA_958295655.1 of Palloptera scutellata. Lineage (NCBI taxonomy): Eukaryota > Metazoa > Arthropoda > Insecta > Diptera > Pallopteridae > Palloptera > Palloptera scutellata. The sequence goes on along the minus strand of OY282449.1, from coordinate 154,083,795 downwards.
CAATTTAATTAAATTTTGGAGTAACTTATGCACATACATACATACACTAGCAAATACTGCTAGTGGGTAGTCGTTGTGTCGAAACAAATTATTAAAATTTTTAAATTATTAAAATTATTACCAACATTTTTCATTTGCTGGTACTTTTTTGTGAAATAAATACATTCATTGAGCATGCTAATGTGTAAATCAATAAAATGAATAAATTCTTAATATAATAATTACCAATATACTCGCATATACCACTTAACGGTACATACTGCAAAGCACGTGTTCTACTTTTAACTGACATACTTTCATTATACATATGGTACATACATCCAAACAATAAGTATGTATGCATAAATAAATAAATACTTATTGATTAAGTTGCCGCCCTCTCTGCTCGCACTACAATCAACTCATTAAAAATAATTACACACTCTCACACATACATACACACACACTAACATCGTAACATGAAATTTCACTTTGAGTCAAATAGTAAATATGTGGATATAATTTTCACTTAAATGGATTTACTTATGAACAATTGCAAAGAATAAGCGGAGTCCCTTTGGGACGAGCGAGAGAATTATTGTTTCGATACTCAGTCCATCGGTTGAAATCAAACATTTATTCTTAGAAGTCGAGAAGTACTTATATATTTCTATTGCGATACGTGTGTTTGGGATAATTTTTTGGCCTTTTGACCTTCCATTAATATACAAATATAAAACTCATTACCTGGGTGGATGCGAAGAGCTCGGCCTTTGGCGCTACATGCGGTCATAATCGACATTGATAAAAAAAAAACCGAAGTTCATTGTGGTAAAGGAATAACACTTGCCACAGTGGCTGTCTATCTCTTTATCGGTGTCCGGTGATTGCATTCCCCCGCTCATTCTCCCTCCTTCTTCCTCCCACCTATCAATCTTCCTTCCAATCAACACAATGCTCTGTACACCCTGTGTGTTGAATGTATCAATAAAAAAAAACGATGGAAAGTTATTTTAAAGTTATTTTAATTTGATTTACTAAGCATAAAGAAAGCATAGGCCAATATTTTTTCTGATGCTCGGAACCGAGCACATCACGGCATATTGATTATCCAAGTTAATCGAAGTATCCATTTTCAATTTCTTTTAATAATTCATTTCAGAATACTTGACCGTTTTTAAAACCATTAAAGCAGTCATTAATCGAACACAATTTTCATATATTGACTTTAGCATTAGAGACCAGTAGACCTTTTCCATCACAGATAATAAAGTCGATCTTGAGAAACACAAAAAATATTAAATTTTATCACGGATGTGATGTACACACAATTTTTAATTTACCGGTTAATAGAGTCACGTCTAAGAATGTATACTTAACATTCGATTCTAGTTCTTTTAGAACTACAGAATATAAGTAAATTATTATTTTTGTTTGTTTTTTATTGATGCATTCAACACACAGGGTTGTATTGAATGGAAGGAAGATTGATAGGTGTGAAGAACCACACAAGACACCGATGAAGAGACAGACAGCCCTTGTGGCAAGTGTTACGCCTTTACCACAATGAACTTCAGTTTATCAGTGTTGACTATGGCCGCATCTAACGCCAAAGGCCAAGCTTTTCACGTCCACTTATGTGGTGCGTGTTATATCTGTACCTATTGTTTTATGCCGAATCCGAATGGCGAAGTGAAAAGCTTTTCATTGGCAATTTTTACTCTTGTAGGATTGCCGTTGCCTGCAAAGAGGTGGTGGCGTGTATAAATTTTGTTGTTGTTGCTTTTTCTATTTTTTATTTTTTATTTTGCCTCTGCCGAAATTCGAACCCCTAACACTCTGCGTAACAGTCCAACATACTACCGCTACGCTACAGCGACCACTAACTAAGTTAAGTAGGTAATCGATGAACGCATACAATTTTCCGAAAAGACCTGCAATTCGTAATGGGAAATGGGATATGAAAAATAAACATTTTTGCAATAAAAGAAATAGCTCTGATTTTGAAAAAACTTATAAGACTTATATATATCAGAGAAGGTTTGATATTCTCGAAAAATTACGTTATCGCTATTATATTTTTTCAATTGAGTCAAAATTAAAAGCTATTTCCACGCATTTTTGTTCGTTCATCGATGATAAACGAAAGAGTAAGATTCTAACAACTTTTCTGTTAATATTATGTATCAAGATCTGACAATACTTTTACTATCTGCGAAATTTCCTTTATTTTCACCCACTCTAGAAACTAGATGTTGCATAACTATTTGAAAAACTAGTAATTTTGGTGCACTAGATTGGTAGTTACATGAATAAATGCGAAGAGTACCAGACTTCCACATAGAAAATATGGTAGTCATGCCGGCTTAAAATGTTTTTTCGCATCGGATCAACGTTGTTCAATGTTATGACTCCTCAATTACAAACAAATTTTGTCAAAATGCAAAACTGTTTTTGTTTTCAAATTTGAACATCGAATTATAGCCGTCTTCTGTAATCATGTTTCTGAGAGGTCTGATTGTGGTTATTACTCGAACCCATTGCCATTATCTTAAGTGGATTTGTATTTAATAACATTGAAGTGGGGTTTTTTTTACCAATTGCCATTTCAGAAAAAAGAACAATATTTGCAAAAAACTTCGAAAAATTTTACTTGACGAAAAATTAGAGAATAAATCTGATACGAGTTTTCTTCGAATTTCACATATTCATTTCGCTTCGTTCTATGAGGTTTTGATGTTTGGAATTTATATATTTAGAAAAATTACATCGAATATGGAGACAGGAGTTTAACATCTCGAATTTTCCACGAACTAGAAGAAATGTCAAGTGCGGCGCTCGGCGTCGCCATCGTCATCATAGCCTTAAGCTTATTAACTCTGTTCAGATAATTTTAATAATCTCAGTAGCAAAAGTGTTGACAAAGTTGAAAACGACTGGGTGGATGGAAGGAGTGGATGCTTTTTAAAATGCGCAATTTTTAAGCTTTTAATTTTATTTCGGCTAATGTAAACAAAAGTGATGACAAGGATTTTTTGTCACGCTTTTGTTTTTGCATAAAAGATTTCGAATAAAACCATAAAAAGTCTTTGGTTTTTTCGTTTTGTTTTGGTTTTTTTGGGTAGCAATGCGTTTCTTGATTTATGCTTTACATATTATGCTATAAATTAAATGTCAAAGAGAAATAAAAAAAAAAATTCCATTATAAGTTAAAGGGAGGAGTTTTCAGAACAAATGTGGAATTTGAAAATCTCAGTGGAAACATATTATGCTCAAGCTGAATTCTGGCTTCAATTGCAAAAAACAAAGGTGAAACATACATACATATTTAAGTATTTTAAAGTAATGAAGGATAATTTATATGAATGCATTTGGGAAATCTCTTTTGGTATTCATGACGAGTCGAAAATACCGTTCAATTTTGAAGACCTGAAAATGTCATTATTTTAGTTATTATTTGGACAAGGACAAGAGTTTGTACATAGTGAAGTTGTAGATCTGAAGAAAATCAAGGAAAACTATGATCTGATGATTATGCTGCCAATTGTATCAGCATCAAATCAATTGATGTCGATAAACATTCAATTCATACAACAAAAGAGAGATTTTGAGATTTGCTCAAAGCTTTGAGCAGCTTTTCACAACTATATGTAATAATTTACATTGGTTTATTTGCATAAGCAAAACCTAACACGAGTGAGTACATACAAACCTCATACAACCTCATTTTATAATTACCAAAACATAAAGAAAATAAAATGTATTTAAGTAGTCCCTCAGCTTGAGCAATGCGCATTTTGATGTTAAGCTAGATTTAATTTAGAATAGACTCGAATATTACTGTTTACCTTTTTTGTTATCGCGACCAATCATTAGGGCGGCAAAAACAAAGGTGGGGTTGGGATTGAAAGGGAGAGAGAGAGAGAGAGAGAGAGAGAGCACGTAATAGCAATTGTTTCACCTATTTGGAATTTGTTGAATAATGTTGCTGAAAATTACGAATCAAGATAAATAGTCTAAAAAAATAACATTTATTTATATAATATAAATTTATAAATTGTTCTTAAGAGAAATTAAATTTCCACAAAATGATTAAGATTAAAAATTGTAAAATTTGGTTCTATTTTATTGTTGGTTATCGCTAGAGCTCAGACTCTAATGATCTAAAAAATAAAAATAAAATAGTAGAAATGATTTTAAGAAATTACCTTTAAAATGGTTCAAACAATAAAAAAAATTTTGTTATTTTGCGGATTTAATCTGAAATGCGAACATTTACTAATTAAATAAATGATAAATAAATGAAAACTTAGATGCAAAAAACTACAAACAACATTTTAATATGGTAATTTTTTTGATTGAACAATGAAGATTCTTCTAAAGATTGTCAAATGTAAATGAGCGGCGATTATCGCTCAGTATAGTTCTATATATATCGAAAAGCTTGACTTGGCTCTACATGCTCATGTGTAATGGAAGCATACTTAAATCATGCGAGTATTATTGCGCCCAACCCGATCGGATCTTGAAGTTGTGCTGTATCATGTTTCATTTGCTTTACAATTTACATAGAATCGTTCATACTAAGTCTGGATTTCTTCAATTGTGTAATAAAATCAGCAATGCCTCCGAAATGTGATTTTATAAAAATAAATATTAAGTACATTCTGAAAATAAAGTCTTTTCCATTTCAATGCTATAGTGAATTATTAGTTCACATGCACTGTTTGTCAGATATTAGCTGCTGAGATTTCGCAGTAGATAAAGCATCCTTTCCGTTAAGTTTCCAACTAATGCATTTCAATATTTCGTAATGGTCACAGTTAAAATATATACTTCTTCTACCACGCCAACGAGTTATTACTGGTGTAGGCAAAAAAGAAAGTACTGGAAATCACTTATTTTCAGAAATTGAAATACTAATTTTCAGTAATTTTTGTAATTTATATTTTAATTTCTGAAAATAAGTGGTTTCGGCTCCGAGATTACTGTTTCAGTATTCTAATTTTTGCGTGTATAAGTTAACGTTTGGCATTTAAATTCATATGGAAAATATACCATTCAAAAGGAGATAAAAGGCAAAAAAAAGGATGAAAAATATGCAAAAAATATCCGATAATGACGGGAAAATTCGAAATATGACACAAAATATCTTTAACAAAATATTGATTTTTGAATTCTATTTTGAATTCTGGATTTTGGTCTTTGCGAGTAATCTGAGCCCTAGTTAGTCCGAAATACTAGCTGAACATTTAGACTTTCCACTGTTACATAAAAAGTATCTACATACAATCCACAGCTAAATTGACTTCTACTTTGAATTGGCTAATGATTTTCACGGCCTCTTTGCTGGTGCTACTTTGAATTTGTATGCAATTAATTAACAGCAACGATGCAATAACATTTCATAGTCATTTGAAAGCATAAAATATATTTGCATAAAACTAAAACTCCTAATTGAAAAAGAATAACACAACACAGTTTTTTTTAGCTGAACAACAAATATTTGAACTTAAAACTATTTGCTGCTGCATCTTGTTATATCTGAAATTGCGATCATGATGGCGATGGTGGAATGGTGAAGGAAAAAGAGAAAAGGTTTGCAAAAGTATCCACAAGTTAACCATGATTTCTGTTGATAAACTTTTTTAATTTTAAAACATGAAGGACAATTGAAGTGAAACTCAACTCTCAATACTTTTTCGTAATCATTTGCAATTTGAAACGGAAGCGCGAGGCGGAGAGCAATATGGCAGAAACAAAACAACCACAATAATAAAATAATAACAATGAAAAATAAATGTGATTTCTTGGTATCCACAACAAATTAATAACAATTTTTGTTGTTTAAAATGTAGCTAAACAAATGCCTAAATGTATGCTATGGAAAGGTATAGGCATATGACCTTGATTCCAATTGCTCACAGTTTTTTCTTTGTTCTGATCTTTTGTTAGGTAAGCGCGTGACATCTTGCGCGTACTACTTAGCATATGCGTGTATGTATGCACAATTATTCGTACATATATACTCGTTTTTACATATATATTTATATATATATATATATATATATACGTATATCCAAAAGTAACCTACGAAAGAATCCAAACGAAGCAAAAAATATGACAAATCCGTACTCATATATACATACATAAGTACATACATATAGTACATACATATTTATATACTACAATACATAAATACAATGCTTAATAACAATAGCACGGAAAAAAAATAAACACTTGGCATACTTTCAGGTGAATACACACACGCTGTAAGCTCTTAGTGTTTACATATACTCGTATATGGAAAGTTCAAGGATTCCTAAACACAGCCAACTAATTGCTGCCACAAACTATGATAGTGTTATAGTCTACTGGAAGTCCCGTTATCTTTTACTTCACCGCCAAAATCTCACACACAAACACACACGCACACCCAGCACTCTGAATCAAAATCATACATAACTCCGCTAACAGTTAAGGACAAACTATAAAGTAGAACTAAACTAAAGAAAGCAAAGGGAGCATGACAACAAGTATCACCGTTAAGGATCAAGAGTTTTTGTACACACTGGCATCCAAATACTTACTTTTGCTTTATGATTGTGTGAGTGATGTCATTGTTGCTTGATTGCAGACTGTGAGAAGCAGCAACAACAGCAGCAAGCAGCAATAAACAGCAGTTGTTTTGGGTCTCAAGGATAACCGTAGAAATCGATATTCTTTCCATCTTTATTGTTGTTGCTGTGGTTGTTGGTGTTTTATTACTAATTAGCATACCAGCAACACTGTTGCATGCATTGTGCTGGCAGCAATACAGATATTTATTTGTGATATAATGGGTGTCGTTTGTTGCTTGAAATGCGTAGGTATGCTTTTTAAGTGTCGACAGCAACGATATCACTTGAAGGCAATACATTTACCCAATAATTCCAATCAAAACAGCATGGCATACAGTTGTAGGAACACTGGGCAATATTTAATTGTTCCACAATAGGCGCTGGTTGCCAATTATAATTTAATCATTCAATAAACAATAAACTTGAAATGGGGGAAAAAATTTGTTAGTTTATTAGCTGTGTTTCTTTTGTCGTGTATTCATTCTTACTTTTAATGGCACAACAGCACATGGAGGGCCTAGGTCGAGCTTTTCGCATCCACTCATGTTGTGCGTGTTATATTTGTATATGAATGGAAGGGACCTACAGTTTAATGCCGAATCCGAACGGCGAAGTGAAAAGCTTTTCGTAGGCAATTTTTACTCTTGTAGGTTTGCCATTGCCTGCCAAGAGGTGGTGCCGTGTAGAAAAATTATTTTTCTACTTTTTGATTTTGCTTGTGCCGAGATTCGAACCCCAGGCACTCGGCGTAACAGTCCAACGCACTACCACTACACCACAGCGACCACATCACGTATACGTATTGTCGCGTATACTGGCTTAAACATACTTTTGTACTGGAAATTATTCGTATATATAGGTAAGCTTATGGGTATCGCGGCGATCCCTTCGAAGCATTATAACCGGAATAAAACTGTATAGTTTTTAATTTTGACGGTCAGCGATGTATTTATTTCACATATGCAGTACTTCTGTATTAGCTGCTGTTACGCACACGGTACATGCACCAACATTAGAGTACAGATATATAGTAATTTGAGCGAGAAACCGATAAACGAATGCATCCAAATTGTCATTTCAAAAGTATACAAATCGAAGAAATTTGTAGTCTTTAAAATTTGTCTTTTAATTCTGAAATTTGTTTTAAATTATTAGCCAAACAAAAAAAAAAAAATATATTGCCAAATGATGTTCGATAAAATGTGCAGAAATTTGCGGCTTACCTACAAAAGAAATCGAGATGAATATTTTATTTGCAGAGCACCTTTCTCCAACCCATTTCCGTCTCTTTTCCATTTCAACCGCTCTGAAACGATTTGAAGTTATTTGTTTGAAGTATTGTTGTTTACAAAGCTACAAATAAATAAACAGAAAACAAAGAATTTTGAACTACATTGTCTGTCTCTCTTTGATTGCGGAATTGAAAATCATTGTGGAGATTAGTTACTGTCAATATAGAAAAAAGTATTACATAGTATATGATTTATTTGTACTAAGTGGCATCACTTATCTTATTGTGAGTGTAGAAGAAGACAAATAAGAAGAAGAGTGATAATGAAATGAAAACTAAATTGGTTTGAATGAGATTTTAACAAATTTAAACATTTTTTGTTAACGAAAATATTTATTTGAAAAACTTTTGAAAAGACTTTGCGGTCTAAATTTCTTTGCCAATGTGATAGTAATCTTATATACGTGCCAAAAGAAACACTGCTAATGTTGAATGTGTAAGAAATTGTCGTCTCAAATAACTTCATGTTCATGTTTGTGAACCTCTACGCTCTTTACCTCTAACTCAAATGGGCGTAGTTTATTGTGTAGTTATTTGTAAATATTGTAGTATTTTTATATATAAATAGTAGTATTTACTTAAAATTCAATGCAATTTTATGAGCTTCCAACCGCTATCAATTTTATTGCCAGTGGAGCATAATTTAACGACTATTATTTTTTGTTCAAAGAGTTTGTTTCTTACAGCCCATAAAATTTGCACCGTCTTATTATTATTGAAGTGCATATCAAACAACTGTTAACTTAAGAATGATATCGATAAAGTCACAAAAGTCACAAGAATCACAAAAATCACAAACATTAAATATACGTATATAAAGAGGAAAAAATAAAATGGAAAATTGAAGCAAAAATAAACACAAACTAAAAGGAAGTGAAAAAGAAATGAAAAAGTTCACAACGAAAATTGCTTTTCAATTTAGAATATTTACCAAGATGTTCCACCTCTAGCGACAACGGCAACAGCAGCAGCAGCAGCAGTAGCAGCAGAATCAGTTGCAGACTCGCTGGGTTAATCATTGAAATTTGGCACGTATTAAGTAAATAAGTTTCTTTTACTTTACTTTATTTTAAAAAGCAATTTACAAACTTACGTTCTACCATTAAACACATTTAAATAGGAAATTCACTTCCTGCCAGCAACACTTTGACTCATAAATCACACAATCATTGATTGTGAGTAATATTTCTTTGAATGATTGATGGTGAGTATCCGCACTATTCAACAGCACAACTAAAAAGTTGAATTTGATATTCACCACCACAAAATATTCACCATTAGAAATTACTCGTATGCTGTGCCGTACGGTGAAATCAAAGTGAAATCTATCTAGGATATTTATCGAGGATGAAGTCTGATGAAGTGGTCGCTGTGGCGTAGTGGTAGTGCGTTGGACTGCTACGCAGAGTGTCGGGGTTCGATTCTCGGCACAGACAAAATCAAAAAATAGAAAAAATAATTTTTCTACACGGCCTCACCTCTTGGCAGGCAATGGCAAACCTACAAGAGTAAAAATTGCTATGAAAAGCTTTTCAGTTCGCCGTTCGGATGTAGGTCCCTTCCATTCATGTACAAATATAACACGCACAACATGAGTGGATGCGAAAAGCTCGGCCTAGGCCCTCCATGGGCTGTTGTGCCATTAAAAGTAAAGTAAAGAAGTCTGATCAGTGGTGGGCAAACATGTCACACATGCATGGATTTAAAACAGATTATTTTAAAATAGTAAAGTGTGCTGCAACCAAAAGGATTTAAGCCTAGTGTATGTTTTGATTAGTATTTAAGTACTCACGGGCTTCCAAAATCTTGTATTGCTTATGAAATTGTATTGTATAGACTGAAAGAATTGGTTTATTTATTCAAGTGTAAAACCTTATGATGACAAAATGTCGCAAAGAAGAGGAGTTTAATCTATTTTTTCGTGTTACAAATGACACGACAAGAAAAGTAAATATTTGGTAGTAAATATCTATTTCACTACTTACAGCCTAACAATCAGGATATACGCTTGAAAAATTTTTCAATCAAATTCAAAATCACTTTGAGATGTAGCACACACGCACACACACAAGCACAGATGCATAAACATAGCCAAGTAAAAGGAATGAAATATTTTTTTTTAAGTAAGTAAGGCAACTCGAAAATGTTTTGAAATTGGCAAAGAAGCTTAAAAGGAAGTTGTAAAGACACACTGATACAATGTCACAGATTAACATAATGTTTGTGTGTATGTGAATGTAGTACTTAAATATAAATATGTGCGTGTGTATACAGCGGAAACAATTTATGAACCAATATTTATTCAAAATAGGTATTTTCTTAAGTATATGCATTTGGCTTCAGTTAATGAGTATGTATAATGTTTATTTATATTTATGAGTTGATTATTTTATAAGTTCAACACAAGCGCCTAAAAGAAGAATAGTAGAAGAAAGCGAAACCACAGTTTTCGATTTGTGTATGATTATGTCATAATGATTGATTACAACTTTTTCAAATAAGAACTAAATGAAGATGATCATTTAAATTTACTTAGAATTGGAGTTAAAATTGGTAGGCACCTTATTGCAATCCTCAGTGGTGATGGGCATGGTAAAAAGATATCGATGGTTTTAGCGATGCATTGCAACGTGGGCCTACATCCATAATCTTCGATACATCGTAAAAAACAACTATGTTTTCGATGCGCCGGATAAATTTATACCCCTAAATTGATAATTTTTATTCCTTTGATTAAGTTTCGGTATTTTGCGAGAGACAAATAATTATTCAGCGGACTTTTGTTTCTTATAATATAAAATTAGAATTGCACAAAAAGTTTAAGTACATAGCTACAACTTCTTTGTTTATGACTTTAATTGGACTCCTCTTGGGCAAGCATGAGTTTTAAAGGCTTCAATTGTGTAAAAGAATTGCATTTTGGGGGGGTACAACTTTCAGTTATAGGCTTCGCTGGTGGAATATGAATTCAGAGAGGAATAACAACTAAGAAGGAAATGTATAACTTATCGAGTCCTTTACAATAATATACAAAAAGTTCATTCTCTAGGGTGGGCCAGATAAATCTTTCTTAGGTTTCCAAGTATTCTCTACCGGTCGCCGTGGCGTAGTTGGTAGTGTGCTGGTCTGCTATGCCGAATGTCAAAGGTTCAAATCTCGGCACATGCAAAATCAAAACAAGCAAAAAAAAACTATTCTTCTATACGAAAGCGCCTCTTGGCAGGCAATGACAAACATACAACAGTAAAAATAGCCTATGAAAAGCTTTTCACTTCGCCATTTGGATTCGGCATAAAATTGTAGGTCCCATTCATTCATGCACAAATATAACACGCACAACATGAGTGAATGCGAAAAGCTCGACCTTTGTAGAGGAGGAGAAAGGTGATCTGCAAAATATTCGACTCGATTTCTTTTGTTCGTAAGCCGCAAATTTCTGCACATTTTTATCGAATTTGAACATTATTTGGCACTCTGTTCAATTTCATTTCGTTTACTGATTAATTTAAAACAAAATTCACATGTAAAAACAAACTTTAAAAAATGAAATGAATGACTTCTTTGAGAATGTAGCGGAAGAAAATCATCGTTACATGACTACATCGTCAGCTTATGCATTGCATCGAAAATTTCCGATGCATCGACACCAAAATACCGATGTTTTCGATACATCGATGTATATGGTATCGCCCATCACTAATCCTCAGCAAATCTCAAATGTGAATGAAGTCTTTCGAATCCTCAAACCATAAATCCCCAAGCGAATTAAAGAATTGCAGATATGAGAAGTGATCGATAAAACAATGGAAACAAATTGGGTCTATTCTTCAGGAGTTGATTAATCGATAATATAATATAATATGCTTAATTGCTCCTGTGTTTCTTTCTGCATGTGCATAAGTCTGAGTTTGAGTGTGCACGAGTGTTGTTTGATTACATATGTACGAGTATGTGCGAGAATCCGGCTCCCTCCTCCTGTCAGGAGAATCTTAAGTTTATCTCTGGCGCTGCACACTGCGTGCATACATTGCATGCAAACATGTCCCCGACCTAAATTTACAAATTTTTGTGGTGATTACAATAATGTATTATGCACGAGTATACTACATACATGCGGACATACATACGAACATACTCGTACACATGTAAATGTTTGCATGAACAAGACCGTATAAGTATTGTGTGCCGTTGTGCATGAAAAACGCTTGTTCTTAAGTAAGAAATATGCACACATACACATACACATACAAATACATTCCAATAAATGTACCAAGCATACATGCGCATTTATTGCTTCCTGCATTAGAGGGGTGCTGTTGAAGTTGAGTGAAGGAGGAGTCGCAGGCGGGTAACTTTAAAGTTTGAATGGTGTTCTTGCTATTTAGTCTTGTTAGAGCAATTTGTTCTATTGTTATTGTTGGTGTTGCTGTCAAACTTATGACACACTACAAATATGCTTGTCGCTTACAATACCTGCGTACATAAGTACATATGTACTAAGTATGTACATATATGCACACGTTTAAGTGCTAACAATGCGCATATTGTGCAGAAATGTGCTACACACCATGTTTGCTAATTAAGAGTTTATTAATTTCAATTATTTACTTTTTAAGCTTACTACAGGAGAAAGAACACGTCAACGTAACTTTTATTCTACTAGGTATTGCCGCCGCTCGCCCAACAAATGAACTCATTTCTTTATTTATTTCTATTTATTTAAAAATATAGTAACATCAGTGCACTAAGATGTACGAAGATCTTTCATATCACAACAACTGGGTGATAATTTTATAATAAAAATATATTATAAGAAAATAATATAAAAAAGCAAAAAATATATATATATTTATTTAAATCAGTAAAGTCAATTAATAAATGTATACAATACAAAGGAAAATAAATACGTTAAAAATTAAATATTATAAAGGGTGTTTCCTAGAAGTGTGGTTTTCAATCTGACAATACTTGTTTCGGAGTTGGTCTTTCTGACAGCTGTCACTTGATTTATGCTCAGTTTGGTTTGCCATTTAATAATGAATAGACTTACGTCTGAACAATGTTTGCAAATTATTGAAATTTATTATCAAAATTCATGTTTCGCAAGCTACGCCCATTTAGCGACGAGGCTCATTTTTGGCTCAATGGATACGTGAATAAGCAGAATTGCCGTATTTGGAGTGAAGACCAGCCAGAGGCAATTCAGCAGATACCAATGCATCCCGAAAAATTCACTTTTTGGTGCGGTTTATGGGCAGGCGGCATCATTGGGCCGGACTTCTTCAAAGACGATGAAGGCCGCAACGTTATGGTCAATGGAGAAAGTTACTGTTCGATTACAACCCTTTTTTAGGCCGAAAATGCTAGAATTGGACTCGCCCGAGATGTGGTTCCAACAGGACGATGCCACATGCCACACTGCACGCGAAACCATGCATCAATTGAGAGACGAATTTGGTGAGCAGTTAATCTCACGGTTTGGTGTAGTCAATTGGCCACCAAGATCGTGTGATTTGACCCCGTTAAACTATTTTTTGTGGAGCTATGTTAAGTCTCTTGTCTATAGGGACCATCCAAACACGATTACTGCTTTGGAAGCCAACATTGAAAGCGTAATTTCTGAGATTCCGGCCGAAATGTGTGAAAAATGTGCCAAAATTGGACCTTCAGAATGGACCACTTGAAGCGTAGCCGAGGGCAACATTTAAGTGAAGTTATCTTTAAAAAGTAAATGGCAAGAATTGATTTATCGGTCCAAATAAAAATTTCATTCACTTTTGTAAAATTTCTATGTTTTTTTTTAATTTTCAAAAACTAAACTCTTATAAAAATCACCCTTTACTATTGGCTCTACCGTGTGAAATAAACGAGAATCGATCTTTTAACGCTCTAAGGGTTATGAGTTCCATGTTCTTACAGTGATAATGACAAAGAGTCGGTTGGTATTTAACTATTTAAAACTATGCATAATTAGTCACTTGATTCTGGAGGATTGAGCAAACAACATTTTTTTTGTATTAATATTTATAATTTGGAATTAGATTCTTGTGTAAATAAGAAACGAATAACTTTTTTTCCATGTGGTTTTCATTATTCGAAAATATAATCCTTCCGCTTAACTGTGGGTCACTGTGTATTTCATTCAAATGACTTCTTGGAATGGATTTTCTGAGCCCCAGATGTAACAATTTGCTTATTAACTTAACCAACGAGGGTAAAGTGAGCTTCGTCAGAAAAGATGACATTTCAGTAAAAACTCTTCCAAGTGTTCCAGAGCTCAAATAGCGAATCGAAAACGTTGCGGATGGTCATGTGGCTTCATTGTTGTACCAATTGAACTTTGTATGCCTTCACTCAGAGGTCTTTATGCGAAATTCGCAACATAGAAATGCTTGAAATGTTCAATTCCTGAGAACAATGGCAAGTTGAGAGTCAAATTCACAGTACACTTTTTCAGAAGCCATACACAAAGGAGCAACTATTTGTTTTACAAGGAATTTTCTGATTTCCAAGGGGGTGAACACAACATTATTAATGTGGTGGGCGAAAGACAGAGATGAGTTGATATGCATACCCAAATCACGAATTTTACTCTGTAACTTTACTTGACCAACATAAGGAGGAGCAGTTCAATTTTGTTTCTAAGAATGGGCAGCACTAACGATTTAATGTAATTCAATAACCTTTGATTATTCTTAGTCCATTGAAAGATAGCAAAAGAAGTGGACCAAGAACTGATCCCTGCGGAATGCATTCTGTCCGAATGGCTTTTTCATCGGAGACCTTGTCAACAGCCGTAACTATCTGTACTCATCCGTCTAAATATCTGCCCACTAGCCTAGTGGCATAGATTGAAAAACCAAACAAATACTTAAGTATGGAACACAATAACAAATCGTTCACACTGTCAAATGCTTTTGAAAAGTTTAACAAACAAAGTAAGGTCAGCTAATTGTTGTCATAAGAAATTTGAATGTAGTCCATAATCTGCAACATTGCAGTGGAGCGACAATACCCCGGGCTACCTTTTCTCGTCTAGGTATTCTGAAATTTGATTTGCCATTAGATTTATTTTTTGCAATGCTGGGCTTCGACATTGCCGGAAAACACGAGTTAGTAAAATAATATTTTATAATGTGTTGATGATATCCCATCAGCACCAATTGCATTTGATTTAATCTTAATTATACAATTGTCAATTGTCTGCGGTCACCTCAAACTCAAAAGGTACATTAACATGATTTTTGGAGTTAATAGTATCCGGACTACAGAGGAACATGTTGGTTGAAAATATTCTGTACTAACAGTTATTCAACTGGCTAAAACCCAGGAGCAAGATCATGTCGATTATGTAGGTTTAACTTCAGTCACAAAATGTATGGGCAGAGAATTGTTCAGAAAGGAAAGCCCACACGTTGACAAATCTGACAGAAAAGTATCGAAACTGTGACATCTATGTATTAGAAATATAAACACATAACAACAATAACTTTATACTAACGTGTGCCAATAAAGTAGCTAGACAAATTTCAAATTAAAAAAAAAAAAAGTATGTAGGCTTCGAAAATTTGAACAATGAACCAAGTTTCAAGTTTCAGTGACACATACTTATAATGTCAACAGCAGAATCCTTAAAGATATTCTTAACATTGTCAAATTTAAACTACGAGCATTAAAATGTGCAATTTTTAGTCCATCATACTTACTAAGTTATCATTATACATTATATAGGTACATGGTTATCGTTAGCGACATGAGGTGCAAGTGATCCGTTCATACATGAGCAATAGTCGAAAAAAGTATAAATCCAATGTTACTAGTGATGATTCGACAAAAATAAAGATTTTAAAATGCTAAAGATTGGTTAGCAAAGAAAATTATTGATAATACTTTTTCTAAAGTTATGATAAAGAACCGGATTCACCAACAGCACAAAAAAGCTATTCAGTAGTAGTCAGTTTCAGAGTTCTTAAGTTGAATTCGGAACTTTCTTCATTTTAATTAATTCAATTTCTTAAATACACGCATTTCCACACATACGCACACATATACCAACAATCAGACAATGATACTTTTTGTATAAACAAAGAGGCATTGATTTTGTTTCTTAGATATTGAAAGCATGAAAAATCATTCATCATCATCATCGATTTTATTATTAACTGTGTTTTTCCACATTTATGCTGTTGTTGCTTTTGTTGTTGACATATACATACAATACATACTCGTATATATATGTCTATGTTAGCAAATATTAATTTGATATTTCTTGCATAAATTTCCTATTACATTTTCTCTCAACGCACACATGGAAACAATAGAAAACACACCCTGAAAGTGCGGTAAAGAAAATTGGTTTCTTTATGTATCGAATTGAAATAGATTGTGCTGCCAGGTAAATAAGAAAAAAGTTGACAGCAAATACTTGTACACAGAAATAAGAAATCTTACGTAGCCACCTAAACCCGAAAATCAATAGGACACACACAAAGAGATGGTGGAGCTCTTTGTTAGCATAACTTGAGGGGAAAATAAGGTTTTCGTAGCATATTTTTCGAGGCTTCCTAATGAGCTAGTCTTATGAAGGAAACACTTTTTCGTTTGTTACATTGTGTTATTTTATTCATTATATTTATTATATATAAAAATAAACTTTGCCATTAGAGTATTGGCATATTTCATAGGGCAGAAATGAACCATGACTTGATCGCACCAGTTGGTATTCGAGAGGTGCTTTACATTATTAGAGAGTCTCTTTGAAGAGCAAAATTTTGAAGAAACTTACTAAAAGAAATAATGGTTATGGTAATAATTCAGCGCTAAGAGAGAGTATGTACGAGATATACCATTCATGATCCAAGGTGATGCTTATACTATTGATATGATGTCGAATTTAGTTAATGGTTTCTTGTATCTTGTATCTCCTACACGGAGATGAAGATTTCCTTGTGTTTTCTAAACCATTTATTAATAAATTTGTAAATAAATGTTTTGCATTAACTTCTTTTATGGCAATGACTTGGCAACCATTCACAAAAGTTTAACATATAAATATTTACACATGAAACATAGTGTACACAAGAAACTAACATAAAATTTTTTGTTTTATTTTATTTTGTTTAACAGAAAGTGCGATACATTTTTCATAAACTACACATTTTGAGTTACGACGGTATTGCTTTGGTTAAAGTAGCTGTCCAGGGAGACACTTAGGCAAGAACAGCCTATTCTGATACAAAGTGTTTGGATTTACAGTCTAACGCCGGTTCCGAATGGCGGGGTGGCAATTTGATATCACTTGGTGGTCTTGCCATGGCCTGATTCATTTTATACCGGTTCATATAAGTAGTTTTTGAGGACTACCCACCTGACCAAGAGGCGAATCGAATCCCCAACGTCCCCGGGTCTAGTGCTCTATTGCTGTTCACTATTCTAGCCTGAGCTAGAATATGTTTTTTTTTTAAAAAAGTTTTGTATAGTATAAAGTTTAAAGAATAATGAAGTAAATTATTAGTATTCATAAAACTGAATATTAAAATTAATGGTTTTTTGTAAGAACAATATAAAAATATTTTTATTATTATCTACAGAAACACGTGCGAGTGAGAATGTATGAAATGGATATGTTTGCACAAAATAAAGTGAAATACAATTGAAATAATAAAAGGTAATGTTTATATCTACATATGTATGAAATTACTTTCATAACTATGACCTTTATGGAGTAATTCCAAGGGCAATCGTTACAATCGCTGAATGTAACATAGTGAAATTTGAATGCATTATAACAAAAATATAGATCCAGTATAACCGCTTTTGTGCAAGAAATAAAAAGGGTAAAAAATCTATATACAGGGTGTTTTTCTTAGAAGTGTGGTTTTCAAGAAGAAATGAAACGAATATATATTAATGCCATGGCCAAGAATTTAGCTTCATTATAAAGATAACGATATATGCCATTATGTTTTAAAAACGATTTCGGGCAAGTGTCTGCCGCGGCTGCTTCGAAAAAAATCCAGCCGAGAGCCCAATTTTCTACCACTTTTTGCAGCAATATGTCAGCCGTATGTCAGTAATAACGCGCCGAATATTCTCTTCCAAGGCGTCAATCGTCTGGGGCTTATCTGCGTAGACAAGCGACTTCACATGACCCCACAACAAGTAGCCCTGCGGTGTTAAATCGCACGATCTTGGATGCCACGCCACAGGCCCACGACGCGAGATAATGTGCTCACCAAAAGTTTCCGTCAATAAATTGATTGTTTCGTTGGCATGTAGCGCCGTCTTGTTAGAACCAAAGGTCGTCCACATCAACAACCTCCAATTCAGGCACAAAAAAGTCATTAATCATGGCTCTATAGCGTTCCCCATTGACTGTTACATTATGACCGCCTTCACCTTTGAAAAAATATGAACCAATCATTCCCTCTGCCCATAGAGCACACCAAACAGTGACTTTTTGAGGATGTTTCAACAATGGCTTGTGGATTATGATCACTCCAAATGCGACAATTTTGCTTATTAACGTACCCATTCACCCAAAAGTGAGCTTCATCGCTGAACAAAATTTTCTTGTAAAGTCGGGATCGGTGGCCACCTCGTTTTGGGACCATTCACCGAACGTGCGACGCGCTTGATGTTCGTTCGGCTTCAATTCTTGAAATGGCAAACCAACCTCATCATAAATCAAGTGACAGCTGTCAAAAAGACCAACTCCGAAAAAAGTATTGCCAGATTGGAAACCACACTTCTAAAAAAAAACACCATTTATATCTAAAAATTAAGATATATTATGTGTGTGATGAATGATCTCGGAAACAGTTCGATTTTTTCAGTAATTCAACTTTCATGTTAAAGTACATGCTTTTCTGACGGACATATACTTAGGCTTTTAATCCGCCCACTGCCACGCCCGCAATAAGAGTAAAATGCCTATAACTTTTGAACCCCTCATTGAACCCGCATTCACTTCAAATTGAAAACACATCCATAAGGAATGTATTTTTATTTCATATTTTTATTGTCATATTTTTTAACCAAATTATTTGTTTTGATACAATTTTCTTATCTTTCCACAAGTGAGACAGTTTTTTTTCTGAAACAATGCGATCGTTCCGTGTAAATTAACGAGCCGCGCATAATTTGGAATTTTGAATTGAATTTCTTTCGATTTTTTTTTTGTAATTGTTGACGGCATTTCTACACAGTACCGTGCTATTTGCATTGCTTTCGCTTGATTTTGATTATTTAGTGCTATCGTTACTAAAATTAGAATCGATAACGGTAAGATGGTTTTAATTTTTTTTTTTTTTTTTAAATCCCTATTTTAATTTCTTTTTGAAATTCCATTCCATAGTTGCTTTTCGTGCAATATGGTTCGACCACGATATAATATTAGTAGGCGCTCACGTCATACAAGAGCTGTTGCAGTTGCTCTAGCTGCAGACACTGAAGAGCAGCACAATGAAAGAAATATGCAAAATCGAGAACAAACTGAGAGGAGACGTGCAGCACAAACACGTACAGCCAAGACGGTGCTCGGAATATTCAAGGAGCAGGGAATTTAAATGTTAAGCGAGCTGCGTTCAATTATGATTCGACGATTGATTACTCTTTACATCGAACTGCAGTTATTGGTGCTATGGATGACATATGTAATCATTGCAAAGCGTACAAATGCAAAAATGAGCCGCTAGGCTCATGTTGTGCTAATGGAAAAGTCAAATTACCGGCATTTGAGCCACCTCCAGAACCATTACGCTCATTGGTTTTAGGTGGTGCACCTGAATCAAAGCCTTTATTGTCAAACATTCGATCTTACAATTCATGTTGTTTTTTTCCTAGATCCAAGGGCAAATATATCACAGCTTGGGTTCTTTATTGCCCATTTCTGATACAGAGTATCAGTTTTTACAAATTTATTCCCTTGATAATTCTGATCAGCAAGTTGATCGTCGATGTTTAATTAAGTAGTACAAATTTGAAGCGAGCTGTTATTGAACGAATCCAAACTTTCCTTCAAGAAAATAATGAATTGGTTCTACTTTTCCGTACTGCTCTCGACCAAATGCCTACTGATAATCACAAAATTGTAATAAAGGCCGATAAAGTACCATGTGGAGAGCATGCCAGAAGATTTAATGCTCCAACAATGGTTGAAGTTGCAATAGTAATAGTTGGTGATGAATTTAATTCTCGAGATATTGTGCTGCATCGAAGAGATAATGATTTGCAGCGAGTGTCTGAAACACATCGTTGTTACGATGCGTTTCAATACCCATTGATGTTTTGGAAATGCGAAGACTGCTACCATTCTAATGTCAAAATAGTAAATCCCAATAATGGTTAGTTCATAACTTGACAATGGAAAAAAGATGTTTGTAGACAAATTTTATATATTTATGAATTATGAATTTTAAGTGCAGAAACTAATTATCGGTGTCCTGTGTAATTGCATTCCCTCTCTCAATCTTCCTCCCACCTATCAATCTTCCTTCCATTCAACACAATGCTCTGCATTCATTGGTGTTGCTTTATGATAAAGAAACGGCTCATTTCCATGTATTTCTGTGACGTAGTTGATAGTACGTTGGCCTTCAATGCAGAGTGTCCGAGATTCAAATCTCGGTACATTCAAAATCAAAAAGTAGAAGAAATAATTGTGTGTGTTATAATGAATCAATAAAAAATAAAAAAAAAAATATAAATGGGATGACATCAAAAACCATTTGTTTGAAGGCAAATGACCAACCGATCGCCATGACATCACGGCGCGTGTTTTCAAACAAAAAGTAAAAGCACTCATGAATTTCATTATAAAAGCAGAAGTGTTTGGTGAAGTGCGCTGCTGGATGTATTCAATTGAGTGGCAGAAACGAGGATTGCCCCATGCACACATTCCCATTTGGTTAGTCAAAGTTACAAAATTACACCAGATGAAATTGACAAAGTAATTTCGGCAGAAATTCCTGATCAAGCAAGTGATTCTGAGCTATTTGGAGTAGTTGTGAAAAACATGATTCATGGCCCCTGTGGCGAATTGAATTTGAATTCTCCATGTATGGTTGATGGAAAGTGTACGAAACGTTATCACAGAGCGTTGGTTGCCGAAACTGTTACCGGTAATGATAGTTATCCATGGCAATAATAGTAAGAAATGAACAGATTGAAGTTGATAAGCGCTGGATTGTGCCGTATTCGTCGTTGTTATCAAATGTATATAAAGCTCATATAAATGTTGAGTACCACAATTCGCTCAAATCGATTAAGTACATATGCAAGTATGTGAACAAAGGCAGCGATATGGCCGTGTTTGGAGTTGCTGATCCAAATAGAAATGATGAAATTCATCAGTATCAAATGGGCCGTTATATCAGTAGTAACGAGGCGGTGTGGCGCATTTAGTGCGCCATGCAGCATTTAGCTGTTCATCTTGAAAACGGACAGCGTGTGTATTTTTCCTCGGAGAATGCAGCGCATAGAGCGGAAACGCCACCAAAAACGACATTGACAGCATTTTTCAAGTTGTGTCAAACTGATGAATTTGCTAAAACGTTATTGTATGCAGAAGTACCAAGGTATTTTACATGGAATTCAACAAAAAAAAAGAATTTCAACGTCGTAAGCAAGGGAATCGAGTTGATGGCCATGTAAATCTGTTTTCAACTGTTATTGATAAATTTTCGTGCATCAATATCATTTCAGCAGTTAAGAACAGTTGATGGACATGTTTGTATAACATATCGTGAAGCATGTCCATGGTTAGATCTATTGGAACATGATACGCATTGGGATGACACATTAGCAGATGCATCAGTATCTGTCCATCTTCTACAAATTCGTTTGCAATTATTTTGACTACGTCGAATCCAGTTGATTTGTGGACAAAATATCAAAATTACATGTCGGAAGATATTTTACGTAGAGTGCGTCGAATCAATTCCAATCCTGAAATGGACCGGCAATTTATAACGAGGCATTGATTATGATTGAAGATTTGTGTTTGATGATGGCAAACAAAGCATTAGCACAATTAGGAATGACAGCACCAAATCGATCCATGCATGACATATTTAATCAAGAATTAGAACGCGAAAACCAATTTGACTCGAATACCTTGAATTCATACGTTCAAGCAAATGTACCGAAATTAAATGTTCAGCAAAAAAAGACAATATGAAACAATTATGCGTGCTCTTAACGATGGAAGTGATGGATTTCATTTTTTGGATGCTCCTGGTGTTTCAGGAAAAACGTTTTTAATATCATTGCTTTTAGCAACAATACGTTCCCAAAATCGAATCGCATTGACACTTGCATCCTCTAGCATCGCAGCAACATTCCGCACTCAAGTTGCCTTTGAATATGCAAATCATCGAAACACCTACATGCAATATATGGAGGACATCTGGAATGGCTAAAGTGTTGCAACGTGTTGCACTTATTGTTTGGGATGAGGCCATCATGGCTCACAAACTTTGCCAATTATACCAAGATCAACACCTGTCGATGAATTATTACATGCTTGCTTGAAATCATCGTATTTGTGGAGGCATGTAAAAATATCTTTTCTTTCAACAAATGTTCGTGTTCAATTGCAAAATCATGCATCAGCTGTTGAATTTTCAAAGCAATTGATGACAATTGGAAATGGTGCAGTGCCAGTTGATGAGACTGGATTGATTACGTTGCCGATTAACTTTTGTAGAATTACACCATCGAAAGAAGAATTGATTGACAGTGCATTTCCCAACATAGTACAGCACTACAAAAATCATAATTGGTTAAGCGAAAGAGCCATTTTGGCAGCCAAGAATAAAGATGTCAATGAATTAAATTTTTCTATTCAATCCAAAATACCGGGTGTTTTGGTTTCGTGTAAATCTATTGATACTGCTACGAATGAAGAAGATGCGGTTAACTACTTATCCTACAGAGTTTTTGAATTCTTTGGATTTATCCGGATTACAGCTGCATAACCTTCAATTGAAAGTCGGTGCGACTATTATTATGCTTCGTAATTTGAATCAACCGAAACTTTGCAATGGTACGAGGTTTGCTGTGAAAAAATTTATGGCCAATGTTACTATAGCAACTATTTTGATTGGAAAATTCAAAGGTGAAGGCGTGTAAATACCACGAATTCCGATGATTCCAACCGATAATTGCCTTTCAAATTCAAACGTGTACAATTTCCATGAATAAAGCGCAAAGTCAATCTTTGGAAATTTGTGGTATCAACTTAGAATATCCAGTATTTTCTCATGGACAATTATACGTAGCCTGTTCACGTGTAGGCAAACCATCAGTATTATTCATGTATTGCCAAGATAATAAGAAAACTAAAAATGTGGTTTACCATAGAGTTTTACAATAAATATAAACTTCAAATTTAAACTGCTTTGAATTACTTTTCTAATTATGCACAGTGAAACGTGCATGGGGTCTGCTAGTTTATTTATAAAACTCAAACTATCAAGTCTAGTAATATCCAAATTTGAAACCGTACACAAATTTCAAATCTATATTTCTAAAATTCAAAAGAGCAATGTGACTAATTTCAGTCCATGAATGTTCATGGACCACAACCAGTCCTCACTGAAGCGTGATTACAGAAGATGCCAAAATTTTCTATGAACTAAAAAATCTTTAAATTACAATTAATTATTTCAGTTCAAGTTACAGTATTAGGCATGTTGTAAAGTTGCATAACGAAAACTGTGTTTTCCAGTACAATTTTTTACATATAATGCATATTTAATGAATACAGACATACACATACATGAACGACGGCCAGTGCGTGTAGCTTGAACTTAATATGAAAAGAGCGCAGAATTGATGAAATGTTATTAAGCTATTAACAGAAATTATAGCAAATACCAAAATAATACAACACGTAGTCTGGCAGACAGACCATTGATATATGTACAGATGGAATAGACGGGCAGGCAGGCAGACAGGCAGGCAGATAGACAGACAGGCAGCAACATCACACAGTACATATGTACAAGGGGGTGCTTCCTCAAATAAAAAAGAAATAAACAAATGTGTGTGCGTGTAAGTTTGTGTAAGTTTGTGTAAGTGTGTGTGTGTGTGTGTGTGTAAGTGTGTGTGTTTGTGTGTTTGTGTTTGTGTGTGTGTGTGTGTGTGTGTGTGTGTGTGTGTGTGTGTATGCCTTAATGTAATTAGTTAGGTAAACTTAATTGTTGTTTGAAATAATTACAAGAAAAATACACAGAAAGCTACAAAATGAAAAACCTTGAAGCCTTCTTGATTTTTGTTAGCTTCTCCTTTTTGTGTTGTTGTTGTGTTGTATTCACAACATACGTAAGTATTTATAGCCCACCTAGTCTTGAACCAAAAACAGGATTAATTATGTTTGTGCCTCATAAAATTCAGTGTATGCAAGAGGCTTAGAAAATTTGAGGTCTCAATTCAAAAAAAACTATACGAAACGAAACAAAACTTACTAATTAATTATTTATTTACTTACTACATACATACGAGTAGTTTACTGTCTCATTTCATTGTAGTTTAGGCACTTATGGGATTGTAAATATTTGGGTGGTGCAATTTGGGTGTAGTTCATATGTACCTATGTATAATTTAAGGAAATAAGTCACAGGTAGCTTTTTGCTATGGACGATCTTCATTCGTGCCAATGTGAAATGAAACTATTTATGTGCTTTTATATCAGCAGTGGGGGTTTTTCTGCACTTAATTAATTTTGCAGGTACTGCATAACATAAGAGTGTTGTTGTTGTACTGGTAAGTGCTGTAGGAAAGATTGATTCAGATATTACCTATATTCCACACGGTTTATGTGTTCTCATTTCATATATTCTATATTTCTATATTTCATTCTTACTAAATTTGAATTCAAATATTATATACACACATATACATCAATATGTATATAGGTATGTGCTCAGGTATGTGTGTACAAGTATATATGGACGTATTTTAAAGAGCTCCCTTTTGAATACCCACTGAAAGGACTAACAAAACAAAAAATAATGACATCCCATTTCGACTTACATTTTGACACTTTTTAACTGTTTGAACTTTTGTGTGCACGTCCCAAAAATATGCAAAACATTTCTATTTACACTTCCCGTACACGTCCCTCTTTGTACGAGCATATGCTAAAAACAAACTCTCTATTTTTTGTGCGAATTCCTGCACAATATTCGCCGCACGCAAACTTGCGCTTGTGTTTTTGCTTGAATGCTGCTAAATTACTGCTAAGTTGTAAAAGTTTCGAAAGATAAGGCTGAAGTGGTATATGCTGGCTAATAAATATAGCATGCGATATTTTTGTACATGCCCAGGAGAGTAGCTCTGCAAGCAGCACGAATGTGTGCACGAAATGTCTGACAAACAAAGGTCTGTCGTTCTTTTTTCTCAAAACTATCGATTTACATGGAGTTTTGCAAAAGTGCAAACAACAAGTTGGCATTTTCGTGGAGTGATAAAGAGAGATAATATAGACACATGTCAGTATACTTACCATACTTATGTAAAAAGGTAGAAGTGCATGCAACAGCAGTTGCAATTAACCGCGTCAACATTTAATTAAGTAATTAATTGTTGTTCGTATTTTTGTTGCTATTATCATAAACGCAGTTCAGTTGAGGTACGGTCAAAAATACCAACTTTTATTATTGTATTACTTTAACTGGTTGCCTTTTCAGTGTCTGCGCGTGTTTTTTATACACTGCATCAGCGTGCAAGTTGCATAATTTATTTATTATCTTTTAATGCAACACATTGTACTGTTAATGCAATATTAATTTTTATTTATTGGGGTTAAATTAATGTAATGTAGTGTTCTGCATATTTAATAAATATTAATAGACCCGAGTACGAGAAAGCAAACTGACGTGACTGTTTCTTTAATTTAGGAACTGATTCCCAGGTCTAGGTCTCACACTTTTGTATGAAGAGCTAAATTGCCATGCTATAGAGATATTTGAACTAACTGGTCACGGTACCGGTCACAAAGGTACCTGTCACAGTATTTGTGTCATCCCATCGGCATCTCCTTCAGAATAATTAGAGCCAACACCTTCTGAAATTTTATAGTAATTATGAGTTTACTAATTTATAGGCCAATTTTGTTATTTACTTGAAACACTCTTTTCATCAATTTTCCGACGAACATTTAAGAAATTTTTACAAATTCATTTGATTTTGCTATCAATTGTCAACCATTTTTACGAAAAGCAAAATAAGTTGAAAACGAATTATCCCATGCTACTTATATCCATTTCCCATTCTTTTAGCAACTAGTCACAGCACATGTCACTTTCCGATAATTTTCCTCCCTTTTCTATGGAATTTTTCCAAATTCAAGGCAACGACAGTTGGATA
This sequence comes from Palloptera scutellata, assembly GCA_958295655.1. Taxonomy (NCBI): domain Eukaryota; kingdom Metazoa; phylum Arthropoda; class Insecta; order Diptera; family Pallopteridae; genus Palloptera; species Palloptera scutellata. The sequence goes on along the minus strand of OY282449.1, from coordinate 154,057,533 downwards.
AAATTATTATTTACATAGTATGAATTTATATAAGTGGGGTTCATATAAACTAACAAATGACTCACGAACCGCATAAACTCGTAAGAAAACCTTCAAATTTCATATAAATTTTGAAAATTATAATGAGGCATTTCTAAGCTTAACTTTCAATGTGAGTTTTGTGGAATTTTTTTTTTTTTTTAAATTTTGTTTGTCTTTAATTAAAAACTTCTCACCGTAGCTCAAATGATGGTTGTAATATGACCAGTGGAATAAGATAACTGCGGTGTAACTGACAGTGACGTCTAAAACTCAATTACAAATAAATACATAAACTATAACTCTTTAGAAATGAATGAGCAATTCTTTTCCTCTGGACTGCACTGTCTGGCACATTTTGTCTTGCCAGAAGAAATACTCCCAATTTCCCTTTTTATGCATGGATAACTTAAGCACTCAAAAGCAAAACATACTAGAGATTTGCAAAAAGCAATAACTTATCGATTTTGATTTACATAAAAAGATTAGTTAAGTGAACTGAAAGCATTCATCATATGCGTATACATATGAATGTGTCTATGTATGTGTGTGTGAAGAAATGTTAGTGGTGCTAGTGCTTAAAATAAATCAATATTTTTCGCAGAAAAAGAAAATCATAAATAAAAAAACAATATAAGGTTAATAGAACTAAGCAGGACGACGCAGCCGACCTTTATATACTCGGCACACCTTTTGAAACGAAATATCTCTTACCATTAAAAAATCGCTGATTATGTATGCATCTGTGGCAATTTGGCAAATTTGGCATAGTCGACAAAAGTGAAAAATTAGTTATACTGCTATTAATATTCCCGTTTATATAAGTTTTTTTTAAAAGAAAGCTAAGAGAAACTACATTTTTCGACATGAGCTATTAAGGTTTATATTTATACCCGACGGCGCCTAATTGTGGACGTTACATGCAACTGTTACTCGATTAAAACCAGCATACCCTGTTCACAGAATGTGTAGGGTATAAACATAAGGGAATAAATAGATGAAGAAATTCAGTAGAAAACCTACGCATTTGCTATATAAGTACTTAGTATGTGCTGTGGAAATAAACGTTAGCATGCTTTTAGGCGTTACCATAGTTTCTAAAATAAACAAAGAGCAGGCGAATAAATGAAGCACAAAAACAAGGCATTAAACATCGAGACTAAAACGTGTTGAACGTCAAAAATAAAACAATAAAATGATATTAGTGGTCGCTGTGGCGTAGTGGTAGTGCGTTGGACTGCTACGCAGAGTGTCCGGGGTTCGAATCTCGGCACAGGCAAAATCAAAAAAAAAAAGTAGAAAAAATAATTTTTCTACACGGCACCACTTCTTGTCAGGCAATGGCAAACCTACAAGAGTAAAAATTGCTATGAAAAGCTTTTCCTTCGCCGTTCGGATTCGGCTTTAAACTGTAGGTCCCTTCCATTCATGTACAAATATAACACGCACAACATGAGTGGATGCGAAAAGCTCGGCCTAGGCCCTCCATGGGCTGTTGTGCCATCAAAAGTAAAAAGTAAAAAAAAGATATTAGGTTAAATACAAATTGAACTTTTCGATTAATACTACGGTCTTGAGTAGCTACTTATTTAAATGGAAAATGCAAGTAGAGGATGTTTTTTTTAGAAGTGTGGTTTTCAAGAAGAAATAAAACGCATATACTTTAATGATATGGCCAAGAATTTAGTTTAATATAAAGATAAGGATTTGCCATTATGTTTTAAAAACGATTTCGGACAAGTGGACGCGGCTGGTTCGAATAAATTCCAGCCGAGAGGCCCAATTTTCGACCACTTTTCGCAACAATTGAGGCCGTATGTCAATAATAACGCGATGAATATTCTCTTCTAAGGCGTCAATGGTCTCGGACTTATCTGCGTAGACAAGCGACTTCACATAACCCCACAAAAAATAGTCCAGCGGTGTTGAATCGCACGATCTTGGATGCCACGCCACAGGCCCACGACGCGAGATAATGCGCTCACCAAAAGTAAATTGATTGTTTCGTTGGCTGTATGGCATGTAGCGCCGTCTTGTTGGAACCAAAGGTCTTCCACATCAACATGCTCCAATTCAGGCACGAAAAAGTCATTAATCATGGCTCTATAGCGTTCCCCATTGACTGTAACATTATGACCGGCTTCATCTTTGAAGAAATATGAACCAATGATTCCCTCTGCCCATAGAGCACACCAAACAGTGACTTTTTGAGGATGTAACGATGTACCGGCGTCTCATTACTGGCTTTTGGATTATGATCACTCCAAATGCGACAATTTTGCTTATTAACGTACCAAAAGTGAGCTTCATCGCTGAACAAAATTTTCTTGTGAAAATCGCGCGAACCACGATTTTGGTAATAAATTTGCACGATTTGCAAACGTTGTTCAGGAGTAAGTCTATTCATTATGAGATGGTAAACCAAACTGAGCATAAACCAAGTGACAGCTGTCACAAAGAGCAACTTCGAAATAAGTATAGCCAGATTGAAAACAACCACCAAACTTCTAAACAAACACCCTTTAGTTTCTGAGATATTTTACAGCTTTAACTGCAATTTCAGGTAAACAAATACATACTCGTACTTAAGTAAATACAGGCACATTTTTTGATTGAAAAGTAATAGAGCTCCTTACGACGAGTATTTTACATGGAATTGAAATTGAAAATTATTTTATTACCAACAATAAAACTGATCCTCTTAGAAAGCAAGAAGAATAAGCTTAGGTAGGTAAGAAGAATGGTTTATTATTTATGTAGTTAGCAGTAAAAGCAATAAATGGTTAATTAAACCGACAAGGCTTTAAACACTAGCTGTTGCCATTATGTTTTATATTCAATAAACTCTAACCTGCCCACACAAATTCGCCTTGTTATCCACTCTTACAAATATGCGTAAACTCTTCAATGCAATTTAATCACATTTTAATTAAAAAAGAACCTACCTTAAAATGTAATTTTTTCCTTAAAACTTTTTGCACTACGAGTGTACGCAAAAACGATTCGTGTTGGTTTGGTTCCAATTTTGATTTTAGCACATGAAAGATATTTTATTACGAAATTGAAAAATCTTTGCATATAAAAAGTGGAATTAAACTGTTAGTTTTGTAATAAAACTGCTTTCAACAGAGTCTAAATATCACTAAACTACTTTTAAGACATTTTTTTGGGGTCAAATTTATGCAAATATCGCCCAAAATTTTGATAACTACAGCTGACAGAAAAGAAAGTAAAACGTGATTTTGAAGAACACTGGTCGTAAAAAATAGTTGCTTTGTCAAAATTTGCGAATTAAAATATTTCTTTAACTGGATAAAGTTACAAAATGCGCACACTGTGTAATCGAAAATAATAACAACAACAACCACAACAATTATCTCCCACTCAGCGAATTCACATTAAAATTCAATTTGAATTTTGTGTTAGTTTATTAACAGTGTGAGTATCGTATGGGCGTACAGTATGTGTGTATGTGTGTGTGTGTGTGTGTGTGTGTGTGTGTGGGTGTGTGTGTTGTGTGATTGAGAAACTGCGCCTAAAACGCTGTAGCATTTCGAAGTGATGGTTTAATTGACACCTACAATGTTGTTACTTTTCAAATTTAATGGAAAGTTTAACCTAATGTGATTAGGGTTTAATGCTTTTGAACATTTACGAGTATCTTTTGTTCAAACAATAGAAAAAATAGAAGCAATTTCAATTTATACAATTTTTTTCCCATTTGTTAAAAGTGCATATATTTTTTGATTTAGCAAAAAAAAAGGGTACAACAAACCTTCTGCTTCATTTGTGCGTATAGTTAATTGATTATTAGAAAACAAGTTTACAAGAGAAGGAGGCAATAAAAGAAAGTAGCACCGAGAGCATGTTTTTAAATGTCAAATTTACAGAATGGTCAGCTCTTTTTCAATGGAATTATGAAAACATTGAGCTTGTGCAGTGTCGAAGGTTGAAGAATTATCTGGTGTATGTACTTATGATAAAAGTTAGCTTCCTACAATAATTTCAAATCTTTCTTCATGCTCTCCGTCCGCTAAAGCAACTTTTTATTGTACTAAAGATAAGTGCGCGTACACTTTAGAATGCCAATGCCACCCTATAATTCTCTAGCAATATAATATCACTCATACGACCCCATGCTATGTATTTTGTGTGCATCTTGTAAATCACATTTCACAAAGCGGTCATAAGTTCAAAATATAATTTATTTACGCATTCCTTTCCACATTTCTGCTAAAACTTTTTGGCAACAATTTTAGGTAGTAGTATGTATGATTTATTGCCTTTGTACCGAAAGACGCAAATTTTCATTTGACACATCGCACATTCCACAAGAGCAAAACCAAGTATAAAACAAAACCGTATGCTTTGAGTTGAAGAAAATCAATTTCCATCAATGAACAATGAAAAAAGAACTGACAAAACTTAAGAAATACAAAGGGAAAAGCAGAAAGACAAACTAAATCGAATGCAATCTACGGCTATTGAACGTCACTGAAGTGTAATTCCAGTCCATGGCAACGTAGATGTGCTGCCTCGTCGCCTTGCAATGAGATAAAAATCGCACAATGAATAAATCATTTATAGCATAATAATAAACTCATATCTATGTAAGTATGCATCTGTGTTAAAAATGCACATGAAGGAAATTGGCTAGAAGCACACAAGGGAGGAAAAGGCGAAGGCAAGCAAGTTGAATGTCTGCACGAAGGCAGCAGGCAGTAAGCAGCGCGGTATACCAAGAATACCAACGATAGTAACTAAATGCGAAAAAATAATGTAAAACGTAATGGAAATAGACTGCAAGCGAATACAACGACGACTGCTAAAAGCCACACGAAAGTCATGTTATTGTACTAGTTGTCGTCGTCTATGGCAATAGCAAAAAAAAAGAAAAACATAAAAACGAGAAACGGAGCGAGGAAAGCCAAGGAGACCTACATTCTGTTGCTGCCAGTGCTACCATACCCACAGATGATATACATCTATAGTTTGTAGAAAACCGCAGAGCAGCAATATTGTTGGCTCGTTTCAAAGGTCATTCAACTTTTTCCGTTGACGGTGCACATATGCAACATGCTGCAAGCATACACGTAAAACACAAAAAGACGTCAACACAAAATTGCAAAGGCACATGAACGTTAGGCACACACATGTGCATTAGGCTGACAGGACGTGTGGACGGAATTGCATACCATAAAAATACCAAAGGAAGGCAACAAATTAAGTACAATAAATTGAACGGAAGTTGCCGCTTGTAGTGGTAACAAACAAACCAATTCACCCAAAATTCACTACAAAATTCAGCTGCAAGTCCTCGTATGTATACGTCAAAGGACTAGAAAAAAGGAAGAAGGAAGTAGAAGAAGAACACATAGCTACACAAATGGCACGTTTTTGTGTGGCAGGCAGGTGCTTTTATTCCGTTTTAGCGGTGGAGCTAAACACACAACTACAACTCGCAGTACATTTTCTTCTTGATCTCTGCACGTAGCTTAGGCAAATGCTTAAATTTTACAGCAAGTTCCTTTTTTTGGCTTTGGTTAGGTTGGGTTTGGTTTAGTAATTTGAGTCTTTGCTCTTTTTTCTTTTTGGCCACACTGTTTTTCTTTTCTTTTCTCAGAACAAAACGCCAACATCCGTTTTCAGTAAAAATACAAACGGATATACTCATACACTTGTTGTTGTTGATTAATGTTGATGGGTGTAGTGAAGCAGTGAAGCAAGCAGCACACGTTCTTACAAATGTTCAGACGATTGCAGTCAATCAGTGACATAATGAATGAAAAGAGTGAGTGAGTGAGTGAGTGAGTGGGTGAGTGAGTGACTGATTGAAATTAGCTAAACCAAAGGGTTCGTTTGAAATTCTGTGCCATTATTAAATGTTCCCCATTCGGTTTCTGCTTATGTAATAAGCTATTAATAGTAAATTAAAGGTTTCGGTAAATTGTCTACATTCAAGCCATTCAGTTTTTCAAGGAATGCCGAATGCCAGAAACTTACGTTTGAATATCATCAAGCACATTCATTTACTTTCGCATTTTGCGAAAAGCTGAATTCGGCTTCCAATTACTTATGCTTATTTCAATGAGGCGTTGCCAGTACGAGCAAGTTGCCACTGCGGAAATGAAATGAATGTGCGTATGCGTGTGTGTGTGTTTGTGGGTGTGCATTAGTTTCATTCCCAGAAATTGTATGGAAGCAATATAAAGTTTAATATTTTGATTTGAGCCGAGCCAAATTAAATTCATACGAGTAGATGACACTTTCCTGAGGCAGCAAACAAGAGCATGCCTCAAATAACCAAGAATATGTGTATTTTGAAAAAATTGCCTTATGACTGGGCAACTCATTTCCATGGCTTGCCCAGTTACCATAAACTGTGGAAATGTTAATTAAAAAAGCACCTGAGCTTAAATAAATTAACAGTTAATTTAAGTGGTAGATAAAAAATTGCAGAAATTTCGTATGAGCGATTTCTAATTGTTTCGATGTTCGATGTTGGCCGCCTGGCGTTCCCTGCGTTTGAAAGAAGTTACCTTTGGAGTTAACCACACTCAATCTCATGAGCTTTGAATTTTAATTCAAGCAAAAAGTGATTCAAGCACTTGATCAGTGGTTGGGAAATGGTAACGGGTAAATTGTAAATGCCATTAGTTTTTGCTCACTAATGAAGCGAAAACGGTGACGCGAATGAAAATATTTCAAGAAAAGGTAAAAGCAAAAAGCAATGCGTACAGCATGTGCTGGCGGCAACATGCAAATACTCAGATAGCAAGCGCGATTTAAATTCTAGGCCAGCTAAGTTCTAAGGCCTGCTAATTCAATACATTCCTGTTAAAGCTTAATAATCGCTCTACTAACTTTTATTATTGTCATCTCTTCTTCTTATAGCTCCTTGCCAAATGTGAGCAGCAATAAATCTTAACAATAGTGAAAAACTCAAAAATTTCAATAGGCAGCAGTGCAGCTGACGCCGCAACAGCAGACATCGGCATGGATGACAATCAGCAAAGTTATGATTTGCATGTTGCCGCCAGCACAAGCAATGAAAACATGAACAATTTGGAAGCCAAGTGGAAAGATGTGCCCGATAAGTATTTGGTAGTGATTGCACATTTCTTGGCTGGCAAACTTAACGACTCCGATGCGATAGATCGCTTCAACGGGCCCATATTGAAGAATAGCATCAAGTCGGTCTATTGGGTTTTCCTCATACAGTATGCGGTTTTATCGATGGTTGGCATTGCCATGAACCTGGCCATAGTTGCGTACGTTATGTATCATCGCCTGTACAAGGACGTAACGCACGCGTTCATTGCCAACTTAGCGTTTTGTCATTTCGTGCAGTGCGCCGTTGTTTTGCCCATAACACTGATGGTGATGTTAATACAGAATTGGATATTTGGACAGTTTTTGTGCTTCTTCTTGCCAATGCTGCAGGTGAGTAGAGCGTGAAGCTGAAGCTGAAGCTGAAACAAACAATTAATATAATCTCTATTTATTGGTGGCATAATATATTCAATTCTTCTTACTTACTTCTAAAATAAAGGGGGAAGGGGAAAATTCATCAAAAATCTCTTAAGTAAATGCTTAATAGGAAATACTTACTAAGTTGAACATTCACAATCAAATTGCGACACCGCAACCTCACATCCTTTCTTATTATCAGCGTTTCACTTGCAATGGTCCGTGAACGTAAGAGGATTGTGTAACATAAGCACACACTTAGGTACACAATTGCAAAAGCGTTATTGGTTGTCAAGTGGAATGTTGCCAATTTTATTTCCGTTGTTATTATTTCTCGTGCGCTTTGTGATTTCGTCAACATTCCACAGTCCACAGTTTGGAGCTTGGTTCATTTATCAACTATGCGTGTGGTGAAAATGACGAAACTTACCTTCGATACCTTACCTTCGAGACGCCAAGGGCATTAAAATGTTTGAACTGAGATGTGAGTCTATTGAAGTAAAATAAAACATTTGCAGCTGTCACTTACGCAAGGATTTGTTTTTGTTTGTTTGTGTTTGAGACTGTAACATTTATGTATTTATTTATTTGTGTATTTACTGCCACAATGAGACCTAAATTTATGCATGTAGTAGAATAAGACGTTTTGGTTGGGGAAATGCTTTTACTGTTTGCTGCCGCTGTTTTGAGACAGGAAAGACCAAATGTAAGTATCTAGATTTATTTCCAATTCGAGAGTTTCTATAACTATGTTGTATATACTCGTATGTATGATAGATACTAGGTACCTAAGGGCTACATTAATTTCAAATCTCAAAAGCATTAAAGCAATTGATTGCACTTGTTTTTCTTTCAGTTTCACTTTAAATATTTACATTATAGGTATATGCACAAACATACGTACATGTACTTAAAGGCTCCCTTGTGTATTTACCAGCTGCACTTTCTTGTTATCGGTACATTCTCTATCGATTAAATGGTGCTTTTGTATTTTTACAACGATAATTGTCACAATTTTCTGCACGAGATGCGAGATACTGACTGCAATCATGAAACACAAATTAAATTAAGTAATTTAACAATTTCCTTGCCAATATCAGCAGCAGTATCGTGAGCAGCACACAGTCACAGTCAATGAAGTAGAATGTGGAAATGATACACACACATGGAATATGCATGCGATGATTGCTATCGCATACACTTTTCTCAGCATCTTCTCATCTCATCTCTTACAAGCATTGTTAACTTCATTGCTTTCATCGTGTTCGTTGTTCGTTGTTCGCTTATTAACAAAGCATTCTAGCATAATCACAAAGTGTTGTCATGAATTTGCAATTCTTTTCAGACAATGTTGTTCATTTTCATTTCCTTCACACACACACACACATTAATGGGTACCTATTAATGTATGTATGTAACTAAGTTATAAGTAGTTGGCCACATTCTCCTCACTCGAAGCGCTTCTCTTTCTGGTGTAATGTGTCGATTAGTTTGCTGGTTGCTTGGTTGGGCGAAGTTAATGTGCGGTTAGCGTATTAAAACTTAAAATTATGTTAGTCTTTTTTGTGTTTACTTACTCCTCCTTGCTTCCCTTTTGCGCTTATCGTCATTTCCTTCAACAGCATTAAGTAGAAAAGTTGAAATGTTGCAAAGAAATAAGTTTATAAAAGAGAAAAGTTCATAACATTATGTACTCGCAGGTACTTATGTATGTACATGGAATATTTTGTGTATTTGGAGCATGCGAAGCGGAGTAGTGGTCGCTGTGGCATAGTGGTAATGCATTGGACTGCTACGGAGAGTGTCCGGGGTTCGAATCAAGGCACAGGCAAAATCACAACAATAACAAATTCAAAAAAAAAGTAGAAAAAATTACTTTTCTACACGGCACCACCTCTTGGCGGGCAATGGCAAACTCACAAGAGTAAAAATTGCCTATGAAAAAGCTTTTCACTTCGCCGTTCGGATTCGGCATTAAACTGTAGGTCTCTTCCATTCATGTACAAATATAACACGCACAACATGAGTGCATGCGAAAAGCTAGGCCTAGGCCCTCCATGGGCAGTTGTGCCATTAAAAGTAAGTAAAGTAAAGTAAGGAGCAGAGTAGCACCTACTTTTCGTTTTCTTCCCCTCAGTCAGTCAGAGAAAATGGGACCAAGCTTACTTTGCAAAAATTATGTAAATTGATAAGCTAATCAAAATAACTATCTCGGAATATTTACTTAGTTCTTTATAGAAAACGAATGCCAGTAATTGAAAATATTTTAGTTAATCAAATCCTTTTCATTTGTGTCTCAAATTTACTTTTACCTTAATCGACTTTAGTCTCAAATGCTTTTCAAGTTTATTTTATTGCTCATTCAATTCGAAGCTTATTTAATTCTGACACCATGTTTCTAAGTTCGTTGGTTAATTAGAGCACTTGCTACAAAATTCATAAGAAATATTTTACGCGAGGCACTCAAACGAACATAGTATCCTCACTGAAACAGGGCAAATGGTTCTAGACTCATAGTTTAGAGACTGTATCTTAAATCCTGACAGGCCTCCTGGACAGCAAGAAACTCAACTTGAGAACTTGAGTTAGCGTGCATCTGACAGTCGAAACGATACATATATTTACGTACCTATTCCTTTGTAGTGTGGATCAGAGCGAGTGTGAGCCGAATAGGTTGGGCAATATCATTTACATACATGTAAGTCAATCATTACTTTCCATTTTTTAAAAGATGAATTCCGATGCACTTGGTTATTTACAGATAAGATTATATTTTTATTGAATTAATGATGCCACACAAACACTTACATAAATATTTTATTCCAAAAGCTACAATCGCAGCTGCAACTGAATTTCTTATCTTTCTCTATTTTCCAGGACATTCCGCTGCATGTCGCTATGATATCCCACATACTCGTGGCATGGGATCGTATGCGTTGGCTTGGCGATCCACTCAAAGGGCGATTGCCAGCATTTGTTTGTTGTTGTGCAACATGGCTGACTGGAATGGTGATTGCACTACCATATCCCATCTATACGATTTATGTGGAAATTGGGGTGAGTTTTAAACAAGGAGAAAGGTACACAGAAATATCAAACCAAAATACTTATACACCTAAAAAATATCACATTCTTAGAATTTACTCGTACTAAATTTGCGAGTTGGAACATAGCGCAACTGTCGACAGCGTCCCCAACATTGCTATTTTTATGATTAACAACAGCAGCAATGACATTTATTTACACTATTTACACTAACGTACTCGTACATAAAAACTGTTATTCTGTTGTGTTATTGTAAATAGCTACACATACTTTCCGGCGCAATGCACAGTGAAGTGTTCATTTATTTATTTTCTTTTTTCAATGCTGGTGGTGTTTGTTTTCTTTTAAGCTGTGTCATTTTTGTAAATTTTTTTTCCTTTTGACATTTATTGCTGCCAATTTTCGACATTATTCGACACTTGTTTTTATGCTCATCACACGTACAACCAAAAACATACACACACGTGCGACTGTACACCACAGCTCAAATGTACAGTCACGCTGTAGTACATGGAACTTTTACTAAATTTATGCGATTGTATGTTTTTACTTGCAGTGGCACCATGAGCAATAATATGAGTTTATAAATTTGGGTTTTTTTGTTTTTGTACATATACTTAGCATAGATGTGTTTGTGTTTGTGTATATTATTCGTCTTTGTCAATTTTTCTACCGATGAATTTATATCAATTGGCATTTGAAAATTTATCCAAGCGTAATGTTTTTCTCTTCTTGTAATAAATGGATTTTGCTGCTGTTACGTTTTTTAATTGCAATTTAAATGTTTGGACTATAAACAAAAGCATATCTCTTGTAGCGCTTAGTGGAAGGGGATACTTCGGTAACATTGTTGAGTTATTTTCAGTCACGTTTCATTCTCGCACTCGTGTACTTCCTTATGCTCGAGTACCAGCCACAAATGGCGTTGCATTTTATGCTTAGGTCTTACAAATATGTGTATAATATGAATTTTAGTATGTATAATATGTAATAAATTTGTATAAAACTCAAGGCTACTCAATTTATTTTAAAGCGTAAATCGTGCATCTCTGAATTTTGCTCAAAAATATTAACAAGCAGCACACGCACTCACTTTCATATGTATCCTTCAAAAAGGATTTCCAAAAATTACTATTATTGCCTCTTGAAGTGTGCTTCATTATATGTATTTATGCCTAAAAGCAGATAACATAGAGAAATGCTGCAGAATATCCCCGGGGAAATGTACGATTTATTTTAGGTGCACGTTTACTTGAGCTTCAGTTCATCTGCCATCTATGGTATGTAGTCTCCAATAATTCAGAGCAGATAATGATTATTCTGTGAGTGTTTTGTGAGAAGAAACTCTAACTTTTGCGATATGAAAACATTAACGATTAATGTTTAATCTTTTTGAGATGAAAATAAATAATGAAATACTTCTTATGCATTGATGATTAAGTTGTTGTTGTTGTTTCGTGGGCGTTTCCCTTTTCCTCTTTCCGAATCAGTTAAATCTAATCAATTGGCTATAATTATATTAATTTAACTTTATTTCTTTTATTCCTTCATTTCGATTATGCATAATGATAATGATAATTACTATTTATGCGCTTCGGTTTCTTACATAAATTAAGATTTGCCAACATGAAAACGTGAAAATATTCACCACAACAACAACTTGATGGCGGATAAGCAGCAAGATTATGAGAAGAAACGTCCGGGAAGTGAAGTCACCAAAGTTGAAATAAATTATGCCGCAAATCAGGGCAACACGCGCACACGCCTACTCACTATCTACTGAATGTACGAGTTCGCTCAAGTTGCTGATGTGAAAACCAAAAGGCTCATTTGTGGCCATTCGCTTGTGCGTACTTACTCAGCTACCTCTGGGGGGTCTGCGTTATTGAGGTTTTGTTTGGTTGGTGAGCTAACATTCTTTCACTATTCCCTTTAATTTTGTGAATATGTCAATTCAAATTTAGGTTAAATGAAGCCATTGGCAGGAATATGACGGTAATTTTAGTTGACATAGTTTAGAATTTTGTGTAGCAAATTATTATTGTAATATTACCATATATAACTGTGATGTATTTACAAATTACTTATGTAGTTGCTATAGAATATTCAGACAAGTTACTTACTTAACTGAAATTATGTTTCATTATTCAAAAAGCTCAGTTTGCTGACAAAACATGCAGAGCCACTCTGCACTTCACTTACATACATAGAAATTGTATTCGGGAAGGTCGAAGGAAATGTATTTATTAATGAAATTTGATACAGTAGCTTCATAAGAGTACTACAATCTGCACTTAATATGGTTGCCTGGGCACTGAAAGAAACCGTAAGGCTGATGAACTCGCTTGCAACGAGCATCAGCAATTCAGTAGTCCTGGCCACTTGGACTATATGTCAACTTTTAATTAAGAATCATCATTCTCATATTGCAGAAACCAGATGGAGAACGGAAAAAGTTGCGATATTGCTGGATAGTTATGGCCCATGACTAACGAAAAACACACTAAAGCACTCAGAAACCTGGGCCGTCTCCACATTAGCAGGGTAGTTTCCATTCTGACTGGGCACTGCCTAATTGGCACCCATGCTAGGGACTAGGCCTCCCCTACAATGACTTCTAGAGAAATTGCAACAATGAAAAGGAGATAGCTCCGCTCTAGCAGCATGACCGAGCACAGAACCTTTCCTGGACAAACGCACAGAACTGGTTTCCTCTGATATCAGAAACATATTACGCTTCTTTAAAAGCACAAACTGGCATAATTAACATAACCTTCACAAGAGTATCAAAATGATTTATGCTTTGTTAATATTACAAAGGAACTAAGTTAGTATTATGGTAACAAAAGGTGTCACGTCAAGCACAACTTTACTGAGATTCAAAAGAATCATTTCTTGGCTAAATTTCTTATCTATCTATCTATTTTAATTACATTATAAACCAAATTAAATCGCACGTCATCCGAAAAAATAATGCCTACTTATTTTCAGTCAAGTGAGTTACTTCAGGATAGTAGTGGAATCAGTCATGCGCACATACTCGTAAATTACAATTTCGTAAAGAACTAGAAGCATTTCAATTATTAAAATTACAATTACATTGTCTTGTGCTGGAAAAATCGTACTTACTAACCAATAAGGTAATCATAAAATGGATGATAGGTACTACGCAGAAACTAGCCTATTTTTAGCTTTTCGTTTATAACATGCAGCAAGAGGTTTAGGTTAACGAGCAGTAATTTTGAATTCTTTCCAATACAGAGGCCATCTGAGGCCATCAAATTGATTGGAAATATATCTTCGCGAAGATGATCCCAAATTCAAAAAAATGCCTCGTTTGACACAACCTCTCTCACAAATCGAATGATTCGCCTCCGAAGGTTTTTAGGATTTTCTAAAGACTTTACTAAGATGTGAAGTTTAAGTTGTGTTGTGTTGTGTCTATTTTCTTCTTGCATGTCTAAAGTAGCCTTACGTGATATCTATAGTCTATGCTACTTACCTTTTATTACTGCAAAAGCACAAATCTCTAAAGCCATGTTTACATATCAAAAAATTCCACATTTATTCGTACTCGTAGTCGCAGTGTATTTCCATAAAATTGACATTAATCTATTGTGACATACGTTTGTATAGGAATAGAAGAGAAATGAGAAATAGTGTAAAAATAAGTTACATGAAATAGCTTTTAGGCAAAAGTTTTGAACAACAGCAGCCTTGACGTTACCATCTTAAATTCTTGCCTAAAAAAAAAAACACCCATAATAATATTGTATAGGTTAACCTAAATTTTCGAGAAAGTACGAAAGTGGTCGCCTTGGCGCTAAGCAGAGTTTGGGGGGCACAATCTCGGTATAGGCAAAATCTCAGAAAGTAGAAAAAAAAACAATTTTTCTTCACGTCACCACCTCTTGCCAGGTAATGGCACACCTACAAGAGTAAACATTGCCTAAGGAACTTCAATGTTCGGTTTCGATATTAAACTGTAGGTCGCTTCCATTCGTGCACAAATATAACACGCACAACAAGAGTGGTTGCGAAAAGCTCGGCCTACGGCCTCCACGTGCTGCTGTACGAAACAAACAAAACAAAAAAGAATAAAGAACGGGTAAAATAAATTTGAATATCATAAAAATGGATATGGTAAAAGTTCGCAGACATTCGCAAGTCGCTCTTTTTTGTTTTATGTTTTCTTTTAAGGTTTTTTATCTTCCTTCTATAAGTTTGTCTGCAAACAATGATGAAATTACTTTTATAGTTTTTAAGTTGAAATTTCATTACAAGCTTCAATGAAGTTGTCAAGAAAATTTACCCTACTCCTTTCTACCCACAGCCACTTCGAGTGAGATTTGCGAATCGAATGCACAAGAGTACCATAAATATACAAGTTGTAGACACTTTGGATTGTCATATTTGGTGCATACGAGTGGGTAAAAGAATAAAGGAGCATGCCAGTCAACAGACTTTCGCATGACAACTGTAAAATATGGCAGAATTTCCAACTCAACGATGATGAAGAATTATTCGGTCTCTCCTTTCGATTTCCTTTGTTGCTTTTTGTTTGCAGTTATTTGAAAGGTGTCAATTAAAGTGAGTATCAAAATGGCGTTTGTTTTCGTTTTTGCTTTTGACATTGCTCTTTAATGGTTGCTATTGTTGTCATTGTTGTTATTGTAACGGCACTTTTGACAACGGCAAGTATGCAAGCAGTGAAGCGAAGAACTAAAATTGGGAGCACTGAAATTTCTGAAAAGAAGAAAGATGACCTTAAAGACTCAGTTTAAAATACGACACACATTGACATTGCAAAAGAAATTCTTCTTATCTTGAACTTATCGTGAAGGACAAATCTGCCTTCATTCATTTACTATTTACATATTAGGAAATGTGCATACGCTGAAAATGCAGAATGCATAAAAATGTTACACATTGGAATCTCAGTTCTCTCACATACGAATACATTCCAGTATAAATCCGAAAGTGATAATAATAAATCTTCTAATCTAATAGAAAAAAAAATAGCAAAGTTCATAATTTGTTAGTCGCAGTGAGCGAAAGTGTGAAAACGCAAATAAATCTAGCTCTACTCGTACATTGTCTGTATGTAGTTGGTTAAAGCATAGATGCATTTCTAAATTTATGTTCGAGTATATAAAAAGTATATAAAAAATAATAATAAATGTGAGCAACACTTTGTAAATAAGCTACAAAAGCAATGACAGTGTACAGGCAGTAAAGATTTTTGAAATTTATGTGCACACGCTCTTTCACTGTGCAAAAGGGAGTGAAGATAAACTTCCTGTTTCCGTTTTCACAACGAAACTGGAACGAGTCAGAGAAAACTAAAAGATTTAACTGGCTTTATTTAAGGTTTTTGCTTCATGCTTTTTTATTTTATATTATTTCTTTGCTGTTTGCAGCTTTCTGTCAACAAAACACACAAAGTTCGCTTCCGCCTGTCGCCATTGAATTTAAATATCTTTTGTCAATATCGTAAAAGAGTATTTTATATTTATCTTTTTACGCCTTTCGTCGTACAGCTCTTTATAAGTTAAAGATAGATCACATGCATGAATAAACAAAAATAAATAGCAAACAGCTCTTGCTTGGAAATTGTGGTTTAGCATCGCGTTTATTGATTTCAAGAATTTCGTTGAAATGTCTAAATTTATAGGAACATACTTACCATATCGCTAGCTTAGAGTCAAATTGCCAAATTTGACAAGAGAAACATAACAAAAACTTTTCAAGTCTGTTGTGTAAATCTTATATATAATAAAGGGTGATTTTTATGAGAGTTTAGTTTTTGACAATGAAAAAAACACAGAAATTTTACAAAAGTGAATAACATTTTTATTTGGATTGATAAATGAATTCCTGCCATTTACTTTTCAAAGATAATTTCACTTAAATGTTGCCCGCGGCTACGCTTCAAGTGGTCCATTCTGATGGTCCAATTTTGGCAAATTTTTCACACATTTCGGCCGGAATCTCACAAATGACGCTTTCAATTTTGGCTTCCAAAGCAGTAATCGTGTTTGGCTGGTCCCTATAGACAAGAAACTTAACATAGCTCCACAAAAAATAGTCTAACGGGTTCAAATCACACGATTTTGGAAGCCAATTGACTACACCAAAACGTGAGATTAACTGCTCACCAAATTCGCCTCTCAATTGATGCATGATGCATGGTTTCGCGTGCAGTGTGGCATGTGGCATCGTCCTGTTGGAGCCACATGTTGTCTGAGTCCAATTGTTGCATTTTCGGAAAAAAAGTCTGTTATCATTAAACGGTACCTTTCTCCATTGACCGTAACATTGTGGCCTTCATCGTCTACGAAGAAGTACGGCCCAATGATGCCGCCTGCCCATAAACCGCCCAAAAAGTGCATTTTTCGGAATGCATTGGTATCTGCTGAATTGCCTCTGGCTGGTCTTCACTCCAAATACGAAAATTATGCTTATTCACATATCCATTGAGCCAAAAATGAGCCTCGTCGCTAAATGGGCGTCGCTCGCGAAACACTTTTTTCACGGCGCATGAAATTTGATAATAAATTTCAATAATTGCAAACATTGTTCAGGCGCAAGTCTATTCATTATGAAATGGCAAACCAAACTGAGAATAAATCAAGTGACAGCTGTCAAAAAGACCAACTCCGAAAAAAGTATAGCAAGATTGAAAACCACACTTCTAAAAAAAACACCCTTTATATAAAACAAAGTCGTGAAATATGTTTGTAATCCCATACCTCGACAACGGGAACTTGTTTGTTGTGTTCGTAATTGTCACGACAAGGTTTGCTTCTTTTGCCACACTCTCTCTGACAGATTGAAAGACTTGCCATCAAAGGTTTTCAGAATTTTCTAAAGGCTTTACTCAGATGTCAAGTTTAAGTTGCCCTGTTTGTAAGTACTGTCTTGTTGCATATCACTGATTTTTTAAAGTAGCCCTACGTGATATCTATAATCTATGCTGCCTTTAATTATTTTAGCTTAGAAGCTAAAGGTTTGTATGATCGAAAATTTTGGAAAATCAAATAAAGGGCGTGGCACCGCCCATACACTATATCTATATTTGCTATAACCCGGCTGGTTTTGAAAATTTTTAAATCAAATTTCGCTTTCGTCATGACGGTTAACAAAGCTCAAAGACAAGGAAAATCGTTGCAAGTGCGTGGTGGGAAAGCTGTCTGAATTCTTTGTCTACAAAGAACGTTGTCTGTCATAGAGCGCTGCATTGACCTAAAATTTTTTGTTAAACCAATTTCCCATGCTTTGAATTGAATGTTAACCTCATTTCTTTTTCATTCCATGTAAATTGAATTCATTTGTATTGCGAACGAGATTTATTTGATACCAAACAAAACTCAAACCGTACACAATGCGGTCAATATTACTGATCACAATAAATTTGAGTTGAAGGCTGATTGGAAGAAGGTTGATTACAATCAAACGAAGTAATGATACCGCCTGCCAAGTGGTGGTGCTGCGTAGAAAAATGATTTTTCTACTTTTTGATTTTTTGCCTGTTCCGAGATTTGAACAGTGGACGCGCTGCGTAGCAGCCCAGCGCACTTCCAACTAAGCCACGGCGACCATTATGTATCATATCTTTATAATAACTTCTCTTTCTTACTGCATCCAAATATAATTTTTCTTATAAAGTGGAATTTGTGCCTATTCACTCTAAGCTTCCTACCATATATGATACATGGATTAATTGTAAGCTCTACTTGTGACAACAAGGGGTAGTTTGGCTATCGATGTTTGCATGGAGAACCGCTGCGATTTTCAATTCAACTCATTTTATTGAAAGTTATTGTATTACAAAAAGCAATACTTTTTTGTCTCAGTTTCTAAGAGGCAACAGTAGGGGCCTCTCCTCAAATATGTTGACTATGAAGTAGATGTTTTGTGTTATCTATGGGCTGTTCTTCTACCAGCATATTTGCCATTTCTAGAGCTGGGCATCGTTAATCCAGAACTTTTTGAATATAAAATATTTTTTTGTTTTTTTTTTTACCAAAACCATTTAATCAAAAGTGTTACGACTATGTATAGAGAACAGACCTTCAACTGAAGTATTGATCGGGTTGTTTGTGTTATATTTGATAAACGGGTTAACCAACACTTTCTTGCTCAATAAGGCAGCAATCAATGCCATCAATTCCGTGCAGTTTCCCTCCAGCCAGTCATCAACTAAATCGTGGAGGACAGGCCGTTTAACTGTTCTCTGGGTGGCAGCACTAAAAGAATTACCAGCATTCTCGTTATACTCGTGCTGCTCGAAATATCGGTCCCCTTCTTCATCAAGATCATGGCTTCCCTGATCGTACGCACCATAGTTTTCTTTATCTTACCGAAATCTTGGCAATATTGTACGTCTCTAACCACATGAGCCGAAACTTGTGGTGGAAGGCAGCAGCTAGGAGACATTCCTAGCTATAGTTAAGTAAACTTTCTACTCTTTTTCTTCTACATATTGTGTTTGAATAGATCTTCGCTGGTCTTGTTTAAAGTGCAGGTCAACCTAAGTGGAAATAAATATGTAAGTAAGATGTTTAATACAACTTTGGAACGTGTCTAGTGAGAAAAGTGATCGGTGCCTGCAGATTAATTTAAAAAGTACGAAAAGATATTACGATGTTAGTAAAGTAGTGTTCCCAATTGAGAATCGATAGAATTTAGGCACTCATTTAAACCGTGGTGGTAAGAAAGCTGTGCAATCTCTTGCCCCGTCTAGCGCCGTTGATGTTTCTTCAACATTATTTTTTTTTATACTTTGGCTATCACCGGTCCGTGCATTATGCGTATACGCTCCTTGGTGGTGTTGGGCGGGAAGTAAAAGAAGCCGTTAATGGATTTCGAATTTAACGTAAAAGTTAAACGTTAGCACCATTAATTAACAATTAACGGATTAACGATTTTCTGCCCAGCTCTGTTCATTTCATTTTCATAACAAGAGCAGGATAGATATTGTGAAAACTATGTACACACATGGCCACTGCTTCTGAATGATATCAAAACGTGTGTGCACGTGAAGTCGAGTGAGAAGCTTAAGCAGAAATAACTTCACAGACAGTCAATTTCAAGTCTTTAAATGCTGTGTTATCAAAACTATCGATATTTCTCTTGTGTGTTACAATTCTGGACATACATTATACTTATACATATATATCGTTACCTAAATTCTTCAACCACGAACTGATTTTTTTTCTATTTGAATTGCAAAAATTTGAGAGCCTGTCCATCAACCTCGTATCTCCAGTTGAACACTAATGTTTATTTTCAAACCTTTAGTTTTTGTTTTTGTTTTCTGTAAAATAGTAATTTTGTAGATATGTGGTTGAAGAATAGAAGTAGCGATATTGTACGAATACTTACTTACTTAACTGGCACTACAACCGATGATCGGCTTTGGCCGCCTCTACGAAGCTGCGCCAGTCGCCTCTGCTATGGGCGGCAGTTGATAAGGCCAAGTGCAGTCAGGTTGCCCTGCACCTGGTCTTTCCAACGGAGATTAGGACGTCCGCTTTTGCGTGTTCCTCCACCGTGGTTGTAATAAAACATCCTTCTAGCCGGTGTGCTTTCTTCGCTCAACATGACTCAACATGACTCAGCCAGCGAAGCCGCTGGATTTTTATACGTTTGACTATGTCAGTGTCGGCGTACAGCTCATACAGCTCATCGTTCCATCTTATTCGATACACGTCGTCCACGCATACTGGACCGTAGATCTTACGGAGTATCTTCCTCTCGAATACTCCTAACAGCCTCTCATCATTGATGGTCAACGTCCACGTCTCTGCGCCATACATTAGGACGGGAAGGATGAGGGACTTATAGAGCGTTATTTTCGTCGGTCGAGAGAGGGCTCTACTTCTCAATTGCCTACTGAGCTTGTAGTAACCCTGTTGGCAAGAGTTAATCTCCGCTTGATCTAAAGGCTGACATTATTGTTGGTGTTTATGCTGGTGTTTATGCTGGTTGCATGAATACTAAGGAAAATAATGAAGTAATGGAAATTAAGTCAATTTCTTCGCATATCATTCTTACATAAACTTATCGCGTTTATTTTACTTGACAACTATGTATACTTATCATATGTAAATACTTTTTATAAGTCTTTTGAAATAAGAGTACGCATAAATTCATTGTGAATGAAAATAAAAACATTTAACAAATGATTTAAATATTCAGAAAATGTAGAAATTTCAAAAGGGATAGCATAAAGGATGTCTGCATGTCACTAACTGTCTGTCCCCCTATTTGTCTTCGAATCTGTCTAGCTGCTTGGTTGACCACAATAGTTAGATACTTTAGTTGAACATGTTTAAATGCCACGCATCACTCACTCACAGCAATGTAAACATTCTTCTTCATTGATTTTCTTGTTTAAAATTGCCAAATTTTAATTTCATCGTATAAAATCCACATGACGTTTGCTGCTTCCGCTGCTGGTTCAACTGATGCTGCTGCAAGCTGCAAGAATTTTAAATGTAATGAAAAACCCGAGAATACGCGAACATGAAGAGCATAGTATGTATTTTTTTTTTTTTTCATAAATAAAAAAACAAATTTCGTAAAGCGTTTTTATATTGTCATTTATATGACGTGAAATGTGAAGGGTCTCGAAATTCAAACCATTTATTCATACTCATTCTCCTGCTTATTCTTGGGTGTACTCGTAAATTTTATTTATTTGCATTCACTTCCCAGTGGGTGATCAATCCTCTCATCCCATCGCGGTAAATTTGCTTCCATTACATTCACGTATCTGCCAATTTTATGATTTTCATGTCAATTTAAAATTCAATTCTAATGCATTCGAGAGTACTTATATAGTCGTAAATATTGGCATATATATTTGTAATAGCAACAACAACATCGCCGGAGAACACCACCTGGATACCATTGCATGTATGTATGTATGTACTTATTTACATATCAATGAATGAATAATGACACGGTCGCTTTCCTGATTGACATCACCGTTCTATGCTTAAATTTACATATGATATTTTTCATATACATATGAAAAAACAAATTCATTTCATTGTTATTAAATTTCAGATTGCGAAAATTGAACAATAAAGATTTTTGCATACGTTGTGAATAATGAATGCGATAAAATTGCAAATGAGATGCCTAAAATATGGTATATAGAAAAAAGATACTTTTGAAAAGATATTTCCATTATTCATTTTGAAAAGGTCAGCACTTATGTGTGCTGTAATTAGAAAAACTGGAACGGAACTATTCGCATTAGATCCACTTATCCGCACCCTACAGATATTTGAGGACATTCATCTATGTGCCTGCCACTTCTCAGCAATATGTTTTTATCATTTCGGATCATAAATGGAAGACCAAAAGTAGACTCAGGAAATGAAAAGGCGATTTTGAAGTTTTCCAAATTTTGAATGTCCCCTGATCGTTTGTTCACAAAGCTCAATCCTTCCGATCCTTCAGATGTTCCCCATGCTTTGCACACAAAGTTTCAGGCAACTGTAGGTGATTTTGGGAGTAGTTACCTATGAAGGGCACGTGGGGTGCCACCTCTTTCCTCAAGAACTTCGATTGAATACTGTAGCCTACATTGAGGTTTTAGAAACAATTGTGAAACCCTGGATAGATGTCGTGCGCGGTGAGAGACCATATTTATTCCAACAGGAATCTGTTCCTTCTCATAAAGCCATGACCAAGCAAGATTGGCTGTCCGACAATCTGCATGATTACTAGCTCTATCTTTCTTTCTAGCTCTATCTTTTTTAATAGGGCCGAGCTTTCCGGATTCACTAATGTCGTGCGTGTTATATTTGTACCATACATGAGGGGAAGCGACCTACAGTTTTATGCCGAATCCGATGTGCGAAGTGAAAAGATTTTCGTAAGCAAATTTTACTCTTGTAGGTTTGCCATTGCATGCCAAGAGGTGGTGGCTATGTAGAAAATTTTGTTTTGCTACTACTTGATTTTGACCTGTGGCGAGATTCGAACCCCGGACACTTGGCGTAACAGTCTAATGCACTATAACTACGCCACTAGCTCCTTGGATCTTAATTCTTTGGACTACTACGTATGGGGCGTTGTTGATCGCTAGACCAACAAACATCCCCATAACACGCTGGATTGCCTAAGAGCAACTATTACCAGAGTAATGACCGATATGGATGAGGTAACTTATCTCAAAAGTTTCTACATTTATCCCTGTGTGGAGCAAGGCAAAACACATCCAGATGGACTCTAGTTTTCCTAATTGTGAATGCCAAGTTCCTGGGCTAAAACTAAAATGTCATAATTGAATACTTAATTTCCTGCTAACGAAGTCATGCAAAGCTTAAAAAAGAAAAGATGAAATAAATAAGTGATGCATGATACTTTGCCAATTTGTCTGCTGCCACTTCACTACACAAATAATAAGGCACTTAATCGCTTTTACATACGGACTCAAAATTTCATAATGTTATGTTATTTTTTTGAGTTGGCAATCTATTTTCCTATTTGGATAATTTCCATGATTACAAAATCAAAACATGTTTTCAAATTTCTCTATGGTTTTATACTTAAGTAGTTGGATAAAGAGAAATACGAGTTCACCCACCCACACAAGGCAAATGGCATTAAAATATGATGCATCTACACAAACACACACACACACACACACACACACACACACACACACACACACACACACACACGCGCACACACACACACACACACACACACACACACACACACGCACATTTCGGCATTTTCTTTCATATTGTATTGAATAAATAAAATATTTTTGTAGAAAATAAAAAATATATTATTAAGTATTATTATTTATGTGCAAATATAAAAGGAATGTAAAAAGGTACCTTTTTTTACAACAACAACAAAAATTAGTAGTGAAATTTGCAATATTTAAGGTTTAAGTTGCTCTTAATGTTGTTGTTTCCTCTTTGTATTGCCTGTAACCATCATATTTCGTCTTACTGCTACACAACACACGTAATAACTAATACATAAACACTCGTGCATGCATTCATATATTTTTATCTATGTAGGTATGTATGTATGGTCGTATAACGTACGTGTATATGTATGTAAAAAACTGTATTCGCAAGTGTGCGTATTAGAAAAAATTCGACAGAAACATACTAAGCCAAACAGAATAGTAACTAAACTATGGAGCAAAGTGCTTTTGCAGGTGTTTAAAATTTTAAATCATGGATTGGAAAGGAAAAATACTGCAGCTAGAGATTTTTTGTGCCAATGCCTCCTACCAAATTGCCCTTACCATATATGCCCATTCAAACCCTAATTGGAAGGTTAAACCTTTCCCGATAGGATTGCCAAAAAAGTAAGAGTCCTACCCAAACTGTTTTTGCTTCTCTTATTCAGTAAGGTAGTAAGTAAGGTAGGTGTTGTCAGGGTTAAGAAAGATATTGCTGGCATATAGGTATACATATTTGTACCCACAGAATTAACTTATATTTTTCACACTCGTGGACCTTGCGGCTTAACACATTTTCAAAATTTTTCTTTTCTTTTCTTTCGCATAATGTGATACCTATGGGCCCAATGAAGTCATTGGTCAACCCCTATTCCCTATTTGGGTTCACTTTCATACAGGTTCACCCGTAAAACCAAACTGTGTGTCCCATTGTGCGTACTGCTGTTGAAAACGAGCCAAAGTCAACATTTGTAAGGTTGTAAGGTCAGAATTTGATAAATTTTTATGATTTTAATTATATATAAAGGATTCCGCGGGGCAAAAGGACATGAAAGTACATGTATTTCTATTCATGGTGATTATGATTAAAATTTTAATTCGCAGCCAGCAAAAAAGTGAAAGTATGAAAAAAAGAACACAAATTCGAGCAATAATAATAAATGAAAAAATAAGCATGGGAAAAAGTATTTACCTTTTTAGAAAGAGTTTAAGAAAGTCGTTCAAAGAGGAATTAACTTAAATGGTTTCTAATTAATTATTTTTTTGTTTGCTTGCCAAACTTAAAGTCAGGCTAATTCAATAAATCTAACGACTTGTATTTTCATATTGCGCTACTTGAAGCTGTTTTTACTCATCTCTATTTAACTCATAAAATTGTATTGTATATTTTTCACTTCTACGGTAAAACATAGTATATCATTATCAAGCAGTGTTGCCGTTTTTGTTGAGTGAAAACATCTAAAAATTTTTCTCGAAACAACTAAGTTTCTATGAAAAAGGTTAAGAAAACATAAATTCTTCTTTTATTTTTAAAAATTTGTATTTATCAATATCAATAGTAAATATTATTCAGAAACCAGATTATTCCACTTTTTTAATTGCACAAAAGCCTCTGGAGAGCCTAGGCCGAGCTTATTGTATTCATTTATGTTGTTTTGTTTGACGAATCCGAACGGCGACAGAATTTCTTACGCAATTTTTATTTTTGAAAATTTGTCATTGCCCTCAATTGGAAAATTTCGTATTCTCTTCTAATTTCGATGTTTGATTGTGTCGGGATTCGAACCTGGGCGCTCTGCGTTGCAGCCCAGTACACTACCAACTACGCCACGCCAAGGCAAACACCCTGAAATCAGATTTCTTTGTGAAAAAAAAACTTAAATGGGCTGGAGTCATCTTTTAACCAGGTATTAAATTAAGGATTGGTTTTCCATTCCACCCTAAATTTCTGTTCATAATTTTCTGTTGATTCCATTAGATTTTAATTTAATTAAAAATTTAAATTTCAGCATATTCAAGTTAGTTTGACTGAAAAAAATCGTAATTAAATGAGAAAAAACGCAGAAACGTTGCATTTATTTGTATTTGAAATGGTAAAACTTAATTAACTTTTTTATTTATTACTGAGAAAATACTGGTTTTTTATGAAGTTTGCAAAAAATTCGTAATAGATTTCTAAAATTTTGTGGTTTTTTTGAAAAACGGCCAGATTTAGCCTGAAAACGGCTAAAATAGCAACACTGCTATCAAATGAGAAGTACGAGTACGTCGGTGCTTATACAGCCAAAAATATATTTCCACTTGTAAATTGATATTAAGCACACTGAGCACAATCCAGCAACAGCGCCCCTCTTCCTCTAACCAGCTGTCTCAGTGCGCCATTATTTAACCCATACTTCCGCTTTTCCCAGAATCGTCGTATTCGCCGTTATATTACCATCCTGTGCAAACTCTTGGCATCCGTTTACAAACAATTCGTCAAAGTCAAAAATGCGACAAGAGAATGATTACCTCATGCCTACCATATATATATACGCTCTTAGCTACGGCTGGTCGCCCCTTGCCACCTCTTCATCGTCGTCGCTGTCGTCGTTGACGCGCCCCTGTCGCAAATTGCACAGTCACATGAAACACGAGCAGCTGTAGCCGTACCACCAGCAACAATTTCCTTACGAAAACGTCTGCAGTAAATTGTAATTTATTTGTTATTTTCTTGTTGCTGTTGATTGTTGTTGCCTTCGGTGTTCAATCATGCTGCGGAAGAAGAGGTGTGCTGAAATGTGTGTATGATTTGTTGTTGTAGGTGTAGCAAGCTTAATTTTTGGGTAGTCTCACTGTGCTCAAAGTCGTCGTGCAGGGGGAAGGTGGAGTTTGTAGATATTGAATTTTGAATTGTAAATATCAATTGTTATTGTAATACTTACAAATTTGACACACATACATACATACATACATACATACATACATACATAATTTTATGAAATGCTCTCCAATTTTAGCGGATGCCTTAGATTAGCAGGACTTCCTGGCCCAAAGCTATGTGATTACATATTTATGGAATTAGAATTTAAGGATTGGCGGAGAAGTTTTTTCTTTGTCAGGAAAATATTTTTACGAAACGAAACTAACTACAACGATATTTTAGTTTGGTATACCATGAAGGACAAGGGAATAGCCTCTTCGGCACACAAAATCTCTTTTTCACTTCACCATTTGGGCTCGTTATTGAACTGTAGATACTTTTCCACATATGTTAAGTACTATACTTAGATGGGATAAGCTCAGTATAGTCCTTCTAGTGCCTGCTGTGTGTCATTAAAGAAGAAATTTTTTTTTCATTACCCTTCGCTCTAGTTCGGAATCCTTTATAATCTCAGGTGTTTCAACCTTGTAATTCCAGCTAGTTTCAGTGTTTCAGTGTTTACCTATTGAATAACATATAGTATATATCTTTCTTTCATTAGGTACGTAATAAATTTCTTAACCGCTACCCCCTCACAATTTGATGCCACGACCCCACTGCTGTCCTTCCGCTACACCTGCGCGAATGCTTTGTGAATAACAATACTTCTTCTGTTGTAATTCGTAATAGAGTTATTTAACCTTTTTTGGCCTTCCCCTTTCCAGTTTTCCTCACCTTTTTTTCAGATAATAAGGAATTCATGTCGTCTCATGCCGAATGAATATTTAACAGAATGTAGCTAATGTATGTTGTTTGTGTGCGGGTTAAGAATGACTTGAAATTTAAGCAATTAAAATTGCACAAAGCAACAAAAATACCTCGCTATGGTGTTTTCCATCCGACTTGTATCTGACTTGTCTTAGAAAAAGTTTTTCCCATACCCATAGATTGAAAATAGTTTCTTATGAAAATATATAGCTTCGCTAATTCAAGCTATGCATGTTCGTTAAGTATTTGTGTAACAGATTTCATTAGACCTTTTAATACGTTCTACGCTCTTCTGTATTTTCTCAGTGCTTAATGAAGAAAGTTTTAGGATAATAAGTATGTAAGTATTTACTGCAAAAGTGCCAACCATATACCAACAATTGATTAAGCAAAGGATGTAACCTTATAGTTTTACGCTCAATCAGGATTCAGTCTTAAAGTTTTCCGTTTTTTGTTTTTTGTTTTTTTGTTTGTAATATTTTGTTTCTACTTCATTTGTGTTCAGTACTGATCTTGAGGTATTTCTGTTAAGGACGGGTATTCACTTGTCTATGAGTGACAAAGGTATCTTATTTCCAACAAACGTACTTACGTTGTTTGTGCATTGTTAGTTTGTCTTGCCTGCTGCCTTCTTCAGTCTTCTGAGTGTGGCAGAAATTCGAGTACTTACATATGTACTATATGTATGTAGTTATGCACATGTCAGAAACTTTTAGTTTTTAATGGCCTGTCATACAAAATAGCTTTCTAAATTCAATCAGAAGATGTACGAGTACTTGCCACGTTAACATATGCGGAGAGCTAAGAAACGTTTACAAACAAACATGCACACTTTCACGCCAGTACTACTATTTCTAGATCGAGTTGACAAGTTAATAAAGTTTCAGTTAACACAAAGGAAGTAAGAAAAGCATTTGTTTTCGGTTTCTTTCACACTCTTCTCCTCTTGCCAAATGACAAGGTAAAATGTGTATGTTCCTTCGGCTGAGGTTTCTGCTTTTTGCTGATATCTTGTTTGTTATTAGTATGCGAAATTTGTACTTTAATATTACAGATTGTCGCAATTATTATTATTGTTATTGTGCGCAGTTACTTTTGCTGTTGTAATTTCCGTTGCCGCTGCTATTTTAATCAATAAAAGTTAACGAAACAAAATAAAACAAAACAACCAGTTCTCAAAAGTTTTGTCATACTGCCACACACAGCCACACATAAAACAATAAAATTATAAAAATTAATTAGGCTGCAAGATTCCCAACGAGAATAACTGAAGGGCTATCCAAAGAGGCACTTTGGAAGCGCTGATTATGTGGAAACTCCAATATGCGAAATTCGAAAGCGCTGCCATTAAATGTCGCTGTGGCGTAGTGGTAGTGCGTTGGACTGCTACGCAGTGTCCGAGGTTCGAATCTCGGCACAGCCATAATCAAAAAGTAGAAAAAATAATTTTCCTACACGGCACCGCCTTTTGGCAGGCAATGGAAAACCTACAAGAGTAAAAATTGCTAGGAAAAGCTTTTCACTTCGCCGTTCGGATTCGGCATTAAACTGTAGGTCCCTTCCATTCATGTACAAATATAACACGCACAACATGAGTGAATGCGAAAAGCTCGGCCTAAGCCCTCCATGGGCTGTTGTGCCATTAAAAGTAAAGTAAGCCATTAAATGGTTTCCAGTAAGCGGAAGTGTGCTTCCGAGAACGCCTTATTTGGGAAGATAAAATAAGAAATGATTTTCTCTCCTGTAGGGAAACCAACTAACTGGTTTGATGTTAGTCGATAAACTGGTTTACTAAACACCGCAACTAGTCCCACATTTGGTGTCTTTCCACATCGCAAACTGTTTTCTTTAACATTGTGTTGTCCTAGGCATAATTCAATTGGCCAGGCCTGTTTATCTTTTCAACTTGTGGGTAGATAGATGTTTTTGAAATAGTTTGCAAACCAATCAAACATCAACTAGTTGGAATATGCATGTTTCTGGAATAGTTTGTAGACCAGTCGAATTGTTACAGATCTGCAACCACTTGTACATGTATAAATTAAAGGAATTTTTCCGTTCGTGACTAGTAGTATCTAGTACCTAGTAGTGGTCGCTGTGTCTTAATTGGTAGTCCCTTGGCAGAATGTCCGGAATGTACCATACTACTAATACTAATTTAAAAAGGTTTGCTGTTGTACTAGGATTAATTACTATATTAAATAAATAATAAATGAATGAATTGCTCTATAAAAAATGTTGAATATAAAAAATATACATATATTTGTATTTGTATATTTTTAATTCTTCATTTTCATATTCATCACTGACCTTTGTGACATTTCAAAATCCATATAAAGGGTGTTTTTTTAGAAGTGTGGTTTTCAAGAAGAAATAAAACGCATATAATTTAATGTTATGACCAAGAATTTAGCTTTATTATAAAGATAAGGATTTGCCATTATGTTTTAAAAAGCGATTTCGGGCAAGTGGCCGTCGTGGCTGGTTCGAAAAAATTCCAGCCGAGAGACCCAATTTTCGATCACTTTTTGCAGCAATTGGGGCCGTATGTCAGTAATAACGCGCCGAATATTCTCTTACAAGGCGACTTCACATAACCCCACAAAAAATAGTCCAGCGGTGCTAAATCGCACGATCTTGGAGGCCACGCCACAGGCCCACGACGCGAGATAATGTGCTCACCAAGAGTTTCCTTCAATAAATTGATTGTTTCGTTGGCTGTATGGCTGTATGGCATGTAGCGCCGTCTTGTTGGAACCAAAGGTCTTCCACATCAACATCCTCCAATTCACAATTCAGGCACGAAAAAGTCATTAATCGTGACTCATAGCGTTCCCCATTGACGGTAACATTATGACCGGCTTCATCTTTGAAGAAATATGGACCAATGATTCCCTCTGCCCATAGAGCACACCAAACAGTGACTTTTTGAGGATGTAACGGAGTCTCAACAATGGCTTGTGGATTATGATCACTCCAAATGCAACAATTTTGCTTATTAACGTACCCACCATTTAACCAAAAGTGAGCTTCATCGCTGAACAAAATTTTCGTCGTTTTGGACCCATTTACCGAACGTGCGACTCGCTTGATGGTCGTTCGGCTTCAATTCTTGCACGAGTTGGATTTTATAAGATCGCAAACCAAGATCCTTCCGCAAAATCTTCCATAAAGTAAATGGGCACAGCTCCAATTGTTGCGCGCGATGGCGGATGGACTCATTCGGGTCTTCTTCGATACTCTGCTCTGGGCAATTATGTCGACCGAATAATGGAAACAGCGCGCGATGCGTCGCGCGAACCGATCCACTATTTTGGTAATAAATTTGCACGATTTGTAAACGTTGTTCAGGAGTAAGTCTATTCATTATGAAATGGCAAACCAAACTGAGCATAAATCAAGTGGCAGCTGTCAAAAATGTTGCCAGATTGAAAACCACACTTCTAAAAACAACACGCTTTACAAATAAGTGAAAAGTATTGTAAAGTAGATGAGAATTGCAACACATTATTTTCACTGTATTATTAGAGTAGTTGATCGCTGCATTTGTTTTCAGCCACTTTAAAAACTAGATGTTGCATAACTATATGAAGAGAGCTACTAATTTTGGTGGACTAGATTAGTTTAGCCCTACAGGGTCGCTTTACAATTCTCATAATTAAGAACAGTTAGTATGCGACTAAACATAAGCAGATTTGGTATACATTCAAGGAGTTTTCAGACTTCGATATTGTTGGTTCTGCGTTTCCAGGAAGCGCTTTGGTGTGCTACAAAAAAGGAGCAGTAACTGTTGACATGCGAGCTCTTTCAGTACCGTTGGGTTTCTTCACTTCCATGTGTGTTTTCATGTGTGTGAGTATGTGATTATCTGTGTGTAATTATATACATAGTTACATAATAGTTACTAATTTGATGTTAATTTAATTTATGTACTTCCAAAGAATTATCTTTCAAATTCAGATATCAATTTCGCTGCAAAAAAGGCAAATCACCTTTTAATCTGAACTCCATGAAGAGGCAATAGCGGTATTCACGAAAATTTACAATCGCTATTTCCCATTATATGGTATAAAAGGTGACTAAAAAAAATCAGAAATTAAGTTAAGTATATGGCAGCATTACATTTTTGTGTCAACTGATTGGCAAATACACAACTGCTATACAAAAGTTACAATGGACTCTCGCCCATTTTCGTGAATACCGCTATTGACTCGTAATTTACAAAAAATACCGGAAGCCAAGAAATATCGCAATCTATCACCAAAACAAGAAGAACACCAAGAAATACAAAATCAACAAGCTGAAAGTTAACACGAACAACACAGCTCTCTAGTCTTTCTATTGTCTATTTGTCTGTCTGTCTATCTGTCTGTCTGTCAATATGCCATCAAGAGTGGAGCAGAGCAAAGTAAAAGCCAACTTAAACGCTCTTGTCGACATGACTCTGCCTGACTGCCTGGCACGCACATTGCCTTACAACCAGCCGACGACGATGTGGAACGGCGACGATGAAGCCCAGGAAGCCGTTCATTATCTCCCCAACTCTTAATCCAACCACACCCAAATGCGTGAATATTAATTTATGGATTCATTTAGTTTGTTTTATGTCTGCAACCAAGTTTCGGAGCTTCTTCTTCTGCCATTTTCCAGTTTATTATTGCCATACATTTTACACTTACTTTCCCCTTTTTAAGCAATTCCTCATTACGTAGCTTTTTAAAACGTAACGTTTTTCTTTCCACTTTGCAGGATTATGTGCCGCGTTTGGATGGAATTGGATTGTGTGTGGTAAATTTGATGGATGACATGCACGAATACATGCGAGGCTTATTTCTAATAATGTAAGTATCAAGTGCGAGCAGGGAGGCCAGAGGAGAGTGGCGGTGCGAGACACTTACGCAAATTCAAATTGCGAGTTTAATATTAAAATGGAAACGGGAAATGGCATTTGTCTAGTTTCACATTAAAGCGAGAATTCTGCAATAATAATTTTGTTGAACAAAAACCTTTCGAAATAAGTATTTTTCGGGCGTACATTGGTTTGACAGCGGGAAAAAAATTGAATTTTATATTATAAAGGGTGTTTGTTCTAGAAGTGTGGTTTTCAATCTGGCAATACTTTTTTCGGAGTTGGTCCTTTTGACAGCTGTCACTTGATTTATGCTCAATTTGGTTTGCCATTTCATAATGAATAGACTTACGCCTGAACAACGTTTGCAAATTATTGAAATTTATTATCAAAATTCATGCGCCGTGAAAAAAGTGTTTCGCAAGCTACGTCCATTTAGCGACGAGGCTCATTTTTGGTTCACTGGATACGTGAATAAGCAGAATTACCGTATTTGGAGTGAAGACCAGTCAGAGGTAATTCAGCAGCTACCAATGCATCCCGTAAAATGCACTTTTTGGTGCAGTTTATGGGCAGGCGGCATCATTGGGCCGTACTCCTGCAAAGACGACGAAGGCCACACCGTTATGGTCAATGGAGAAAATTACCGTTCGATTATAACACTTTTTTTGTCCGAAAATGTTGGAATTGGACTTAGCCGACATGTGGTTCCAACAGGACGATGCCACATACACAATGCCACACTGCACGCGAAACCATGCATCATGCATCAATTGAGAGGCGAATTTGGTGAGCAGTTAATCTCACTTTTTGGTGTAGTCAATTGGCTTCCAAGATCGTTTGATTTGACCCCGTTAGACTATTTTTAGTGGAGCTATGTTAAGTCTCTTGTCTATAGGGACCAGCCAAACACGATTACTGCTTTGGAAGCCAACATTGAATGCGTCATTGGTGAGATTCCGGCCGAAATGTGTGGAAAAGTGTGGCAAAATTGGACCATCAGAATGGCGGACCACTTGAAGCGTAGCCGCGGGCAACATTTAAGTGAAATTATCGTTAAAAAGTAAATGGCAGGAATTGATTTATCGATCCACATAAAAATTATATTCACTTTTCTAAAATTTCTGTGTTTTTTTTTTCATTTTCAAAAACTAAACTCTTATAAAAATCACCCTTTATTTTATATTATCATTATTCAAGTTAATGAGAATACATTCTGAAAATATTGCTTATGAATTAAGAAATTATAATCATAATTGTAAAAGCCGCATCGGTTATCTCTAAATATAACAAAGTAACTTTTTCTTTTTTTTATTGATTCATTCGACACACAGGGTGTACCCTTATGAATGCAGAGCATTGTGTTGAATGGAAGGAAGATTGATAGGTAGGAGGAAGATTGAGAGAGGGAATGCAATCACACAGCACACCGATAAAGACAGACAGCCATTGTGGCAAATGTTATGCCTTTACCACAATGAACAGTTTGTCAGTGTCGACTAAGACCGCATGTAGCGGCAAAGGCCAAGCTATAACTTTTTAAAAATACCTCACATGTAATCAAAATATTTGACTATTCCACAATTATATCCAGTGTGAAAAAAGGTTATTAGTTGTAAAAACGTGTGTTAATTGCGAATAGTGAAATAAAGTCGAAAGTAGTACGCATTTTTTTCCAGTATATGGAATAATAATATTTTCTCATATCTCATATAAAAGAGTAAAATATCTCAGTCAAACCTCAATGCATTTTGAAATTTTATAGCTCATTGAAAACAGAATTGAATGTAGTATATTTTTATGTACTTTTATATATTACACTGATAAACAAAATATACCTTTAAAACGGCATACAAAATGAAAAAATTAATTAAAAATTCAATTTTTCTCATATTTTACTATCTAACACCGACATTCCTTAAGATAGATTAAAAATTTACATTATAAGTAATTATATCATTATAAGGAGATAAATATCCTCGTTTGAATGACATGTAAAACTTACTCGGTTCAAAGAGAATAATAAAGTTACGGGCAAGTTTATGCTTTAACCTATCAAAAATGGGTTTTTCGACCCTAACTCTAGATTTTGCACGTTTTCTCAGCTTATTTTGACCTATGACAAGGCTAAACCTTGAAAAAGTATATTCAACAAAAATTTTTTTTTATTACACTGTGTATATAAATCGGTTTGTGATCGGGAAAAATGTAACCTCTTCAGAACTGGAAATATTCTGGGTATTGTTAAAGAAGCAGCAAACAGAAAATGATTAATAAATTGATTGTGGTGAACTCATTTGGATTGAATGGTTCATAGAAAAATGTTGACCAATTCCGCCACATTTTATGTTGGAGTCAGCTGTTACCAGGTGTACAAGTATGAAAAAAATAATGACATCTCTGTGTCGCTAGGTAAAACTATACGCTCTATCAAACCAACTCATTGGCGCCATTTCTTCGCATTTAGTTCTGTCAACAATATTCACTTCATAAACAATCAAGTTTCGTAAAAATATCGAATTTTGTGCCTACAAACTACGATATGCCGATATCATTGATTTTCTGTTTCCAATTGAAGAAATCTGCTTTGGAATCTCATCAGAATATCAAGCTAGGCAACACAAAGTGATTTTTCTTGATGACAATGCACCATCACATCTAACAAAACAGACCCGGGAATTGGTAGATTCATACACCAGACTTGGCTTCATCTGACTACCACTTATTTTCATCACCATGGGGCACGCTCTTGCCGACCAGCACTTCGATTCGAAAAGCCATTTTGAAAAAATGGCTCGATGACTGGTTTGACTCAAAAAACGAACACATTTTTTTGGCGAGTCATGCACAAATTGGCAGAGAGATGGGAAAAGTGTGTAGCTAGCAATGGCCATTACTTTGAAGATTGAATGTACGAGGTGTGATCAAAAAATAACAGTTATTTTCAAATTTCGTGAGTTACGTATGTTCGATTTTCGCATTTTTTTTCTGTTATGTTGGTACACATGTCTGTTATATATGTTGGCAATACCAACCATTTTGGATTGTCAGTTTGTTTTTGATAGATAAAAAGGTTAGTCGTGTTTTGGTGTGCTCTTCGATTTTTTACTATTCGAAAAAATGGATCAAAGAAACTATATTCAGTTTAGTGTAAAAAATGAAATTAAATGCGCAAGGACATTTGAAATGTTGACTGTGGCCATTGGCGAGTCTACTATGAGCAGAATACAAGTTCAATTGTGGTATAACCAGTTTAAGGAAGGCCGAGAAGATGTCAATGACGATGGTCGTCCTGGTCGCCCGAGCACGCCAACAACCGATGAAAACATTGACGCAGTGAAGAAAATGATTTTGGTTAATCGTCGAATCACTATCAGAGAGGTTGCTGATGATGTTGGCATATCGTTCGGCTCATGCCAAGCAATTTTTACGGATGTTTTAGGCATGGAACGTGCGGCAGCGAAGATTGTTCCAAAATTGCCTAATTTTGAGCAAAAACAACGTCGCTTGTGCGTAAGTTTTTGGCCTCACGTTATCATGCCTCAACCACCGTGTTCACCGGACTTGGCCCCGCTGACTTTTTCCTCCTCCCAAAACTGAAGACACCGATGAAAGGAAAGCGTTTTGCTACGATTGAGGCGATAAAAGAAAAATCGAAACAGGAGCTGTTGGCGATACCAAAAAGCGCGTTTCAGAAGTGTTTCGAGGATTGGAAAAAACGCTGGCATAAGTGTATTATATCTGAGGGGGATTACTTTGAAGGGGACAAGATAGTTGTTGATGAATAAATAAATACTTTCTGAAAAATAACGGTTATTTTTTTATCATACCTCGTATAACCATTTTTCTTAAGTAAACGTGTATTTTTTTAAATAAAAATTACCGGTCTCATACTTGTACACATGGTAGAATGATTAGGAATTAATTTTTATCGCGATATCTCGATAGCAACGTTTATTAGAACTATTTTACATTTTCTGTTGCGTGGAATTACGCCCATTTTCTTAATTTTTCTTTTCTATGGCCTGCATAAGTAAGAATAGCTCGTTGTGCTAAGATGATTCCTTATAATTTTTTCCGTAATTTGTATGGAGTCAAACCATAAACACAATTCAACCCTCTGTGTTGACTGTATCAATAAAAAAAACAAAAAAAAAAAAAAAAAAAAAAAAAAAAAAAAAAAACAGTGTGCGTCGGCCGTTTGAATAGAGAGCGTGTTATCGTCGCTGATTATTGTTGCACTCGTATTTATGATTTATTTTCCCTTCAAAAAATAAGCAACATTCCATAAATATTTGTATGAAATGCCTTAAAATGGACCTCTTTAAGCCTTCATGTATTGTATTGTTGTTCTTAAATGTAATTCTTCTTCTTCCTTCCTCTTATTCTTCAATGTTTTTCCTTAAATCTCTTGGCTAATTTATTAAATGGATCTCCTTAAGCCTTTATGTATTGTATTGTTGTAGTTAAATTTAATTCTTCTTCTTCCTTCCTCTTATACTTCAATGTTTTTCCTTAAATCTTTTGGCTAATTTATTATACAACTTCTTGTAATTTTTGGGCTCTTTAATGAAGGTATTGTGCGCCAACTGTATTGCTGGCTTATCTTTACATAAGGACATCGCAGGAGCTGCGTCCACCGGATGAACCATTGGCAGTTATGATGTTTGAGCATCGGGCCGACTTACGAAACCGACAAAGGTAGGAAAATACAATAACAATAAAAACATAAAGGTTACACAATGAGAATGAAGTGTTTTCTATTTAAATTGCTCAAGATTTGTTCGTAGAATTTAATGAGAGTCATTAGTGTTGGATAAAATTATTGGCTGCGAAATAATGCGTAGATGAAGAACATGAAAACGAGAAAAGAAATGAGGTGACGAGAAAATTGAACTAAATAAGCTATGAAAGCCATTGGGAATGGAAAAAATTTGAAAATCGGTAGAATAGGAAGAGCGATGACGAATTTATTTATGTACAAATTTTATTTCTATGTGGGTCTACTTTTCGGGTAGATTTCCGAAGAATGAAAGTTGACGCAAATTTTAGCAACTTATGTACTGAAAGTGCTCTCCAAGTGATATTTTTGATACTTGCACATAGTTTAATTTCTTGAAAATCGGCAAAAACCTAAGTTATTGTGTTTTTAAAAATTCGTGTATGCTCGTTTTAGTTGTGAGTTGTAGAACTTTTTTTGGGGTTTTAATAGTCCCAATATATGAAATGTGGTCACCGTGGTATAGTTAATAGTACGCTAGCCTGTTGTGCAGAGTGTCCGGGCTTAAAATCAAAATGTAGAAAATAACATTTTTATACATGGCACCACCTCTCGACACCTGCCTAAGAAAAGCTTTCCACTTCGCCCTGCGAAATGCTCGGCTCAGTCCCTTCATGGGCTGTTGTGTGTCATTAAAAGAAAACAAAAGAAAAATGTATGAATTGTGCCGCCTTGTAGTAAATTTTTGTTGTTGATGCAGAAAGCTTGAGTCCCGACCGTAGCAAAGCGATGATTGCTATTTACGATTCCTTCCACCTTCCATCGAACGGTTTGCCAACTACGCCCAAAATGCGCCGTAACAAAGAAATAAACCCAAGCCGACTATTACACATTTTAACACTTAATCGTTTGTAATTTATATTTAATGGTCGCGGTGTAACTTTAATACGCCAAGTAGTTAATCCCCAATGAATATAACTTACGTAAACAAGTGGTGTACCTACATGTGGAGCTTTCTTCTGTCTTTTAATGGGACAACAGCCAATGGAGGGCCTAGGCCGAAGTTTTCGCATCCACTCATGTTGTGCATGTTATATTTTTGTACGCAACTGTAATAGGCCTACAGTGAAAAGTGGAAGGGTCCTACAGTTTTATGCCGAATCCGATCTGCGAAGTGAAAAGCTTTTCTTGGGCAATATTTACTCTTGTAGGTTTGCCATTGCCTGCCAAGAAGTGGTGCCATGTATAAAAATTGGTTTGTTCTACTTGTTGGTATTGCGTGTGCCGAGATTTGAACCCCGGACACTGTGCACGTAGCAGGCCAGCACACGACCAACTAAGCGACGGCGCCCACTCTACATATGGAGCTACTTCCACATAATTCGCTGTTGCACATCAATGCTTAAATTTTCCACTTGACAATATTCCCTCAATAATTCATACTTGGAGCACAAAGAAACAACTTCACTTCTCTTTCCCTCTCTTTCGTTTTATAGAAATTCATCTGCTTCCTCAGTTGACCGTTCTACGAACGGTATTGGATCTGTGCTAACAACAATAACAACACATTCAAATGGACACGGACATCACGGGCAGCATTTACATGGTGGACACCACTCTTCAACATCGTCAGCTGCGCCACCATCTGCTGCCAGCAACATAGCAACAGCAACCAAATCCAGCTCTTCGCGCTCCTATGATTTATATAGCGCTGAATTGGATGTTTGCCGCGAGAAGCGCAAGCAACGCAATTTCGGCAGCATGGCAGCGGCGCAAGTTGTGTGCCTGTGCCCGTTGATGGTGCTGCGTTTCGCACGACTATCCATGGAGGAAACCTACGAGAATCAAAAGCACTTCGACTTTACATACTTGATGTTCGTGTGGATCGCATTTCTGCCAACTGTCATTTTTCCGTGTATTTATGCTTCACAAATATTGCCCAGGTATGTGTGAAGGTAACGGGCGGTGGGAGTTTAAGTATGTGTGGGTGGTGGGTGGATTTAGGTGCGCTGGTATCATCTATGTACGTACATGTGTTAGATTGTTGTAGGAGATAAAGTTAGTTTAGGGTGTGATATAATTTTTTGTATTTTACGAGCATCTTTGGCTTCATTAATTACCAAATTAATTAACTATAAAGTGGCTGTATCTTCGTTCTTGTAAGTAAATATGGCAAAGCTGGTGGCTAATTGGAGCGCAATTCGCAGTAAATTTAATGTTCTCTCGAGTTTTTAAACAATTGCAAGATTCTTATATTTTTCGACATAAAAATCTCCAAAGTCGTTATTTGTTTGACTCATTTTAATATAGCAACTTACACTTACACTATTAAGCTTAAAATCGACTTTATTTTCTCTGTTGCTAAGGGCCAATGTAGACAAGAACTGGCAACTCAGACAATTAGCTACTTACACGAGCTTACGCTTCTGGCCATATCGTAATTAGTCGTTATGTATTCAAAGTTTCTTATTCACGAATAATTATGCAAAACGAACAAAACCATTCATTCCTAGCACAAAAGTAGAACCTGTGAAGCTTTGAGGAGAGCATACGGTTTTGCTAATTGTTCTCGTAACTAAAAACTAAAGCGTAGAACCCCTCGTCAGCAGTGCACTTCAAGGACTCAGTCTCAACTTAATCGTGCAGTTCGAATTTGAAATAAGTAATACAACCTTCGTGAATTTATTAGTTCTTGCATTGGTTTCTCCAATCCAGAAAAACGGAAAAGTAGCACTGCGATAAAAATAAAATGCTAATTACACTTGCCCGCATGGCCAGTTGGTCGTAATTTTTCGTTAATTCCATTCAATCTACTACGTGCATGGAGTAGACTATTCGACCCACAGTCAGCCTCACTCTTACATGAATAAATACTGCACACATACATACGCACATAAATAGAAATGCAATTTTAATTAAACCAGTTACGCCATTTCAATGAAATCACTTTCCACTTTTCTTTTCTTTCCTTCCATCTTCATGTCTGTGTCTAACATCTTTCATCGACGTCCTGCTCAAAAACCCAGAACGGAACAAGAGCGTCTTCGTGGCTATTTCCGGCTCTCATCAAAACGTTTACACAAATCACGTAGCAGCGGTGTCGTTGAAGGTGATAATGGACACTCGCCAAGCTCTAGGGAGGATTCAATTGAGAAGGATGAAAACACGAACACAACACAAGGAACATCCATCATTGTGAATGGAGATGATTATCTGAATGGTGTCGGTGGGGTAGTGTGTGCCGGTGTAGGTGCAACATCAGCAGCGGCAATGCGACAGCCGCACAATGAACATAAGATAGGAGGCAACAAGTATCAGTATCAGATCCATGGCAACAGCAGTGGTGGCGGAATGCCCTACAGGCAGGGCAAAGATAAGCAGATGAGTGGCGCGGGAACTGGCGGAGGTGCAAGTACGACGAAGAATGCTCTTGGCAAAGAGTCGCGTACGAAAAAGAATGATATTAAAATAAATATTATATCAGATGGCAAGAGTAAATTAGCAGGCAGTGGTGCGACTCGAACACAGAAAGGAGGTAGCGGCCATTTAAATGGCATGCGAACGAACAGTATAGCCGGCAGCGGTACTGGTGGAGCGCCTGGCACTCAACGCCAGCTCACGCTCGAATCATTGGATAACAATTCATGCTCGAATGTCACGTCATCAACATATTGCAATGGCAATGGGAGCAGCCTCTTGGATGATGGTGGTGCCAGTAACTTTGGCGATGGCGAAGACTCGTCCATTGTGAGTGGCATGATTGTGAATAGCAATGGTAATGCAGTCGCCGCCGCATATTACGATAAAAAGTGGAGCTGCCAGCCATCGCTACACAAGGATATGTCCTTCAGCGATTGTGGTTCATTCTCGCGAATGGATTCATCGAGCACGCTGGAGCGCGATCTGGAGATAATTGATTTACTCGAGCGCGAACGTAGCATGGACATACAAGAGATGATGGAGCGTGAAAAGCATGGCGAGACAATACGTCTGACTGCGGGCGAGCGACGGCGACTGCCAGACATTGAGAAGATCTATCAACGTTCGCCGAAAGGCAACTCCGATCCGTATTCGTTTAGCGATAAATCGGTAGGTGGTACAGCATCTACGGTTTCGGTGAAAGATATGCAAACACTTTCGACGCCCGTGCGGTCCGGTAGCGACCCCTTGCATGCGATCAGTAATGAAGCCTACAGTGTTGCTTCGACACTCAACGAAGATGATGTCACACGATTGCCACACGATGATGATGCGCTCGCGCACGAGGTTGTAGATGACGAAGAAGTGCCTCAAGACTTCTTCGATAACTATACGCCAGGCAGTAGCAGTGGCGGTGTGATGATGCCCAATTCTGCGCCCCCCCTAACCACGGCAGCGCCACCACCCTATCAGTATCAGTACACGCGTCGCTTAAGTCGCAAGTCTTCGCATCACAGCCAGGGTTCAAACTCGCATCACGCGTCACGCAAGCGTGATTCGTTCAACTCGCTGAATGGCACCGATTTGATAGCTGGCGCATTCGGGGAACTTGACCCGACGCAACCGTTGACAAAAATGTCCGTGATTGAGAACCGCATGCGACGCAGCAGCGGGCGCACTTCCAGTTTTTCATCGTCATCGGCGCGTAGCTCGTTGAAATCACGCGACTACAGCCATGGCTCAACGCATTCAACGCATCCAGAGCTGGACTTCAGGGAGAATATATTCGCGGAGTTGTAAGGGAGAAATGTGGTGCAGTGAAACGAAAGGAAAGGTAGTTCTAGCTTTGAAGTGTTATAAAGAGGCCTACATTACAACTACCTGCATATGTCCTCGTATGTGTGCGTGCTTGCATGCGCAACAGCAACGAAGGTTTAGTGAGAAGCTTTACATAAGGTTACATAAGTATATAGGGACGTAAGTGAGTTTTTTATACCAAGTAGCCGCAGCTGATAATGCTACAATTTAATCACAATTTCTAAAAATTTAGTATATGTACTTAAAACTAAAAAAACCATAAAAACTTTTTAGCCCGAATGCAATTAGAACAATTTTTGTATGAAGTGAACTTTTTTACACTTAACAAAGAAGAAAAGACAAAAACTATTTTTATACTTTGACGACTGTGAAATAAAACCAGAAAAATCAAATTGGCTTAAAGTTTAATAAATGAGGAGCACGCTTCGCTGCACAAGAAAAAATAATTGGCAAGAAGTAATCAAATTTTTTGTAAGCGCAAGTGAAAATTTACGAAAGTATCAAATTGAAATTTAAGACTCGATTTTTGTAAATTGGTAAGCAAAAAGCCGAAAACTAAGACAAAACCGGATGAGAGGAAAACACAAATTTAAATTTAAAACAACAACAACTTAACTAAAACTATAAAATTTTTATTAAATGTTTTTACTGTGTTACAATTTAAGAATCTTAAATCTTACCAAAAGTTACACTGTAATTTAAATGTTTTTTGTGCTTCACTACAAGTTAATTATAAAACAGAATAACTCAGCATTTTCATTAAAATGTTGTGGATTATTTCCAAGTGAAAAGGAAATTCCACTAATAAAAAAAATTATGTGCCAAGCCTATAGAAGTTAAGATAAAATAAATTTTTAACTAAAAG
Source organism: Palloptera scutellata (assembly GCA_958295655.1). Taxonomy (NCBI): domain Eukaryota; kingdom Metazoa; phylum Arthropoda; class Insecta; order Diptera; family Pallopteridae; genus Palloptera; species Palloptera scutellata. Next base: position 154,015,435 of record OY282449.1, on the reverse strand, counting down.
TTATGCGAGAAAAATCAAGCTAACTAAACATACTTACTAAAACCTGAACAAAAGTGATGTAATATGGAAACATTTGAAATCTTTTTAGGGTATCACAACTTACGCATGATTATTGATCGCTGAATTGAGAAGCTACACCCTTGAAAGAACCTTGAACATTGCATTCAATTTACTCGATCACGTTACAAATTGGCGCTAAGTCAAATCAAAGGAACTCAGGTGCTGCGATCTTAAGAGCCTCCAAAGTTTCGCCGAAAGTTAAATGGGCCTTCCTGAGTCTTACCGAGCAAAATTATTTTTATTAACTTGAATAATAAATTATGATTGGGTAATATCGAAACTGTTTTCGCAAATACTTAAATATGAGACCCATTTAAAATTTTTTTTTTTTTTTTTTTAAATCAACACACAGGCTGTACCCTAGGATGAATGCAGAGCATTGTGTTGATTAGAAGAAGAAGGAGGGAGAGAAGTAGTTATGAGCGTTTGGATTAAACTTGCAAGGGTCATAATAATTGGGTAAAATTGTTGCGGGGAGCTTATTCCAAATGAAATTGAAATGCTATTGAACCTGGCTCTAGCCAGACTGAGGTTGGCTTGGGGGCTCCACTAATTTGTGGAGAATCCAAGAATTTGATTTTAATTTCTTTTACCATGGCCTAAGCGAAAATCTGGCTGACGGCAGGTAAGCATAAGGGTGTAGCCTGCCAAATACAAAAGACAAAATATCAACTCGAAAAAAAAAAAATTTAAAAAGAGAAATATAAAAAATAAATGTAAGTGAAATAAAAACTCAAATAAAAGAAAATACTTTGTCCATATTTTTATTGTTAAAATCAAAAACACTAAACGCAAAAATAAAGTCAAATAAACAACCATAAACATGCTAAATGTAAAATTCTTATGAGTCCCAAGAATTCCAATTACAAAATAATAAAGTTAAACGAATTCAAAATAATTTTATCAAAATACGCTTCAACATTAAGCAGAAACAACAACTGAAAACAAATATTTAATTAATTAAAACATTTGTGTTTTATTTAAATATACAGTTGAAAATTCCGTGAAATAATGAATTAGTAAAGAAATATAAATTATTAAAAATTATACCAATGAAATGTTTACATATTGTTGTTAAATACATGATTCTACTTACTAATAAAAATGAACAAGCTAAAAAATAAAAGAGTAATTAAATCCTACATAAATCAAATATGAAATTGCGTTGCTATTCACATTATTTATGGTACATACGAGTATAATCAGGTGAGTGGGTACGTGAAATGATAACAGAGCAAGTGGGCAGGGCAATAAATTCAGTGCCACAATAAATTCGAATTAATTCAATATTAAATTTCTAATTTACGATTTCTAAGCGAAACGATTTCTATGAAACGAATTAGCTATTGCCTGCCATAAGTTGACCAAGATCGCTCCACTGCTCCACTGAACTGCTCTCTGCCGCTCTCTGCCGCAAGGAAAAACTCAATCAGCCTGAAAGTTTATTTACATAATAATCGATATTGCTGCAATTATGGCAATCGTTGAGGAGAGTGTATGATAAATGCGTAGTAACTCGGGCTCTAAGCAAATGCATAAGTTAAAAGCCAGATGCCAAAGACACACCACCAATAGCTTGTTTGTTTGCTCTCCTTACCATAATAGCATAAATTTCAACTACTTATTTTTATTTTTACTCGTTACTGCCACTAAAAATTATCAAATTAACTATCTACATGCCACACTTGTCACACATACACGCATAAAATGTAATTTGATTTTCCAGCTCGATTTTACATAATATCGAATGGCAAACAAAAGTTCAATGCGGTTCGCCACACTCACACAAATTCTATCAATATTAATTTAGCCATCCTCTAATTATTTAGCGCTGCCACTCAACCGCGAAAACCGACATACTATTTTTATGACATAAGTAATACAAAACAATGAATGCACATTAAGGTGGGTCACCAAGAGAGTTGGAAGTTTACCCTGAGAGTGTTTCAGGGCAGAGAAAAGAAATTTCCCATAACATTTTGTCATTTTGTCCTATGATCTTCGGCTAATAAAAAAGAGAGTTTACTCGAATTTTTAATGAGTTTTTTTTAACGATATTAATACTCTAAACAAATCATTTTAAATCCTTGAGAAGAAAGGTTTATTTTTCAAACGTACACAAAAAAGTTACAGCGGACAAAAGTTTCAGTATAAACTCTTTCTTTTGACCTGAAACTCTCTGATAAAACGGGGTAAACTTTCAAAATAGATGGTGTTGTACTCAATTTTTTTCCGCCACATAAGAGATGACCCGGCCTAATGAACACACATACATGGAATACATATAATGAGGATGATGACGACAATCGATGCTTTATTGGGGCAAGACGCAATTATGCAAAGTACATATGTGGATGTATGTAAAACTTTCGGGCTAGGGCAAATTAATGTAATGCTTTTTGTAAAGTTTTATCAGGTATGTAATTCATAAATTGATTGAAATGAACTACAAAGTATCGAATAGCATTTGTTTCGAACGCGTTTGGAAAAAATTGTTCCATGTTAAAATTGGGAAAATTGTGGTAACTACGGCCCATGCTCCGAAATGTTTTTTCTCTACCGTTTGCAGTGACCATGATATAACGGGAACGGCTCAACTGAAATCAATAAAATAAAAGAACTAATTACAGTAGAATCCCGATAATTCGTAATTGCAAGGGACAGACATTTTTTTTACGAATTACAGAGGTTTTGGATACAACGAGATTTTTATTTAACGAGGTTAAAATAAGAAAAATATGAATTAATGTTTTTTTTTAAATTTATTTAAAAAAAATTTTGTTTCTTGCAACACTGATAAGTTTTTATATGTACGACTGTTTGTCATTTTCATACACCTCTGGCAAAACAACGAACAAACTGACCACGAAAAACACAAAAAATTCCATCAAAAACGTGACTATGAATGATTTCTTTCGAAAGTTCCATAGAATTTGGCTTTGCATTACGAACTAGAAGAGGTCGTCAACAACCAATTACGATTAAAAGGGGTAAAACAGACCTTATATTGAAAAAAAATTTAAAATACGAATTAGTAAGAGAACAAAAATGAATGGAATTTTAACGATTTAAAGCAATATTTCGAATTAACGGGGTACGAATTATCGCGATCTAAAAATTGAATACTTCCCAGCTCCTCATCCCTTTATCCCTTTATTCACGAACTAGCTACGAATATTGTTATTGTGTGGAAAAACATTTCAAAATTTCTGACTTATCGGCGGATTGGTTTTCGTAGGCACGATGCCCACGGCACTTCTCAAAACATACAATTCCCAGATAATCGCGTTTGAAGTTTTAAGTGAATGGAGAGTGTCCGAGAGGTAGCAGTTTGTAACTTAAGTTCTAGTGCTCCGATCTAAATGAAATTGAGGAAAATTTCTGCTAAACAAAAAGCCAAACGAAAATTATAGTGAATCTATTAATTTTGTTGGTTATAAAGTTTTTTTTTTTTTTGCGTATTCCTTTTCTTTTAACACCTGAGTCACTTCTATTGTCAGTGTCGATTCTTCCTTTGAAACTTTTGCAATCCTAACAAATATTCATAGCTCCGATGCTATGATTCGATAATTAAATATAATTTTATCATCAAGAAATTTTCAAAAATCTGTCATGAGAAGCGCATTTAAATATGAAGATATCGACGGTTAATCTCACATTTGCGAGGGATATTCTGTGTGAGAGTGTATTCCTGGAGTCCCAGGACTTCGGCATTGATCCTATCCAGCAAGCAGTGGTCGCAAGTGACTAACTAATAAAAGCAGATGAGGGCGCATTTGAAATCGATAATAAGTGCTTCAAAGTTTAACAGGCGACGCGACGTCTTCAGATTGTAAGGCAAATATGTTCCTGTAAAATTCTATATGGGAGCTTAACCATCGATAGATATTAAGATATACATACATACATATATACTCCTTATTAGTTCATTACCGAAGACGCACAACATACAATTCTAGAAATTGGCAATAAAACAAATTGTTCACTATATTTACATACTCGTTACATACATGGAAAATGTTAATATTATCAGCAACTGTGACTCATAACAATAATAAAAGCAATAAAAACAAGGTGTCTCTGCTACTTGTCTTTAACAGAGACTGGTTCTGTGTTGCTATTTATGTTGCATGCCTGCCTGCCTGTCTGCCTGCTTGCTACTTCTGTCGTCACCATAAATATCATTAACATTTCTTTATTGTGCTTTCTTTTACGTATGTAGAAAGGCTGCTGCTGCTGCCGCTGCTGCTGCTGCTGGCCGCAAAATTTGGCCTGTAGCAGGAATATCGAAATTGTTATTTCAGTTTTGCTTTGCCTATGCTGAAGAAATAAACTTAGCCAATGTATGAAATTGATACTGTCAACATTCGAACAACAACATATAAGGACCAACCCGGAGCAAACACAGAACTCGTACAGAGGGTTCCACAAAAAGTGATGCTTGATTATCCTCTTCGTATTATGGCAATAACTCAAGGCATTGAATATTCAATATTGCTAGCGCTACAATGAGTCTCCTTGCGTGGTTTAGAAGATAAACTTATGTATGCTAGATATGTAGTAGATTGGGCATAGTTAAATTTTAGTTAATTTGCAGTGAATTCAGATTTTAGGACCTTTTCGTTTTTAGTTTTCAGACTTTTAAACTACTGAATTCGAATACAAAAATTGCTTTCGAAACTCATGGCAAACTTTTGGGATTTTTCTGGCCAATCCTAATATCATCAGATATTAGACAACAAAACAGGTAATAGTTTCTCCAACAAAATTTTCTACTAGGTACTATATTTACAAAGTTGTAAACCAATTTTAACCACTGTAGCGGTATTACTTTGGGCGTAAGGAATAGAATCCATAAACTGCCTATTGTAAAATTACTTACTTACATTCTATCAAAAAAAAGTACCGGGAAATGATCATTTAAAAAGCCCGCTTAAAGGGATTACAAAAATCCTTTTTGTCGCTAAGTTGGCACCACTCCTTTATGCTGACGTGAAGCTTGAGCGCGATCTATCATTTAGTTTGTGTCCATGGCTAGATTTTGTCAGTTCATCTCAAGTATGTTTTGTGATTTTTACAATGAATGAAAATATCGAACAAAGAATTTCTCACAAATTTTGTATTGCAAATGGAATTTTGTGGGCCGAGCCGCTGAAAATGTTACAGAAAGCTTACAGTGAATCGGTCGAGATGTGGTGGAAGATTTGCCTTGCTCTGGCCGGCCATCAATGCCTTCAAATGAAGTTAACATCAATAAAGTGAAGTAAGTGAAATGGTGAAGAAAAATCTTCATGTAAGTTTGAGAGACATAGCCGCTTAACTTTCTGTGCTCGCGATTTGGGCATAATACGCTTTGCCACCGGACTAACTAGTTCCAAATGACCAGTATTTTCTTCAAAATTGTGAATGAATTTCTGGCCGTATGCACCTGATATGGTTCCGGCTAACTTTTCTCTATTTCCAAAACTCAAATTACCACTTCGATGCAGCCGTCTTCAGTCGATGGAAGACGCAAAAGGGAATTCGCATCGGGAACTTAAGTCGATTCTGGAAAATGCCTTTGAAAAATTAATTTTTTATGATTTTATTACTCGTTGAACGAATAATATGTTTTATTTACAAATACCCGGTACTTTTTTGATAAAAAGTTAAACTGATGAAGTTAAAACTTATAATGAAAAATTTCAAAACGATAGAGTTTGGGAGGATTTAGAACTAACTACAATAGCAGATAAAACGAAATTTTGAAAGCAACATCGCAATAATTTGTTAGTCCCCACGTGTATATACAGCATAAACATTTACTACTCGTACATATAGGTATATACCCTACATGCATATATCGATGATCTTTTTTTTTGTTTGTGTCATTTTGCATGAATAACTCATGAAGTGGAAGAACTGGTGTGTGTTAAGTAGACTGTAAATGTGATATGATGCCTTTGAGGAAATTAATTTCGGAGCTTGTATCATCATTCTATATGGGTGTATGTCTGTGTGTGTCGTTAATGTGTTTGTGTGTGTGTGTGTGTGTGTGTGTGATGTTTCGATAACATTTGCTTACAAGAAAATATGCTAATATTGAACATTTTCACGTTGAATCTGACCAGGAAATTTGTATGAATTTTGAAATTTAATTAGCAGAGGAAATTAACTTATGATGTGCGCTTCTTGCAAATTAATTCGGGATCAATAATTTTCAATTTTCAGCTCCTACTATCTGCAAATAGCTCATTTATAATGAAAAAAATTACAAAAGAGGCCATACATATCGCTGCCTTAATTTGCTGAAAGCCCTAACATGGATTTTTCAGGAGAAGTATTTCGAAAATTAAGGCAGCAATATACAAAATACGAGTATATGTTTTCTTAAATTATGATCCACAAATTCTCACATTAATTTCAGCTTGAAAAAAGACATTTTTTGTGGCTTCCTATTCTGTCTGGCAACAACATATGTAAATGCATTAGAATATGGTATAACTTCAACATTAAAATCCAGAATGACGCAAAACCGCTCGCACGCACACGCATGGAAAGTCATAACACTGTTGGTTGCTATAACCTCCGCAGCTCATTTATCGTGGGTGTGGGCAGTGAGCTGTGAACGTGTAATGAAAACGCAGGCTGTAAACTGCAAGGAAGTTTCGAAGGCAAACGCCGAAGTGTTACAGCGTTGAGGATATTGATGGTGTTGGTATGAGGTTCCATGCTGTTGCTGGTGATGTCGGTGGTTATGATGCTGCTTCTTAATTGAATAGCCTAATAATAGGATATTTACACATTTTCCTCACATCACATGTTGCTCTCAAATGCTTCAGTTGTACTTGAAAAAAGCACCACAACATTTCGTAGAAACAACATAAACATGGTACATAAAAAATTGCAAATTTTCCTATTAAATTCTATCTTTCTCTCTCTACGAGGTTAAGGTTCAAGGTTGCTTTTTGTGTTCATTCAGTTTGATATTATGGTATGTCTATTTTATTCAATCCATGTCACAGCCTTGTTGAACCTTTCGACCCGACAATGTCATCTTACCAAAAAAAAAAAAATGGTTCACACTTTTTTAAATAATAGAGACGCAAGTTATAAAGCAATTGCGAAACTTACGAAAACAACCCATGCAACCTTCTTGTATCCAGAAACAACCGCGAGGAAGAACGGGCCGCGCAAAAAAAAACCACTGCAAGGGACAAAGAATTGGAGAGAAAGGTCATAAAAAGATTGACGCAAAATCCTAACCTGTCATTATGCGATTTAACAAAGAAATTTAAAATCAATCAAGAAGTTTTAAGAGTTTTAAGAATAAAGCAGAGAGACACCATGAAGTCCTCCAAAAAGTAAAAACAGCAACTCGTGCCCAATAAAAACACCTACACTATCATGGAAGACAAAACGTACGCAAAAAAGACTTTCGTGTACTACCTGACAAGGAATATTTTTCTGCGGTTGCTCGGTCTAAGGTTCCCGGAAAGTTTAAAACTATTCAATTTATGGTGTGGCAGTCTATTTTTCCAATGTGGTAAACGCAGCACCCAATTCGCAACGACTGGATCGGAAAACTCACAGATTTATTTAAACGAATCCTGGAAGAAAAGACTTCCTTTGGCCTTTAATTAAGCGTCATAAATATCCAAGAATTTGTTGGCCTGATTTGACAATCTGCCGCTCTTCATCTGTGGGGAGAAAATGGTACCTTTCCTTTTTTGTTTTTTTATTGATACATAAGTACATTCAACACACAGGGTGTACCCCTATGAATACAGAGCATTGTTTTGAATGGATGGAAGACTGATAGGGGGAGGAAGAAGGAGGGAGAATCAGAGAGGGAATACAATCACACAGGACACCGATAAAGAGGTAGGCAGCCATTGTCGCAAGAGTTATGCCTTTACCACAATAAACTTCAGTTTATCAATGTTGACTATGACCGCATGCAACGCCAAAGGCCAAGCTTTTCGCATCCACTCATGTTGGGCGTGTTATATTTGCACATGAATGGAAGGGACCTACCGTTTTATGCCGAATCCGAACGGCGAAGTGAAAAGCTCTTCATAGGCAATTTTTACTCTTGTAGGTTTGCCATTGCCTGCCAAGAGGTGGTGACGTGTATAAATTTTGTTGTTGTTGCATTTTTTATTTTTTATTTTGCCTGTGCCGAGATTCGAACCTTTGACACTCTGCGTAACAGTCCAACGCACTACCGCTACGCTACAGCGACCACCTGCTGGCAATTTAATGCAACTCAACAAATTCAAGCTTCGTCTGTTTCAGCTCCAATCAATAAATTAATAAAGTTGTGTTATTTTTATTTTTGTGTGGGTTTTCTTAGTTCAAGTATGAAAAAAATAAGTTTTTCTTTTTGCAAATTATAAGGTAATGTAGGTACCATGTCTGATATTCTCATTTAAAGTCCAAATTCATCGACATATTCTCATGCGTTTAAAGCAAATGCATATGAAATGAATTAAACCTGAAGTGCACCTTCTCCACTCGTTGCAAAGTTTTGATTTATTAATTAGTTATGTACTTATTCTTGATTTTGTTACCAGTGCACCTGTGCCCTTTCGTGGCTTAACAAAAAATAGCGCATTTAGAACTTTTTGCCTGCTTTGGTTTTGAACGCTTTATTTCATCTGTGACATTAAAAGTTGATTAGATAAGTTTTTAATGCATCGTGTGATCATCTGATTATGTGATGCGTGTGTAAAGTGGCAACTTTAAATTAACAGAGTTTAATCAATGCGCCACATTTGCAGCTACATTTTTACACACTGCATTGCGTGCACGGTGGCGCATGATTATCAATTTTCTATTCTCAATTTCCTGTTAGGACAAAAGAAAGAACAATACTTTTTTGCTGTTAACCTACGCGCACACGTTTATTCTGTTGCAGCAGCACCAGCAGCGAGGATAGTGGTGCAAACATATGTACTCGTTTATTGACAATCGCTGGCTGAAATGATGTGCCGTGAAGAAGTAGAAATGAAATTACCACCTTTTTGCCACCATATTTAGGAAAAGGAGAAATATGTAAGTGATAACATTGCACCTACATATGTACGTGATGGAAAAAATAATAGAAACGACCTATTTTTCTTTTAATGTTCAAATTTTCTTTTGTAAAACGAATTTTCTTTTCAATGTTATAATTTTTATTTATTACTTATTCCATTATAATTCAAAATAAAAAAATAAGAGGGTTTTTCTGAAAGTCCATATATAAAAAAAATTAACTAAATTTATTACGCTTGGCAAAAAAAATTGAAGCAAAAAACTTGAAACTAAGTAAAAGTAAAAGTCTTTGATAAAAATTAGTAGAATGTTTTTTTTTAATATTTAGAAGTTCTACTACGATTTTTTATAATTTGGACACACTGACGATCCATGGAATCGACCAGTTTGGCACAAATTGATGGATCAATGGCGTACCATTCAGCCTGTACTTTTTTCCATAAATCCTCCTTATTTTTGGACTTCAATTTGTTTTTTAAGACTCCCCAAAGATGTTCTATCGGATTCAGGTCTGGTGATTGTGTGGTCGCTGTGGTGTAGTGGTAGTGCGTTGGACTGCTATGCAGAGTGTCCGGGGTTCGAATCTCGGCACATGCATAATCAAAAAGTAGAAAAGATAATTTTTCTACCCGGCACCATCTCTTGACAGGCAATGGCAAACCTACAAGAGTAAAAATTGCTATGAAAAGCTTTTCACTTCGCCGTTCGGATTCGGCATTAAACTGTAGGTCCCTTCCATTCATGTACAAATATAACACGCACAACATGAGTGGATGCGAAAAGCTCGGCCTAGGCCCTCCATGGGTTGTTGTGCCATTAAAAGTAAGTAAAGTAAGATTGTGAAGGCCATTCCATCAAAGAAATTTGGTTGTCCCGGAACCTGCTTTTTGGTAGGTTTTGATGAGTATTTGGCGTCATTATCTTGCATGAACTCCCAATTTATTGGCATTTCTTCCTCTGCATATGGCAGCATTATACTATTTAGTATGTTAACGTAGTCGGTGGCACACATTTTACCTTTCACCCAATATATTGGACCAACACCGAATGCTGAAAAACATCCCCATAGCATAATGTTGCCACCACCATGGTTAATCGTTTTTATTGTGTGTTTTGGATCGTGTGCAGTATTTTTGGGGGCCTTATTTGGGGTTTTCCGTCAGATCCAAACAAATTCACCTTTGTTTCGTCAGACCACAAGACGTTTTTCCAATTTGTTAGCGTTCTTGGATGTTCTTCTTGCTGAGGAATGGTACTTTCCTTGCTGAATATGCCTTCAAACCACGTACTATCAGCCTATTCCTTATTGTACAGGTTCATTTAACTCCTTCCTTAGTTCTTCCGATGAATGAAATGGATTTTTTTCGACTGCCGAATAAGAAGTTGATCAAATTTATGGGAGATTTTTCGCTTCTTGCCTCGCTGTTTTTCTTCAAATTGAATTGCGGAAAACACTTTTTTTTTGGAGCACTTCATTATTTTCGCAATTTCAGCCATTGATTTGCCTTCGTTTTTGAGATTTCCCATGACTTCTCTCTCTACATCTGTGCAATGCACTCCACGACTCATTCTGAATCTAGAAAAAATGCGGAAGGACGAATTTCGCAAGAATTTCACACGTTCTAGGAAAATATTTTGACGAAATTTAATCGCGTTTCTATTTTTTTTTTTTTCCAAGGCAAAAACGTGGTTGATTGAAAAACACTCAAATGCAACAAGTATTCATGCCGAAATATGCACAAAATTGAAAACAAAATAAAGTACCGTTATCAGCAAATCGTGCACAGTATGCTTCACGCATAGAATTCGCCAAGAAAATTATCGGTATGGTTAGAATTGTTAAAATGTATTACGTTTCTATTATTTTTTCCATCACTGTAGCTCTGTTCGTATGTGGGTTGCCTTGATACAGAACGTTGAAAGATTGCAATGCTGGTGGGACAGTCTATTCTCTACGTAAGCAGAATGAATGTAAATGAAATGGTTATTCAATGTTCGGCTTATTTGGCATCGCAATTGTTGTGACCAGAATGGAATCATGTATGCGTCTATGTAAAATAGTTTATATCTTATTCCTCAATTGCTAACCGTCCCGCATAAGAATTTCTTCATTTACTCTCTGTCAGCTTATTATTCTTCAATGACGAAATCCTTAATATTGTTTGCCATTGGAACATCGCATGTGGAATGACGACGAGAATGACGTCATTATGATTACTCTATACTTTGTATGTGCAAGTTGTATTTGTTTGTAACTAAGGCCAAACAACAGTATCCCATTAAAGGCAATAGTAGCAGCAAGCAGCAGCAGCAGCAGCATTCACATTTCCATAATCCGAGTTCATTGTCAGTGCTGTATACGTAAAAAGTGGCAAGCCACACAGTGACAGTTAATGTAAAGTAAGTAGCAAACGACATTGTTGTTGTTGAGGTGCGACAGATCAAACTAAAACTTGCGAACGTTGCAATATTTCGTACCTGTTGCTGCATACTACAAAGTCATGTTGTTCCACTTTTCGCACATTAACTGATAATGTAGGGCTCTTATAATTTTCACAGGAACTGTTCAAAAATTATTCAGAATGATCAATACCATATGTAATGTTGATGACCAAATCGGAAGCGCCTAATAAAATAAAAAAGAAAAGTCGAAAGCTGCAATGGAATAAAGAACGAATTTGTTATGTGTTACATTTATACTCTGGCAACAGCAAACAGGTTAAGTTACCACATTGTATGTTCATATGGCAAAGCCAATTAGAATGTCGTTCCTGTTTGCATTCTCCTTCAGTCACACAGCCACGATTATGAATACAATACAATTGATGTATTTGAATTACAATAAACAACAATACAACATTATGTTAGTACTCAGTGGTATTGCTTAAACTAATGCAGGAATATTTACTTGTAGCTGAACTTATTAACTTTTTGTAAGAGTGCCAAATAATTCTTGAGAAGAGATACCACAACAACTTAAAAGATGTAAAAAGTCTTTTAATTGCTCATGGGGGAAAAATTATTACGCTTCACTAAACTATTCTGAAAAAAAAAGGAAAAGTTCATTGCCTGCTTTTAGGCGTCTACAATATGCTTACTTGAAAATATGACTTACTTACATATTTTAATATTTCGCTGTCTATTTCGTGTGTTTTCCACGGCCTGAGTCTTTTAACCTTTTGTTTTTTTTTTATAATTATTGAGCGGGGAGTGGGTGATTTTCATTGTAACAAAGAATGATAATATTAAATTTCTTCTTTAAGCTGGCGAAATGTTTTCTTATGTATTTTTCAAAGAATAAAATAAAATTCTTGCAAATTTCATTGATATTTGTCAGGCTCCTACTTTTAAGCTGATGAGAAGTCTTTTCGCTACAACAAACTTCTCTTGAAAATCATAAAAAACACTGCAAATGTTGTCATTTTGCCAAACTTGAGCGTACATTTTTTATTACAAAGAGTTTGTCTGTTTTCACGAAGTCACATAAATAAAACAAATTTTGGTTTTCCTATTTGAGTATGTAAAGGAACGATTTAAAATTTCAAAAGTAAATCTAAACTAATTTCGATTGCCGGACACAGAAACCTAGTTGGAGTTCAAAGGACAGAAACGGGATTGCTGCATTCATCAACCAACAACTGCGATTCGACATCTCTCTTGATGCGTGCCGCATCTGCCTCCCTGCAACCCTGCAGTTTGCAGTTGGTGCTTAGAAATTGTACGACAAATTGCCGCTTGTGAATTTCACATGCGAAACCTTGTCCGATGGGGAATAATGCGCCTGCAATAGCCTATCAGTGGTGGGTGGGGCTATAGTTGTGTAGGTGGGTGCGGGAGAAGTTGCTGTAGGCGTGGCAAAATGCGAATACTGCTGGTTCAACTGCTGTTGCTGCTGATTGCGTATGTGATCCTGTTGGCTTTGCAGGAAATTCGCGTATTGCTCGGTGGTATAGTAAGGACTCTGTGTGGTTGCTGCTGCTGTTGGTTGTGGCTGGCGTCGCCGTTGCTGTTGTGCTGGCATCGCCGCAGCAGTTGGTGGCTGTTGCTCATATAATTGCTTCAACAGTTGCTGCTGATATTGTGCATATTGAGCCTGTTGCTGCTGATAGGCGTAGTACGATGTTTCCAACTGGTCAGATTGCGTTGGCAACTGAGCGAGTGATTGTTGCAGCTGTTTCTGTTGCTGTTGTATTTGGGCCAATTGTTGCGCATACGAGAGTGGTTGCGGCTGCGCCTGACCTTGCGGAGCAACAGCAGCAGCAGCAGCAGCTGTGGCATAGTTTTGCTGCGTTTGGGGTTGTGCCTGTTGGGCGTATTGGGCGTATTGCGTGCGATATTGGAACGGATGTTGTGGTTGTTGCGGTTGATATTGTTGGAACTGCGTTGGTGCGCTCGCAGCAGTGTTGGGATACTACAAAAGAGAGTGAGAGAAATCGCATATCACTGACTGGAAATTAAACACAAAATGAAAACTATAGAGCGATTCGCCCCCAACCAATTCCCGTAATCTCTTAGTAGATAATTGATAATTACCGTTCTTCTCGTGTTTCTTATGTTGCTCATATTTTCGCACTTCTTTAACATACCATGAATTTGTTAAATAAGTAAATTTTGAGTTCTCCCTTTTTATTAGTTTATATTTTATTTTATTTTATTTTTAAATAATATTTTGAAATATTGAAATTCAAGGCTTCTAGAAGTAAAAGTTGATACCTGTCAACAAGTAGCACTTTAATTTGTAAGGACAGGAAGGAATACTGTGGACTAAAGAACGTCTGGAGAAATACAACATACAACATGAGGAACTATGAAACAGAGCGTCACAAGGGCAGGTAACGGCAATCAGTTACTTTTTAAATTAAAACAAAGAATTTTGCATAAGAAACTAAAACTTTTTTTCCTATTCGATTCATGGGAATATTTTTGTTGGACAGTGTAACTATTTGATTTATTTAACTAAAAATTTTAATGCATTCCGACCATGCAATTGAATTAATTATCAAACCATCAATTTTTGTTTCATTAATTGTTAATTTCGTACACTCGGAGAAATTTCGTAAATTCGCAGCACGAATTGTAAAAAAATATCATGTGACTGCCGCCGTCGGCACTTTCATTTTTCACTACTGATTTTCTTCCAGTGCACGCAGGTAATTTCATTAAACAATGCACATTGTTAATTGTCACGTGTCAGTTGTTCTAATTGGCAACTGATTCAATTAAACAGTAATGCTATCATCTTAAAATCATAACCACATTTACATGTGCATAAATTGTAGGCACCTCAGTAAATACTGAATTAAATAAAGCAGTGATTCGCCAAAAAGATGTTAGATTTAATCAACTTCGTCATTGGCATTCTTGCGCTCCAATTATTTTCGCAAAATCATGTTAAAATTCTAGTTAAACTAAGTGAGGCTTGGCAGTTGCTTGTGAAAATTGAAAGTTGTGTGCGGCTTGACTGAAACTAAACACAGCAATAACCAGAAAATGATATTTTAATGCAAATGCTAAAAGACGAAAAGCAAGAAGGAAATATGAACACTAAAGGAGGGATAAAGAAAGTGCAGCTACCACCAGCAGTGCTGCTTCTAAAATATTGGTATTTGGTCCTCCTTATACTACAAATACAATTGGTTGGAGCTGCACCATTGCCACAGGTGCGGGTGGTATTCATACAGACAAAATTTAGAGACAAAAAAGAGCTTCAAGTGAACTTCTTTTACAGAATCCTTTTGAAGCTGTAGCCAATGGCGTCCTAACAATGGCGCGCTCCGCTGCTGATTTGCTTGGAAATGGTGCCGCGCTGCGAAAAGATATGGGCGTAAGCAATGACTTCTTTCAAGTGCAGCATACGGCAGAGGCAGGCTTTGGCAAGGCGATTCTCAAGCCCACCGATAGTGATGATTACGATTCCGATGAAATAAGAAGACGTAAGCGACGTTCTGCACCACAAATGCACGCGACGATGGCTATGGTGCCCACCGTCGGCTACGCAAAACAGCCACAACGGCGTGAAGTACACACGCATCGTGGCAAACGTTCACCTTGCTACACCTTTTCGCAACCATCTGGCGGCGCCGAGGATGCCGAAGATCTACGTCGTCGTAACGCACGTGTACGCAGTGCTGCTCAGAAGAAACGCGCCACTGCGGCTTCAAGAAAATTGTCAGTGTCAACGAAATCGCCATCGTCAGCAAATAAACGTTATCGTCGTCAGGCAATAGAGGCCGAATATTTAGATATTGCCTCTAATGTCGTCAGCTCAAACCTTAGTCAACGTGTTAACGAGATCACCAAAAAGATGCAAGGCTTCTTCGAATTATTCGTCAACTCGATGTCAACAGCCGCCCAGAAAATTAAGCAAACTCTAAGCGGCGGAAGCCAGCGGCCTCCAACCAATGAAGATATTTAAATTTAAAATTGGTTTTTAGTAATTGAGAGAATTGAGTGGCGAATCGAATTGTATCGATCTTAATTAGTTAAGTTTTCAAATGCTAAATAAATGATTGCTGTTCTTTTTTATATGCAATGTTTTCAACGGACGGAAAGACTCCCAAATGGATGGCATTTACTTATTCTTGCGATTGTATTTGGCACATTTCACTTGAATAAGTTTTATTAGTAGATCGATTTTTTAAATTAAGTAGCATTGCTATAATTTAGCAATTATTACTACTTAGGTCGCACGGAGTATAAATCCAGGAAAACTATTTCTCTATTCTTACTAAAACAGAAATTTGCAAGTTCATTATTGATTTCCAATGAAATTTAGGGAAACTATCGATGTTAGGGAAACTATGATGTTCGAGTGTCTGAACAAAACAAAGGAACAAATAATAATTAAAAGTACGAGTATATATAAGTAGAACATTTTTGTAAGTAATGCTATAAACCAGGAGTCTAAAGGATATTCAGAAAGCTTTGCTACACCACAAGACTGTAATCCCTAGAGTATTCGTCTTCAAGTCAAATCAAGATCTAAGTCTGAGTTTTCGAAATCAGGAGTATAGTATTTCAAAAAAGGGCGTAAAAGAATCCGAAAGCGCCGAAATAGGAATACAGAAAGAGTCAAGAGAGAGTGTAAAGTGATTAAAAGAGAGTAAATAGGAGGGGAAAAATAAGCAACAATATTTTGAAATAGTCAATGAACAATATACCGCACCTATAAATCGCGTACAATACTCATTATTTTTTAAAACAATTTTGATTTATTCGCAAGCAAATAGAGACCATTTGCAGATGGGCGTTCGAATTTGATTCAAAGAATCTGATTCATATATGGCAAGTGAGTGTATGAGTGTGTATTGAGTTGCTAATCAGAATTTTGTTTGCTGGGTGTGTACTCATACATTTGCATGCGGGCACGAGTATGCGTGGATGTGCATGTTCAATGGCACAACCGGATGTTGCATGTATCTACTACTTACTCATACTAGTGTACATAATAAACTACTTACAAACATACATACAAGCTCCAAATTGCTATGTTATTAGCAATAACGAATATCATATCGCAAAATTGTTATGAACAACAAAATTACGTGTTAGAATTTGTAATCGAATTCAATTCTTTTGTACTGAATTGAAGCAGCTGTAGTATGATAAAAGTATAACGTTACCTTTCTATTTTAAATTTTTCTAAAATGAAAATTTGATAAAAAATGAAAAACTAAAAACTCAGAAACCGAAATTAGTTTCGTTGCTTTAACTTTAATGCTGTAACTTGTGGCAAACACAAAATGCCCACAATTAAATTACAACACTCGATTGCTTCACTTAACTTTAGCATTATTTGCATGCTACTAATAGCCAGAGTCGAAGTGGCGGCGAAGGTAAGTAAGTTGAGTTTCATTTCCAAGGAACTATTTGTGCTATATGATAATCAATTGCTTCCTGCAAGGATATTTGCCACAACATCAGCATGGAAACATTTCAGAAAGCTGCTGATTGTGGTGAAAGTAACGCAGGATACCTGCAATTGCGGCATCGACGTGAAGCGGGTGTGGATAATGGAAATGCTGGTGCAGATTATTCAGATGAAAATGCTGACATCATACCCGCAATGGTGCAGCCAACTCATAAGTCTCTGGAATACCAAGTTAAAGAGAGTGCAGAGCAAATAGCTGAAGAACTTAAGCAAATGTGGGAATCGGTGGTGGATACATTTGAAAATGGTTTTAAGGCGGTAAAAGGAATTTTCAGTAGCACCGAATATGATGATGACGATGACACCGATTACAACAGATATGCAGCACAATGAGCTCCTTGACAACTGTTTCGGATGGAGAAACATCAAAGCGAAAAGTATAACGTTACCTTAATGTAGAAAAGGGCCTTCTAACATTTTATTTTTAATCGAGTTTTCGCTGTGTTTATTCTGCTGCTTACGGTCCATTCAAATTGGCGAAAATTTTATTTAACTTAAAATTAATACAATAGTTAGACCCTTTCTACATTTAGATAACGATCGATCAGTGAAAAAAAAATTAATAAAATATTGATAGATAGCATAAATTCGTTAATTCGTTATTTCTTTCAAACGTTGAAATTTGAGCCGTTTTTCTGGTCTTGGATTTACTACTTTTTAATTAATTAAGATGAAGCGAATCAATTGCTGAAATTACGTACGTACAATCGTACGTATGTTTATATTCAGACGTAAATTTAAGCATTTTTCAGGTTTAACTGTGATGCAGTATCGAGTGAATCTTGGATATTGGTTACCATTATGTAGCTACTTTTATTTTCCCAACTTTAAGCAGAATGTTTTGATGTCGGTATCGTGTCTCCTTTACCTTCGACCTTTTCATGTTTGGCATATGCTCCTAATTAATTCTGATTTTGTGAAAAGATTTAGTTGAAAATATTAAATATTTATTGGAAATTAAGGCTAGAAATTAGGGTGCATTTTATACATTTTTTTCTAATTAAATTAAAAAACAAATTGATACTTAGTAAAATTATGTGTTAAAATATGTTTTGAATAGCCAAAAGAAAAAGGTAAAAGTGATTACCCGGGCCAACAGTATTACTGTACACAGTGAAAAAATTCGAAAAGAGGATGTTCTATTGAGCATTTGTCCTGTATAAAGTTATAGTCCTGCACGTCCTGGTTTTTTTGTAACTGCATTTTAAGGCGATGTTAAGGCTTGCAATGTCAGAGTATTCACATGCAGTTTTAAAGCTAGAAGTTTGATGTCTGAGAAAAAGATGTCTGATGAAAACATAAACACTTTTTGTTTTTACATCGACATTTCATCTCCTCTAGTTACTTCCACATTCCCATATTCAGGTGATTATGGTAAATTTCACATCAAACAAAGTTTTTATGAGGAAATATTGGAAAGTGAAGTGGGAATATATAGTGGTCGCCGTGGCGTAGTGGTAGTGCGTTGGACTGCTACGCAGAGTGTCCGGGGTTCGAATCAAGGCAAAGGCAAAATCAAAAATTAGAAAAAAAATAGGCAATGGCAAACCTACAAGAGTAAAAATTGCTATGAAAAGCTTTTCACTTCACCGTTCGGATTCGGCATTAAACTGTAGGTCCCTTCCATTCATGTACAAATATAACACGCACAACATGAGTGCATGCGAAAAGCTCGGCCTAGGCCCTCCATGGGCTGTTGTGCCATTAAAAGTAAAGTAAAGTAAGTGAGAATATGCCAAGGAATCCGTAATTACTAAGATAAATTTAAATTACTGATTGGTCTAAGTTATGTAGAAAAAATAAATAATTTTGAATGAAATGGCGTCTAAATTCAGAAGAAATGAATCAATAGAGGTAGTAATATTGTGGAATCTAGCGCCGAACATAAAATCAGAAACTTGCTAGCATTTAGTAGGAACCAATGGGAAAATGGAAAATGGGTTGATAAATTCTTCTTAACTGATTATGATTTTATTAAAATTTTTACTATTCGATGAACAATATAGAAAAGTGTAAACAATTTCCAGTCAAAATTGTTCAGATCTAAATGGTTATAAAAAAGAGGGGAAGCAAAGATGAAATATGCCACGGGCACATTGGCAGCGCTATTTTGAATGGTGAATGTGACCTGGTGAAGTAACCATACTGCTCGTGTAAATACTAAGGGAGAAAAAAAATCATAAGTTTCCAGGATGAACTGTTTATCCTCCCCTTTCTTCAGTTATTGCTCTTTACACCTCGCCGGAATCTCTTCTATTTTAGTCCCCGATGGTCTAGTGGATAGAGCACCTAGGAGGTTGGGGGGTTCGATTCCTTTCTTGATTGGATAGTTAATTCTCACTAACTTCCAATGTTTCTCGATCGATATGAAGTGAATGAGAATTATAAGAAAGTGTAGAAGTACACCACTTGGCAGGCAATGGCGTTGCCAAATTTGTCACCCCGCCATTTGGAATCGCCGTTATTCTGTTGATCCAACCATTTCATATCAGAATAGGTCATTCTGACCTGAGTGTGTCATCTGGACAGCAACCCAACCAACCAACCAAATCGCTTTTTCGCTGATTTAACTTATACAGACATATCAAACGGTGTTATTTGAGTGACAATGGACACAGGCGGTATTGGTAGTGCTCGCAGAGTGCCTTGGGTTCTTATCTTGGCACATGCTAAAACCGAAAAGTAGACAAATCAAATCACCTCTCGCACTTGGTAGCCAGCCAATGGCCAACCTCCTAATTTTCTTTAGAAAAGTTTTTCACTTTACTGCATTCGGATTTGGCAACTGGAGGCCCCTTACATTCGTGTATGAATATGGTATAACACTGACAACATGAATAGATGCGAGAAGCTCGGCCTAGGCCCTTCATTAGCTGTTGTGTCATTATACGTAGAAGAAGAAGAAGAATAAGAACATCAAACGAAAGTAAATATTTACTCAATCAAAATACTTTTGAAAATCAAAAATTGTAAATTTTAAAACTTTATTATTTAGAAAAATACGAGGTGTGATCAAAAAATACCGTTATTTCGTGAGTTACGTATGTTCGATTTTCGCATCTTTTTTTCTGTTATGTTGTTACACATGTCTGTTATATATTTTGGCAATACCAACCATTTTGGATTGTCAGTTTGTTTTTGACAGATAAAAAGGTTAGTCGTGTTTTGGTGTGCTCTTCGATTTTTTACTATTCGAAAAAATGGATCAAAGAAACTGTATTCAGTTTTGTGTAAAAAATGAAATTAAATGCGCAAGGACATTTGAAATGTTGACTGTGGCTTTTGGCGAGTCTACTATGAGCAGAACACAAGTTCAATTGTGGTATAACCAGTTTAAGGAAGGCCGAGAAGATGTCAATGACGATGCTCATCCTGGTCGCCCGAGCACGCCAACAACCGATGAAAACATTGACGAAGTGAAGAAAATGATTTTGGTTAATCGTCGAATCACTATCAGAGAGGTTGCTGATGATGTTGGCATATCGTTCGGCTCATGCCAAGCAATTTTTACGGATGTTTTAGGCATGAAACGTGCGGCAGCGAAGATTGTTCCAAAATTGCCTAATTTTGAGCAAAAACAACGTCGCTTCTGCGTAAGTTTTTGGCCAAAAACAAAACCGTTATCATGCCTCAACCACCGTATTCACCGGACTTGGCCCCCGCTGACTGCTCCCAAACTGAAGACACCGATGAAAGGAAAGCGTTTTGCTACGATTGAGGCGATAAAAGAAAAATCGAAACCGGAGCTGTTGGCGATACCAAAAAGCGCGTTTCAGAAGTGTTTCGAGGATTGGAAAAAACGCTGGCATAAGTGTATTATATCTGAGGGGGATTACTTTGAAGGGGACAAGATAGTTGTTGATGAATAAATAAATACTTTTTGAAAAAATTTTGAAAATAACGGTTATTTTTTGATCATACCTCGTACTTGTAATACTCGTGAAAATCGATATTTGCTTACTTTCTTTACGTTCGCAGTGTCGCAGCATTTACTCTGCCACTGGTTTCTAGTTCAATTAAGAAATTGTAGCAGAGGTTATCGTAGGCCATTTAGAAGGTAATTTCACGAGCTTGTTTTACAAATGTTCGTGCATTATTCGATGCTACTTTACATTAATTGAGTTTTACGGTAATTATTGTATATTAATTAATACCATAACTACCTTTGAGTGAAATTCGCTTTCGCATCGATATCCAGCTTTTGCGAACAACTTATAACTTATTTCAATACCTTTACACACATGCTTATGCAAATATTGAAGTGTAATTGTATCTGAGAGTTCACATCTGAGATGCGAATGCAATGCACATCCACCGGATGCGGATGAAATTAAATGCATTGCAATTACAAATTGTCAAGATAAGCTAAATGTAATTAGTGCAACTTGGTTCGGGTTAGGGTATCGAATATCGATGCTCGCATGCTCGCATGCCCGCATGCACAAAATTCGATAACATTTGTGCCTTCATGCCAGGAAAAATATTAGCAAACATACTAAGTTACACCAGTAACCTGAGCTATGAGTATTTCGCACAGTCTACTAATTTGTTCTACCTAGTGTATGTAAATAGTTGTTCTTTATAATCTACCTATGCAAACACGTTTATCTTCGCCGGGACACACACACTGAGCAAACGAATACTGAAGTGCAATTAATAAAATATTGTTTAGGAAATAAAGCAACGATAATGGCTTAACTCGATGCTTACAAGTGTTTATGTGTATGTAGTACAATGGGAAATGTAAATGGGAGTAATATAAATTTATTCGACTGCTAAGCGCCAATAGTGAATACTAAAGTGACTTCGGAGCAGCAACGATCCGATCGAGCAGTGAAAATGTTGAAAGCCTCTTTCTCACTTTTACTTTGTAGCGTTATTTTTTCGAACTTAAATTCGATGCCAGCCCCACAGGTACGCCTAAAACCAACGAGCTACTGTTAAACTATTGCTATTAATTGTTTGTGTTAGGATTACGAAACGACCGCACTCATGGTCGCTGGGCAAATGAAGGATGTGGTTGAGAATGGTGCCGCAGCGCGAGACTCGAAAAACTTCGAATTCATGGGCGCCAAGGTGAAAAAGGACTTTGAAGTTGGTTTTGGAGATGCAGTGAAGTCAAAAACGAAGCGTGCTGTTTCCAGCTACGCTTCTGTAACTCCTGAACAGCGTGAGCAGGCGGAAAACAATAGGAGCAAACGCGAAGCTGACAGTTCTGCAAGCTCTGCGAGTATCTCGTCGTCAAGCTCGTCAGCATCCTACAGCGATTACGGTTCCAACGAAAATTAAATGATGCCTCCGATATTCATCCTCACATAATAGTTTTCGAATGTTTGAATCAAAGTTTTCAATAAATTTCCCCATTTCAGTAAGTCCCGTTATCAGTAACACTTTTTTCTAAAATTTGTTGACCTAACCACATTTTCCGCATCGCATTCCAACAATGATAACTGTAGACTGCGCCAACGGAAACAGGAAACAAACACCTCATCATCACCCAAATTCAACCTTTCTTTTAACTTTCCACTTACCTGCAGTTCAGCCTGCTGCTGTGTTTGATATGGCTGCAGTGCTGCTGCTTGAATCTCTTGTTGCTGTGCATATTGTTGACTTTGTGCTGCAGCAGGTGATGTTTCTGATGCCTGCTGCAATAAATTTTGTCGCTGCCCACCAAAATACCGAGTAAAACTTTGCTGCAAACTAGGAGTTTTCAAAGTGAATGAATTTTGATTTGCATCAGTGTGAAATGACAATTGAGCAGAGCATGAGTCAAGCAAGCACAATGCCATCAAATAGATAGCAATGACAACAAAGGCGTCACGTTGACAACAATGGCCAGAAGTAGAGCAACGATATCGTTTAGTAAACATAATTCTGCGGATGCGGATGTTTGAACAAGATGTTGTAGTGTTAGTTTCTTGTTGGTGTTGGTGTTGGTGCTGGTGTTGGTGTTGCTGTTGTTTTTGCGGTCGTCGCTGTTAATTAATCCTGCCAGCAGCAAATGATTTGGAATGTGGTCACAGTCTCAGCGCACAAGCACACAATCGTCGCTCAAGCGTTTAATTTCGTCGACTGATTGACATTGACGTTGCGGTTTTCGGTTTTATATGAAGCCGCGTTGTTATCATTTCTCTTTCTCATTACTTTTGTTCAAGAAAAAGGAAAAGAGCAAAATAAATAAACGAGTCAAATTTGTATGAAATCACTCACTCTGGCAATTATTCATTCATTTTGCCATTCTCTTTGTGGTTAACATTGCACGAGTATATGAATTGAAGAATGAGCTTCCTCCCGTCGAATGCTTGTGTTTTGTGTTTGGCCTGTAAAGAAAATAATTTTATTGGTGTGAAATTTTTTATGAAAGAAAGAAGTTGCCAGAAGTTGCAAATCGGTGAACACGCTTACAGCTTCTTTATTTAGTAATTAAACAATTTAATATATCGCATCAATTTATAATACCTTGAAAAGGGACAAAGCTATGAGAATTGGCCAAAAACGGACCCATCAAAAACAACTAACTAATTTGTGGAGATGTGACTAATGGTTTGAGTCAATAATCTCTTAAGCTCCGAAGAGACGGTCTTCTTACACCCATTTACTCTGACTATAGTGACAGAAATTTACTTACATATATGTATGTAGTGGTCGCTGTGGTGTAGTGGTAGTGCGTTGGACTGCTACACAGAGTGTCCGGGGTTCGAATTTCGGCACAGGCCAAAAATAAGAAAAAATAATTTTTCTACACGGCACCACCTCTTGGCAGGCAATGGCAAACCTACAAGAGTAAAAATTGCTATGAAAAGCTTTTCACTTCGCCGTTCGGATTCGGCATTAAACTGTAGGTCCCTTCCATTCATGTACAAATATAACACGCACAACATGAGTGAATGCGAAAAGCCCGGCCTAGGCCCTCCATGGGCTGTTGTGCCATTATAAGTAAGTAAGTATGTATGTAGTACCTAAGCGTTTGAGTTTTAAATCAATGCAATATTTTTCCTTTAATAAGGTTTTTGTGTCCACCAATTTTACATAAGTAAATAGTGCGTTTGAAAGTGGAGGAAAGTTAGAGCTTGTGAGCAAAGTAGAATATGAGATTAGTCTAAGCAAATTGCAGTGATTTATTGAAATTTCTCTCAACGAAGTCTTGCACTTTTATTTCTATTTGAGATTGTTTTCTTTTTTGGAAATTTAAATTGCTCAGGCTCTGAACATTTTAGGTCAATGCCATAGTTTATGCAGCAAAGCGAACATTAGCCACCAACGAAATATGAACACAATGTTTTAATTAAGCAAATGTTGCTAATATTTTTATGGTTGCTTATTACAAATTTAAATCAGAAAACAAACAAACATTGAATGAACATTGCGTTAGTTTGATGCAAAGTCAAATGTTATTATTCAAAATAAATAGAAATGCAAATGTCATAGAAAAATTGGCTTCCAATTATTTACACACTGACACACTGCCCAAATGGTGTAATTAAATTTTTTACTTATGTTAGTTGTTTAACAACAACAATATTAGGCTGTAATGTCGCAACGCAACGCAACGCAACGCCATATTTTCATTTCACTTTCGATTGCTGTTAAGGTTGTGTCTGCGCAAAGTCTGCACAGTATACATTTGGTTGGCTCCATTCCTCCGCTTTCCCTCGCCTATGCATGCACATTCATTGGCAGCATGCATATCACGTTCGTACATTTATAAGCTGATAAACCTGAGCGCTCTTAACTGTGACAGTGACGGTGCTGATGGTGATGGTGATGGTGATTGTGATTATGACTCTGCCAGTGGCGGTGGAGGTTTATGTCTCCGCATACATGTAGTAAATGTGCATGTGTGTGTGTGCAATTGTTAACTCAGTGCATGTGGTCAGCTTGTGGCATTAGCTTATGTCATTCTTATACTACCTTCCTACCTATCGGACAATAAGTATGTTGTATTTGTTTTGATTGTGTCTTCGTCTCAGTTGAGCAAGTTAAGTAGGAAGTGAATATGAACTCCAACTGCCTAGTGCCCGTAAAACACCAACTGTCATTTTGATTAACTTATGCGCACAACTGAGCTTGGTCGCCTAATTCCGTATGCATGTGACATATTTGGGGAAATGTGTATGCAATTTTAATACATTTATAAGCGATTTCATTTCATTTAATTTTTATTCGTCTTCAAGTTTAAATTGTGCCACGCGCTTTCATGTTGATTTCCTTAATAAATATGTACAAGTAATTCACATAAATATGTATACAAATTTTATATAATTTTGAGAAAAGTATTCACTTTTATGCCTAACTACGAAATTTCACGGAATACTTAGTAAACAGTCCCACCCTCAATTCCACGCTAATATCCATTAACTCCCAAGCCTTTCAGAAAACTTGCTAATTTCAAAAGATTTATTCGCGCAACTACTCGGCACAAATGTGCGTGTCACCCTTCTCTGGAGACGCGAAAACACACGTGTTTACATCTCGTTAACTAATTAAGTTTTGTTCACTATTAACCTTGAAAGTCATATTCATTAATATTCTTATGTTGCTCTTTTACTGCAAGACTGTCATATCTCAAAAATCATAAATTTGGAGAAAAACGAATTTGAACTTTTGAACTTACCTGTCTCTCAATACAATTGATAACGATAAACACTCTTCTCACGTGAAGGGTTCATACGATGAAGTCATGAGTTTTCTAGACAATATGCAATAATGCACCATTAAATATCCTTTAATTCTATATATTTAACTCGAAATTTAAAATTTTTTATTTATGACAGTCTTGCAGCAAACGAGCGATATGTACTTAACGCTTCTGTGCTCATGCCACACTCTTCAGTATCATTTAGTGTATATATGTTTGTAAGTGCCTACGAACCAACATTTTACCCGTATGTTTGTAAATACAAGGTGGGGCAAAATTAATGTCATAATATGAATTGGCTGCCATTTTGTTAGAAAAGTAAAAATTTTAGCTCTGTTTTCAGGGAAAGTTCATTTGATGGTGTAAAATTTATGACATTGAGTGGAAAGAATGACCAACTCCTGAGTTGATGCACATTTGTGCTCGTTTTAGGGCATTTTGAATTTTAGCTCACAAAACATCTGATTTTCTTCTGCAATGTTCGCTTTCAAGACTTGCAAAGTTTGTGGTTTGTTGTGTCAAACGCGACATTTCAAAAAGCCCCGAAGGAAAAAGTCTGGCCCCGTTACATCTGGCCGCCAGTTCAAATTGCCGAAATTGGAGTTTACGCGACCAGGAAATTGGTGTTTCTACATCTCCATCGTCACCCGAGCTGTGTTGTCGCCCCATTGTCAATTAATTCTTTATCTGTCTACAACAAAAAATGTCAAAGCACAATGACATTTGACCCTAGTTACAAAAATTACGGCACATTCACATTATGACATTGCTTTTGCCCCACCTTGTATATCTCTTGTTAATCACTTGCGTTTGTTTTATAATTATATAAAAACCATATATGCCAACTTGTGTAGTTTGAGAGTAATAAGTATCACACAAAAGATTAATAAGCCCTTTAAAATTTTAAAGGAAATTATAGCTTCACACATTCCGTGATTTCAATTCATATGCCACTTTTATTGAAGTTCTAAAAACGAGCTTCTTAAAATATTTCACATTTCCTTCCTATGCGGATGTTAAGAGGAACGCCAGCATGATAATTGGTATGAGGTTAAAATGCCAGGAACGAGGGAAAAGTTGTTCCATGTATGTGTGCACCGAGGAAAAGAGAGAAATATATGCAGGTACAAAAGAAGAGAAGACATTTCACCTCCTTATTGTGTAGCGGCTACACGTTTTTATTTATTTTATATAGCTTATTTGTATAGCTTATTACTTTTCTAGCTTCTTGTTTTGGTTAATCGACCAATGAAGCATTTTGCTTCTAGACGCTATTGCTTTAAGTACTAAAAATATATGAGGAAAGTGGTCCAAATAGCATCAATTTGAATAAGAAACATAAGTACTTGGAAAGATTTTTCAATTTTGATGTGATTTTTCGTGCAAATTTCCTCTCTCTTTCTTACTACCTATTTCCCTATCGCGTTCTTTCGCATAGTTTGTCATGATTGCGCACGTGTAAACAGGGACTATGAAAGGCATTAGGAGACTTAAAAACTGAAAACTAACTTCATAAAGGGACTTTTGTGAGCCATCCTATCGCGTTCTTTCGCATCGTCTGTCATGATTGCGCACGTATAAACAGGGACTATGAAAGGCATTAGGAAACTTAAAAACTAACTTCATAAACGGACTTTCGTGAGCCTTCAAGAACCCGGCACTAAAAAGAAAAGGTCTGACATGTTATGCAGGTAGTTTCTAATCTTTGTAATAATCTCTACCAATAGCTTTTAATTGCACACATTGAGTGAATGAGTAAGTGGAAATGATATGCAAAAAAAAAAAATATTTAAGCAATCGGAAAAGCAAAAACTCAATTTTCCGGAAAATCATTAAAATAATACAAAATTATCGAAGATTATAGCAAAAGAGAGAAAATATTCCGTAGGTTCTTGCGTAGATTAATTAAACTTTCTTTCGGAAAATTCAATTGGTGCAAAGTGCAAAGAACCTTTCAATGTGGTCAATTATTATTCTCAAAAGTACGAATTCATGAAATTACAACCAAACTGATGAAAACCGAAAGCCGATGGAAATTATCATTGTCTCTACTAATCGAGTAACTATGACAACATGCTGCAATTAGAATTTACATTCTACAGCTGCTGTTGCTGCTGCTGCTGCTGCTGCTGCTGCCTCTACTGCAATTACTGCAACCAAGAACACGAACAGCTAACTCGCATTTGAGTAAAGACGCAGGGAAGTTGGCAGAGAAATATTGTGCCGAATATGATTGATTACAGCCGTTACCGTTAACAACAATTAGCTAATGATGACGATGAGCTTGTTCTTGCTAATGGCGACTATGCTGATGACATCATAAAGTCATAAAGTAAAAGGGCGCTATAAAGTAAAAAGATGCAGCGAACTAGACAGCAGCAGTGAGGTGAACTGCAGAAATGTGTATCAATTACCGCCCAATTTCTGCAAATTGTTTAAAGGTTTCATTTGTAGCTGTTGCATGAAAAAGTTATTATTATTCAGTTAGTATTGCAATCGCAAAACACGAAGTATTGCCCCGCGTAGTGGCGTAATTATAGGCACATTCGATATCAGCAACCAATTGTCTATGTTGCAACTTCGAGCTACCATTTTTGTTTATTATGCACAAATGCATACATATACATATATGTACATACATACAGACAAGGATAAATCCATATACCTAAATATATCGAAGCTCTATGCATTTTATATATATAAATACATGCACAGTGCACATTAGAGCGGGTCGGTCCCCACACAAAAAAAAAAAAAAATAACCACCCGCTATCTCAAAGCTTATGTTGAGAGTATTTCAAAAGAATTTTTTTATTTTTTTTGTTCTACCCTAAAAACCGCCAAAATGAATTTTTTGTTATAACTTTGGCAGTTGATGTCCTATTTTTATAAATGATATATTGGTGTAAAAGGCTCAATGATTGCTACATTTTCTTCATCTCCGACGTCATTTGTAATAGTTAGGTCGCCTACTCACAGTTGTATCCCCCTAAAGGCAATATTTCTTTTTTTCATAAATTTGAAGCTCTCAGAAAATCATTAAATTCTTGCCCAAGAAGTGTTCCATCAGGTTGGATGGATGTGAAGAAGGCCGAGAACATGACCTACGAGTGCAGGACAGTTCCTCCAGCACTCAGGCTATGTAGCCCATTGTACTTAAGGCCTAGGAAAAAATTCCGTTAGGTTAATAAACGGAAAAGTTATAGCTGCTTAAATTTTGGTGCAATTCTTATTAATAAATATTAATAATAATTAAATAATTTCGTTTTTTTGTTGTAGCTCAAACCAAAAACCAATAGAATTAATTAAGCCAATTAATATATTCAATATTTATTGTTATCTATCCCGTGCTTGGGAAAATATTGTAATGATATATCTGACACTATATCATAATGTTTTTCTACAAGGCTATTCATGTATCTTCGAAGTGTAGTGTTTACAACTATTGGAATGTTTGCACGTTGCCACAATTCGCAAAGAGTCTTTACAACTGTTGGTATATAATAAATTAGTTTACGATGTTTGGGACTTTTAAAAAATAAAGCAAATATTCGTTAATTGAAGTAAAGTATAACAAAGCATTCTTCTAAATACGGTGAAGCAGAATGGAATACATAAGCTATTTCTTATTTCTCAATGCAAGTGCGGCATAGAATCCAAAGTTCAATGTAGTTGTTCTAGTTCCACTAAAATATACTTATTGGACATCAACTGCCAAAGTTATAAACAAAAATTCATTCACAAAAAAAAAAAAAAGATTGTCTTGAAATACTCTCAACATAAGCTTTCAGATGGTTTAGGGGCTGGTTTTTTGGGATTTTTTTTTATGACCCGCTCTAGTGCACATACCATTTCGAACATTCGATTATGTGGGCGGCAATAAACATTGTCCGCTGATGCAAATGTTAATACAAGTGAACGTTGTTTTTGTTGCTATAATTGTTTGTACGACGTGTTTGCCAATTGCTAAGTTTCGCACGCTTGTTTATACTATTTCACTTAAGCTCATTTTCATATTAATTTATTGAATACACGTAACCACATACTTACTCGTGCATAGTTTGTATGCGTGTGTAATTAACCTGTAGGGCACTAAAATTACTAGTTCTTCAAATAGTTAATGTAACATCAAAGTAGTTTTCACAGTGGTTGGAAGCTAATGCAATATACAAGGTGGGACAAAAGTAAATTCATAATGTGAATGTGCCATAAATGACAAATGTCATTGTACTTTTACTTTTAATGGCACAACAGCCCATGGAGGGCCTAGGCCGAGCTTTTCGCATCCACTCATGTTGTGCGTGTTATATTTGTACATGAATGTCATTGTGCTTTGACATTTATGTGGAAGACAGATACAGAATTAAATGACAACAAGCAATAAAGCGATACATAGCTCGGGCATCGTTAAAGATTTTGAAACACCATTTTTCGGGCCGTTTGATCTCCCGTTTTGGGCGATTTGAACTGGCCAGACTTCTTCCTTTGGGGCTTTTTGAATTCTAACGTTTACCACAATAAACCCTGCAAGTCTTGAAAGCGAACATTGAAGAAGAAATCAGATGTTTTGTGAGCGAGCAAAAATTCAAAATGCGGTATAACGAGCACGAATGTTTATGATCCCAGGGGTTGGTCATTTAACCATTATTCTTTTTTTTATTATTTATTTTTGTTTAAAAGTATGTATATGAAACAGTTGTGGTATATCCTTTCACTAATATTGTATTATTCAGTGAAAATCATCTACTTTACCATATTTTTCACCTAGATATATGGATTTTGAAATAAAGGAGCTGTTACAACTGATGAGTATGAATAAAATTCGTTTAGAAGAAATTAAAAAATCTTTTAATTTTTTTCAAACTAAAAATATTTAATTTAATTTTTCCATTCAAAAAATTATATCCAAATTCATTGGTTTATAAACTATTCCAAAAACATCTATGCGCCAACTACTTAGTTGAAAAAATATACAAGCCAGGACAATTGACTTAAGCCTAGCAAAAAATCTTCGATTTCTTGTCAAATCTTGAATTTTATAATCCACCAGAACTGCTTAAAAAATTTGTTTTTAGATTTTTATGGTAGCATTTTTATACAAATTGAATTAAAAAACAAGCGTTTAAAAATAAAATAGTAAACCAGATTATTTACAAAAAGGTGAACTATTCGCAAATTAATGAATTGGGCACTTTTATCGAACACGCTGCAATTTTTGTGTCAATCAAATGAAATTGTTGAGAAAATGAATTGCAAACGAGAAAATGAACACAGTCGAAAAAATAAAACATTGTCTTCAAGTCGGAAAAAATACAGGGGTTATCCCTATGAATGCAGATCATTGTGTTGATTGGAAGGAAGATTGATAGGTGGGAGGAAGGAGAAGGGAGAGGTAGTTATGAACGTTTGCTTTAAAAAATATATATATGCCGGGAGCTTATTCCAAATACGCGCGGTATGACAGATCAAAGAACTTTCTCTGTAATGCGTTCTGCGGTGGACACCGTGTCTTCGTGGAAGGCGTGAGTTCCGCTTGCTGTTCGTGTAGTTCTGGTGAACATTTGAAACCAGTTGGTTTCGCTACAGGGTGGTTATGTGAAAGTACTTACATGTGGAAAACAGTACACTACTTATCATATTGGCTACTAGCGCGTACACGTATTAAAGGAAGTGTTGTTTATGCAGTTAAAAGTAGGACTTAATCTTATCTAAACCTCGTGGGTCAATGTATCCGACTGAAATACTTAGTACATAAATGCATGGATATGGTAATTATTGACATCCGACCTTCTGATGATTGCCTAGGTGAAATATCTACCTCTCAAAAATGTCGAACAAATTATCGAACTTGAGTATATTGATTCGATGACTTCAATCGCAACCGGTCACGTTCACCATGATTAGCATTCTCAATTCGTTTTATATAATATATCTATAATACTTACAATAATAATTATAGACATGCGAGTAGAAGACTCTACAGTGGCGCTGTCGGCTGTGGTCTTCAGCCGGAAGTATCAGTTCGTTATTCTACTGCATTACTTATAAATCCACCCCAACTTATGGAAAACCCTCCTTCGTGTTTTATTCTCTATTCTAATTCTAATTCTAATTGATTTGAGATTGCATTTTGCTTGCTGTAGTACTAAAAATTTTAATTGATGATTATAAGTAATAGAATTTTGCGGAAGTTTTACCATACAAACTTTTTAGTGTAAATACTTTGTTCAATGGCTTCTGTTCGAACTTGAATCCGTAGAACCTTAGACAAGAGCACTGTAGTTTCAAGTAATTCAATTAGAGCCCATTAAATCATAGTTTTTGAAAATATTTGTAAAACCAGATATTAGAATATCTCAGCAATTTAAAAATAAATAAATTTTAAATACTCGCATCAAAATTTCTAATAAAATGTTCGAATACATTCATGATTGCATACGTTCATATTTATGTGGGAGCAAGTTAAGCAAGTTAAGTATGTCTTCATATGATAAGCTTTGGGGAGGAAAAGAACGAGTCTGTAGGTACTCTGATGTACCCGCAAATGCTTAAGGCGAACATTCAATATTTGCAAACATTACCAAATTCAAGTACCATATATGCTCGGGTATGTTTGTATGTATGTAGTATGTATACTCGAATGTGCGTTAGCAGGTCTGTGTATGTGTGATCAGCATAACATGTCACTAGAGCAAGGAGCATCGCATCTATTGTTGGATGCAAAGCCGTAGGAATTTTTTCGGAATGGGGGGAGGGGGTTGGAAGGAAACAAAACAAATTTGTTTGCAGGAAATTTTGTATTGCATCTTTCCAATAAGTAAATATTTCAGCCAGGGTTTCGACCTTAGAAATCTAATATCGTACTTATGTCGATAGTAAAATCAAATTTATCGTCGAAAAGTAATGTAGAATTATGCAATGTTAAAAATCGTAGTAGATTTTAGCTCAAGATTTTAAAATTTTTCGAAAAGCTTAGTATACCATAATCCCAACTCTGAGATCGGCTATAATCGAATTTAATATTTCGTGCACACATGCGCCAAGTGCACTTGCCCCCTTTTGGTACCAAGAAGAAGTAAGAAAGAGTTGTATTTCATACAATAGAAATAAAAAGAAATAGAAGTGAAAAAGATGGGTTAACAAATTTACAATTTCTTATTAAAAAAAACTATGTTATGGAAAATTTTGAAGTGCGATTTACATGTTCTTCCATTTGTTCTTCCCATGGAAGGCCTAGGCCGAGCTTTTCGCATCCACTCATGTTGTGCCTGAATGGAAGGTGCCAACAGTTTTATGCCGAATCAGAACGGCGACGTGAAAACATTTTCTTCGTCAATTTTCACTCCAGTAGGTTTGCAGTATGTTTTTCACTTTTTGATTTGAACACCTTACACTCTGTGTTGCACTACCAACTACGCTACGGTGACCACATGTTTCATGGTTAGGTAAATTTACATACAAAAATAATCATGGCAACTGCTTCATAAAGTTTTTTTTTTCATTTTGTTAACTAGTTTAATTAATATCGAGAACTAAAATAAACTTTCAACATTTCGGGTGGCAATAGGATTAGAACCCCTGAAAGCCTCCTCTAAATACGTCCTTGGATGCTCTCGCAGCTTGTCTCGCATGGCAGCGCTTATTTGCCATGTGCACTGAAAGTGGAACAGGTGCTAAGTGTGCGACAGACAAAAAGCAAAAGTGGGTGAGTAGCAAAGGAGCGAGAGGTTGGCAGGGGTGGGCTGAGGATGACTGCACATTAGAGCAGCAAGCGTGCACAAAATTCCCTTTGTAACATGGTTTGCTCTCTATTTCGTGTGTTTTTGTTTCTTTGCATCAATGAGATAACGCGAATGCAACTGCGAATAGATTTTTGAATGTGACGCTGGTGTTGGTAGCTGTTGCTGCTGGTACTTTAGAAGCTGTAAGTGTTGGTAATGTACCAACAGTACAAACGGAAATTTCAATGTTCCTTATTTGCACTTGCATGCAATGCAGTTAATATTTTCATGTGCTCAGTGATATTTTCTGAACGAATCAGTTTTGCTTAGTTATGGGTAGTTTGCTTTCGAATATCAAAAATGACATGAAGTGAATTAAATTAAAGTATTTACAAAACTTAAAGTTTCATGCAAATAATTCAGCTCGAACTTTTCCTCGTGTAGGTGTTGTTAAAATTAAACATTTCGAAAGCTAAGTTCGAGCGCAGCCGAGCTTCATGTTGATTGATAGCAATCAATCAATCAGTATGTACATATTTACGTATATTTTTATATGTAAAGGGTGTTTTTTTTAGAAGTGTGGTTTTCAATCTGGCAATACTTTTTTCGGAGTTGGTCTTTTTGACAGCTGTCACTTGATTTATGCTTAGTTTGGTTTACCATTTCATAATGAATAGACTCACGCCTGAACAATGTTTGAAATTTATTATCAAAATTCATACGCTGTGAAAAAAGTGTTTCGCAAGCTACGTCCATTTAGCGACGAGGCTCAATGGATACATGAATAAGCAGAATTGCCGTATTTGGAGTGAAGACCAGCCAGAGGCAATTCAGCAGCTACCAATGCATCCCGGTTTATGGGCACGCGGCATCATTGGGCCGTACTCCTTCAAAGATGATGAAGGCCGCACCGTTATGGTCAATGGAGAAAGGTACCGGTACCGTTCGATTATAACACTTTTTTTCTCCGAAAATGTTGGAATTGGACTCAGCCGACATGTTATTCCAACAAGACGATGCCACATACACAATGCCACACTGCACGCGAAACCATGCATCATGCATCAATTGAGAGGCGAATTTGGTGAGCAGTTAATCTCACGTTTTGGTGTAGTCAATTGGCTTCCAAGATCGTGTGATTTGACCCCGTTAGACTATTTTTTGTGGAGCTATGTTAAGTCTCTTGTCTATAGGGACCAGCCAAACACGATTACGGCTTTGGAAGGCAACATTGAACGCGTCATTGGTAAGATTCCTGCCGAAATGTGTGGAAAATGTGCCAAAATTGGACCTTCCACTTGAAGTAAATGGCAGGAATTGATTTATCGATCCAAATAAAAATATCATTCACTTTTGTAAAATTTCTGTGCTTTTTTTTTCATTTTCAAAATCCAAACTCTCAAAAAAATCACCCGTTGTATACCAGTATTTCTTGTTGTGAATAATGTGAATAACTTGATTGGTTTCCAATTATTTTTCCAGCTACATCAGCGGGCAGCATAAAAACTTTAAAAGATATTTATATAGTTACTAGAAATTAGTTAAACCTTCAATTAAATTTATTATTTGCACGTTTTCCGTTCGCCTGAGCTTCCCAATGCTACAGCATCGATGGGTATGCGCCCTCTTAAGCACCATAAAGTGTAACGTAATTCATAAATAAAAATTCAAGTTTCCGACATTTTATGAAATGTTCTTCTTTGAAACTCAATTCTCAGCTCAAGTCCAAAATGTAACTACGAGTATGTAAGTATGACCAGAACTCTTAGGCGCCCAGAAGTTTCCCTAATCATACAATGGAAGAATCGAAAAAGTTCAATACCACTACAATCTGCATATCATCTTGAAATGAAGATATGTATATTTTGACTAAATTCGTTTTATGAAATGTCATGAAAACACAAAATATTTTGCATTATCAATGATGAATGAATAAATTTTTTAAATATTGAAGAGTAGTAAATTCGGTTGACAACTGACGTTGTTGTCTTCAATAGTTTATTTCTCTATTACCAATCACTTCAGCTTTTGTTGTCGCTTTTATTGTATGCATAATAATGTTGCAAATGTGTGTACCAGCGCCGCATTAACTACTGGCAATGCATCTCGTGTGTGTGTGTGTGTGTGTGTCCAGAAATTGTGACGATGAACGTGTTTAATCCAGCAATGTTGGCATTAGCATTGATTGCTGCTGGTTTGCCTGTCCTTGCTATTGTTGTCATTTGCGTTGTTATCACGTTAACAACACACTCACATCGCCTCTGTCTACCATAATCTCTATGGTTTCGGAATTTCTTATTATTGCTGCTGCTGCAGCAATTGTCAGTTGACAATTGTTTCTCTATTTTCTGGATTGCTGTGTTTCCGTTGCTGTTTGTATTTGCATTATACAGCTGCATACATACTCAATTCATGTTGGGCGTCACCACTGCAAACATATAAAATTATACATGCATAATAAATTATTATAAATTTACTTAAACTTGTATCTGCAATGCCCACTGTAATACCATATCGTTATAACTTTATTTATTTTTATCTCACAATTTGAAAAATGCATTATATAAATTTCATATCATTAAATTTAAACAAAATTGTTGATGAACTTGTGCAGAAAGTTCAACCAATTTAATATTTTTGAATTTTTTGAAATTGCATAATTTTCATTTTGTGGTTTTACTTATAAATTATTTAATTCATAATAGGGGAAAAGCAGGAAAAAGGCACAAATGACTATAAATTATGCCCAACTTCTCCGTCCTTAACATGGCGAGGCGTATGACGATATGATGTGATATATGATCCTTTCATTTTTGAACTATCACTGAGCGACTATAACTTTTCAAATTTGATTTTACTAAATATTTCGCAATTTCTTTTGTAGGAAAGACGTTCGTGGCCGTTGTTATAATTTCAAAAATTTTGCCAGCTATTATTTATTTATAAGAGAATTTACTGGACATTAATTTTTTTTTTAAATCAGTGAAGACTTTTTATTTTGTTTCTACAGCTCAGTTCAGTTCAGTACAAAGTGGTCCTTATAATTCTCAAATTCCCTCTGAATCCCGGTCAGAAAATTAAAAATAGCATTTAGGTAGGTAGTGAATTTGGTATTAAATTTAGTATTCTCTTTAAATATTGTATAAAAGTAATAAATTCAAAGAAGAAGTCATAACTGCTCTGCCGTATTCCGTTCCCCTCGCCTTGGCGCATAAATTATTGAAAACATTGGCAACAGTGTGTGGCATTATTCCAATCCAAACTGCTGCTGCACAAACTGTTTCCGTTAACCTTCAGCACACACACACATACGAGTACACACACACACACAAACATACACATACATAACTACTACGTTAAATACGTTCCACTTATTTCGTTCTTCCCTGTTTTTGTTAAGCAAATATTTGCGAGCTCTCTTTCATTTGCCTGTCCTTGTGACGATGACAATGTCTTTTCCCATTTCATCTATCGTATCATTTGAATTCACTCTCCCAAAACCCCATTTACTTTGACTTGCCTTTGGTTTCAGTCTGAGTTTAAAGTAGAAAAATTCTATGCCAAAACATAGAAAAAAAAAAAACCAAGTTTTATTTTTATGTGTAGGTACAATTGTATGTATTTGTATTGTGGTAGGCCCCTGTTTCATGTTGTGATGCTGTAGTTTTTCATTTCCAATTTCGTCTTATTTGGTGTGAATTGAGTTTGTGTTACTCATGAGTGCCATTGTTATTGTCCTTTTTGTTGCTATTATTTGCAGCAGTTGCTTTTATCTACGAAATTAGGATATACATACATACACACACGATATATACTACTCGGTACTAGAGCGTACCGATCATTCACTCCAAAGCGCCTACATATTTGTATGGTAAATTGCAATTTCTCCACTTCCACTAGGTTTCGTTTCAACTTATTATTCCTAGGTATGCTCATCTTCATGCTGGTCGATTCTTCTCCTCACTTCCATCCCATCTTCAACGGATGGCAAATACAAGCAGCTTCAGGAAAGCAGTTCTCCAGTATTCCTCCAAAAACATTTTAAACTTCCTAATCTTAACGTTTTTTGTCTCTCACTCACTCCTACCCTTTCTTTCTGGCTATTTTTCGTGCTTCCTTATTTTCAATTTTATGGTAGATTATTATTTAACTGCAATTGGTTAAGCTTGATTGTACTTTATATCCTTTATATAAGGTAAGGCTCAGTTTATTCAATTGTTTTCATATATCAAAATAACTTTATTAAGTCAAATATTTTCCACTGCTGTTGACCACCTCTCTCCATCTTTCAGGCAAACCCATATTACCGTCCTTAAAGAATCTGTGGTTCCTGCTCGAAAAACTCGGACAAGACCTTTTTGCAGCCCTCCTTACATTTCAACTTTACGCCATTAAGATAATTCTGCAACGAGTGAAACAAATGGTAATCCGAAGGTACAAGGTCTGTTTTTGGCGTGTCACACCCTTTCTGTTGACTAATTCCGGATTTTTCCTTGAACGCTTCATTCAATCTTGTTAATTGCTGACAGTACAGTTCCGAATTAACCATTTGGCCACGCGGAAGCAGCTCGGAGTACACAGGACCCTTGCAATCTCACCAAATACTAAGCAAAACCTTCCTTGGTGTCAGTTCCGGCTTTGCGATGGTTTGAACAGGCTCACCTCGTTTTGACCATGATCTTTTTCACACATTATTATCATACGTTATCCATTTGCCGTAACCAGTAACCAATTTTTGCAAAATGGTTCGAGATCATTCCGTTTCAGAAGATATTCATATACTAATATGCGGTATACCTTATATTTTACTTCTTGATGTACTTTAAAACAATTATGGTAATTCTTGTTCTACTACAAATTGTAAATAACTAAGTAAATGATCATGATATTTTTTGTCATAGAAATTTTTTTTTCCAATTCTAATCAACTATGTTAAATCAATCAAATATGGTAAAGAAATGCACTTTGAACCCCTAACTTATGTTTCATATAAACATAAGTTGAACAGAATTCGAAAAACTGTTTCTCTGTCTTTGTTGCTTGTCAGAAAAAATGACTCCATACAACAACGCGTCAATTTAATTTACTGTACTGTGGTGCCGGCCGAAACATTTGAAGTAATTTTTTTTTTTTTTGCCAATTATCAAAAGGAAACGAGATGAATTGTTCGAGGTAGAACTGGGTTTCCTACCTTCCTTCCTTTGCAAGTACAATAAGTTCTAATCAAATCTTTTCAAATGAAATTTAACAAAATTTTTTCTGTAGCTGGGAAAAAATTACGTTCGAATTTTTAACTGTTCAAAGGCTTTCACCATAAGTAGTTGACCACGGCATATTCTTGTATAGACTCAATAAGGTTGGCGTTTCTGGCAATTTTCTGAAGTTCTTTGAAAGTTTCTTATCTTACAGGAAATTAGTGGTGAAAATCGACTCTGTTCGTTCTAATGTTGTTGTTCTAATTGCTGCTGCTTCGGGTATTCCCCATGGAGCTCATATTGGACCACTTTTATCTTTGGTTTTTATAAATAATTTTTCCCTCTGATACTACTTTACTACTCTAAATGCTTAATATTTTCTGATGACATAAAAATTGTTCGCTTACTACAGGATAGAGAGGATTGTATTATGCTCCGAATGATTTGAATGCGCTATTGAGCTGGTATACTAATTTAAGCATCAATATTGAGAATGGTTTCTCTTTCAAATAAATTCAACTATTCTCGAAATAATACTAAAGATTTGGGTATTATCTTTGACTCAATATTACGTTTTTCTAATCATATAAATTATATCAGGAGAAATTCTGAAAGCTTTAAGAACCCTTAAACCCTAAAGTCTCTCAATCCACCCTTTAGAAGTCGTCTTGAATATGAGGCAATTACTTGGAACCTATATTAAGAAGTTCATTCACATCGCATTGAAACCATACAAAGCTATCATATTTCACTAGATGTGCCCACTCATGTGAAAAGCTCGGCCTAGATCCTCTATGGGCTGTTGTGCCATTAAGAGAAGAAGAAGAAGAAGATGACCACACGACACTCCATCATATGTAGCTAGAAGGAAACTTCTCGGTCTACAGTCTTTAGAAGATGGAAGATGTTATTTGTCGATTATGTTTGCCTGTAATTTTCTCTCGGGAAATATTAATTGCTCTGAAATTCAAAATTTTTAAAATGCTTACGAACCGTCAGTAAATTTAACAAATTGTAAACAAATCGTATTCAAATAATGAACCCTTGCGAAAATTCTTCATTGAATTTTCGAGACAGTATGGTATGAACTTATACCCAATCAAATTACGTTTAATTCATTAAATTTAAGTTTAATTCATTTACGTTTTTTACAGACACAGTAAGTTTAAATAATGTAAAAAAATAAAATTAAAATTAAAAAAAAAGGAATGCTACAGAGATGAGATGTGGAAACCACTGCATGATGAATCAAATCGTTTTTTTGCATCATGGCAACCCTTAAAAAGCGTATATAAAAAGTGTATCTTAAATTTAACATATGTGGTTTGTTTAATCGAATTATTCCACTCGGATCTTTGGTTTCTGGGGATCACCTTTAATGTTAGAATTAGAAAATTGTAAATCACTGGATTAAATAGCTAAAGAACTTCATTGAACTTGCAATATTGAATTTTTGCCTGCTTAAACTTTTTTAACCTAATGAAATTTTAAAACCCTAAGATGTAGATGAAGTATGAAATTTTACTAAAATCATGCCGTCTTACTTTACTTACTTTTAATGGCACAACAGCCCATGGAGGGCCTAGGCCGAGCTTTTCGCTTTTCGCATCCACTCATGTTGTGCGTATTATATTTGTACATGAATGGAAGGGACCTACAATTTAATTCCGAATCCGAACGGCGAATGAAAAGCTTTTCATAGGCACTTTTTACTCTTGTAAGTTTGCCATTGCCTGCCAAGAGGTGGTGCCGTGTAGAAAAATTATTTTTTCTACTATTTGATTTTGCCTGTGCCGAGTGGCAGTCGCGTAGCAGTCCAACGCATTACCACTACGCCACAGCGACCACAAAAAATCATCCCGTCTCCACTAGCAATTATGGCGCGAACCTCCAGTAGCAATGTGCGCAATATAACATTACTTGATTTGATGGAAAGAGCGAAGGAGGAACAAATAAAGACGGAGGGAGGGTGGGGGGCGGTTTGGCATCAATGCTTTAATACGATTGACTACCCACTTTCCACAAACATTTGTGGTTTCTGTAGCATGTAGTTTTTTAATTTTATCCTTCCCCCACTCTTCTTTACTTCAAATGCTAGTCTTAAAATGACAAAAATATTATCAAAAATATATCCCAGATGGCAATTTGTCATCTACATGGGCACTAGTTATATACCATACAGTGGCTGTAATATAATTTCTGATGTTGAAGAAGGAGTGCACCGTGCACAGCTTATTTTTTTATACATAGGAGAACTTTAAATTGTGTTTAATGTAACGGTAAAATGTATGTAATATCCATGAAATTGATTTTTTTTTTAAAATAATTTTTCGAATTTTTTGTTTAAAAATGATTGCGGGAATGTGGCCGCAGCAGTTGGCGCATACATGGCGTAATCTGGTGGCACAATTTTCACACACTCTTCGCAAGCTGAATCAGGCTGTATTTCGGAAATAACGCATCGAATGTTGCCGTCCAAGTTTTTCATGGATATCAAAAACATTTTTCTGTTTTTTTTTTCAATTTAAAGTTCTTCGCCTCTAAAATAAAACACCCGATATATAAAGAAAAGTGTTCACATAATTTTTGATAGCGGCATTTCGAAACTTTTAAAACAGTTCGACATTTGTAAACAATAACAAATGCACCTCTGCGTGTATTTCTGCGCGAAAGAAAAACAACTCTGTGGTCGCTGTGGCGTAGTGGTAATGCGTTGGACTGCTACACAGAGTGTCCGGGGTTCGAATATCGGCACAGGCAAAATCAAACACAAAAGAAAAAAGTAAAAAAATAATTTTTCTGCACTGCACCACCTCTTGGCAGGCAATGGCAAACCTACAAGGGTAAAAATTGCTATGAAAAGCTTTTCACTTCGCTGTTCGGATTCGGCATTAAACTGTAGGTCCCTTCCATTCATGTACAAATATAACAAGCACAACATGAGTGGATGCGAAAAGCTCGGCCTAGGCCCTCCATGGGCTGTTGTGCTGTTAAAAGTAAAAGCAAAGTAAGAGAAGAATAATAAAAGACAGCCTAAAAATTGTCGTCATGCCTTTTTCTATGTATTCAGATAGAAAATGAGTAAAACGTGCATGTTATAAGACAATTTAGTTGATAATACTTAAACATCAATAACTTTATAAACATTAAATTTAAGTCATTAAATGTAACTTTCCTAATAAAATTGAGCGATATGGGAAAAATATAAAGAAATTATTTTTTCGTAGAAATTTTACAATTTCGTTTTTACGTTTTTCGTAGAAATTTTACAATTTCTACGAAACCCCAAAGTTTCCCTTTAGTGTGTTGGATATGGATGGTTGATAAATGGAAGAAGAATGAAGGTTTGCAGCGTTATTTGTTTTGAATTGGCATAATGAAGTGAATCTGCATAGGAAAATGAGCAAAATAATAATAATTACATAATCATTCGCACTATTGCAAGAGAAAAAAAGACAGACTGCACTGGAAATGCATATTTCAATTTCATTTAATTTTTATTTATTTTATTCATTTAAATAATAAAATTCGACCGCGATAAAAACGAAAAACAAAAATTAAATAAAAAGTATACAATAAAATTATTATTTACAATGAAATATGAATTGTGATTTCCTGTACGAAAACTATAGCATACTTTTGTGCGTGCTACACTTTAAATTTCGCTGTTCGTCGTTCGTTTGTTTGTTCTGCTTCGAAATGAAGTGAATTTTGTTCACTGTTTCTTACATTTTTACATACATATTTACAATATTTTGTTTCTTTTATTTAGTTTTTTTCCATTTTGCAGTAAAGAATTGTTGGTTGTTATTGTTATTCATGAACATTTCTCTTGTTGTTTATTTACTGCATGTGTGCGCGTATTGTATACAAATATGCAAATTCTAATAGCCATAATGAACGCCATGCCCAGCAACGGATGTATGCACTAATGCTGGTGCAGCAACGACAGCCCTGAAACAACAAAGTTGATCGCATTGGTTTTATGAAGTTCATAGTGAAACTATAGCTTATAAATATAACAAAAACAATCATCCTTTGAACGGCGACGACTTACTTGGCTACTGGCGCGGCATAGTGTCCAGCCAAGCCAAGACCGTGAGCAGCCAAACCAAGACCGTGAGTAGCATAGCCGGCATGTCCATGGTAGCCAACAGCTATAGGTAGAGCAGCAGACGGTGAAAGATAAAACATATTTAATTAGATGGAATGTACTTGAGTTCAAAAAGAAACTGTTTATTATACGCAACTTAAATGTAATAAAAAATATTGAATTTCCTTTATGCCTATTCAAAAATTTATTGTTTTCTTACGTTCACTTCTGAGTAAGCATGGCAATTTTTGTGTAAACAATGTACGAGTATGTTGTTTTACCGCTTAATTTGTGTAAATGGATTTATGAAATAAATTTCACATGTATGCTTTAAATTATGCTTTGTTTCCGGCAGCGATTTCGTTTCTATCTTAAACGCAACAACAAGCAACTTCTTAAACATATACTCTCTCTTGTTGTTACAAACACACACATATGTACTTACATACATATGTCTCTGAATCTTGCATGTAATACTTTATCTATACGCTCATTAATTGGTATAATTTCTAATTTAGAACTCATTAGCGTTTCCCTTATTATGTGTGCAATATGATGTAGTGTACTTTTAGGAGGACGGGCTGAAAACTTTTTACTGTTCATTCTTATTGTAGAAGCAAAATGTTAAAATGCTAATAATAATGTAATTATTTGTGGAAACGCTAAAGTATTTGGTAATTACTGCTTGTGCTGTAGATTTGCAAGAGAAACAAAGTTGTTTTATTGATTTCCATGGAACTTTCAACTATAAGGAGTGAGATAAAAAATCGGATAACTTTGAAAGACCATTGCTTGGAAACTCTTCATCTGAATGAAAAACAGTAGGTCAAACAGTAGGCTTTGCGTTGGAGAAATTCTGATGAAATACACACATCACATGTTTTTTGACTTGTGAACTTTCAGTTGAGTCATGGCATTGGAAGTGGAAAGACACGATTTAGTTGTTGAATTATTTCGAGAAAATCCGCAGTGGAGCCAGAAAACCATTGCAAATAAGGCGGAAGTTGCACAAAACACTGTCTCGATGATTCTTAAAAAATTTAATACAGACTTCACAGTTGCTAGAAAATATGGTTCTGGAAGGAAATGCGGTTTCGTGTCTCCACAAAAGGCGAAGAAAGTCGTTGCTCTCTTAGAGAAGAATCCAGCGTTGTCTAATCGAAAATTGGCGGAAAATGCGAGTTGCAGTGAGTTTTTAATTTGTAATATTTAAAAAGATGCGGGCCTTAAAACATACAAAGTTCAGTCAGTACCCGACAGGAACGCTACTAAGAACTTGGTAGCCCAGAGCCGAGCTAAAAAGTTGAAGACAGATTTTTCCAAAAATTCGATTGCTGTGTTATGGACGTTGAAACAACGTGTTGTCTAAATTTTCTCAATTGCCTGGTCAAGAGTTTTACACCGCAAAGGAACGAGGAGGAGTTGAGAAAAGGTTTAGGACAAAACAAAAGTCCAAGTTCCCGAAGAAGTTTCTGGTATGGCAAGCGATTTGTAGTTGTGAGCTAAGGAGTAAAAGTTTCGTAACAAGTGGCACTGTTAACGCCGAAATTTATGTGAAGGAGTGCCTCCAGAAGAGATTGCTGCAATTCATTAGAAAGCACAATGTATCTACTTTCTTTTGGCCTGATCCAGCCTGCTGCCACTACAGTAAAGTAACCCTTAAATGGTTCGAAGACCAAAACAAATTGCCCCAACTTCGGCCTATCGAGAGATATTAGGCTCTAGTGAAAAGAATATTAAAGGCTGCAAACCAAGAAGCTAAATCCATGGAAGATTTTAGAAATAAGAGGCATTAAAACTTTCTGCGAATGAACCTTTAGTGAAAATCTGTTAACACTTGCAGCGTTAAAGATAAACTCAAAAATGTCAAAAATTGTGCGATGTCCTTAAGTAAATCTGAAAACG
Source organism: Palloptera scutellata (assembly GCA_958295655.1). Lineage (NCBI taxonomy): Eukaryota > Metazoa > Arthropoda > Insecta > Diptera > Pallopteridae > Palloptera > Palloptera scutellata. Next base: position 153,970,875 of record OY282449.1, on the reverse strand, counting down.
TTTTTAAAGATAATCAACCATTAAATAATTTTACGTACCTGCTCGCATATAAAGAAAAATTTACCGTAAAACGAAAGGCATAAAAAAGTTCATACACACAACAGAAGATCAACCGATTATCAACGTTTATGCGAGCAGGTTCTTTTGTATGTATGCGCAGAAAAACATGCTTCATATCGACAGGCATTATATTGAAAATTTGCAAATAATAGCGAAGTGGAAGTTATGAAAGCTCTTCAATACATTCTAAATATATATTGGAGGCCACCGCTGCAGTAAACACTCTTCGCAATGTAAAGATCAATGTGCAGCTCCGAAATGTAAAACGAAAAATGGCAATAGCAACTGAAATGCCATTAGCGGAAGTATCAATGGCACAGCCAGCCAAACACACACATACATATACGAGTACATACATGTATGTATATGTGCAACAAACAAAGTGTGCTAAATCAGGCGCGTAATGCGTCAATTTCTGCTTCAGTTGACTTAAAATTTACCAAACAACAGAAAAGTCAAAGCACTTTCTTGTTTTTCATACACACACACGCACACACAGACAAACACTCACAATTTATGAAAAAGCAATGGAATTGAAAAAAATTGTCGAACTTTTAGCAAGAAAGCGATTAAAAAGTTGAAAACAATCAGAGCACAGAAAAAAAAAATTCGGCAAAAGCAAAGCCCGAGCTTGCTCGAACTTTACATACATACCCTAGCTTTTCACTTCGCTGTTCGGATTCGGCATTAAACTGTAGGTCCCTTCCATTCATGTACAAATATAACACGCACAACATGAGTGGATGCGAAAAAGCTCGGCCTAGGCCCTCCATGGGCTGTTGTGCCATTAAAAGTAAAGTAATGGGTGGAAGAGACCTACAGTTTAATGCCGAGTCCGAACGGCGAAGAGAAAAGCTTTTCTTAGGCAATTTTTACTCTTGTAGGTTTGCCATTGCCTGCCAAGAAGTGGTGCCGTGTAAAAGAATTATTTTTCTACTTTTTTCTTTTGTGTTTGATTTTGCCTGTGCCGAGATTCGAACCCCGGACACTCTGCGTAGCAGTCCGCCGCATTACCACTACGCCACACTACATACATATTTTAACAATATTCACAATACTTTGTCGTTTTAAAAGGTACTTTGAAGAAGATTACTAGGCTTGAGTATTTCTCTTTCGCTTACTTATGTACATGTGACCTTGGGCAAATTTTCTCATATAAGTACTTTAGTACACACATACACACAAGAACGTTCTGGCGCTTGCTCATCCTTGTCTAGGACATCTGCTGCTTTTGTATTTCTCTTACGTTAATCTGACAGTTGCAACTTATTTAGTCAACGAAAAAGCGTTTTAACTACTTACGCGTATGTACTTGATCTGGTATTATTTTTGTATGTTGCTCCTAAAACTCTGCCAACAAAAGTTTCAATTTAAGTATTTGCACTGCAAAGTATACTTATAATTTGAATTGAGTACCTAATCTAAAATTCAAGGAATTTGTCTTTCTGCTTCTTCTAGTTTTATGGTTTACTACGAGAAGGTAGGGATATGCTCCAATGGTTTTTGAGGACTATTAAGTAGTGCCCGGAAGACAATGAATGCAACTCAGCTGCTCCATTGTCCTTATAATTTTTGGACTAAATTCTTCTGCTTTCAAATTACTAATACTGATAAATGAAATTTTAATAACACTGCGCCACATGGAATTATTTATGCTTGTTGCTATTGTACAACTCACACTTTTATATGAGGATGTATCAATCAGCAGTATTATTCTTACTTCCTCTGAGCCTATTACCAACAATTTCACATTCACATATGATTGATGTGACTTTGTCATGTGACAGAAATTTCTCTCTGTATTTTTTTGCATCCACTTCAATGGTTTCGTGTTTCCGTCTCTTGTACCCCAAAATTCGTGCCAATGAACTCTAAGCAGTAACTTAAGTAGAAGAAAGCGACATATGCTGCTCATATGTTGCTCATATGTTGCTCATGTGTGCTTAATTTGTGTTTATTTTTTAGTTTGTTACAGCATTTGAGTCTTTGGGCGAGGGTGTGTGTAACATGTTATGGTAACATGTGAAAAAAAGTAATCAGTAATTTTGTTTTTCCAGTTTCAATAAACATGTGGCAACAGGAAGTACGCGTTGTTTTTGCTTGAAGCTCTAAAAGCTTTTAAGCAGATTAAAAAATGACTCTGGATTTTCAAGTTGTTCGCATATTTCTAACACAACAAAAAATGTTGTTGCCAAAAAAATAATGAACAAATCAAATATTTAAGAGTAAGTACAAAAAATAAATTTATGTTAGTAGACTTGACTAACTACAACTAATATTAAGGATAAGTTATGTATTATCTACTCATGCCAATGTGCTAGAGAAACAGTGCAATGCGCAAAAGAAAAGCGATTTGGATTTACCACCTACCGTATGCCGGAGCAGCAGCCACCTTCACAGCAGCCGGTGCTGAGGCCACATAGCTATGTGAAATAGCAGCAGCTGGAGCGGCGGCATAATGTTGACTGTAGGCGGGTACGGCGGCAGCGTAGTGCAGAGCGGGCGCCGCATACGAATGATGTGCGATGGCAGCGGGTGCCGCTTGATAGCTGTAAGCGGGAGCTGCGGCAGCATATCCGTGCCCATAGGAGTAATCGTGTGAGTAGGCGGGTGCAGCAGCATGAGCGATGGACAACGCGGGCGCAGCATAACTGTGCGCGAGCGCAGCAGGAGCGGTGTAGCCGTGTGAGATGGCAGGGGCGGCATAGTGAGCTACAGGTGCAGCATAAGCTTGTGCAACTGGTGCGGCGGCAGCAATTACGTGACCTTAATTTTACATTTTCGCAAACAATTTACAATTTATAATAACTCATAGCATATTATTAGGGGCAAAGGAGTAACGGAATACTTGTAATTCTGTGTAGATTTGTTCTGTTATTTGTGGAGGCAATTGGTGCATGTGATGAAGCAATACTTAAAAATGGTGCATTATTGGTGCGTTTGTATGGTAGTAGTATATTGGTATATTGGGTATGTGTTGCATACAATTCAATACAATTTACTGTGTTTATTGACTCACCTCCATATTGTGGCGCATAGCCAGCATCATTGCTGCTGCTGGAACGTTGCACATGCGACTGTGAATGCGCGGTTTGGACTTGACTCGAGTAGTCCGATTGCGATGACTGCCCATAGTGTCCCTTTACGGTGTGCTCTTGCGTCTGGCCGACAGATTCATGATCAACGCTGGGCGCTGAAATTGAATACGCAGCTGGGCCACCCGGCTTGGCATGTGCGCATGCAATTACAGCGGCAATAACGAAAACAAGCTGCAAATGAAAACAAATTGAAAATTATTTAGCAGAATTTTAGGCGCCAACATGACAAGCAATTCGATTGAATTTAAACTTAGTTACGATAGTTATTCGAAAACTTTCAAGGTACAATGTGACCTCGCAATGTGCATACAGTAAATCCAGCAGCACATAGTAGAAAGTAATGTTTAAACTTTTAATTAACTGTGCAAATGCTGTTATAGAAAGAGAAAGGGGGGGAAGTGATAACGTCGGCCACTATGCTCGTATTGAAATATTGCTTGCGTTTTCATGTTAATTACGAAAAGCAGATGTTTTAGTTGTTGTTGTTATTTCTATGAAGGCTAATTAGGCTTTTGCAACAAAACATTCTTTCGCACATTCTCGCACACACGCTATGTGCTTTTTCTTTAACTTGTTCGACTTGTTCGACTTGTTCAAATTGAACTCGAATTTCTGCGAGAACTTTATAAAATGAGCACGAATCTAACCAGATGGAATTTTTTAATCACATTCAATTTATCTGTTTCGCATTTTTTGGAAATTGCTGTAGATATATTTCGGGGCATTGTGTAAAAATGTTCTCTCACACTCAGAAAACGAATTCAGTCATTCAGTGATAAAGGTTATGCAATCAAACGTTGTAAATAATAATTTCGTAGATTGGAGCTCAACTTTTTAAAAGTCATATTCAAATTTAATAAAAAGAACGGAAATACTGTGGGCATGTATTGTAAATGTTCCTAAAAATAAATACAGAATTCCAAAATGCGAACAAGCAACCAACAAAAATTAAGATGTTCATCGAAAAGTACGTAAACATTTTGTTGAATTTTCGACAACAGATATTTGCTTCTGGTATATGTACATACATATATTATATTATATTTATGTTTGTACATAAGTGCATTTATCCATAAATGATGTCTGTCCGTGTGTATTTGTATAGCAAAATAAATAGATATTTTCATCAGCTATAAATAAACAAACAAACAAAAAATATATTCTTCACTTGAATTTATTTGACCATGTTAAACGGGTCCAAATCCATTTAAATGCAAAAAAATCTCTTCAAAAATTCTTTTGTTAAATGGAAATTTATTTAGGATTTTCTCTCATTGTCCACTGCGAACAAAAGGATTAAAAAAGAAGAATACAGAAAAATATTTGTAGGAGAGGTAAAGACAAACAGAAAACGAGCAATGTCAGTGTCAACAGAACGAATCAAAACATCAACAACATTTTGAGAATAGCATTTTAAGAACTGGTTTAGGTTTTTCTGTGTGTGTTTTCGATTTAAACTATTTAACTAAAGTCAGCATAGTAATGGATTTGAGAAGGGGTGTGAGAGTGCGAGTGTGTGTGTGCAGTTGAGTGCACTTAATGACATGTCAGATCTTTGCGCACCAGCAATTGCTAATGTCAATTGAATGCAAGCAGATAGAGTTAAGAGGTTACTTGCACATGCACTCAATTGTAAAACTTTATAGAAATTAGTTTTGTCAACGCATTCCCTTCACTTTCAATGAGACCGACACGCCCACCCCATTTTCATTGGTACATTTTGAATTTTGTTTTTTCACTTGCATTTGCATTTGACATTTAATATTATTACTACTTGTGTCCCCTGCTGGTATTAAAAATATTGTTGAGAACTAGTTCATAGTGATTATGCATCGATAATCTATAAATAAAGAAACAAATTTTGAAATTTTTCGTGGCACACTTTTTCGCATAAAGCAGCAATCAAATAATCTTCCTGGTGAGCATTTTTCGAAACCATCCTCGTGAATCGCCCCAGGACGTGTTTTCTCCTTAATAAGGTATGAATAAGTTATCTCAGCGAGTCGCAGAAGAATCTTCCGTGTTTAGACATGTGCTGTGTAATCAATACTTCATTGAAGAATCAATTCTTAAGTTTATTGCTGTTCTTTGTGTTTTATCGTAAGGAAAATATACATTCATACAGTGTTGGTACATGTAAGGAAAAATACCTACTTGTAGGAACTTTCATCGAACAAAATGAAAGTATGTGAAATAGGGATTGATTTTTTTTTATAATTTTCTAAATGAGGACAATTTTCAGAAGCGAAAAAAAATCCAAATCTGCAGTCGAATATGACTGGATTGTGAATTAATTAATCGTAATTTGATGTTGGCAAGCTTTAATCGTGCTGCTGTTTTGTTTGAAGTTTTCTTATTTACTGGTACTTACTTGCCGGACTTTGTTCGTATTGGAGTAAGTTTCAGAAATGAATTGGTTATATAGAAATTAAACATATCATTACGATCTACTGTTTATTTATTCTCTACAAATAAAGAGGTTCGATCTGGATTGTGTGAAAAGCAAATTCTTGCAACTTTGTTAAATTCACCACTTAACAACACTTCAGATTACCTTACAAATATCTTACGCAGTGTTCTGTGTCTTCACTATAACTGTCGAGCTTTGACTGACTTTATTCCACTGTGACAGTCGTATTTATAGCATAGATTTCATCGCCGTAACGAACATTAACGTAACGAGAGCTCTTCTTTTTATGTCTAGACACAAGCACGAACAATTAGCATGGCCACGAATCGCGAGAGCTTTTACGTAGTTTCTATTATAATACATTCAGAAGTCGCTAGATGGCGTAGATGTGCAATAACTACGTACATATATATATGTATACCATTGCAGATCACTACACATATATATACATACATCAACATGTGCGCTTCATGAATACATGCATGCATGCTTGCGAATCCTGTTTTTCTAAAATATTTTCACGATATATTTTGAAGAAATGACTTCCCAAGAAGAAACAAAGAAAAGAAAACAAAAGAAAAACAAAGCAATTTACAAATTTACATAATTCAATATTTCGTTTTTTAGGTTAGTTCCCCTGCGGGCCTGGCCTCCTGGGGACCGCATGTATTCGTCACACTCTGATGCTGATATTCATCCACGATCCATGGCAGAGTTTTGACTTTAGTCAGGGTTCTGCATCAATGTGGAAGAATGTTGTGCCCATATGATATTGGTTCGTTTACCCAACTGTGACAGAGGGTTCACAAGGATCCAGTGGAGATCCATAACACGAAAAGTTTAATCTTGAATTTAACAATTTTGAGATTTGAATCGCCATGTTTATGTACCATATGTATGTGGTCGCTGTGGAGTAGTGGTAGTGCGTTGGACTGTTACGTAGATTGTCTGAGTACAAGAGTAAAAATTGTCTATGAAAATCTTTTCACTTCACCGTTCGGATTCGGCATAAAACTGGATGTACAAATATAACACGCACAGCATGAGTGGATGCGAAAAGCTCGGCTTTTGGCACTACATGCAATCCTAGTCGACATTGATTAAACTGAAGTTAATTGTGGTAAAGGCATAACACTTGCCACAATGGCTGTTTAGGATTTTTTGTGGGCAGCTTCGGGATTTCTGAAAACTGTAAGTACCAACACTGCTTGCATAGCAAATGATTGAAGAAATACACAGAACTCACGTCGTTGTTGAATGAGGTGTGAAATTAAGTTTTCCACAGTTTTCCTGGGCCGGACATACATACATACTTATTAGTTAACTAAGAAAAATGTATTTCCTTTGTCATAAACTTTATCCTTGTGTATAAGTATAAAGTAATGTAGCATTATGATACAATACAAGTCGGAGTGTAGTAAAAACAAAACAAATAACAATCTTATTTAAAAGTATTAGGGACTCAATAACGATGACTACTAACTAAATTACGTACTCAATTTTCTTGCAGTGTACTAAGTGCGTGTGCACTCGATCTTTATAACAAGTTTATATTTGAGACTATGTATATCTTTAACTTTTAATGCAATTTGGCCAGTTGCCGCAATTGGGCATGTTTCTTTAATGGCAATAAACAAATTTGTGGCCAACTGCTTTTTGTGTTATGTTGCAATATTTGTAACCTCATTTAAAGTGCTTATTAAAAAATTATTATTGAAAAATCCACAATACACATGAAGAAAAGAGGTGCTCATTCAATAAAAACCAAAATTAAATACTTATCTAAATACGTCTACCTATTTGAAAATTTTATTCATCAGAGAGTTTTTGAAGAATAAATAAAGTAACCATTTTTAGATTGACCTTAAATGAAAATAAATGAAACAATAACATGGCAAAATCTATATCACCTATTACTGATCGATTTATTACTGATGCGTGGTCTTAAACGATAAGTAAAAATCAATTTGACACAAGTAATGACAGAATCCCTAACATTCATCATTTGCCTTTGGATGGTGGGTTGAAGAGAACTTTCGTGTGCAACATATTTTCTTCACCTATCCCATATCTGTAAGAGGCTGCCTCTTCTATGGCCGATGCGTTATCAAAGCCCTAGATTCAGATAAGTATACTCAAAAGTAGTTAACCAATCATAGGCTGGACATTGGCCTTATATGGGTTCCAGGTCACAAGAATGTTGGATGCAAGCAAGGCCAGGATCAACCATGGATATAACTCAGACGCAATCAGTAACAATTTACCTGAACTAAATAAGGGCTTATTCAACAACAATGTAAGTTCTGTGTATTTCTTCAATCATTTGCTATGCAAGCAGTGTTGGTACTTACATTTTTCAGAAATCAATACGCTGCCCACAAAAAACCCTAAATAGCAATTGTGGCAAGTGTTGTGCCTTTACCACATTTAACTCTCTTACCACTGCAGAAAGCAGGTGGAGAAGACTTACCACATACACCGTAACCAATTAAACAATCAATCACCCGATCTGACACAGCCGGGCTGATTGCGGTTCTGACGGGTCACTGGGCAATAGGCGACCAAGCGACCAGACTCCGTATTTAACACAACACAAATTGCTGGAGCTGCAACGACCTGGAAGCTAGGGAATATTATCTCTCACTTTCTCTGTTACTGCTGGGCACTTGCCAAAATAAAATCATTCCAAAAAACCTTTATAAACGACTTAACTGATATTCGAAACTTGAAAATCAGAAAGCTATCCAATTTCTCATTAACACGGGCTGGCTCTAGACGAGTAAGTAATATCATCTATTGACATAGTGAGGATATTATACCAAAAAGTCTATTTGAAGCCAAGAACTGAGCTTGCATTGATTTGTGTGTTATTATAAATAGTTGTAGTGGTCTTAACTGAACCTGGATATAACTCAGCCATTTCTCCATTTATCCATTGCTTAATGCTTTTTAATTAATTATTATAAAAATTCGTACAATTTCCCCAACGCAGACGTACTAAATAATGTGCAAGTCGCTGCTGGCAACATTGATTTGAGGCCAGTTACTAAGATGTGGAGGTAGCAGTGTCTGATTCCTGGTAGTCATATGAAACGCAGTCTCAGAGAGTTCATGTAAATGAAATAATGAGTAATAACCACGCCTACCACTCATACAAGTGAAACTTCCAAACGGAAAACACTCACTAGACTGAAATCGTTCATGCGAAAATTTGTAAAATCAATTATTAACTAAGCCTAAACCCGCCTGAAAACCTGCCCTACAAAATTGTGTAAGGTGCTTAAGGTTCAGATGCTTTTCATCAGGTTGATTTTATTTTCTAGCAACGAAATTTAAAACTTTGCTATCAAATTTTCGTAATTACTTAATTAATTAAAATTTCAGAGCAGAGACTATTAAATATAAAATACACTTATTACTTATTTATGTTTGCGTGTGTGTGAGAGTGTGTGTTTTTGTTTTTTAATTCTGTTTTGACCAGTTAGGTGGGAATCTTCATAGATATGAGTAGCACCGCACTGCTCACATGCCCGATTCGCATCCATGCATCTACGAACTAAACCCACCTACTACGAGCGCTGTCCTGTGTATCCCCGCGGCACTACCAGTGAAGGATTTACTTCGCGGGGCAGGAAAAGGGGTTCGAGGTGGGTGTGTGTGTGTGTGTGTGTGTGTGTGTGTGTGTGTGTGTGTGTGTGTGTGTGTACCTTTACAGTATTTATGAGAATGTGACGCAGCGATTTTTATATTTTTATCCACGACTACGTTGCAATTTCTAAGAAGATCCATTCAATTTCAGTTTCACCTTGTGGCTGACCTTCACGTTTTAAGAAGAAAGTTGCATTCACATGAACTGATGATGGAGCATTGATTGCATACAATTTTCCACACCTTCAAAATTTCGCCCCATTTCTCCCCCTTGTCTATTCTCCAACTTGACAATTATTTGCAAAACTGAATGCACGAAAAACAAAGGAAAGAAGAAATTACATTTTAAGTGAAAGTAAAGGAAAAATATTCGATGAAACAAAGTGGAAACTTTAGTTCACAAGAAAAATGTCAGGTATACAAAATTGAGCTGAACTACAAGCTCTTGCTCAAGCACGAATACAACAGATGCCAGAGCGAGGGGAGATGCATTTCACACACATACTTATTTATTGGCGCTTATTTCTGAAAAACAACAATATTTAAAATTCAAAAAAGAAATAATGAAAAGTTCTCCTTCTTCATAGTGAATTGAATGGAGAAGAAAATTTCGCAGCTTTTGTGCAACAATTTCCGTGTCCCGTTAAACGAATTTTCTTTTGAGTACGAGAAGTTTACGCTCCTCACTGCTCACATGTGTATGTATGCGAACGTGTGATGGTGTGTGTGTGTGTAACACAGTTTTTATACATTGGTATTGTTCAAACAGTAGACCAAAAGTTTCCATTGTTATTATTATTTTTTTCAGTTCACAGCTTTTTACTTTTCTTTATTTCTTGGTGAATAAACAAACGAGAAAAACTAAATAATGAAAAAAAAAACATAAACTTTATGCCGAAACAAAAAAGGAAAACTGCCAGGATTATTTGTCATGTTGACAGGGAAATCCTTGTTTGAAATTTAAAATAAATTGCAATACTTGAATTGACTGAAGTGAACGAGACGAAGAAAGCTGGGTGGGTGAAATAAGTGCCGTACACTTGCTGGCAAGTCTACGGATGGGTGTTATAAAGTTGAGAAAACTTTTTCTTAAATATATTTATTTGTAAAGTAACTACCGTAAAAATATTCATTAACTTTTTCGTTCTCCAAATAAACACAAAATACTATTGTTCAAAAGAAAAAAAAATTCATAAAACACACACACTTTTTTATAATAATTCAAGAAAAAGGAGAAAAAACGATCTTCTTATGTCCTTTTCTCTTCAGTTTCATTTGTGTTAGTAATGCGTACCTTGAATGCCATTTTGATCTAAAACTTTTCTTTTCTCTTTTCTTGTCACTTCAGAAATGAATAATATTGCGATTGCAAAACGAACTGAAAACTGTTTCAATTTTTCATTCTTTGCTTTTATTTATATGCTTTTACATGCAGCAGCAGCAACATGTAGCAGCCACACCGGCAACGGCGGCCGCTCAAGAAGCCCAAAATATATCAAGCAGCAATACTCAAAACAAGTTATCTTTCTCAGTCTCAGTTTCAATTTCAGTTTCAGTTTCAGTTTGGGGAGCATGAGCGAAGATCAACAACATCCACGATGTGCTGCTGCTGCAAATTGCTTCGTTGTCGCCAGTTGATGCACTTTGCAAAAAAGTGCACACTTAAAAGTTAATATTAACAAAATTACTGAGCAATAAGAGCACTTTCATTTTTCAAGTTTCGTTTAAAGAGCGTGCAGGCAGCACCTTACTGGTATACTTCTACATTGATAGATTACCGCCTCTAGGAAAACTCCTCCGAGCCTATCAAGTGTTCTATTCTAATCAGAGTTTTCTGGGTTCGTATCCGCGATGAAAACATAATAATCTCTCGTCCAGATTCCTATATCCTATATAAATAATTATAATTTATCAAAATAAAAAGAAATTTGTGCTCGTGCTTGCAGTTTTATTTCTAGAACAATTGAAAAACAATTTAAGTTGAATTTCAGTTTTTTCTGGTTTTTAAAGCGAATCGCAAGAAATTTTCAGCTTTCCAGATTGCAGCATAATATTTAAATAGTTTATGTTGCTGCTGAGCGTGAAATTCACCTACATACTCGTACTTCTACAGGAACTTGTAATCAAACAAAATATTTCTTATGCATGTTTATTACCTTGCACATTCTTTGTTTTTTTTACAATTAGATCATTTTTAAGACTTTTATATAAAATTGCAGATTGCAAAACTGATATTTTCGAGCTACCCAGATTTAAGTCCACGAACGAATTCAATCAATTGCGCCTTTCAGCGAGCAAACACATAGGGATACACACACACACACACTCGCACACATGCTCGCACACACACTCGCACACACTCGCATGTATGTTAAATGTAATGAGTGTAAACCACTTTGTAGGCCTAAAACGAAAATTTTAGCTAACTTGTCTGCAAATGCTTTGTGGGTCTGAATGAATGCCTCTCAGTCTGTCTGTTTGTCGGTCGATTGAAAATTTATTATTTTTCTTGATGTCTTGGGTTTGGCAGCGCCAACAACAGCAACCACAACAGACACAGCAGCCGCAGCAACAAAAATAGGTAACGTATTAGTATTTAAAGACTTTTGCTTTCGAAAGCAATAGTAACATTATTACACAACAAGAATTGTGAGCTGAAGGTAGTAACAAAACTTGGATTTATTCATTTATGTACGTACCACATACTACATGTTGCATGTTTGCATAATCTGATTGGAACATTGCATGGAATGTAGGAACAATTTTAAAACTGAAACGTTTTTAGTAAGTCTTTATTCTGGAAAGCGTCAAAATTTTTGTAATGTCAATGTGAAGTTGTTGCCAAAATGCCGCGCAGTTGCAAATAGTTAGCGAGACCACGAAGGAATTTTCTCAATGGCATTTCATTTCACTTAATCAAAATAATCGCACGCTAACGAATTAAAACGCTTTGCCAAAGTAATGAAATCAATGCAAATTCCGCTTCATTTGCGTAGTTTTGTGCAAGTTTTTAGCTTGTGCCTCATAAATAATTCACTGCCAAATGTAATGCGAGCATTATGGCCGCAGTGTTACCAAGACCGTAGCCACCATTCACCCACAGCGACAGCAACCGCTCGATAATGGCACCACAGAATCACAAGCACATGCATCGGTGTTCGCCAGCGGTAGGTCAATTTTCAATTAAATGCCAGTTACCATTTCCAAAATATGTAATACTTAATAACAATATCGAAAATTTATGCTTTGCATTAATAAAAAGTGCAGCTGCGTCTGAAAAGGTGCGCACGGAACATGGAAATTGAATACTTTGAATGCTTCAGTTCAGCATCGGAAAATTTTACGCATATGCCAAATTTATAATTTATGACCAGCAGCAACAACAACAACAACAACGGCAGCAGCAGCAACAGCAATTGATGTAATTGCAACAGCATTTTTGAATAGAATTTGAAGGTGAACCACACCCCCCTCAATGATTTGTATGGTGATATGCAGTTGCAAAGGGACCTTGTTCCTTTTCTGATTCTTCTCAGTTAAGTTCTTACTTACGTACGTTGTATTTCATTTTTTTTGTTGTACTTATTATTTAATGTTACTGTGTTTTTGTAGAAAACATGCATGTATGTAGTTAAACACACACACACACACACACACACAAACAAACACACACACACACACAAGGTCAAAATGGTTTTTATTCACTTATCCACGCGTTACCATCACAGAAGAAATTCAGTTTGTAACTTTATACGCTACAGAATCAAAAACTGAAAGGAATTCAAGGGGCAATCGAAGGGTAGCCGCAACAAGGTTTACCATTGACTCAGCATGCATGAATGCAGTTCCGAGCTACGTGCTGTGGCTACACAATTATGTAGAGCAATAATATTTTTAAAGCATTTCCCATGCTTTCATATTCGAAACTTACAATTTAACCGTGAAATGTTGCAAGAGCAAATTGTGCCAGGAGAGTGGTGGTTTTAGGGGCGAGAGGTGTTTAGGAGGTTCAAACCATGTCGAAACCTTTGGAACTTCGTAACTTTTGGACTTGGCTGACTTCGCGATGTGGAAGATGTAAGAATTTTACAAGAATATCATCTTTGATGTTTGCCTTAATATTCATATACATATTACCTATCTATACGCTTCATTCTTTTTCACACATTATTGGAAGATACCGAAAGAAAATCTGCTAAAAATATTCATTGTGGCTCTCAACAATTGCAATAAGGATTGGACCCATCAATATGTTGGTCTTGATATATATATTTGCGCAATTTGCGAACACAGATTAAAAACTTATGGTATCTGCGAAACAAACAAAAAAGTGATTATAAGTTCAAATACTGTTGCAGAAATTAAGAAATGACATTAGCTAATAGAGATTTAGAGCGTACGCCTTCAACGTTCTCACCATCCCCCCCCCCCCCACCCTTCTCTCCCTTCCCCACACAACCCCAAATTTGCAACTCGCTCTAGTCGGCCAGTCACTGAAACAGCCGATGCAATTTTGCAACTGGTGGAGCAAGATCGACACGCAAGCTGTCAGGAAATAGCGAAGGCACTAAACATCAACCACGTGACAGATCCATGGGTTGTTGTGCCATTAAAAGAAGAATAAAGAAAGTTCGAGAAAATCTCATTTTTGTTTAAACACATAAGAAAATGCAATAGTTAATATGTACTCAAATATGTAGTGGTAATGCGTTGGACTGCTACGCAAAGTGTCCGGGGTTCGAATCTCGGCACAGGCAAAATCAATTAGTAGAAAAAATAAATTTTCTACACGGCACCACCTCTTGGCAGGCAATGGCAAACCTACAAGAGTAAAAATTGCCTACGAAAAGCTTTTCACTTCGCCGTTCGGATTCGGCATTAAAGTGTAGGTCTCTTCCATTCATGTACAAATATAACACGCACAACATGAGTGGATGCGAAAAGCTCGGCCTAGGCTATTTACAACAGCCCATGGAAAGTAAAGTAAAGTAAGTACCTCCTCCTCTTGGCTCCCAGTTTTTCTAGATCAATTCATGATTTCATCTAAAATGCAAATAAATATTTAATTAAAATTATTCAAAACCCACTTACTCCATATAAAGGATCTAATTATATTTTTATAAATACATAACACCGATAAACACTGTCCACTGTCTTTGAAATGATATTTTGTTTTTCAGTTATTCACAATCAAGAAAGTACCGAAAATATATTCAAAATTTCGTTAAACAGTGTATTTGATGTAGATAAATCCAGAAAGAAAGAAAGAATTGCTCCACGACCATTTGGATTTCTTTCACCGAACTTTGAAAGGTTCAGCAATGAGCATGGTGAACGTTTTCACCAAGATATCGCTGAAATTGAAAGCAGATACGCCGAATCCGTTTCATGATAGAGAAACAGATTCGACTTTGTACTTTTAAATACATTTAAATCAAACAAGCGTCCAAAATTTCCTATGAAATGAAAAAAAAAAAAAATACGTATTTCCAGTTAAAACGAAATTGTTAAATATTCAGTAACGAATTTTAAGGGCCATTGTATTTGGGTACAGATGAAAAGAATAGTTCTATAACATTGTTGTTATTCTCCCTATGGCAAACCTAACGTTCATTAATCCTGCCTAATACACTAGTAGATATGATCTCACAAGATGAACTTGCCTATTTTCCAAATTAAAAAACAAGAAAAGAATAGTTTTCCTTAATAGTCTTAACTTACTTATACGTACATTATAATAGAAATGTATTAAGTGTCCTTTGACTATACTTTAACTTTGTGTATTTGACCTTTTTCCATAATATCCTTGTTCATCTCTCTCCCCAATTTCTCAATTTTTATTGTAATACAAATAAACAGACAAACTCATCACTTGGAATACGGGTATGAGGTATGAGGAATTTTAATTAAATATTAATTTGTAATTTAAATGAGAATACGAATTGGGCGCCCATCTTACAGAATATATTAAAATAAGAATCAATAGCCAGCCTTAGAAAACGTGGTTGGTTTTATAACTTTTAGTACGTACTTAGCTGAAGCTTTTCTTAGCTGGAAATTGTAAATAAATTTGAAATTATGAGGTTTAGGGTTAAGTACTACTGTGGGCAAAAAGTAGTAAGACTTTGTTCATAATTTCAAATTTTTTTATTCATTCTTCCAAATCTATTTCGTCCCCTTCAAAGTAATCCCCCCGGCCCCAATACACTTGTGCCAACGTTGTTTCCAATTCTCGAAACAGTTGTTAAAGTCAATTTCCGGAATAGCCTTCAATGCGCTTAGCGATTCATGTTTAATGTCTTCAATTGACTCAAAACGGTAACGGTGTCCACGAAGCGGTTTTTTGAGTTTAGAAAATAGCCAAAAGTCACACGGTGCTAAGTCAGGCGAATAGGGTGGTAGGGTGGGTGCGGAACGATATCAGTCGAATTTTTGGCAAAATGGTCTCGTAAAACCAATGCAGTGATTTTGGAACCAATCGTGCAATCACTCTTCTTAGGCCCAAAAGATGTTTTAAAATGGTTTTCACTGATCCTTCCGATATTCCAACGATGCCAGTAAGGCATCAGTCTCTGACTGCTAATCGTCGATTCTCGAGCACCAATTCCTTGATTTTATTGACGTGTTGATCATCAGTTGATGTTGATGGCCGTCCTGGACGTGGTTCGTCGTCAACGCGTTCTCGATCATCTTTGAACAATTTGTACCAATCAAAAACACTTGCTCGCGACATACAACTATCACCGAAGGCCTTTTGCAACATTCTGAACGTTTCGGCACCAGAAATTTGATTCCGCACACAAAATTTAATGGAACTTCTTTGTTGAATAATTTCACTCATTGTGAAAATCGCCGAATGCACTTTTTGTACTTCAGAAAGACAAGCGTATACTAAACACTAATGATTATTTTGATGTGACATTTGGCATAGGTCATACCAACCTTAAAAAAATAATATTTGGATGAATGGGTTTCCGCGCGAAATTTAAATTAAAAAGTCTTACTACTTTTTGCCCACAGTAGTATTCTAATAATATTTAGAATCATTTAGAAAAAATCCAAATTTTTTTGATTTAATTATAATACATCTAAAATGTTTTTCAAACACACCCAGCATTGTAGGTATGCAAATATTTTTCACTTGCTGGTTATTATTTATTCATTTTGCTTTTGTTCACTCAATCGTAGGCCTAAGCGAAACCTACCTACGCCCAAGCCACTTGGAGACACCACCAGATGAAAATGCATTAATTATACAATTTTCTTGTTTTCCTTTTGAATTTTACAATATGTTTGCTCATATCATATACATTTTGATAATTATACTTAAAGTAAATGCAATGACAACGAATTTGTGTTGGTGGTATTTAATTTGGTGATGCCAGTTTTGACAGTGTCTAAAATGTTGATGCTTCCTCTGATTTGGGAAGCATTCAATAGATTATTTTTATTAGCAATAACTTAAAACTTAATCTTTTTGAGGTATTTTTCGTTTAAATATTAGTAGATTTCGCAATTGACTCGATTTAATAGCCGTTAGCCGTTAGCCGTTAATTGTTAATTTTTGTATGTGTATTTCCTTTTTGTAAAACGATTAACCGCTAACGAATTGACGAGTCAAGTGTGAATTTCACTATAATTTTAACACGAGCCGCTGCATTAACAGGATGCCCCGAAGGTGATGAAGATCGTCAGGTAATGGTAATTTACAGATTGGTGCATCTGAAACAATCTAAACTTTGTGAATGTTACAAATGCATATGTAGATAAGAGCATCTCAGTTAATTAATAGTTCTTCTTCTTCTTCTTTTCATGGCACATGCTCATGGAGGGCCTATAATCGAGCTTTTCGCATCCATTCATGTTGAGTTTACTCTTTTATGTTCGCCATTGCCTGCCAAGAGGTGGGGTGCCGTGTAGAAAAACTGTTTTTTTTTTAATTTTTGTCGAGATTCGAACCGGGACACTCTACGTAACACCGCAGTCCACCGCACTACCACTGCGTCACAGTAGTTAGTTCCACAAATTCATCGTCGGCCTAAAAAAAAACTCTTGCTCTTATTGCAAAATTGTTATTACAACTTTTGTTAATTTAAAGTTTAACAGTCATTAAATTTGTATCTAAATATTACATACATTTTAATATGAAAGGAAATGCTTCGGTTTTATTCCGACGGAATAAGTAGATGCTTTTTGAAATCTCTTGCTCGTTAATTCCTTTCAAAATTGAAGATTTTTAAATTGAAGATAAATTAGATTTTCACTTTTCACTTGTTCTTCTTACTTTTCTGTCCATATAATTAACTTTAAGCCAGCATTGCAAAAGTATTCACCACAACAATAACAACAATCAAAACTGTACTACACTCTTAGTTCTGACCTTTCACAAAATACTCAGTTAGTTGCTTACTTAACATTCCAATTGTATATAAATATTGCTCCAAACACATTGCCGACGGCAGCAACACGACCACATCTGTCAAATTATAAGAACACCCTAGTATTTTGGTGACGGCACGACAACATGACCACCGTTCACATTTGTGACAGTCGCCATTTTAAATCTATTTCTAATTTGGCAAGCAAAAAGTGGAAGTAGAAGAAGAATAGAAAGAGTGAAGAAAACTGGTTAAGTATGTGCTGCTGTTGTCGCCGTGTATTCAACTACATGACGTCAATTCGTAGTCATGTGTTCGTGTAGCTGCTGCCCTCAATGTGTATGAAGTATAGATATGTACATATGTATGGTACATACCAAACCACAGGCTTTTAGCTTGATTTTTAATTTCAGTTTCGTTGCCTTGCTCTGTTAAATTATCCAGAACCATTTGCTAGCAATTTACAGCAGCATGGCTCATATGTACATACCTATCTATGTATTACTTGGTATGTGAATGTATGTGTGTGGGTATCAAAGAGAAAAGGCGAACCAGACGGAGCCATGAGAGAGAAAGGGAGAGAAATAACACGAATTATAAGCACTTGTTCGCAGGCACAATATTTCGATTTGCACTTAATACGATTTTAAAAAGAAAGAACAAAACAAAAAGAAAAGTTTTATAAAATCGTAAGAAAAATGTAAAATCTGCTGCCAAAAAAAAAAGAAAAAAGTACTCGTAAGTATGAAATATTAACAACGTAGGTCATTGGCAATATGCCAACAATTGCTAAAAATCTAAATACTTATGAATATAAAACATATGCAGTAAGTTCGAAGGGTTCATATGCAAAGTGCCAACAGAAAAAGTAAAAATTTAACCGAAAAGCAATTTCGCAAATGTAAAAGGATAAAGAACTCGAAAGTGAGTTCATTTGAGGTTCTAAATTGCCGATATGTTATCGCACAACACAATAAGCATTTGCTTATGGTCACTCAGGGCTTATTCGGGCTAAAGCGCCTCAAGCTCCATATCAAACCATGCCCTCGGCTTTTTGTATAATAATAACCAAAATATATTGGCTCTGGCCATAATCGTTCGTTCGTTCGGAGGTTCGGAGGTAGAAGGGAACATCAACAATTTTTGTTGATGAGGCGCCTTAATGTACATACATAATATGAACATAGTTCAGAAGATATTTAAGTACCTTTGTATTCGTATTAGTGACATTTAATTTTTTAAAAACATCTCAACGGGAAAGGAAGCGCAAACGATAAGCCTTGTTTAGTACAGTTTGATGACTATGATCCCAGCTGAGCTACATGTGGATTAACTTCATTTTGATCGTTTGCATTTCCAATGCATGCAACGCCCACTAGAAATCATCATCTCCTTCAAAATACTCATACTCAAACTATGCGAATTTATTTGCTACATCACTGTAATTATAATTTTAGCATCATCATCATTATAATAATCATTATCATCATCAGGTTGTATGATCTCAATAGCGCCATTTGATAGAGGGCGCTGATTCGCGTATGCATCATACTCGATTGATGGAGGAAGGTTCCTCCCAGTTTCTAGTAAAATTTTACATTTCAAATAAAAATCATTAGAAATTTCTAGAGCGAGACACAAACAAATGTTGATTGTGTTACAATAAAGTCTCCAGCAAAAACTGTGGTTGACAGACAGCCAGAATGAAGACTTCGTAATAAAAATGGAGGCCTAACAAAATTCAGATTCTGCTATCGTGAAAAAAGCCAAAAACCAGCACCGAGAGATCGCGAGAGTGTAGAATGCGCAAACAACTTGAGGCACAACATAATTCAAATTTATGTTATAAAATATCGCATGCGATATTTCTTTTGCGCTAACTGCCTTTTTATGAGTGATTAGTATTGAATTATGCAATTCAAAGTTTCGATTTAGCTTGATTGAAATTTTATTAGCCGAATTTCTTGATAAAAAGTTTCACTTGCTTATGCTTGTTCCGGTTTGCTATTGAAAATTTAGTTTCAGCCCAATATCCAATACGAAATACTAATCTTTTTTAATTAGTATGTCGAAACATTTATTTGACTTTAGATTCATATATACTTTTAAATCGATTTCTTAATGGTTCTTCGGCTTTGCAGGGATATTAATGTATACTTATGCGATTAGTTACTTACACAAACTTAAAGCAACGGCAGGACCATTTGCAGCCACGCAGCCACGCAGCCACATAGCCACATAGCCACAAGCAATGCTTGCGGGCTTTGTTACTCTAATAATTTCAATCCAATCTATTGTAATTAAACTTTATGAAAATCAATCATAATTATGAACAAAATGCAACATAAACAATAATACCAATACCAACAACAAGCTACAGACATGTCAGAATTAAGTTGGATTGCTGTTGAAGCTACTTCTCACTAGTGCTGCATCATAGCAGCGGTAGCCGCAACAGCAAGAACAAACAAAGAACTTTCGCAACAATAAACACCGAATATTAAAAGCACATCCAAATGGGCATATCAATTACATACCTACATACATACCTACACACTGTCAGTTTGGAACGACTTGAAATTGCACAGCAACAACAAACTAAATTTAATTATACTTAGTAGCAGCAGTGTATCATCATGATGATATTTGGCATAATCTACATCGTGATGTGAATCAGACTAATGGCAATTTGTAGTTTTTCAAGTTATCCAATTCGTTCATCAATGCCACCATGAAACATTTTCAACTGTAGAACAATTGGAAAAACTAATTTATTGATGCTGTGGCTATTCTTCGTTTTAAAATTGTGCAAAAGTTCAATTGAGACCCCTGAGAATGATGCTGCTCGTGGCTACTGACGGTGTTATTGTTGCTTGTTGCTAAAAAAAAATTGAATTGCTGCTTGAATTCAGTAAACGCCCTCAAACTGTTCATTGTTGGTTCTTTGCACATGCATTAATCTTCTTTGCTAAATGCGAAGTGGGCGTGGTATTCATGTGCAAAATATTGTTGGAAATAATTTGCAGTGTGTTGTACCATATTTATTCGTGTCCAAGTTGTAGCTGAATATTGTTGTTGCGAATATAAATTTGGGCGTCCATCGCTTTATGAATTAGCGCTATATAAAAAAATTACAAGTGTTTGGCTATAGATAAATGGACGGATCTGGTGGTGTTGCCGAGTAGGTGTTTCATTCCATACCATACCGATTTGCCTTCCATACTTAAAATGTCTAATAAATTTCTCGATTAATTCTCATGGCCTTAAAGTTGCGTACATTCATAATAGTTATCATAGAATAGACACATTTAAATTATGTTACTATAGGGTGTCCCAATAAGAGTGAACGATTTAAATTTCATGCCTTTCTTTTTCTGTGCAAGTGGCAGCTCTGAAATTTAATAGCTACACAAATGAGGCCGGAAATGCAGTGATTGTGGATGGCATTCCTTACAGGAACATGATAACGGAGTTCTTGTGGCCTCAACTAACTGGACGGTATGGATGTGGAAGACATGTGGTTTTAGCTCATTAAACAATCGATTTATTGGAGCAACGATTTTCAGACGATTTTCTTTGGGGTTTTGTGTATAAACCAGGTCCATGGGAATAAACCGCAAACAATTCCTGAGCTCAAGGCTTCGATCCAACGGGTCAGCGGTGAAATGTTATCGAAAATTTCATTCAAACAGCAGAGGCGCGGTCGTTCCCTTATTCCATACTTATCGGAATATGTATACTTAAATATGCAATCAGCATTCGCTCAAAAAATATGCCCAATATTTTTAAATTAAATCAGGGCACCCATTATATGTATAATGAAGCTTCAAACTATGTTGTTGTATGGAAACATTATTTACAATTCTTTGGAGTTTTTCTATTTTAGAGAGTTTGATAAAATAATTTTTATGGCAAGCGAAGAAGTTTGAAGGCTTTTAACTGTCTGTCCAGCGATGGTGCACCCATTAAATAATGAAGCTTTAAACTATGTTGTTGTATGGAAACCTTATTTACAATTCTTTGGGGTTTTTCTATTTTACGGATTTCGATAAAATAATTTTTATGGTAAGCGAAGAAGTTTGAAGGCTTTTAACTGTCTGTCCAGCGATGGTGCACCCATTATATAATGAAGCTTTAAACTATGTTGTTGTATGGAAACCTTATTTACAATTCTTTGGAGTTTTTCTATTTTAGAGAATTTGATAAAATAATTTTTATGGTAAGCGAAGAAGTTTGAAGGCTTTTAACTGTCTGTCCAGCGATGGTGCACCCATTAAATAATGAAGCTTTAAACTATGTTGTTGTATGGAAACCTTATTTACAATTCTTTGGAGTTTTTCTATTTTAGAGAATTTGATAAAATAATTTTTATGGCAAGCGAAGGCTTTTAATTGTCTGTCTAGCGATGGTGTCGTTTCTAGGAAAAAAACAAACAATTCAAACAACCAAAATTTAATTAGTTTAATTCAATACTTATCTTCAAACGATTCTACATCAAATTCGCACAATGCATTCATTCATTTACTCAATCATTCATTTATGCATTGTCTTCTATTCTATAAATAGGTACGCCCTGATACTTAACCTCAAAAATTTTCCACCTAATGTTAAGCCTTTGTATGTGAATGAATTATAATCTCAAATTAATCTACGAGTAATTTCATCTGAATATGTAAAACCTTTTGCGCACAACCTTCAAAAAGACAGGGCATGCAATGCAACAACATCAGCAGCAACAACAACGAAAACATTAACAACTCAATGTAATGTTACTGCGGCAATTGCAGACAGAACAATTGTCGACATTTAACGTTTTTACTATTCTATAGAAAAAAGTAAATTAATTTAATTAGCTTTAAATGCAATTTTTATGCACGAGGCAATTAAATGACGTTGTCGTTGTCGTTGTTGTTGTCGTAGTAGTTGGATTGGGACCACACCTTCTAGACATAGACATGAGCTTCTTGTTGTTATTGGCGCTGTTATGCTATTACCCAAATGGGGAAAAAAATAATTGCAACATTAATTTGCGTTCGACAGCATCTGCGAGTATGTACAAAAGCCACCAAAGGGAGCTGGAGCTGGTGTTGAAGCTGAAGCTGAAACTGAAGCTGGCGCACTTGTGAATGTTGCAGCAATAAATGCGATAAAAACAAAAACTGAGCATCAACAAGGCGCAAAAATTTTGAAACTACAAAATGTTTTGAAAACGTAAGTGGAGAAGGTTAGCAAACACTTAAGAGAGCAAAAAATGGCAATTAAAGAAATTGTTCTTGTTTCTATGCAGTGAGCAAAGGTGTTGCAGCAATTGTAGCTCATTTTTACATGCACAATTAAAGAGATGCAATTAATTTCTTAATATTAATATCGGGATAAGTAGTTCGCTTTAAGCTAAATTGAAATGGTTTTAAGTTAAGTGAACAAGAAAAGCAGAACTGCAATTTATTATGTCAACATCGTCAACATCAAACAGCAAACAACAGAAGCAGCAGCAGCAACAGATTGTGCACAAATACTTCAATTAATCATGCTGCAATCAAATCACAATTAATCAATTTATTTATGAATTTTACTTTTTGTTTTGTTTGTATTAAAAAGTATGTCAATATGTCGACATGTGCACACACACACTCACACACACACTGTGACATACATACTCACATTAACGTATGTACACACTCAAACTTTCAAATCCAACTTTCAATTACAGCCTTAAGCTATTGTTACGCTTTTGTGCGTAACGCCAACGTGGAAACGAGAAGGTGGACCGAAAATTTTGAAACTTAACAGCACCCACTGCAACAGTTGCAGCAACGCATTCACTCTCGCTTCACAACTGAAATGCTGCAATTAATTTAAATTGTTTGGCGATTGCAAGCAGCCCGATTTGCAATATGCTCTGCTTATTTTGTGGACATTTCGCATTTATTTTATGAGTACCATAAGTAAGTATTTATGAGGTGGCACGCATAAGTTTGTGAATGAATGTCGCACTGCGTTCGGGCGGAGTCCATAGATCATAGTCTCTCGTAGCCAAGTAGATTGCGTTGAATTGGATTGGATTTCGCTGCAAATTGAAGTCTTAATCAATTATGCGTGCAAGTATTTTATTTTCAGTGTTTTTTCGCCTTTTGTAATTCCTTTTTCATTAAAGAAGTAGATACGCTTACATAAGAACTTATACAGTCTATAGTAAGTTAAATTGTGGTTCAACATATTTTGTATATTGAATTTTTATAATTATGGAAAATAATTAAAAATTAATTTTGAGAATATGGGCGTGGTGGGGTTGTAGTTTCGTTTCCTCACAATGTTAGTGGGATGATCTGTATGCCAGTGTTGCCAGAGTTGTTTCTGCCAAAAATGCGAAAACTCGGTTTTTAGCTTATCTTACAAATCCATCAAAATCTACGCATACCTACATTTTTTTTAACATTATTTTTAAACAACAATATGCATATAAAGTTGTAAAATGTTTTAAAAATTTTTAATCACTTAAAGCTTCTTTTAAACTCAATAAAATTATTTAAAGGCTTATATACAGACAATAACTGTGTTTGGATATTTAACTTTTTATTTTTGGGCACAGGTTTTGATAGTTGATCTTACCTAATTTGGCCCAAGGAATTCAATGGGATCAATCGTTTTTTCAGTTTAGTTTGAGTTTTCGAGGTATCAGTATCTTAAATTTTTCCTTGTGGGCTCTCATATTTCATTGAGAAACGACCTTATATCGTACTTTTTCAAGTGGGAAACAATTTAAATCTTTATATTATTGATAAGATACAAGAAATCAATTTAAAAAATATTTTATTAATTTTACTCAATTTTTCAAATTTGATAGAATAGTTTTTATTACTTTTTTTTTTTTTGTTAGCAAAATTATCTACAGGATGCGCCATTTCTTATGTCGGTATGTAAACATTGAATAATACGGACAAACAGTCGCTCGAATGGTTGACACTGAACCTGATTTTTGGAAAGAAATTTTGATGACCGACGAGGCCCATTTCACACTCTCTGGTCCATTTTTCTTCAGAGAAGGCGAAACATTCGACGAGAGACGATATCGGTGGATGTTGGCTCATTATAACTGCCCCATAAATGTGTGAAAAAGGTCATGCCACACTGCAAATCAAACAATGCAGTTTCTGTTCTGTAAAGAAAATTCCCTGGACGTATGGTGTCCAAAAATGGCGACATTGAGTGGTCACCCACATCCTCAGATTTTACCCCTCCGGACTTCTTTTTCTGGGGTTATTTGAAAAGCAAGGCGCACCCTGCACTTTTTGTATAGTAGTAGTATTTATTAATATTTGATTTCAGTATTACAATTCATTTTTACTTAAATACCTTATCTAGCTTACAGTTATAGGTCAGGGCTTTCGCCGTTAGGCTATTATTAAAAATTGTTCTTTATATTGATAAATTTGTTTTTTTTAAATTTTTTTTAATTTTATTATTCCTCAAAATGCTTCTGATAGGATTTGGTTTCTATACTTTTGCGCCATTCTCAAATACATTGCAAAATTATCCCAGTTTGACCCGTTAAGAATATCTTTTACTTCCTCAATTGCCAAGTTAGCTTTGCCAAAAAACAATAACCTATTCTCCTATCGAATTGTGCAATAACCGATGAAATGAACGATATTTTCGTCACTTTTCGAATTGCAGATTAGGCAGATAGATTGTGCTATTTGTTTGGAAATGGGGGCGGTAATTTAGTAGTAAAAGCTCTCCTCTTGCCTTAAGGATTGTACTTATTACATCAATACTATACTTATCATTAGAATAGTTCTTTTCCTCTAGATTATGCTCTAAACTAGGGTATAATCTTCTAATTTCACTTTGTTGTGCTTTTCAAATAAAATCATTTCTTTCCTCAGCTTGTATTTTAACTATAATTTCACTTTGTCATTTTTTCCATGTATTTTTATTTTCTAGATCAAGCACTACGTGGTATTTTCTAGCCAATTCTCCCCGTACCTGAAAGCAGTAGGTATGTTGTGACAATTTTAGGTAAGCGCCGGTCGTCCAGGTCAATAGTCTTGTTAATATAATCGAAATGCATCCGAAGCATATATATGAAAACAGTAGGGAGCCCTGTTTCTAAATGCAACATGTAGTTTGGAGCGTTATACGGGATATGGAAGAGTTTTTTCAGAAAATAGCTTAAGAGCTTTTCGACCTCCCAATTTTTGAGCTTGTGGGTCAGTCTTTTTTCCCATGAAAGCCTTCCATGTGGAATTTATTGCAAATTTTAGACTGTTTTAGTTTTTCTTCCAAATGCTTGTGAAACGTTACATTATATGACAATAGGACCCCTAGGTATTTATAATGTTTGACTTTTTCTAGCACGTTTCCATCCCATTGCCACTCCTCATTGTGTGCGTATCTACCTGTATTTTTCCTAAAAACCATGGCCTTTGTTTTGTTGACGTTTATTGTTAAACTCTAAGTGTTTCAGTGTAAACTCTAAGTGTTAAGTGTTTCAGTGGCACACCATTACTTAATTAGTAAAACAAAGCGTTTCGTTCAATTGTGTTGTTTAATCTATTGATCATTTTCCGCGTGCATAAGGCTTTTATTAATGTATTGCTAAATACAATTCCTCCTGGGAGAACATGAACAAGTCATTTAAAAACAATGAAAACAGGAGCGGACTGAGCATGCAGCTTAACTCCTTCACTCCTAGCTCGGTATCAAAACATTCAGAAGAGTCAGTCCCATCCCAGATTGCGGCTTTGTTATTTTCATAAAGGCTCATAAATATATTTAACATTTTTCGTGACACACCATTACTTAATTAGTAAAACAAAGCGTTTCGTTCAATTGTGTCGAAAGCTGCTTTAAAATCAATAAATAGTGCATATAACTCCTTGCCTTTACTGATGTATGATTTCGCTACGCTTCTGAGAGTAAAAATGTTGTCCACCGTTGAGTATTTTCTTCTAAAGCCAGCTTGGCACTCGCTTAAAATAGAGTTAGCCGACACCCATCTCTCAAGCCTGTTATAAATAATATTCGTAAAGATCTTATTTATTGAGTTTAAAAAGGATATTCCCCTAAAATTTGCAGGGTCACTGGGGTCACATTGTTTGAACAGCGGGAATATTATTGATTTTTGAAAAGCATCTCTTACAGTGCCATTATCATACATTCGGTTAAAACAGTTTGTTAAAAAATGCACAAAATATTCTGGTGCTGCTTTAAAAAATTCTGTGGTATATATATCTTTTTGTATATTTATGTTATTATTTTTTCTAAATTTTGTTCATAAATTTCATCATCTCTGTCTCGGTTCTAGCGGTTTGCATGTCAATGGAAGATCGTAACTGCTACTCTTGAATTTCGGGTTGAAGCAAGGGAGTTTAAAAAGTATTTTGTTAAAGCGGTTATTTCAATTATTTCAATAGTTAGAAAAACATTTTTAATTTATTATATCTTTAATCAATGCAGAAATTCAAAGAATAAGTATTTGCTGTTATGAACTCAATTAAAACAAAACAAACAACCAAATAAAACTGTTTAGTTATGTTGAAATCAATATTAATTGTAAGATATAGTCTCAAAAAATCCTAATAAATAATTTTGTTAGAACTTTTTTCAGTCCTTTAAGTTTTGCCCTTGTTTATACAATTAAGTTTTTTGTTTTATGAATAAAAAACTAAAAAGGTTCCTTTTGTATACTCGTACCTATTTAAGTATATAAGAATATATATATGTATATATACCTGTACTCGTATATACATATAGAACAACAAAATATTACTTTGAAGTGTATGTTTTCAAACATTTCAAATCAACACTTCTGCTTACTATACGATTTAAGTAGCTGACTTGAATAACTTGAGTGTTTTAAGCAAACATAGACAACGTGAGAGTTGCCCACAACGTTTTTCTACTCGTACAGAAAGAAGTATTGCCATAACATAATTTTTTACGGACAACATTGCATGGAAAATCGGCCCTCTTCTCTTCAAAAGCTAAATATCCGTATTTGCACAAAGAAATCCGTATGTCAGCCATCACTGGCCATTAGCCAACTGAAGACTTGGAGAGCTAGTAAGACAACAACAATTTCCTACTCCAGCTACATACGACTAAGTACATATGTACATAATTTAGTTTAAATACATAAGTATGTATCATATACATATGTATAATAAAATTAGTCTTTTCTTCCAATCAGGCCAGATATATTGAAAAGTTTTAGTTGCACAACTACAGAAAAGGGGGCACAAAAATTTAATAAATTCTATTGTTTTGCTGGCTTTCACAATAAGTGTCCCAATTCGTTCAAATATACTCTACATAAGATATTCAGCCTAAATTTTCAAAAAATTTATCTCAACTTTACTACAGCAATTACAAGACGGCAACGTAAAGCAACGGCAACAATGGGTGCGAAATACATATACAACAACAACGACAAATTGCCACTTTGCAGCATTACAGCATTTTGTGCTGAATGCAGTTGCTGAAAATGTCCCAGAGGCGGGCAAACAATTTAATGGTAGAAGCCGCTGCAGCAGCCATTACAGCAACATCGCTCACGTACGTATGTACATAAAGACCACTATATAGCAACAACAACTACGACATTTTCCTGCCCTCGTGGCACACAAAAATTTCGTGTATAAAATGAGAGGCAAAACACATAACCAAAAAAGAGGAAAGAAGAGGAAAAAAGTAAATAAAAAGTACGAAAAAGTAGTAAAGTAGTGAAAAGTTTTTGCACGTTGCAGTTTGAATAAATATGCCAAAAAAAAAACCAAAAAGAATCATATGTGTACGAAACATGTGTGTGTGTGTGTGTGTGTGTGTGTGTATGTGTGTGTGTGTGGCTATTTAGGCAACTGCAGATGTAATAGCGAACGAAGGCGAAACTGTAAACTGCAGCTGCCGCATGAACTCAAACGGAAATTGAAAACGCACTTCAAGAGTTAAGGAAATTATGAGAGATAGCCCGGAAAAACTCACACACTTCAAAATGTTCTTGTTTCATTTAGCACTTTGTTCGAGTTCATGTGTAAATTGCAATGTGAAAACGTAATTTAAATGCAAAAAATAGGAAACGCTATCGGAAGAAAACTAAGAATCGCTTTTCAAAAAGCTAAAAGCTGAAATATGTTTGTGTGTAAGGTTTTTAGATACGTCTAAGTTCTGTTCAATCTCAGCTTATTGGTTTTTAATCTTATGGCAAAAATGATAGTATCCATGAGTGATAATGAGTCTAAGCTGTGCGCTCAACAATACGTAAACGGTATCAGAAGCTATAGGGTTGAATAATCTCAATTACCTCATTATCACGATATTAAGGCAATTAAACATTTTTTCCCAGAAGTGTTTCTCAAGACTATAATTGGTACTTACGACCGCGGGTTATTTAGCGAGGCCGTACTTCACCGTGGTTTATTGGGTTTGCAAATATGTAAGAGCAATTTTTGGGTCATCATTTCGTACGAATTCTATGGACTTTCTTTATATGCTATCAAAGATTATAATGATCAGAACTACTTCACTAAACTTACTATTTTTATATTCTAGCATTATCATTCTTCGTCGTAGCGAAATTGAATAAGTTACTATTTATTGTAGTTGGACAAATTATTGTATCACAAAAATTACATTAGTTCATAAACTGAAAATCAGCCATCCCCAATCGCCACACCACAACCTTTTGAGCACCAATATAGCACCCTGAATGTTTTCACGCAGGTGGCGACTTGATTCAAGTTAAAACTAAAGTGTGATGTTCAGAACGCACAGGAAATTAACAAACAAACAAAAAAAATTACACTCAAAAAAGTAGGTAAATATTTTGTAAAAAATTTCATACTTTTAATTGAATAAAAGCAGTCAAGCATTTCACTTTAAATGGTTTTTGCTTGTATCAGTTAACACAACGATGATTTTTAACATTTACGTGACACTTTTATCGAGTTGGTAGCACTTCCACAGCGCCGTTAGTATTTATTTTTATTTTACTACTAACTTTATTATGAATGTTGTGTAAAAAATATTGCATGACATTTCGATTTTTGTAGCGCAAAAATATTTACAATAATGTAGAAGACAAAAGTTAATGGCTGTTTGACTACCTTCTCTATGTGTTTGTACATATGTGTATCAATAGTAGGTATCAGTAATAATATGGTAATAATAATAAAGTGTTAAAAAGTGTAGCAAATTTTGCAAAACTAACTAAGTAGCAAATTTGCCTGAAGTGCAGCAACTAACCAATTGTGTTTATTATTCTATGGCGTTGCTCATACGCTGCACGTATCCGCTGTACTCTCCACACACAATTGCATCGTAATAAAGTAATTAAGTTGTGTCAGTACTTACACTTGCAATTGCTTCTTACCATTAAAAGTGAATTTAAGTTGAATGCGACTCCATAAAAGTAAGTGCAAACTTTATGTATGTATGGTAAATTAAAAGTCACTTTTAAGGCATACATCAAACATAAAGCAGAAAACGAGAAACGCCGCACCGTTTTGTTTATGCTTGTTTAAACTAAGCCCACGACCGAGCGTAATCGCGGCTTGGCTTAATGCTTAAGCGTGGCCAAATGCTGCGGCATTAGATTAGCGATAAGAGTGTCTGGATTTTAGGCGTGCGCATTGAAAAGTTTTAAAAATTTATTGCGTTCGCGGCATTCGAAAACATAAACGAGTATCAAATACTTTTGCATTACAATCTTTAAGATTTTGAAACTCGATTCAGTCTTATTTGCCATAAAACTATTCTGTTTTTGCGAGTAGGAGATGCTTTTTTAAGACACTCTTATGTAACGCCACACTTGTGAAGGCACAATTGCAATAAGTTTAGTGAAAAAAATCCTAAGTTGTTTTTCCTTACTTCGCGCTTCCATTACAACTCTTTCACAATTCAACACTTTCAGCATTGGCCCAATCTAAACAAAACTGCTCCTTGGATTCTTCTCATGCACAGGAATGCGCAAGTTCCCTCAATTAATTATAGAGGATAAATAATTGCAAAACATGTCTAAGGATTCCGCTGCGTGACTTTTACGTTTTTCATAATCGAAAAAGGCAAAGGAAAACTTCCAAATATTATACATACTTATTGAAATAAATCATTCTGACCTTCTCTTCTTCTTCTCCTTCTTCAGTAGCTACTAAACTTCAATTCAATGCTTGTATTTTGCCTGCATGTATTTTGTATAGAGACTCATTAACGATCAAATATTCTCTCGGAAACCTTAGAAATGTTTATGAAACTCGTAAACACGATATTATCATCCACCAGCCACCGCTCGCCACCCCCTCTTGCATACATGCATATTATGTACTTATGTATGTATGTATGTAGTTATATGCTCAATTTGTTGTAGTCGCTTGAGTTTTTGCCAATAATATCTGGTCAATTCACACTTCAGCAAAAGCTGAAAGAAGGCAACTTAAGAACTTTCGTTTTAAATTCTCTTCTTCATTCTCATCGTCTTCGATTGCCTGTGTCTCGGGCACGTATTCGTCTGCTGTGCAAGGCAACAACGACCGTCACCCTCATTGGCCAAGATACTCTGTCTAAGCACTTACATAAATCCTGCTCATGCCCTTAAGGTGATAGTGTACGTGTTATTCTCTCTAATGCTTCAATTGTTTTTAATAATTTTCAGTACCGAGCGGCATCGGCAGCGACAGCAGTAGCAGCAACATGTGTGCCATGTAAAATCGAGAAGGTGTCGCCTAAGACGAAAACTAATATGCATCACAAAAAATAAAAAATTCTAAGGCACCCTTCTAAAAATTAACCTTGGTCTATTTTTTGTATAATGATAAACGTTCGTGTGGAGGATTGTTTCCGAAAAACCTCTAAAAATCCTCAACTGTACGGGAAATTTTTTATTTGGGTAACTTTTAAGAAAATAGAAGCTCCTAAATAATAAATACTCAGAAATGTTTATAGTTTCCATCGACATATATTTCGAAACCTCATACCTATCAAATGAAGTCTCTGTAAAACAAATTATGCACTGTTTGATCCTGTGCGTTGTATGTGCAATGATTTCAATAATCTTTATGTGCTAAGAGACTTTTGTATCCCCGTTAATAACCTTAAACAATCTCTGTTATCTCATTTAAATTATTACTAACTAATGTTCCACGCAGCTGTTGATAAGCCAAATCTGTAGCTGCTATTGACGTTTCCACCTGATTCGTTCGTGAAAAGCATCGCAGTCCGGACTGTGATTGTTTCGGTCACCGGTGCGTACGCGCGCAATACGGATACGCCCCACGGTCGTATAGGGCGGGTGGAGGGTGGGATTCGTCAAACAAAAAAAAACAAAAACAGTCTGCTAAAAAATTTAATAGAAATTTACGGAATTATTTTATTTTATTCACCATACGAAATATTTCTATGGAAAATTTTTTTATTACCGATTATTTATTATTTCTTAACTTTTATTTTCCCAAAAAAAGCTAAAGAAACATTTTTCCATACAATGATGATTTTGTGAGAAGTTTTTTTCTAAACAAAAATCCAGCTTACGAACAGTGTTCGCTAGAGCAGTATTATTTTGTGAAACATCATAAAACAAACTGAGATTAATTTCAGGAAGGGTAGAGAATAACACTTTTCATATTGTACGAGGTATGATAAAAAAATAACCGTTATTTTTTCAAAAAGTATTTATTTTTTCATCAACACCTATCTTGTCCCCTTCAAAGTAATCCCCCTCAGATATAATACACTTATGTCAGCGTTTTTTCCAATCCTCGAAACACTTCTGAAACGCGCTTTTTGGTATCGCCAACAGCTCCTGTCTCGATTTTTCTTTTATCTCCTCAATCGTTTGCTTGGCATGAGCCGAACGATATGCCAACATCATCAGCAACCTCTCTGATAGTGATTCGACGATTATCCAAAATGATTTTCTTCACTGCGTCAATGTTTTCATCGGTTGTTGACGTGCTCGGGCGACCAGGACGAGCATCGTCATTGACATCTTCTCGGCCTTCCTTAAACCGCTTATACCACAATTGAACTTGTGTTCTGCTCATAGTAGACTCGCCAAAGGCCACAGTCAACATTTCAAATGTCCTTGCGCATTTAATGTCATTTTTTACACAAAACTGAATACAGTTTCTTTGATCCATTTTTTCGAATAGTAAACACGACTAACCTTTTTATCTGTCCAAAACAAACTGACAATCCAAAATGGTTGGTATTGCCAACACACCTCGTATATAATTGATCACACCTCGTATATAAAGCGTGATGCTCCTTAATGTATCATATCTGATGTCTGATGTAAAAGAACATAAACATGAACTTCTAATACAATTTCGTGCATTTTCTGATATCAAAATTTTATTTTCTCAGAAACAATATTTTGAATAGCTTAATTCCTTTGCTCTTTGAATTGAAAGAGTGACCATAAATATTTTTCCAAGAGGGTATGATATGATAACTTATGAATCGGCATTTATGGCTGATCTTCACCGTCCTCGGCTTCGGCTTGCTTCATTTCCATTCATCGCTTATGTAACTACTATGAGAGAGAGTGAGTGAGAGAGAGAGAGAGAGTGAGAGGGAGGGTGACATGAAGGGCAGAAAGCAAATGCATATGAATTACATGGGATTTCCTTATCGAAATTGAAAGGAAATCTTGCCGTATTTTGCCGTTTGTTGTTGCTGTTGCTGTTGCTGTTTGTTGTAGCTCTATAAATCTTATTAAAATGCGGCCGAGGTCTGTAATACATTTGTTGAGCTGCAGGTGTTGTTGTTTTCTGTTTGCTGCTTCTGTATAAAATTCACATACAGGATGTAGAAAGAAAAGGAAAGATGTATGTAAGTATGTATGTACTCGCATGTAGAAGGAAAAGCTAAAGGGAATTTTGCTGACAAATGTAGTTTTGTGATTTAAATTTATCGGAGACGTTTTGTCACAGGTATCGAAGCTATGTTTCTCAACAAATCAACCTACACCAGAATTATTCTCATTTACATTTATGCGAATATGTACATATGGATGTATGTATGTAGATGTTTCAAAGGGTACGTAACACACATTAATGAGTATCATTTCATTTTAATTTAAATTGAAAATCTCGTAAGTAAACTTAAGCATCAGCACGATAGAGCCAAGCGCAACAAAGGAGCAAAAGCAACGGAAATTGCTACGGGGCGCGTACGAGTATGTACA
Organism: Palloptera scutellata; assembly: GCA_958295655.1. Classification (NCBI taxonomy): domain Eukaryota; kingdom Metazoa; phylum Arthropoda; class Insecta; order Diptera; family Pallopteridae; genus Palloptera; species Palloptera scutellata. The sequence goes on along the minus strand of OY282449.1, from coordinate 153,937,101 downwards.
ATGCATGATGCATGGCATGTGAAGAGCATGGAGAGATTACTCGTATAAGTAGTTACTCATACGCCTGGTAGAATTTTAAAGTTTATTGTGTTACATTTTTACCTTGAGCTGATTAGCAGAAACAAATTGCTGCTACTTGGGTTCCAATGACGAGTAGACTTTTTGATGTAAATAACGTCTATCTGTTTGTCGTTCTTTTTGTTCCAGCATTCCGATCCAGTAGTTACAAAAATATGAAGACACGTGCTTCTGATTATTTGAAGTTCAACATCAACATCAATGGCTATTTCATCATTTATCTTTATTATGCTTGTTATTGTTCTTGCTGCTCTGCTGCTATTGACGATGACAATAATGGGGATGACATAATTTGATCGGTCTCCCAGAGAGCGACATGCATTCACCATTTTGGTGACCTAATCCTCCTGGTTTCTGGTATTTATTGTAATTCTGGGTATTTCTTTTTCATATGTGTAGCAATGTGTAGCAATGTGTGTGTATGTGAATGTATTTTCACATTTTTACTTTTCTCTTGTGACACAATAAATCAATTATGATGAGGATTCCAAATAGAATGAAAAATGAGGAAAAGAAAGAAGGTTTCAGGAAACAGCCTTCCAACAATTTCTGCTGATGTTTTATAGTTTCCTTTCTTCAGCTTTAACTAAGTACGAGTGTGTATATGTGCTCGCTGTTCTTCGTAACAGAAAAGAAACGCAACAATAGCAATTTATGTTGTTGATTAAATTTTAGCTGTGAAAGAAAAATTAAAATAACCGACGTACTCGTACTTGACAAAGTTAGGAGATTGATAGAAGACGGAAAAATGCCATTGTAAGAAATTTTAATTTCTGTGAGAACGGTAAAAGATTGAATGGAAGAAAAAGGTTATCAATTTGTTCGCGTAATTAATAAATAATTTGGTATGATAAATAAACAAACAATTAAAGGAGAAAGGTACCAAAGTGGAAAATATTACATTTCTGGAAATAAATTTAAAGGCCTCCGCCTCATTCAGTTCAAAAATTACAATATGCGAGTCTGTGAGCCATTGAGCCCGAGACAAAGCACCCACTAACCTTTGAGACTTCTTCTTCCTCTTACTCTCTTTGCTTTGGTGGCTATTTTGACCTGTTTCACAGCAAAACTCGAAAGTTACATAATTTTTTTGCATAAATAGCAGGAAAAAAAGCGATCGGAGGCCATAAACTTTAATGAAGAAGCCCAACCAATTAAAGCCAATTTCCATTGGAATTTCTTCAATAAGGTTTTCAATCTTTATTGAGTTGGTTTTGAGTTTATTTGAGTCGAACCCGCTCAAGAGCAACCACCTAAGCAACTCCACAAAATCTCATATTCTTATTTTTCACATCGTCCCAATATAATTTAACACTAGAAGCCATAGCATGTATGCAAAAGTAACCCTGGTGTTTCCCTTTTTCCAAACAACAGCAATGACGATGGTGGCTGCCAGTCACCATTGAAAGCTGGCTTATGTTTCATCATTAATCGACATGATAATGTTATTTTTAAGCTATACACAATTTATTATTAGGCATAAATGCATCCACACATCAACATTTGAATAGAGCTGGCAATTATCAGAAAATCAGAAAACGCACCAGCATTTTCAAATGACTTTAAAGCGTTGTTGTTTTTTTTTTTTTTTGGGATATTTGTTTTTTAATGCTCTGTCATTGGAATGCAACGCTGTGCATCAGAGTGTGAGTGACGGACGTTGCCACAGTGAAGTGACAACGCTCTCAAAGAAATACCAACATTAAAACAATAACAACAAATTAATATATGTACCACCATACATACACATGTTTGTAAGTATTTATGTGTATGTGTATCACAATTAAAAATAGTATCATGTTTAACCGGTTTACCTTCTCTTTTGGCCAAATGCTTATGCATACAAAAAATTTATTACTGTTTATTTCTGCTCCAGTTTTAGGCAAAAAAAATAAAAAATAAAAGCCAACAACAATGACCAAATACGTTAATAGTTACATTTGTTGTTGTTGCCGTTACTGTGTGTTATTGACGCTGATATTGGACAAACCCAATTATAGCTGTTGTTTTTGTTATTGTGGTTGGAATCATACATACACACACACACACGCACGAATTGTATAGTCATCATCATTGAGAAAGGCGCTAAATCACATTTTTCTGCTTTTTTTACACAGAGAAACAAAATGGTGCACTAATTTTATTAAAAATAAAATAACATTTCTTGATTCAGAATTGAATTTTTGATTCCTTTATAAAGCGTGTTTTTTTTACAATAGAGCTGGCAATTATTGTGGTTTCCAATCTGGCAATACTTTTTTCGGAGTTGGTCTTTTTGACAGCTGTCGCTTGATTTATTCTCAGTTTGGTTTGCCATTTCATAATGAATAGGCTTGCTCCTTAACATCGTTTGCAAATCGGGCAAACGTTCGATTCGCTCGATTTCCACAAGAAAATTTTGTTCAGCGATGAAACTCACTTTTGGTTGAATGGGTACGTTAATAAGCAAAATTGTCGCATTTGCAGTGATCATAATCCACAAGCCATTGTTGAGACGCCGTTATATCCTCAAAAAGTCACTGTTTGGTGTGCTCTATGCGCAGAGGGAATGATTGGTCCATGTTTCTTCAAAGATGAAGCCGGTCATAATGTTACAGTCAATGGGGAACGCTATAGAGCCATAATTAATGACTTTTTCGTGCTTGAATTGGAGGATGTTGATGTGGACGAACCAAAGTTCCAACAAAAAGGCGCTACACGCCATACAGCCATAAAGCCAACGAAACAATCAATTTATTGAAGGAAACTTTTGGTGAGCGCATTATCTCGCGTCGTGAGTCTGTGGCGTGGCCTCCAAGATCGTGCGATTTAAAACCGCTGGACTATTTTTTATGGGGTTATGTGAAGTCGCTTGCCTACGCAGATAAGCCCGAGACGATTGACGCCTTGGAAGAGAATATTCGGCGCGTTATTACTGACATACGGCCCCAATTGCTGCAAAAAGTGTTCGAAAATTGTGCCTCTCGGCTGGAATTTATTCGAACCAGCCGCAGCGGCTACTTGCCCGAAATCGTTTTTAAAACATAATGGCAAATCCTTATCTTTATAATAAAGCTAAATTCTTGGACACAATATTAAATTATATGCGTTTTATTTCTTCTTGAAAACCACACTTCTAAAAAAAAAAACCCTGTACCTAAACTGTATCAAAAAAAGTATTGATTTTGGATCTTTTTTTTTGTGTTTTTGCTTCTCCCATGAAAAACGAAAATGTCAATTAGTTCTTTTCTAAATGATGGTGACGATACTCGTAAGGCATTGATGTTTGTCCGTCCTCCAGTCCGCCCTTATCTGAAATACAAAAGCAAATTCCTTTCATTTGTTCCATATTTGAGTTAATGTTGCTGCTCCTTTTTTGCCACCGCTCCCAAACACTTGCACTACGCACGCACACTCAACAGTATTAACACTGCTGCAGTAGAATTTTGAACCAGCTTCAGATGGGGTCCCAACAATGGTAAGTAATTTCGTTAATTCAACAATTCACAAGTAAATGACAATTTTTCCAAAGGAAATATCAACAATTGAAAATTCGTATGGTATGGTGTGTGTAGGCCACCAAAGAAAAAAAATGGCATCAATGAAAGAGAGAAAGAGAGAGAGAGTTGGAGAGAGTGAGAGATTGAAAGCGAGAGCGAAATACATTTATTTTCTTTTTGCTTGTCACAATTCGATTAAGATTGCGTAATAAGTAATGTTGAAAATGCTTGTCTGATGTTGTTGCTCTTGTGTTTTGTTGTTGTTGCATTGTTTATAGTAAAAGCAAATTCCTTTGAATTAAGAAACTGCACGTGTGGATGAAAATAGGCGAAGAGGGTGAGGTGTTAATGGTATTATTAAAACTGGAATGCACATAGTTTGTCATTTAAACGATACACAAACACTTGACAGAGTGAGTGACGTTTGACAGGAAATGAGTTCAACGTCATTTTGTTGCCTTTTCATTCGTTTTATGTTTTACAGTCGATACGACTAGCTTTTGTTTAACGGAAGTTGTTGAAAACATTGCACTTGTTTTCCACATTAATATTTATATTTCCGTATTTTCAAGTATTTTCAAACTTGACATATATGTTACAACGTATTGCAGAAACAATAAAATCGGAAGCGGAACTTTTATATTCATAATTGGTACTTAATATGAAAAAGGAATGAAGGTCTCTTGGTCTGGTGGTCAACAATAATGCGGATACAAATGAGCATAGGAATGTACATACAATATATGGTCATAGTGTATTGCATTTGTTGTTATCCGTGGTAGCTGATCGCCAGATATAACTTATGGTGGCCCCTTAAATATATTTAAGGGGTTTTCTTTTAAAGAATGCGCGGGGTTTACTCCGTGTCAATGAAAACTACACATGGGATCATTGGACTGAGGACATAAACTCAAAACTAAGCCATTTAAAGAGCGTGAAAGATTATCAAAATACATACAATATATTGTCCAAAAACAACATAAAAAAAAAAATTTTTAAACTTCGAATCAATTCTGTAGTGACAAGGGAAAACAACCAAAGTCGACTTAAGTTGTTAAGCATAATAATGGTTAATCATGTACAAATATATCACGCACAACATGAGTGGATGGCCCTCCATGGGCTGTTGTGCCATTAAAAGTAAAGTAAGTAATCATTTTTGGAATATATAACTTGGAATATAGGACCTGGATATGAAGTCTTCTGCAAAATTGCTGTAAGTTGTACGTGTAAAATTTGAATTCGGCCATTTAACGGGCGCGCTTCTTTCCCTCCCCGTTCTGCATCCTTCCGTTCCATATTCACAGCTCATGCACTCACATCAACAAAGCTTTAAAGTTTATTTTCGTTATTGTTTACAAAACAAAACAATACAACAAATGGAAGCAAACACAAAAGCTTTCACACTTTGCCGCCTTTGAAAATTTCTCGTTTCGTTTCGTTCTGTTTGTTACTACTTGACATACGAGTATTTTTTCTGTTTTTTGTTGCTGTTCTCTCATATTTCTCTTTCATCGTTACGTTCGCGATTCGCGGTGCTTCTATCCCTTCTTTATATCTTTTGCATGTATCGAAAATATTTGGGAGTGCGCTTGCGCTGCAATTGTCAAAATTGAAGTGAAATAAAGAAGATTACAACAACAAACAACAGAAGAAGGAAATCTGAAATCTGAAATCGAATTTTTCATGTGGTGGTCGCTCGTGTGCTTTTTTCCACAGGCAGCACATTTGTGTACTGACATTTCTCAATATTTCTCGCCGCTGAAAATTTTCTATTACGAATGGAAAATTTCGCCTTCAATTAAAAATAGAGCGTGTGTGACTAATTAAATAAATAATTAACACAGAAGCAAAAGTAAAAAAAAATAATTTGGTGCAAAATTTTAATAGAAAAATAGCATAATATCTGAATTGCAAAGTTTTTCGCTGAACATTGAAAGAGCAACAAAGCGAAGCGCAACGAGGAATCCATGAAATTTATCTGATTTTTTTGGATCTCCGTGTCGTGGGTGTAAAAAATTAGTGGTAGGTTTTGCAGTAAAACAATATAATATAATTTATGCGTCTTCTGAGAAACCTACGGAACTTGAACGAGAAACTATCCGCGGATTTTTACCTCAAACAGTGCAGACATATTTTTAAGGTAAATTTTTTTTTTATTTTGTGTGTTTTCTTTTCATTCATTTTCTCTCCCTGTATTCGCAATTCTTCCGCTTTTGCTTGCTTGCGTTTTCTGCTAACATTTTTGCCTCCCTGTGGCTACGTATTTTGTTTACTTTTTCCTTTAACCTTGGTGGGTATTGCGCCCATCTTACACCCCTGGCTTTGTAGTCCAACGTCGCTTTTGTCAATTTTGTTCTTAACATGCTTTTTGTGGTTGCCGTAGCGTAGTGGTAGTGGTAGAGTGTCCGTGGTTCAAATCTCGACACAGGCAAAATCAAAAATACATAGAAAAACCAAATTTTCTACACCTCTTACTCCTTCTACCTCTTGGAAGGCATTGGCAAACCTGTAAGAGTAAAAATTGCCTCTGAAAAGCTTTTTACTTCGCCGTTCGGATTCGGGATAAAACTGTAGGCCCATCACATTCACGCAAAAATATATAACACGCACAACTTGAGTGGTCTAGGCTCTCCATGTGCTGCTGTGCCATTAAAAGAGGAAAAAGAGAAAAACATACTTCTTACTTTTCCCTTCGTTACAATGCCTTCGATTTTCATTCCAAGTATTTTTTGTTTATATCCTAAATATGCAGACTTTGCCTTGATGTGTATTTTCTATTACTTTTTGTTGTCGCAATGTTCTCATTAAGTTTATGCTTTTCGGAGTAACTTGTAGTTTAACACGACTAGGAAACTGATTTCTAACAGCTTATGTTATTGCATTTGCACATGTCATGCTTGTTTTTTTTACAGCGTCTTGTACATGGCTTAATCCAGTTAAAAGTTATGCAAGCGAGCTAGGAAGTAAGTCCACAGTCGTCAGGATTTGCTATTGCCTTTTGAACTTACTGCTAGCAACGATTTTTCGCTACCCATCCCTCCAACAAACTAATAACATGAAGATCTATTTTGAAGCATGTGAATGGGGACTAAGTTTATGTAACCGATTTATACCGTAGTAAGTATGTAGTAATTAAAAATACTTATGGTCCTACATATTTACACCCTACACTTTGTGTGAAGCAATAACGATTGGTTATTTATAAAGCCCATAAAGAGGTGTTCCCTTTTTGGCGATTGGACTCCAAAAACATCGTCCATTCGATGCAAAGCCGTAGTTCTAGCAGTAAGAGTCGTAGTTTTGCTCAGCTGAGTCTATCACAATTTCGTCTCAGAATATAGTCGTTTTTTTCTGCGTGACTTTTAGAGTCTTTAAGAGAAATGGCAGAAACATCATTGATGTAATCTTCACTTAATTGCATAGATGAAAATGTCAATATTCATATGGGTCTATGGCAAATTTCCCCCCAACAAACCTTTCCCATTTATGTTGCTATGCATAGACAACCAAAAAATAAAACAAATATGCCGGTCCAATATATTTCATTTCAAACATATGGTAACTCAACTAAATTTAGACCACAAACTAACGCAATAACACAGTGGCACATGTCCAGGTGCCTCTTTGAATACTTGTAGGGGAGCATACCATATTCGTTCAGCATTTAGACGACTCATTTTAGAGGGTTTAATAACGAAAATAGAAGAAACAAAATCGAAAACACTTGTTTTCTTCTATATACAACATTTATAATTTCCGCAACTGGGTTTGTTTTTTAATATCTTTGGGTTTTACTGGCAGTTGTCGTATCATAATTAATCGCGTATGGCGATAACTTCCATGTGGATGTTTTTGTATGTGATCAAAACTAGCAAACAAACATTTTTATTTGGTTCTTATCTAACTTTGGCATTTGTTTACTTTTGATTTGAAGCAATAAACATAATTTTACTCGTTCCTATTTCTTTATCTTAAATTGTAAAACTGCACACGATTCGACAGCTGAAATTTAACACATACATACATACCGCTACCTTAATGTAGAAAGGCCCTAACTAACATTTTTCTAAATCTAGTTTTTTGCAGTTTCTTAAGAAATTTAGTATGATTCATTCGAATTTGTAAAATATTTTTATTCCAAAAAAAATTTTAGTTAAGCCCTTTCTATATTAAGAAGCGATACATAGCTAAGATATGTCCAGCTCAGCATTCTTAAAAATTAAAATATATACTTAAGCATTTCATAATTTTAATATAGCAATAAAAAAAATTTAGATTGGGATTTTTAAATACTTTTCTGCCACTCAGCAGAACCGCTGTTGTTGTCAACAAAGTAAGACAAATAAATTTGAATTCAGTTATGCACGAATCTCTAGAATCGAAGTGCATTCTAAATTAATTTTTCTTGCGAAGTTTCATCTTGCTTTTTTTTCTATGAGTTGGAAAATACCGTATAATTCGTGTTCTACGGAGAGACTAAACCTCCTCCGTCATCCACTTCCATTCTTCCCGCGTGACTACCGGTAGGCACTACTTCGAGACGCTGGATTCAGCAGTTCAGTTCTCTGTCTGTTCGTGCCGCTATCTTATTTCAGTGGCGCATAGCTCCATCATAATTCGCGAAACCATGTCGCATGTTACCTTTACAGATTCGCACATCTGTGTTCTCCGGCGTCAGTGGTCTGCCAAAGGCATGCCTCAGCTGCTCCCTCTCATTTTTAAAGCTTAATCAATGAAAAAGAAAAGCACGTGTCTTGCATTTTCAGTTTCATTCGATCATGTTGGACAGTAGAGGTCATCCTCATGCCGGAATTTGTGCAAATACTCAAATGGCCACTTACCTTTGGCACCAATTCGCTGAAACGGGGGCCAGCACAAATTTCCATCGAAGGATCATTGGTGCCTCTCAATTTCTTGGGCAAACTCCTGTCCGCAACGAAAACAGAAGACAGTCACTTGTAATTATCTTTGAAAAAAAGTATGAGCTATTTCATTGTATTGTAATATTATGGTAGAGTCCACTAAAGAACGAAGAGCATGTAAACTAGAAAGTCCATTGTACTCCGTCCCAAAGAGAGACTGTCTCATAGCTTAGTAGTTAGTCAGCAACTTCGGCAATAGCCCTGAATCTTCCAGAAGCCATTGCGAACCTGCATAGCTTGGACCGATCAAGCTTGACCACCATAAGTCTTTCGTGCCCAATAAATGTTTGCCTAGGATATAATATCTCGTAGATGAAATGTTCTGCAGTTTAAACATCTTCTAGACTTGCATCACCTAAACGCGACTCCTTGAATTGTGAAATTTGCCATTTCTGAAGTGAATTTTATTCTTTTTTTTTACCTTTTAATGCACATATTTTTCTATTATATAAATAAACATTCGTATCAATAATTTTTAACTGGAGTATTAATTAAAAGGCTTTAAAAAGCAAAATGTTTTGAAAACCTAGGGACAAGTTATCATAAAATGAAAAATTTTTTTTTTTTTTTTTTTTTAATTATTTACACATTAAATAAATATTCCAAAACGACATCCTTAAAAGAGACCAACCAAAGGCAAGCAAGAATGGGCCATTTCATGGTAGCGCATGCAAGAATGCCTGTGGATGGCAAAAACACCGGAATTAGGCTGGCATAGATGCGGAACTTTTTGTCGTGCTCATTTAGTAAATGGACAAATAATGTTTCAGACAAAGAAATCGACAAATTGTTGGAAGCAATATCATCTCAAGTATTGTTTTCGGTCTGCGAGTAACTATTGGTTCAGTCATCTTCAGATACTCTGCAGCACTAACTCGCCAACAGGCTTTTTTTCTTTTTTTTTTTTTTGTAAGGGGTAAGGCCTCGGGGTATGGTGTGCTGGCTATGGGGTACGGGGTACTGGTTTCGGGGTTCGAGACACTGGGTACGAGCCTAAATATTTTGTATGCATTCATCATCAAACCCACCAATCGCTTTTCTGTTTAATAGTATTTCGGTATTGTTATAAACCTTATATCATAGCCTAAGATCAGCGTTCTAAAAGGTAGTGTTCAAGCAACAGAAATTTTCTCTCTTTCTCTCTATAAATTTAACAAATCAACCATATTCGTGATCTACTTACTTACTTAACTGGCACTACATCCGATGATCGGTCTTGGCCGTCTCTATGAAGCTTCGACAGTCGCCTCAGCTATGTGCGCGCTATAGCAAGTTCGATAAGGCCAAGTGCAGTCAGGTTGCCGTGCACCTGGTCTTTCCAACGGAGATTAGGACGTCCCCTTCTGTGTGTTCCTACACCGTGGTTCAAATAAAACACCCTTCTAGCCGGAGCGCTTTCTTCCATTCACTCAACATGACCCAGCCAGCGAAACCGCTGGATTTTTATACGCTTGACTATGTCAGTGTCGGCGTACAGCTCATACAACTCATCGTTCCATCTTATTCGATACACGTCGTGCACGCATACTGGACCGTTGATCTTACGGAGTATCTTCCTCTCGAACGCTCCTAACAGCCTCTCAACATTGATGGTCAATGTCCGCGTCTCTGCGCCATACATTAGGACGGGAAGGATGAGGGACTTATATAGCGTTATTTTCGTCGGTCGAGAGAGGGCTCTACTTCTCAGTTACCTACTGAGCCCGTAGTAACACCTGTTGGCAAGAGTTAGTCTCCGCTTGATCTCAAGGCTGACACTATTGTTGGTGTTTATGCTGGATCCTAGATATACGAAACCTTGTCGACTTCAAAAGTATAGTTGTCAACAGTGACATTTTGTCCAAGACGCCGTGACTCTTTGTTTGTTGACACAAGGTATTTCGTTTTGTCCTCGTTCACCACTAGACTCACTCGACGAGACTCCCTTTCCAGGTTGGAGAATTCTGCACTGACTGCTCGAGCGTTTTTGCCAATACTGTCAATATCATCAGCGTATGCTAGCATGACACTCTTGTAGAAGATAGTGCCAGAGATGTCGATGTTCGCAGCTCGAATTATTTTCTCCAACATAAGGTTAAAGAAGTCGCACGATAGGGAGTCACTTTGTCTGAAACCTCTTTTGGTGTCAAATGGCACGGAGAGGTCTGTCCCAATTTTCACTGCGCTGGTGGTGTTGGTCAGTGTCATTTTGCAAAGACGAATCAGCTTTGCAGGGGTACTAAACCAAAATCAGACATTGCGGCGTACAAGTGATCCCTAATCGTGCTGTCGAAGGCGACTTTATAATCGACGAATGGGTGTCGATCTGTTTTTCTCGGGTCTTTTCCAGGATTTGACGTAGTGGGAATATCTGGTCGATGGTGGATTTACCAGGCCTGAAGCCACACTGATAGGGTCCAATCAGTTTGTTGACGATGGGCTTCAGATAAGCTTAGGCTTATCCCACGATATTTGGCGCAGATCGTGGAATCACCTTTCTTATGGATTGGGCAGAGTACGCTGAGGCATGCTTTCTTCTGACCATATTCTGCATAGAAGCTCATGCATGCGTTTTTTGAGCTCTTCGCCTCCGGTCTTAAACAACTCAGCAGGCAGGCCATCTGCACCTACAGCCTTATTGTTTTTCAGCCGAGCAATGGCAGTTAAGATCTCCTCATAGTCGGGCGGCGGCACTTCAACGCCGTCAGTGATTGGGGTTTCCGCAGTAGGTCCCGCAGTGGCGGGATTACATATTCGTGATCTGCCAGCACAAATTAATAAAAAAAAAACTCTTTTTAATGGTTGCTATTTACAATGGCATTGACAACTATGTTAGGAACATTTCTAGGTGGCATATTTCTGAGTAAAAATATTGAGTATGGCCCCATTAGTAAATGGTGATCAAAAGAAAATTAAAAACTCATTACAAAACATTTTTGTCTAACAGATAAAATACTAACTATAGGAATCACCCTGTAATGAGATCAAGAGCGAATGTCAAGCTCTTATCTGAATTATATTTGGCATACTTTTAGGCACTGCATATTTCATGTTTAATAAATAATCAAACTGATGCACAACAGCACAATTTACACTGTAAAGAGATACACATACATATGTAGCTAAATATTTATATGTAATAAAATATTTTTTATGCATTTTTATTTTAAATGAAAAAAATACAAAATGGGTAAACTGTGTTCACCACAACACACACGCATTCACACAAACACACACATGAAACCAAACTGGGTGTTGTACTTCTTTTGACTACGAACCGCAAATCAACTGAGCTACACACACAACTCGATTATCCTCTACTCACTCAATGTATGTTTATGTTTATTAAATTCTAAAAATCAATGATGCAGAATACAAATTTACGCTAATTTATATTTCTTCTTCTACCTTTTTGATTATATTTTTTATTTAATTTCTTTACTATTAAAAAAAACAAACAACAATTTCTATGTTTTTACAAAATCAATTTAAACGTTTGGTTTTGCTACAATTACAACAACAATTAACTAAAACAACAACAACAACAGCAACAGCAAATACACGCAAGCATTTTCATATATTAACAACAACAACAACAACAATACCAAAAGTTGCACTAACAACCATAACAACAACAACAACAGCAACAACAACAACCACAACAACTGCTAATATGTCCAAATTACACTTATTCAGTGGTGTTGGCAACAGTGTAAGTACAAATTATAATTTTTAAATTTATTACTATTAATTTCACTTTAACACAATAACATTGTTTATTATAAAACCGTGGCGTAGTGTGAATATATACATATATCTTCTTAGTGTCCTGACCTTAACTGATCTCTATACTTATAGTATATGCTCTACACACACTACCCTTTTTCGTATGCAAATTTTGTCATAAACTCAAAGTAAAATAGAAATTCTAGAACATTTTCAAGTTGCATTAAGAGTTTCATGTGGAAGAGGCAGATTACTTTCGTTGATTTCATTTATTTGGTGGCAGCATTTGAAGTACCTTGCTGCCTCATTTGTTTCAAGTATTCCGTAAACACTTATACCATACATGTGCCTACGACAAGCAAAAAAAGAAACAAACAAATAAAGCAATAGCTCGAAATGAGAAAAGTTGCCAAAAATTTATAAATTTTTTTTCATGCAATTCACTTAGCAACAACCGCCGCAATTTAGCAAGGAGCAAAGCATCGGCATCAGCATCAGCATCGCAGATAGAAGAAAAATCAACAATTCTGGAAAACGGTGAAATTGAAAGACAAAAAGTAAATTCCAATTGCACTCTTCAACTTTGCAGGGTTGACATTTTGATATTGAAGCACCACCTCCCAGCAAAACTTGAGAGATTTATGTCACATTAATTTCGCTTTACTCAAAACAAAAAATTGATTTAAATTTAAAGATATAATTATGAATTACGTAACGTCGAAATAATGGTGAGCCGAGCCGCAGATGAGGCTCACTCTTAACATTTGATGGGGCAGTATGGCAGAGTTACCCTGAAAAACAATTTCGCGCGCGGCATACTAGAGGTTTTATTTTGTGTTATTTTAATGTACATTAATATAAAGAGAATTAGATAATGGCCACCAAAGACAAAATCAATGCTAACGGCGAAGATGAGAAAGCAACATTTGGGGTAGAATGAATGAAGTTTAACATTTGATGACGAGCTATTTCAGTTGTTACTGTCCACCCTGCTGCAAAATGGCCGTTGACCAATGTTATTGGCAATTACTGACTTTTAAATTTAATTTATTACTAAATAATGCGTAAAAAGTTAAAGCTTAAGCCAAGCAAAGCAATGCTTTCTTGAAAAGCGAAAACTAAAATGGTATTGGGTGCAGAATTTTTCAGCCCCACCTTATATAGTATACTCTGCAGTGGAGCCATGGAGTATCGCAAGAAGAATTGGAAACTTTGTTGATTTTGTGAATTAGTGTAATACTTGTTGTCTGTGAGTTGCTTTTATTCCTTTTTTAACCTGCATCAATTAAATCCAGCGTGAATTAGCTATCAAGGACGATTTGGAGTGCGTAGCAGAGTGTCAATTAACCCATTCAACGCCCACGAAAATATATACGTAATTGATGCAAATTCTCAGAAAGCGCATATGTACGTAGTACGAGGGTTGATCAATAAGTACCCGTGTGTGTGAAGACAGGTGGCGTTGCTGAGGGAACTTGGCATTACCGTCGTGTACTGCCATCTGTCACACGACACCACACTGATTCATAGGTTAGCTTTTAGTTGGCAGCTATTAGTATCACATGTGTTTGGTGTTTCGCAATAAAATGGAAAAAGAACAATATCGATCTGTAATTCGCTTTTTATTTTTGGATGGAAACACTTGCGAAGAAATAAAATCAAAGTAGGATACTGTTTATGGGGACCCTTCACCATCTATGAATTTAAACGTGGTCGTGCATCTGTTTTTGATGAGGAGCGCCCACGCCGCCCGGCAGACATGGTTTTACCGAGGAAATCGTTGAAAAGGTCCACGACATGATACTCGCTGATCACCGAACGAAAGTGCGCTACGTAGCAGACGCCGTAGCAGTGTCGTACGGAACGGTAATTAATATGTTACATGATAGGTTAAGCATGAGAAAGGTGTTGGCCCGATGGGTGCCGCGATTGCTTACGGTCGACAACAAGCGGGTACGGATTTGTCGCGGCCAAATTGCATGAATTGAACTACGAATTGCTGCCACACCCACTGTACTCGCCCCTCAACTAGGCTCCCTGCGACTTCTTTCTGGTCCCCCACATGAAAACGTGGCTAGGGGGGAAAAAATTCAGCTCAAACGAGGAGGTTATCGTCGAGACAGCAGCGTATTTTGAAGAGTTTGACAAATCGTATTTGTTGGAGGGGTTAAAGAAATGGTAGTAGCGTTGGGAAAAGTGTATTGTACTAAAAGAAGATTACTGTGAAAAATAGAAAAAACAAAATTTGTGAAAAACTTGCCTCTTCATTCCTAACACGGCTTCTTATTGATCTACCCTCGTACATTGATTTGCATACCGTACTCCTATTTCTGTAATGATTTCATGCTAAGCTGAAAATGGAAACAATATATTCAATAAAACAAAAAGTAAACAAACATCCTCATCAATACCGCTTCAAAATTGCAAGACAAATGTTTGACGTTGGCACAATGGTTAGAATTCATTCAAAAGGTGGATAAAAGAAAAAAGTTACATGACTGATATTAGCACAAATTATCTGTGAACTCAGTTATGCCAATTTATCGGAAATAGCTAGCTCAATCCGCAAAAGCTGGCTCAATTTTTGTCGCAACCCATGACGGAGGCTAAAATCATGTTTCGCCTCATTTCAGCCACTGTCCCTTTGCGTTGCATAGTGTTCCTTTGCATCCTTATTACGGTTTACCACAAATTCCATTTACGAGTGTACCTGAATTTTGCCAGGCAAATCAGGTTAGATAATGATAGCGTGGAAATTGTTATTATACGTACATAAATAAAATTAACAAAATTCTCATAGTTGGCCGACATTAACGATGCGCATAAAATAAAATTCATTTTAAACTTAAGCTTTGTTCTCTGAAATGACGCTACCAACCGAAACACACAATCACGGTTGTCAGTGAATTTAATGAACTCTCCACTTTTCGGCTCCTTCAATCTGCTCCCATTATGTCATCATCTGCTCCCTGTCTAATTTTTGTGCTTCAGTTGCAGTTTTTTGTAATCAAGATTTTACCAAGAAGTTTTTCGTTTGCTGCATAGTTGCCGCTCTCTTTTTTTGTTGTTGTCATTGTCGTTCTCAATACGTTGCGGACATCTTGTTGACTTCATTGAGCGCAAAGTCTGTGATATATTCGTTGGCACATTTGTGTGGGCCATCGATCGATGCATCCCATTGCTTTGTGTCCTTACTCGTTTTCGCGGCACACAGCACATGCTGAGAATGTATGAATGTTTCGTTTAATTGCACATACTGGTACGTTTCCATTCTTGAAGAACCTATTTGATGCCATTATGCATTCGATCGATTTGTGTGCCTTTTTTTATATTCTATTTTCTATTTCAAAAAGTCGGTTTTTGTTTTTACACATAATTATTATTAAGTACTATATTATGTTTTTCTCCTCTCTCTTAGTTTGATTTCGCCAACATGCAAAATAATCCAGGAGCATCATTTGACAATTTCGTCCCCTTTTCTCCATCAAGTCCGACGGGAGGGCCAACAAAAAAGTATTATCGTAAAGCTGCGCATAGGTAAGTTATACAAAAGCATATCATAAATGTTGAAAACGAAATATTTTATATGAATAGCTTGCATCTAGCATTAAAACGCTTCTCCTGGGTATATTATGTAGTTCACTCCAACTGCTTTCATAATCCTATAGTACTTTGGTGCTCATTTAGTATGACAAAGTTACACTGAAAAAGAATTTAGCACGAGGCGTATTAGAGGTTTTAGGCCTGACCGAGAATCTCTAGTGCAGATGAGCACTGCTCTTTTAAATATAATTAGGAGTCGAGGAATGTGCATTTATGTACTTGTTTTCCGCTAGTTCCTAACTATTTTGCACTGTCTGCATGTAGATGTATAAGCTGATGTCTGATGAAATGTTTAAGCAAACCCAAACGGTAATGGCAAATTATTGCATATCGTGACTTGAAGCATTTTGGTACCTCGGTGAGAAATTTGTGCGAGAATTAGCAGAACAGAAAATCAACTTGTTTTAATATCTTCGGCTTTGGCTTTGGCTTTGGTTTTATTCGCACATGTTAAATAAGTTTTATATCGGTGTCCTGTGTGATTGCATTCCCTCTCTCAATCTTCCTCCCTATCTACCTATCAATCTTCCTTCCATTCAACACAATGCTCTGCCTTCATAGGGGTACACCCTGTGTGTTGAATGAATCAATAAAAAAGTTAGTTAATAAAAAACAGCTACCTACTTAATAAAAAACAAAAAATGGATAAAAATTGTAAACTCCTAAGAGTAGGGGTAGGCCCCTTTAATTCGTGTACAAATATAACACGCAAAAGAAGAAACGACGTGAAAAGATCGGCCTAAGCCCTCTAAAGGCTTTTGTGTCATTTCCAGAAGAAAGAGGAGTAGTTTACGAAATCGGTGTTTCCTCAGCAGGAAACTTGATATTTTAATAACAAAAAGAATGTTTCTTTCCTGCTTAAAGAGAAATCTCACAAAATAAACTTTGTATGTTTATTTATATGGTAATTTAAAAGAGTGTTTTTTGTGTAAAGGGTCACTATGAAATAAAAGATAGAGAATGTAATAACGAAAACATGAAAAATAAATAAAAATTTTCCAATTCGTCAAATGCGTTAGAAAAAAGAAGTGCGTCACATCGAAGAATCTACATTCGCTTGGCCGGTGTAAATGATTTAGCGTTGAACATTATGCTCGCTACAAAATGTTCACGAACGAGCAATGTTTTCAGGCGGTGAAAATGGTTACATTCGGCGAACGAATGAAAAAGACATCGTTCGGAGTGATCGAAGCGAGTTCGATCTTTTTTGGCGAATCGAGAGTTGCTGTTGTTGTTTAATTGTGAAAATGAAGTAAAAAAGGAGTACAAACTGGAAATAAAAGTAATATAAAATGTAGTAAGTAGTTGGCGTATAGTGCAATTCCGTACTGACGACATATAGATATTTTCTGTGAATTTTACTAAAAAATTTAAATTGATGTTTGGGATCATTATAATTTGCCATCCACACCGGGCGAGCGAAGAAGATGGCTTCTACTGTTTCGTTGCTTATGTTCGGCTGGTATAAATGGTAAATGGCGAATGGAAATTGGTTAGCTATAATTTCTACGCGAAAGAATCTTCATTCGTTCTGGCGGCCTAAATGCGGCAGCGTTAGTTGCACACTTGCGTAGCATTTCCCTATCGAGTATGTGATATATGGTATGTATGTAAATTAGCAGCAGTTCGAACTTGGAAAGAGAAAGCTTTTCAATTGTGAGTGCAGTTGAATTAGGTATTTTCTCTACCATAGACACTCTTCAAAAATGTCCCCAAATTGCATTTGTTTCACCTGCTGCCGCTCTCTCGTAAATGTCATTGAGATTTCTTTGTGTGCATGTGTATGTGAGTGTTGTTGTTTACGCATTTATTTAGTGTTTATGTACGTAAACAAAAGAGAATTGTTTTTATGTTTTGTTTTCCAATTTGAATGCATACGTTTTATTTTTATGTAGGGAAAATATACCGTAAAATTATATTCAACAATCTAAAATGGAAAAAAATCAGAAATCTGTACAAGGCCGCTGACATTTCGCTGTTGTTGTTATTGTTGTTTTTCTCCAATCACGTTCTGTGAGTAAATAAAAAGAAAACAATTTCATTTTTTAAATTCATTAGCTGTTTTGTCGTGTATACCGGCTTAAACCAATTTTTGTGCTGAAAATTAGTCCTATATACGCTTAAATCGCGGCGTTATGTATGCCTGCGAGAATTATGACCGGGATAAATAAAGTGTAGCCAAGACATAGTTTTTTTATTTTGACAATTAGCGGTGTATTTATTTGTACTAAATGGAACCATTTATTTTATTGGGAGTCTATTGGGCAGCTGTCACTTTTCTTGTCTTTTTGTCTCGCTTCAGATGGCAGTTAGTTAGTTATCGCCTCGCACGAAATGTAATTTTTCTGAGAAATACCCCTTTCGTATATAAACTGCCATTCATAATGTATATAAATTGTTATAGTTAGAAATAAAGAAATTTGAAAAAAAAAAAATAAGAAGAAGAGTGAAAGTAGAAAGGTAAATAAAAGAGTTTATATGAAATTTTGTTTACATTATTTAAACAATTTTTATTCACGAAAATATTTATGTACAGTGCACTCGCGGTAACGTGAACTAATTAAAACCAAGGGAGTTCACGTTAGTGAAAATGTTCGCGTTAGCGATTGTCGAATTTGAAGACGCAAAATAACTTCAAATTGCTAAATTCAGGATTTTTACACATTTAAACGTAAAAGTATCTTATTATTGCCATTAGTAAGATATAATTTTTTTTTTGAATTAAAATTCATAAATAACAAAACGAGATCAAAGCAAATATTCATAGGTATGAACATACCTATTAAATTGCGAATAAAATTTCATTTTCATGTTGTCCATATGTTAATAAAGTAGTGTGTAGTGAACCAAAATTTTGTTCACGTTACTGAGCTTTCTAAGTTTGTTCACGTTACAGAGTAGTCAATGTAAAAAAAAGCGTGTTCACGTTAGTCGGTGTTCACGTTACCGCGAGTGCACTGTATTTGGAAAACTAGCATTTTGAAGATCGGAAAACAAAAACATGTCTCAGAAATAAATTAGGTTTCGTATCGCATTTTGAGCTGATTTATTATAAGTCATTACTTTACTTTACTTTTAATGGCACAACAGACCATGGAGGGCCTAGGCCGAGCTTTTCGCATCCACTCATGTTGTGCGTGTTAGATTTGTTCATGAATGGAAGGGACCGAAAGTTTAATGCCGAATCCGAACGGCGAACTGAAAAGCTTTTCATAGCAATTTTTACTCTTGTAGGTTTGCCATTGCCTGCCAAGAGGTGAGGCCGTGTAGAAAAATTAAATTTTTCTACTTTTTATTTTGCCTGTGCCGAGATTCGAACCCCGGACACTCTGCGTAGCAGTCCAACGCACTACCACTACACCACAGCGACCACTATAAGTCATGCTTGCATTTATTTGTGTCAGCAAATTACTTAAATTATAAAAATTTAAACTTTTGTATTTATCAATTTGACAGCTACAAAAAAGGAAATAAGCAGGGATTGCGTTATCTAGTTATCTTATATACGCGTCAAAAGAATCACAGCTATTTTCGTATTCATAAAGTTCATCGTTTTATACAAATGCAAACAACAAAAACATCATACAGTATCCAAAACCAGCAAAAATTAAATTGAGTTATAAATACCATACATATGAATGTATCTATGTGTGAATGTAAATTTTATGTTTTCCATTTTACATCTCCAATGAATCTTTACAATATTTTTTAATTTTTGCTAAGGTTACATGGGCACATACATACATACATACACTGGCGGTTGGGGAATATATATATATTTTTTTTTTAATATTATTATGATATTAAAATTATGTAAAGTGTAAGAACGGACAATTATTACTGGAGCTCAAAAACGTATTACTTTGGACAAAAACTTAAATACAAGAAAAATGTTTAAATTTTTAAGAAAATGTAATTTATTTTTTATAATCAAAACTAAACAATATCCATTAGTCATTAAAGTGGTTTTCAAGAACTAACATCAAGCTACAAAAAAGATATCAGTAGGATGCCCGTATTGCAGGCATTATCCTTGACGGCATCGAATCAACCAAAATTTTTAGGTTATCCTTGGTAATAACTTCAAACCAAACTGTATTTAATGCTAAAATTATTTTTTTTTTTAATTTCGGGCTTCTGGTCAGCAACTTTGCGCTTCATAATATGCCATAAGTGCTTGATGGGATTCAAATCGGGCGAGTTTCCCCCGGCCAAGTCAGACGTGAAATTCCGATGTCCGTGAATATTTTTTCAAGCTGTAAAAAATGGATTTTATTTTTAAATGTTCTGTTTTTAATTTTACATTCTGTAAGAATCAAACAAAAGATAGCATGTAAAATTTACAGATTTTGCACGGTGGCAAAACGCAGAATCGTCCTGAAAAATTGCGTTCATACTGCAGAATAAATGGTCATCAAGAGCTGGCACTAAGTTTTCCTTTATGACTTGCCCATATTTTTCAGCATTCATAGTTCCTTCTAAAAAGTACAAAGGACCACGTACGTAGTTGAAAAACCATCCCCAAATCATCGGGCTCTGTGGGAATTTCACTGTTTCTACAATACAGTTTTCTTTATAACGTTCACCATTGGAACGGCGCACGTACGGCAAATTATCGGCGCATAGCAGGTTAAATTTGCTTTCATCAGACAAGATGACATTTCGCCACTGCTCCAGTGTCCAGCTTTTATAGTTTTTAGACCAAGCTAGATGCGCTTTTCACATTTTTGTCAGTCAACAATGGCTTTTTTGCAGGACGCCTTCCATATAAACCAGCTTCTCGTAGTCTCCTGCGTACAGTTACAACACTAATATTTACGCAATGATACGTTTCTAGCTCGGCCCGAATAGTTACTGCACTTTTAAATCAATCCTTTGTGCTAATATTTTTTTTAAGGCTATCAATTCTGTTACTGGTTGCACGTTTAGGACCAGATTCTTTTTTCCTCCCCAGGGACTCTATAGTATTCTTTTTGTTTAAGAAAATGGACAATTGTGGAATGTGAGCAACCCAATTTTACAGAAATTTACAGGTAGGAAAGTCATTGGTCCACTTATGTAAGTACAGCGACTTTTTTGTCATGTGTCAGCTGCTTATATTTTGCACTTATTTCACAAAAAACCCTTCTGCGTTAAACAAATGCACTAGAATAACTAATTTCTGTTGTCAACACATTTGGAATAATTTAAACCGGGGAATCCCTTTTATCGTTGGAAGAAAAAATAAGTAAATTACCCAAATTTTTACATATTAAATAAGTGTTGCCAGCGGTGCGGTTTTCGTGACCGCCAGTGTAGGTATGTATGTATAACAACAGCAGCCATCGCTCGCCGCCTTCCCCTAATCTCCTTCGCCTGATCACTTCACTTATCTAGCATTCTACGACGTTGCTGGTGGTTTCGCTGGCGAATCTGTATCTCTGAGTAGATTATGTTTATTCACATAATAAATATTTTTTGATTTGAGATTGGAAAACATTTTGCTTCTTTCAACAACATCGTTATCAGCTCTTTGCTATTGTTATTGTTGTGTTATTTTAACGTAGTAATCCGTTTGTAATTTAAACTGTACTCTAATAAAAAACAATGCAATTTTGAAAAGAAATCAAACTCATAATTTGAAAGTAATTTATTTATTTATTGAATATGATTTATTACATATTGGATGAGAACATAATTTATTTTACTCTCTTTCCAAATAATGACTGCCCGGCTCTAGCAAGATAAACTCAAATAACTTCAACGTCAAACACAATACTCTTCTGAAGTTTTGTGATTGGCGTGAAAGAATGAAGCGCTCTTTTTAATATCACAATCGAGGCCTGCAATGTCTTAAAAAAGTATACTCTTTACTCTCTGGGTACAGATTTCCTCTCAATGCTCTTGCACTCACTGTTCTATGGCTACACCACTTTACGGTTAATTTATATAATTATGCGCATTGCTCTCGCATTATTTCAAGAACTTCCTCGCGAACAACAACAAAATATATATGTATAAACAAACTTCATCTTAAAAGAATATGGGCAACAAGAACAACAGAACGGAAAATTTTTATTTCGTTATTTCTGATGTGCTCGTATATATGTATGTATGTATGCATTTGTTTTTATTATTTTCGTTGTTATCGCAATCTGAATCAATAAATATTTTTAAATGTATATTATTTTTATACAATCATCTAATGTATTAAACATTTTTGCGATCTATAAATGAAAATAGAAACAGAAATTTATTTATTTTGTTTTTAAATTATCCAAAAAAAACTATAAACAAAAATGTTTTGTCATGCAAAACTTCCATTTAGCAAAACCTAAACGACAAAATTTATATTATAAATATTAGCATACCCCGATAAATAGAAAAAGAAGCAAATTGATGCAGTATACCACATTTACAGTGGCGAGCGCTGTAGAAAAGTTTAAACTCATTCCACTGAACACATAGGAAAAAAAAGGTCTTTATAATTTCTGCAGAAATTGAATGAAAGCATACATTTTGGTAAAAACTTCTATGCCCTTGAACCACTTGCGAATTTAATAAATACTATTCGATTTGAAAACATATGTTGCACTATATTTGTATTTATAAAAGGTAACATTCCATTCATGTACAAATATAACACATACAACTTGAGTGGATGCGAAAAGCTGGGCCTAGGCGCTCCATGGGCTGCTGTGCCATTAAATGGAAAGAAGTAACAGAACTAGCTGGTGGCTTTGAAATAATTTGCCTCAGACGAAATATTAAATATTATCTGAATTACAAATTTATTTTTTTTTTCGTAATTGTTCCATGGAATAAGTATAAACTTTTATACTTTTTTTTTTCTTTTTTCTCAACTTTGTTTGCTACTTGTTCGTAACCCAAAAATGTTCTCTCGTGCTCGCCACTGTACGTATATTTTCGATTGACTTATTAAGCTCAAATGCCATAAATAACTTTTACTGTGGGATGGATGGAACCATGGAAGAATGGGGTGGAAAGTGAGGTAAGATGAATAAAAGAATTGTGAAACTACATATTTGGCAAACCCACTACACACAACTGCCGCCGCCGTGTCGTTTTCGAGCAGCAACTCATATTTATTATGGAACTTGTGCTTTGTGTAAGTACCCATTTTACACGATTTTAGTTAATGTAGATAGCAGCAATTAAAACGTATGCCAGGAAGAGTGGAGAGCAATGCGTCAGCACTTCGTATCCGCTGAGTGCTCTCAACCACGGTTGCCACTTCGGTAAAATTCTGCCAAGACTGGCAAATTTGTTCCCCCTTTTTCTGCGCTTGGTACATTGGTACATTTTTTAAAATTTGGTACATTCTCTAGGTAAAGTTAGCTTTTATAGTAATTAAGAATTGTAAACATATTTTCACAATACTATTTGTTAAAAAAAGTAATATTTAAATGTTTTCAAATACTACAAAAATTACTAAATTTGTTCCCCATTTGGTAAATTTTTTTGTAAATATTGGTACAAAATAAAATGTGTAAGTGG
This sequence comes from Palloptera scutellata, assembly GCA_958295655.1. Classification (NCBI taxonomy): domain Eukaryota; kingdom Metazoa; phylum Arthropoda; class Insecta; order Diptera; family Pallopteridae; genus Palloptera; species Palloptera scutellata. The sequence continues at coordinate 153,913,814 of OY282449.1, read as the reverse complement.
CAACCGTGCTCTCAAGCACGATTTTATAGATTGAATCGCTCTTGATCATATGCGAATACCAGTGTAGTCATTCGCCCAATGGAAAAATATACAACAATTTTATAATGAAATCCCCAAAGCGTAAAATTTATGCGCTGTGCTCTTATATTAGCTATACTGTGTGAACAGAACCAGAACGGCTGCCTGTTATTAAAACTGGGTACACGTAAACTTAGACAAATTAAAATAATAAGAAATCAGGATTTATGAAGTAATAAAAATAAAAAACAATAACAGTTGCTAGACAGTACAAAAAAGTTAGATAAGTTATAAAAAAAAAATCGATTAAATATGGGTAAAACTACAAACACAATGGCTGCGACAACGTCATTGCATCATGACAAGAAGATGGCGTCCGCAGCTAATTTCGTCATGTTCGCAGAAACAACAAAATAACTTTAACTCTAATCTTCACAATTTACACAGATTATTTATTTTTACCGATCAAAACAATAATATTTAAAATAGAACAATTTCTTAATTTTTTTACAAAATAACAAACAAAAATTATGTTCGTCAGTTCGACAAAAGTTTACTTCTTCAGAACATTTGCGTTTTGGGATTTCATGTTAGGTTTAGTATAAATAAAGTTCTGATAGAAAGCATTGCCCATTATTTCCGCGACACTTTCTGTTGCGACGATCATCATATACCACCATCGTAAATATAAAAACGATTCTAAAGAAGTAAACTTCAAAAATAGTACATAAAATAATCAGAAATATGAATCACATTTGTTCAGTATAAAATATCTACATATGTATAGTACATTGATAAATGATATAGGTATATGATTTAACTCCTAATTCCGCTAAAAGCTTCCTTAATATATCGAATGTAACAATAATTTAGTAAAGTTGATTAGAACGTTTTAGATGAAAGAAAGATATAAATAAAGTTGCCGAAACACATTGGTGTCAATTTGATACTTTTCATACTCAAAGTACTGCTATCAAAAGATAAAAATTAACTGAGGAAATATTTTGGAATCATCGTTAAGCCGCTAAAGTTGTCAAATTGGTAAACACCAAAAAAAATTGTTCAATCGCGCCATTAGAATATGGAAGAATTTGTTTAAACAGGGATACCAGCACTGTTCATGAATTGAAATTTTTTCCCATTATATCTCTACGCTAGTCGCCGTGGTTGGTATAGCGCTTGCGTGCTACGTACAGTGTTCCAATCTCGTCACAGGCAAATTCAAAAAGTACAAAAAACAATATTTCTATATGTCACCACCTCTTTTCAATCAATGGCAAACATAATATAAAAATTGCTCAAGTTAAACTTTTCACCTCCTTTTGGTTTCGGTCCCTTCCATTCATGTACAAATTTAAAACACACAACATGAGTGGATGCAAATAACTCGGCCTAGCCCCTCCATGAGCTATTGTGCCAAGATCTATCCATATCTCTACGCTGAAGCTGGGATTAAGTTATACAAATTATATCTTTTTTTGAAGTAAATTAAAGATTCCACCTTATATGACTAAGCATTATGGTGATTAAAAATATTGAATATATTTAATATCTCATCAGATTTAGTTTCACTGACTCCTAGTCATTACTGCAAATAGCAATTCTTTACTCATCTTTTCCTGCGACACCATTTCTACCCCAGATGCATTGCTTGTTCATGCAAAAGTTTCTGCTGACTCGCATTTTAACTTAAAATCCATCTCGATACAAACTTTCGACATACAATTATTTGCGTGCTATAAATATATTTGACACATTTAATATAATTTGAGACAAATTATACAGAAGTCTGTTGCCTGTTGAAATTATACAAATTTGGTATAAGTATACAGAAAGTGGCAACACTGGCGAATACGCTCGCATCACCCACCGCCACCACCACCACGAGCACACAATCACGTTCTTCACAAATGCTAGACAAGCAGTGCTGCAGCGTTCACGCTCACCGATCAGTTGTAAAACGTACGGCGTATGAGATTGATCGCATCAGCGGGAGGCGCATTTATTTATTAGTATTTTTTTTTATTACGTTGTCCAAAACACGTGTAGATATTTGAAAGTGAAAACTCTGAAGATATTGAACAAAGCTAAAAGATACAAAAGTATTTTCGTATGTAGAAGTCTTTTGTTTACATTTTATAGCATCTTTAAAGCAACAACTATTTGAGTTTGAATATATTTATAATATTTATGCACACAAATTAAGACATCGTTGTTGAAACTCATAAATATCATTTGAATTGCAAATTTTGAAGTTATTTCAATGCTATTCTAGATATAGAAATAAACTTGACAGCCGTGAATGACACGTGCTAAATAAACATACATACGCGAACAAATAATATCAAAAAAAAACATCAAACTTTATTATTTTATGTGCAAAATTTACGGCATTCAGACACAAAACAGAGAATTTGCTCTGGAAGTGTTTGTGAGTATACTCAGAGAGCGCACAGTAACAGAGCGATACATCGAGACAAAAGAAGTCAAAAGCGTGAGACAGCAAGCTTAAAAGAGCTTAAAAGAGTCGCCTTATAAAAATTATTTCAGTGACGTTTTGAATTTTTTGTTTGTTTTTTGTGTTTTTTGTCATTCCGATAATAGATAAGCGCATCTATCTACTCGTACTGATAGGCGTAAGATCGATCCCCAAAAAAATTTCACTCATCAACAAAAACTTGTCAGTCTGACAAAGTCGTCGCATTCGAACTGTCCCCACTACAATTGAAATTAGTACTTTGGAATACATACAAAAACAACGAATACTTACATTTTACATATTCACACACACACAATCGCACTTCGTAGAAAGTGAGGCAATTTCTTTAATTTCTCACGAAGCCAATATAAACAATTTCGGTTTTTTTTGTTCTCTTCGAGTAAACAAAGTTTTGATGCATAAAAACTATCCGAAAATGCCGGAAATTTCACAAGATGCTTTTGAAATTATGAATCCCGCAACATCAACGCCCAATGCATCGTTACCAACCCATGAGCTGCTGCGTGCTCGCTTAACTTCGCTGTGCTTGAATGGCAAGGCGTCAGTAATCCCAGAAAATGAAGTTGCCCACAGCACCATTGCCGGAAATATCGACAATAACTGCAGCAGCAATAATTGCAATAACAACTGCAGTTTGAATCCGTTCTTAAGCGGGTGCTCTTCGTTGAACAATGACAACCGCAGTTCCAGTTCGCACGAACGTTCAATTACAATCGACGAACAAGATCTGGATCAATCGATTATCAGCAGCTTGGGCTCAGACAATTACCACGGCTATAAACGTGAATCGGATCACAGGTAATTAATGCTACTTACCATATTTATTCAGGCACTTGAAAAGTTGGAAATTGCCGAAATTTCATCAAATTCCAAGAAATTCCTTTTTTTTCTTTTAATTTTTTTTTTACTCGTTTTTAATTTCACAACAACAATGAGTCAGAATTGCGAAGAAGATAAATAAGTAAATAAACGTCAGTCGATCCCAGTGATATGGAAATAACCTGTCAAGTTAGTTTTAGGTGTTAATCATAATTGTGAAATAAGTAGCACATAATTATGCAAACGTAACGCATCGTAACGTTGCCAACTGGCACGTACCAATCTAATATATGTACATATGTTGAGCAGTGCGAGAAAGATATTATAAAGGGTGATTTTTTAAGAGTTTGGTTTTTGAACATTTTTATTTGGATCGGTAAATCAATTCCTGCCATTTACTTTTTAAAGATAATTTCACTTAAATGTTGCCCGCGTCTACGCTTCAAGTGGTCCATTCTGATGGTCCAATTTTTCACACACTTCGGCCGGAATCTCACCAATGACGCATTGAATGTTGGCTTCCAAAGCAGCAATCGTATTTGGCTGGTCCCTATAGACAAGAGACTTAACATAGCCCCACAAAAAATAGTCTATCGGGGCCAATTCACACGATCTTGGTGGCCAATTGACTGCACCAAAACGTGAGATTAACTGCTCACCAAATTCGCCTCTCAATTGATGCATGATGCATGGTTTCGCGTGCAGTTTGGCATGTGACATGTGGCATCGACCTGTTGGAACCACATGTCGGCCTAGTCCAATTCTTGCATTTTCGGCAAAACAAAATGTCAGTTATCATCGAACGGTACCGGTACCTTTCTCCATTGGCCTTCATCGTCTTTGAAGAAGTACGGCCCAATGTTGCCGCCTGCCCATAAACCGCACCAAACAGGAAAATTTTCGTGATGCATTGGCAGCTGCTTAATTGCCTCTGGCTGGTCTTCACTCCAAATACGGCAATTCTGCTAATCCACATAAACTTTACTTACTTACTTCTAAAGGCACAACAGCCCGTGCAGGGCCTAGGCCGAGCTTTTCGAGCTTTTTCCACATAAACATTGAGCCAAAAATGAACATCGTCGCTGAAGACCATTTTGCTTGCGAATCACATTTTTCACAGAGCACGAATTTTGATAATAAATTTCAATAATTTGCAAACGTTGTTCAGTCTATTCATGATGAAATGGCAAACCAAACTGAGCATTTTTTGCTTTGACGCAGGTCAAGAATCACGCGTGATCTGTCAGAAATATAAACGTCAAAAACCAAGTAGCAAAAAAAATCACCCTTTATATTATACGCATAAGTTCTCACATACAGAGCAAGCTGTTGAAAGCGTTCGGATTAGCCAGTGAAATGAATAGGGTGAATGTACGAGCATGTATGCTCCCAGAAAAACTGAAGTGGCTTCAATTAGGTAAAGCTTAAAAACCTATTCGATACATTTACTCGTCGAATGCGGAATGCGCTCGCATTTTTTTTATTGTTTGGGTTGTATTTAAAGTATCTGCTGCTAATTTTTTTTCTTAATTTTGTTCAGTATGTACTTTTATAAATTTTATTTTGGTTTTTTTACGTTCACCATGAGCTTTGTTATATGCGGCATAAATATGTATAAAGTTAGTAGCTTTACGACTTCTCGCTGATAAGATTAAAATATGTGGTGCTCTCTTTTTATAACTTGCATACCGTTTTTTCTCCTTCTGTTGTTCTGCTGAAAATATCTTCATAGATAATCACAATAATTTTTTATAAATAATTTTTTCTCTTTTCGTTTAATTTTTCACAATAATTCAAAATCAATTGCCTTTTCATGGGTTTTAAACTGAAATGTAAAAAAATTGTGTTTTAAGTTCCAAATGGAAATTAATGAAAGCGATTGAAATTTAAATTGTAATTACGAATTCATAACAGCAATTGCAATAGAATAGAAATTTTTGTTTTTACCAACATTTATGTTACATTATGCTGGAGAAAATAATTCGAGCTGCGAACATCGACATCTCTGGCACTATCTTCTACAAGAGTGTCATGCTGCTAGCATACGCTGATGATATTGACATCATTGGCAAAAACGCTCGAGCAGTCAGTGCAGAATTCTCCAACCTGAAAAGGGAGACTCGTCGAGTGGGTCTAGTGATGAACGAGGACAAAACGAAATACCCTGTGTCAACAAACAAAGAGTCACGGCGTCTTGGACAAAATGTCACTGTTGACAATTATACTTTTGAAGCCGTCAAGGATTTCGTATATCTAGGATCCAGCATAATAACCAACAATAATGTCAGCCTTGAGATCAAGCGGAGACTAACTCTTGCCAATAGGTGTTACTACGGGCTCAGTAGGCAACTGAGAAGTAGAGCCCTCTCTCGACCGACGAAAATAACGCTCTATAAGTCCCTCATCCTTCCCGTCCTAATGTATGGCGCTGAGACGTGGACATTGACCATCAATGATGAGAGGCCGTTAGGAGGAAGATAATCCGTAAGATCTACGGTCCAGTATGCGTGGACGACGTGTATCGAATAAGATGGAACGATGGGCTGTATGAGCTGTACGCCGACACTGACATAGTCAAGCGTATAAAACTCCAGCGGCTTCGCTGGCTGGGTCATGTTGAGCGAATGGAAGAAAGCACTCCGGCTAGAAGGGTGTTTTATTCGAACCACGGTGGAGGAACACGCAGAAGGGGACGTCCTAATCTCCGTTGGAAAGACCAGGTGCAGGGCAACCTGACTGCACTTGGCCTTATCAACTGGCGCCAGCGCGCGCATAGCAGAGGCGACTGGCGAAGCTTTGTAGAGGCGGCCAAGATCAATCATCGGTTGTAAGTAGTGCCAGTTAAGTAAGTGAGTAAGTAAGTACATATTATATATGTATATCTAAATAAATGAATTTCAGTTAGTTTATTGGTAAATTCATTGAGTAGTTTCAATCATTCTCCCACGTACCTCCATGTGTAACTAATTCTTCCATTGATGAACTATTTCCGATGTAAATGGAGTTTTGTGGTACAATCACGGTTTCTGGAAACTTCCACACTTATTACTCGAAATTTCAAACCTCTACACTCATCTTTGTTTGACCTTTTTGAAGTGTTAAAGAACAATATTTGTGGAGCTATAAAAACTAGCTTTTTTTCATATTTTTTTGCAAATACTTTTTCCACTTGGGAATAACTCAAACCATTGGGAAGAACTCAAACCATTACCAGTTAAGGTGAATGTTTCATATAGGCAACAACGAGCATGAAGGGGTTAAGTGCATACATACATATTTACAAGTACATATGTATGTATGAATATAACAAGCGAAAAAAGTTAATACATAATTATCAGTGGGGTGTGTGGTTTTAAAGGGAAGTAATGAATTTGACCCAGATAAGAACCCATGAACTGTGTAGGTCTGTAGTTTGGGTACTTATGCGTATAATACATTTTCAATATTTGTTAATAATTACTTTATATTTCATACAAATTTTGTCAAGCTCATACACTTATGAGGCATTTATCAGTTTATATGAATCCCTCTACTGATTATAATCATATAAATATTCATGTTGTACAATCCGCGTGAGGATTAATTAAGGTTTGAGTGTAGCTCTTACGTTTGACTGTTGAAGAATAAGTAAGCTTTATTGCTGAAAAATTATGTTATATGTACTATATATGGGGTGCGCCATGTTTTATGTCGGTATGTGGATATTGAATAACTTAAAAAAAAAAACCCCGTTTCTCATAAATTTTTGCTGCGTTTTCCATCACTTTCTCGAGCATCTCGGGCGGAATATTTTGTGCCGAAATCATTTGGTTGCTTTTCAAATAACCCCACAAACAGAAGTCCGAAGCGGTCAAATCTGTAGATCTGGGTGGCCAGTCAATGTCGCCATTTTTAACACCTCACGTCCAGGGAATTTTCGTTGCAGAAACTGCATTGTTTGAACCGTCTAGAACTTTTTCACACATATATGGGCAGACATAATCAGCCCATCGACTCTTCTTCTCTAAAGAAAAATGACCAAATGATGGTTTTGGCGCAAACGTCGGCCCAAACAGTCACTTTTTGGTCAGGCAATGGTGTTTCATGGATCTCGTGTGGATTCTTCGTTCCGCAAATGCGGCAATTTAGCTTGTAAGCGGTGCCAGAGATTGTGAAATGGCCTATGTGGACGCTGTCTGTCGTCAACGTTCTTTGAGTCAATTGCACTTTATACGGACACAAATGCAAATCATGCTTCAAAATGCGCCGCAATGTGGTTCCACTGACGCCAAATGCTGAGCGCGGTGACGATTCGACACATGTGGGTTCTCGGCAACACTCTCTCTCCTCTCTCTTACCGCTTCAACCAGTTCATTGGAACGTCTTGCACGTTGATGAGCTATTTCTCGACGATCTCCCACTGTCTAGTGCTCAAAAAAATTCGACACCTAACGACGAATAGTCTTGTCAGACGGTGCTTGTTGGCCACGATATTTTCAACGATATGCCCGATGAGTTAACACAACTGAAAGACTATTTTCAATGTCCAACGTTACTATTTCGTGGTTAAAATTATACTCAATTGACATTTCAAAAACATTTTTACTCAAGTCAATCGGTTGATAAATGTTAAAATTATTCAACGTTTACATACCGACATAACAGATAGCGCACCCTGTGTAGTAAATATTATATATTGATTAATATTGATTTTTACAAAGGGCCTTGGCTTTGCAATGCTACGCCAGCATATTTGGCCAGCATGTGTTATTAGTTAAAAACAAAAGGTTCATATTTCAATAAAAAACAAGGTTCAATTAATTGTGTCCAAAATGCAATATGTAATTTTTGATAATGCAATTTTTATATTTGCCGCAATGCCAAGGTCATGTGATTGATTTACGTACATAGTTGCGGCCTTGGACTCGTACTTTGCCATTAAAGTACGATCATTCTCCTCCAGTGAAAAAAACTGAAAACACGCAACGCTGGACTTTGAATACACTTTGAGAGACTGGCGGCCCCGGTTGGGTTCGAACCATCAAATCAATGTTGCAGTGCATCGCAAGGGTCACATTGGCAACATCACCAAGGCATATACGCCAACATTATTGACCGTAATCGTTATTTCTTTTGGATTAAAGGTTCAGTAAAGAGCGTAAATTGAGCGCTGTTTGTTTCGTGCAGCGGACAAAACCTAAGCAAAGGGTTTTGCATTTAATAGTGTGCAAAAATTAAAAAAAATAAAACGTTAGGGCTGAATACACCATAAGCCAAGTTTATTGCCACTTTTTGCCTTCCTTTTACTTATCCTTTTCTCAGTTTTTAAACATATTACATACATACGAGTTCATATAGGGCAATTCATGCCAACAAAACCTATCTCATTTTTCTGATAAGATTGAAATTTAAATATCTTTTTATATTCTGTAAGAATAGCTTCTTTGATTGTTTTGAAATTTTTTTTTATAAAGCCGTTTATGAGATATGAATTTTCGAAAATTTCAAACTTTTTTTGTTTTTTAATTTTGTGTTTTTAAACGCACTTTTTGACAATGCATTGCAAAAAAAATACCGAAAGCTGTTTGAGTACAGTTTTTTTTTTCAGTTCTAAGGCGAAAATAGTGTTTTTAACCTGAGTGTATCGATGTATTTTTTTATTTAACTCTCATCAAAACTACTATCCCATAAAGTTTAAACCTAATCTCATCGTGGGCAATCGATACCTTATATTTTTTTTAATTTGTAAAATGAAAAAAAATCAATTTTATTTTCAAATTCTTTTAAAATATGTCCGAGTATCAGTATATCTATCTGTCTTGCTCTTCCAATGTCTCGAAACAGTCATGGCACCGTGACAACTAGGTGGCGCCCGCAGCAAATGTTGCCATGTTGTCTGCGACTAGAACACAATAAACGCGGCAACGACAAAATGACTTTAATTCTATTCTTATCAATTTGAAGTATATAGTACACTTCATTAGTTACAAGCAAAGTAGCAAATTGCCTAACTTCTCGGTAGAGAATTTGTTTTTTTTACATTCTGCTGCATGCCACAATAGAAATACGTATATTGATCATTGATACTATTCGCGTTTTAAAGATAGATTATGGCATTCATCATCGTCCTTCTAGGCAAGCAATTCGAAAGATATTTGAAGAAACTGGAACCGGCACGGATGTGGAAAGGCTTGTGTATCATCATGATATTCGCGCTGTGGAAAATATCGCTGCTGTAAGTGCAAGTATGGCCGAAGAACCGAATTTATCAATTCCCACTCGTTCTCAGCAATTGGGCCTATCCTACGGCTCATTATGGGCTGCGATTGAAGATTTTGACTTCGACTAAATGTGGTTCCAACAAGACGATTGAGTGCCATAAGCCACACAATCGATTTTGGGTGTATTGCCCGAGAAATTGACCGCAATTGGACTTATATATGTGGGGCTATGCAAAAGACCGTGTTTATGTGGATAAACTTCCAACTTTCTTTTTCTTTTCCTTTAATAGCTCAACAGCCCATCGGGGGGGCCTAAGCCGAGCTTTTCTTTTCTCAGACTTTTGGGCACTTAAAAGTGTAAAGTGTGTAAAAAAGTGGCCGAAAAATACCTCAAAAGGATTGATTGTCGTTGCAATGGATCTCGACGCGGCCATTTAAATGATTGATATTTCACACATAATGTCAAGCTCCCAATTTTATATTAAAAAAAAATTATTATAAAGTTAATTTTATTTACGTTTTCTTTTGGAACCACAAATTGGAAAACCCTGTATTTTGCAAAAAAAAAAAAAGGTCACATTTGAAAAACAGGATATCAATATTTCACAGAAAACATTTCAAAGGAATACAGAATATAAAAGGTGTTCAAGTTTCAGCCTAATCAAAAATGATTACATATGACGATTGCCACATATGTACTCGTAGGTATGTAATATTTGTTTGGTTATCGTCAATATGTATGTGTCAGTACATTGATTACATAATAGCTCAAAAAAATAAATCCTTTTCTTGGTTCAGCATCATTTGTCGCTATGATTTGTCGCCCGTCGGCACTGCGATTTTTTGTGTATTTTTCTAAACAAGGCGACTGTAAATTGAGTTTAATTTAATTTTCTTTTGTGCATATGTAAACCCGGTGTGAGAAAAATGCGTCAGTTGGTTCAGTTGGACAACTTAAATGTTATGGCCCTACATTCACAGCACTCTCTGACTTCTGCCGCTGTCGCTGCCGCTGCCGCAGCTCTGTTATGCTAAGTATCATTCCGTGCTCTTTATGCCAATTTCCGAGTTGTTCAGTTGTGCTGCATTGTGGTGTTTGTTGTTATTGCAGCATGGTGAGTGAAAAAAGTGATTGAGAAACAAATTGCCAACAAGTTATTCTTCTTCCTCTTCTTCTATTTAATAAAATAAAATTTGCTGTTCCACTTCAAAGTTTATTTGAGCATCGATTGGCAAGGAACTTTGTTTTTGTGTTTGCTGCGTCTCTCTTCTTTTTTTAACTCAGTTCATTGATATTTTATTGTGTGTTTGAGAATTACCCTCTTTTTATTTCTCTTCTTATAAGTTATTGAAGAACTTTTAAATTGAATTTTCGGCAACTCTGTTTTTGTCTCAATGAAATTTTAAATTAAAACGATATAAAATGTGAGATTATTGGACAAAAGTGAATATTGATAAACTCATGCTTGCTTATTCTTTTTTATTATTTTTAATACATACGATTTATCGGATTCAACAAAATTCTACTTTAAATGCAATTTTTCTCGTTTCACAATATTTACATATGAGCACATGTTATTTATTTAAAAATTAAATTTTTCATTTGAATAAACTTTTGAAATAACTTTAAATCAATACTTCAATACTTGACCACACTCTTCGACATATGTATGTACTCCCCTCTCACTCCTTCTCCCTCACTTTTCGGCAAACAACATCCACTCACCTGCCGACCTACGACATGATATTTACTCAATTTTGTTTCTATTTTGATTTCCCACTTGAAAAAATAAACAATTCATACCAATACCAAGCCTTGGTGTAAAAACAAAAACCTCTGCAATGGAAGTGCAAAATCCTGCATTCTAAATTTCCTGCCCCACAGCAATGCAAAAGAAAAGAACAAATTGCGAAAACAAAGAGAAACAAAATAGAGAAGGAATTTTTAAGCTTTTTATATGCAACTCACGTAATAATTTCTTATTTCTGCATTGCACTTCCGTTTCCGCAATGAGTTAGCCAGGCGAAAAATTGTACAGACTAAGTTAACTAAGTAGTAAAGGAAAACTCAGCATTTTCGCTTTCCGTCACAGGGATTTTGCAAAGCACAAAAATAAGATATCCACTATTTTCCGTCCGTTGGACCAATTTTGTTTGCGACTCAAACTGTTTCTCAAAGCAATGCAAGTAAAATTTAATAGAAAACTTACGGCACCTTTTCATTTGATAACTCGAGCACGCATCCCTTTTAGTCTCCAAGACGAAATTTAAATCCGGAAAAGGGCAAAATCGGTACTTCCTATGGAAGCTAAGTTCCTAAAGAGTGATATTGAAAAGAAAAATCTTATTGAATAAATCTACATCCCATAATATATAAAATATTCAAACTGCTATATCAAAGCAAATCGTGAAGAAGATTAAACCAAATTGTGTGCACATACGGAATGGATGGAAATATTTGGAATAAATTCAAGTATTATAATATTGATGATAACCACGCCTTCCTACTTTTAAATGCAGAGAGCTGTTTTATTTTGGAGGCTGTGTAGGATATCGAAAATAGCTTTAAACGCACACATGCATAAAATTGATTATTTTCCTGTTTTTTGTTTATGTTTTAAATATAATTTTTGAAGTGCAACTTCTCTTACGAGGGTACCAAATCATGGTGACGAATTTTTTTGGTCATAGAGACAAATATCAAAAAATACAACAAACTCGTTTCTTTCACTCTCTTTATTGAATAATAATATCGAATTGTGGGGAGTGAAACGTCGCAAACAAAGAGAGAGTAAATAAAATCCATTCCTGCAAGAACAACACGAATAGCGCTCTGTCTCTCTCTATCTCTTATTTATGAATTTGTTCTTAAGGAGTTTCTCGCAGAAACAACCCGACTAACAATAACAGTAAATTCCTCTGAAGTCAAACACTCGCTAATATGAACATTTTTCGTAGTCGACCGCGTGTATATGGGCACATGAAATGATATTGAGAAAGCGTTTGTTCATGTACTCTCTCATATTAAAAAGAAACGAAAGGAATTTCGTATAAGAATTCTACGTTGAAATTATTGCTATTTTTCATTTGAGTTAAATTTGCAAAAAGGTGCTTTTTTCATTGCATTGAGTCCATATAAAACGAAAAAAAAGGAACACATTGATGTATCAAAGTGAACAAGTTAGTTGGTCGTGACAAGTTTCACTTTACCTGCCAGTTCTTAAACTCTCACTTTTTTTTATTTATGCATGTGTAATGTTATAAAACTTTCTTGTCCAACTACGAAATTCTTTGTTTGTTTTATGAGGGGCTGTTTCGAATAGTATTAAATGGGCTTTACCTAATTCAATTAATTTGGTTTAATTTGTTGGTTTCTTTTTTCATATTTTAATTAAGTTTCACACATACACGCTATGTAATGCATATATATTTATTTTGGCCTGTTGAGCTTTTATGGCCTGTTTAGATAATCCTCACAATATTAACCACCAGACCAAGAAGGGAATCGAACACCCAACCACCCGGGTGAAAGTCTAGTACTCTACCTATTAGACTATCCAGGTTATCCGCTTAATTGCCATATTTTGGCAATTCTATTTTTTTCACTCCTTAAGTTTAAAAATCTTTTTTGCTTTTTGAAAATTTTGTTCAATTATTTTTGTTGCATTCTATTCTTAATTCCTCAAGGAAGTCGTGTGTCCCTCATTCATTTGCAAATTCCTTTGAATGGCAACAGTCCTACAAGTATACATACATATGTATATGGTATAGACGAGTTGTCTCCACGGTGGTGCAGACTACGTGATGCACATTCATTTCCCGCAGCATTCCTCACGAACAATTATACTGGTATATGCAATTACTCGCACGAACATGCTCACACACACACATTTACAGATAAATACAGGGTGTTTGAAAAAAGTCAACGTCGTCACTTGGAGGGCTAATAGGCCAGCTCATAACCAGACAAAAACAGAGAGGAATATTACCTTAGTAAGCTATTTTTAGTTTTTGAGATATTGCCATTTTTTCTTGGTTTTAATCTTTAAATATGGAATTGTGTAGCACTCAAAAATTGTGTCCATTTTCCCGAAATTCATGAAAGTCGTAAAATCTCAAAATAATATTTTTTAGCTCAGTCTATTTTTTGATATTCTGGTCAGTTATGGCTTTTAGAACACCCTGTATTCCTTATTTGACCCCGCTCCTTGCTTACCAACTCTGTCTTCAACTCCTTGCAAAATGTGCCACATGTTATAACACACAATTTTCCCCCACTGGAAAACGTCCGTCGCTTCCATGTCCACAAGCAAAGCTTTCGTAATCATTTCAGTGATTCTCCTCATTTCCCCTTATAACAAATACTTAATTACTACACCACCTGCAGCCGTTACTTTTTGTACTTTTTCATTGTTTCCGCTCAAATACTCATTTGTGCATATAATAAACTGTGGCAACCCTGACGTTCGGTATGCAAAAAGTAAAAAATATTATCTTGCTTTAATTGCAAAATTTGTTTACTTTGTTTCTTCGTCTGTATGTATGTATGTATGTATGTATGTATGTATGTATGTATGTATGTATGTATGTATGTATGTATGTATGTATGTATGTATGTATGTATGTATATTATGTAAATAAAATCTTTCCCAATGCGCATAAAAAATTGGGAAAATTTTCATTTGTTTTCACTGTTGCAATTTTCCCCATTATCATAACATTGAAACGAATAATAAATTTATGCAATTGTGTCATTCCCAGTGCCTAATTTATTTGTCTTTCGTTTTTATGTGCATAATATGGAGATAGTATTTTATTATTATTGCAATATATTAGCATATTAGTTACGTCGAATATTTTATGTATTGTGCAATATGCATTATAAGTATTATATACATATAACGTGAATAAGTAAATGCTAACATCACGTTCCTGTATTCTTTCATCTCAGGTTTTCATCACATTTATTTAAATAGTTTGTGTAAGGATTAATTTCCAATTAATTTCTGGTGAAAGTTGTGATATCAAATAGAAATTGACATTTTTATTTAATTATCGCATATGTACACAGTGTAATTAATTGAAATTCGAGTGTACTCGTCGGCAATAATTTATTATTGGGCACATTTCATTATGCTGTGCATATAAATTATTAAATATGTAAGTATTATTCGTTTCGTTATGCAAATTTTGACGTGATACACATGTTTCTCCTAATTATGCCTGTTCTCATATAACAAAAAACAATGCAAATGAGTATGTTAATTTCATCTGTGGATTGTTTAGAAAATTGTACATACTCGTATTCATGTACCATATACATGAATTCATAAACAACAATGAATTGAAATTATGTATGTATGTATGTATGTATGTATGTATGTTTGAATTATTAAGTTGAAATCTTTGAAGACAAGGACTTGCCATGATTTACATACTTACATACAATAACAGAATAACAGAACATTGATTGTCGGACAATCAAATAAGAACACTTTGTTCTGAAAGCAAAAACCTTAAAAAAATATTTCTCTAGACTTATGATAAATTTAAAAGGTATTTACTTTTATTCCATAAGTTTAATTTTTTCTTTAAACAAAAACAATATCAAAGTAATCCCCCCCGGCCCCAATACACTTGTGCCAACGTTTTTTCCAATTCTCGAAACAATTGTTAAAGTCAATTTCCGGAATTAGCCTTCAATGCGCTTAGCGATTCATGTTTAATGTCTTCAATTGACTCAAAACGGTCTGTTATATATGTTGGCAATACCAACCATTTTGGATTGTCAGTTTGTTTTGGACAGATAAAAAGGTTAGTCGTGTTTTGGTGTGCTCTTCGATTTTTTACTATTCCATTAAAAAATGGATCAAAGAAACTGTATTCAGTTTTGTGTAAAAAAATGAAATTAAATGCGCAAGGACATTTGAAATGTTGACTGTGGCCTTTGGCGAGTCTACTATGAGCAGAACACAAGTTCAATTGTGGTATAACCGGTTTAAGGAAGGCCGAGAAGATGTCAATGACGATGCTCGTCCTGGTCGCCCGAGCACGTCAACAACCGATTGACGCAGTGAAGAAAATCATTTTGGTTAATCGTCGAATCACTATCAGAGAGGTTGCTGATGATGTTGGTATATCGTACGGCTCATGCAAAGCAATTTTTACGGATGTTTTAGGCATTAAACGTGCGGCAGCGAAGATTGTTCCAAAATTGCTAAATTTTGAGCAAAAACAACGTCGCAACGTCGCTTGTGCGTAAGTTTTTGGCCAAAAACAAAACCGTTATCATACCTCAACCACCGTATTCACCGGACTTGGCCCCCGCTGACTTTTTCCTCTTCCCAAAACTGAAGACACCGATGAAAGGAAAGCGTTTTGCTACGATTGAGGCGATAAAAGAAAAATCGAAACAGGAGCTGTTGGCGATACCAAAAAGCGCGTTTCAGAAGTGTTTCGAGGATTGGAAAAAACGCTGGCATAAGTGTATTATATCTGAGGGGGATTACTTTGAAGGGGACAAGATAGTTGTTGATGAATAAATAAATACTTTCTGAAAAATAACGGTTATTTTTTTATCATACCTCGTACATAAAATCACATTTCAAAAGGACAAAAAACAAGAACACTTTAATTAAAGAAAAAAAAAAATTTATAAAATATTGATTCAAATTGTTCACTAATGCTAATATTTTGTCGAATAGCCTTTGTTAATTAAAACCGCCTTACACCTTCTAGGCATTGATTCCACCAGAGACGCGCAAGTAGCCTGGGGTACGGAATACCAAGCTCTTTGAATGCTTTGCCACAATTCGTCTTTGTTTTTAGCTCTGGTACTGCCAATCTTCTCTTTGACAATATTCCACAAGTTCTCGATTGGAATAAGGTCAGGAGATTGTGAAGGCCAGGTCATAACGGGAATTCCATTATGGGAAAACCAATTTCGCGCAATGATTGAGCTGTGCTTTGGGTCGTTATACTGTTGCATTTTCCATTTCAGGGGCACTTCCCATTCAACATAAGGATGCATCAACTCCTGAAGTATGTTTACGTAAAGAAATCTGTCCATTCTTTTCTTTTATCCAATACAGAGGGCCCACACCATACCAAGAGAAGTATCCCCATACCATGATGCTTCCATCTCCGTGCTTAAACGTCTTCCTAGTATATTTTGGACTCAATTCTGCATTTTTCGGGCGTCTAACCCAACGTTTGCCATCACTTCCAAGATCACATCACAAGATTCACCTTAGACCATTCACGTTAGACCATTTGTTTGCATTAATTGAACCATCCCACTCAATGTGCGCTTTAGCGAACTCTTTCGACACTTTCGATGTCTTTGTGTCAACATTGGTACTTTTCGTACTGTTCACCCACCATACAGTTTTTTTTCCACCAAACGTCTCCTTACTGATCGAGCACAAATTTGAACCCCTGACTCCTCTCTAATTGCGGCAGCTGTCTTAAATAGATCGCGTGCCTCCAAAATTTTTATGCGATTGTCATCTGCACTTGTATTTTTTCGGCGCCTCTCTTGCAATGAAATTTTTGAGGTAATAAAGATTGGTAGACAAATGTCGAGGATCTCCTAATAGTTTTAACTATTTGTCGGATGCTTTGTCCTTTATTTCGCAGTTTTTTCACCAATTAGCGCTCCTCCTTGCTACAGTGCTTTGCTCGACTCATCTTGCTTAAACATTACCGAATAGTTTACATTTAATTTGTTGAATTACCCTCAATGCTACCATTTAAATGCTTACCGTTACAAATTATAAACAAATTTAAGTTTTCTTTTTAAATATATATAAATTTTTTCGTCTGCTGTTCTTTTTTGATTGTCCGCCTTCGAATGCTTCGCGTCAACTTTTTTATTTGGGAATCCCAAAAAAATATTTAAATGTAGTGTTGCCACCTAGAAATTTATTAAGTATATACCATACCATTTTCTTCTCTATAAAAATTGTTTGCCATAAGCAGTCCGATAAAAAAGTGCAAGGTGTTGTCATTTTATTGTCCGACATATTACACACATACGAGTGCATGTGTATCCAAGGATGTAAGGTTTTTGTTTGTAATTTCTCAGCAAGACATATCCACAATAGTTCACACACAATTCACCAAGAAAACCCCAACCGACATCCTTTGCTGATTTTACCTTTATATATGGTCAGTTTGGAAGTACGCAAAGAAAAGCATTAAGAAAGTTCATTGGAATAGAAAAGAAGAATCGAATGGAATTTTGTGTTATTATTGCTTTTTCCTGTATGAATTGTTGGCGTTGCATCTCCTGCTGTGCACGTGTACAAGAAACACGCTTTCTTCTTGGGTTGTGTGAGTGTGTGCGTCTGCTCACGACTACATATGTATAAGCCTGAACTAAATGATTATGTGCAGGTATGTGCAGTGGCAACATGCTGCAATAAACTAAGTAGTTATACTCCCACTGTTGTGTGATTGTGGTGGCACTGTCACTGCTGCTACCCAATGTGTTGCCATAGAAATATTATACACAAATCTAATCGCTTTCATACTGTCATCTTGATGTATACCTACAGTTGTTGATTAATTTGACATTGTCATGCCAAATTTCAAAATTTCACAAATAAATCTAAAGGAAAAATTCACCAGCGACACAAATCTTTACAAACTGCTTGGTGGAGCTGATGATGACAATGGTGCTGGTTGGTTGCTGATGATGATGATGATGAATTGAATAATTATGATTGCCTTTTCGGGGCGACTGTTTGACTGGCGAAATTGCAGGTGGTGAAGTACGCTCGTGAATACATAAGTAGTTTTTTGTTTTGTAAAACTTTTCTAATTTTATGCACTTCTTTTGTCGTCTTTTCAAAACTTGTTTTTGAGTCAAAAAAAAAAACTTGAACTGTCTTCGTCTTGCCTGCTTGATTTTCTTTAGTGAAAACTAATTTTAAGAAATTAATTTAATTTCATTTAGCTTTTTCTTCTTCTATTTGCGCTGCTTCCTTTAGCTCAAACATGAAATTTTATCTAATTAAAATTTGAAGACATTTATTCGTTTTTCTTCTTATTTGAGTTGAGATGCTGGTGCTACTAGAAATCTCTAGTTTTTTTTTTTTCTTTTGTTAACTTGCAGTTAATGTAGCAGCAAAGTATTACAAAGTTTGTTAGGATAATTAGCTGGAGCGTATGTCCTAAATATGAAAGACTTTAGAAGGACATTAACGTTTCTTTAAAAAAGGGGGCTGAAGGAGGAGAATTATTCTTGATATCAAATTCGAGTGAAAATAATGACCGCTTTGGAAAATACACGCATTTTTCTTTTATAATTTCTGGAAATGTTAGAATGCACATTTAATTTTACTGAGGCCCCGTGGCTTGTGCAGACCACAATTATTTATGAAATTGGTCGCCAAAATGTTTGCAAGTGCATAATGAATTCAATGTCATGGGAATATTCTACAGCCGCTAAAGATTATCTCATCGCCATCATCACATAATTTAGAAGCTCAGTAAAAATATTAGCGCTAATAAATTAATGAGATTTTGCTCGTTTCTCGCTATGCCAATTAAGCAAACGAGCAAATAAACAAACAGAAACCGAAATTGAATTGTACACAATACAATCACATAAACGATCAGATCAGAAGAATAAATCTAAAAATGCTTATACTACTCGTGTTAAAGAACCTCGAGCGGATGAGGATAAAAAAAACACAAAATTGTTATTTTTCGTAGTGAGAATTAGTCTGTTTCTATATTTTAGTTTTAAACTTTTAATGGCACAATAGCCCAAGCAGGGCCTAGGCCGAGCTTTTCGAATCCATCCTTATATTTTTCCAATTTTATACCGAATCCGAACGGCAAAGTGAAAAGCTTTTCATAGGCAATTTGTACTCTTGCAATTTCGCCATTGCCTGCCAAGAGGTGGTGCCGTTTAGAAAATGTTTTTGAAGTTTACTTCTTTAGAATCGATTTTATATTTACGAGGGAGTAAAAGATGATCGTGGCAAAACGGAAATTGTCACAGAAATTGTCACGGAAATGGCCTCTATCAATCGATGAGGAACAAAATGAGGATTCATATGTATATTCACATAAATGATGGGCAGTAAGTACATAAGAATCCACTATGCGTCCATCAGTTTCTAATAAAAATAGACATTTCAAACAAAAATGTTTAGAAATTTCTAGAGCTGAAAGAATGAGCAAGTATACATAGTCTGCATAAACCAACGCGAGACACAAACAAATGGCGATTGTGTTACGATAAAATCTCCAATAAAAGTCAGACTTCACGAAATTCAGATTCTGCTATTGTGAAACAAAACCCAAAAACCTGCTGCAACGAGAGATCACGAGAATGCAGACGACTTCACAAGCAACTTGAGGCACAAAAGAATTCCAATTTCATTGAAAACAACTCGCGAAGACTAATGCGGAGAGACAGCATGAATGGCAAATGAGTTCATTAGAGCCAGTAATTGCATCAACACACATCTCATTGAGACCCGACGAAGGTCCTCAGATTATAAAGCACCAGTCAGTCATTGAGGTGACCGAATTACTAGTTTCTCAACAAGAGAGAAGTGCTGAAGATTTAATTGAAAATTTGCCTGAAAATCTTTCCTCCGAAATTTGCCAAGTTTCTGGTCAACCTCATAACTTTCACGAGTTCTCAGACCGTCACGTGGCAAATTTAACACCTGTTGAGATCATACAACCTGAATATTTTCATAATCATGATGATGATTATAATGATGATGATGGTAAGATTATAATTATAATGATGAGTCTGAATATTTTAATGGAGTTGATGATCTTGCAGAGGGCGTTGCATGCATTGGAAATGCAAACGATCGAAATGAAGATAATCCAGATGTAGCACATCTGGGATCAGCTTATAAACAATTTCAAAATATATTCGTTAAAAATTCCTTCGACCACGCCTGATAGACTCTGCATTTTACAAGATTACTAAACCCAACCTGCGATGGACTGCTACGCAGAGTGTCCGGGATTCAAATCTCGGCACAAGCAAAATCAAAAAGTAGAAATAAAAAAAAAAATTTATACACGGCACCACCTCTTGGCAGGCAATGGTAAACCTACAAGAGTAAAAATTGCCTATGCAAAGCTTTTCACAACGCCGTTCGGATTCGGCATTAAACTGTAGGTTTAAGCTTTTCACGTCGCCGTTCGAATCCGGCATAAAACTGTAGGTCCCTTCCATTCATGTACAAATATAACACGCACAAAAGGAGTGGATGCGAAAAGCTTGGCCGTTGGCGCTACATGCGGTCATAGTCGACACTGATAAACTGAAGTTCATTGTGGTAAAGGCATAACACTTGCCACAATGGCTGTCTATGTCTTTAGCGGTGTCCTGTGTGATTGCACTCCCTCTCCAATCTTCCTCCCACCTATTAATCTTCCTTCCATTCAACACAATGCTCTGCATTCATAGGGGTCCCGTGTGTTGAATGAATCAATAAAAAAAAAATTTCGCTTCCATTCCATTTATATACAAATATAAAACGCACAACATGAGTGGATGCGAAAAGCTCGGCTCCTCCATGGGCTGTTGTGCCATTAAAAGTAAAAAGTTAATCTAACTTGAAAATCCAAAACGCCAATATTCTAAAGATGTAAACTTCTGTAGGGCATCCCATTTTTATAATTTCTTTTATTTTTGTTAATTTTGTCTGTGCCGAGATTTGTACCGTGGACACTCTGCTTAGCAGAACAGCGCACTGTTCTCTACGACTACGTCAAGGCGACCATCATTATCAATCTCTATCAATTCTGTCATGTTGTTTGTTACATCGTGTTTATAGTATCTTATATGGAAGTGTTTTATCAGTTGTTTGTTATATGTTATATTTACTGTGACCAATTGTGTTTATTAGAAAGTGTTTATTATCAGTTGTTTATTTCTAATGTTTTGTTGGTCAATGTTCTTATCAATTGTCTATTGTATGGTATCTTTTATGTTTAGTAATTGTTTGTTTTGTTAGATTAAATGTTGTTTTGGTCAATGAGACTAATTTATGGAAATGTTATCATCTTTTTTTTTTGTCAATACTCAGTACACAAAAGAATAGGCAGTTGTAGTTGGATTATTGTAGGAACATCATAAATAAATACCGACACTAACACCAACGCAGCTCCAATACAATTTTATAATTTTATGTGCACATGGTCACCCTAAAGTCACCATGCATGTAATTAATTAATTTGCACTTTCCATGGGTAGTTAAATTGAATTGTAATTTCGGTGGAATTTTTTCATGGTTCATCCTTCATTGTTCATCATTAAAAGCTTTAATGCTCTCGATTTACGTACATATGTATGTAGGCAGTTGAAATTAATAATTGACATTTTTTTATTATTTTCAACCTCATACGGATTTTTAATTTATAATTTTTTGTTTGTGGTAAACTGGACGAGGCTCTACAAATACAAACAATCATAGTTAGGCATATGTATGTACCGTGTATGTACACATTCTGGGAAAAACGTGTTTTAAATAAATTAAGCTGATAATAAAGTGACAGTTGCTGTTTAAAACTTTACAGTGGAATGTACACTTGAAAAAACTCTTCAATTTGAATTACATTTTGTCTCTAAAATGATTTGTAATTCTCGATCGCAAAAGCCATCCGATATGCCTCGGGTGCTAACCAAAGTTGAAGTATTCTGCAAAGACTTGAAATGCTACTTGAATTCTCATTCTAAGTGCTGACATTCACATTGTATGAAATGCTCAAGGCATCTTAAACAATTTGCATCCCACTGTCGTCGTATACTTAAATTGTTACGCTCAATTTCAATAATCAAGCACAATGTCCATTCATCATACGTGTCGTCTAAACAGCAACAACAACAACAACAACAACAGCAAGAGCATTGCGAACGAATCTACATCAACTTTCAAGTGAATAAATTAATGAGATTTGAGGTACATAGCACTCGTTTAGCGCACCCTACACACATTTTTAAAATACGAAAATACAGGGTGTCCCGTATTAAGAGGACAATCCGCCGCCAGTCGAATCCTTGGGTCGAGAAACGAAAAAAATCGTACGGGTGGGGGGGGGGGGGGAGGAATCGAAAATGACCCAGTAAGGAGCTATACCTTAAAGTATACTAAAAATTTTCATTCAAAGATAACATCAGGTTTTTTTTTTTCGAGATATTCATGCTCGAACACAAAAGTTGACTTAAAAAAAACAAAAAAAATTAATTTTAAAGGGCTATAACTTCTTTATGGTTGATGTAATCGATTCATTGTATAAGAAATTAGATTTTGCGCGTTGAATTTACTTTTCAAAAATATGAATCTTACTTTCTTAGCTTTATTAGTTTGGAAGTTATACTGTAAAATGTGATGTTATCTTTGAATGAAAATTTTTAGTATACTTTAAGGTATATCTCCTTACTGGGTCATTTCCGACGATTTTTTTCGTTTCTCGACCCAAGGAATCGACTGGCGGCGGATTGTCCTCTGAATACGGGTCACCCTGTATAATAAAAAGAAACATAACCAGATATGGCCGTTACTAAGTGTATCGAATCACGAATCAAGCAACGACTGTTTACTTGATTTGGTGGACTTTGCTGTTTTGGTGGGTCGACTGGTAGTCTGCGCCCACAGCCAAATAACTAGTAGCACAATGGAAGCAAGTAGGTATGCACTTTGCTTGCTTGGTGCTGCAGTCTTAAAAGATTTCGTATTATTAAATCAAATAAACGAACACGGGCAGTGGTGGTGCTGATGGTGCTAATGGTGCTGATGGTGGTGGTGGTGGTTGGAGTCGAACCAGCCGAGCCGCCTCGACTATCACAGCACCATTACATTACAGAATGATTTGAATGAAAGGGTAAAAATTAAATTCTAAAATTGGAAAAAATTATTCACACGCCGCGTATTTGTGTGTTGTGTGTTGTGTGTTGTGTGTTTGCTCTACCGCAGTATGAGTTTAGGCCAACAGCTAAGCAGAAGTTGAATTGCTCAGCAGCAATTGGCACGCGAACAGTGAGCGTCTCGGCCTTTGTGTGCTATTTATTACATTCTCGTGTGTGACTTTGAGTGCGTGTGCCGTATCTCGCGGTGTATCAATGCAAAACAATATCGCAAAAGAATATCAATTAATTTAGCAACCTTGAATTTGTGTTTGTGACGTGATTGTGACGTGATGTGATGTGATGTGATAACAAAGCGTTGACAAAGTAACGTGACAAAAGAAAAGAACAAAAGTGTTATTTGTTGTTAATTTTGTGTTCATGATGTTTACGTAAATACAAATACAATTTGTAAAGAAAAATGTCTCCGTCACTCACCTTTCGAATCTCGTCTACACATTTGATATGCACTTCCAAAGTTACATTATTTACTATGTTTAACCGATATTCTTAGTCAATTATTATTATTGATATTTCCTCGCCAAAGTAATTGCTATAATTTTGTAAAATTTTCCTAATTTTTATTTGTGTACATTCAATTAAACTGTCCGTAAGTGGTAGAAAGAATATTTTATTGATGGCTTTTGATTTACTTTGTTGACGCTTTTCCCTTTTTGATTATTTTACGAAACTTTCATAAATTAATTCTCTTGCAAACACCAGAAGATTTTTCTATTTGTTTAAATAACATTTGCAAAATATTCTGAAAATGAATTTGTGTTTGACTTGAGTAAATATGGCTCAGAAGTTTCTGGAATCAATATTTGCATATAACTTAGTTGGATAGATAAACAATTTCTGGAAATATTTGCTTTAAAATCAATGTGGAAAATGAAAGCGAATACAATTGGAGAAAAATATGGCTTATTATCAAACTACAGCCAGAGAATTGAGTGTGGGTGACTGCGCTTTGAATTGTTAAGTAATTATCAACGGCGGCCCGGCCCTCCTCCTCCTCCTCCTCCTCCTCGTCAACTGCCCACGATATCGCCACAAATCTGAATTCTTTCTATTTTTACACGAAGTATTACAAATAAATAAGCTACCGTTAACTGGAATTAAGTCCTAATTAATCAATATTTTTTCGTTATAAGTAACTATAAATAAATACGCTGTTTATGGCACTTTCACTGCAAAAAGTTCCGAAAAGTAGCAACAACTTTTGCGGGAGTGTTAACAATTAAATCTACACACATAAATCTTTTGCTAGTGTCAGTGTTTATTACGTTAGTGCTCAACACTATGAAAAACCAACCTATATTTTATTATAAAAACACGGCAAACCCACACAGCAACAAATTTTACTATTTCTTTTCACAATCGACTTAAATTTCCATAAATAGCTGTCGAAGAAGAAGAAGATTAGAAGCTAGTTATGAAGCCTTGACATTCGTTGACGTTACATTGCATGCTTGCTTGGCAAACGTCAGTTGCAGCAATAGCAGCAAGCAGCAGCAAGCTGAATTGTAGTCTGCTCGTCTGCTAAAAGCGAGCAGCAATTGCACAATTGAAAATGAAATGCCACTTGCAACAGCAACGAATGCAACGAATGAGGAATTTGATATATGTATGATATGTATGGTGCGAGGAAACTGGCTACACTTAATATTTCTTATTTGCTATTTGTTATTTGTAGTTTATTTTAAGAAATTAAGCAGCTTAACTTTAAGCCATCAGTAACAGCTCCAAACCCGATAGAATGTCCACCTTTGAGTTACTCGCACTCGCATTCGTACAGATATGGTATAACTAGCGGACCCCATGCACGTTTCACCGTGCATAATTAGAAAAGTAATTCAAAGCAGTTTAAATTTAAAGTTTATATTTAAGTATTGTAAAACTCTGTGGTAAACCACATTTTTAGTTTTCTTATTATCTTGGCAATAAATGAATAATGCTGATGGTTTGCCTACACGTGAACAGGCTACGTATAATTGACCATGAGGAAATACTGGATATGCTAAGTTGATACCACAAATTTCCAAAGATTGAGCTTGCGCTTTATTAATGGAAATGATACACATTTGAATTTGAAAGGCAATCATCGAAATTCGTGGTGTTAACACGTCTTCACCTTTGAATTTTCCAATCAAAATAGTTGCTATAATATCATTGGCCATCAATTTTTTCACAGCAAGCCTCGTACCATTGCAAAGTTTCGGTTGATTCAAATTACGAAGCATAATAATAGTCGCACCGACTTTCAATTGAAGGTTATGCAGCGGTAATCCGGGTAAATTCAAAGAATTCAAAAATTCGTTAGGATAGTTAACCGCATCGTCTTCATAGCAGTAGCAGTATCAATAGATTTAAACGAAACTAAAACACCAGGTATTTTGGATTGCATAGCAAAATTTAATTCATTGACATGTTTATTCTTGGCTGCCAAAATGGCTCTTTCGCTTAACCAATTATGATTTTTGTAGTGCTGTACTATGTTGGGAAATGCACTGTCAATCAATTCTTCTTTCGATGGTGTAATTCTACAAAAGTTAATCGGCAACGTAATCAATCCAGTCTCATCAACTGGCATTGCACCATTTCCAATTGTCATCAATTGCTTTGAAAATTCAACAGCTGATGCATCATTTTCCAATTGAACACGAACATTTGTTGAAAGAAAAGATATTTTTACATGTCTCCACAAATACGATGGTTTCAAGCAGGCATGTAATAATCCATCGACAGGGGTTGATCTTGGTATAATTGGCAAAGTTTGCCGGAAATCTCCTGACAACAAAATTAATCCTGTCATTGTCCGTTCCAAGGCTTCAACTGATTTTTTGTGAGCCATGATGGCCTCATCCCAAACAATAAGTGCAACATGTTGCAACACTTTAGCCATTCCAGATGTGCTCCATATATTGCATGTAGGTGTTTCGATGATTTGCATATTCAAAGGCAACTTGAGTGCGGAATGTTGCTGCGATGCCAGAGGATGCAAGTGCCAATGCGATTCGATTTTAAGAACGTATTGTTGCTAAAAGCAATGATATTAAAAACGTTTTTCCTGAACCATCAGGAGCATCCAAAAAATGAAATCCATCACTTCCATCGTTAACAGCACGCATAATTGTTTCATATACTCTTTTTTTGCTGAACATTTAATTTCGGTACATTTGCTTGAACGTATGAATTCAAGGTATTCGAGTCAAATTGGTTTTCGCGTTCTAATTCTTGATTAAATATGTCATGCATGGATCGATTTGGTGCTGTCATTCCTAATTGTGCTAATGCTTTGTTTGCCATCATCAAACACAAATCTTCAATCATAATCAATGCCTCGTTATAAGTTTCCGGTGTAAAATCCATTTCAGGATTGGAATTGATTCGACGCACTCTACGTAAAATATCTTCCGACATGTAATTTTGATATTTTGTCCACAAATCAACTGGATTCGACGTAGTCAAAATAATTGCAAATACTTAGCAAACGAATTTGTAGAAGATGGACAGATACTGATGCATCTGCTAATGTGTCATCCCAATGCGTATCATGTTCCAATAGATCTAAACATTGACATGCTTCACGATATGTTGTACAAACATGTCTGTCACTTGTTCTTAACTGCTGAAATGATATTGATCCACGAAAATTAATCAATAACAGTCGTAAATAAAAGCATTCAGCATTATTAGGATGAGCAGTATAGTTCTAAAGAATAATTGAAAACAGATTTACATGGCCATCAACACGATTCCCTTGCTTACGACGTTGAAATTCTTTTTTTTTTTTTTTGAATTCCATGTAAAATACCTTGGTACTTCTGCATACAATAACGTTTTAGCAAATTCATTAGTTTGACACAACTTGAAAACTGCTGTCAATGTCGTTTCTGGTGGCGTTTCCGCTTTTTGCGCTGCATTCGCCGAGGTAAAATACACACGCTGTCCGTTTTCAAGATGAACAGCTAAATGCTGCACGATTGGGTAACGTTCATGTATGGAAAATGAAAAAATGCGCCACAACGCCTCGTTATTCAATTTCATCTGGTGTAATTTTGTTGACTAACCAAATGAGAATGTGTGCATGGGGCAATCCACGTTTCTGCCATTCAATTGAGTACAACCAGCAGCGCACTTCACCAAACATTTCTGCTTTTACCTATACAATGAAATTCATGAATAATAAAAAATCTAAAGAGATTCAATTCCAAATTATGCGCGGCTCGCTAATTTACACGTAACGATCGCGTTGTTTCGGAAAAAAACTGTCTCACTTGTGGAAAGATAAGCAAATTGCATTAAAACTTGTTACGAAACTTTTATTCCTTAGCCTACAACTACAAATCGCTTGCCAAACCAGAAACTTCTTCGGGAACTTGGACTTTTGTTTTGTCCTAAATCTTTCCTCAACTCCTGCTCATTCCTTTGCGGTGTAAAACTCTTGACCAGGCAAATGAGAAAATTTAGACAACACGTATAACACAGCAACGTCTATAACACAGCAATCGAATTTTTGGAAAAAATCTGTCTTCAACTTTTTAGCTCGACTCTGGGCTACCAAGTTCTTAGTAGCGTTCCTGTCGGGTACTGACTGCACTATGTATGTTTTAAGGCCCGCATCTTTTTTAATTTTACGAACTAAAAACTCACTGCAACTCGCTTTTTCCGCCAATTTTCGACTAGACAACGCTGGATTCTTCTCTAAGAGAGCAACGACTTTCTTCGCCTTTTGTGGAGACACGAAACCGCATTTCCTTCCAGTACCATATTTTCTAGCAACCGTTAAGTCTGTATTAAATTTTTTAAGAATCATCGAGTCAGTGTTTTGTGCAACTTTTGCCTTATTTGCAATGCTTTTCTGGCTCCACTGCGGATTTTCTCGAAATAATTCAACAACTAAATCGCGTCTTTCCACTTCCGATGCCATGACTCAACTGAAAGTCCACAAGTCAAAAAACATGTGATTTTCATGTATTTCATCAGAATTTCTCCAACGCAAAGCCTACTGTTTGAATTTTTTCATCCAGATGAAGAGTTTCAAAGCAGTGGTCCTTCAAAGTTATCCGATTTTTTCGATCTCACTCCTTACTTATGCATCTGCAAAACACGTTGATGTTATCCTTAAGTGAAAGTCCTAATTAACATGTTCAGTTATTTGGTTGAAACTTTAAATTCAGTTAATTCTACTCGCAAGTATTGCAAATGTTGCAATAGAATTACTAACATTTCTTGTGCGCATTTGATCTACCATAACATTTTTTTATAGTGCCCCCGTGTTTGTATAGAAAATTCGAATTAGTAAGTACGAATTATGAGAAAACTCTGCAAATTGAAAAGAAATCGTGGTAAAGTACGAATTAAATTCAATTTCATAAATATTGCATTAAAATAAATAGAGGAAAATGGGAAATGCATTTTCTAGTACCTACCATAAATGTATAAATATATGTATGTATGTACATATTTGCGCTGAAAGCTTTGAAGAAGTTAGCTTGGATGGAATTGGCATTTGCATTATACTGGTATACCTCCATACATACATACGAGTATGAATAGGATTGAGTATGGTTGGCAACACCACTTGCGCAAGTAAGAACATTTTGTAGGTAGTAAAAGTGCATACTTCAACTTGCATGTATAAAATATATTTAATAAATTCTTCAAAGAACTTTACCTTGATTTTAAGAAATTACGAAATTACTGCTTTTAGTAAGTAAGGATGTAGGAAACTGCATTTAAATGTGGAGCCTAAGAATCGGTTAAATTCCAAATACTAAAGAAAAGAACATGTTTTATAACCTAATCAGTTCAGAGAACCAGCCAATCGTATACAGAAATTATGGATTATATTTTGCTCGCATTGATTGCGAATTTACAAACAATATTTTCAAGATGTTATTATTAAGTAAGGAAATATTCATTCTTCGCAATCGTATTGACTGCCACAACCCTTTAAAGTTGGCTATTCAATTATAATATATGAATGCTCAGGATAAGGGAAGGGGCCTTAAGGGAAAGATATCCATCTTAAGACCCCTTATTTTCAAAACTTGCATTTACACATAAAGCTTAGTCCTCAAACTAAGACTAAATAGATTTGAAAAAACAATTTCGTACAAAATTTGTTCATAACAAAATAATAAAGATATCGAAATGGGCAGATATTACCATAATTATGTACATGATGAAAAATCTGTAATCTCATATTTTACAGATTATCGTTTCGCTTTATAAGTATGGTACATACATCACCCCACCCATCAAGTCGGTTTTTCCTGTTTTAGCTACAGCGAAACGGTTTATTTTTGCTTTAAAAACCAATAGCGTGGCTTCTATTAAAATGGCGAGATCGGGTGGAATCTCCTCCCTCCCTTTCTCTGTCTCTCTCCCCTCTTTAAGCCTAAGTTCAATTACCTTCGCTCGGTTATACTGGGCTCGCTTTTATTGAAGAAGTCCCCGTTTTCGATAAGGATCTCACCTCGATTGGGAATTATAATCGCAGATACATAAGCCAATAGCAGAACTGTTATTATTGGTTATTGATTCCTGTATTAATCCGTTTTCGATGTGTGGATGTGTGCCATCACATAACATATAGTCATGGTAATCGAAAAATCGTGTCCTGGCCGCGATATAGAAAGCATATACCCATGTAAGTATATGTATCTACATATATCTTTACCTATAGCCACGCAGCTATAAAATCCTTTAAATAAACTTTTCTCACTTCCGAAGCGAATGCACAACTCTGAAGAAGCATCTAGAGCGCTATGGTATATCTTCGATAATCTGCTTAATGTTTTTAATATCCATAAAATTGGCATTATTTAAGACATAACTTTTTGGCATTGCTGTTTGAAGTGGCCGCCGCGGCTGGTGTGTACATGGCGTAATTTGGAGGTCCAATTTTCACACACTCTTCGCAGTAAATCAGTTAACAGGTCATTGTCATTACTTACTTAGTTGGCACTACAACCGATGATCGGTCTTGACCGCCTCGATAAAACTTAGCCAGTCGCCTTCTTCCATTCATGGACCATAGATCTTACGAAGTATCTTCCTCTCATTATTGGTGGTCAAAATTCACGTCTCAGCGCCATACATTAGGACGGGCAGAATGAGGTACTTATAGAGTGTTATTTTCAACGGTTGAGAGAGGGCTCTGCTTCTCAATTTCCTACTGAGCCCATAGTAACATCTATTAGCAAGAGTTAGTCTCCGCTTTAACTAAACGCTGACATTATTGTTGCTGTTAATGCTGGATCCAAGATAAATGAAATCCTTCACGACTTCGAAAGTATACATAATTGTCAAAAGTGACAAGGTTTTCTCGTTTCGTTTTTTCTCGTTCACCACTAGACCCACCCGACGAGACTCCTTTTCCAAGTTGGAGAATGCTGCACCATCGCTCTGATGGACGATTATGAGCACCATAAAATGCGGAGTTAATGCCCGATGTGTTTTTCGAATTGAACCGTGTTTTTCAAAATAAATTTGAACCTTTTTCAAACGTTGCTCCGGAGTGAGTCTATTCATGATGAATTGCTGAGAACTATCAATTCGGCTGTCAGAGAAAACAGTGTTCCTAGTTTAAAGTTCTTCGCCTCTAAAAAAAACACCCTTATAAATAAATTACAATATACTCTATATAATATATTATAAATTTCGTTTATTCTTTACATATCATATGGAGACAGACGAGTAGTAGTTAATTTCTACTTTGGCACTGTCAGGATATTCTACTTTTTAGCAAGTGCACATGCTTATAAGTATAATAAACTTTCAATATTTTATTTTTCTGCCATAACAACACGTGAGCATTTGAATGTGAATATGTACATAGTTATGTAAATGTGCAAGTAATGTGAAAAAGTACTATGTAAGTATATCCTGGCAGGCAAAATGGCATTCAAATGCGTAGCAATTCTCCGTTTGATTGTGAACGTTTGATTTCTTCGCTTCATTTCACGGGTACTTTTCTTTAAGTGCAGACAATTCGAGCTGATTTCCTTAACGATTTTACCTAGTCCTGCCATAAGTTCTGTTGCAATTTGAATATAGTGTAAAAATTAAAGAAACGAGTTTTTTTAATATGTTGTAGATTTTATTTTGTTATTAAATTATAGTGTTTCTGAAAATCAACATCTTATTCAAAATGGTCGCCTCTCGCTTTAATGCACATCTTTAGACGATCAGGCCATTGGGCTATAGCAGCACGTATGGTTTCGATGGGTATTGATGACACTACTGAAATAACAGCTTTCTTAAGACTCTTCAAATTTCGGTGGCGAACTTTGCAGGCCACACCCTCTAGCTCTGACCAAAATTTAGAATCAAGGGGATTCAAATCTGGGCTTCCCGAGGGCCAATCGTCAGCACTAATAAAGGCTGGAATATTCTGACGTATCCACTCTTGAGTTGTTTTGGCTTTGTGTGCCGCTGCAGAGTCTTGTTGAAAGACTCAGTGCTCTCCGTTAAAAAATGTTACTGTCAAATCTTTCACCACGCGTTCCAAAAAATCTTTTGGTACACTTTTGCTCCAGTTTTAACACCCTTTTCGCAAAATGCAAGGAACTGACGCCTTTATGGGATACTCCCCACCAGACCATAACGGATGTTGGATGATGACCTCTCTGAACCCTTGGCACAATAAATTTAGCTTCTTCAGATGTTTTCGCATAGATTTAGTCGTTTTGCTTATTAAAAACTTCCTCCACCGTAAAAATTTTTTTTTCCATAAAAAGGATATTTTCATGACCGTTTCTTGCGTGCCACTGCAAAAGCTTCTTACATCTTTCCAATCGTATTTGTTTTAGCCGTGGAGTTAAAAGATAGCCTGTGCACCTGCGAAAGGCCTTAATGTGGAGGTCATCACGGATTAGTCGTGACATGGATCTGGACGACATATCCATTTCTCTAGCCACGATCTTTTGCTTTCTTAAGGGATTTCGGCGAATCAGATCCCACTCGTACGAACAACGCGAGGTCTACCACTTCTCAGCCTGTCTTCCACTTGAGACGATTCCAAGAAACGATCGATAGTACGATAAACAAGCATTTTCGATATTTCTTATTTTTTTTAGCAACGTGAATATTTGACTTGCGCTATTTCCGCGATGCGATTTTCGTTATTGCCCCACTCCATACTAATTACGCAAAATTTGAAACCAAACTGATTTGAATTTGTTTTGCAATAGAACATTGCGAATAATTTAAAATTTCAAAGCCTACTACTTTGAAAAGCTTGTAACAGAACTTATGGCAAGACTAGGTACATATAGTACATGCATATAATATATGTGTATGTACGTTTATGTAAATAAGTATGGTACATATATGTATGTAGAGATGTATTTCAATATACGAGTAGAGAAACAGTTTAAATGTGATTCGCATTCGTATTCTGCTTCTCTGACTAAGGCGATTGTGGCAATTAAAAAGATAAAAAGAAAATACGTGAACGAACAAATTTGATTTTGATATTCCTGCATATTCCTATGTATTTTGAATAAAGTAAGTAACTATCTATTCTGCGGTATTTTTATAAGTATGTATATAAACTTAAATGTCATCATTCTGTCCACAACATAAATATTTATGTATGTATGTATGTAGTACAGAATGGCAATAAGAACAGCAGCCACAGCAGCAACACAATAAAAAGTTACAAACTTACACACTTGTGATGCTTCTATCAAAGCGACAGCTGTCAGACGGTTCCTTCGCTATTATGTCCCACTACCTCGCTCCCCACTACCTCGTGAAATTTGCATTTAACTTAATTTCCATTAAGTGACAGCCAGTACAAATAACAAAAAATACATGAATAGCCTCGTGTGTGTTATCACTAACCATTCAAGTGTAGAAATTCGAGATAATAAAATATAAAAACAGATAAATGCGGGTGGAACTACATTGTGTCACCGCCTTCAGGGTGACGTGAAATAGACTAAAGTCGAGAGGCGTAGAGTAAGTACTCGATTTTGTTTAACACAACATGTTATTTATGTAAAGAATTGAATAGTTTTTTGAAATTTTGTTTCATTAGAACTTCGTGTATTCCAAATAAATACAAAAAAAAACTCTTCAAACTCTTAAGCGCCAATTTCAGACATACATAAAGCGATAGCATTTCTCTGATATGAGTCTTTCTGCCTCGCCAATCTCTTCTCGAAACATGTAATTATAAATTAAATATTGAATATTATCAACTGAAAGTTGCTTACAAATCGTATGTAAATTAAATATTGTCACTGTACAACACTTATCACTGAATCACTTATCTACGCAAGTGACACGATGCCATTGATTTATTAACCAAAGTTTTTTAGTTAAACAGATTGTGGCGGTTTTGTTTCTTATAAATTTACGTGCCTTTTTTGAAGCTAAGAGACTGTAGACTGCTTGATTAATCGGAGGCTCAGACTCCAAATTATATAGATCCGCTTGGGTATAGGCAGGGGCAGAGGCAGGGGCAGTTGCAGGGAAATGAGATTTTCTATTGAGTATTTTGGAGAGCAAAAAATACACCACTTACATATTTTAGTGTAAAAAATAGAAAATTTAACAGATTTTGGTGGGCATATTTAAATTTCCCTGAAAAATGTCCAGAGAGGTGTAAACACTACATCCAAAATGTGGTGTATAGCCAAATGGCCACTGAGAGATATTAACCTTACCTCAGTGGGTTTTTTTCAATGCCAATACACCACGTTTTGGTGTATTCACAGTTCTTGATTATTTTGGTGTACAATTGAAATAAGTACACCAACACTTATAACATTTTCTATTTTTTTCACCAACATTTTTAAGTGTGTTTTTTGTTCTCCAAAATAATTCAATTGGAATATAAGCTGTTTATTTTAGGAATATGTACACTAGTTTTTACGCTGCTTTGCCGAAATGATGAAACAATTCGATTTGATGGATTTCTTTTTAAATTTGTGGAGAACTTTGCGAGAGTTCAACGCAGGCGTTTTGTATCTTCTCAAAAGGTTTTGCCAATTTAAAGAATTCTTTCACATAGCAACATTAAAAACGAATAAGAGCAATTGCAGACATCAGAATGTAGATGCTATTGCTGTTTGTTGCTGCTGTTGATGTTATTGTTGCTGTTGTTGTTACCATTGCAACAGCAATAAAATACAAGATAAACGAGTCTTAAAGGATATCCGTTTCATGCTTGATATTTACTGACTGAGTTTTTATTGAAAAGAAAAGCTTTTCACTCCTTGTTTGTTTGTTTGTCCTCTTTTCACGCCAGCGCTCTTCATTGCTTACCTTATGCATAGAAGGATTCCGGTAAAGGGATAAAAGGATGCTGTTTTTACTGCTTCCAGCACATTTCACCAGCAGTAATGGTAAAAAAAAAACCACGCCGCTACTAGCAAAAAACACTCCTAATGAAGTGTAAAAGTTTTTAATTAATTTAAATGTTGACAAAGTTTTTATAATGAGGAGTACAACTTGGGTTCTTCTTTTTCTTCTTCTTCTTCTTATAATTGTTCTGCTTTTTATACTACAACTAAATACAGCAAGATGGTTTTTAAATTTTATATGTATGCAAATTGCTAAAGTGAAAAATTGCTACAATTCCATGCCAGAATCCTTGAGGAGTAGAAGCAAATAAGTATATTCAAATATGTACCTACATATGTATTTCATATAAGGAGTGAGATCGAAAAAATCGGATACATTTAAATTGTCCTAGCAGTGAAATCCCTTATGCAAATAAACAAATGTAAACCGTTTTGAAAAGAAAATTTAATGTCTGATAAAATGATCAATAAAACTAATTTGTTTGTTGTTTTTTACAGAATTCGGACAGCTTTTCCGGTATGCCTGCCATTAGCGTCTTTTCTCTCATTTCTGGGACTCTCTTGGCGGCAGCATTCCACTTATTTCTAAAGTCTTCCATGGATTTAGCTTCTTTGTTTGTTGCCTTTAATGTTCTTTTCACTGGAGCCCAATATCTCTCGATAGGCCGAAGTTGGGGGCAATTTGGTGGGTTGGCGATTTTTGGTACCAATTTGATGTTTTGGTCTTCGAACCATTTGAGGGTTACTTTACTGTAAAGGCAGGAAGCTAGATTAGGGCAAAAGAAAGTAGATACATTGTGCTTTCTAATGAAGGGCAGTAACCTCTTCTGGAGGCACTCCTTCACATAAATTTCGGCTTTAACAGGGCCACTTGTTACGAAACTTTTATTCCTTAGCCCACAACTACAAATCGCTTGCCATACCAGAAACTTCTTCGGGAACTTGGACTTTTGTTTTGTCCTAAACCTTTCCTCAACTCCTCCTCATTCCGTTGCGGTGTAAAACTCTTGACCAGGCAATTGAGAAAATATAGACAACACGTATAACACAGCAACGTCCATAACACAGCAATCGAATTTTTGGAAAAAATCTGTCTTCAACTTTTTAGCTTGTCTCTTAGCTACCAAGTTCTTAGTAGCGTTCCTGTCAGGTACTGACTGCACTTTGTATGTTTTAAGGCCCGCATCATTTTTAATTTTACGAACTAAAAACTCACTGCAACTCGATTTTTTCGCCAATTTTCGATTAGACAACGTTGGATTCTTCTCTAAGAGAGCAACGACTTTCTTCGTCTTTTGTGGAGACACGAAACCGCATTTCCTTCCAGAACCATATTTTCTAGCAACCGTTAAGTCTGTATTAAATTTTTTAAGAATCATCGATTCAGTGTTTTGTGCAACTTTCGCCTTATTTGCAATGGTTTTCTGGCCCCACTGCTGATTTTCTCGAAATAATTCAACAACTAAATCGCGTCTTTCCACTTCCACTTCCAATGCCATGACTCAACTGAAAGTTCACAAGTCAAAAAACATGTGATGTGTGTATTTCATCATAAAATGCGATCGGGAACAGCGTATGTTTGGTGGATTGCTAACTTCAGGACCGCGCAAATAAATCTGACGTTTAAACCGAAAACGAAAGTACGGAGAGCACACTACTCTGGAGCAAGCATATGTATCTATCCAGCAAGTACTATATACTCAGAGACCGATCAATTTTGTGTGTGTCGCATAGTTTAATTATTACTTTATTTTGATTTGCATTTTTTACAGACAAATATTTATTTTGTGAGTAATAAATTTGAATAATTTGAGTTATTAGAAACCTCTTGCATAACTATGGAAATATACCGAAAAAGTGCATTCGTCCTAAATCTCATAATTAGACATTTGAATAGGCATCCAGTACCTAATAGCCATAACACCTCAACTGCTCAGAAGTTGAGCTATCCTTTTCATTCATCCTTTGAAGGATCTTTATCAGTTGACTTAGTTAGTCTGGGTAGTTTCTGGGGAATTATTCAACCCGCAAATCTCTAATTAAATGATCAGTTTACGTTCTATTTTGCAAAATTGCTACTAAATCAGTTTATAGATTATGGTAATTCGTTTTCTAAAAATGTTTCAATTAAAAACAACAAAAGTCGTCATGCATTCGTGAACTTAATTAAATCAATAAAATTATTACGATGCAATTAAATGTTAAAAACTAATTAAATAAACTTTAACAAAATTAGCCAATTAAATAATGAAAAAAATACAAATAATTTCACAAAGCAATAAGAAAAAAACGATTTTCTAATTGAAAATTGAAAATTGGAAAAATAAAGCAATAAACTAAAGTGCTGCAAACAAAGGAAAGAAGTGAAATCAGTGAATAGGAAGGAATAATCACTAACCGACAGCTGAAACTGAAACAAATTCAACAATTTCATTAACAACAAAATATCGTTGGCATCATCCTCAACATGAACATTGATGAGAATCGCCACAGCTCGTATGCGCCCGAGCATTTGCTGGCCAGTGATGTTATCGTTA
The DNA here is from genome assembly GCA_958295655.1 of Palloptera scutellata. NCBI lineage: Eukaryota > Metazoa > Arthropoda > Insecta > Diptera > Pallopteridae > Palloptera > Palloptera scutellata. The sequence goes on along the minus strand of OY282449.1, from coordinate 153,876,528 downwards.
ATGGCATGATCACCGATATTTATGTAGCGCCAGATCCACCTGACTTCAGTATGGGTGTGCCAACAATGACGACAACCTCCGCTGCAACTGCTAACGACGAAGACGATGAAGTTGACCGCGGTAATATTGATGATGCTGTTGCCGAGATGAGTAAGCAGCGAAGGCAAAAACAACATTCTGCTTCATGCAATTTTCAAATAAAACGAAATTCTACTGAATTTAATAATAATATCGAATTACCACTGAGCAACAATGTCAATATCGATGGCTACGAAAGCAAGCAGCAGGTGGATGGTGCCTGTGCTGTTGGTGATGATGACGATGACGATGATGGCGATGGCGATGGCGATAATGATGATGAAGATTCCAATTTTAATGATATCTCGCATGCATCCAGTTTCGACGATGACTGTTTTGTTATCGATGCGCAAAATACGGCGCGAAATCAGTAAGTGAAGTGGAAATGTGGGACTCACTCCCCTGACGGAAACTCTTTATTAATCATTTTCTTTTACTGTTTTATACTCGTAATATGTTCATTTCAATCGTCCAGCATTAATATTGCTGCCAATTCATGCTGATACACTTTTGTGTGGGTTGTTACAACAGCATTGTAAATAAAATTCATTATTACATATTTCATATATTACTTGTTACTTTTGTTATCGTGAATGCTGTTGTTATGTTAAAGGTTCAAATCACAGCGTTGTCAATATTATTATGTCTACACCGAATGTTACAACAAATAAGTTCTAGTTATTGATGTGTCTGCAATAATTGCACTTATTAATTTTAATTGCTTCTGAGAAATTCCAATTGTAGCTTAATAACCACATTATGTAACGAAATGAAATATAGACTTGGCAAACATTAAATCAGATATACATACTACTGTGGGCAAAAGTTAGTAAGACTTTTTAATTTAAATTTCGCGCGGAAACCCATTCATCAAAATGTTATTTTTTTAAGGTTGGTATGACTGGCGGTGACATCTGTGCCAAATGTCACATCAAAATAATCATTAGTGTTTAGTATACGCTTGTCTTTCTGAAGTACAAAAAGTGCATTCGGCGATTTTCACAATGAGTGAAATTATTCAACAAAGAAGTTCCATTAAATTTCTGGTGCCGAAACGTTCAGAATGTTGCAAAAGGCCTTCGGTGATAATTGTATGTCGCGGGCAAGTGTTTTTGATTGGTACAAATTGTTCAAAGATGGTCGAGAACGACGAACGGCGTTGACGACGAACCACGTCCAGGACGGCCATCAACATCAACTGATGATCAACACGTCAATAAAATCAAGGAATTGGTGCTCGAGAATCGACGATTAACAGTCAGAGACTGATGCCTTACTGGCATCGTTGGAATATCGGAAGGATCAGTGAAAACCATTTTAGAACATCATTTGGGCCTAATAAGAGTGAATGCACGATTGGTTCCAAAATCACTGCATTGGTTTTACGAGACCATTTTGCCAAAAATTCGACTGATATCGTTCCACAACCACCCTACCACCCTATTCGCCTGACTAAGCACCGTGTGACTTTTGGCTATTTTCTAAACTCAAAAAACCGCTTCGTGGACACCGTTTTGAGTCAATTGAAGACATTAAACATGAATCGCTAAGCGCATTGAAGGCTATTCCGGAAATTGACTTTAACAACTGTTTCGAGAATTGGAAAAACCGTTGGCACAAGTGTATTGGGGCCGGGGTGGATTACTTTGAAGGGGACGAAATAGATTTTTAAGAATGAATAAAAAAATTTGAAATTATGAACAAAGTCTTACTAACTTTTGCCCACAGTAGTATGTACTCTCGAATGAAGAAAATTGCAGAAAAATTACAATACTTACTTTTTGTATAGCGCGAAGAAAGTTGAATATGGTAACACTACTACTAATTAATTGTTACCCTGTATTTATTCAATTTCTATCTAAAGCTTGCATTTAACAACATTGTCCTAGCGTTAGTTATACTTAGCAAATATTTGCATACCCTCGAATACTCTAGGAATGTGCCCCTTACTTCTCATCACTAAGCTAAGGATAACGTAGTAACGTAACGGCAGGATCTTCTCTGCCAACATTGCATATCCAGCATATTTATTTCAACAATTGCTTTTATTAATAGAAATTTTTAATTAATTTAACCAAATCGAAAGATAAATTTCATGCCAAACTTAATTGGACTTTGCGAAACAAATTTCAAATAATAACTCAACATTTTAAATGTAATTTGTAATTTGCTGTAATTTTTCAATGTTGACATTTTGCCGAATTTAACACGTAATGCCAAATAAAATATGTCAACTGCACAATTAGGAAATTAGGAAACCAAAAACACTCACTGAAACAAGAAAATATTAATTAAATTTATGAAATGATTTAAAAAAGAATTTTTTTTTTTTTTTTGGTAGGTAAATGCATAAAATAAATACCAATTATTTTATATTTAATGAATTTTAATGGTTAATTTAAAAATGTTTTCCAACAATTCTTATAAAATGAATTTTCGAAACACTAAAGCATCGAATTAAAATTATCTCGCTTCTGGTCGCTGATGGTGACGCCGGTGATGGGGGAGAATCTGATGGTTTTTACTAAATAAATTTATATTCGTACTTATTATAAAAATAGACCACAACATTTGTAGCATTCATATACATGCCATATGTATGTATGTATAATTGTCATCAAATGCAAATCTATTTTAAAAAATGGAGGGGAAAAAGTGAAATGCGAAAAGCTAAAAATACTGAAATGCATCAGAGCTGAAGAATTTTAGACAAAAACTAAGTAATCTTCTTTTAAATTGTTGACAAAACAATTGCGTTTGTTACACGAGGTTGCCACCACTGCCACCGCTGCCACCGACACCTGGCATCTTTTTTTTGATGTGAATTTGGCACCAGTTGACATCTCTTAATGACTACTAGGCAAACGTGAACAGCGAGAACAGCATTGCGGTCGTTTACATTTAGTTTTTGAGCATAGGTAAGGTGTAAGGTAAGGTGCAGCATACAGTGACACAAAAAAAGCAAAAGTATCAGAAATAGCGACCACACTTTTTGATTAAGGCTCCTGCTGGTGGTGGGGGCCGGTGGCTGGTGCTACTTTCAGTGGCTGGCGTCTGTGCGGATTTTAATGATTTGTTTTCTTTTTGACATTTTTTGCTTTTAGACATTCTTTGTTTGTTGATTTTCTCATTGGACTGTGGCCGAATATCGTTAATTTTATTGAATTTACAATCGCCACATTTACATTTGAGTGGCCGGCACTTTGGCCATAGTCAAGGTGAAGCAAGAGATTGATTTAATCGTTCAATTTTTTTTATATGTTTTGGCGCAAATTCAATGCATTTGAGCAATCAAGAATTTCTTGTTAGGTCTCATTCTCATTCAGTTTATTGATCGTTAATTTTAGTCACGAATAAGATTCATAATTTGGTATTTGATTTGACATTTATTAATTCATATGCGCAATATTCCCTAGGAAATGAGTCGGTAATGGGGAAATCTAAGGTGACTGCAATTAATTGATGTTGATTGGTTGACTAGACATTTATTTATATGTATGATGAAATGTGCCTTTGTAGAATATTTGTAGGTGAAACCTTCTGGCTCAATATACCATATTTGTCATTTGTCATGTTCAATCACAAAAAGTGCCGCGCACCCAAAAACTCTAAAGGATATGTGGAATAAAATGGCAACCGGAGTTGATTCACTACTCCACTTCTGTTGTTATACAAAAACTACATGTACTGGATTCACTTAATTGACAAAACACTTTCGGTCTTCAATTTTTTGAAGCGCCATTTCCTCGAGAATCAGCTATATAAAATTCCTGGCCATGTAGCTGCGAAAAGTCCGCTAAAACATAAGTTTCATCGTCCATTATGCAGCATTAAAATTTCTTGACAAAATCTCGGCTCAGCATTTTCGCTCGTTGTTTGGCGGTTTCATTCTTCACGGCGTTCCTATCCGGAACTTTTTGAACTTTGTACGTCCTCAGCCCAGCTTCCTTCTTAGTCCTGCGCATAAAAGATTCTGAGCAATCAGCCTTGCCCGCCTTCTCACAGTCATGTGGCCCCTTCTTTTTACCAGAACCTTTCTTCCGATCAATACGCAGTTCTCCCTTAAAACGTTTAAAAACGCGAGAAATGGTTTTAGGGTTAGCCCCTACTTCTTTGGCAATTTTTTTGAATGACCAGTGAGGTTGCTTTTGAAAAATTTTAATAATATTTTCTCGCACTTCCACTTTGTTTGCCATTTTCACGTTAAATAAATTTTTATTGTCTTTAACTGACACATAATATTTTCTGACATTTAATTCAAAGCTACTAAGATAACAATTTTTGATTTCGAATCTTTCAATAGCACAGTATGGGAAGAAATGTAACGGACAATGTTATTCGACGCAGTCGTTATTGTGAAAAATAGGAAACTTGTGAAAACAATAGTTGCATTTCCATTGAATTCCATACTGCTTACAATGTAGGTGCAAAATACTTTTTCGCCACTTTATTCGACAAAAAGAAGTTAGCTTAATGCAATTGCTGTTTTCTGTCTCAGTATAAAATTTCATTCATTCCTTTACATTGCTACAATAAACCTATTGCGGTAGTGGTCTTTTTTACCAATTTACATAATGCAAGGTGGGGTAAAAGTAAAACCATAATGTAAATTGTGGTGGTCGCTGAAGCGTAGCGGTAGTGCGTTGGCCTGTTACGCAGAGTGTCAGGGGTTCGAATCTCGTCGCAGGCAAAAAAAAAAGAAAAGAAAAATGCAACAACAACAAAATTAAGGGCACCACCTCTTGACAGGCAATGGCAAACCTACAAGAGTGAAAATTGCCTATGAAAAGCTTTTCACTTCGCCGCTCGGATTCGGCATTAAACTGTAGGTCCCTTCCATTCATGTACAAATATAACACGCACAACATGAGTGGATGCGAAAAGCTTGGCCTTTGGCGCTACATGCGGTCATAGTCGACACTGATCAACTGAAGTTCATTGTGGTAAAGGCATAGCACTTGCCACAATGGCTGCCTATCTCTTTATCGGTGTCCTGTGTGATCACATTCACTCTCTCATTCTCCCTCCTTCTTCCTCTCACCTATCAATCTTCCTTCCATTCAACACAATGCTCTGCATTCATAGGGGTACACCCTGTGTGTTGGCTTCAATTTTTGAAAAAGAAATTTTTCTAAAACTTTATTAGAAGGATTAAAATTGATGGCATTTAGTTGAAAAAATTATATCTGTCAAATGAGTCAAATGACCACCAACTCCTGAGTTGATGCGCATTTGTGCTCGTTTTACGTCATTTTGAATTGTTACTTGCAATACAACGGATTTCTTCTGTAATGTTGGCTTTCAACACTTTGCTAGGTTTTATGGGTTGTCGTGGTAAACGTGAGATTTTAAAGGAACCAAATTAGGAAGATCTGGCCGGCCAGGACAAATCGCCGAAAGGGGGGCACGGAAATTGGTGTTCCTAAATCCCCATGTATCGCTTCATTGCTTGTTGTCAACGAATTTTCTATTACTTAGTCTACAACATAAATGTCAAAGCACAGTGACATTCGACGCCATTTGTAAAAATGATGGCACACATTCATATTATGCCATTACGTTTGACACACCGTGTACTTATGTAAACATATCTAGGTATGTAATACCCTGCACATTTTTACGCGTTACCTTTTACTCTATATGGATTTACTGCCGTCCTTGCCTGTTCCTTTTTACGAGAACTATATCTAAATGTGCAATCAAATGCAATAAAAGTGAAGCTGCTGCTAAAGACTTAAATGTGTTGCAACAGAGACCAATCACATTTGATGTTAGTACGTTGTTAACAGAACACATATGTATGTATGTATTCGTATGTACCTACCAAAATCCCAAAAACCCTAGATTATCAGAAAAGATTACAAAATCGATTCGAGGTCCTACAAAAATGCTTCTGCTTCCGATATTTAGAATGCTTGGAATTATTTAAACTTGACTCCGAATCCGAAATCAATTATTAAAAGTTTTTGAGATATTTGAAGGATCGTTTGGGCACTACTATTTCTTTCTATATTTTAATGACACAACAGTCTATGGAGGCCCTAGGCCGAGCTGTTCGCATCCATTCATGTTGTGCGTGTTATATTGTGTGTGTACATGACCACCTATTACCATTACCTGTGTAACAGTCCAACGCACTTCCACTACGCCACAGCAGTAGGTACTACTACTTTTTCTTCATCTTTACTACTAGTATTACGAATTCATGCTTGGTGTGTGAGTTAAATTTGTACACGAATGGGAATGGGAGGCGAAGTGTATTGGCTGTTATTGCCAGCCAAGAGATGCGCCTTGTAGGAAAATTTATTTTTCCCCCTTCTGGATTATTTATTTAAACAACACCGAATGTCTCGTATTCGCATTGACCACGAGCTTCGCAGACGAGCTCCTCCTTGATAGTAACGCAATGTTACAGCGTTTCCGTTAAGGCGCATTCGTTAGCATTTCCTACTGAGCAACTTCTGAAAAGTCCATTATTGTGTGCGTGTGTCTTACACAAAATTAAATTGTCTTTTACAACCAAATGAAATTTGTTTTAAAAAGTAGCAGACTGTTTTGCTTGTTAAAAGCTAAACTTTTAAGAACCTACTTTGCTACATGTTTTTGTATTTTGTATTTTTTATTTTGAATTTTGTTTTTAATTGCTCTATGAATCTCCACAGCTACACATAGTGCATTATTTTGTGCGCCCGAAATGTAATTTGGCTACCATCCTCATTAAGATCGAAATCCGTGTGCACATGACAGCACCGGCAAAAAACATAAAATAAAGTAGAAAACTAAAATGCTTTTACGAACACATTTGCTGTGCTGTGCACCCTTAGAATAAGATAAGGGTAAGGGGATTTTTCATTCAATCTTGATATAGCGCGAGTGTATCATAGGCAATTTCTAATATACTATATAACTTGAAATTATGCCAAAATGTTACAGGAAATAAAAAAATACAAAATTTTCAATTTATCCTCCAACTCTTGGTAGAATTATCTTTGGTCTGGTTTTTTTTTTTTAAATGGTCAGCACACAGGGTGGTGTACCCCTATGAATGCAGAGCATTTCGCTCGGAACAAGTTAATATTAATGTTAACTAAATTTGCAAAAACAAAGAACCAGCAGAAGAGTCTTCGATAAATTTAAAGCTGTCAATTTGCAGAGATAATTTAATAATTCCAGTGTCGCGTTTACATATCCTCTGAACCTAAATTTGCTCATTTTATTCTATAGGAAATTGCTTTGTTAATTTCGCTTTTAATTTAAACGGAAAAACCTTCTTAAATTCACAATTTATTCGACTTCAAAAAAGAGCCACTTCCATTAACAGCGGCAAAGCATTTAAGTGATTGATTTCAAGTTGAATTTCAATTACCACAAAAACAGTCAAACGACAACAACAACCACAACGACGGCAACACCCAAAGCAACATACATACATACATATTTCAACCAACAAACAAGAATATAACAAGAAGGAATCCATCCTAGCCATTTTACTATTTCATGTTCTCCAGTTAAACTGAACTCTGAAGTCAATGTTGAAGAGAAAACGCTGAATGAAAGCAAACATAAAATGTGTTCTCTTGCGTGATTGAGTTGAAAGTGCGCTGGTTAAATTATAAGCTTTTGCACAAGTAAAGTGGCAGCCAGCTTGATAGCATTTTACTTATACATTAAGCAACAATTTGTCAATGAGGGGGCGGGGCTTTTCACAATGTAAATAGAAATTCGTTTGAACATTTCTACGATAACTTTCAATTTTCGAATGTTGTAAATTGTTTGAAATATGTTCACTTCCTAAGTAGTAAGCCCTCATTCTGCTCTCATCCCCACAGAGAATCGATATTTGGCGTGCAGCCAACAAATATAAACGATGTTTTTGTACAAATCTGAAGGGAAATTACAAATTTTTTAAAGTTTTGTAAACTTTAAGGATGAAGGGGGGGGGGGGGGGGGGAGGGGGAAAATTCATAATTTATTACATACATATATACTATATATTGTATATGTAGAGAATCCAATTACAGCTTTCCAGCCTTTAATAAATAATTGATTGAAAGAAGAATAAAGAGGAATTTTATAGGCAACAGAATTCATTTCCATGATTATGATGAGGAGCAATTTATTTAGTGAGGATTTATTCAGTTTAGTTTGTTTTTTTTTTTTTAATGGTTGTTTTGGTACGTGCTGTTTTTAAATGCAACGCAGTTTCTCCTTTCCGTTGTTTTACATTGAAATGCATTTTTACTTCGACGTGGAATAATCAATCAAAATTGTATTTCCTCGATAACCTTTTCACATTTGCATTTCTAAATATAGACACGACAACATGTTGAACATGCTGAACATGCTGCCACACACTCACCCATATTTATGTTTGTTTTTCCGTTTTGTAACGCTGCTCTCTTCAGTCTAATCTCTCTATTAAAAGGAAAAACGACAACTGGAGCGTCAGCAGCAGAGGCCGCAAGCATTTCGCAGCATGGTGCGCGTCAAAATAAAAGCACAATATATTTGTTTACTCAGTTTTACACGCGTGTGGCTACTGGGTTAAATTTAACGCAATTTTGTGTACGTAAATAACGTTAACACACAGGCCAACACTTGCATACACACTGCACACATACATATACACGTATATGTATGTCGCCCCGTTAAAAAGAAAAATGACGCGTGTGTTGTCGCCTTTTTTAAACTGTGAATCGTTTATTGTCAACATTTACATTTTTGCCTAAAAATATGCTATGCCTTTTAAATGTTCTTGCACGCACATAAAGCGTCAGAAGATTGTTTGTTGTTTGTCCTGTTCCCACATGGGACTCTACACTCTTTGCAGCTGCTTCTGCTGTCCAAAAATACACAATTATAATTTTAATAGACTTTTTTCTTTCTCTGATGATATCCTGCGCGCTTGAGCATAAACAAAACATGACTCTCGATTTATATTTTTTCGTTTTTGCGTTAATTAATTGCAAATTTGTGCAAAAATTAATTTGGTGGTTGGCAGCTACGGTAGGTAGTACAATATTTTCATATTGCGAGACCGGGGCGGGGCGTAAACTACATACTCGCATACTACAATATTAATTGAATTTATGATGATAATAAATGAGAAAATTAGAGAAATAATTAGTTAGTACGCAGATATCTACTACTTGCATGCACTGCACCTACTTGTGATACTTACATTAATAATGCCTCTTTGTGTATTAATACTTATAATTAATATTATATATGTTTTTTTTTGTGTGCATTTCAGAATTTTTGTTAATAGATCTTTGCATTTGGAGAATATTAAATTCTATGGCTTCGATATGGATTATACATTGGCAGGTGAATATTATTATATAATTAGTAAAAACTGAAGAAATTAGTAACACTTAAAAATGCATTTTCTTTTCCTTGCTCCTCACAGAGTACAAATCTCCCCAGTACGAACAACTTGGCTTTGACCTAGTTAAGGAGCGTCTTGTCAGCATGGGTTACCCCAAGGAAATTTGCCAATTCGATTATGATCCTCCGTTCCCAGTGCGTGGTCTCTGGTTCGATACATTGTATGGTAATTTGCTGAAAGTGGATGCCTATGGTAATATTTTGGTGTGTGTGCATGGTTTTGAATTTCTGAAACAGTAAGTTGTCTTTTTAAAATTACTTTCTATTGCCATACACATTATGCACATACATTATTTTATATTTTCTTCTGCTTTTTCTTCCTTTTGCAGCCACCAAGTTTACGAGTTGTATCCGAATAAATTCTTAAAATTAGATGAATCGCGCGTTTATGTCCTGAATACATTATTCAATTTGCCAGAGACGTATTTATTAGCTTGCCTTGTTGATTTCTTTACAAACAGTTCGGAATACACGAGGTAAGTTGGTGCAAAAGATATGGATTTATTGCGTATTATTATATTTAGTATAAGAATATTAGTTTTTAAGCTCACCCTACACACACATGAACCTACACTTAGCTATTACATTTTTTCAATTGTTAAAAACGTAGGGAAAAGTTGAAAATATGTAGTTAAAATGTTAGATAGCACTACTACTCTTGGCAGCGAAACTGCAACGAAACCTTTCCAGCAGCTAACTTCTGAGTCTTGCCTTGTTTCACTTTCCATAGTATTCTCTGCTATTTGGTACATTTTACAATTGGTAAATCTTTTCTTTAAGTATATAGGCGAGAACACTTAATTTGGAAGCGACCTTGAAATGGCCTAAATGTCGGCAATGATTGGTTGCCCAGTGTTTGTTACTACCTTTTTAACTTGCAGTAAAGCAACTATTGAAATAATTATTTATGTGTCTAAATTTGTTCCAATTAGTCTTGTGCAAAATATATAATTATTTTAAAAGATGCTAAAACAACGCAAAGGTTTCGTATTTCCAATTAATCTTCCTTTTTCTTTCTTTAAAATGTTTTTTTCTTATAAAAAAAATGATTTGAATTATTAAGTCAACAACAATCATTTTATTTATTTTCTGTTTTATTGTGCTTATTAGAATTAGTTGGAATCAGGAACAACACAGGTTTGTTGTTGCTTTGTTAGCTTCTTTGATTATTTGTTAAGAATCTCAAATATATTTCATAGAATTGCATGACAAATAATATTTATTTCATCTTCTCACTATAATTTATTCATACGTGCACAAATACATATATGAAATACATGTAAAATTATTTACCATACATAAAGGAATCATTTTTTTCGAAGAATATTTTTACCAGCAAATAAATCTTGTTGAAGTGTAAAATGTTTTAGTAGCAAATGTAAAATATTGAAATTCCTAATAGGGATGGTATTTTAAATAAAACTACAATTGAAATTACTTTGTAAATGTTTTACTGCATGTGTTTCTATGTTTTATTACATCTTGCGAACTGAAAGTTGTGGATTTCTGTTAAACCGTAAACATTACATTTTAATTGTTAAATATTTGGTATGGCATGTTATTTATTATACAATACTTCACATTTTAACTCGCGTGACTATTACATAAAACTGAACAGAACCTTACAACAAAAAACTGCTCAAAAGCAAAGAAGTTAGTGCGAATATTTATAATGAATTTGCTCAGATTCTAGTGCTAAGGTCGGTAGGTCGGTAAAAAGATAATTTTGATGAATTATCATATCCAAAAAAGATATTCAAAGAAAAGTTTATTTGCAACTAATCATAGTGTCTATTGCATCCATTGATTCCAGCTGGATCAATTATGTACAGTGTCGGACAATCAAATGAGAACACCTTGCACTATAAAACTTCCATTGATTTTTTTTTTTATCGGACTGCAATCGGTAAACTATTTGTATAGAGATGAAAATGGTATGGTATATACATTATAAATTTCTCGGTGACAACACTACATTTAAATATTTTTTGGCGATTCCCAAACAAAAAAGTTGAAGCGAAGGATTCGAAGGCAAACAATCAAAAAAGAACAGCAGACGAAAAAATTTATATGTTAAAAAGAAAACTTAAATTTGTTTATAATATGTACCGGTAAGCATTTAAATGGTAGCATTGAGGGTAATTCAAAAATTAAATGTAAGCTATTCCGTAATGTCACAGCAAAATGGGTTGAGCACAGCACTGCAGCAAGGAGGAGCGTGAAAGTTGGTGAAAAAACTGCGAAATGAGGGACAAAGCATCCGCCAAATAGCTAAAACTATTAGCAGTTCCTCGACATTTGTCTACCAATCTTTATTACCTCAAAAATTTCATTGCAAGAGTGGTAGGCCGGCGCCGCACAAGTGCAGATGACAATCGCAAAAAAATTTTGGCGGCACGCGATCCATTTAAGACAGCTGCCGCAATAAGAGCGGAGACAGGGGTTCAAATTTGTGCTCGATCAGTAAGGAGACGTTTGGTGGAAAAAAACTGTATGGGAGAACAGCACGAAAAGTACCAATGTTGACACAAAGACATCGAAAGTGTCGCATAGAGTTCTTGAGTGGGATGGTTCAATTAATGCAAAAAAAAGGGCCTAACGTATTATAGACAGACAAAAGCAAGGTGAATCTTGTTGGAAGTGATGGCAAACGTTGGGTTAGACGCCCGAAAAATGCAGAATTGAGCCCAAAATATACTAGGAAGACGTTTAAGCACGGAGATGGAAGCATCAAGGTATGGGGATGCTTCTCTTGGTATGGTGTGGGCCCTCTGTGTTAGGTAAAAGAAACGATGGACAGACATCCTTCAGGAGGTGATGCTTCCTTATGCTGAATGGGAAATGCCCCTGAAATGGCAAATGCAACAGGATAACGACCCAAAGCACACCTCAATCCTTGCGCGAGACTGGTTTTCCCATAATGGAATTCCCGTTATGGGCTGGCCTTCACAATCTCCTGACCTTAATCGAATCGAGAACTTGTGGAATATTGTCAAAGAGAAGATTGGCAGTACCAGAGCTAAAAACAAAGACGAATTGTGGCAAAGCATTCAAAGAGCGTTGTATTCCATACCCCAGGCTACTTGTGCGTCTGTGGTGGAATCAATGCCTAGAAGGTGTAAGGCGGTTTTAATTAACTAAGGCTATTCCACAAAATATTAGCATTAGTGAACAATTTGAGTCAATATTTTATAATTTTTTTTTTATAGAAGTGATTGATTTTTGATTTGTTTGCTTTGTCCTTTTGAAATGTGATTTTATGTATAACTTTAAAATTTCTTTTTTTACACTGAAATGATTTTGTTTTTGTTTTAAGAAGATTTTAAGAAAATTAAACTTATGGAATAAATGAATAAAAGTAAATACCTTTTAAATTTATCATAAGCCCAGAGAAATATTTTTTTAAGGTTTTTGGTGTCAGAACAAGGTGTTCTTATTTGATTGTCCAACACTGTATGTAGAATTAAGTATTAAATGTTTGTTGATTGTACTAAGTATTTAATGAATAAGATGGAAATATTAAAGTATTTAATTCATCTCCTGAACTAAATTCATATGTATTATTTCTCTTTCTATCTCTCCTTGTTACCTACCACAGTTTATACACTGTGTTCTTTTCGCTTCTCTTTAACCGTACCCGAATATGATTACCGAAATAAATATTCCAACCAATCATTTTCTGCTTGAACTCGGTACGAGTGCTTGCACTTATGAGAACAAATTGTTGTCCAAATATTTGTAAAATTAAAGTGAGCGCAAAATGCTCGCATTGCCAATTTTCGGAAAGCCCGTAAGTGGTGGAGTGGTAGAATGAGCGGCACCATACTCTTGCAACGAAACGAGACGCATACTTTCAGGCAACAGCCTGAAAGTATGCAGCAATAAATTTATCATATTGTTTGCTAACTTTGTTGAATTCTTATTTGTGGCAATAATTTTTAAATATTATGAGAAGGAAAAGTTGATGCCGTAAATTTCAAGTATGTGCAAGCAAACGCAAACTCAACACACACCAGCAAAGTAAACAATGTATTTGACACGGTGTATATTGAATTAAAAACATTTTTTTAATCGCCCTAAACAGAAAACGCCCTCTTGATTGAATTTCATTTGAATATTGAATTTATAGCTATTCTTTGGGCTTCGTGCTGCTCTTTTTGGAGTTAGCATCACCACTTTTTCGCTTTCCGGAAGACGGCAGATATTCATATTTCACTTGCGAATCTGATTCTCTTTTCGATTGTCGCTCATGCAGAAGGTGTCAACTGGCATTTTTTGCCGCACTGAATTTGAATTTGAATCTCCGCAGCAGAATTTTTGCTTCGCTGCGCTGCTATTTTGTTTGTCAAAATGCCACTGGCAGCATGGCGTAGCAGCTGCCTTGCATCCTGTTCCCGCTAAGAGATTAAAACGCTTTTCTACAATTGGAACTGCTGAACTTAATTCATGTGCTGCTGTATTTTCAATTCAATTTCTTAATTTTGTATTGCTTGAATTGCGTTTCAACGCCGACTCTATTTATTTTCCTTTTTCTTCTTTGTTTGATAATCGTACGCTTTAAATTAACTCCAAAAAACCCGAAACGAATTCAATAAGCTAGCCACGGAGAAGCTGAGTTGGCTGTCCCAGTCAATTCGCTGCCATAACGAACTGAAGTGAGTGTGAGAATAACGTGGCATTGCGCGAACATCGCTGTGATTTACCACTTGAGGCATAAATTAAGATTAAATTGGCGCGTCAATGTACGTAGCATATTGCCTAACTAATTGAGTTATGGTTCTTAGCATGTGACGTCCGACCATAAGATGAGGAACGACGCACAAATTGTCAACTATTGAAAGTAGTTAATTTATCATCAGGCGGTGTAAATATATATACGAGTATAATTATTTCATATTTTAAGGTTGTACATTATTGCAGCGCAACAGATGGAAAAAGTTCGTTTGAATTAATTAATTCAGTTGGAGCTGAACTTACAAGGTTGAACTTAGTTCAAATGGCAAACAATTTCAAATAATATTCCACAGAAAGGAGCTAGCTCGCTTGTATTGAATTGGTACGAAGTACATTATTAGGTATTATTAAAATCTCATAGTTTGGATGAATACGTTGAAGAAAGTATTTCATAGTTGCTACGAAAAGCTTAATTATATATGTACATGACCGTATTTATATGACCTTTAAAATATAATAAATGTATAATAATAATAATAATAATAATAATAATAATTTTCCATTCATTCACTGACTTTCCTGGTAAACAGTTTGCAAAAGCGTAAAATAGCTCATTGAAGTACTGAGAATTCGTGTAAAACTCTGCAAAGAGACTGTCGAGAATTTCAAAGCGGTTATTTTGACTGGCCGCTGACTGCACAAAATCATAACTTGCAAATTGAGGCGAAAATCCTTGTCAGCCGGACACATGTGAATATTGTCAGCGTGTCTTCTAGCTAGTTGTGTGTCGCCCGCCTTACCGCCAGAAGTGGTACCTTCCCAATTGCAAGCATACAAATGATTAGCCGTCTCGATGGACTGTGGAAGATGGAAGATTTTTGATAAACCCTAATACAAATAGCCTGTACCCGAATTCTCCCAGAATGAAAAATGTCAACCGAAATGCCTAAAATTTTCCTAAATAACGTAAATACGACTTTTGGCTGTGATCTATAAATTTCACCCCGTTTCCCTATGCGTGTCCAATTAACCCCCATGCGGAGAATTCGGGTTAATTACTACGTACATGTTGTATGAGCATGTCCCCATTGTGGCAGAGTACATAAAGTTGCGATAGTGACGATGATATATACACAATAAACTTTGCATAATCACCAACGAACATGTCCTTACCCTGGAATGCGAGTAGATGGCAAGGCAATTGTTGTTATTTGTGGACAGCTTCCTTGCTAAATGCAGTTACTAGTTACTCACCGTTACCAATTGAAATCCCACCATGCAAATCAATATCGATGAAATTACAAAATTCACTAATAATATCGAGGAAAAGAAATTTTCCAAAAGTGCTGAGAATCTGTAATGGAGAAACATCATCATTCAGCATCACTTACTGTATCGGCTATCACTTACTGTATTAGTTTACTGTGCATGTAGGCAATTTGATTTAAACGTCGAGTATACTCGCGCTGAAAATGTACAACGTTTCCCTCAGTCGCTTCAGTCATACGCTTGACAACTGTAGCATGCGCTTGGGGCATCAAATCATCAATGCTCTCATGTAGTATATGAAACTGTCCACAGGTGTAAGTGATGAGGAACCCGAAAAGGGAATCCTCGGCAAAAAGGGTCGTCACCACACAAATGCCCGCATATGCAGTAAAGAGATAAGTGAAGACATACGGCCAGCCATGGTGAGCATCATAGGGGAACAGCATTTTATAGGGAAAAGGCTTCTCCGGGGCATCCACTCCTATCAAGTAAAGTTCCACCAGTGGCAAAAAGCAGTACATGAGTATGAGGCACGAGAGTAACGTTGATATGATGCTAAACGTTTTCATATTCTTTTCACAATCACGTTCAATGCGCGGGTGGGTATTTCTGAGAATGAAAATACCACTGTCATGCATACATCTTTCTCTCTCTCTTTGTCTCTCTCTCTCTCTCTCTCCCTCTACATTGCATAAATACTATATATCACTTTCACTTACTTGACAATCCAAATTTCTTCCACAAATTTTTCAATGATATTTCGAAACTGTTGCTGATTCAAACGCAAGTGCAGCAAGCGGACAAAGTTCAATACGCCCATCAGAGTCGTGCAGCAATTTTCAGTTGTCATTATAATATCGCCGAATGTGTAAATTAAAAATGCCGTCTGATAAATTATTGTAATGCCCACGGACACAATCACATACCACGACCATGTGATGTAAAAATAGTTGAACAGACTCCTAGGGAAATATGAAGACGATTCGGGCTGCTGGTGTGCCGTCGTTGCTTTAACTGGCCACGAGCCATTCAGCCTCAGCCAAATACACTGCACTGGTAAACGGAAATGAAAATCTCTAGATGTTTTCGGATTGAACATTATTAATTCGGAATTTTCAGCTTTCTTCTGTAACACGTTCCTTACTTCTACTGCAGCAGTTCTAGTTTTGTCCTGCGTTGTGCACACGACTTTTATAGCTAAAGTTCAAGTAAACACAATATGCATATAAATACATACATACATACATACATACATACTTATAACTCGTTCCCCCTCCTCCTTGACACATAAAAATCATTTAAAATTCTCTTTCGTCTTTTATAGCAGAACCAAACATTTAATTAGAGATGAATAGAATTTGTGGTTTCCACATACCACAAAAATATCGGCAAAAAAGCCTAAAATTATAACATTGATAATATTAAGATATTAAGCAGGCAAGGCAACCTTGTTTATAAATTGAAGAGTTGGGAACATGGAAGAAGGATGAACGGTGTCATGGAAGAAGCTTTTCGACTATTTTTGATACCCTACACGCACTGTTTTGATCATGTAACAGTTGTTGGTAACGCCCACAATTAGGCGTCGTATAATGTAATTTAATATACTATAATATTATGTATACTTATATCGGCCGGCTAATCACACTGATCATTTCATTTCTGTCAGTGTACACGAGAGCTGGAGTAAAACTTAAACAACCTCAACCAAACTAATACAGACATTTATTATTGACCGGAAGAGGTTAAGTTCTGAAATGGGCAAAATAGGTCAAGTGGGCGTAGTACCTTCCATACAACTGACTTTTTTAAAGAGTAATATTGAAGGAAATTCTAAAGCCAATTAAACAAAACTCGAAACAAATCATTGAAATAGTCTCTTGAACAATTCTCGACAAAATTGGGCAATAGCCATGCCTACTTCCCGTACAAGGGAACTATTAAATGGTATACACAGTTGAAACAGCCTGTCTCCCATACAAGAACAATATGGTATAAGATAAACTACTGATATAAATACAGCAAAATTTGTTATAGTTAGGCTGATAAAAAACGGCAGAAACATTAATATTTAACCTACCAGTGGACGCAAGGAGGTGCTTTAGGGTATATAAAGTTCTGCCGCGCTCGAACTTAGCTTTCCGACTAGTCAGCTAATATCGGGTGTTTTTTTTAGAGGCGGAGAACTTTGAATTGAAATAGAACACAGAAATTGGCTTTATTTTAAAGATAATTTTTTGACATTAATGTTTGAATATGGTTTCGGGCAAGTGGACGCCGCAACTGGCGCGTACATTTTTACGACATTAAAGTGCTTGATTTACGAATAGGATTAGTTCAAGTCTAGAATTGTACATCAAATTTATTTTACTCTTCTCCTTTTATATTCGCTCCATTATATTCGGACTTAGGCTCGCACGACTTTCATCCCTTCAATTGTAAATGTATAATCAAAATTCTCCAGAGTGACAAGGATTCAGGATGGATTCAAATTCAATGCGGCAATTCGATTTTACATAATCAAGTCGTGTTTTTACGAATATTGACGTCATCGGTTTTTAAGATATGTATCAGTTTCCTCTTTAAGTGGTCGCTGTGGCGTAGTGGTAATGCGTTGGACTGCTACGCAGAGTGTCCGGGGTTCGAATCTCAGCACCTCTTGGCAAACAATGGCAAACCTACAAGAGTAAAAATTGCTATGAAAAGCTTTTCACTTCGCCGTTCGGATTCGGCATAAATCTGTAGGTCTCTTCCATTTATGTATAAAAATATAACACGCACAACATGAGTGGATGAGAAAAGCTCGGCCTAGGCCCTCCATGGGCTGTTGTGCCATTAAAAGTAAAGTAAATCAGTTTCCTCAGCTTCACGAACACCGAGATCTTAAAACTAACACTTACTTTACTCTTGAACGTGAGCTATTGATAAACAAGAGGTGGTGCTGTGCAGAAAATCTCAAATTGAGGTTGCCCTCAATAGCAATCCAACCGCACATAGTAACCACAAACTTCTTCTACCATTGGAAATTAAGTAAATGATATATGTCATATACAAGGTGAGACAAAAGTAATATCATAAAATAAATTGGCTGCCCTTTTGTTAGAAATGATAAAAATTGGGCTCTGTTTTCACGGAAACTTTATTTAAAGCTGTAAATTTTATGACACAGGCAAATTGAAAAAGTAAAAAAACTATTTTTCTACACAGCACCACCTCTTGGTAGGCAATGGGAAACCTACAATAGTAAAAATTGCCTATGAGAAGGGTTTCACTTCGCCGTGAGGGTCCCTATCACTCATATTCGAATATAACACACACAACATGAATGGATGGGAAAAGCTCGGCCTCGGTCCTCCATGAGCTGTTTTGCCATTAAAAGAAGAAAGAAGAATGCGTTCGGATTCGGCATAAAAATGAGGGTCCCTTTCACTCATGTTCGAATATAACACACACAACATTAATGGATGCTAAAAGCTCGGCCTCGGTCCTCCATAAGCTGTTTTGCCATTAAAAGAAGAAAGAAGAAATTTTATGAAAAAGTGATATCGATTGAATGACCACCACATTCTGAGTTTATGGACATTTGTTCTCGTTTTACGGAATTTTGAATTATTTTCGCAAAACGTCTGATTTCTTCTTCAATGTCGACTCTCATCATTTGCATCGTTTGTGGTTTGTTGTGGTAAATGTGAGATTTTAAAAATCCCCCAAGAAAGAAGTCTGGCGCCGTCAGATCTGGCGATTTGGCCGGCAAGTTCAAGTCGCCAAACCGGAATTTCTTGTTTCCCTATCTCCATCGTTGCTCGAGCTCTATTGCGCCGGTCAACTGATTCTCTATCTGCCTACAACAACTTTTAGCCCACCTTGTATAATATTATTTAGTGATTGGCACCATCCAACTAAATTAGTCCTTCCTCCCTGCCTCCTACAATGTGTTGGCTACATCTTTGCGAAATACGCACTCATTAATAAATAATTTCAGAGAATCAATGTATTTATTTTGTGGCTTCGTTGTTTTAATTTGATGTGTGTTGAGTTGATGTGATATGTAAAGACATGTGCAACATGTGGGCATACTTCTTAATTGAAAGTGTATGTTCATATCAATTAGATGATCAGCCGTTTACCTCACATACTCTCGCATTACAATTGCATGACAATTAACTAGCAATTTGAACGTAATGAAATGGTACGGAAATCTGTTTAAAAATGATTAAAGGTTTAAGCACTTACGATATTATGCACTAAAAATTTGGGTACTAAAAATCATACTATATGTATTACAGTACGAGTAAGGTTGCGAAAAGCTAGGATGATTGTGCCAGCTTCAAAACTTCATTTAAGCTGAAGGAATTTTATAAAAAATTGAGATGCACTTAGGAGTGTCTGGTGTGACTTCAAACATTAAAAATCCTGAACCTTCTGCTATTTAAGATCGTTTATTTACCGAATTTTCTCTCGGTTCTCCTCGTTTTATGATTGTGGTCACTCACATTTTTCAGTCGTTTCTTAACTGCTTAAGTTTCCTGACAACAGCCCACTTCAAATAATGAATGCCGCAAATAATGAAACAAAAAGAGTTGGAATTCATATTTTGAGTAATGTAACATTATTTTATAACGTTCCATTGGCAAAGGCAACGGATTATTTGATAGAAGTTCATAAAAAGTAAGGGTATGGTATTTCACATCCTGCTTCTATTTGAAATAATTTGGTGTAGTCGAAAACTGAGTTTTGTTTTTGTTCATTTAATTATTTCATGTAATTGCAAAAATATTATATTTTAATATGTTTTGCATATTGTATGGTATTTCTGGTGTTCAAAATTGCTTTCAATTGAAAATGAAATCGAAATGAAATCAATTCAAATGAAAGTGCTATTAATGTTTCATGTTTCTTTGAGTGTGGTTTCTCTTACACTTTTGCAAATTTAAGTATTACAATATATACTCTATTTTTCGTTTAATAGCAGAGACAGAACGGGCGTCAAAGCAGGTGAACTCTTCATGTCCTACAAGTCGATTTTCCAGGATGTTCGTCGTGCCGTCGACTGGGTTCATTTGCAGGGCGATTTGAAAAAGAAAACCACTGAGGTATTTATTTATACTGTAGTCCTGATTGCTCACCCGCATCACCCGCATCCACATATCCGTTTACTATTGATTGTCTTTATTTCTGTAATTAGAATCTCGATTACTACGTGAAGAAAGATGCACGCCTACCCATGGTTCTCTCCCGTATACGGGAGTCGGGAGCTAAAGTATTCTTGCTGACAAACAGTGATTACAATTTCACCGATAAAATAATGAATTTCCTCTTCGATTTTCCGCATGGTGCCGCACCGGAAGAACCGCACCGCAATTGGAAAACTTATTTCGATGTGATTGTGGTCGACGCACGCAAGCCGCTGTTCTTTGGCGAGGGCACCATTTTACGGCAGGTGGACACCACAACGGGCGCCTTGAAAATCGGCACGCACATTGGGCCGCTGCAGCAGGGGCAAGTCTATTCGGGCGGCTCGTGCGAAGTCTTTACATCGTTCATCAATGCCAAGGGCAAAGACGTTCTCTACATTGGTGATCATATATTTGGTGATATTTTAAAATCGAAGAAAATACGCGGTTGGCGCACATTCTTGATTGTTCCCGAACTGGTGCAGGAGTTGCATGTGTGGACCGATAAATGTCAATTCTTTGCTGAGCTGCAGAACTTGGATATAATGTTGGGTGATATGTACAAGTAAGTGTGGCCTGTGACATGTGACCTGTGACCTGTGGTCTATGGCCTGTGGCCTGTGGCCCTACCACGACTGTTAAAATAGTTGACTCGAAATTAATTTTGTTGTTGTTCATTTTGCTGTTTAGAAATCTAGATTCGAGTACCATGGAGAAGCCGGACATTTCAAAAGTACGCAACTCTATACGTGATGTCACGCATAAAATGGATTTGGCTTATGGTCTAATGGGTTCGCTCTTCCGTTCCGGCTCACGGCAGACATTCTTCTCCAGCCAAGTGGTCAGATATGCCGATTTGTATGCGGCCACCTTCCTCAATCTCATCTACTATCCATTCTCGTACATGTTCCGTGCACCGGCAATGTTGCTGCCACACGAGTCGACCGTGACACACGAGCAACGCTTCCAAATGGAAGCACCGATGATACAGCGATCACGATCCAAAAATGATAGCACAGCGGCAGCAATTAGTGCAGCGCCAGCAGCAGTAGCAGCAGCAGCAGAAGCCACAAGTGCACCACTGACAGATATTTCATTTTGTAAATGCAATGATGTTGATAGCAGCGAAGCGAACTCAGCTGGCGGCATCAAGCTAAAGACGGCAGCGGCGGATGTGAGCCCCGAGCAGAAACTAGCCGAAGGAATGGTGGTAAGCTGCACAGTGACAATGAATACGCAATTGCTTGTACCAGATTTTAATTTAATTCCATTTACAGAACCTGAGTACATCTGGCGTGCCACATACGCGCCCCTCAACTCCACGCACAGTTACACATACACACGACGAGGATTACTCCGAAGAGGAATCGGATCCAAACAACAGAAACGATCAGTGTTGCCATTGCGATAAGGACCAGGACACCGATGACAATTGAGAGGCGCCTTCGCCGTCAACACCAATCGAAATCAATAACGTTCCAACGGTCGAAGCAGGGAGTAGCAGGAGGAGGAGGAAAGTTGTGCAGAATTGAGGAATTTGCGCGCTGGCTGTGTAGTGTTCAAATAATAATGAACTTTTTGAGATTTTGTATTTGACGATGATTTTAATAATTGATTTTTCCCTTTAATGATATTTTAAATGTTTTTCATATGTACATATATACCTACAATTTACATATTATTATTTCTCTTTGTTAAGATCAAGCAAAACCAATTGTTTTAAGCTAAATTCTTCTATGTATGTATATGTATGTTCAAAAACAATTAACAAACAAGTGAACGATACCAAAATTTTAATAACAAAATAAACTAGTAATTCATAATTCGTTATTCTCTTCATTCATGTGAACACAAATTCACTTTGTGGCACAGAGCTTCAATGAGGAAGTGGCGAATCAAGCAAAAGAATCATTTCAAATCTTTCCCTATTCCGGAATCTTATTTTAATGGATAATAAATTTGCGAATTTGCGTATTTGCTTACACGTTTACTGTTTCTGTCTGTATCTATATTCTTCGCCGTACTTCTTAGATTGTTGCGGAGACTCTAGCCTTAAAGCAGTTCATTGATAAATGATAAATATTTAAATACAAATTTGTAGTGAATGTACAATATGCACATAAAAAATACATAAATATATAAATTGTTACTATAAATTGAAAGATTTTTTCCTTGATTTATTGCATTAAAAATTAAGAACTATTAACATTGTTTTACATATGGTTTATTTGAATTGAAAGAAATTACCTCAACTTCGACTTAATTTTCAAAAGAGTTGAGCTGATTAAATCTGAGTATGGAAGTGGCGTAGTAAACCCGCATCTTATTTGAAAATCATATAGCTTCTGTATCTAAGGTGAAGGGTTAATACAGCCTAAGTCGACTTAAGACGGAAATATATTTTCGTCATATATTTTTTAGAGTCTTCACAAATATTGCTATATTCACAAATGTTGCCCAGCAAAACAACACGCTTAAGCGGCTTTTCCTTCTAAGCCCATATCGCACATTGATTGCCATACCGACACTATGGTACATTGAATTGCGATTATCTGTCGAACGTCTTTGGAAGTCTACAAAGATCAGGTACAGTATCGCCGGTATAATCCGACTTGCTCTTTTTCAAGATTTGATGTTAGTTTGGTTAAGAATTATAGGCTGACAACATGTGGTATGACCTTTTTAAGCATGCAAAGCAATGTAATCTCTCGGCTGTTTGTTTCTGCCTGCCAAATCTCTTTTTCTTGGAATCTAAGACGATACAATTACATAATCTTGGAGCTCGTACCTATTCCTAGTTCCTGCTAAATCTCCTCTAAAGTGAAAACCCCAAAATTTAAGCAAGCATAGCCGAAAATAAAGCCACTTATCTCCTACTGTATTGAAGTATGTAGTAGTACTGAGTTCAGTTGAATGACTTTTTACTAAATATTACTAAGTATGAGCCGTAGTCTTACCACAGCGTGTCTTACTTTGCAGACACTGCCGTAGTATCTGTAGATTGGAAAAACATTCCAAAATGATTTTTATTCAAAGAATTTACTTATTTTTTTTTTTTTTTGTTTTTTTTATTAAATTTCACTTATTGCTAAATTTTATAACATATCAAATTCTTCAACTTTCTTAATTCTTGATGATATTTGTATCACACTTTAGCTCATTATAAATGAGCTCATTAATGTTGGGATTCTTCAGTTCAGTAACGAATTCAGTAGCATCATCCTGTAAATAAACCGAATATCAATTAATCAATGAGCAGTGAAATTGTTAAGCCAAATGGAAGTTGGCATCCAGCAGGTCCCGGACTGAGCACATCGACCCTACATTTCAACTTACATCAAAGATAACATTCTTCTCGTCCTTCTTGTATTCCCCGAATAGCGTAAAAACATCAGACAATTTTCCTGGTTTTCCGAATTTCGTCGAAAGCGAAATGAACAAATGTTTAATGGTCTCCTGTTCCACCGGGGTCATATTATCGCGAATGAATACACCGGTAGGTAGATTTACCTCCCAGTTGCAGGTGAGGAATTCGGTGACAGGCTTCGTCTCCATATTGGGGCAAACCAGTTGCTTGTTCTTGTGCTGCTCCAATTCCTTGGCGTGCACAATCATCAGATTCTTTTCAGTGGATGGTGTTGTTTGGCAGACATTAGAGCCACGACGCTTATTCATGAAAAGGGCAGCTTGCCGTGCGCGTTCATTTGTATTATCATAGTTGCTGCAATAAGTACTTACGTTAGTAATTCTTTTAGACCGCGAAATGTATCGAGCAACTTACATTGGCAAAGTTTGGACATTCTTGCTGGCGCTCGGTTCCACCACAGCAACATAAACATTATCAATGGCATACGACTCATATACAATTGGTTTCAGCTTATCATCTCTTGCCTCTTTGTAGTTGTTGGCACGTACTGCAACCAAATCGGCCTTACCCTCCTTGACAGCCTTTACGCAGTCCTTCTCTTGCACGCACTCCATTTCGGGGCGAATGTCACGTGAGTACGCAGCCCGACGCATTGTATTGCACTTACTCATTTCTGTATCGGTCTGAACGCACATTCTGAAAGGTTTAAAGGTTGCGGTAGAGGAGCTCTTTAAATCACACTTGCACCGCATTTGCACTCACTTCATCTTTCTGATGGCACTCCCATCACGTTCGATCACATCCTTGTAGCCGGCGCGTTCCAAGTATGTCTTTGGTTCGACCGCCTCTGGTTTGCTATGGTAGACAGCATGCTCATTGATCAGCAAGTGGGAGGCAGATTCCTTATTCTCAGCATGCAGACCATTTTCAAAGAACTTCTCCAAACGTGTTTGAAGCCTGTGCAATTTGTCGTTACCTGTGACAGTTTCTGCGTTTGAAATATAACCAGTCCAGGGACGTTGAGCCCAAGAGCAGGCCGGACCAGTAATGGGGCGTCTAGTGCCATCTTCGCAGAGATACTCAAATTCGGAAGGATCACCTTCGGCTTTGGTGCCAGGAGCCAACTGAAAGCATAAAATGGTCGGTAAATTAACAACGAAATGCCCCGACCTTGCTGCTCAACTTACACCAAAGTATTTCTTAATAAATTGGACTTTGGTGAAGGCCACCTCGCCCTTGCCCTTGTCGAGACAACGTATAGCACCATCATAACCAGAGAATTTGTCCGGATAATTACATTGTTCGGGTTTTTCACACAAAGCACAAAGGTTCGAATATTTCTTTTCTGTAAAAAAAATAATTTATTACTGAGAAAACTCCAGTGCAATTGATCGATCGGCAAACATACTCAAAACACGATCGGTTTCCGGATAGTCCGAATAAGTGCCCACCAAGCACGATTGCGTGAAGAACTCTGATAAAGCCTTCAGCTCACGTTCCGTGGCGGTGAGCTCAGGATCCAGGGAAACTTTGAGAATTTGGGTGTTCTTCAATTTGGTCACTGGGATCTGTAAAAAGTTTTTAACATACAAAAAATCAATAATGGTCAACGATTCAAATTCTACGTTAGAAATCACTTGAATTTAATACCATATTCAAACTCACCTTGAATCCAACATTGCGTCCGAAGCCAGTATGGCAAGATTTCGCACCACGCAATTCCTTCAAACTGTTGATGTTCGAGTTCTTCTTCACCAGAATGATGCCCTCGTAGCGGAAATCAGCTGCAAAAGAAACAAGCAACGCAAATAAGTTTCCTGTTTTCACTCCAGCTCAATGCCACACACTTACCATCCTTGTCTTCAGTGGTTCGAATTTCAGAGATGACACGGTAATCCTCATTTTTTGTATGGTACGCCACATACATATCCTCAGGTTCAGTTGCCAAAACATCAGCCTTGCGTTCGTTTATCATATCCAAACAATCGATACGATCACGCCCTGCTACACACTGCATTTGTATGCCCGCCTCGGAAGGATCCTTCAGCAAATTGAGACAGTCCTGATAGTATTTTTGAGGCACGCACATTCGATCTGGATTAATTTTTTATGTAATATTAAGAATAGATTCATCGAAACCTTGCTTCGCTGCTGCAGCTGCTTCGCTGTTGCTGCTGCTGCTGCTGCGGTTGCTGTTGCTATACTTACAAACTTGTTCCTCAGCCATCGTCGTCAAAGCGAGGCAGGCGCCCAACAGCGCAGCTACCAATGAAACTCTAGAGTAGTTCATAGCTATGTTGTAGTATAAGTTATCGTCTTGAAGTCACTTGCAATCACCAACTAGCCCAAATGCTCAACTCAACTGCCGTTTGCATCGTGGCCCGTTTCTTTATATACCCACAGTCATACGCTCAGACCACCGGCGACTTACGCGCACTCGTACTCGTACTCGTACTCGTTTGTACCCATCCCAGTCGTAATCGTAGTTGCCGTCTCGTAGACGTCGTCTTCGATGTCGGGAATCACCAATTGATTATTATGTTTGTTTGCTTTTTCGCAGCTTTTTTTTGCTTTGTGGGTGTATAGGTTAAATTTATATTTTTAGTTTCGCGATTTTTTCATAGCATCGATTCGTGACATCGTCGTTGCATTCTTCATTGCATTTCTTCACCACCCAATTGCAGTTGCAGCGATTTCTTTGTCCAGATTTAAAACAGGTTTTTCAATACATCAACACTAACACTACCTAATCTATAATTATTGCACTTTTATATTCATTGTCATCATTATTATCGTCACAATCAACCGCAACATTATTATCAGTTTACAAATATAATTTTTTAATATTATTCAATTTTGTTTTCTTTTTGCGATCATCAAGTTGAACTTTCGATACACACAAAGTTGCGCGTCCCTGCAGTGCAGCCAACTACCGCAAAAACCAGTTAATTAGCTAACTCAAAAACAACACAACTACATAATTCATTCCTCGATCTCGTTTACACGCAACATACTGGTTTTTTATTCCGCCGGCTATATTCTATCCTCGATAACTAACTTGAGCTAGGTAGCTAGTTGAAATAGATAGTATGTTCTGCTATATGGCCAAACTAGTACAACAAAATATAATAAAACAATTTTATATTTTCGGATTTTATTATTGTATGAATAAGTTTCATATTTCAGTTACATATACATAGTAGAAATAGTTTTCATGTAAGCAAACAAAAAACTGTAGGTCCCTTCCATTCATGTACAAATATAACACGCACAACATGATATGGATACGAAAAGCTCGGCCTAGGCCCTCCATGAGCTGTTGTGCCATTAAAAGTAAAGTAAGTTAACAAAAATAAAGCGAAGATTCAAAAAAGCAGACTGCTTCTTCTATCGTCCTAGAGCCGTTATTCCAAAAAATTCATATAAGTGAGAGATCAAGCGGAGACTAACTCTTGCCAACAGGTGTTACTACGGGCTCAGTAGGCAATTGAGAAGTAGAGCCCTCTCTCGACCGACGAAAATAACGCTTTATAAGTCCCTCATCCTTCCCGTCCTAATGTATGGTGCAGAGACGTGGACTTTGACCATCAATGATGAGAGGCTGTTAGGAGCGTTCGAGAGGAAGATACTCCGTAAGATCTACGGGCCAATATGCGTGGACGACGTGTATCGTGTATTAAGATGGAGCGATGAGCTGTACGCCGACACTGACATAGTCAAGCGTATAAAACTCCAGCGGCTTCGCTGGCTGGGTCATGTTGAGCGAATGGAAGAAAGCGCTCCGACTAGAAGGGTTTTTTATTCGAACCACGGTGGAGGAACACGCAAAAGGGGACGTCCTAATCTCCGTTGGAAAGACCAGGTGCAGGGCAACCTGACTGCACTTGGCCTTGTCAACTGGCCTTCATATGTAATTTTTACTCTTGTGGGTTTGTCGTTGCCTGCCAAGAGGTGGTGCTGTTTTTTTCTACTTTTTGAGATTCGAAGCCCGGACACTCTGCATAACAGTCCAACATAAGTGAAAAATATTATTATGAAAATTTATGAGAATAATATTTTCATGGAATAGTATTGTATTATCGAAAGAAGTTCTTTGTTGTTGCAAAGTGACTCATCCTGTATCAGTTTTGAGCTACAACATCTTAACTGGCTCGTTTTTTGCTGCAGGGATAATAGTGAAATATATTATTGCTCGTACATTCATACACCGGCCGGCAAAAATGATGGCATAATAAACTGTGCTTAGCAGATGTTCACAGTTTAGACACAGTATAAAGTGAATTTATCCTCACCTTACAGTTCAACTTTGCGTACTTTTCCTTACATGTCTTGTCCGTGAGCAGATTTCTATATTCGTTAATGTACATATTGTATGGTAATATAAAAGCCACATATATACTCTGGTACGATAGCAACCGGGACAATTACTGAGCAAATGGTCTGCCATCTTACTTTACTTTACTTTTAATGGCACAACAGCCCATGGAGGGCCTAGGCCGAGCTTTTCGCATCTACTCATGTTGTGCCTGTTATATTTGTACATGAATGGAAGGGACCTACAGTTTTTTTATGCCGAATCCGAACGGCGAAGTGAAAAGCTTTTCATAGCAATTTTTACTCTAGGGGGTTTGCCATTGCCTGCCAAGAGGTGGTGCCGTGTAGAAAAATTATTTTTTCTACTTTTTGATTTTGCCTGTGCCGAGATTCGAACCCCGGACACTCTGCGCAGCAGTCCAACGCACTACCACTACGCCACAGCAACCATCTCTTTACGCTATTCCTCCAGGCAGCAAGCAGTACGGTATCTCAGATAATCTAACCTGAATTTGCTGAACTATAACCAATGCATGCAATGGTTTCTTTTACATGGAAACAGGGAATTGAAGCCTAATAGTTTTTACATACCATAAGTATGCAAGTATTTCTAAATATTTTAGGTCTTGTATATCTACGTCTATTGTTACGTAATCAATTTATAGATGAAAAGTCGATGTTCGCAGAATATCTGGAAATATTCCTTCTTTCTTTTCTTTCTTTCTTTTTTCTTTAATTGGCACAACAGCCTATGGAGAACCTAGGCTGAGCTTTTCCCATCCACTCATGTTGTACGTGTTATATTTTTATACATTAATGGAAGAGACCTACAGATTTATGCCGAATCCGAAAGGCGAAGTGAAAAGCTTTTCTTAAGCAATTTTTACTTTTTTTTCGTACATTTTGATTTTGCCTGTGCCGAAATTCGAACCCCAGACACTCTGCGTAACAACCCAAAGAACTACCACTACGCCACAGCAACCACTATATACATTGCTACATTCAACGAAAATATAGACTACGTAAATGTTCTATGTCCATTGAAATAATTCAAAGTACTATATTGTAATTAATTTTTAAAGGTGATATTGTGATCGCGACGGAAATAAGCTTTCCGTTCGCTATGTAACTTACGCGGAATGAAATATGAACTGACAGTCCTGGCTGTGGATCGTTTGGGAGATTTTGTTGCTGTGGTACAAATTCTATACTTAAATTTGTCAATGCAGACTGTGTGACTCTGGCGTAATGAGCAGAAACCAAATCTGCCCAAAATATTCTTAAGTATTATACTAATTGATACATTTTTTAAGTACAGGAAGACATTTATCAATGTAAGTATTAGCTTTAGTTTACAGCTAAGCCCGATTTTATGAACACAGGGTCGCTGATGCCACGTTCACTTATCGCCCGCCACAATAAAAGTTTTTTGGGGAACTTTGTTCTGATAACGGTAGTTACATATATTATTAGTGGTCGCTGTGGCGTAGTGGTAATGTGTTGGACTGCTATGCAGAGTGCCGGAGGTTCGAATCTCGGCACAGGCAAAATCAAAAAAAAAAAAAGGAGAAAAAAATTATTTTTCTACACGGCACCACCTCTTGGCAGGCAATGGCAAACCCCCAAGAGTAAAAATTGCTATGAAAAGCTTATCACTTGCCGTTCGGATTCGGCATTAAACTTCCCTTCAATTCATGTACAAATATAACACGCACAACATGAGTGGATGCGAAAAGGTCGGCCTAGGCCCTCCATGGGCTGTTGTGCCATTAAAAGTAAAGTAAGTAAAGTAAGTTACATATATTATTAGGTGGTTTATTAAGTGCAGCAAACAAATTTTGTGACAGAGCAAGAAGCCTATGTTTAATGACCCACAATTTCTGCCTTCAACTTAGCCTGAGCTTGGCTGCTCTGCAAATCATGAGCAAAACATGGTTTGCCAGTCTTAAAAGTCTTAACCCTGCTGTTAGGTTAGAAGAAACTTACGAATGTTAGGTTAGGGGACCATTTGGTCCATACTGCAATTTTCATACAAAATTACAATTTAATCTTATTCTTCGTATCTATTTTGGTTCAATACAATAAAATTAGTTGAGGGATTCCCCTTTTTTGTATTTTTCATCACTGGACATAGATAATGTAAAAACCCAATTATGGGATTCCCCTTTTTTGCTTTTTGTAGTGAAGAAGCGCGAATATTTTCACTGCATCGTTCAGTTTGTGTATTGCTTTCAATAGTTCGGACGTGTTTTACTTACGAAATGGCGTACTTGAACGAAGATGAGACACGAGAAGTGCTCAATGCAGAAAGTGATTCGGACATTTCAGATTCGGATATTGATAATATTTCGGAAAATAACGACACAAGTTTTTCTGAAAGAGATAACGAACAGGAACCCGTCTTAGCTGCAGCCAGCTCGGTTGATCCTTTGTTTGTTGCTAAAAACAAAATGGTATGGAGTGCCAGTCCATTACCTAAGCCTATTGGAACTTCGGCTGAGAACATTATCTCAACTCAAGCAGGACCAACTCGATTTGCAGTGTCCAGATGCAATTATATGCCGACAGCGTTTTTGTTGGTTTTTCCGCCTCCAATAGAAAGAATTGTAATTGAAAATACTAATAAGTACGGCAGGGTCAAGTTTGGTGACAAATGGTGCGATATTGATGAAGACGCATTGCGCGCATATACGAATATAGCTGTGCTCATTCTTGCAGTCGTATGTCGGCTAGTATATTCTTGTTTTTCGTATATCAGTAAAATAGCTGGCTAATATAAAATTTATCAATGACAGCGGAAAAAAATGAAGATGTTCATGGTTTATTTGATGCGAAATTTGGTCGCCCCATTTTTCGATCAATTATGTCTGAAGATACATTCCATATGATTACTAGGGCGCTCCGTTTCGATGATGTTTCGAGTCGACGACAAATGCGCAGTAGCGATAAATTTGCTCCTATTCGCAAACTGTGGGATCGTTCGCAAGAACTGCTTCCAATGTATTACAACTGTCACGAAAATGTCACCATTGATGAGCAA
This sequence comes from Palloptera scutellata, assembly GCA_958295655.1. Lineage (NCBI taxonomy): Eukaryota > Metazoa > Arthropoda > Insecta > Diptera > Pallopteridae > Palloptera > Palloptera scutellata. Next base: position 153,845,225 of record OY282449.1, on the reverse strand, counting down.
CTTGTTGCATTCAGGGGGCGATGTACTTTTCGACTGTTTATGCCATCAAAACCAGCAAAATATGGTTTGAAGTTTTGGTTATCGGGGAACTCAAAGTCAGACTACGTATGGAAAATACAACCGTACCTTGGTAAACCTAGAAATTTGAAAGCCTGAAAGGAACCAAGGAGAACGCGTTGTATTAGACCCGACAGAAGGCTTGAAAGGGCAAAATATAACAGGGGAGAACTTTTTTTCCACATTTAAGTTGATAAAAAAACTTCGTGAAAGAAAACTTTTACATATGTGGGAACAGTACGCAAGAATAAAACATTCATTCCTCCGAAATTGCTGACTGTCAAAAAACTCCCTTTGTCCAACTCTACATTTGCATTCAATGACATTGCGACATTAGTATCATACATTAGCCACAAAAACAAAGCAACGATATTAATTAGTACAATGCACAAGACAGCTGCAGTTGATGAGACTGGATCGAAGAAAAAACCAGAGATTGTTTCTATGTACAATTCAACAAAAGGTATACAAGTTATTTATTTGTTCGCCTATAATTTCTTATGCTTCATCTCTTTTGGGTGGCGTTGATACTGCTGATCAAATGATTGGCTCCGACACCACAAAACGCAAAACAAATCGATGGCCAAACATTGTATTTGCAAACATACTTGATATATCCGCTTTGAATGCGTATATACTATTTTCTGAAATCGATGTCTGATGGGCTCCAGCTGATCGGAATCGTAGGAGGCCAGAGTTTTTGCGGCAACTAGCACTTTCTTTGGCTAAGGCGCATATTATGAAACGGACTAGATTACCTCAACAAGAGTTTCCAGCACAGATATTGAAAGAAATACGAACACCATGCACAGTTTCAGTGGCCTCACCAAAGAATGCTACGTCTAGTTCAGGGGCTCGAAAGCGTGAAATTTGTAATTTGCAGCAAATTTATTTGCGAAACTAACCGAAAAACATTTTGCCCCTCATGCAATGACAAATACTTTCGAAGAAACTAATAAAGTAAAGAAAATCAAAGAAAATATACTATGCTCCCTTAACCATAGATGATTCGTAATTCTTTATTTTTCTCAGTTCTCTTCTAAGTTGGAAAATTTAATTTTTGCACATAGCCTTGTTTTATAAAAAGACCACGTGAGCTGAAAAATTAAGTCAGTATATATCACCGTTGAAAACTTACAAAGGAAACAAACCAAAAATTGGATCAAATGGGCTTAACCTAACAGCAGAGTTAACAGTGTTATAAATAAAAGTTTTTTCGAATTGCATTTCTCATATTTGGTTTTGAGTGGATTATTTTCGAAAAATGTGAAAATCAGTTTGCGACGTTCTAACTCGGTCAGTGATGTGTTTTCTACACATCATATTGTTATGCCCTGAACTGAATCTTCTAGTCGAATGATTACGGGAATAGGACCGTCACTTTTCCCATATTTTCTCACAAAATACTTCGCTATTGCATTTCCAATAATGGTTGAAAATTAGTTCATACCATATTTCATTTCGCATACGTTACTCAAAACTCGAACGGCCTAAGTCTCATAAAACGATTAATATGCGATATGATTCACCACTTTCATTTATATTACGTGTGCAGTAAAATTGTTTAGTGAATATTTCCGAATTGAGCTGCTCGGCCAACTTATCACTATTCTACACAGATTAGCATAATAAATTTAGTGAATTCAGTAGCAGAAAACAACATCAATAACAATAACAAAATAACAAAACAAACAAAAAGTAACCCCTGGTGATGTTGAGCAAGTTGAAAAGGCGACTACTGACTACGTTCGCGACAACAATAACAATAATCATCGGTAATTTCCATAATATTTCGCTAATCCAATTTTTTCTAGAAGATCTGCTATAGAATACCTATGTACATATGTACATACATACCTACATACATAAATAAATAAATAAATGTCTGAAATGAAATTAACTAGGCTATGCACACACAACGGCACAACGATACAACAACACAACGATACAACAACACAACGACGAGTAAAAAGGAACTATAAAATACATAAAAGATGCGAGTACAGTAAGAGTATACATACATATATAGTATGTATGTATGTATGCATGTATGCATGTATGTATCTATGTACATACAATATCTATAGATATTTATTTTCCCATTTATTTCATATGTGTGTGTGTAGGATGATGTGTAGGTGGATTCTCTGGAAATATCAAGCAAATTACTAGATTAAACAACTCAACCATTTGAATGCACTTTACGAATTTTAATTAAATTTATGTAAAAAAATAACAAAAGAAGCTTGTTTTTAGTAGTAAATAAAAAGAAAAAGTCGTGCAATTTCGTCAAGAATAATAATATTAATAATAATAATAACAATAAATAATAGCAAAAGATCTTGACCACAGTGGTCATTTGCATGTCAGAAGACTTCTCGCAAAAAATTAGTATGCAACTTTTTTGCGGTCATGAATTTTAATACAAATTATTGTTATACACATACATGCATACACACCAGGACAAAATAATAGGTGTGAACATATTTTTGGCTTTCATATACTTATTATTATCCTTCAAAAAATTAATTAGTTTTCAACATAAACATACTTCAGCGTCATAACGACACATAAAAGGTTTCAAAAACTTTAAAAAATAACTTACATTTTGGTTAATTCGTAAAATACACAGGTTTTCGATTGGACAGAATACTTAATAAGTGTGCACAAAAAATTTAGGAATAAATATTGAAAATTTGCTAGTTATGGTCCCGTATTTTACTGAATTAGTAGGAACGCATTAATACCCAGAATATCCACCATTATTCTTGATAGTTTTTCGATACTTCTGGGCATTGACGATATCAACTTCCGACAAGTTACCGCAGGAATGTTGTACCAAATTTTTTGAATATTTTCCCATAACTGCGTTTGGTTTTGGGCGTTTAAGTTCTCCCCAGAGGTTCTCAATAGGATTTAGATTTGGGGATTGACTTGGTCACTCAAGAACGTCTACATTATGCTCTTGGAACCATGTTTTGGCAACTCGCGATGAATGTTTATTGCCACAAAAGCGGCATATTATCCTCGGCATATGGTAACATAACCGTTTCCAATAAATTCTTATACACGAATCTAACCATAACGCCACTAATTTGATGTATCAGATTAATACCTTGCCAAGAAAAACAACCCCATACCATTAAGCTGCCACTTCCGTGCTTCACTGTTTTCTTTGTGAACCGGACGTCGAATTCTTTGGCTTTCGGGCGGTGAAGGTTTCTTTCCGCATCGTTACCAAAAAAAATTAATTTTTGTTTCATCGCTCCAGAGAATATTACGCCATTTTTTTTCTAACTGTGAACCGCACCACGTTTTATGAACTAATGCAAAATTTTTCTCTTCTTCAAACTTGCAGTTCTAAGCAGAGGAACTTTGCGAGCAATCCTACCGGGTAGATTTGCGCTTACTAATCGTCTTGGAACGGTTCGTGATGATACAAGATTTCCAATTTCGATTGCAATTGTTCTGGGCAACTTGAACGGGTCGCGTTTAGCTAATGTAACGATACGATTGTCGGTCACTAATGAAGTTTTTTTAGGTACTCCACGCGTTTCAATAGCTTTTACTGGCTTGAGAGGATTTGTAACGAAATTCTGAGACCGTCCCATCGATCTGGCAATGAATGTGTAGGGTTTTCCTTTGTCTTGGAGCTGACGTACAAGCCTTCTCTCCTCTGTACTCTGTGCAATGAACTCCACGACCCATCTAATATTATTAAAAATTATAATTATACCTTTGCTTAGTTCACTTTCATCGAAATCTTACCTTCTGGAACTAAATAAAGCTTTAAATTTATGCACTTTTAATTTTTACCAAAACACACCTATTTAATTGTCCAGATCAATTTGAAGGTTGAACAAATAAAGACGCCGCAATATTTATCGAGAAGAACTTTTGTTGCGGCGATTCCCCAATTTCATTCCAGAACAGTGCCACCAAACTTCCAAATTTGCCATTTGATTGTAGACCAAGCGAATTAATTTTTTAAGATCATTTTAAAAATTTTTGGGTTCACACCTATAATTTTGTCCAGGTGTGTACATATGTAGATATATCGATTTATTTACATTTTTTTTATCAAGTATCGAAAACAAAAAATCTGTTTTATTTTGTTTTTTTTTTCTACTTACTTCTTTTTTGTAGCTACTTCATTAATTTATGAAGGAGATTTGTACGTCGCGCATGCTCAATTTATTAATTTCAAATTTAACAAAAAAAACTTTGTTGGTTTATTATTTTTTTGAAGCTTCTTATTTGTTTTTAATCAACTCAAATAGCTACCAGTTTTGTCTTCTTTGAAAGTGCGATATTGCGATATTGATATAAGAAATAGCACTTTGACTCTTTGCTCGGGCATTGGAAAATATTTCATTGTATTTGTGCAGAATGGCGAAAGGAATGTACCGAAGCCGCCATTTTAGTTTCTCCGTAAAACAAATCGATTCGAAATAACGAAATATAATTTCCGCTCTAATTGGGCAAGGAGCGAAGGAAGGAGAGCGTGCTGAGCGAGCCGTTGTTTGCTCTTCGGGTTTGGAGAACTCTTGGGGGGGAATTTGTCTTGAATTTTATTAACGTGAATCAAACTAGCAATAAACATCGTTGGCAGTTGACTATGCCATTTTATACTAATTACAGTCCATTGAAGAACCATTTGACCCCGGATGGTTCGAACTACAACTAACTTGGTGATTAATGTGCAAACAGGTTTTACCATAAGAAGAAAATAATTTCGATATTCGAAATAACCTTTTTAAAAAGCCGTTGGCTTAATATTATTTATGTATATTATAAAGCTTCTGTAACCCAATAACTTTAAGATCAACAGTGACCAAATTTGATTTAACAATATTTCGCTATACTTACATACATACAACGTTCATACAATATTTCTATTTTATTATGTTCATGTTTGCTAATTATTTTCAGTTAATTAAAAAAACTATAATTAATCTGATTTGCACTCAGAATTTTACAATTTCTAATCGAACGAAGTGGGAAATTCCACAAGATTTAAAATATTCGCGATAATATTATTATTAATATTATTTACAATGTCAAAAAAATTATGGAAAAATTATAAAATGTTTTTAATTTAGATTAAACGATTTCAACATGGCCCTGGTGATACCGGCAAACTTTAGTTCCTTCTTGATAACATTTCTATACCAAATTTGCCAAATTTCACTCACAATTCCAATTGGTCGTAATCGTGATCATCTTGATCTTTGCTGTCGCAATGCAAGTAGTTGAAAAGGTGCTCGTCTATTCCATTGCCGTAGGTCGGTCGCAGATCGAAAGCGATTGTATCATTCTAAAAATGTCAAAAGAATGGAAAATATAAAGATCATTAACTTAATCAACTACAGAAAGTGCACAGCTCTATAACCATAGATGCTTTGAGAACTTGTTTAAGGATTGAGCAGCATTGCATGCATGATAATTTACTGCTGCCATTTGATTTGATTCCCATTCTCACAGCATGTTATTAATTAAAGGCACATTTCATAGAAAACACGCCACAACTACTTATGTAAGTATGTCTGCTTCGCTTACATACCCTAAAGATCAAATTATCGCTGCCATCGAATGTACTGAAGAAATTGAAATTCTGCGCTGTTTCTTCTGCTTCTTCTATTATCTTCGCTGCATTAGGTCCAAAACTCTTCAAAATTATGTCGAATAATCGTTTTATGTCTCGTGCCCTCGAGAAAGATCGTTGCTTTCTTCTCACATCACGTTTTACGAAAACAGCACGTTGCAAATGCGCCTCAATGTTACAACGTTCATAATCTGCGTATTCAGCATAAGAGAGATCTGGACAAATGAGAATTTCATCGTCTGTGGGTGTGTACTGTGCCGAGTCTACAATTCGAATAGAGGGACCGCTATTGTCAGCAGCATTGATCATGTTGCAAATAGGATGGCCGCGTCGCAAGTTGAAAAATATTGCAGCATGGAAAGCACGGTGAATGGCTTCATCAACATCTCTGAAATAGAAAACAAATAGTGAATGCGTATTGCATAGTAATATTCCTTTTCACATTGCAACTCACAAAAGTGCTGCCTTCAAGTCAATGAGGCGAAGGTTTTTCGGCGCTACCGCAATATACAAACTATCTGTGCTTTCTCTTGCGAATACGACAGGCTCCAGCGAATGTTGGCGTGCCAAATGATAGCCATGCCCAGTCAAAATTACCATATCGCTGGCATGGGAATGCACCGATTGTATACAACTATCACGTGATTCTTCTTGAGTGCATTCCAGCAGCAACGGAATGGAATTTTTCTTCGCCTCGCTCACAGTGTAAAGGCACTTGTCGTAGGATTGCTGTGAATAAGTGCACAACTTGTAATACAATTGCTGGGGGCGTTGGGTAAAGTCACTGAAGAAAGGAGGACGCCTAAATGGCTGTGAACCACCAAAGTGCCCGTGCGCTTGCGTCCAACCTAGAATGGTTAGCATTAGAAAGAAGATGTGCAACATTTTTAAGTTTTACACTGACTTTTCATAGATGATTCCCTTATATATACACTGACGTTTCCATACGAAGAAGCCTTTAACGTGATGAGTTTTTAATTACTGCTTTCTTATCTTAAAATATAGCGAATTTACATATGTACATATGGTAGTATACTTAGACTACTGAAATAAACACGTGCTACATATTTACGGATATGCATTAAATAGTAAATAGTTACCTACATGAGCTTCTTTTCCACTTCTCCCACTTTTCCTATGAAGTTGAGAAGTAATGAGTCTGCAAGATTTTAATCATAAACGAGGGTATGGAAAACTTAAGTCTACTTCGACTCAAAGAAGTATGTATGTGCATAAACCCCAAGATATCTGATAACCAATCTGAATCAAAGAGCTAATTTCCCAGCAAAACTTTATTTACATGTAAACGTGTATCACGTAAATTTTCACGTCTCACGCTCTTTTCTAATTTCGAATAATAAAGGAAATTCTCTACGTAGAGCTGATACCTAAACCAGAGCGAAATACAGCATCGGAGACACATACCCCACTGCTCTACACACAAAAGGCGAAAATTAAAAAATAAAAAGTTACTACGCTGCATTGGTAATTTTCCACACATTCAGAGCGAACATTTCTGAGAGTATACTTATGAATACGTATGTAACGTCACGTCACGTATGTCAAAAAGATGGGCAAAAAAGTCAATCGTGGAAGAGTGAGAAAGCAAAGAATAAAAAGAGGAGAGCAGCTACAAAATAAATGAAATCAACAAGCAAAACAAATAATAACACAAAAAAGGGGAAATGCAGCGAAAATATTTACACAGCAGCAGCAGATAAGTACGCAAAAGATCCAAGGAAATTTGGGGAGTGGTGTCGCCGAACGCTGGCACCGGTTTCGGTTTTTTGTTTTTCAAAATATTTATTTTTATATAAAGTAGGTAGTATACATATACTCACATACATATGCATGTAGTTTATTTTGTTGATTGTTTTTGTCTTTCTTCCAATTTGCTTTGAATATGGCATAGTCTCAAACAATTGCTCAATATTATGTAAACATCGTCAACAGAAACAACACAACAATCGTACAAATAGAAGAACAGGAGAACATAAAAACAAATAAATCACTAAGGCAGTGGTTATATTCAAAGTTTACTCGGCGAACACCATGCAATTGTTGTTGCCCGAACACGAAAAAAAGAGCTTTTACTCACTCTCACAGCGAACACAATATGCTGGGTGAAATGTACACCGAGCACACCGAGTATTCAGGGTGTCAATGAGTTATTCTACAAAAAGAATAAAAATGTATGTAAAATAGAAGGAAAACATGCCAACCTTTACATCACTTTTTTTATATGCAGAAAAGCGAAGTTGCGAATGTTTTTAGTTTTTAAAAGTGAACATTAAATATATTATTCATAAAACTATTAAAAAAAAATCATTTTATTTTCATTATTTTTCAATTATATTATTAATTGCACTTTCCATATTGATAAAATCGTTTAAAGTTTTTTGGTATACCATTTAGTGTTGCCGTTGCGACCAATATAGTATTAAAAAAACAACTAAATTTCAACAAAAGCAACTCTGTAACGAACGCCAATGTAACCACTACACCCAGCACAAGAGTAAAATTTGATGTGTTCGTCGAACAGCGAACATCAGTATAACCAGCACCTAAGCATTTTGCTATTCAAAGACAAATTTTGAATAGCAAAACAAAAAAGTATTGGAGAATATAGCTTTTGATCTTGCGAGCCCCTGTTAATAATAATAATCCCATATGGAAAGGCCCCCCGCCCTGCTTCCTGAATCAACCAGAAATCAGCTGAAGCGTTTCACTTTCTACTTGCGTTTCTTTTTAAATGAAAGAAAGCACATTCAATTTTAGTTTTTAGGCTTTCCTTAATCGCATATAAATACATGTAGTATATAAGTATATGTACATATGTATGTAGGTCAGTAATTGTTAGTCACAACTTCAACTAAGTATTTGTAATTATTATATATATTATTATATTTTGGTTATGTCTATGTGTACGGAAAATGTGAAATGTTTTAACAAAAAAAATACATACAGTGTGCGACAAAACTATGTATATCCTTACAATGTAAAAAACAAAATGATTATATCTCTTAAGAAATACGATTAATTGATTTCATTTTTTTTCAACTTACTTGTGGATATATTATATTAAAGAAATTAAATTAAATGAGACCATTTTTGTACTTTTAATTACAAAATACGCGATTATCCGAAAAAGATAAAATTTCAGGAACGACGAAAGTATGTATACCCCTCTATTTTATAATGTTACCTTTTGATTAGAGCTTCAATACTTAGCATTACCACCTTTAGCGTTAATTACGGCCAAAAGACGTCGAGGCATGCTGTGTACCAAGTTTTATAGAAGCGTTTGTGGTATGTTTTTCCACAAGTCCTTCAATTTCTTAAACATCTCTTTTTTGTTTGAGTTTTTCATCGGTCGAGCTCTTCATCCGAAAATTGCCACAAATTCTCTATGGGATTTTAGTCTGGGCTTTGGGCAGGCCATGCTAGCAGCTCTATTGATTTCTGAGCGAAATATTCCTTTGCAACTCGACTTTGTGTGCTTGGGGTCGTTGTCTTGCTGGTATATGAAGTTATCCGGCAAGTGCATTTTTTGCGTCATAGGCTCTAAATTAGTGTTCAGCATTCGGGCGTAAGACTCTCCCGTCATTTAACCTTCAATCATTACCAAATCTGACAGACCTTTGTAGCTAAAGCAACCCCACACTAAAACATATCCACCTCCGTATTTTGTAGTGCTTTGGATGCATTTACTTTGTAGCTTCCCATGGCTCTTCCGCCATACCTTTCGCATTTTTAAACTCAAATTAGCTCTCATGGTTCCAAATTACCTTCTACCAAAAACTTACAGGCATTTCGTAGTAAATTTTTGCAAGGTCCAGTCGGGCCTTTAAGTTATTCTTGCTGAAGAAAGGTTTGTTGATCTTATAATCACGAATTCTCCAGTGAATTGTTCGCTTAGAAACATTGATTGATATACTCTGCTTAATAAAACGTGTTGAAACTGTCTGTTCTTTTTTAACCTCTCTCATAATTTTAGGCTCATTGCGAGCTGTAATTAATCTTGGTCGACGTGTTCTCGGAGCACTCTCTGCTCCACTATCTTGTTTTTTTTTTTTTTTGTAATTATTTATTACTTTTTGGATTGTAGCCTTGCTCCTGGAATAATTTTTCGAAATGTTGCCATATTCCAGTCCAGTTAAATGATCCTGGACAATCAATTTTCGCAAATCAATGCTTATTTCTGCTGATTTTGGCATTTCACTAAATAAAATTTAATGCGTTTTGACTAAAACAGTTTTATTAAGAAAAAGTATAAAATATTTCTTTGCTCAAATTGACTTTCAACATACTTTTGTCGCACGCAAAGCTCAAGTGATCATCAGCAAAGTGCTTCTAAATCAGCACCAGAAGCCTACCATAGCAGTGTGGAGACTTATTCTCCGCATCACCCTCTAAATCTGTTTTTTTTACATACCGGGATACAAAGAAGCTACGAGGAATACTTACCCAAAGCTGGAATCAAGAAAAAATATTAATAAAGTTATCGAAAAAAATACAAGAAAAAACTTCCACATACCTTCTCAAAAATGGAAAGTGAAAGTAATGCAACAATATTTTAATGTAAACTTCCCAAAACCTAATGCCTCTTAAAACAGCTTTGTGTAAGTAATACCAGCGGCAAAACTTCTTTAACCCCAAGCTAAAACATAGGATTGTAAGCAGTCCATATACCGTCCATTGGAAACCTTCCCTCTTTTCCTTGAGGGTAGCACTATGGCACAGATGGGACGCCATATTTGCCGGTTACTTTTTCGTAAACTGTTTACAGCTTATTAATAACATATAGATCCATACATACGTACATATATGTATATGTATGTACTTAAGTACGTAAGTATAAAGGTATGAACAGTACTGCGGCGTAACGACGAATAAACGCGGCGTAATGACGAATATGACCGTCTGCATAACATCGCCCTTAGACCTATTTCTATTATTTGAATAGAAATAGACGACGAAAAAGGGTTGCGTATGATTGAAAATATATACATACATACATATGTACATACATATGAAATGATTGGAAAATAATTGAATTGTAAATTTGGCGGGACTTTATATTATATTATTATTACAACGTGTACAAATTTACCTAAGTAATATTAATAAATTACATAATAAATGGTGTTAAATGGTCCTGGTAGCATTAAAAAGTGTTATTTGTCCTGCAAGTTTAATGGCTGAGAACACGCTCCGTGGCACCACAACTCCACCATTTTCTTCTCAATCGTTTACTGCATCTACATCAAGTACATTGAATACATAATGATCTGCGCTAGTCAGGATTTTCTTCAATTGTTTTTATTTAAAAAAAAATTTACGTGTACTAAGTAATTGACAAACAATAGTTTTTACAAAATAAAAATGAGAAACAGTGAAAGTTGAATTTCGTCGTCGCGGTACAAGCAGCAATTTTCTGCACTCAGCGAGTTACGCAACGATTTTATTGTGACTGCGAATATTCGCCGCGTATATTCGCCGTTACACTGCAATTCTGTTCATACCTTAAGTACATGCACACACACATATATACAGAAACTCGTATGCAAGTGTCGATTACTACGTTCGTAATACATCCATACATGTATACAATACATCTCTGTATGTATGTATAGTATATAGTTAAGTAGTATGTATTCAATCCAAATTCTTATCGCGGCCATACTCTGTATGTAATAACTTGTCGATCGACTTGGTCGAATCGCATAAGAAATCGCATAGTGTCGATAGTAGGCTTGTCGATCAACCAATTTGCAGTTTGCACAGATGATTGTATGAAAATCAAAAGTTTTTGATCTGCATGTCGAACGATAAGTTCTGTGTAGAGTGGTAGTGTGTATAGTGGTATGGCCGCCTTCTTTATGCATACTAATCGATAAATTAGTATGCAATATATACATATGTACATACATGTGTATATATTTCCTCCTCTTGTTGTCCACATAATAATACTACGCGTCGTTTAGAATGTTTTCCAAATAACAAAAAAAAAAAAATATATTCCAAAATCTATTAGTTTCTTGTTTTTGTTGAAAAATATACCAATACTTATATAAACAGAAATCTGATGAAATACTGTGGTGTAGAGCACATTGTTTTGACGTAGAATACGTCATTCGGTGAGGTAAAATGCTTTACTTTATTTATTTATTTAAGGATTTCAAATACCCCAGTCCGATTATTTATTTTGTTTATTAACGAAATACCTAATATCTATCATTTTGCCTTGTAAGTTTTATGAAAATGGGCTTTTAAGAAAACAAGTCATAAAATTTATCAGTTTCTTTTCATAACTCAAAGCATTGTTAATGCTATTATTAGTAGAGCATATGATTACGTTTAAGGCCGTGCTTACTTATACTACAAATTTAGCTCGGTGAACACCTTGAAATTGTTGTTGCACCGATCACGATATACCGATTTTTGAAAAACCAAAATGATGATGATCGCAAAAAAATAAACATATGACTGCGTTTTATGACAGTCATAAGTTTGTCGTTTATATAAATACAAAACAAAAACATTTCATGCGATTCCTGCCATATATTTTATTCTGAAGAAACCGAAACAAACGAAAACTGTTCGACATGTTCTAATTAAATCTTGATAAAGCTATAATTAATTAGATTTTGGCTATTATTTTAAAAATCAAAATACTCTGTTGCTCAAACAAAGTTGCTTTTGAGAAAAAGTATCTTAACAAACTTGAATCTATGACAACAATTATTGTCACCAGTCAGGGCATGGGGTTAATTTCCTCCTAGAGGCAAAACATTTAACCAAACTTCAAAGCGGTCTCAAAGTGAAGAGGAAATCACCTCTTTTCTTTTAAAAAAGCTGCTTGAGGATTAGAGTATATATGTATGTATAAACATTCGGTATAAAACTGTCGGTCCCGGCCCCTTTCATTCTTTAATTCTGATGCTGCTGTAACTCACACAAAACATAAATGGTTGCGAAAAACTCGGCCTATGCGCTTAATTAGCTGTTGTGCCACAATAGTAAGTAGGGCATTTTTTAACTTACTTTTACTTACTTTTAGTGGCACAACAGCCCATGGAGGGCCTAGGCCGAGCTTTTTCGCATCCACTCATGTTGTGCGTTTTATATTTGTACATGAATGGAAGGGACCTACAGTTTAATGCCGAATCCGAACGGCGAAGTGAAAAGCTTTACATGGCAATTTTTACTCTTGTAGGTTTGCCATTGCCTGCCAAGAGGTGGTGCCGTGTAGAAAAATTATTTTTTTCTACTCTTTGATTTTGCCTGTGCCGAGATTCGAACCCCGGACATTCTGCGTAGCAGCCCAACACACTACCACTACGCCACAGCGACCACATTTTTTAACTACTCCATATTAATGTGAACACAACTGTTGTACCTACTCGTTGTACCTACAATCTGTTGCGCTCTGTTGGCCGATCAATTCGCACCAAAGTTCCACATCCAAAACACGATTCAACACGTTCAAATCTGTACAAAGATAAATATGGAAATAACTAAATAATAAACACGAATTAAAAAAACAAAATGCAAAAACAAAATAAAGACACAGTGTGCAACAGTGTTGCCAGAGACTCATCTTCAACAATCCTACTCTTTTGAGCAAAACACCATTTTATCCCATTTTAGCAATAAAAATACTTTTGATAGTGCCTAAAGTTTTGGGTTTTAATAACCTTTAAGCACCTAAGACCGTTTACAGACGGTCTTCACTAAAATCAAATTGTATTAAACTAAAAAACTTTTTCGCTCTAACCGCCAAAGACGTTTTTCGTGCTTGAAATTTGCTATCGAACGGTGCCCATTTGAGCGCACTCTGATAAATGGTTTGACAGATTTGAGTACGAGTGTTCAGTAAAAACACACCCGTAAATTATTTGTAAATTTTTACAATAGCTCAATCGACTCGGTAATTTTTCTGTAAGTTCTTTTATTTATGTTTTTTAATAATCCGTTGTTAGCTTCAGCTTCAGCTTCAGTTAGGAATAGTTGTCGGTCTTTTCTTCATTTTTTTTACTTGAATCAAGCGTGTCCATTCTTAGCAAAGGTGTTATTGTGTTTATCTTTTGTATGTAGAAAATGTCTCGAGCTCCTAAATGAACATTTGGCTGCGATCGGCAGAAAAAATTCAATCTTTCTGCAATGAGTGATGAAGAAATTCAAAATTTCATGGATTCAGTTGAAACTGAAGATGAATTCGAAGACCATGATGATGACAGTGTCGAAGGTCCAAAATATGTTCTTCGAACCCGAAAATAATGCAATGATATCTGATTGTTTTCAATTATTGGATACTACAACAATGATGAATGCAGTTAACATGTCGATGGATGTTGGCAATTTGACTTTGATTGAACAACAACAATTGCCAACAACTTCAATATTTTCTATATTTTCTAATGAGGTTGTCGCAAACTGTGCCAAACTTTGTGAATCATATCTTCTACTTTGACAATTTCTACACTTCTCTACCGCTCGTGGCATTTTTAGCCTTGGTACTGTGAGAGCCAATCGGATTCCCAATTGTAAACTGCCAACTGACAAAAGCGAAGAATTGAAAAAAGCAGAACAAAAGCAGTCTATTCAACAGAATTCGTTGGATCGGCCTATGGTGTCGAAATCACAACGGTTTTATGGAAGGACACGAAGAATGTCAAACTGTGCTCAACATACATTGGCACTAAGCCTTTCCTGAGAACGAATCCGGTCAGCCAGCCATCGAAAGTTGCTCGATACAATCGAAAAGAAAACTCGTATATTGACGTTGAGTGTCCACAAATTATTCGTGAGTATTGCGCACACATGGACGGTGTTGATCTGATGGACTCTTATATGGGTCGCAATAGACTCAAAATCAAAACACAGGATATGGCAACCCGGATTTTTTACCATCTTCTCGACATGGCCATAACCAACGCAGACGCAACACCGAAAAAAATTTAAATCCAGATGACTCGGATGAAATGATAATGGACATGACGATGTGTGACTTTCGCCTGAGCATTGCGAAAGAACTTTGTGCTTCTGTTGAAAAACGCCCCGTGGGCCATCCACCGACTCGCATGTCCTTAGGGCCATCGACCAGCAATATTGGGGGAAAAAAAGCAGCCCATCCAGTGGCAAATTCACGATTCGACGAACCAAGTCACTTTCCTGATTGGGGATCAAAAAAGTCGTGCAAATTGTGTGATACACACACATTTTGTACCAAATGTAACATCCATTTTCTATTTCATTCATTTTCTATTTGTTTCTACCTGTTTAGTTCAAATTATTGAACATTTACTTTGAATAGAACCAATCTTTATTGTACGGTACCTTTTTGATTTTTTTTCATCGTCTACAGACGGTCTTCCTTATTTCTCAACTCTCGCTTTCAGGTAAATTTTTTTTCAATAAACAGACTTCGGATTCGTGCTTGTTGGCGTATCAGCATATGGTGTATAAAATAGAAATGGATTTAATTCGACGAAAATACATCGAGCGTTTATACGCCGGCGTCGCAATTCTGCTCCATTTCATATAATTATATGAGTTCTTATTTTGTATCATATATACGCCGATACGCTACAATTGTGCTTATTCTTTTAGGGTACGAAAATTCCCAAAAATACGAAATCCCGAGTTCTGGCAATACTGGTGTGCAGTTTGCAGTCTGATTGAGTATCACAAGGCGAGAGCGTAAGCGACAAATAGAAGAATCAAGAAAATAAATATAACAAACCGGCAAACGAAGGGGTAACATCGTAAAACGCTACGGCGAAAATGTGAAAGAGGCTAAAAGAAATAAGGGG
This sequence comes from Palloptera scutellata, assembly GCA_958295655.1. NCBI lineage: Eukaryota > Metazoa > Arthropoda > Insecta > Diptera > Pallopteridae > Palloptera > Palloptera scutellata. Next base: position 153,829,745 of record OY282449.1, on the reverse strand, counting down.
CAAATAGAGAGACTGTGGAGCGGCGCAGAGTTGCTTTATTTCTTACACCCTAAGGTACTAAATTACATTGGACATTGTTTGGAAATGTAACAATACAAATTTTATTGAATTTACTACAATATATATTTTTAAAAGTGTGATTCATATATAGTCATAAATTTCTCGCAAACCGTAGAAAAGTCATAAGAAAACTTTAAAATTTCATATAAATTTTGTTGAGTTAATACTCGTACACTTATTTATAAGTTTATATGAAATTCTCTATTAGTATTTCTATGCTCTCTTTTGCGTGTAATAAGCACATGTTTATGCTAATAACTGGTACTAATTTATACAACGTTGTTTTTGCTGCAGAGGAAGTGGCAAATGGGCCGACTTCGTTTCGTGGCATTTTCAGCGCATCGAGCAGAAGTTGATTGTCTCGTAAGTTGAATGGTTCGTTAAACGGTAGTTGGTAACGCAAATAGGTTGAAAATTATTTTGTTTGAATTATCAAATATTCTGTATTCTGGAAAATATTAGTAAAATTGCGGAGCCAGCAGTTTTGAATTCTGTCAAAGGTTACGCACTTTTGCTAAAGTGTTTATTTGTTAACAAAAAGTTTTCGCACTCAAAATTGATAAAAAAAAAAAATATCAAAAACAATTCATGTAAGAAAAAACTTGCAAAAGGCAAAATTGCTTAAAAAAATACAACAAAAAACTGCAAGAGAGAAAAAGTGTGCAAATTCTTTTTCTCTCGCCGCCGACAAAAAAAATATATGATATATAATTCTTAAAAAGTGTAAAGTGTTTGCAAAGCGTATAAAAAATTAATAAAATCGAACTAAAACTAAAAGAAAAAAACAGGTGAGGAAGGAAAAAGCGCATTCTAACGTTTGCCTGTAACATTTAGTATTCAAAAATAACAACAAATTATTCCAAAAGTTGCATTTCGTAAAGTTGCTACCTAAACAAAAAAATAAAAAAAAAATAAAAAAATAAAAAAAACTTCTTATAAATTGTATATAAAAAAGAAACAGAGCAAAAGGCTTCAATTCCAGTTCGTCTTGTGTCGCTTTTGTCGTTTTTCGCATTATAAAACAATCTTATTGGAGGAATTCCTGCAGCATACAACGCAAAGGTAAAAATTAATAATTTTGGTTGATGTTTTTCGTGTTTAATTCATTCTAGAAATTACCAAATTCGTGTCAGAAACTCACAGCTCAGCTGTTGTGTTTTTCGCTTTGTTATCAACTTTCGGTTCCCTTTTATATATAGGGCAAAAGCAGCAAGTGTGGTATGTTGTTATGGAATCGTGCAAACGTTTGTGTATGTTTTATATATGTAAGAGTAGGCTTGGCAGGCAGCAAGATTATATAATGTTATTGTAACACCAACTATGGGATGGATTTTATCTGCAACAACATTACAGTTAAGCACATGCGGGGATGCTAAACTGCTGGATAAAACTTCATGAATATACTGTTTTATATGGCACCGTGAATCCAACACAGTGCCACAAACCCAATTCTGAAGCCGTGATTCTACGGTGGCTAGCACCAGGCAGCCGTCATAGTTCATGTGAGCCGCAACTGCCGTTGGTCTCATATGGTATTCAACGTAACGGTTCTTTGTAACGGCCATAAGTAGGAGAGATCTCATTGTTCGAGCGAAATTAGTAAAATCAACTCCAAATTCAGTTTTAACGAATGCAGCAACCTCAGCACAATTTGTTACAAAAATAAACATTCATTTTAGGCATAGGAGGAAGTAAAGTACAAGTGAAATTTCCTAGAACCTAAAATCAAGAAAATAACGAAGCAATAAGCAAATGAAAAGACAAAGCAAATTTGTTAAAGGAGCCAAAGCAGTTTTTGTTGCAGTGGAGTTTCATATAGTAGCTGTCTCTAAGTAACTAACTACTATTAGATATACATATATGTACATACATATTTAAAAATAGAAAATTTCATGCATTATCCAACTATACATACATACTTACGAATTCTTATTTGCCGGCCGCAACGAATCATTGACAATGCCACTTTTTTATTTTACATTTGTACATCATAATTCCATTCTCCGGCCACATAAAATGAATACAGAAAATTCTAGAATATTTTAGTAGCAAACAATAACACTACCAGCACTACCAGCACCAACACACTCAGCACCAACAATTGGGAAAAAGGAAAACAACGAACAACGTAAAGAGTAAAGCTGCCTGCAATAAAAGCGGCGTCGCTTCTACCGCGGTTGTCGTCAACGTCGCCGCACACACACATATAGTTAAATTTTATGTACAAGGAATAAATACAAATGTACATTGTGATCTATCTCCAGTGAGAATAGAAAGAAATAGGCGAAAATGTATATGTACATGTTGCTCCATGTAGACTCACGTTTGTTAAGTAAGTGCAGCAGCGGCCTTAGCAGCAGCAATCAGTTGTGCAGACACGTAGATAAATGGATAGATTATGTATGTAGGTAGATGGGCTGACAATTTGTGTGTTTTCCATTTCTACTGAATGTAAAATTAGACTTTGAGTGGAGAAAACAGCAACGAAACCGACTAACCGACACTCAGTCAGACAGACATTGCAGTTTGTATGTTTTATCGGAAAAACTACAGCAGAGGATAACAGAAACTTCAGCAGTTGCGTAAAGAAAAAAAGCAACATGTTGCTGGCTGATGATGTTGGCAATGAAAAAAAAAAAGATTTAAGCATATTGAGGAAACTTTGTTGAAATATACATATGTACATGTGCACATACATAGTATGCAATTGAATTTTACACTTAATGGAATTATGCCAATTGCAGACTGTAATTTCCGTTTCACGAAGGTAGTGGGAGGAGAGGAGAGGGATTTGAGAGCAGTAAAGATGCAATTACGTACTGGAGGTACTAAATTAAAGTTCGCTTTTGCCTCCATTCATTTTAAAAAAGCGAGTTATATTTGTGCATGAACAGAATCTGTACGGCGAAGTACTAAAAACCCCAATTAGGTGCTAGTTATATTGCTGTTCGCTGTTTGACGAACACATCATATTTTACGCTCGTGCTCGGTGTAGTGGTTACATTGGCAACACTAAATGGTATACCATAAAAACTTTAAACGATTTTATCAATATGAAGAGTGCAATTAATAATAAAAGGTGATTTTTATAAAAGTTTAGTTTTTGAAAATGAAAAAAAAACAGAAATTTTACAAAAGTGAATGAAATTTTTATTTGGATCGATTAATCAATTCCTGCCATTTACTTTTTAAAGATAATTTCACTTAATTGTTGCACGCGGCTACGCTTGAAGTGGTCCATTCTGAAGGTCCAATTTGGGTACATTTTTGACACATTTCGGCCGGAATCTCACAAATGACGCGTTCAATGTTGGCTTCCAAAGCAGCAATCGTATTTGGATTGTCCCTATAGACAAGAGACTTAACATAGCTCCACAAAAAATAGGCTAACGGGGTCAAATCACACGATCTTGGAAGCCAACTGACTACACCAAAACGTGAGATTAACTGCTCACCAAATTCGCCTCTCAATTAATGCATGGTTTCGCGTGCAGTTTGGCATGTGACATGTGGCATCGTCCTTTTGGAACCACATGTTGGCCGAGTCCAATTCTTGCATTTTCTATTCTTGTCTGTTTTCATCGAACGGTACCTTTCTCCATTGTCCGTAACGTTGCGGCCTTCATCGTCTTTGAAGAAATACGGCCTAATGATGCCGACTTCTCATAAACAGCAGTGCATTTTTCGGGATGCATTGGTAGCTGCTGAATGGCTCTGGCTGGTCTTCACTCCAAAGACGGCAATTCTGCTTATTCACGAATACATTGAGCCAAAAATGAACATCGTCGCTGAAGACAATTTTGCGATAACACACATTTTTCACCGAGCACGAATTTTGATATTAAATTTTAGTAATTTGCAAACATTGTTCAGGCGTAAGTCTATTCATTATGAAATGGCAAACCAAAGTGAGCATAAGTCAAGTGACAGCTGTCAAAAAGACCAACTCCTGAAAAAAGTTTTGCCAGATTGAAACCCACACTTCTAGAAAAAACACCCTTTATAATTGAAAAATTATGAAAATAGTATGATTTTTCTTCAATAGTTTTATGAATAATATTTAATATTCACTTTTAAAAATTACAAACATTCGCAACTTCGCTTTTCTGCATATGAAAATAGTGATGTACAGGTTGCATGTTTTCCTTCTATTTTACATACATTTTTGTTCTTTTTGTAGAATAACTCATTGACACCCTGAATACTCGGTGTGCTCGGTGTACATTTCACCCATCATATCGTGTTCGCTGTGAGAGTGAGTAAAAGCTATTTTTTCGTGTTCGGGCAACAACAATTGCATGGTGTTCGCCGAGTAAACTTTGAATATAACCACAGCCTAAGCAATTTTTGTCCTTGAAGGTTTACAATTGGCTGTTAAAAGATGGTCCCGTTAAAATTTTTTTTCATATTTTTGATGTTTGACTGCCGATATTCGAACCTGGACACTCTGCTCAGCAAAAGCGGAAGCACTCTACCTAAATTGAAAATATGTACTTGAATTTCTCAACACAACTTTTCATTCTGTCTTATTATTCAAGACCTTGAAAAAACCGGCACAAATTATTAAAAAATTTAATAAAATGATGATATTCCTCTTTTTATTTATGGACATTCACTAACATTTGAGCACAGATACATTATATCGTAATTTCAGCAAGAATACAGACAGGAATATACCCGAAACGACATATTAAACGCATAAAACTCGGGAGCGGTATCAAATGTGTCAATGAAATGTGTAATTTGTTTGGTAAACAAAATATAATTATACAGATTGCCATAAAAATATTCAAATGTAGAGCCTCTTTCTCCGCCTCTTTTCCATTTCAACCGCTCTGAAACGATTTGACAGTTTTTCTAAAAATATCAGACTATTTATTTTACAAAAATGAAACGCCCGCAAAATATAACGATTAAACAGTAATGCATCAACGAGTTCAGTGTGATTGTAGAAGCAAAATTTTAATGAATTTAAAATTTAAGTTTTGAACATCAAAAATTTGAAACAAAAAAGATTCGATAACAAAAATATAAATTAAGTATATTCATTCAAAGTAATACCTTACTCATGCCGTGAACTCAATATGAATTCCATATCTGTGGTCGCTGTGGAGTAGTTGTAGTGCGTTATACTATTACTCAGAGTGACCGGGGTTCGAATCCCGGCACAGGCCAAAATAAAAAAGTAAACAAAAAACAATTTTTCTACTAGTTGCCTATGAAAAGCTTTTCACTTCGCCTTTCGGATTCGGCATAAAACTGTAGGTTCCTTCCATTCATGCACAAAATGAGTGGATGTGAAAAGAAGGTCGGCCTAGGCCCTCCATGGGCTGTTGTGCCATTAAAATAAGAAGAAGACCTCAATATGGCTTCGCAGCATATGCTACGCTATGATAAAATTAAATTATGCTCACATTTCACTCGCTAAATGTTTTTTTTGGTCTACTCAAATCATATTGATGTTATATTCAGAAAATTTGATGCTATTTCAATATTTCGGCAATGTGATATCATGATATGAAATCGCGGACGTAGCTAAATTTTAGTCAAAAACATGGTCTATGATATACATATGCAACTGAAAAATCACAAATTGAAACTTAACCGATTTGCATTGAAGAAACATATGTTAAAACAGTATTGAAAGATTATATATATGCATTTCCGGCCTTAAGTCTCTGGCCCATAGAATATATTGTCTACGTGAGAGCGAATTGCACGAAGTATGGTACATGAAGGTGCTAACCCATTTGACAAGGAACTGGAATGCTGGCTTTTAAAAGCGGAGGGGTTTCTTCAACAATAAGTATTTTTTCGAAACAAGTTAGGTATACCTACCTACCAGGTTTACGAGTATGAAACCGGCATTTTTTTTTAAAGAAAATATGCGTTTATTCAAGGTAAATGGTTATACATGTAATATTCAAAGTAATGGCCAATGCTAGTTACACACTTTTTCCATCTCTCTGGCAATATGTGAATGCCTCGCCAAAAAAACTGTTCGTTTTTTGAGTCAAACCAGTCATCGAGCCATTTTTCCCATTTTCGTACGAATCGAAGTGTTGCTTAGCAAGTGCGTGTGCCCCATTGATAAACATAAGTGGTAGTCAGTTGGAGCCAAGTTTGGTGAATAATCCGCATGGGGGAGGGCCTCCCAGCTGTACGAATCTACCAATTTCCGAGTCTGTTTTGTTCGATGTGATGGTGCATCAAGAAAAATCACTTTTGCCTAGCTTGATATTCTGGAAGTTTTGGCGCAAAGCACGTTTTTGGTTCAAATCGGCCAATTGTTGTTGGTAGCATTCACCAGTAACTGGTTCACCTGGTTTCAGTAGGTCAAACCAGATAACACTTCGCTGATCCCAGAAAACACAGAGCATTGTCTTCTTTCCGAAGCGATTTGGCTTTGTTGTCGATTTGGCCGGTGTACGGGGCTTAACATATGATCGTTTACGTTTGGGATTCTCGAAATTTATCCATTTTTCATCGTCAGTAACAATTCGATGAAGATATGAATTTCTTTGTACCTGGCGAGCAACATTTCACAGGTAGTTTTTCGATTTTCTTGCTGTCTTTCGGTCAATTCATGTGGCACCCATCTTCCGTCTGCGGAACATTCAAAATCAATCCCATGGCTTTTAAACGTAGAGAAATGCATTGTTGTGTCACATTTAATTGTTCTGCAAGTTGTTCTTGCGTTTGACCATCATCCTCACCGAATAAAGCTTGCAATTCGGCATCTTCATACTTTTTCCATGGTCTTCCACGTTCTTCGTTTCTCACCTCAAAATCGCCACTTTTAAACTTTTGAACCACTCCATGGCACTGTATTTTGCCTAGTGCGTGCTGGTTGTAAGCTTCCACAAGCATTCGATGAGATTCCAAAGCAGATGTTTTCAATTGGAAACAGAAAATCAATGATGTCCACATATCGCAGTTTGTAGGCACAAAATTCGACATTTTTACGAGCGAAAAAAATATGTTGTTGTATGCAACTTGATTGTTTATGAACTGAATATTGTTGATAGAACTAAATGCGAAGAAATGGCGCCGATGATTTGGTTTGACAGAGCGTATAGTTTTACCTAGCGACTCAGATGTCATTACCGTATCATACCTGGTAATTTAAATCAGTAAAGGAAGTTTTCATTCTTTCTGCCTCGATTGTTGAAAGGTTCTTGGATGGGGGAGCTGAGTTCAATTTAATTTTGGCGCAATATTATGTAAATGAATGATAATTCAATTATTTTCATTTGATTTAACTTAATTAGATAAAATAACAAATCATTTATTTAATCTTTTAAAAATATTAATAAACATGATAAACTTTCCATAACATTAGCAATTTTTGTTTTGTGGGTCTCCTTCAAGCTGTTGTGACAAGACTGGAATATGGAGAGATGTTGGCAACGAAGCGTCGTGGTTTCGCGCTGTTGCCCAATAATTGAACACTGCGCTTAAAATTTTTTTTTTTATAACCAAACGTTAAAATATATACAAAAAACAATACAAGATTATTTATACATTATATAATACAAAAATAAATGTGTGTAAGTTTGTCAGATAGGCAGACAGCCACGGACAGCTTTCCCAATAGCAGACAAAGACGCAAAAATTCTATCTCTTTCTTACTACCTTTTCTACCAGTCGCTCAGTCTTACATGCTTGCGCCCCTGTAAACAGCCTATGTCATGTGTGTGTTATTTGTTTTTATTTTGTGCGGCTTATGTATGGCGATAGTACATAGTATAATTAAGATTTTTTGTTTTTGGCGTACGTGATAGAAAGGCCGCAAACATAAATGTATATATAGTGCGCGTACTCTTCGCTACCCAGTAGCAAATTTATCAAGACCTTCCCATAAGAACAGCTTCTAAGCAAGCGCAATACACACTTCATTATCACTGCACACGGGGCGTTGTCAGCACTACTTATCGAGAAGTGAGCAAGCAATGTGTCAAGCAACTTATGTGTTTATAAGCGAAACATTTGAACTAACATACTCAAACATTTTACCCTTCTTATATAGTTACTTATACTTATGTATAAGCAAATAAAAGTGCAAAAACATTTTAAAAATATTTATTATCAGGATTGTTCCATAATCAGCAGCTACTGTTCCGAGCCCAGAAAACTATATAAAATTTAATTTATAAATTTCTTTGATATATAAAAAGTGGTCAGTGTGGCGTAGTAGTAGTGCGTTGGACTGTTACGCCGAGTGTCCGGGGTTCGAGAATCTCGACACAGTCTATATGAAAAGCCTTTCTCGTACAAATATAACACGTACAACATGAGTCGGTGCACGATGACGAAAAGCTCTGTCTTTGGCGCTACATGCGGTCATAGTCGGCATTGATAAAATTGAAGTTAATTGGCTGTCTATCTCTTTATCGGTGTCCTGTGATTGCATTCCATCTCTCATTCTCTCTTCTTCCTCTCACCTATCAATCTTACTTCCAATCAACACAAAGCTCTGCATTCATAGAGGGTAAATTTTTTAATTTATCTAAAGCGCTGAACGCTTTTATGAGTTGTTCTTTGGAAGCGATGTCCGAGCGTCTTGATAATAACTTACTTTACTTTTAATGGCACAACAGCCCATGGAGGGCCTATGCCGAGCTTTTCGCATCCACTTATGTTGGTGTTATATTTGTACATGAATGGAAGGGACCTAGAGCTTAATGCCGAATCCGAACGGCGAAGTGAAAAGTGAAAAGCTTTTCATAGCCATTTTTACTCTTGTAGGTTTGCCATTGCCTGTCAAGTTTGGTGCCGTTAATTTTGTTGTTGCATTTTTTTTATTTTTATTTAAACCCCGGACACTGTGTAGCAGTCCAACGCTTTACCACTACGCCACAGCGACCACAAACTGCTTCAAGAATTGTTTTTTATTCTCCAATCATTTTCTACTGGGTAGGTAGTGTTTAAAAATATAATATGTATCTATGTGTCAGGGTTGCCAACTCGGAGGATATTCCCAAATTTAATGGGAATCGTAAATGATGTGGTGGAAAGGGCAATGAAAACTACATATTTATGATTTCTATAAGTAAGTCAAGTGGTCGCTGTGGCGTAGTGGTAGTGCGTTGGACTGCTACCCAGAGTGTCCGGGGTTCGAATCTCGGCACAGGCAAAATCAAAAAAAAAAAAAAAAAAAAAAGTAGAAAAAATAATTTTTTTACACGGCACCACCTCTTGTCAGGCAATGGCAAACCTACAAGAGTAAAAATTGCTATGAAAAGCTTTTCCTTCGCCGTTCGGATTCGGCTTTAAACTGTAGGTCCCTTCCATTCATGTACAAATATAACACGCACAACATGAGTGGATGCGAAAAGCTCGGCCTAGGCCCTCCATGGGCTGTTGTGCCATCAAAAGTAAGTAATAAGTAAGTCAAAATGTTTAAATTTTACACATATGTTTTCAGTATTTGTTTCGTTTAAACATACTACATTCATACATTCTTTAACAGCACTGTATATGTGTGCTGATATTTTGCAAGCACGCACAAAATTAAAGTGTTTTTTATGTCTCTCTTTTATCAATTTCTTTTCTTAGTAAATTGAAAAACACATTTTTAATACTAATTATACTTTAATATCTAACTGTGGTCCCTAATTTGTTGTTGTTGAATAAGAGCGTAGCGTCAAATCAAATAACTAAAAATATTACTTTAAATATAGCTGTATAACGTTTTTCTGCTTTGTTGTGCAGCCAACTTCAATTTCTTTGTCAACGCTTTGTCAATATATAGAGGGCACTGCATTAGGTTTATTAGGTTATGAGATGAGGGACACAACAGTAATATTTTATTTTTCATGTACTGCTTATTATGTAATTCCCATCAGAAAGCTCGCAACATTTTTTGAAAGTTGTGGAACTGGATGAAATGAGTTGGCAACTCTGGTACATATGTATATTATCATGCCACGTTTCGCGTCTCTTGTTGCTTTGATAAAAACACAAACAACAAGTAAAAAAACAAAATATAATATGTATCTCTTATTGCGACGCAATTTTTTTAGTTTCCAATTTGCCTACTACACCATCATCGTACACCAAATGAAAAATATATGCAAACATTAACAATAACATCCATGTTTCTCTGACAAGCACCATGATACGACGTTGGGTGCATCGCGGAACAAAATTTTCATTATGAAGCTAAGAACACATTACCTGCAACAGCGTCATTGCATCATGACAACAAGATGGCATCCGTCGCATATTTTGTCAAGTTGTCTCTGCGACTGAAATACAATGAATGAAACGACACAATGACTTTAATTCCATTCTTCACATTTTCCACACTCTATTTTATACCGATAAAAAACAATAGTTTTTAATAAAAGACTTTATTACTTTTTATTTTCAAAGAAAATGACAAAAGTCTATAATTTCACGGTTGATTTCATTGTTGTGTCCCATGTAAAAATATAAACAGCCGAAGGCAGCGATAAATACAATGTCCCAGTCATTATTTAGTTTTCATAAGAATACATGGTATTTAAGGATTGACAGATGGCGCAATGTCGTTGTCGCGTCCTTTGTGTTCGTACCGTAACCACGGCCTAACGGTGCGTCTACACTAGACGAAGATTCTTTCACTCGTTCGTTCGTATAGTAAAATTGTCGCGAGACTAAAACTGTTTTTACTTTGAGGGGTTGACAAATTTAAACGCGGACTAACGAAACAACAAATTAATATACATGCCATACATATGTCTGTACATATATCAACTTTGTTTTTGCTAATGTAACTAAATATTACATTACGCTATCCACAATAGGCTACCAAACAAGATAGGGGGTTGAGTTTCTTAAGACCGTGCGATTAGCAATGCGAATTTTTGTAACGCAGAAAACTACTTTCTCTTTAATATACAAATAAAATATTACCATTAGTAATTTTTAGAGAACATTTTTGTGGCCGCATACTTGATCTCTAAAACAGCTTTCGGTTAAATGATATGCATACAGTGAAAATCTTTTCAATGTTTCAATCACCTTGCGTAGTACAACTCTTTCCAAACCCTTAAAAATATTCAATTTGTTACGACGCAATTTCAATGAAGTCGTCCTCTACTCGCCCCTCATTTTAGATGATATATATACAAATACATATAGTACCTATATAAAACAATTTAATGTTGAAGTTATACTCCCTTTTTGGAGAATTCAAGGTCATGCGCTATGCTGCTACTACTCTATTTACAAAAAAATTCCTCAAACCTTATTTATATGTATGTAGATTTACATTTGCACATACTTTACTTAAATCCTTACATACATTATATATTCTCTTTAGATATTGTGCATGCATACATATAGCTCGTTTGCTGCAAGACTGTCATAAATCAAAAAAAAAAAGAAAAAGGAAATAAAATAAAATAAAATAAAAAATTCGAGTTAAATATGCAGAAATAACCGTTATTTTGTTACTTACGTAAAAAAATCATATCTATATCTTATCAACTCTTTACATGAGAAGAGAATTTGTCCTTTGTCCTTACCAATTGACAGGCAAATTGAAAAGTCTCTAAATTTTTCAGCATTTATGTTTTTCGAGTTATGACAATCTTGCAGCAAACGAGTGATTACTATAATGCCGTTATTTGTCCTCACGAACTAAACACACACACGGATATTTATTTATGAAACGTACTTTTGATTTCAAATATACAAAAGTAAGGGATAATTACGAGATTTTAAGAATGAGAATTGTGAAAAATATATTTCATTCATTATTTTACTTCCTCCTATTCCATCCGGTTTTTTATTTTTTTTGCTTTTTCACAAATATTTGTTATGTCCCAAATAGGAGGAAAACATTTAAGATTGGGAGTCCCAGAGATTTTTCAAAATGGCAGCATTTCGGAATTCAAAAATTATAATCCCAGGATTTTTTGAGATCCCGATTTTCGTGTTGCGGATCGCTGAAAATGTTACAGGAGGCGGCTTACAGTGTATAGACTTTATCAAAAGCAAGTGCATATGAGTGGTACAGTGCATTCAAAAGCTGTCGAAAAAAACAAAACATTAAGTTTTGATCAAAAGAAGGGGCCTACTTTGAATGACAGTATATATATATGTATGTGTATATTTCATCTTCGTAACGGTGCAAGCTAAAATTTTACGATTCATAATAGATCTCTTAACAAAAGTAGTCGCAAGGCTAAGTTCGATCAAGATACAACTTTAAATAATCGTACACACTCTTTAAGAAAGTAGTTACATTTTTGTATAAATAGCTAGGTCGGTCTGGTTAATATTTGATAGATTTTTGCATCACTGAATTTTATTGTATTCGTATCAATTTTATTTGATAAAGCCTTTTCTATATTTGAATTGTAAGGGAGGTAGGCATAGTTATTGCCCGATGTTGGTAAATTTAAGTTATTTCAATGAAGCGCGCACCTTCAATATAATTTGTTTTTTTTTTAATTCCTTTGTATTGCTGCAATGCAATGGACTAAAGTTACCTTATGGAATTGGCACACTGCTAATCATTTGCTTTATTTTTTATTTGGTACTTAACACTTCCCTCCTTTTCTTTTATGCACTCTTTGTCTTTTACTTTGCTCCTCGTGCCATCTTTTTCACCGCTGCCCTCGAGAAGTTTTAATAAGGGAAGCATACCGGTTTTGAATCAAATCTATTTTAAAAACAAAAACATCCGAAACATCCGTTTTTTTTACATGAACCAAACCATTTTTGTTCAGTTTCTGAATTTCCAAACTCCAAAAGTGATGTAGTGAGAGTGGTCTACCCAAAAATTGATCTTTTAAAATAATAATTTTGGGTGTTTTTGAACCAGACCAACGGTTGGAAGGTGCGGAAGATCCGTTTTTTAAACGAAAAATCAGTGGTTCAGAGGAACCATGAACCGCCCAACCGAACCCGTACTGCAAACCATTCTGTTTGGTTCACATCGCTGGCAGGCAGCAGTATTTTTCGTCTCCCTTGGTTGCCGCCCGCTTTCCACCGCTAATGTGTACTATGTTGTTGTTTTCACTATAGCAGCTGCTGTTTTTATTCCTTTCTTTGCTTTTGCTTTTCTCTTTGCTTTTGCTTTTGCTTTTACTACTTACTAACTCATATACATACATACTTACACTCCACACAAGTCATGTACATACATAATACTCGTATGTACTAAATACTCTTATCTATGTATATACCGGCAGTATAGTATGCACGAGTATATGTATATCTATGTACCTACATACATAGATATGTACATATATACGAAATATATATAATCATATATGTACTCAAAATGTGTTGTAACCAGTTTTTTTTTTTTTTTTTTTTGTGTACTTCTTTATTGTTGTTTGTCTCTGTTTATTCCCCCGTCGATTTTATGTTTATTTTGCCCGGTTTAACCTTGAAAATTTCGTTGTGCGTTTTAATTTTTTGCGACTTAGTTTTAAGAGCTTCATAATCATTCCTTATTTTTGGTTTGTTTTTGTTTTTGCTTTTTGTTGTTTGCCTTTCTTGCTTTCTGTTGTTGTGGTTGTTCTTCCCTGTCCCTGCATCTGTTTCCCCCTATCGGACACATTTTATTTATTTCGCTTTACCAAAGTGGGTGTGGCAATACGCCGGCAGTGCGAATGTACGAATTGTATTTTGTGTTCTTGCCTTTCGATTTATTAGATTAGATGTTATGTTGTTGAATTTATGGCTTCTCTTGCACTCTTTCTCTTGCTCTCGCTTTCTTTCTTTATCTAGTAAACTAAACACAGGATGTTGTTTTTTATTGTAACAAAAATGCGTTTTACTTTTCGACGAAAGGCATATTAATGTATTTAATTTTAGTAACTCGGGGTATTCTTGTTGAGAAGGACGCAAATGTATCAGAAATCGAATGTGTCACGTAATGAAAAGTTAATTTGAAATCGATTTAATGAGTTGAAAGAACAGCATCAGCATCTATTCACAAGTGTCTCTAGATGTCATTGTATGCAAAGTTTTAAAAGCATTGCACTGATTTGTTAATGTATGGTATGTGGTAGGTGCACGAGGTTCTTATTATTTTTTTTGATTACATCTTTAAAAAATTAAATGGGATAGCAGAGGATATAATATATGCAAAAACAATATTTCGAAAAAGTGCCATGTAATAATTTCACAAATGAAAAATGAAAAAAGGAAAAAGAAAAATTATATGTAATTAAGAAGAAAAATTGTCTGAAAGTGTATTTATGAGAAATGTTTGCCCACACATGAGTTTAAAATTCATAAATGTCAATAACAAAGGCGAAGGCGAAGGCAAAGGCAAAGGCAAAGGCATAAAAAGACTCAATACATATCAAATGCCATAATTTGTTTTATACTTGAGTGTACCTACTTATTTTTTATTCTCGCGTACTTAGTTCTCGTTATTTTTAAAACTATTAAATAAATGCAACTTGAAAAAACAACGCGATTGATGTTGTAAATAACAACAGCAGCAGAAGCACAAACCAGCAACAGCAATAGACAGACAACGTTGATAAAACCAAGTATGCAACTACAAAGACCTTAAACTAAAAAAAACAACAAATATCAACAGCAATAACCATCATAACTAAACAAGAAAAACAAACCTTCAACGAGTGCTTTAACTTTAGCGTAGCCTAACGAAAACTATCTAGCTGAACATTGCACTACACTACGCTCCCGCTGCCATTTGCTTACCCTACACTGCTCTACTCCTATCTGCCTCTTACCTTACATCGACGTCTTTATTGTATCTATTTCAAAATTCTTGAGATAGTTTTCTCTATACGAAACTTTGCTGCATTTTCAACAACACCGTCCAATGGGTATTGAATGACAATCACACTGTGTGTGTGAGTGTGAACACGTGTGTTTGTGTAGTGCTTTGAACGTGTCGGTGTCGTCTAGTTGGTTGTGGTTGAATTTGCATTTAGTAGGTATATACAGTTTGAAACTAGCTTTTTGCACTTTTTACATATTTAGCAAACTGCCAACTGTAATGTGGTGTTTATGCTAGCAACTTGTTGATTGGCCAAGCACTATTTTGTTGTTTCTCATATGGAATATTTGTATGAGAATTCTAACACAAATTTGGTTGGACAAAAAAAAAAAAAAAGGTTGCTAGCATAATAACAGCAGGATAAGGATATCATTGAAACCGTTTGTATTTGCGTACATTTTTCTAAAAGCTTTACTTTTCTTTGATTTTCATTTCCAGCTTCAACGCTGGATTCTTGAATCAAAAATCAACAAGCAAAAAGGTTCCGGAGCGTGTAAAACCCTCAACAAGTTTTCTGGACTCCACCTTTGAGCGCGTAAAGCAATAATAATATAAATACTAATTGACGCTTATAACAAAAACGGAACAACAATACCTTAGGTTGCATACTAAGCACCTGCTTTAAAGTACAATCTGTAAAATTCTTCAATTTGTTTGTGCAACAAAAGATAAGCTTTTGCTCGCATAACTCAAGCATTGTGTCTAGAAACCGTCTGTCACTCGCTCACTCATTCTTTAAATCACACGTCGATAGTAATGGAAGTCGAAACTGGTCAGCATAACGGCAATGCCGATGACTCCCGTGAAAGTTCTGTAGAACGTGAGCTCAACAGCGAAGTTAAAGCTGTGGAGCTGAACGGTTCCGTCGATTCGCCGAAAGCGAATTTGAATGGACATATCAAGAAGCCATTACCGGTCGGCGATGGTCATGATGGACGTATCAAGCGAAAGGCCAAGCGTCTCATACACAGACAGAATAGTCGCGGTGAAAGTGGTGCTGCCAGCAGCGGAATTGGTGGAGTGTCAGCAGTGAATGGCGCTTCGCCAAATTATGTTGTGCCGCAGCGACGCTGGAAGAACAGTCGACGTTCGCGCAATGGTCATGGTCGTGGTCTGCCAAAGAAGGGTGGTGCCGGCGGTAAGGGTGTCTGGGGAGTGCCCGGGTCGGAAGCGCTTCAAGAAGAAGCGTACGAAGATGAGAATGATCCAAATTATGATAGCGAATGCAATGATAAGAATATTGAGTTGCGTGAAGTCATTCCGGAGGTAACGCCCGAGGAATTCTTTAAAATGGCAGAGCCAATTGTTTTGGAGTATTATGAACACGGCGACACGCATGAGGTGGCTTTGAGCATTGATGAGATTCTAACGGGTCAACTGCGACCATATGTGACCAGCGTAGTAGTTGAGGTCTCCATGGATCATAAGGATTCGCAGCGCGAAATGACATCGGTATTGATATCCGATTTGTATGGTCGTGTCATTACAGGCAAGGATATTGAGAAGGGCTTCGACATTTTGTTAGAGAACTTGCCAGACTTAATTTTGGACACACCCGATGCACCAACCATCTTGGGTAAGTGTTGGGTTGATCACATATAAACATAGTTTGAGTTTTATAATAGGGACGCGCACGTTCAGAGAGATACTTTTAATTACTGGGTTCAAGTCCTAATCTAAGTACATATTTTTGGGCTTCCTTTTTAGGCAATTTCCTTGCACGTGCTGTCGCTGATGACTGCATCCCACCAAAATTCGTTACCAAACCAACGGATATCGATGCTCTCAATGAGCACGCCGCCGCTGCCATACGTCGCGCTGATACTTTACTCCACATGAAGCAGGGATGGGCTCACTTGGACAACGTCTGGGGCATGGGCGGCCCACTGCGACCAGTGAAGACCATAACAAAGGAGATGACATTGCTACTGAAGGAGTATTTGTCATCTCGCGACATACAGGAGGCACATCGCTGTTTGCGTGCCTTAGAGGTACCGCATTTCCACCATGAATTGGTCTATGAAGGAATCGTTATGACACTCGAATCATTGAGTCAAACAACGGAGGAAGCAATGTGCGAATTACTGAAATCATTGGATAAAGCTTGTTTGGTATTACCAGCAGGAATGGAACAGGTAAGCCTCAAACTGCAATTAGCTTAAACTGATGTCGCGTTTTAGCAAAGTTTATAACGTATTGTAATGCCTTTGCAGTGATAGAGTGATAGAAAAGATACTTTAAATTTATGCAATGCACTCTTACTTTCTTCTCAGGGCTTCCTACGTGTTTTCGATGATATGGCCGACATTGTGTTGGATGTGCCACTCGCTTATATCATATTGGATCGTTTTGTGGAACGATGCAATCGTGCTGGCTTTATAACTGATAAGATTATAAATAATATGCCCTCTCGGTAAGTAAATTTTCTTGCTACTTTTTCTTCTGTCATTCTCCTACTCGCAATTCAAGCAGAAACTATTTGCAAACACAATAATTACTGCTGCTTACTGTTTTCTATTGAGTTTGTGGTTGTTGCCTTCTCTTTCTTGTTGTGTTTGTCTGCCTGTCGATGGGCCTAAGGGGTGTTGCAAATGTACATATTTACAACTTTTGTACAGTGTGCAATTTGCAATTTACTTGATATTTCCTTTGCTTCACGTTATCAGCAACATTACTTTTTATTATTTGTTATTTCTATTTCATTTACTATCCATTTCAAATTGCAGCTGATAACAAAAGCCTAGGTCCTCCATGGGCTGTTGTGCCATTCAAACAAGAGGAAGAAGAATGTTTTATCAATAATAAATACATTTACACCAGTGCCAAAGCAATTCTCGGTTTCAAATTATTTTCAAACGTACATATGTGATGTAAGATCCTTGCGCCTTACTTACTGTAGGAAGATCACTCAAGATAATATTTTCAAAGCTCAAATATATGGGGGTTCTAAGAATGATAGGAAGGGTGCAGCTGTGCCGGTACTACTCGATTTAAATTTACCAAGGACCGTTCAATCACTCGCCGTTGAATTAATTTTTGGCAGGGATACATTTTTGTTTACGAAACGAGATAATTTTTTGCAAAATTTGTGCTGTTTTTGAATGTAAACATCAGCGTGTGCATGCAACGTTGCCTCTCCTTCATAAGAAGCAATAAATATTCTTAAATAAAAATATTTTTAATTTATATTTGGATTAGAAGCGAGAGCTATCAATAAATTTAACACATTCTGTTCGTTTTGTTTGTGTTAATTGTTGAAATCACATGCTTTGAAAGCTAGTATCATTGTACATACATACTCGTATGTAAAAGGTGGTCCATCTGCCATGCGGAATTTGAACAGCTGGCCAGCTGGTTATAGTGGCGGCAACCTTATTATGATGGAAAATAAGTTTCTACATTTGCAGTAAATGAAATGAGTCAATATATACACTGGAACAACGTTGAGAAATTTATTTGTTGCGTATTTTGCATAAGGACCTCGGTATGAAGCCGTACAAAGTTCAATTGATACAAAAGCCGTGATGATGGATGTGCATTGACCACCACGCTTTGCGATTTGACACCTTTGTATTATTTGTGGGGAGCCGTTAAAGATAAGTGCTACGCAAACCATCCATCAACGATTGAGACTCTTAAGGACGAAATTGGTGCAGCCAGCGGTCAAGTACAGTTCCATACAGTCGAAAATGTACTGGAAAAATGCAAGCAAGGCCAGCTGAAGAAGTCATTTGAATGAAATAGTGTTCTCCACAATTAACGAATAATAAAAACCATATTGGAAAAAAATTATTCGTTTCTTATTAACAGCAAAATCAAATTCCATTTATAATTTGTGAATGGGTCCACCCTGTACATACATACATATGTATGTACCATGCATACTTACATACGCACCATACATACTGGTTCTACCTTAATGAATTTCTACTTAAACCATTTCAAAAATAACTTAAGTGTAGTTAATTTGCGTTTTTAGTTTATTTTTGTTGTTTTCGCCGTTTCGCCGTTTTGCTATTATTGCATAATACACACATTCACTTTTATCTTCTTTTGATGCCGGCATTTTCTTCATTCTTCTTTGCTACTTTCATACATATTCTATTTCTTTTATTTTTGTTGCTATTTATTTATGTATTATTAAGCAATAAAATGAGAATTTTTCTACTGCGTAGTTTTTTTTTATGACTTTCGATCGTTTCGTTTATTTCGTTCGTTCGTTTGACAGCCAATCAGCCAGTTTTTGCCGGTTTATCAGGTGGTGGCGGCTGGCTTCGCTGCTAGTTGGCTAACGAACTGACTGATGGCGTGTCTCGATTTTATATCATTCACATAGTAGTATATGTACATACATATGTATATTATATTTATATATCATTGAGAGACACACACATGCATATCCACATATGGTATGTGTGTGTGTGTATACTTAAATATCTATACTGTATAGTTTAAATAATTTGCTAAAGAAAAATTGACAATATCTACCATATGTAAGTATGTGGGGTTTATTTTTGTTGCCTTTTTTGTTGTTATCGCGGTCGAGTTTTCTTCACTATATTTTTGTTGTTGTGCTGTATGTTGAAAACATAGTTGCCTTCGTTTAAAAATAGGTTTATTTTTGTTGATATTTAGATTATTTTCTGCTATATTTTAATTAAATTTTTTTTTCTTTTTCTTTTTGTTTTTTAGTATTTTTTTTATGTAGGTATTTTATTCAAGTATTAATGTTGTTGTTTACGCAGAAATTCATGTTTAGACAAGCTTAAGCTCCTTTCTATTTGTCTTTTTGCGTTGAGTTATCTATCAGATAAATTTTGTAAATACAGTGTCGGCCAATCAAATAAGAATACCTTGTTCTGAAACCAAAAACCTGAAAAAAATATTTCTCCATATTTCTTATGATAAATTTAAAAGGTATTTACTTTTATTCATTTAGTCCGTAAGTATAATTTTTTCTTAAAACAAAAACAAAATCAATTCATTGTAAAAAAAGAAATTTGAAAGTTATACATAAAATCACATTTCAAAAGACGAACAAAAATAAAAACACTTCAATTAAAAAAATAAATAAAAAATTGACTCAAATTGTTCACTAATGCTAATATTTTATGGAATAGCCTTTGTTAATTAAAACCGTCTTACAGCATCTAGGCATTGATTCGACCAGAGACGCGCAAGTAGCCTGGGGTATGGAATACCACGCTCTTTGAATGCTTTGCCACAATTCGTCTTTGTTTTTAGCTCTGGTACTGCCAATCTTATCTTTGACAATATTCAACAAGTTCTTGGTTGGATTAAGGTCAGGAGATTGTGCAGGCCAGGTCGTAATGGGAATTCCATTATGGGAAAACCAATTTCGCGCAATGATTGAGCTGTGCTTTGGGTCGTTATACTGTTGCATTTGCCATTTCAGGGGCATTTCTTATTCAACGTAAGGAAGCATCACCTCCTGAAGGATGTTTACGTAAAGAAATCTGTCCATCGTTTCTTTTATCCAATACAGAGGGCCCACATCATACCAAGAGAAGCATCCCCATGCCATGATGCTTCCACCTCCATGCTTAAACGTCTTCCTAGTATATTTTGGGCTCAATTCTGTATTTTTCGGGCGTCTAACCCAACGTTTGCCATCACTTCCAACAATATTCACCTTAGACCATTCACGTTAGACCCTTTGTTTGCATTAATTGAACCATTCCACTCAATGTGCGCTTCAGCGAACTCTATGGGACACTTTCGATGTCTTTGTGTCAACATTGGTACTTTTCGTACTGTTCTCCCATACAGTTTTATTTAAACCAAACGTCTCCTTACTGTTCGAGCACAAATTTGAACCCCTGCCTCCTCTCTAATTGTGGCAGCTGCCTTAGATGGATCGCGTGCCGCCAAAATTTTTATGCGATTGTCATCTGCACTTGTAGTTTTGCGGGGCCGGCTTACCTCTCTTGCAATGAAATTTTTGAGGTAATAAAGATTGGTAGACAAATGTCGAGGACCTGCTAATAGTTTTAGCTATTTGGCGGATGCTTTGCCCCTCATTTCGCGGTTTTTTCATCAAATCACGCTTCTCCTTGCTTCGGTGCTTTGCTCGACCCATTTTGCTGTGACATTACGGAATAGCTTACATTTAATTTGTTGAATTACCCTCAATGCTACCATTTAAAAATGCTTACTAGTACAAATAATAAACAAGTGTAAGTTTTCTTTTTAAAACTTTGCTTCAACTTTTTTGTTTGGGAATCCCCAAGAAATATTTAAATGTAGTGTTGCCACCTAGAAATTTATAAAGTATATACCATACCATTTTCTACTCTATAAAAATAGTTTGCCATAAGCAGTCCGATAAAAAAAAAATCAATAGAAGTTTTATAGTGCAAGGTTGTGTTCTTATTTGATTGTCCGACACTGTATATTGCGTTTAGTTCCAATGTTCATGCGCTTCAATTTCGCTGTGGCAACTTTCAGACTATTGCCATTCGTTGCAAATATAGATACTTACCTTAGTTGAAAATTAAAACCTTAATTTGTTTCTAATGTTTTTTTAAACACTTTTTCAAACAACAACAACAACAGCAACAGCAACATTTAAAACAAGTTTTGTGCACCATTGATTACTTGAGTGCCATTTTTATTATTTCTTTTGTTTTTAAAGTATTTTTTACTGAATTTTATATAATCAATGTCTCAATATCGTGCTTTGCATTTTAATTTTGTTAATTTTGTTGACACAAAGAAGTGTAATTTTTTCTGATCTTTCGTTCTTCTTTATCATTCCCTTGCTCCCAACACTTGCATGCAAATGCATTGACGTCGCCGTCAGCTTCATGTTTGCGCGCATAACATTACGTTCAACGCCATCAGCATGCAACAACACACATCGACACACGCACGTACACCATCATCATCATCATCATAAGCAAAAGCTCGGAAAAAAGGTGCAACAACCTGCATGTGGTTCAAGATCGTTGATGAATGTAAGCATGAGCCGAGCCAATTCAACGACGAACAAACAAACGAATCAACGAAAGCTTTTTCTGTGCGCTGCTGCTGCTGCTGCTGTTGCTGCTGCATTTCGATGCATTCAACTACAATGTGTAATGCTGGCGGTGTGTGGCGTTTTTTACCACTCCCACCTTCTTTCTATTACTTATTACTACATGTGTCGTAATTTCTGCTTCACTTTTAAGCTTTTCTTGCTGTAGTAGCAATAGTAGCTTTTGTAGTTTTTTCTTGCACAATGCTCAATGCATTTTGCCTTGAATTAGGATACTGCTCTTTGGCACTTTATTCGCTGCAGTCGTTGTAGTTGTCGTTGTCGTTGTCGCTGTCGTTGTTTGCAATTTGTGTTTCAGTTTTAGTTTTGTTTTCATGTTATTTTCTATTTTTTTTACATTTGTATATTTTTTAGCTAGCTACACTGAATTTTAAATTGATGTAGGTTTACTCACATGATTTTTGTGGTATTTATTTATAAATTAAATATTTATAATGTCACTAAAAACTAATGTCGAGAATTATGCATTTGTTGTTTGTTTGAATAATGAGAATTTCCCAACTGATTTAACACTTCAGATTTAGTGCATGCAATTCTGCGGCACTATGTCAGAGTCATAGATTGTTGGCAGAAATTGAAGTTGTGAGAAAATTGCATTTGTGCTCAAGATTTTGTTGGCAAAGAAATTGGGAGATTTTAAGAATTCGACTCTAAGTCTTGGTCACTGGTGTTATACAAACTACGAAAAGTAGAAAACTCGCATTCAATTGGGCCTAGGGGAAAATATCGAAGGGATGAAAAATTTGGCAAATGAAAGCAACGAGATCTTCTAAGCAAGGAAGCTTAAAATCAAATGTATGGTTGAAAGCGATTTGACTAGGAAGCGCCAGACAGAGAAGCACGCCGCGTAAAGGCTTTCAGGTATCGGCCGATGAATAGAGAGCAATTCGTTGGCGGAAATTGTGAGATAGCATTTACCAAAATCCTAAAAGAAATTCTGGCCTTCAGTTGGTCCTTTTACCTTTAATATCTTCTACAAAAAAAAAATGTAAATTGAAAATCAATTCTCTCTTTTCCTCTTTCACGGTCTCCATTGTCACGAAACATCCCCACAAAATATACTAAGTATATACAAATGTATTTTGTATTCGATTCCACAGAAGAATTAAATATAAATTATATAATTTAACAGCAGCTATTTTTAGTTAAGCATGTTAACCTAGTTTTGTTTTTTGTTTTTTGTTGTTGATAAATATTTATTTTGAGCAATAATAAGAAACTTATTTTTAAACAAATAAAAATAAAAAGGCGCATTTTCCACTTAAATTAATTCAAATAATAATAAAAAATGCTAAAATATAATTAAGACAGACAGACAGATCAACGGACGGACGGACAAACATAAAACACGTCATTGCCATTAAAATTTGCATATTTCATTTCCTGCATTGTTTGTTTGTTTTCTGTATTTTAGACATACGCAAATAGCACATATCATTTAAATACATTTTATTTGTTATTGTTTATTTTTTATTCAGTCAACGTGCGCAAAAAAATGTTTTTTTCTAAAGTTTAAGTCGTTGTATTTTTTGTTTTGCATATGCTTTTTGATTAATTTGCAATAATTTCTTTAGATTTTCCTTTTGGGTTTTCTCTCTTCTCGTAATTCATATAATTGTAGGAGCAATCTGTTCCTGCAGTGCATTTCTACAATAAATAATGCATTCTTATGTCCTATGGAAAGTTTATGCAATGCCGCGCTGCTACTGCAAGCACGTTGGTAACATTTTCCGTGAACGTGGCAACACTATTTGTTTGGACTTTTGTGTACCATAAGTATATGTATATAAATATTATGGACATAAATAATATGGACAATATACTATGCATAATGGGGTGTTCTGTAGGAAGTGAAGTCGTCAACACTTAAATTCGTCGGTCGCATGACTGAATCAGCTCCATCTTATCTGGGTTCCTGGGCACTGTGGAGTTGCTGGGAATGGAGTTGCTGGGCCGACGAGTTGGCCAACTGTGGATCAAAGAACATACCTTTGGGACCAGAGCCAATAGTCGGGACCAGTTTGGCAGGTGCCATGCATTGGATAAAATCTTATGCTAATGATTTCCATAAGAGACGCTGGTCCCATCTGGACATCTGTAGAACGGTTAAGTGTTTTGTGATTTGTCCAAACAGGAAGGCAGCAGAATTCCTTCTTAAATTAGGAAGGACCTGCGCGCCGGATGGTGGGATTCATCACAGGGCATAATCCATGGGGCAAACATATGACCACCATCGGCATCAACTAGGACCCGACCTGCACATCTTGTCTGGAGAAGGTGGACAGCACAGAGCAATTTTCTCTGCACATGTCCCGCCTTTGCCAGAAGGAGATGGCGCATTTTGAATTTCGATGTCACAGAAATGGACAAAGTTCACTCCTTCCCCTTCTGCGATCTTCTGAAAATTTGCGGAAGAGAACGTAGTCCCCCTATAACCCTTTTTTCAACTTTTTCCCTCTTTTTATCTAACCCCTTACTTGCTGGGACCCCTTCTTCTCCTAGACCGTAAGCACAATGGGCTACATAGCCTGACTGTCCTGCACTCGTAGGTCAGGTTCTCACATCTATCCAAATTCATCGGAGCAATCTTTCTTTCCTTGGCCAAAATATTTGTTGTATAATCTGGCAGATTTTTTTGTTTATTATTTGCTTCTGTGATATTTGTAAAGGATTCTCAAGTGAAAAGTATTAAAATGTTGAGATACTTCATATGTATTCGAGTAGTAACGTCATCTGTCAGTTGCAGCTGCAGCTGCACAATTTGTAAATTAACGTAAAATCAAAAGCAACCGAAATGCATGCCAAAAAATCTCTTAATAAAGTGAATAAGCGGCGGGAGTTTTAAAACTTCGACTACCTACTAAAGACAGCACACAACAATAAAACTTGTTTTAAAAGCTTGAGTCATGTTAGTGTGCTGCAGCAGTGTTTGGTTGAGCGGCGAAAAAAAGGTCAACGGGTGAATGAACTCGATGCATTTTTGTGTGCAGCAAAGTTAAAATTGCCAAGATTGTATTCGTGCATTCAGTGCACAAGAAAACGCAGAAAATGGCAAAAAGACAACAAGCGGCAGAGCCAAAACTCAAAACTGCAACGAAACCTACAACGATGACGACAACATCTAACTACCATAGTGACGACGGTGACGTGGACGTTGACGGCGTTGCGGTGCGCAGCCAATGATGATGTAGTACTCTCTATGAATAAAACTAAACAACAGAAACAGCGCCATTGTCTGTCGTCTGTCGCATGTCGCCTGCCGTAAATGCATTTTAATAAGACTGCAATCAACAACAAACAGCGACAAATTAACTATGTAGTACCGATATGTAACAACAGCATTCATACGTGCATGCAAGCTGCAACTAATCACCATTTTTTTGCAAGCGCTTTTGAAAATATGAAGCTAAACGCGTTCGGCTGCGATATGTGCCAACCAGCAACAACAATGAGAATATTGGGTGTATAACTGAATAAAATGAGAGATTTTTTTTTTTTTTACAAAAATATAGCTTTATTTGAATAACAATCGAATGAATACATTGTTGAAAGAAGTGTCCTCCGTAAGCTGTGTCATTATTTTGCCATGTTTCAGGCATTTTATGCATTCCTTGACACAAAAAGAAACAGTCCATCTTTTGAGGCTACGAACTAATCAATCCAGTGTTCTCATCATTTTCCGGCCATTGCTGTTTTCAAAAAAATCAGTAGTTTTCGATACAGCTCATCCGTAATACTTTCACCAGATTGGCGCCAAAAACTCCATTTTTCATATTTTAAACTTTCTACAGCAATCAATGATTCTCAGCATCCCTTTTTTTCGAAAAGCAAAACTTCCCGCAAATTCTGTTTATTTTGCTGGCACGTAAACGGACAGTTTTGTAGCTCAAAAAGGTTATGTTGTTTACACTTTGGCAAATTGAACATAATCAAAAGTTACATGCGTAGCTAAAACATGAACGTAATTACATTGTTGCCAGATGTGATTTAGTACAAGTTACGCCATCAATTGTGAACCCCTCATTTTCAAGTTCTACATCCAATAGATAACCTTACCCAGGTTCATTATAGGGTGTGTAAAAAGTTAAGATCTTATAAAAATTTCTTGAAGGAAATTTGTATTTGTTCAACGCCGGAAAGTATGCAGACTTCAAATTAGTTGATGCTATAACCAGATTTTTATTGAAATTTTCCCATCAAATGTTCATTTTATATAGTAGTGTCGTTGTACTGAACAATACTGCCATGGGCGATATTGTACTTTGCAAAAGTGCCACCGAGTAAATAAAATTGTTTTGTCCCTCCATATAAAATGAAAAATCGAAAGGGAGATTGAGAGAGTAATTTCAGTCACAGACGACCACATTTGCACACGTTCAAGAGAGCAGAACACATTTGCCCCGCGATATTTTTGGTTTCCAATGAAAATATAGAAATGAGCTAAACCTCAATGCATACCTATCCACTTGTTGAAATGGTGATTTTAATAAAGCTGTATCCTTAAATTAGTGACTGTAAAAAGTAAGCCAAATTGAAAATTTTTTGTTCAACACATGTCATACCTAAAACGGTATGCTTTAAACTGTTCACTAGCAATATTGAATTACTCCCTAAAATTATGCTTCAAAATAATTTTGGATCGTGGGCGTTAGAAGAATCTAAGTGTGAAGAATTGAAAACCATGTTTGGTCTGGTCTTCTTGGCTTCTTTTCATTAGACTAAGTATTATCAACCTAAATATTTTTGTTTAATATTTCCTAACAATATGTGCTAATGTATTTTTTTCTGCGTATTTGCACTCCACAACCAACACTCGGAATACTGTTCTTTCGGCCAATAAACTACATTGACCTATTGTGCATGTTTTCATGTTGTTCGGCAGCTTAAAAACAATAAAAGCTCAACGCTCAATCGCGGTGCAAACATAAAAACTTTACAAGAAAAACCACCAAACATGCAGTAAGAATGAGATGCAAAGCAAAGCTTTACAACCAACGCCTTCTCAAGCATTGCCGAATTGCATCATGTTTTCTGTCGGTCAACCAAAATGCAGAGTAAGCCCATAAAAGGGTATAGTCTTTGCGCAGCTATAAAACTATAAAAATAGGAGCAGCAGCACAGCGTCGTGGTGGCACTCTGGTAGACAATAACTTTCACTTTTCGTTAACCTTAGCAAAGAAATTTTTACATAGTGTAATAGTTTTGCGGTTTATTTCTGTGTTGGGGGAAAAGCGGCGCGAGGTACGCGCAGATAATTGGTACAGCGTTCAATACATTTATATTTTAGCATTTAGTTTCGTGGAAGTTGTAGTTTATTGAATTTCGGTTGTTAATGATAGGAGGAGGAAAATGTTGTAGTGAGAGCTGGAAACTTCATTCTATTTATGTAATATTTTTATTCAAATCACTTGCCTATGCAATCTATTATCTAATAACTAATAATAAATAATGATTCTTTTCTTTGCAGAGGACGTAAACGTTTTGTCTCCGAAGGAGACGGTGGCCATATTAAGCCACCAACTATTCCAATTCGTGACTAAAGAAAAGCAACAAATTTTACCAACCAACATCAACAACAATAACAACAACGATTTTTTTTTGACCAACAAAGATTTTTTTTGTTTGCACTCTTACAACAATAATAATAAAACAAAATAAATATTTAAAAAAAAACAATAACAATAACAACAACAATAGAAAAAGGAGCAATTCTTTTTGAAAAATTAATCACGAAAAGGAAATGATACAAACTTTTGATCTCTTGTTCTTTTTTCTTTTTGTTTTGCAAATAAGAAAACAAAAACCATAACCACTGCAGCAGTAATTAAGCTATTAAACAAAAGCAAACAACAATATCAACAGCAATAATTAATCAACAACAACCATCACACTACAACTGCAACTACTCAGTAAGCACACTTAAACAGCAAAAACAAAAAAAGCACGCAAATGGAATGCTGCTTAAACAAACAAAGCCCCACTCCAATACACCAAAAGGAAATACGAAAGCCAATAGAAGAGAAATTCCCAATTTTTTCATTTTAATAACTTAACAATAGCAACGAAGACAGCTACGCGACATCTTCCTACTGATGTACGTAATTTTTAAGTCTCCTGTCTTAAACGATTTTGAATTTTTCTTATTGCAAATTTATTTTTATGTAGTATGATGATGAAGTTTGAGTAATTCCGTATTATTTTTATTTTATATATATGAACAAAAAGAAAAGCAAATGTAACGAGTAAAAAAAAATTAACTATATACAGTTTGGAATATTTGTAATTTGAAAAATATATATTATATTAAAAGCGGTATTGAGCAAAGATTGCGCAAATTTTTACTTGGGACTTTTATCGTCGGACGCTGACGATAAAATTTGATTTGAGATGCAAGCGCATACTGTTAAATGTTAAAATGTAACCATATTGTAAATCTTTTGCTACGTGTAGATTTGATGCAAAACTGTAGGCTTCTCTTTTAAGAGAGATTGCTTCGAATGTCCAAAAATAGAAGATGAAAATATTTACTTCGAAATTAGGCACAAACTATATGCAGTATAAATATAAGTTGGAACTTTGCAAATTTTATAATACCTAAAATAAGAATTTTTGGAAGGAAACTTTCTAACTTTTTTTTTCCTCACATATGAAAACTTGACAAACTTGTATATTATTTTTACATTTGCTAAAAAAGTTGCTTACCTTTAACCCCTCGTGACCTTACATTATTTCTCCTTACGAGTTTTTGTTCCAACAAAGCGCAGAGTGCGTTCCTTTGGAGCGTGAACTTATGTTGTGTACCATGTTTGGAAGGACTCGTTCAAATTAAAACTGTACAATGTTTAGTAAAATTAATTATTTGCTAATTTGAATTCATATTATAGAAATTTAATTCAAAACTTGACAACATGACAATTGGTTACGGAGCAGTAAAATTAGGATTTCGGGGCATACCGTTTTTAGATTAAAACATTTTTCGATTTCAAATTGTATTATTAAAATCTTATTTCTGATTGAAAACCCATTTGAAAGTCATAGTCTATTTTTGGGTGTCTTCATAAATGCCTACTGCTCTTTGTTGGACACACAACTTGAATTATACGCTAATATTTAAGTGGCATTTAGAAAATTTGTATGCAGTGCAAAAATAAAAATATAAAATTTAAAACCTTCCTTAACTGCTAATAAAACAACACAACAAAAAAAGATGAAAAACTTGAAGGAAAACTTGAAAAAATGATTATATTCTAACTCTGTTGTCATTTTAATATCTTTATTTTGGTTTTTTATCTTTGGATTTAACGGTTTATCATTAAGTGTGTATATCATTAGATCCTTCGAGTCTTTACGTTCTTAAATTTACGTTTAATATGATTGCTTAATTTATAACATTGATATAATAAATATAATAGTATGATTATAAGAAATACTACCACTAATATTTTGCGCCAGCTAAATGATAAGAAAAAACTATCAAAGAATTCTCCACATGAGTGGCCTGACCTACTTTCACAACCCAATTAGTTGAAGAGTCGATTAGATTAATATGATCAGGTCTATGATAAAAAGTTATAACATTTAAATGGGTTATCAATTAGATATTGCTTTATGTATAGGGTGATGAATCGGATGTAATTTAGTGGAATGAGTTAATTCAGATGCAATCTCTGAACGGAAGAAAACATCTGTTGGTAGTATTATTTTATTATTGACCTTGATGATTCCATTTGGTCCTCACCAAATTTCTGATGTCTTGTCTCTCTAATGGAGATATTGGCCCATAGTCTGATATAGAGTTTTGTTTTGAATTAAATACACTGGTCCGACACCTTGATAAGGTTGCACAAGATATGATAGAACATAATTCGAAACTGGTTTCGATTCCTCAATTTTCCACAGCAGACAAAGAAAGTTTGGTTCTATAATGATTCTCATCATGTGGATCAGTGAGTTTAATGGTGGTGTTAGTATCACAAATAAGGAATATCATTTAAGATAGACCATTTCTTCACTACCTCGGGTTTATTAAATTCTAAATTTGCCCATTCTCCATCTTCAAATCTTACTCCAGGAATACCACGAAAATTAATCCTACAAGATCCCTCAAATGTTTCGTCTCTAAATCCTAGACTCCAAAGATGTCCATTGTATGTGATTGTGTCTCGAGAATTCCAATCTTCTGGCAAATAGATAAGCCCTTCAATAGCATGAAATTCCTCACACATTAAATACTTAGTAATGGCTTCTCTGCCCATCTTTGACAAACCTTTTTCTATGATTTAAACGATTTACATAATTTTTGGTAAAATACCAATTGTAAAGCATTTAGTTTGCAAAGTGAGTTTATATCTTAAATATCCGTTTACCTCTGGGACATTTTAAGGTTTTGTAACTGGCTACTTGCCAATGAGAATCACCAACTAGAGGGTAGGAACATATATAACAAGAAACGAATTTGGGAGTAAAAAAAATATAAGGAGATATGCATGATTTTGCAAGATGTAATAGTGAGAACTTCTTTGATTGGTGTTGATTTGAGTAGAATGAAAGCACCTAGGAAAAGAGGAGAAAACGAAAAACAAAACATGTGGAAGTAAATACAGCATAATTTTTTAATAACAGGTTTCCTTCGTATATAAAAACGAAAGAAACGGAGCGTTATCTTGAAATACTGCTAAAATTTGATTTAATCCATAAAATATGCAAACTTTTGTGGATGGAAAAAGTTTTGGAACTACTAAAAAATAAATTTTATATTTCCTTTGATTTTTGTATTGTGTGTGATTAAGATAAGTGAATAAGTGAGAGAATTGGCTGCTTTTTTCTTTGTGTTGTTTTAAATTATAAGTTAAAGTTTACAAATTTTCATTTTTTTCTAGTGAAATTCAAATGTTTTTTTTGATACCTAACCCTAAATAAAAGTAAAATCGTAACATTTTAAAAACTCTAATACCTTTTTCTAAAACAAAAGCAACTACAAGGTTATTATATAAGTTATAAAAAAAACAAGATAAATAATATACATACATACACATATATATGCATATATTTCATACTACTTATTAATTATAAAAATAAAATACATATTCAAAATAAATAAAAAAAAACATTAAAAATAAATAAACATGAATGTTAAAGCATTTGAAAATGAATCGTGTTTTAATGCTGACGATGCTATAGCAGAGGGCGAGGTAGTAAAAGATCAAATTCTTGAGTCCCTTCCCAATTACGTGAAATTAATTTAAATTAAGCATTAAGCAATTCTTTTTACTTACTTTTAACGGCACAACAGCCCATGGAGGGCCTAGGCCGAGCTTTTCGCATGCACTCATGTTGTGCGTGCTATATTTGTACATGAATGGAAGGGACCTACAGTTTAATGCCGAATCTGAACGGCGAAGTGAAAAGCTTTTCATAGGCAATTTTTACTCTTGTGGGTTTGCTATTGCCTGAAAAGGGTTTCCCTGAAAAGGGTTTCACTTGACAATAAAATTCGAAATTAGTTTTTAATTTTTGATCCGGGAAAAAGTATGTACGAGGTATGATCAAAAAATAACCGTTATTTTTTCAAAAAGTATTTATTCATTCCTCAACCACTATCTTGCCCCCTTCAAAGTAATCCCCCTCAGATATAATACACTTATGCCAGCGTTTTTTCCAATCCTCGAAACACTTCTGAAACGCGCTTTTTGGTATCGCCAACAGCTCCTGTTTCGATTTTTCTTTTATCTCCTCAATCGTAGCAAAACGCTTTCCTTTCATCGGTGTCTTCAGTTTTGGGAAGAGGAAAAAGTCAGCGGGGGCCAAGTCCGGTGAATACGGTGGTTGAGGCATGATAACGGTTTTGTTTTTGGCCAAAAACTTACGCACAAGCGACGTTGCGACGTTGTTTTTGCTCAAAATTTAGCAATTTTGGAACAATCTTCGCTGCCGCACGTTTCAAGCCTAAAACATCCGTAAAAATAGCTTGGCATGAGCCGAACGATATGCCAACATCATCAGCAACCTCTCTGATAGTGATTCGACGATTATCAAAAATGATTTTCTTCACTGAGTCAATGTTTTCATCGGTTGTTGACGTGCTCGGGCGACCAGGACGAGCATCGTCATTGACATCTTCTCTGCCTTCCTTAAACCGGTTATACCACAATTGAACTTGTGTTCTGCTCATAGTAGACTCCCCAAAGGCCACAGTCAACATTTCAAATGTCCTTACGCATTTAATTTCGTTTTTTACACAAAACTGAATACAGTTTCTTTGATCCATTTTTTCGAATAGTAAAAAATCGAAGAGCACACCAAAACACGACTAACCTTTTTATCTGTCCAAAACAAACTGGCAATCCAAATTGGTTGGTATTGCCAACATATATAACAGACATGTGTACCAACATAACGGAAAAAAAATTCGAAAATCGAACATAAGTAAATCACGAAATTGAAATGAAAATAACGGTTATTTTTTTATCACACCTCGTATTCCAAATTTTTAAAACTGCGAAGGTATTGGGTTTGTTTTTAAATTTACATAACATTTAAATTATACATTCCCTTCGCTATAGTACAAATGTTTATTGTCAGAAGGAGTAATAATTATCACATGAGTGCCGTCTACGCATCCTATACCACCGGATATTCTATGTTTCGCATAAAAAGATAAGGATATTTTTATTCTCTATTCTGTCGTCTTGCACATATGAAACCACAGAGAAACATGCACTTAGTTTTGCGTTTGGATGAATAGCAAATAGCTCCGTAAGCACCTCCATTAAGTTTTGGAAGACATCTTCACATTAACTCGATAATATTTTTCAAATCTACGGTACAAAACTTGATACATATTTACACAAGTAGTATGCATATACTAAATATGTACCTACTCACTTACATGCAATCGTTAAGAAAATAATAAATACATTTTTACAAATTTACAAAGATTGGACACTTACAGTAATCGTCTTGCAACCCTCGGCTGTGTTCCTCGGCCAGAATCCTCAATAGCGCAATGCTATGCATTTTCTTTTTAATTGTCATAAAACTTTTCTTTTTATGGCAGATGTTAACAATTTTTTTAGGTTTGCGTCGAATTTTGCGCTATTTCACAAATGCAAAAGCACTCACGGTTGTTCAAAATGATATACCAGGCGTTAAAACTACCCCAAGTACTTCTACACTGAATTGATTTTTACTGCTTCTCCGAGTTCATTCACTTTCTTGCCTTCAGTTCACTCTTGCTCAAATTAACTTCATGTCTCCTCAGATATTGCAATATGATCGTAAATAATTGATCATACTTTAAATGATGTTTTTATAGCGTATGCGAAGTCCTCCTACCATTTAGTTGCGGATATATTTGTAGGTGTAGATTGTAGCTGCACGAAGTTCCGACAACGACCAGGGGAAGATTGCTATTGTTAAGGTATTTCTGTCTACTTGATAATTGCCATAGTCACTCTGGTATCCGTAAAATTAAACAAATTAGTGGCATACAATTAGTGTGTGTGTGTGTGTGTGCAGCGTAAAGTTTCTACATTTTCCTTAATTTTTATAAATGCTACAAATTTCTTTATTTTATTTTAAGTTACTCTGTAGGCTTTTCCTACGGAAAGGTGTAAAGATTTATTTGGCCCGATTTCCTGGGGAAATTATGTCGCCATAACTGATTATTGAATTGTTGCTTTTTCTTTTATATTATATTTATTTATCTTATTTTATATTGTTACAAATTTCTTTATTCTTTTTTTTTATAAATTGAATAATTTTACACTAAATTGCTTATAAGTCTAAAAAATAAATGAATTAAATATTATATTAACTGTTTACCCCGTACGCATACCACTTGCCGCATTCATTTGCATATTCCCAACAGCACCAATTGCTGGCCCGGCCGCTCCACCTCCGGCCTGCACATGCACATTCTGCTTGCGATAGTTGGTAAATTGCTCTAAATATTGACAAATCGTATCCATCGGCTCGTACAAATCATTCTGTTTGGCATGCATCTGCTGTTGGCCCATGGCATTGACCACCGGTTGTGGCGTAAAGTAGGCCGGATATTCTTTGGGTATTGAAATTCCAAGAAAGCCTTGCAACATTTCACGTATCATTTCCCAACAAAAGGAGAGTACCACACACGGACGATATTCAATTTCTATAAGGATCCCTTTGAAATTTTCCATCATGGTAACGGAGCCAAGTTTGATGAGGAAATCTCCGTATTCAAAACGGGCTCCTTTCGATTCAATTTTTGTTTGTTTCTTCGATGTGTAGACTGATGTCATTTTCAGCATTAGCAAATCGAAGAGATTATCAGCGACCAGTGGTATTTGTTTGCCCGTTCCAGTGTCCATGATGGAGAACGTTGACGCTGGATATTCGGAGTCGTGGAGTACGTGAACTGCCTTTGATGGCCCATGCGGCTGTGCGGAAATATAAGTCTCACAGTCTACCAAAAACTGCCCAGTGTGCACAGCGCCGAGCGCAAGCAGGCGCTTGGTCAGATAGTCAATTGCCAGCGATCCAGTTTTGCCGGTTTGATAGGGCTGTAAAACGGTGACTCCCATTGCCGTTGCAACTGGATAGGCCCAAGTGGAAAGTTGATTTTAACAATATTTATGAAAACAGTAAGGCACAATATTTATATGTTTACCCAGTTTCTAAGATTCTTTACAAATCTTTTTAAGTTTAAGCCGATGTATTAATTTGCGACGGATGAACGCATGGTTGCACATTTTGGATCAGTTAAGAAAAAATGTACTATGCGTATTAGAAGCAGTGATGCCAGATTCTATTTCTCTAAAGATTTGCAAAAAAAACTTTCAGTTTTAGAACTTTCAGCAGATTCATTGATTCATATGATTCAAAACCAACTCAAAATATGGACGCAACAAACTGATACTTCTTTGTTACCTCCTTAATAACAGGTAACAATCTTTGTAACTTTTGTTATGGAAATAGGAATTCAAAACATCGATTTGTTACATTTGCAGCCAAAGTTTTCCATTTTAACTTGCGTGTCTATTGTAACCACACCAGAGTAAGTAGTTCTGAAAATTATAACAAGAATAGTTCTAGAAATTAACAGATTTAATCTATTTGATCTTTTTATAAATCTGGAGAAAAATTAACAGGATAACTATAATAAGTGTAAATAAAATAAAACGATGAGATACATCCGAGAAAATTACAACAACAACGATGAAAAGACATGTAAAAATTGGCATATTTCGATTTCCAATGTTCAGTAAAATAACATCGTGATCGGTATTTTGACATCTCTAGGCGAAACTTCACTTTCACACCAATAAGAAATTTGAATTTGAATTTTGTTTTTGCACAATAGTGGAAAAAATGAAATCAACACCAGATGACTTTAAAGCAGCCATAATATTGAAATCATAGCATGTGCATTCCCATGAATTAAAACAAAGAGACTTTTCTAAATGAATATCGATGACGCCGAAAATTACTTTTAACTGAACTTTTTTTATTCGTAGTAGTTAAGTGTTGACAGATGGCGCAATGTCCCTACCTCATACATTGTGCTCGCACCTTTTTTAGATAACAAGAAGTCAATCCAACACTGTAAATGGACGTAACCCAAACTAACTAAAGTTCTTCCATGCAAGAAAAAATAGAAAAAACTTCATACATTTTCTAAAATGTTAATTTACTTTTTATTTTAAACTTTTCTTTAATGACTCATTTCAATTGCTTTTATATACGTATGCATGTAGATAAAGGGGTTCACAAGGTTTTCTAACAACGGACGCGCAACACATAATAGTGAATAATTTTACAATATATTTTTAATTTTGTCGCGAAATAAATGCATTGTTATTTTTGGTTCTTACTTTTCTCTGCAGATTTCTTTAGGAATGGCAAATTATCCGTTGCGGATTTTAAGCTGCGAAAACTTTTACGCAAAGAATTTGTCATTTTCTTCTTGTAGCTGGTGCTCGTACTACTAATGGACATTCTATCGTCTGCCTCGAATCGCTTGCCACTTTTACTTGCAGCATCACCATTGGTTGAATTTTCATTGGAATTATTTTGCAAAAACTTTCGATTGAAATGCAATTGTGGTGTTCCCCATTTTTTGGCAATGAATGCTTCGAATTCTGGATCCTCTTCAGAGTCGCTTGCGCTGGAGAACTGGCGACGTAGTTTTACACTCTCAGTTTCTTCGCCTTCAGTATCCGAGGCCGCCGTAGCACCATTCTTGAGGGAAGGCTTTTCTAATGAAGAGCTATTTTCTGCATAGGCAATATCTTCCAATTTACGCGTAACAATCACCTCAGCTGGAACACTCTTCAAATTGGCACCTTCAATTTGAGTTTGTTGAAAATCTGTAGGATGCATACTTACGTTGGTTGCACTTCTATTCCGTAGATTTCTCTTGTTACGTTGAGTTTTAACTTGAAGAATACGAACACGATAGTGTAGCATCTAAACTCAGAATAAGTTAAATGATCAATTACGTATGCAAATTACAAATCGCTTGTTTCATTCTTCACTGACACTTACTTTATCCTCATCGATAAACTTTGCCAAATCCGATAATTGCATACTGACACAGGTGCCATCTGCTAAAATGTCTGCATCATATTCACTGTGAACGGGAAACTTTTGTGTGATTGCTAATGCTTCATTGTCCTGATGAAGCATCGCCACTTCGAATGCATAGTTATGTTTCTTCTCTTTCACCGTCGACGTGCATGCCATTGTGAACAGAATACGTTCCTTATCGTGGATTTCGTAAAAGTTAAACATCTCATCGAAAACCTCAAAAACATAGTAGCCCAACTTATGGTTCGCTCCCATGTTCCATATCAAATCAATTGCCTCTGTAGTAAAAACTTTATTGGCATGTTCCTTTTCCAAGTGATCTCTCCAATAAGCTTCACGGCCCGACCATTGGCAATCGCCCCAAACACGCCCCATAAAGCATTTCATCGGCTTGAAAATGCATTGTTTTTCATGCCAATTTAGTAGGTCGAGTTGCAGACGCACTGTACAGCCGCCGGATGCATTCGAACAACGGAAGTGTGCTTTGGAGCAGAGAGCTTCAACGGTTAAAGACCGTATGGTGGTAAAAGGTTCCTAATGAGAAAGTAGAAAAAACGAGAGAGTAATGTTAAAAAAGACTAATCTCTTGTACTTTGGAAGCTTTTTCCAATGCAGCTAAATATTAAACTTGGGGAGTAATAAATGTGTAACTTTTGAGAAGTTTTAGTTGGTTTGAAGTTGATATTGGTGTGCCACATATTGGGTCTTTGAGTATTGGGTAATTAATAACAAAAAGAAAGAAGTCATTTCAGGCTATCATAACTTCCAGCAAATTATTCTTATTATATATTTTTTTTTTTTTTTGATAAGAATAGTTTAATTTAAATTATTGATAATTTTATTTCAAAATTAATGCAACACTTCGGAATAGAAGATAAAACAGTTCGACAAAAGCTAAAGTAATAATTTTTCAATTTCTAGACAAGTCGTTTGTATTTTAAGAATATTTAATACCGACGAGGTTGGTAATCAGAGTGCTACGTCATCTAAAACTTGAAAGTTTTTTTTTTTATAGAGTAAGCTCATTGACGTCAATAGAAATTAGATTTACTTGTGCTTAGATCAAGGAGCAAATTTTTTGATGGTCTAAAAAATCGTTGAACTTACATTTTCTAAAAATTCATGGGGTAAAAGTGTTATAAAGAGATAAACTTTTTTTTTATTAAAAATTGGCAAGCTGTAAGCCAATAAACCCGTATTTTGCATACATATATATAACACGTATGTATGCATGCATGAGAAGACACCTCTAGGTAGCAACAAGAACGTTTATACTATAAGTATATGCATGTAAGTACCAGGCTTTCAACTTACCTTACAAAGAGGACATAACATCAGGATCCTGGTACATTGCTCACAAATACTATGACCGGTTGAACAGAGTAGAATTGGAGCTTTCATCGGACAAGCGCATCCTGGACATTTTAGCTCCTCCACTAAACGCTCATAATGATTTGAAGATATTTGCTTGGGCGTCGAGTTTGGTGAGAACGAGGCGGGTCTTTCAACTGTACGTAGTACAGGTGTATTGTCATTCTCTTCTACCGTCGCTTCTCCTTTGAGTTGGACAGTAATCACTTTAACCGGCTCCGGTACAATTGCTGTAGTAATAGTTGCTGCAGTTATTACATCATTTGTTATATCGGTCGAGGTTTCCGAAACAGCCGAAACAGGAGCCATTATCGTCGCCGTCGTTTTTGCTTTTGCACCTGTACTGTTTTGCTGTTCTCCAGCTGCTGTGGATGGCGGAGTGTTGTAGGCGGCAAAGTATGCATTTAATGGTGATTGTGGCGGCGATACAAAGGATGGCGTGACAGGCGATCTGCCTCCATCACCCACCCCAAGACTGCGTGTGCGACTTAACATCGGCGGTTTGGGTGGCGGTGATGTGGGTGACTTTAGTGGTATTGTATATTTTGATGTGGTTGAGAATGTTGTTGAGCCTGAGGTGGTTAAGTCTACCTTAAGCTCTTCCTCACGAATATGCATATGTTTCTCGTTGAAAATGAGAGTTTCGCCATTCTTATCGTTGGCAGCGGCATTGGTAGCCCTGGTGGTGGTGGTAGAGGCTGCAGTGGCAGCAGTACCGGAAGTATTGATAGTTTCAATTTTCTCATCAACTGACGAATACTCTTCACTGATGGTATTATTGAGAAAAATGCGTCGGCGTTTCTCGTTGATTTTCTCGATATTTTTGATGTGATCGATTATTTTCAAATCACCGGGGTAATCAGTATTGAGTGCGGATGTGGCGGCGGCAGCGGCAGCGGTTGTGGTGGTAGTAGCACCGTTTGTTTTTGCCGTTTCATCGTCTTTGGTCTTACCATTGGCCTGACCATTGGCGCTGCTGCTGTTGGCGCTGTAAGTACTTGTTGCATTAGAGACGAGCTTTGTGCTTGCAGCAATTGGGCTGTTCAATTTTGATTGTTTTTTGTTGTTGGTATCGATTTCATCGTTTGGCACTTCGTGTATAGTATTCATAATATTTAATAATAATGGTATTGTTGTTGTTGTGCTGTTTCTTTGTTTTTGGCAATGGAAATGGACAAAAGCGTACAACTTAAACGTAACCGAGACAGTTTGATACTGATATCGAAATGAATTTTTTGAAAATTATTAAATCCATAAAATGTAATGTATGTATTCGCTTGAAATTGGTTTGATAAGTTTTTCTTATTGTTTTTTTTCGTTTCTCCACCTTTAAGTTGATTACTTTATCTTGTACGTATCTTATCGAGAAGCAAAAAGCAAAAAAAACACAACAACACTAACAATAACTAGAAATAATAAGTAAAGGAATAAAGTATTTATATGGCATGTACTGTAAGCAATTGGTTGCAGTGTGAAAACTTTAGAGAATAGCGAAAGAAATTGAAAAAATTTATATACATATGTACGTTGGAGTGTGTATAGTATATAAGGAGAAATGACAACGACGACCCTATCTTTATGGTAAATGAGGTAAAAATATGTATATTGAATTTTTGATGAAGCTGTCAATGGAACGAAATTAACCAACTAACATAATTAATCAACACATAAAGCATCTCGCTAATATTTGTTTGTTAAACTTGGCCGAAAAATCTAAATAATGATTTTTTATTTGGTGTGAAAAATCTTAGTTGATGTCATCGAAATAATTATGGATGATTATCGAATGTAATCAAACCAACAAAAAGCTTTAAGTTCCACCTACTGCCCAACTGCTGTGGTGTGCTTGATAGTGCGTTGGTCTGCTACGCAGAGTGTCCTAGGGTCAAATCTCGGCACAGGCAAAATCAAATAGTAGAAAATACAATTTTACTAAATTGTAGGTCCCTTTCATTGATGTACAAAAATATAACACACACACCAAATCTACATGAGTGGATGCGGAAACTTCGGCCTAGGACCTCCATGAGCTGTTGTGCCATTAAAGCCCTACTACCTTATTAACAATTTATCTTCAGAAATTATTGCAGCTTTCTACAATGTCGTCAGCTTTTGATAGCTTACATAGAAATAGCTAAAAGGTGAACATGTTCCCTAGATTGATTCTTACGATTGTGTTACAAATTTTGCTATCTATTTGCCGACATCAGTTTTGTTTGAATTAGAATATGATAACGCTTCTAAACTTGTTAAATGATCATTTAATTGTTATCAATTGGTAACTGTGTAAACGATTTCTCGAATTACCAACTGTAAAACGTCAATTATGATGCAAATATTTAGACAATTTTTAGATGACAACAGATTACAGGTTGAGATGGTACCATTAAATAATATAAAAATAGGAGAGCAAAGCATTGTGTTGATTGGAAGGAAGATTGATAAGTGGGAGGAAGAAGGAGGGAGAATGAGAGAGGGAATGCAATCACAGGACACCGATAAACAGATAGACAGCCATTGTGGCAATGAACTATGACTTTAAATATATCATCTGTTTTATAGTTAACCCCCGTTTAACAGTTATACACACATTACTATTTCTAATCAAATCCAAATAACCCGAACATAAAATTGGTGAGTGTGGCGATTATATCCGAGTTAAGCAAATCGCATTTCCAATATTGTGTATATCGTTAACAGGAAAACGTTTAGGAAAAAGCATTCGTGCATTATTTCTGAATAAACACAAACATTTAAGCACCTCACCTTGTCTGAAATCGTTTTACATATTTATAATTAATTTTGTAAACAACGTGTTTTTGCACTTGAAAATTATTTCCCAGTTTTTAACAATTTTCTCTAAATCACGATATTACAAAGAAATTAGTGATTAATGTAGCAACATTTGTCACCAGTACAACAGGCAGAACGCAACTGAGGAAGAATTTCGTAGGTTGCACACGCTCATGGTCAACAGCAAGCAACAAGAAACATTGATACTATGGTTCATATGAAAATGGTTACATGAATGTATTATATCTATTTACAAGACAGTGATAAATATATACATACACGTACGTGTATGTATATGTACACGTTTACATAGAATGATAGACATTTCAATTATTGTACAATAAACTTTCTTTCCGCACAAAGCCTGTTATTCTAAATATGGTATGTTGTGTGTGGCTTAGGGTATGTACATATACAGGGTTAGGCGATTGAAATGTTACAATGTTCAGACGACCATATTTTTTTGGGTGAAATTATTTGATTTTATTGATTCGAATTACAAAAATGTGTGGAAATAATAAAAATTTTAGAATCCATTCACTTTAACTCGATGTGGCCCCCTTTCGCCTTGACTATGGCCTTCAAACGGTTTCAAACATGTTTCAGGAAGAAGGAGGGAGAATGAGAGAGGGAGTGCAATCACACAGGACACCGATAAAAAGATAGATAGCCACTGTGGCAAGTGTTATGCCTTTACCACAAGGAACTTCATTTTATCAGTCTCGAATATGACCGCATGTTGCGCCAAAGGCCAAGCTCTTCGCATCCACTCATGTTCTGCGTGTTATATTTGTACATGAATGCTTGTGATTTTCCATTAAAATATAACGCAATCACACTATTACGTTTGAATTCCATTTCGAATAACTTTTGTTCTATAAAACTTGGATACAAATGCTTGTGGTAGCTTGCAAACAATATAAGCAGCTTTCATTGGTCTGAATTTAACATAGTGGGCAATATCGCGTTGCCAGATATATCGGTGTGAAGTTGGTAGCACTTCAATCGCCTAACCCTGTATTACGTAGGTCTGTATTCTATACTATGCCTACATATGTATATATATACTATGTAGGAAAAAAAGCCCACAAATGTGGCGGACAAATAAGCAAATGCAAACGGTTTACCGTCAATGACGTATCACATTTTGTGGTTACAATATCCTTCGCCATATTGTGTTTCTTAAACGGAAATGACCGCATTTACATAGTGTACGAGTATATGCATATGAATATAAATGTGGTACATATAAGTATGTATGTCCATGGACATGTGTTTGCTATTTGACGTTCACGTCAAATCAATTCTTTTCAACAAAGCCAAGAACCTAAGGAGTATTATGTTTAAGCGCCTTGAATTAGTTCTATCTAAAATTGACGATATGACGGTCGTTTTAGAAAGTTAACACTAGAATTTTATTCCGGCTCTGCGAAATAAGGCTCCAAAAATGAGGGCTCAAAAGTACATGTGAAATAAGCCCGTAAAATTTCATTATGAAATAAAGCCCCAGTTTAGACGACTCTTGGCAGTCAATGGAAAAATCATCAAGTGATGACAAATTGCCACGTCGCCCTTCGGAAGCGGCGTTAAACTGTAGGTCCAAATATGTGGTATCATTGAGGGCAGTTCTGGTCTAAATGTGTCCTACTTAAGGTGACTGACTCACTTCAACTTAAACCCCAGTTTTAAAAATAAAGTAAAGCTTCAATGTGATTCTGAAAACCTTAAAATTTAGGTAAACGCTACATACATTTTTACAGCTGGCCTCAAACTTTTATCGTAGTAAAAAATGCCCACGAATTAAATCAATCTTAACTTTAATATACAATTTTTTTCCCCGAGTATTTGAGCTATGTATATCTAAGCTCGAAGTTATTTTATCGTTTTATGGCATTGTGGTTATCCAATTGTGAAAGATTTTACAAAATCAGGCTTGGAATATACAAACTAAAACCATTAGTAAGCTTTCACTCGGTTTTCTCCGAAGGAAACTGACTTCTAGTCGTATAGTCGATAAGCCAAGCTCGAATAAAACTGTGCTTTTGACCATCCTAAGCCCCAGGAGGGCTTGGGCCATTTTCTCTAGGCTCTTAATCTTTTCTTCTATGATATCAGTTATTCTAGTGTAAGTGTTTTTGAATCTTAATTTAAGGCTTTCTAGATGCTTTTGCTCTAGTTTCGGGTTTTCCGCTAGTTGTATAAATAGCGTCCTAATTTGCTTCGCTTCTATATCTTTTTGTCTTAGAGTTCAGTTACCCTGAATGGTTTGTTTACACTCTTTCTTAAGTTTGCCAAAATCTTTGTTAAATCTTCTAAGATTTCTGTTAGTAAGTAGTTCCATAGAAATGTTCAATTAGTTTTATTTATTTCTTAATTGGTTAATTTTAGCTTATCGGTAATAAGTAATAATATGAAGTTAAAAAAGATTTATAATTTTTTCTTACATTATAAAAATATTATTTTAAGTAGCAACACCTATTTGTGTGCCGGGGCTTCGATTTCTTGACATGTTCACGTTTTTCTCATGCTCTTTTTTTTTTTTTTTTGAACCGGTGCAACCGCTTTACACGAAAATATGCAATAAGCCGCGTATATCCAAATAGGCATTCTTTACAACTACAGATATGAAATCATCAGCTCTTTATTGATTTAATATGATAAGTAAGTTTGTTTTGATGTGTTCCAGAGAATCGGAAATGCTGAATAAATTATAATGTTCATTAAAATCTCTACATATTCCACGAGAAGGATCATTTTGAGCATAATTTGTTTTGCATATGCTAAGTTTAATAGGAATAAAATAACGTGAGCTTCTACAGGGTATATTAAAGTTTATTTCATTCAGTAAATACGAAGATGATATAATGCCATTCAAAAGCTTTACAAGAAATGTTATATTCAGCATTTTTCTTCTGCTTATCAATGTTGGTAGATTAATAAGCTTTAATCGATCTTCATATGGTGGAAGCTTCAATAGAGTATTCCAACAAAAACTACTCAGTACAATTGTTTTGAACCGACTCAATTTTACTTATGTAGCAATTATATTGAGGATTCCAGACAGGAGATGCATACTCAAGGATGGGTCTAACAGGTGAAGTGAGTAGCGTTTTTGTTGTATAAGGGTCGTTAAACTCTTTTGAACAGCGTTTAATAAATCCTAACGAACTTTTAGCTTTGTTCACACACGAGTTGATATGTAAGTTAAAACTT
Source organism: Palloptera scutellata (assembly GCA_958295655.1). Taxonomy (NCBI): domain Eukaryota; kingdom Metazoa; phylum Arthropoda; class Insecta; order Diptera; family Pallopteridae; genus Palloptera; species Palloptera scutellata. Next base: position 153,785,922 of record OY282449.1, on the reverse strand, counting down.
AATTTGGAGTCCATTGTCACACCCAAAACAACAAATATCAATACATGACTCAGAGTCTGATCGTGTAAAGAATATTTAGCAGACATAGGTTGTCTCCTTGTAAATGTCATAAACTTACATTTATCCAGGTTGAGTAACATCAAGTTTAATCGGCACCATTTTGAAAAATTATCTAGATCTTCTCTTATCATGGAAATGATTTCATGCCCTATATTGTCTTTGTTATCATAGTGTTTTATTGTGACTATTTTAATTATGCCTGCATAGTCGAAAACTGCTTTCATACATCTTGTTTTGGCCTCACTACTTGTAGGTGTTTTTATGATCGCATTTGGATACATTATAACTTGCTCTTGTGGCATGCTTTTGCACATAGTTTTTGTGATACTTATTGTATGTATATATCAAATATATAACTAGTGCTATTATTACTAACGTTATTGCTGACGTCGTTTGCGTCGCCTATGTTACCAATATGTTTTCATTGATGGTGGCCTCTTTGCTCTTTGCCAAACCCATCTTACAATTAATAAAAGTTTTTTGTTTTGTTTTTTGCTTTTTTTTTCATTCAATATTTATAAGTTCATATATACAATTAAACATACATAGTATGTATTTATGTATGTATGAATGTGCATTTATAAATATCTATATACTTTTGTGTTTTGATTTGTTGTTTTTATTTTTGTTTCTTTTCTTTTACATAATTTTGTTTTTAATTTTCCTCTGCTTTAGGATGATCTCAATTTCTTCCTTGTCCAAACGGATTGTGATACACTCCAGGTAGCTCGTTCCCTTTTTAGCTGCACTAGTAAGCCTCCTCTCCTCTTCTTGTTAGCTGCGCTGGTGTCAACTGCTGGTATGGCTGTTAGTGTTGTTTGTTAGTTCTTTAATTTTTTTCGCTGCTGGTATTCCTCTACCGTCAGATGTTTCGGCCCGATGGATGACATTTAATGAACCTGCTGATATTGAGGTTGTGGTCCGCTTTTATGGGGCAAGTTAGTTTTAGTGCCTAACCATAGATTTTGGCAGGATCGGCATGTAATGTAATGTCGTGTATACACAATACCACTATCGCCACCCTACACATAATGAATTTGAGGTGCTTTGAGCATAACCTACATTTACATGTGCATAAGTATATTACATTGCGCTACGACACTTGTGCAATGCGGATATACAAAAAAGACACCAAAAGTCACTCAATAATAATCAATATGTAAATAACCAATTAGGGATCGATAAAAGATCGTTCCCATTCTCACACACACTTATTAAAATAGAGTAAGAAGAATATTATAAAATAAGTAGTATATAAGCTATATAGTTTGGAATAATAAAACAGATACTATTTAGCTGGGAAACTAGCAGCCAACAAATATTATCGTCTTTTACTTTCAACACCGTTTGTTCTTATGGCCAACGCTCTGAACTAAAACGGTGATCCTAAATAGGAAGGACGATAGAAAAATATATTAGTAACATTTCCCATTACACTTTCATTCACCAACGCATTGCTCAGCTCTATTCAAAATTAAAATTTATCGGTTCCCAAAATTAAATTTTCTCCTCTGCGTAGTCAGTCGCATTGAACTCTGAATTTGTAATATGTTGTATGAGTTTAGTGTGAGCAAAAGAATTAATAGTAATGAAAACCGCAAAAGTGGAAAAAAGAACACGTTTGCCTACAATGATTAAAACGCGTTAATCTTATCTATGGTAACAAAGCATACAGAAGTAATGCAAACACCCTAAAATCATACGAAATCGCTTCCGTCTCTATAAAAGCTACAATACATGAGTAGCGAAAACCATATACTAGAGCCTATTATCATTTGTGAGATGGCAACGAAGCAAAAAGCGCGTCATATTCTAGACCTGTCAGTAAAGGAGCAGAAATATTTTCTGGATTCATTTGATTTTGTGTTGAGCGATTGCGATGGTGTTATGTGGTTTATTATACACCCGATTCCGAGAACGGGCGACGCTATAAATATGTTGAAAGCAGCTGGGAAGAAATGCAAATTTGTATCGAACAACAGTTTGCTTAGCGATGATGAATATTTGAGAAAGTTTCAAGCGATCGGTGTGGAGAATATGGAAAAAGCGGATATTATGCATCCCGTAAAATTGATGGTACATTATTTGAAAACACATAAGCCAGGCGAGCGTGTATTCTCCTTGTGCAGCTTGGAAGCGAATGAAGTTTTGCGCGCTAGTGGCATTGACATTGAAACACTGGTAAGCATGTCGAGTTGTATAAAGCGGTACGGCCATAATACGAAAATACTCTTCTGTGTGTGTACTAGGAAGTTAAAGAGCATGCAACGCCGCTGACAATGGCGCAGATCCTAGCCGTAAAGGAGGAAGAGGTCAGTGCTGTTCTAATCGACATAAATTTAGATTTGAACTATACACAATTGGCGAGAGCCTATCAATATTTGCTGCAAGAAAATTGTGTTCTGATATCTGGAGGCACTGATCGCCTGCTGCCAGTGACTAGTAAATTAATAGCACCAGGTATGCGATGTGTGTTCTGTATCAAATAGCTAATGGTGTTTGACGAACCTTTTTCTTGTTAGGTTTTGTTGAATTTGCCCACTATCTCCGTGACTACAGCAAGAAAGAGCCTATTGTGCTAGGCAAACCATCGCCTATATTGGGCGACCTTTTAAAGAATATGTTTAACATAGATCAGCCAAAACGTTGCTTATTTATAGGTGATGCTTTGCTTCACGACATCGCATTTGGTAGGCAAAGTGGATTTCAAACGCTGTTTGTCCTGTCGGGATCTAGCACCAAAGAGGATATGCATGCAGCCAAAGAAGAGCTTAAGCCTGATTATTATGCTGATAGTTTGGCAGATTTTATTCTACTGTTTAAAAACATCGAGAATTAAAGCGCCTGCCGTAAGTTTTAATAAATAAAACCAGTTAGGTATTAACTTCAACTTTGCTAAAGGACTATAAAATATGAAGCTATAAAAAATAATGAATCTGTATTTTATTTTCACCAATGAATGTCTTTTCTTTATAAAATTGTTTGTTTATAACACACATCAAAAAGATTTTAAAACTTAATTTAGTGTTTTAATTTTATTTATTTTTATTTCAAAATACACAAAAATATTACTTATAAATTTAGAGAACACAAGAGGAAACCGTGTTTTAAAATTTTTCGAAATACTTATTATTGGAAATAAATATACGACGAAATGATTCAGAAAATGAGACTAAATATTATTATTAGGTTGATTTTCTACTACAAATTACTGCCGGAAACTAAATATGTTACTGCTATTGTATACATGTGATTAATGCGTTGTGATTAATTGGATTATGAAAACACAGGAGAAACGTGCGAAGTCAAATTACAAGGACTTGCAATTTTTAATTAGAAGTGATTTGCTTCTGTTGCTTAGGTTGCTTTTCTTTTCGTAGATGCACACTTTACACGTTTGGCATTGAGGAAAATGCTTAAATACTAAATAAATTGAATAGGAAGGAGGAGGCAGATTTAAATTTCGTAGTCTTCAGGGTGATATAGCTCAGTAAGCAAACGGTAAACATATGAAGGTGCATGGCCGCCCCTAGACAAGAATAAATACAAGAAAGTTAATAAGTTGCATATGACGTTGAAAAAGACTGCAAAAACTTACATATTTGAGATAAACAATGTCACCAGTTCTGGCGGCACATAGTCAAATATGGGGCTGTACACTTTAGCGAAACGGGCTGACAACGAATCATATGGAATGACATCTTCGGCACAGCCAACCAAATTGAATGCGTCCTGCTCGTAGGAGCACAGATGCACAGGCGAAAGTTTATACATGGGCGCGAGTACTATAACTGGTACCGAATAATGCTTTGCAGCCAGTGCCACAGTTTGAGCGCCGCATGCAGCACGCAAGCCACCATTAGCCAAAACGCTGTGGGTGCCTATAATCACTTTATTGACTCGTGACATCATTGCAAAGATGGCAGAGTCCGGTATTACAATTATTTCGACATGGCCACTAGCCAAGCTGGCAGCTAAATTGTGGCCCTGCGCAAATTAATGAGATAAGAACAATTAAATTTTATTTTATCTAGGATATCTCACCCTGCACGCTGGCGCGCACTCAGCAATTATGATTGTTAGGAATTTTCGTTTCTTCACTGCTCGCTTTAGGAAGCTCTCAACACTGCGTGAGTGACCTAGTGTTAAAATAACCTCCGATGAGTGTATATGCTCTTCAGCCTGAACGCATATATTTTCACAGCTGGTTTCAAGTTCAGTCTCGATTTCTTGGAGATGATCCAGTAGCGCGTCACGCAACCCCTTCTGGGGCTTTGTATAATCTACGCACACCTCAGACTCGCTTGTTTGCGTTACAAGTTTGTGCAGGGACAGTGAAGCTTGTGAGTCGTCGGCAATTTGATGAACCTGCGGAAACAGCAAATAAGTCTTTCACTAAAATGAACAACGGTTATAAGTAAAGACGCAAAAACCTTAGCGTGCAGCAGATCAAATTCTTCTCTTATTATTTTAAGAATCCTACGGGTTATATTTGCCGAGCTTGTTTCTTGTGGCAGGGCAGATTGCAGGATGCGCCCCTGACCACGTACTACTTTCATTAGAGCCCTAAACGGAAGTTACAATTTAGTATTAGCTTGAAATAAGGTAAAATTATTTTCAGATTACTCTGCATGTTTCCAGTCTTCGCTGTTGATGATCTCCTTGAAAAGCTCAAGAGTTTTTGTTGTTATGCTATAGGAGCCTTCCACTTTCCTGGAAGTAACACGTTTGAAATATACATATTTATGTACACATGCATTAACTTGCGGAATCTAGTTTTATATTTTACTTACAGTACTTTGATATCATGTATCAGATGCGCTACTTCTTTTCTTGGTAGGTTCGTCATTTTCCTTTGAATTTTTCTTGTAATTCTTACAAAATCGCAGTAAATCTCACACGAAAGCAATCTGACGAAATTGATTCGATCCAGTTTGAGTTGCATGCGTTATCGTCGCTTTTCTTGTCCTTAGTGGTTTTGACACTTACTATTCGAACTCATACCTGGTCACGGTTGCCACTTTGGTACAATTCTACAAAAACTGGTCAATTTTTTTCCGTTTTTCAGCTCTTGATACATTGGGACATGTTTTCAAAATTTGGAACATTCTGTGGTCAAAGTTAGCTTTCAAAGTTATTAACAACTGTGAACATATTTACAAAATATTTCTTGTAGGAATAGCTAAAATTTAAATACTCAAAAAGGCGTCTGTGGCTCCGCTGAAAATGTGCAATGCGAAAAAATAATAACTCTGAAATATGTTGTGAAAAGAGAAACAAAATCGCTTATTAATATTTATATATATGTATGGTAAAGTATGATGCGGTTTTTTATTTTGCGCGCGTAATTATAGTATTACATTTGGTTTATATATTTGCTATACAGTGTCTAATACAGTTTACGAGATCTCAAAAAGTGGTAAATTATTATACAAATAATATGAATTATTATTATTTACTGTTTTGTTTATGTTTTCTCCTCCTTATATCGTTTTATTGAATGAATAGAGTGTTATATAATAACCTGGCAAAAAGTTTTTAATAATGTTATTTAATCTATATAAAAGAATTGGTAAATTCTTTCCAATTTGGTAAATTTTTATTTGAGATATTGGTACAAAATAAAATGACTAAGTGGAACTTTTTTCTATTTTGAAACGGTTGCTTTACAGTTTTCACTTTCATAATTCCACTAACACTCATATTCGATGTTATATTTATGAAATGAGGTCTTTGTGGCGTAGTGGTTATGCGTTGGACTGCTACGCAGAGTGTCCGGGGTTCGAACCTCGGTAAAGCCAAATTTAAAAAAAAAAAATTATTTTTAAACACGGCACCACCTCTTGGCAGGCACTGGCAAACCTACAAGAGTAAAAATTGCTACGAAAAGCTTTTCAGGTCCCTTCCATTCATGTACAAATATAACACGCACAACATGAGTGGGTGTGTAAAGCTCGGCCTAGGCCCTCCATGGGCTGATGTGCTATTAAAAGTAAGTAAAGTATTTATAAAATTATTTATTTCGCTTCTATTTCAAAATTGAATGAAACTTTAAATTCATGACAGGGTTGATAGCTAAAATTCTGTCTAAAGCAAAAAGTTTTATTTTTTTTCGTATGCCATTGACACAAAGTGTCTGCACTAGATATTTTGGCGGCAAAACTTGAACATTGTTTTGAATTATGGCTAGTGGAGACACCATGTAATGATAATTACGTAACACATTGTAATCTTCCAACTGTCAAATGTTTGAGCATATAGTACTCAATTGCTGCCAATTTCTCTTGTTCATGCTTAAGTAATTGCACACCAAAATGGATGTAGGCAGTGATTTGGTGTTTGTAAAATTTCTTTAAAACGGAGTTGATAGAAAATGGGTGATATTATTAATTCATTACGTTCATGGTCCTGCTTTTACTAGTACAAGCAACTGTGTATTTCTTCTATGCATAAAGAAACATAAAATTGAGCTGTGAGAGCATTGCGCCAACTACTTTTTGACAAAGGCAGCGTTTCAAAAATTTGTTTATCATCATGAACGGTCTCCACTTAACATTTATTTCTCATCATCGAAATATTTATAATGGGAGTCGCACACAGAAAACTTTTATATTTCATTATTATAAAAATGTTTTTTGCCGCGTTTTCGATGAAAAAAGTAGAAAACAATTTTGTCAAAAGGACATACATTCTGTCACTTAGGCAATGCTCGCTGGCTGGTAGTGTACTTGAGAACCAACTACACAACTGAACTGAACAAGTCCACACATATCAAAAAATTTTAAAAATGAATCGTATAGCGTATAAAATATGCACATACTCGTACATATGTATGTATACTTTAGAGATTCGTAACGTTAATGTAAGCTTACTTGTTTTTTTAAATATTGTGTGTTTGTTTTAAGTCAAATATATTTTTTGTTATAGGAATGATTTCTATTTGAAGTCTTATTGAAGTCGTATTGACAAAAACAAAAAAAAAAAAACAAATATATAAATTATTTAAAGCGAAACAAAATTTTTAAACCATACAACAATAAACCTTGATTATCAGTACAAATTATTGATTTTTTTTGTAAAACTATTTTATGTTTTAAATGTTTTAAGTATGTTTCTTAGTTGTTGTTGATGTATGTTCTTCAGTTTTACTGTGACATTGTTGGAATTCCTGCCCAAAATCCCAAATGCGCAAGCCGCGCGTACATTTCTTCTGTATTTAATCAAGAAAGAAAACTTACTTTATTTTTAATAGAACAACAGCCCATGGAGGGCCTAGGCCGAGCTCTTCGCAGCCACTCATGTTGTGCGTGTTATATTTGTACATGAATGGAAGGGACCTACAGTTTAATGCCGAATCCGAACGGCGAAGTGAAAAGGTTTTCATAGCAATTTTCACTCTTGTAGGTTTGCCATTGCCTGCGAAGAAGTGGTGCAGTGTAGAAAAATAATTTTTCCTACTTTTTGATTTTGCCTGTGCCGAGATTCGAACCTCGGATACTCTGCATAGTAGTCCAACGCACTACCACTACGCCACAACGAACAAGAAAAGAAAGCACGCGGTTTAATCAATCAAAAGCTGCGTGTTGAAAAAGGTAATGTTTAAATGGGCTTTGTGATATGTTCCCAATAGTAGCAACACTGCGTATAAAAAGCAAAAACTTTTCGCATTTTATTTCCAATTCATATTCGCTCTCGCCGTTTCGTTTGTTTCATATTATCATTGGCTTTGAAGGTAGTCGGTCGCGTTTTTCGGTGAAAAGTTCTGTTTTGTCTTTTGTCGCCCCACTTTTTCTACAATTGTGCTACTTAAGTTGTGAAAATTCTTTACTAAATTTATAAAAAAGTCGAAGAAGACGTGTCTAGTAATTAAGACATAGTGTAAAAACTAATGCATGTTGCAAGACCTACTTCAATTAAATAAAACATAAGAAACGAAGGTAGGAAATGAAAAACAAAAAAAAGAGATGGAAAAATTTGTGTCTTTAAAAGAAAATCCTTATGAGGATTTAATGTTTTTTCGTTACTGGCATTTTATCAAAAATTCTCTTCTATTTAGAGAGGAATGCGAGTAAAAATGTTTTGCAAAATTTATTGCGATATGGTTTTTTTTTTTATAATATTTTCAAAGGGAGCACCAACAACAACAAAAAAGTTTATCCCCGGTCTCGCTCATTGCAGTAGCGTTATTGATTTTTTGTTTTCGTTTTTCTTTTGGCATTCTCATCATTCGCAGAGTGATGCCAATGCGGATGGGAAATGTGCTGTAATTTGCTTGCAGCCAGGGGTGAATTTGTGAAGTTACGTCAATGATGCTAATTTGATATTGTTACAATTATCTAGCTTCGAACGTTTATTTAATCGCAATAAATAAAAGAGGTTTAATCACTGGATTGTGTATAAACAAAAGTGATTGCAACTTTATTAAATTTACCACTTATAAAAACAATTAAAATTTACTTTACGATTGTCGAACATTCCGCCGTCACAAACATTCCAGAGCTCTTCAAAGTTTCCAAATGATGCTATACTTTGTGCCATTACATAGCCACGAGCACTTCATGTGCTCGTGCATGTCCACGAACCTCGAAACTTTTTCGGAGTTCCTATTCTTATACATTCCGAATCTCCTAGGTGGCGTAGATGTGTAATAACTACATGTGTGTATATACTATATAGATCACTACACACACTTAAACATATAATCTGTGTGCATACAATCATGCATGCGTGGGAATGCTGTCGTTCTGGAAATATAGTGACAGTATTTTTTTTTTTCGATTCTGCGGCGGAGTGTAATTTCATTCTTATTCAGGTTCTCTTTTAATATATTTTTAATTAACAAACTGATAAAAAAATCGAAAGTGTTTTAATCGCGTCACTTTGGCATTCAAATTAGCATCAATGTGTATCTGCTCCAGAAAAAGCTTACAAGTTGTCCTCAAGCAAAATGCCAGCTGCCGCGTGTGAAGATAATAAAATTAGTAAATGTCTTCTTTACTTTTATGTTTGCTTTTTTACAATCCTTCGACTAAGTGTTTTATTGCCGATTTTTATTGTATATTATCCTTTTAGATGTTAAAGTAATGCAAATCCCTCCTCAAGGTGTAGCAGACTCGATTTTTGACTAATAGAAAGCTTTAATTGGAAACGAAACACACAACATTGAATTTTTTATTAGTCTCTACTTACATAATTACATATTTCATATTTGTATCATGTATGGTATATTTATTAGTTTTGTGAACGAATTAAATCAATCCACAATCTCTTCCTTTTCAACCAAAACTCCACCTGAATATATTCGATGTTATGTTTTGTTTGTTATTCACGAGGAGGAAAATCAGATTTGAAATTCAAAATCATGCTAAACAACGCTACAAATAATTCGCCGCATGTAAGTAGATCCGATCAGAAATGATGAACCAAAATTTTCTTTATTTCTGTTGTAAATGTAGTTCTAGCTTTACATTGTTTTGCTTATATTATAATTTGTTTCAACCTATACTAATTTCCGCTAATATTTATGTACTAACATGTTATATTTTCGGTGTTACCATCTTGGTGTTTTTTGTTGTTGTAAAATTCATTGCCAATTTGAAGTGTGTGCATTACGCACTACATTTAATATAACTGATGGTATAATTTTTGTGTTAAAACAATAGTATAGCCATGTGACTGTCTTGTTTGGGTCTTCGGAGAATTCAGAATTATGCTTATTGATTTTGTGCTCGTATAAACAGCTGAAGGCTTGATTATGCATACGTAGTGCAACGTAACATAGCGTGACGTAAACAATATATTGAAGAAGGAACATTACGCGGCGTTACGATTTCGGTAATCTCTTGCACGCACTGCTCATATCTAAGATCGATAGGTGACATTTGACAATGTTACGTATGCATAATCAAGCCTTAAGTACTAAAGCGGTAAAGCTGCCTATAGACGATCAAATTTTTGCTTCAATCAGCGTGGACGTGGAATTTGAAGCCACATCAGCCAAAGTCATGCACAGTTTGATTTGCGTCAATCAAGTCATCAACGTGCACCATACATGTGTCGCATACAAATATACATATGTATATTGATTGAAGTGAAAATGTGATCGTCTAACAGGTAGGGGATTTCTGTGTAGATTTCATCGCTGTCAATACCTCAGAAATGCGTGCTGGCAGCACTATCGCTCATTCTGTCTTATTAAGGCTATAAACATAATTGCAGGGTATAAACGATATCCATTTAAAACACTCATAGCCGCTAGGGTGAATTTACAAGGAACTTCATTTGACGCGGCTTCAAACTCTTCATTATTGCGCCTATTACGGTTGCCTACCTATTTAACCTATTTACGTTGCCTGAGAGGCGTTACAACTGTGAGGCAACTAAAATGTTTTCTAGCATAACAGACCATCAATATTTGTAGTTGTAATGTTAAAATTTTGACGATCTGTTAGAAAAACACAACTGCTGTGAATAAAGTATGAACATTTTTACATATTTCAATATAAGGTATGGGCAGCGAAACGATGAATACACGCGGCGCATATTCACTGTCACAATTAAAACGCTCACAGCTGTATGAGGTGACATTGCAGCATGAATGACAAAAGTGTGTAAAAATTAATTATCCTGATATCTTTAAAAAAGTGTTCTTTGTCGTTCAATTTTCATCGCAGAAAACACGTTTCTGGTCAAATTCACAGGACGCGCCATCTCCTCAATCGTTTATTGAATACATGATTCCAACAATGATCTGCACTAGTCGGTAAATTGTTAAACTCATTTTTAATTTAATAAAAACAAAATTTACGCGAACTATTTGACAAACAATAATTTTAACAAAATACAAATATCAACAGTGATAGCTGATTGTCGTCGTAAAGTTTTACGCCTCATTTCTGTGCAGTCGAGCGAATTATGTAGCGCTTTTATTGTTACAGCAACTATAGCCTAGTATAATCGTCGTTACGCAGCAATTTTGACCGTACCTTCAAAACGAAAAAAATAAGTTTGTGTAAAGAAAAGAGGACTTAGCTACGATCTATTCTATATTTAAGAAAATTAATGCATTGACACTGCGTATAAGGGGGAAAACTATATTTATATAGCCACACTATATTTATAGACAACTACTATGGCAATTGCTAAAAAGCAGTTGCACGTTTTTGAGACTAGTTGCCAAATGTAAGGCAACTAGAAAATAGCTGATCGTTTTGGGTTGCCATCACGTTTATGGTCAAATTTACAGAAAACCACCGTCGTCTTAATCGCTAAATTGTTTCACTGAATACTTGAACACATGATTCATTACCTAGGTACATATTTTATGAGTCAGGAAATTCTTGGTTTTATTACATTTTAAAAACATTCACGTGCAATAAATCACAAAAAATAAAAATAGTAAGCTCTTTGACTATAAACATTTGGTAGCCACCTCGAAAAAATAATTTTAGTATTTTGAAGTTCTGGTGGCAGCATTGAAAGGCATCGAATGTTTCAAATATTTCAAATATATGTATATAAATAAACTCCTCTACATTTAAACTAAATTTTGCGGTTATTGTTATCAATATCTATTAACATACATATTTATTATCTTTTTGTTTACACTTTGTAAGTAATATTAATTTATTTGTTGTTTATAGATTATTTATTCCCATTTTGGGTGTATTTATGTTTTCGCGTTTATTCTTACAAACACAAGGCTGGCTGCATAATTGCAACCAGAGTTAAAGCAAGGACAGGCGGGTATCAGAGCAACTCGCTTGTGCATAGACCACATGGGTAGTCTTCGAGTTATTGTTTAGCACTCAGACGAGTGGAGGGCACAAATGTACCTTGTATGTATTCATTGATTTCCAAAATGCTTTCGATACCATACACCACGATGCTATCCGTAGGGCTCTCGAATGTAAGGGAGTTCCATGTAAACTGACCAAACTGGTTGAAGCTCCCTTTCCTAATAATGCAGGAAGCCGAATATTGTACGAAAAACTTCTGAGTGTCAGGATCATGGCAATGACCGGTGTGTGGCAAGGGTGTGTACTTTCACCACTAATATTTAACATTGTATTGAAAATCATCATGAAAAAAGCCACGCGATCCGGAAGCGGTATTACTTGTGGCATGCAAGAAAAATTAAGAAATAAAACACCGACAATTTTACAAGGACTGCCATTGATTGGGACTCCCAAGGAATCCGAAGAGCCTACGATTGCTGGAGGTGAAGTCAAGAGACTGGCGCAAGATAGATCTGAATGGAAACATTTATGTTGTGGCCCTTTGTTCCTCCCTGGTACTTTAGGACATATATAAATATAACTCAGAGGGCTAAAGTTTTAGTGTCAAAATTACAACCGTTTCTGTTTTTCTTATTTTCTTAATGATACCTCAACATTTGTGTATTATCAACCCTTGGGAAGCCGGATGAAGCTGTCAAATACCCGATTTACGCTATGGCTTAAGGTCGGTATCCAGCTTTCAACAAATAAATGCTCCTTTTATTTCTTGAACATATTTTAACGAAGCTCTTGCCGTTATTATTTATTTAGAAAAAAGTCGAGAAGATAATACAAGAATTTTACCTTTGAAGATAGAAAGGATTCCCTTTGAAAACCAATAACATACATTCATACATATGTAACTAGGTATAATAATCCTAGCTTGCGTCTAGTGATTCTGTAGTCGTTGTGCATAGGCTCTGGGAACAACTAGTATATGATGCTGTGCTTGATGCTTTTAAGAGTTTGTTTATTTCGATCTTCTCCAAGTGATATTCACGATCTTCTTCAACAAACTTCGCATTGACTCCTTGTGCCCCAATCCACTAAATTGGAAAAAAAATACCAATTTTATTACTTCTTATCCTACAGTTCTTTATATATGTATATATAAGGCTTTATAAGTTCCAAAGAAACGAAAAATTTACGAGCCCAACTAACGTCGGCAGTCATGCTAGCAAGATATTGAAAGCACAGCTATTAAGTATTAATAGAAATAGTTACTCAGTTGATCTTAAAATATGTTGGCAAATAAAAATGATATTGAATTGCGTAATAAATTCGATCACAACACACAGACCAGACCACACATATTCACAAATGAAATTAGGCACAACTATGTTTGCATGAATGTGAGTTGTACGTATGTACTCGTCATATTCTTAGTATTGTGCCGTTTACAAATTAAGTTATCAATTAAATTTTCTGACATATAATGCCAATTTGTAATTCAGAGCAAAAAAAAAAAAACAAGACAAATGTCAATTCAATTTTACCTTTACACTTTATCAATTATCTGCCAGTCTCATTCAGAGTCTCTCTCATTGTCTACGCCACTGGTTGTCTGTCTGTTGGGCAGTTGGGCTGTTGGGTTGTCGGGCTGTCGGTCTGTCGGGCTGTCGGTCTGTGTGCTGTTATATTGCAAGGTTTCTCCTCTTCTTTTTCGTGCAATACTTTACTCAGACTTTTGATACCAATTTATTATGTATGTATGCTTTGTGGCTAGCTTAGTTTCTTAGTTGTATTAACTGTATGCAGGAGGCCTGAGTGCAATGCCATGATGCAGTACAAACAACATATGGGGCTCATGACAAAAATGCAAATACCTGGACTGAGAAACCAGCAAACAACAACAACAACTAGAAACGTCAACTCAAAGTAGTCAATTTAATTAAATAGAATTTCCAATTTTGTATCGGTTCACAATTAATTCACAATCACAATAATCAACACATAATTAAAGACAAACAAACTAGACGCGCACATCTCCGCACATCTCCATATGCATTGGTATTCATAAATTTGGTACTTTTTCAGCCTGCCTTTAGTTACACATGAAAACATACGAAAAGGTTTCACAAAGTTTTGCGCTGATATTCTACTAAAAATAATTATTTGTAAAATTCAAAAGCGCTACAGAAAACATAAAAAATAAAACAACAAAATAAATCTAAATTTAAAAACACACACAAATTTTATGTAGCAACAAAAAAACAACAACAGTTGTAAATATGTAGATACATTTTAGCAACAACAGCCACATCTCAGGTCTTCTTTACTCAAAACGAAGCTGTTTTATTATACTTTGTTTGCACACGTTAAATGCGGAATTGATTGCAGTTTTGTAGTGTAGGTATTTATTCAATGTACAGTAAACCTCGATTAATTGTACCCACGAAAGTGTAGAATTACTCATGCATCTCTCTATTGAATTATGAATTGATAAGGAACAGTTTTGGCAGCAATTACACGTGTAACGTAATTAACCAGGAATTACTGTAATTATACTTCTACTTTTGATTTTTCATTTTCCTAATTAGAATTACTGAGTGAACAAATAGTGTGTAAAAATATCTACACGGTGATTCACACACACGCACTTGCACTCGCACTTCACTTACGAAAAGGAATTTAGGTATTTTGAATGCATTTTTCAAAGAAAATCGCATGGTTCGATTAAATGCTGAACATATTTTATTGTACTTGTATTTCTCTTTAGTAGCTACATTCAGCATTTTTACTTTTTGGTTTCTTTCACATTTTGCTCGAATGAGTAACACAAAAATTGTATCACTACGTGAAAATTTGAACATACAAATTTAAATTGTTCGTATGCTTTTTCACAAATGAGAGTACGTATTAGTTTTCGAAAGTCTTCATGTCTTTCCTGGAAATACAAGTCTAGGAAGTCAGACGAAACCTATGGTAGAACTTTGCTTATTCTCGGCGTTGCTTGTATTTTGTTTTTGTATACAACAAATACGGCTGTAGCGAAGAACATTTCATCGAAAAAAACGAGAACTACTCCACACAATGTGATGACAGAATATTTCCGTATATTTTGGCAGAAAATTTTATTTCAGAAGTTTATCTATCACACCATATAAATGAAAAGAAATTAGGTCTGATACGTAGTCAGAAATTTATTTGAAAGCTATGAAGCAACTTAAAAAAATGAAAACTTTTGTAAATAGAGTAGAAGTGATACTTTAAGATATATAGCATCTTGAATAATTTCCTTGAATGATCGCACCTCAATAAATTTTTTTTTATACTATGTAGATAAAATGAAATTATTGCATTTTGGCTATGCTGTGCAAAATTTCATTGAGATTGTGTCAGGCATTCCCCAGTTATTTCTCCATCCCCAAAAACATATACATTGTATGTACTTAGGTACAAACAGTGTCGGACAATTAAATAAGAACACCTTGTTCTGAAACCAAAAACATTAACAAAATATTTCTCTAGGCTTATGATAAATTTAAAAGGTATTTACTTTTATTCATTTATTCCATAAGTTAAATTTTTTCTTAAAACAAAAACAAAATCAATTCACTGTAAAAAAGGAAATTTAAAAGTTATACATAAAATCACATTTCAAAAGGACAAACAAAAATAAGAACACACAAATTTTTATAAAATATTGACTTAGATTGTTCACTAATGCTAATATTTTGTGGAATAGCCTTTGTTAATTAAAACCGCCTTACGCCTTCTAGGCATTGATTCCACCAGAGACGCGCAAGTAGCCTGGGGTATGGAATACCACGATCTTTGAATGCTTTGCCACAATTCGTCTTTGTTTTTAGCCCTGGTAAGGTCAGGAGATTGTGAAGGCCAGGTCATAAAGGGAATTCCATTATTGGCAAACCAATCTCGCGCAAGGATTGAGGTGTGCTTTGGGTCATTATCCTGTTGCATTTGCCATTTCAGGGGCATTTCCCATTCAACATAAGGAAGCATCACCTCCTGAAGGATGTTTACCTAAAGAAATCTGTCCATCGTTTCTTTTATCCAATACAGAGGGCCCACACCATACCAAGAGAAGCATCCCTATGCCATGATGCTTCCACCTCCGTGCTTAAACGTCTTCCTAGTATATTTTGGGCTCAATTCTGCATTTTTCGGGCGTCTAACCCAACGTTTGCCATGACTTCCAACAAGATTTACCTTGCTTTCGTCTGTCAATAATACGTTAGGCCATTTTTTTTGCATTAATTAAACCATCCCACTCAATGTGCGCTTCAGCGAACTCTATGCGACACTTTCGATGTCTTTGTGTCAACATTGGTACTTTTCGTGCTGTTCTCCCATACAGTTTTTTTTTCCACCAAACGTCTCCTTACTGATCGAGCACAAATTTGAACCCCTGTCTCCTCTCTAATTGCGGCAGCTGCCTTAAATGGATTGCGCGCCGCCAAAATTTTTATGCGATTGTCATCTGCACTTGTAGTTTTGCGGGGCCGGCCTACCTCTCTTGCATTGAAATTTTTGAGGTAATAAAGATTGGTAGATAAATGTGGAGGATCTGCTATTAGTTTTTTATTTGGCGGATGCTTTGTCCCTCATTTCGCAGTTTCTTCACCAAATCACGCTTCTCCTTGCTACAGTGCTATAGTATATAACATACCATTTTCTTCTGCTCCGACACTGTATGTAGAGTTGACATTCGCGCCGTAGGATATCTTTCTTTTTAGAAAACTAATATAAAAAATGTACAAAATATTAAGCTTTGGCTCACCACTAAAATGCTTGCATTTTTTATTTTCTTTGTTAACCATTTCGAGAAACACATGTCACCTTATCTACACAAATGAATCTCCATATGTCAACTACTACTGTATGTAGTTACGGCATTATTTACAAAATCACATTTTGTAACCTAAATTGTAAAATTGCTACCTTGTTAAAAGTTTGTAGAGGAGATTCGTACAACTTTTGTTGCTGTTCGCTTAGAGTCACAATGCCTCAAAATCACATTTTGTGCCTAGTGGTAAGAGTGGCAAAGTGGGCAAAGTAAATACATATGTACATAGTAGGTCTACACAGAAAAGATGCAGATTTGAATGTACGCAAATTGCTATAACTACTAGTAAGTATAAGTTGCTGAAAGAATGTGGAGTTTGTCTCTCCACTAAAAGCGAAAATAAAATTACAAAAAGTCCAATTTTATGCAATAAAAGCACTTTAAAAGTTTCCCTTGTTGCAGAAAATTGTCCTATTCTCTTATGCGACTGCCTAGGTTGTCGTGTCGGGCTTTGCGCTTTAATCAACTCTACTCTCGATAAACTTTAGGGAGCCTAGTATCAAAAATTTCTTTGCTCCACACCACATATTCAGACCATAACCGATTCGTAGTATAGAGAACTAGAACGAGTGGCTACTTGAGATATGCTCTTTGTATGTAATATGGTGCTGCTGTTAGTTCACACCGCGCTGACTATTTAACTCGAGAAGGGTGTGGGGGGTGTGCGAGCTGCAATACCTTATTCCTATGTATGCCGGCAGGCAGTCTCAGTCACATCTTTTTCTCTGTGCAGTGTGTGTGTGTGTATATCTAAATCTAATAATCCAGCCCAAAATTATTGATTTAGGCATTTTGCCAGAAGCATTTTGTAAAAATATTTGTTTCACAATATAAAAGTGCATTTCATATGAAGGCATGCAAAACCTGCAACCGAAATGGTTTTACCTCTGTAAAAATTTGCAACAAACGATCACAAAAAAAAAAAGAACAAAGAAAACTACTGTAATTCCTCTAAAGACAATTTACTCACTTTTGTATATTTAGTCTTTAGAAAAAAAAAGAATATCCCATAAAATTGCTGAAATTTTACTCACAGGATATTCGTTAAGGAGTTACCTTGTTACCTACATTTTTCATTTGGAAATTTGCTGCTGAATTGTGCCGAAAATTTGATTGTGGCTTGAAGTATCTGCTCTGCATTTTTCACTTACTCTCACTTCGCTTCTTTAAACAAAAATATCACAGAAATTTTAAATTGCAAGTGGAATGGTACTATTATTTTTGTTCTCGAGTTGGCTAATCCATTATGAAATAGCTGCAACACACACTAAATAAATAGTTAATTACATAAGTAAGCGCTTGAATCATGGAATCACTTTCATTATAAAGTTTAATGAGGCGATAAATGTGGGCAGGTGGGAGGGAGTGCACCTCATTACAGGAATTATAAGTAATACCACAGTGACACAAAATCGAAGTTTGTAAAAGGAAATGGGATGAAACCAAAAGCAAATGAAAGTTAACAGCTGCCTCAAAAAAAAAAAAAAACTTTACCCAGGGTTTGCTAGAGCACGCCATATTTTTTTAACGCATTTACAGTTATTAAATTTTACAATACCCTGAATAAGGAAGAAATTAAGTAAAATTTTATAAAATATTGCCTATTTTGTGTTTCAGTGTTGAGGAATCAATTTTTTATGTTGATTTTGACGTAAGACCTGCACTGGAAGGCGCTGTAATACAATTTTTGCAATTTTACATATTTTTGTAAGTAAAATGGTATTTTTAATATTGTTAAGGCTGAGAAATCCATTCTTGTTAACTGCTTGGGCGATATTTCAGTATAAATTGCATTATTTTTGGTGTATTAGTGAAGAAAGTTTGGAATTTTTCGGAAAAATTGCATTTTTGTAAGAAAAATTGGGCTTTACAAGGATATAGAAAAAATATATGTATTTTTCAGGTTTTCACAAAAATTTCACTCTTTTTCTCTTCATTGGATGAACAGCTGTTCGTCAGTGTTACTTACTTTACTTGTAATGGCACAACAGCCCATGGAGGGTCTAGGCCGAGCTTTTCGCATCCACTCATGTTGTGCGTGTTATATGTGTACATGAATGGAAGGGACCTACAGTTTAATGCCGAATCCGAACGGCGAAGTGAAAAGCTTTTCACAGCAATCGTCAGTGTTGCCCACCATAAAACTTTCAATTACGGAGCCGAGGCATAAATCTTTTCAACGACTAAGATTTCTGGCACATTTTTATTCGTTTATTGGGCTTACTCAAGCTTATCAGTAAACATTTTAATTGGACAAAATTGTGAGAGTCGGGACTCTGGATACGGGACTAAATATCTCGACTATACTGATGAATATCGACCGTGTGTCAACCCTATTTGGGGCCCGTTTGCCAGGTAATAATGAAAAAGTGTAGAATGAAGAGGAGGACTGCATTGACCACAAAGAAGAAGAGGAAGACAATTTTGATATTGAAGTTTTAATGGGGAATCTTTTTATTACATTTTATTAAGCATTTATCACTTGCTGTCATTTTCCATATTTTTTTATATACCACACGGAACATACAATTGTATCTTGTCTTGAGCACTTGTCGTACTTAATCAGGACAACATCATTTGACGCCTGCAGTTTGTTCTCAAAAATACGTTGCATATGACATTCGTACACGAAAAAACTCTCGCATCGGATTCAGTTAGGACATGGCGTTAAAGTTTGAGTGGTTGGATTGTATTTTATTCTTAGCTCAACTTGTTTTCCATTGTTTCTTGAGAAATGGTTTCCAGAATGATAATGATTCAATGAAATTTTGTTTCGTTGACAAACAAACATCAAACAAGTATTTATTTGCATTTATTTACAAAGTGCAACCACAAACCACAACAAAGAGAAATTCTATTAATTCAATTTTAATTTTGTAAAATCTACTTGCATAATATTTTACGGGCAAACACGCACACTCGAACTCTCGCCCAGTTACAAATACAAACACATACACACTCACAGGTGTACATAGTATATTTTCTGATGTCAATTGCAGCTTATCTTTTGAACGTCATTAAATGAATTTTGCGTTTGTTTTTTTTTTTTTTTTGAGTTTAATGTATGCAAGTAGTGGGTGCCTAGTAGTGACTGCTGTGCTATGCTCAAATTGTGTGAAATGAAACTTATTTGAACTTGAAATAAAGCACAGACACATGCAAAGTACTGCTGCTGTTGCTGCTGGCCCTCTGCATGCTGTATGTAGTGCAATATCCCCAATAAGTTTACAGATAATACAAAAACATCGCATGCAATTAGGTTAATACACATGTGCTCACGAACAAAATATATACATACTTACATAGCCTGCAGCGGAAAAATGAGTTAGTCTAAAAAATACGACTGAGTACGATTCTATTACATAGCCAAAAACGATATACTTAGTCTATCTACTAGCTTAAAACTTATGCAAGGATGATCCACTTTGAAGACTGCTTAGATTTTTTGTTTCTGCATGCCACAGAGGAAGAACTTCCTTTTACATCGGCTGTAAACTGTAGCTTTTGCACGAGGTGTTACCAGATGAACGATGATAGCGGGATTATGCAAAAATATTTACATATGTAAAATACTTGTGGTAAGTAGTCCTTTCAATATTCAGTGAAAATATTGAAAATATTGTCATAAACAGTATAATACGAGTATTTTTTACTTATATCAATTTTTGAAATTTTTAATTTGTTTCTTCTAAACAAACGTCAAAAATCGTTGGTACAACAGATTTCACTCAATCAGTTTTGTCTCTCCACCCTCACCTAAAAATGGTGCTGACATTTTTGAAATGTTTTCGATGTATTTTCAGTGAATTTTGGTTATATTTACTTACTTTTAATGGCATAACAGCCCATGGAGGGCCTAGGCAGAGCTTTTCTCATCCACTCATGTTGTGCGTGTTATATTTGTACATGAACGAAAGGTTATATTTATTGTTTATGTACAAGTTGTTGGTTTTATTATTATATTTCCTATATTTATCAGGTATTAAACAAAACTGGCTAAAATCTACGCTGAAAATTGTAGTCAAGTTAATACGAAAGTAGTTTGACTCTATATCAAAACATATTAAGTAGTTCAGTAGTTAACTCAAAAGGGTTAGAAGATAGGACAATTGTCTTTTCGTAGGACATCAGCGTGCGGGAAAACTGGAGGTTGCGTGTAAATGCAATGCAGGAATGACTAATTGTCATTTTTTTTGAGCTAGTTAATTAACTAGCTTTTGAACTAGTTGGTTACACTTTAGGGTATATTTATGTAGATATACAGTGAAGCCTGTATAGTTTGGTCTCCTGCGAAAGTTGTGCGATATTTCATTATACGAAAAATTTAAGTTCTACTCTAACACCGGTTCTCAACGAATACCGGTTTCGTTGTATACATACATATATACATATGTTATATAATAAAAACAAGCTACTGGGTTCAATTATACGGGAATGGTTTAAAATGCTGTTACAACATTCGCGTACACAGTCTTCAAACATTTGTTTAGCATAGAATGCATTGAGATTGCGAGGATGTTGAGTATAGATTAAAAATTAATTATTGACTGCCTGAGAAACCATTAACTTTCGGTTTTCGATTTGCCCTCGTATCACATTCACTCATGTTCTCAAATAGCTTTGAAGGAATTACATTGTCTTGTCGACATTATCACTACTTGACATCAAAATGTTGCACTACAATTCTACCACAAACACAAGTACAATTACATTTTCCACCCCGTTAATGCATTTGAATGTTCGTATTGCTGCTGCAGTCGAGCATGTGTGACGTATGTAAATGCATCGAAATGACGGCGCCGCATTGCAGATTGACGCTCGTATTTGGTTGTGAAATATGCATATGAACTCGTATGTGTGTATAGGGTGGTTCGTTTAGTATCTTCCGTATGTGTTTCCCTCTAAATCAGTGTTGCCAGAAAGTTCTTCTGAAATCTGCCAATAGTAATTCAGATGATATTAAAAATATGGCAAAATACATACATAGATATTCTCAAGTAAAAGTTTTAGTTTGTTTTATAAAAATTACCACTTTACAATATTTAATTTTTCTACTCATTAATAGTTTTCTGATGTGTAGCTGTCTCAAATTAAATTGGCCACCCAGTATACGAGTATTCGTATACATATTTTATTGTTTTTGGTATCTCAAGAGATGAATCTTGCACAAGTTTTCAAACTTTTTAGTACAAGAGCAAATCGCAAGATACTTTTACATAGTTATTTACATAGTCATAAGACACGAACGAATATGTACATACACATACATACAGATGTTTATACAATCTGTATGCACTTTTAGAATCTGAAAGTTATTTTTAGAGGGTAAATAGAAATCTTCTTTGACAAGCTAAAAACCAATATTCTATTGTATTCGAACTGATTTTTTGATCTAGAGTGCATTTTTAGAAAATTTGGAATATGTAAAAGTTCTTTGCTAGTTTTTTAGAGTGGAATGAATTTTCTTTAAGTGTGGCATCATTCCGTAATTTTTAGTTATTTTTGTTGTTTATCTTTAGCAAATTCATTGTCATCAACAGCAGCAGCACCAGCAGTAGTAACTCAGCAATTTATTTCTTTTATTCTCCATAATAATCAAGAAATCATCGTGCAACACGCAATTGAAAAGATGTACATTCATTTACTCATTGGGCGCTCGTTCACTCATTTCTTGTTGCAACATTTTTGTCATTTTTACTTATGTATGTAAATCATCTGGTGTTCTTTACAATCATATTCCTTTCTCCTTTGTAATATTTTCATTTGCAGTTTCGAATGATTTCTCGTCATCTTCATTTACTTAGTTTGCTCAATCTGCTTTTCAGTTGAAAGTATGTACTACTTGTTATTCACATCGCTTGTTATAAATAAAAATGATTGTTGTTTCAGAGTGCTAAGAGTAGTTAGTGTGTAGGGATTGCAAAGTTCGTCTACGCCCAAACTTAGTTCCGAGCAACTATATATTATTACTGCTGTCATTATCTGGTGTCACATTAGTAACACGTCATTTCCATTTGTAAATTATTCGCTTAGCATCGCGTCAATAGTTTTAGTAGTTTAGTAAATTTTATGTGCTTTAGTATAAAATTGTATTGGCTCCCTTCACACTGAACCCGAGGTGCTTTTCTGACTGTCTGTAAGTGCGCTCAAACAGATTAAGTGAAACTTGAAAATGAAAACCCAAGCTACTTTTTCACTTGTTCAATGTACATACATATGTACACAGTTGGAAGTTTCATTTTCATATTTACACACTCATGCACACAGATATTTTCACATAAAATTTTTTGGCGTATGCTACTTTTATCTTTTAAAAAGTGGCACAATTTTTATATTTTTATGTTCAGCGAACTCGACATTCGCACTTTTCGTACGTAGATATATTCATTTTCTCCTATTCCTCTTTACTCGCACATTTGTTTTGTGCGCATAAATCGTTACACTTTTCTGTCATTCGTTTGTTATTATTTTGTTTTTGCTTTTGTTGTGCAGTGTTAAATCTTTCACCACCAACATTTTCCATTTCCACTGCAACCACATTTATCGATTTAGAGTTGAGCATCGTATGAAAAAATATAAATGTATCTGTGTAATGCAGTAATTTTCTGTAAACTTTTTACTCCTTTGCACTGGCAGAACGTTGGTGAGGCCCTGCTACTGCAGCAAAGTCATTAAAGGGATAAACTTTAAAATGCACATAATACACAAACGTGAAAGCTAAATATTGCAGTAGCAACAGCAGCTGCCAGCAGCAGAAAATTAAAGAGGTAACTTCCATTTCGAAAAGTGGCAATAAGAATGCAAATAAAGTAATAAAGTAACATAAGTTTTCGTTGGTCAACAGTGACTTCTTTATACTCTACAGCTTCGGGTTTGCACATGTGTGCGGCTGCGTTCAGCAGACCAACTGCGAGCTCTGTTAAACATTCTGCTATTCTTTAAGTTGATGATTCCGAGTCGTTCAAAATCGTAGACGGGGCTACGCTTTGCAAAATTGACAATGAAATAAACTCCACCAATCACAAGAAATCGTAAAAAGAAAAGAATGGTGAATATTTGCACCAATTTTTGTATGCAAATTGTATAGTTTATGTTATAGAACTGACAGAACCAAAAATTCAAATTGTATGATTTACATATTAACTATTCAGGATAGGTAATCGATGTCGTTCAGTTCGTTCAAAAGAGTTTTACTTAATTGTTGACCAACAATTGATTGGTTCTCAAGCTAATTTGCTTTCATCCTTCAGTGTAGCGTAGTGCACAAAGAGAGAAAGAGAGAAACTGAAAGATGCATTTATATACAATTGTGGCTTAGTGCTACTTCAAACTTTATAGGAAAGCAAAAAATAAAGACGAGTAATACTTAAAGGCAGAATGCAGATGCTGTGTATATAATTGTTCTTACAATGATTCTGTGTGTGGTTAATTTTTGTTATTTTATTTTAGTTTTAACATGATAGCTAAGGAGCTGACTAAAGAACGTAAAGTTAAAATTTTTATTAAAAATGTGCAGATTATCGTTTTCCCTTGCACAAATGAAGTTTTTCTGTGAGGTGTTCAGGTATTCCAAATTGCATTTGATTGAATGTGTATAAGTATGTGTGTTTCTTTTTCAGCCGAAGTAGTAGAAAGTACAATTCTCTTCAAGGTTACACTTAATCAAGCGAAATAATAAGGGTTCACATTTGAATAATTAATAATTTGATTCACTTTGAATTTCTATAGCAAAAACTTACAAAAAAAAAAGTGGCAAGGTTTAAATACATATGTAAAGTTTTTGCCATTGGGGCGTATGAGTAACATTAAATACAAACGCTTTTTCAAATGCACAGACAAAAGAAAAGGTGGCAGACAACCAAGCATTTCGCCATTTTTCTCTTTACGTGCCTCTTTCTAATTAATTAATTGGCATACAAAATTAAGTATGTTGCTGCTGTTGATGTTGCAGTAGCAGCATTTTATTAATTGGCAGCAACATACGCATTTTTCAGCATGAATGATCTTAATCAAAAACCAAAAAAAAAAAGCACAAATTAAAATTTTATGCAGCAATTGTTTATTTTATAATAAGTATGCGCTGCTGGTGGTACCTGCTTTGTGTTTTTTTTGTTTCTTTTCAAAATTTCTATATTTTAAACAATTGTCACAAATTGCATTTTAATGAGGCGGCACCAAGCATTTGCTAAAAAAATTCTCCAACGTTTTGTAGTAGTAGGGAAATGTTATTGTTATTTTTGATTGATTTATTTTTAATTATTTAAACAGAATTTACATACCTTCATCATCATTTAGAAAAATCGTAAATGACATTTGTGTTTTGTTTTACAATGAGAAGCATAAATGTGCCATAATTTTGTTAAAAATAGAAAAGCATTTTATGATTCAGAATTGAATGTGTTTGGTGTATCTAAAAACAATGTGAAACCGAATGTTTTTAATATTTTTTTTTTAATTTTTTTTTTTTCATCCACAATAAAAATGTCAATTAGAGCCTTTCTAAATGTCCATGCTACTATACCCATAAGTTGCAATTAGGTATTCAAAAGCATCTTGAAATTGAGTTATTTCTATATTGAGAATAATTTTTTTAATTTCTTTTTTGTATTCTCATTTCAACTTTATTGTGCAAAACTTCAAATAGCTGCCGTCGAACAAATAGCGAATAATAATATTGATTGTTTTTTCTCTTGTAGTCCCTCTTTCAGCAGTTATCATTGCTTTTGTTATATTTTGTGTGCTAACTGAAATTTGAATACATTTCATGTGCTAGGATAATAGCGTCTTTTGCTGTTATTGCAGTTATTGTTAGCTATGTACTGCTAAATCGCAATTGACCTTCGGCTAAGTCAATGGAATCAATAGAATCAAAACTTTTGTTTGGTCAAGAATTTAGATAGGACAGATAGGATTTAGTTTTCCAAAAGTGATCGGCTATTAAAATTACTTTAATCTAAAATTTATTATTGGACA
Source organism: Palloptera scutellata (assembly GCA_958295655.1). Classification (NCBI taxonomy): domain Eukaryota; kingdom Metazoa; phylum Arthropoda; class Insecta; order Diptera; family Pallopteridae; genus Palloptera; species Palloptera scutellata. The sequence continues at coordinate 153,760,302 of OY282449.1, read as the reverse complement.
TTTCGAATGCTGTTATCATTCTACAACTCCCTGCAAAAAGTAAAAATAAAAATCTTGGCTTTATTAACCTTCTCAAAAATATGCAGCACAATTTATTAATTGTGCATCACTTGCCATTTGCTTTGCTCGAATCATGACAATCCACACTCTCAATCTCCTACCCTTACCCCCATCGCCATTACTGCATCATTGATTTGTTCATCTTTTAGCATAACGTTGTTGATGTTTCTGCTTTTTCTGTCATCATCGTTTTAATCATGATTTTCCATGAATGATGTAATTTCCCTTACTGCCTCTGCTGGTTTGTTCATGTCGCAGCAGCCGCTAGGGGGCGTTATGATACATATTTTCTCTTATGCTCTTCATTCACAAGTATAATGGCAACCAACACTATCTTCCTCATACGTTGTTGCTTGTTGCTGCTGCTGCGGCTGCTGCTGGTTGCCATCTATTTTGCACGTGAATAAACACATGTTTAGGGGATTCTATTTTTATAGGTACTGTGTAAATATGTATGTATGTATGTATATTCTCCTTTTATATTTTTCCACTTTCCTTTGCATCATCTTATTTACATTATATGCCTGAAAGTATGCTTTCTATAATAAAACAGAACGAAATACAAAATAATACCTACACAAGGAAGTGTGTTCTCTTTCTCTGTGCTCTGTGCTCTGTACTCAGTGTTTGCATGTGAAGAATTAAGTGTATGGGAGTGGGAGTGTATGTAATAGAAAAAACACAAATCTAAAAGAACTTACTTAAGCGTAACACATTTTTCTTGTTCTTTATTTGTATTTTGTATGTTACTTACTCTCTTCCCTAATCATAAGGCTTTTGACCTGAATTTTTAGTTGCTTTTTGTATAGTTTGGTATTTTTTTTTATCGTGTAAAACACATGTACATATGTAATTCACTTCACTGCGATATGTGCATAAGTACGAGAAGTAAAATTGAATAAACAGAAAAGGAAAGTGCTTCTTGTTTGTTTGCCTTCTTTCAACGAAAAGCATTAGTATTCTGGAAACATCAAATATATATTTCGTCCTACTCACCAAACTTGGTTTGATTGGAATCAAGTTTTGGTTAAGGTTTCAAATCGAAACACGAATCAATTGCTTATTGACAATTTACAAGTTTCAATTTGAAGTCCGTTAACCAGGATATGTCTGAACTAGGACATGACTGAGACTTGCAGATTCAAGTATTTATAGTAGAATGAAATGCGGTGATTCGGTATAGGGAACCCGTTTTTATGTACTCCTAGGATGAATCGCGTTGACTTTTCTAAGAGGGAATTGTATTTTATTATTAATCTTTAAAACTTCTGATTGGTTTTGTAAATATTGTGTCATATAAAAAGTATCCGTTTTTGGTGTTGGTGCCCACAAATCTGGCATCACTAGTACGATTATGTCAAGCGAACACATGCTTGAAAGCTGGCATTTCAGGCTACATTATGCTAAAGACAGTTGTGTTATTTGTTGCTAGTATAAAAAGATACATTTATTTGAAAATGTGTGAAATATCTGAGGAAATACGCTATGTGATGCTTTATTACTATAGAAAAGGTAAAACCGCTGCAAAAACAATCCAAAAAAATTGTGCGGTTTACGGTGACGATGCTGTGAGTGAACGCCGAACACAGGAGGGGTTTGCTCGATTCCGTTCCAGAAATTTGGATATCAAAGATGCATCTCGCTCTGGTCGGCCAGTCACTGTAAAAGCCGATGAAATTTTGCTACTGGTGGAGCAAGATCGACACACAAGCTGTCGGCGGCACTAAACATCAACCGCATGACAGATTTTTATAATGACCCAATAGTTTCCCATTTTTTGCTTGAATTTTGCTTCAATTTACATAAATCATTACTAAGTGGAAATAGGAACCAGCGTAAAAAAGGGTTTCTTTAAAGTTTTCCACTTCCACTTCCATTTCTTTTTCTTTAATAAAGAAGGAAAGAACTGTAAAGTTTTCGTTTTATATTTAATTTGAATTGATTTTTTTTTAATTTTCGGGTTAAAACTTACTCTTCTCCACTCACTCCTTTGTAATCGGAAAGAGTTTCTATTTTTGCCAATTAACTGAGGTCGCTAAACGGTTTTGGGGAACGTAGGAGTATCTTTTATTGTTACGTACATACTTACAGAGGTATTCGTATATTAGAAATAGGTATATATAGGTATATATTGTAGTTATTTCTTCAGAAATATTTGTACCTATAGATTATTCAGTATTATTTCTACCACCTCTTCGCACTCTGTATGCACATGCGAGTGCCAAGTGTGTATGAGTAATTAAAATTTTTATTAGAAAATCGTGCTTGGAAGTGACTTTTTTACAAAGCACCACTTGTTTGCTAAGCAACTAAAGTGCTAACAATTTCAACCCCAAACATAAAGAACAAATAAAGTTTCTCAGTCTGTCTGCCTATCCGTTCCCGCCCTAACAGCACACGCCAAACTTACAAAGCTTTTGAAAGGAGACAGCATGAAATTTCAATGCAAAGTGCTACTGTTGGTGTTTGTTTAATTTTAATTTTTGTGGCATTTTTGCTTTCAAAATTTGCGCTAACTTCAACAGATTTTTTCTTGCTGATTAAATTATATTTCTGCAGTAATTTTTCGTTTCTTTTACTGTAAATGGCATTAAGTCACGCATATTTCACGCTGGTGTTGCTTTGTCTGCTACTTTTGTTTGATCGTGGGAATTTTAACAGTTTAAAGTTTCTACAAATATACATGACTTCCGTATTTTGTAAGATTCTTTCCGGGTTTCCGGTTGTTTTTGTTGCTGTTCTTGCAGTTATCGCTGCGGTTCATTGTACCTACATACATATGTATGTATGTATATACATATGTATGTATAGTGATAGTGAGTAACACATACATGTTATTATTGAAATATAATCAAAAGGGTTCTGAAGTGCTGTTTTGATACTTGACGTGCAGCTAAATTGTATCCAGTTTAGATGGGGGAAGGAGAAGAGAAGGATACTGAATTTTTGGTTGAGTTGAAACAAAGAAGTCAAACAGTGCGTATGAGTAACATTTATATAATACATGAACAAATTATGAACCCGCCGCGTATGCAGCTACTGAATGAGAATTTCATTTACATAAATGTAGTGTGTATGTATGTATGTAGGTGTGTGTTTATTTTTGCTAATTTGTATTCATAGCTCTTTATTACAGAATGTTGTGTGTTGTGTACTCGTATGCTGGAACGATCGCATACCGAAATAAATTAATATTTAATTAAATCAGCATAATACCACCATATCATGCATTCATTTGCAAGTTCGTGTGTATATACTACTTTAAGCATTTTCGCGATATTCTCACTTTAATTTTTTCACTGATATTGGCCTCCCTGTTATCGCACAGTATTTAACCATCTAGCACGTCGTTAATGTAATTAAAACAATTTAATTTATTCTCATTTGCGCCGTATGCGTTTGCTTGCAACATCAGAGTAGGAACAACAACGCGCAAAACGTCAATAAAAAGTCAAATAAATCTTAAATGTTATTGAAAGGAATCAGCAAACCACAATTGCTACAGCAATTGGAAAACCATTTTTAACATAAATAAAACTATGAAAAGTGCCATATCATGTAATTAAAGCAATCAAAATACTTCGACATCTCAGCAGGAGAATTCGAATTTAATACTAAAAGGATATGATTTAAATACGACTAGGAAAGATCCCGGACTGCATTTTGATAATATCTCGATGTCAAAAAACATTAATTTCCTAAATGAAATGGAATAAAAATGAATGAAGAGCTCTGTTTTTTTTTGGAAAATATAAAAAACTTTTTATTATAATTGAGAGGGCAGCCATCGATTAGTTATCGCTTTTGCGTGTTGTTTGCACGTAATAATCCAATATAGGATATGAAAGCCCGAATGCAAGCCATACTGATTATAAAAATAAAACAGCAAACTTGTAGTAATTTTCACGCTATTCTATCGTTTATTATATGAAGAGTAATTTGGCTCCCTTGATCCTCTAATTTTAAGGTAATATCTTCTGTGCACGTTTTTGTTGCTTACTTCCTCAGCTTCGTTGTGTGTGACTGGCACAAATGTTACATTTTCGATCATGTAATAAGATAAGCATTGTCACTCTGAAACCCTGAAACAATTAAACCACAGTCAAAGAGCGCAAAATTAAGTTTCGTCATTCATTGCGCAAATATTTTTTCGCTTCTCTGTTTTTGATAACGTATTGGTGTAGAATGCAGACCGTAATGCTTTCTGAAATATGTAGTTAAAAAAGAAAAGTTGATGTTAAGAGCATGAGAGTTGCGTACTTTTGTTATATTGTTGCTATGCAAAATTACACGCAGCTAAACATTTTATACAGAAGTTTGACTATTTAATCAAAATTTTAGTTTGTGTGATTGATTATTGTAGCTTCTCCTTTGTATTCGCTTATAACGCTACCAAGCAAGTTGAATGATTTTAAAGCAATTTGTGGCCAAAAGGACATTCTTTTTCTTTCTTTTTTGCGTGGGAATATTGTCATGTGTGCGTGCTTCACAAATACAAAGTTTCCGTTTTCCTTAAATCTAACTCGATAATTTTAGCGTCAACTTTTTAGTACAATATTGAATGCGATTTTATTTTTAATAGTCAACATGTCGTATGAGTGACATACAATTAAAATATAATTTTAACTTTGACTTCTCCTAATAAGATCATTTTTAATTTTCGTTGAGTTTAGACTGAAGGAAAGTTTAATTAAATATCCCAAAAAGAAAACTTTGAATATTTGATTTGTAAAGCAGATAACAACTTTCTTGTATCTTTCTTGCCAGCACTCAACACTCGTGCCTCCTTCATCGCAATACTCTGGCACCACAAAGTGCATACTCGTAATTCGCATGCTGAACGTTGGCAATTATTATTGCACGCACTGCCTCTTCACCTTCCCCCCTCACTGCAACTTCCACTAATGTATCAACTTGTCAAATTGTAGGTTTTTTGAATGTGTGAAAAAACGCAGTCAACTGTGACTTGACGCGAATGGTGTGGCATATAGCAACAAAAGAACATGTTGTAAAATTGTAGATTTATGTTTATGTTTATTGAAATTGTTATAGTTTCTGCTGCTGCAATTGCTGCTGTCTTTCCCTATTTTGGGTTCCCGTTTCCTGAATCAGCAGCTGCGATGTGTCGTCGTTGGTGCTGCTGTAGTCTTCGCCATGATTTTGATTTATTCTTTTAATTTCAAGTAATTGCAGTGATATGTACATGCATGCATGTGTGCTTAGGGCACCATATTGCATCTAGGTAACATGTTGCACAGAAGCACTTGAGGTACGAAGCGAAAGTAGCTGTGCTGGCGACGGTAGCCTCGCGCACTTATCTTTGAAATTGGAATGATGACGATTGTCACTTGCCACTGCATATTTTTTTGTTTTATCTTTTATCGCTAATGTGCAGTAGCCGCTTATGAAAATGTGCATATTTCTAGCGTTGCAGCTTCTAGCGTGTGGCCGAGGGAGCGCATGAGTCGCTGTCTATTTGTTGTAAGAAAGATATACTCGTACATCTTTGCCGTCACTTATTTTTAACCACCAATGGATAATGAAAACACTAAATAACATAATCAAAAATCGTGAAATATATTTGTGTTCTGCTGCTGCTGTTGCTGCTTTTCTCTTCCTTTTTTATCGTTCGCTGTCTTTAATCTCGATGGATTGATGGTTTGCTCGTTCGCTGGCTGGCTAGCTGGCTGGCTGGCTGCAGTTTTAATATTTAATTTATAATATTTTTGGCCTTTTTCTAATAATATTCGAAATTAGCTTAATTTTACTGGTGTGGCAGCAGCAGCAGCAATAGCAGAAGTAGTGCAGCTGCATTAGTTTGATTTTTCTCTTTTTTTGTTTGGTCTTCTCGACGCCACGCAACTTTGCTTCTATTAATTTTTAATTTAGTTTGATTTTGTAGCGCGTTGGTAATTGTTGCGTTTTAGTGTCTTGATTACAGTGCAATTGTGCAGGAGTGTAATTGCGAAATAAAGTGATAAATTCAAATTTCATTATTTGCTGTATTATCAGCGGTTGAGCAATCTTTTTATAAAAAAAAAATATATATAAAAATCTTACAAAATGTATCCGGATTACTATTTTAAACGTAATTTCACATACGCAACTCATTTGTTCTCCCACAAATATCGTATGCCCATGTTCCGCAAACGATTTATGAAAGTAAGTGCTAAAATAAGTTTTCTTAAAATTGTGTGCGTGTATTTCATATATGGCGATCATAGAGTAGGGCAAACTGTGAAAAAGGATTGGCAGGACTAATTAGCAATGTTTTCAATACTGAGCGTCTTTAAGTTTTTTGTTCTTATACCCGTAATTGTTACTAAAAAGCAGTCTTCCTTAGACACCGTCCAGATTCTTCCTGGATGGGGCAGGAAGAGAGAGGAAACGAACCCAGTCCATATTTGTCCACACATACATATGCATCGCAATAACTGAAGTTGAAAGAAGTGACTAAAAATATCATGCCGAATTTTTTTTGGAAATTTTCAAAACAAATATTGAATTATGTATAACAATTCTACATACTTACAAACCAGAGCCTCAGGAGGCGGGTTTAGTACGTAGGTACACTGACATGTGAATCGTGCATGCTGTACAGCACGGGACTGCCAGTACCCATGGAGATATCCCATACATTGTCGAAAAAGAAGAATACATATCCTCGTGTGTCATTTACGCATTACACACAATTATTATTGCATACTTTGCGGAGCTTTAAAAATAATTATATTGCACACATTGTGCAATGTTTGACTTTGAAATACGTGCAAATATTTCTAAGCTGCAATTACTTAGCGAGGAAAATAAAATGCGCTGCGTTTAAACAGTTTTTGTTGCTTTTGTTGCTTTTGCTGCTAAATACGAGTACTACAACATTAAGCACAAAATGAAACATTACTGTATGCTTTCATGCCTTTTCAATGCCACGGATTGTGTTAAAAAATGATAATCATAAAATTTACAAATATTACAATATTTCGAATTAGTGATTGCAATTTTCCATATACAAAACATGCAATTCTGCAATTTCACGCTCAACTCCTGCAATAAACTATGCAGAATATTCAAAAGTTTCGTTCGTCTGCTTCTGTTGCTTCACACATTTTAAAATGTCATTTATATCAATTTACACCAACCAATACATTTAAATAACGTAGTTATTTTAAAGCAGCGACTTTAAAATTGTCGTTTACGAGTACATATTTTCATTAAGCTAATTCCACTTGACTCTGCACTCATCGTAAACACTCGAGAAAAGGTAGCGAGCGCAAATATTTATAGTAAAAAACGGTGAAAATATAATATGAAGGGAAAAAATAAAATCGTTGTAGTAATTCGGTTGCTCAGTTGCTGAAATGGTTTTTCATTTATTAACGTGTTCGTTTGTTTATTTCTTTGCGTGTCTAAAGTTGATTTATTTAAAGCCTGAAGATTCCTTGCTGCTGATAGCTGATTTTGCAACTATTTTGCTTACTTTCTGCTTTAAATTCATCGTAAAGAGACAACAATTTTTTGATTTTTCCTTCTTTTAAATTGGCATCAAAATCCCGTGTCAAAAAGTTTTTGCGAACCAACTTTTTTCGGCTGCTTCTTTCGGTTCTCTATAAAACTGGGGTATGGTAACACATATAAAGTCGGTTTTGTGATTTCACTCACCATTTTTTGATCCCCGCTGCATTTCTGCTGAAAATACTTTAATAAAGTTTCCTTCGAGTAGGCGTTGATTTATGAGCGTTGTCTTTGCCGCCGTCTTCAAGTTGGGTGCCAAGTAACTTCAAATGTATGGTGTGGTACACGTGAAAGTGGTCACTGTTTATTCAAATATTTTGTATAAAAAAAAGATTGCAATGTGCTGTTTTGCGAAAGTATTTAAGCGTTTCTATTACAGACTGCAATTCTTATAATTTTGTTGTTCTTAAATTCAGATATTGTATGTACATAGTTGCGTTAAGTAGAAAGTGGGCATATTTACATGAACTGTAGTGTAAATATGTACAATTCTAAGCACACTGCAGGGCTGAGAATGGAAGTTTTGCTATGCAGTCTTGGAAGTTATGATAAACAAGTGAAACGTTGTCGAAAATTTTTATTGTTGGCAAGAATTTTTGCAATTCAAGTTTTGTTTTTGTTTTATGGTATTATTTATGTGCTACTTTTCAGTTTTAAAGTGAGGTAGACAGCTCAAATCGCAGAAATGACACTCAAGCTTGTTAGCTTGGAATTAGCAAAGACATATTTGACCCCTCTGCTTCCAATTACTATACAAATGTTGGCTGCACTTTTTACCATCGAAGTGGAGTAGTCTGCAATTTGCTAACTTTGCTACCCTAATAACAAATTCACATAAATATTTTAGTTTTATTTATTATTTGCATTAAATATAAACATTAAATTGCATAGAAATACGGTGAAGGGAAACATGGAGAACGGGGGAAAAGAAGAGAAGGAAGAGAAATAAACAATTTGTGTTGCCAACATTTGCTGTTGTCGTTATCGTCATCATCGTCATGGCCGTCGTCGTTTCAGGGCAAAGTTGATTACAACGATAAAAAAAAAACCACAAAAACTAGAAATCCTAAGAACATTTTATATTCAAATAATATTGATTTCTTGTTTCTTTTGTATTCTTTCTTTATAGCAGCTACAAACAGTTGAAGAATACAAATTGCGAATAATAATGCGCCTAAATGTATGCAATAATAATTATCATCATTTAGCAATATCCTACTAAATATTTCTCATTAGTATATCTAATTTTGTGAATTGCACTTTGAACTTTGCCCTTTTCTGTTCTTATATTATGGTAAATATGTAGATTTATTTAGTCCTTTTTGTATTTGTTGTATTTATCTTTTTGTTTGCTATTGCTATTTTAAGTAGGTACATAGCCTACTGTATTTGTTGTTTTTGTTGTTTTTGTTGTTTTAGGCACTGCAATTGTTGCAACAAAAACAACAGCAACAACAGCAGTTTTAGAACTTTTCCACTGCAGTATTTAATTGTTGTTGTAAAAATTACTCAAGTGTGAAACCATTTTGTTGTTTTAGTTTGTTATGTAGAAAACATTAATTTGAAAATGTGAAAATTATTAAAGTTTTACATTCGTTTGGACGTTGCTGCTGTTGTAGTTGATGTAAGTAGTTGATATTTTTGCTATTGTTGGTATTTGTGTTGTAGTTGCTACAGTTGTTGTTTACTATTCAGCTATTATTTTCATTGTACATAGTTTTAGGGTAATGATTTGTAGCCGGGTATGGTCTGGAAATAGCAGACAATTTATATGAAAAAGTTTTCTGTTGTGCTCATTTTAGTGAGTGTGTGTGTGTGTGAGCGACAGAGCAGAGACACAGTTGTTTAAAGTAAGTTTTTATAATTTTGGAAAAATGTAAAACATTTAAATTAATTTCATTTAATGTAGATATGAAATATCTCGTGTTACTTTCCTACTAACTATACTCAGCCCACCGCAATCGAATGAGGAGAATCATCAAGATGAACAAAACAGTTTGTCGTCTGCTCAATTCAAGTCACGGTGTCGTCATCGAAGAAGTAAACATTCAATTCGTCACTTATTTATGTGAATAAATACATACATATGTAAAAATGAAACAAAATCGTTTTCAAAATTGAATTACTACGACTTTCAATAAGATTTGCTTATGATAATGTTTATAGCCACTTTGCTCTTGTGTTTACGATAGTGTTGACGATGACGACGATGCTGAGGAAATGACGTGGTAGTCACGGTTGCTATTGCCTGCCTTTCTTTTTCATTACACAATTATTAGCTCCAATAACTGCGAAGCCATATAAGTTAAACATTGTTTTTTCAAGTTTGAGCATTTTTAAACACATTCTCGATAGTTGTTATGCTTAAAGAGTGCTCAGCAACCTAAGAGGAAATGGCAAGATTTCTTAACTAGAAGCAATTGTTAAGCGTTTCAGTTTACCCAACATTGTAACATTTTCTTCCTGTTGGTCATTTTAAATAAAAACTTCAGTTTTACGTTGGCAAAAAAAAGTTATTATTTACCCACGTTTTTCAGTGGAATGGGAACTTTTTGAAACTTTGCCAAAATTTACATTTGCCAACATTTCAATATACCCATTTTTGTTTTTCATACTTCATACTAAATATGTACACCCCTGCTCAAAATAATGGGTACACAGCAAACTTTCAACTTAAACATAACAAATAATGTTTTATTCAATATTTTAATAAAAAAAAAAATCCACATTAATTCAGTGGATATAAATAAATAAAGAAAAATAAAATTCATTACTAGATAAAGCATAACAAAGAATCTGAGATCAATAAACATTTTAAGACTGCTCAAGAAAATAGTTACACTTGTAGTATTACAAAAAAAAAAAGGAAGAATAATAGATATTTTGAGTCATTTAACTAATATCTTCTGTATCCACCACCATTTGGAATTACCTTCGTTACTCTCCTTGGCATACTATTAATCAAATCCCGACAGGTGTCGATGGGTGGCGCATACCATATTTTCTGAGCATACTCCCAAAATTGTTCTCTATTAGAGAAAACTTTTTTCGCCAATTTCTTTTTTAAGTTTACCCACACTCACAGGTTTTCTATTGGATTTAGATCCAGGGATTAACTTGGCCACTCTAAAACATTGACACTATGGTCTCCAAAGCGGCATGCTTTCGGCCGTTATCGTTAGGGTAGCATTGTATTTTCCACAATGTCCTTGTATTCGGCTGCTGCCATATGATTAGTAGTTTGGGGTATAGGACCGACTCCATACCAAGAAAAGCATCCCCAAACCATAATACTTCCACCTAAATGCTTGACTGTTTTTTTCGTGAAACGAAATTCTTTGCCTTTTATACTGCGTACATTCCTTTCTGAATCGTTTCCGAACAGATTAATTGTCGTTTCATCGCTCCATAAAATAATTCCCCATTTTTTCTAACTCTCAGACCCCACCCAGATTTCCACCTCCATGTTTCCTTGCAAAATTTAACTTCATGTTCAAATTGTTTTTCGCATCAAAGAAATTTTTTGACTATGGAGTCAGTCCTATACTTGAGTATTTCTTCCGTACTTTAAAATACGAGTTAAGTAGTATAAAACACAAGCATTCTTATAAAAGTAAACATATTGGAGTGTGGTTTACGTAAATGAATTCAATGCCTCTAAAACTTTGCATACAACGACATCTGCTCAGCGCACTCAACAATTAAAATAATGGGTGATTTTTTAAGAGTTTGGTTTTTTACAAAAAATAAAATGAAATTTTACAAAAGTGAATGACATTTTTATTTGGTTCGATAAATCAATACCTGCCATTTTCTTTTTAAAGATAATTTCAATTAAATTTTGCCCGCGGCTACGCTTCAAGTGGTCAATTCTGAAGGTCCAGTTTAGCACACTTTTTCACACATTTCGGCCGGAATCTTACCAATGACGCGTTCAATGTTGGTTTCCAAAGCAGCAATCGTGTTTGGCTGGTCCCTTTAGACAAGAGACTTAACATAGCCCCACAAAAAATAATCTAAATGAGTCAAATCACACGACCTTGGTGGTCAATTGACTGCACCAAAACGTATTATTAATTGGTCTTCACTCCAAATGCGGTAATTCTGCTTATTCACGTATCCATTGAGCCAAAAAAGAGCTTCGTCGCATGCGAAACACATTTTTCACAGAGCACGAATTTTGATAATAAATTTCAATAATGTGCGCAAACGTTGTTCAGGCGGAAGTCTATTCATGTTGAAATGGCAAACCAAACTGAGCATTTTTTACTTTGATACATGTCAAGAATCACGCGTGAACTGTCAGAAATATAAACGTCAAAAAACAAGTAGCAAAAAAATCATAATCGTTGCGTGTGGAAAAGGATTTACAAAACAATCTGTAAATGTTCACACAAACGATGATTCTTAAATTTGAAATATTCTATGTACATATTTCTAAAGTGGTATCCGGAGGATCCCGCCACTCTCTTTGAAGCTTTTGCCAGTTTAGAAGTTAGGAATGGACTGTGTCCTACCATTATTTAACACTACATCCTATAAAAGTAGTGCAATAGTTGTTGTTTATTTCTGCTTTTATAATCCACCAAAGTGTTCGTATTTATTATTTGCTGTTTTTTTATTTAGCATAAAATAAATTTTTAATTTTCATACTGGTCTAGAACAATGTTGTGTGTAATTAAACATTAGTAAATACTGCTAACTAATACCTACTATATATATTTGTAACTATCGTGCGATATTCCAACACTACTCGAAAGCTTTTTTAAATTCTCCAACCAACACATTGAACCGACACGAAACGAAATATGCACTTACAACTGGCGTCGTAATGGAACTGGAATTACGTATTGGATTTTTTTGGATTTAATAAGAAATAAGAGCAAAACTTAGTTGATGTTTAACCCAAAAATAACAACAAATACTACTTACTATTTCTACCTCTACTATCGATAAGCGTGTCTATCTATCTATTTATTTATCTGTCTATTTGTTTGTGCGTGTATTTGTGTAATTTTGTTTAAATGTATGTGTAAATGGTTAAAAAAATCGAACAAATCATTTCAATAAATATTTAAATTTCTTTCCACTTTTTCGCTGCATTCTTTCGCAACTGCCGTCATCGCACAAAAACAACACAAACAATAGCCTCTGGTGATACCAGCAGACAACAACAACATGAATGGCTACAGTCGTAAAGCACCAAAACGTCGTTATGAATCTTCAAAGTTTTCAGGTGAGTTAATCCATAGATTCTCCTTTTCATTTTCAAAAGCTTTTCCATTTTTCTTTTTCTCTTTATTCGTCCGAATGTCAATTCATTTAACTCTTTTTTCTTCTTCTTATTTTGAATTTTTTTTTTTGCCTTGTTCATTTACAGCGCTGCCGAAGAAAAAGCCACGTGTGGGCAAGGAGCGCGTACCACAACCCAAAAATACGGTAGCTATGCTGAATGAGCTGCGACATGGTTTGGTTTACAAGTTGGAATCACAGACTGGCCCGGTGCATGCACCGTTATTTACAATTTCAGTTGAGGTGAGTACAATAACGTGAACACGGGGGGAATTTTAAATATTTAACTTTCATTATCCTCTTAATGGAATTTTCTGGTGATGTTGCTATGCAAATGTTGTGCTTTATTTTTTTTGCCATAATATGGAAGCTGCTTTTGGAAATACGAGTACACTTTCTAGATTTATTGAGAGTATTTGGTATTGAATGGTATTAAATGAAATTGCTCGAAGAATTTAAGTTGGGATTTGGTGTAATTTAAAACTAGGAAAACTTCTCCAATTTCTACATCTGCCTGTCGTAGTAGAGTTTCGTGAAGTGAGTTTTGATTATCAGGAAAGTCTGCGAGATTGATTATTTTATTTTTTTAAATTTATAGTTTCATCTCATTACTACCTCTGCTCTTATAACTGTGGTTTTGTGGTAATTTCTCCCTGTTTTGTTTAATGTGGTTTTGCTTTCCTCTGCGTTTATTTCCTTTTATTAATGAGAGTAACTAATTAATTCTTTAATAAAAAGCAATAAATTTTTATATATGTTAAAGTAATACGCATGAGCTAAGCCAAACACTTCCTTCCTCCTTTTAGAACTGCTAATCTCGTTCATCGTAATTTTAATAACAATAGTAATGGGACAAGGGATGATATCAAGGGATAATGAGCATGACATTATAAAATAAATCATAATCTCGTTAAAATCGAAATTCTGCGTAACAACACAAAATAACAGTCCAAAATTTACTAGCAATTTCGAACTTGCAAGCATAATAGTAAATAATATAAAATATTATATATTGTTAGATTAGCTGGATTTATGTGGTGTGCTTGCACATATACATACATACTTGCTCTTCGCTTGTGGTCCTCTTCATCATCATTGTTATCGTCGGCGGCATGTTACACAACATAAATGCATGCATGTTGTCATTGTTCAACTATCTTTATGATTCCTCAACAACAATTGTTTTATTATATACGACTATGTATGTGCATATGTTTACAGCTCATAGTTGGACTTCTGGTCGGTCGTGTCATGGAACCTGATGGATGCGGCATTCTGAAAGTGGTCTGCAATGGAACTTTAAGCCTCAATTTTTTTAAACGCGGGAATTTAATCATGTTTTCATTTTTAATAACTTCAAGTCATTTTGTGGTTGTCAGTGTTGCTAGCTCTGAAGTAGGTAACTAAAATTTATTGGTTGTCGAAGAAAGTTTCATGTGCAATGAAATAACTCTGCAGTCCAATATTTCTATTTGACAACGGGTTGAAGTTTGCCAAATTTCAAAAGTTCTTATTACTTTGTAAATGTATCAGATATATCCCGCTTGATATTAGGGCAACTGCATCTCCAATTAAGCATGCGTAGAGTATACAGTCTGTTCAACAAACAACGTTTTTCTCCAACAGACTGTATGTTACATTTATTTGAAAAAGTGTTTTATTTTTGAGAAAAACTTATTATTATGGTTTTCGACATTAAGTTTAATATGCGGTCCAATCTCCTGTCTTGTCTATAATTGCTTGGCATCTTTGGCTTGAATTTCAGCATATTCCACGGAAAGCGACCTCCACGTACTTTTGAGCAATCGAGTAAAATGTTTTGATGATTTTATTTTCTTTTTGGATATCTTAGCTTTCATTAGAGCCCGCCCACACATTCTCTATGGGACTTGCATCTGGTAACTGAGAGGGCCAATCCAAAGTTATAATATTGTGATCCTCTTTCCACTTAGTGCATAGTTTACTTCTGTGTTTCGGGTCGTTATCTTGCAATATCCAATCGATGTTATTTCTCCCATATAATAATTCAGCTGACTTTAATAGACAATCCTTATACAACTTCAGCATTCTAACGGCATTTAAATTTTCCGTGGAGTACTTAAGAAAGCAAAATCCTTTGGCAGAGAAGCATCCATAGACATAAACCTTTAACGGATGTTTTACACCTCGTTGAATAAATTTTTCGATTTAACAACACAAAAGTGGATTCATCTGTAAATATTATTTGGTCCAATCTCGATCAATGTTTGTGTAAGCCCACTGAAGACGCTTTTCAACATGCTTTTGTGAAAGCAATGGTTTTGATAAAGTACTGGCTGATTGCTGAAGTCTGTCGCAAATCGTGTTTAAGGATATATCCAACCCCTTCACCGATAAAAATTTTTTTGCTTCCCTTAAATTGAATATTGAATTTTTTTCAAAAAACCCAACGATTACTTTATTCTGCCGCGTGGAGGTGGTAGGCTTTCGGCCTCTTGCTGGTTCGTCGCCAACATTTCCTGTGTCTGAATAACGTTCAGACCACCTCTTAACAAATGTGCAAGTAGTTTTAAGATATTTTGCAGTTTTGTTAACTGACCATTTAGGCCTTTTAGGATGCTTTGTTAAAAAGCTCGCTTCGAAACGTTTCTTGAACTGCAAACTCATTTGGTTTACACGAGTTACAGTGGAAAGTACAAACAGAACTAAATTAAAATGTATGCGTCGACAACCGCAACAATATGTATTTATGTAAAATAGCACATTCCGATTGATTTTTTGGAAGTTAACTGAGTAAGATAGTAACGTTTCTTGTTGAACAGACTGTACATAGTTAGTTAGAAAGTTAGCGTTGTAGCTGACCATTTAATTTTGATTTTAATTTTAATTGAAATTAAAGATTCTAAGAGCAGGATGAATTGATAAATGGATAGACGTCGTTCTTTAGGTCTCAAAAAGGCGCAAAGGCTAACAGATTCTACTATAGGAATCGAAAACAACACTGCTCTGGAAACTTATGTTCAGGTGAAAAATTTTCATATTAAAAATTAGTTGTAAAACTGCAAATTTGTCTCTTGGTCCTCAACGGGTTTTGTGTTATAGCAGCAGCGGCGACATGTTAACGTGCTTAACAAATAGTTGGCAGTAGTACAAGCTAAAAAATTGGGGAAAATGGAGAAAATGATGCGAGTTCGACATAAAAAATACAAAATGTTTAAAGCATTTACAAAGGAGCACACAAATACTTCCATTTGTAAAAACATACCCACACACACACACACACACACATACGCATACACATATGTGCATAAGAATCTAACATATTCAGCGTGGTAGCGAAATAATAACAACAGCACCAACAAAAATTCCACCGCATCTATCTAAACAAATACACAAACTACAAATGCATTTGTGTTTATATCTAAACAAACAACAACAGCACCAACGACGACACAACAATTTCCACAATCAGAGTTCCATAATTCAGTATGCGAAGAGTAGGCAATACCGAATACAACAAAAACAAGCAACGGAGAGAACTATTCCGATTCTGCATGAGCTGCCCCTCGTATGCTGCTTGCTCCTCTTTTCTTTGCATTGTTGTTGTGCGACTACATGTGACCTCAAAAGGCGACGATGATGGTGCTAGCTGGCTGCATGTACTACATACACATACATATGCAGCACATGCAGCTGTTGCCAAAGTTAGTGTTACTGCCCTACGCTGCTGCTGCTGCTGCTGCTGCTGCTGCTGCTGCCGTATCTGCCATGGAAAGTGAGCCAAAATAGCAAATGTGATATCCGCCCAAATGCCAACAAACAAACGAACATGAAACTCCAAAGTTCTTTTCATTTTTGTACTTTTTGCAATTTTTTAAATTTATTGAATACAAAAATACTAAACCGAACTGAACAGCAGGAGAAAATGGAGCAAACGACAAAAAAAAAAAAAAAAATCAGTACATAAGGCAATAAAAACGCAAAATGCCAACTGTGCGTTAACGAGGAGAACTTTTCTTCCTCATTTTTATACTCTACTCGTAGAGAACGTAGTCCACATATAACCCCTTTTTTTTTTACTTTTTCCCTCTTTTTTATAACCCCTTACTTGCTGTCATCCGTGCTTCTTTTCCTAGGCCTTAACTACAATGGGCTACATAGCCTGAGTGCTTGAGAAACTGTCCTGCACTCGTAGGTCAGGATCTCGGCCTTCTTCACATCCATCCATCCATCCATACTCGTACAATAATATTTAATTCCTTATGAGTGCGTGTGCCACAAAAAACTTGGAAAACTTTCATTTGTTACTTGTAGTTTCAAACCGAAATGAAGAATTTCCAACATTAAACCGTTTTGCTTAGAGAGTAGAGAGAAGTTTACTGGCACTTGCTCCAGAAATTTGCATTTGTGTTGAGAAAATTTTGTTCATATTGCATTTTAATTGAAAATCTTTAATTCATATTCATTTCAAGTGTAGACGAAATTCTTTCTCAATTGTGATTTCGTTTTTAGCTGAAATTTGTTTCAAATTAAGTATTTCCGATCAAGAAATACTTACAGGTCACTCTGTAGATACTTTTTATTAAAATATGTTTAAGTATTAAGTATGTTTACAAAGTAACCTTTAAAAAATTCTAAGATAATTATGAACATTTTTTGTTTGTTTTTAATTCTGTACTTTTCTATACAAATCACACAAAGCATTGAATTTTTACTGTACCATAGTTTTCATTACCACTAAACGTTCAGTGGTAGTGGTAATCAACTTCCATTACCACTATGGATGGCTCAACACATTTAGAGTATTTGAGTTGTTATCATATTTCTTTTGGCAGTTTTGACCTTTTGGGTAATGACTTTAAATGGTTAGGGTAAGATATACATAGGTATATAAACTCAATAGGAATCTGAAAATATTTATATAAGGCTTTGGAAACATTCCATTTCTATTGTACAAGTTTTACATAATTTGCTTTTCAATTTTCTATTCCAATATGTTACCAATTTAACTCCTATTAGATTTCCAGTACCATTAAACGTGTAGAGATTATGTAGTTTTACTCATATTGGTACTAAAAGTAGTGGAGGGTGAAATTTACACAATAAAGTCTCATTCAAATAATCTTTTTCTTAAACGAGTTGGTTAAAAAAATGACAAACAAATTAGCAAAAAAAAAAGAAAACTCAATTTTATGATTTCACAAATTTTTATTAGTCACTTCAGGCAAGAATTTGAAATACAGATTCTGTCCAAAAATTAAAAAAAATACTACGTACTATGTTTCCTTCTCCCATTAGCTATTTCGTGAATTTATTTCCACGCACTCAATGTGAGTATGAGAATTTTGCTCATCAGATTGAAAATCCTTATTAATTTTCAAAGCGACTCTTAATTGAAAAGTTAAAAATTTCAAAATCTACACAGTTTTTCTTCAATGTGAGCATGAATTTAACTTGAACTCAAAGTTATTATTCACTCTTTAGAGTAAAGTGTTTGGTAGCAGGGTAACAGGTTAAAAGTGTAATATGAAATATATGGCATTTGATTTTACCCTCACTTTACTCTTTTACTCTGGTTTACTCTGAGTAAAAGTAATTTATATGACAGCAAAAAATAAAAACAATAGTTTTGTTTCCCGCGCATTGTGTTGACTGGCTGGCAACATTGATCGCAGTAAAAAGGAGCAGAGTACACAATCTTAGTTTTAGATGCGCTCACTCTCTAAAGTAAAAAATTACTTTCTTATCCCGTTATCCAGCACTTTACTCTAAAGAGTGTATTGAGCTATTGCACTCTCGATTGAATATTGCCTCACAGATAAATATCAAAAAGATAGAAGCAGAAACGTCACCATGAATCAAGTTTTATGACAGGCGCGTATCTGTTGATGACATTTTTTATGACATTTAACACAGTTCGATGTCAACAAATATAAAAGCATCAAATCTGATATACATATGGATATGTAGGTATGTATGTGTGTACATGTCTACATTTTGACGTAAATTGAGACAATTGCTAAAATTGGAATGAGAGCCTTGTCAATATGAGTATGTATGTATGTATGTATGTATATGTAAATGTAAATGTATAAAAAATATAAGTAAATGACATCTGCAATAAAAATGACAGCAACCAACATAAAAATGACCAATATAAATTCCGCACAGTTTGTAAAAGTATGATTTCGATTTTTGACATTTATAAATACTTATGTATGTACATTAGGCTTTGAGTGTGTGTGTGTGTGCGGTGAAATTACATGAAATTACAATTAATTAAAATAAATTAAACGCAAATGCTCAATTTGTTTTCGGTGCGATGATTGTTTTGTGAAATAGGGACATAAATTAAATGTGCTCCATAAAACTATGCAGCAGGTTGCTGCCATAATTCATATGCAGCAACAGCAGCAAAACAACTGCAACAACCATTATCCCCATTAGCACAACATCATTAACATCAGCAGCAGCAGCAGCAGCAGCAGCAACACAGCACTTCTGCAATTTTCAAGTGCCCTTAATGCATTGTGAATTATTTTCACTTGTGTTCGTTTGTTGTTGTTCTGAATTATTGACATAAAATAACACCTGCATCTGTTTATCATATTTTAAAAACTAAATACAAAATTTTCCAATATTTCATCATCCTCAAAATCATTGCGCATTTCTGCTGGTATGCTGCAGTGTTCCTCTTTGATTCTATTTAGAATTCAACAAATAAAATCGGAAATTATTGCAAATAATTTTCAAACGTTTCTAAACCTAATGAAGCATACAAATACATATGTACATGAATATTTATTTAATATTTCGAAATGTTTTCAATATTTGTGTTTTTGTATTTTACATTTTATGTCCATTTTCAATTGATTTATTGCTCAGTAATGTGAAAATACTAATTTTATAGGAATTCCACCGTAGGGTGTGTGGTGTAGCCTTAGGCAGGCGCTCCTACAGATTTGGATAAGTTCGGTTATCTCGACGACAACTTTAAGGTTGTTGTATATGTATATTTTTGCATTTGTTTCTCTTCTTCTTTGATAGAATGATAGCCCAAGGAGGGCCTAGGACAAGCTTTCGAATTCATTCCTGATGTGTCATTCCTGATTTATATTTGTACACGAATGGACACGAATTATGACGAATCCGAACGGCAAGTTGAAAGCCTTTCATAGACAATTTTTACTCTAGGTGATTTGCCATTGCCGCCGGCCAAGAGGTGATTTCGTTTGAAAACAATTTTTGTTGTAGAACCGCGCGCCCGCTCTGTGTAGCTATCGAGCGCACTACCAGCTACACCACGAAATTACTCTATTTAAAAACTTGGTATGGTACTTGTTGCATTATCAAAAAAAAAAAGAACGTTTGCAAAACAAGATTTGAAAATGTATTTTCCCTGTCTTGGTTGTTTTTTTAACATTGCAATAGTAAAATTGATGCCGCCTCTGTATGCAATTGAAAAATTACATGAAATATCTGCATTCACTCGCTCTCGTTTATCTATTTCCGCTTGTATTCACTTGTAAATGGATTGGTATAGTCTTACGCAGTTTTCGAGCAATTAAAATTTCGATTCAAGTTGATTCAATTTTGCAGTGGAATTAAAATTGTTTCGTTTGGTCACCGAATATCATTGGCCCGTTTCAAATTACGCGTGCCAAATGGTGGGTGACGCTTCTGCAGTTGTGCATTCGTCTCTGTGGGTGTGTGGATGCGTGAGCCAAGTGGCAACACTGGATGGATGGCGCTAAATTTGTGAAGTGTTTTTAAATGCTGCATTTGCATCCACTACCAAATTAATGTTGCCTGCTTTTGAATACTTAATATGATTTTTTTCTGCACACTTTCGCATCATCAAAATAATCGTACTATATTTTTGCAGCAATGCGCATAAAATATTTGAAAATAGTTTTTAATTATTTGCATAATTTTTTGAGGGATGCGAATTGTATTGTGAGAAATGTAAATTGTCCAGAGTAGACTAAAGTTCATAATCGGTTCAACTTCGATAATTCGAATCTTATGAGAAGAATTGAAAATTCAGATCATGGAGGATTTTTTTTGCTCTAGAATAATAATGCATTCTTATCTCTTTTGTTTATTTTGAACATTTGAATTATGTACAAGGAAGGAAAAAAGCTGAAAATTGTTTGAATTGCAGGATGTTTAATTCCAAATTCGTATTAAAGATTTCGAGAACTAGTTAAAAGAAAGGCATGAATATTTCGAATTGTTGAGGTTGACTAGAATATCTACTATTCTCTTCTGAAAAACAATATTTATAATCACATGTGAACAGGCAGCCAGCCCCCTTTGCGATATCTTTAAAATTGTTTTTAGAGCAAAAATACATGGAGGTGTAGTGTTTTCTGAGTGAAAGTTGTAAAATTGATACCTTCATAGTTTCTTTTACACGGCATCCATAAATTTCATTTATGTTAAGCCAGATAAGCCTATTTACCTACATTTATGTATTTAGACACTTCAAATATCTTTGATATCGATTAAACGAGCAAATATTCAATGAAAATCATAGCTTTATGTAGAGATATAAAATAAGCCCTTGGACATAGTTGCGTTGATTTGAAACGAAGTTTTGAGTTTCATGAATTTATGTGTATACTTTTTCAGTTGCTAGTTCTGAGATCAGTCTTTTATACTCGCTCCTGCAATCATTGTTTATCTGTTCATTCAGTGCCTCTCATCTCTGAATCATTATTCATTCAGTCATTCACAATTGAAGCACATCAATTTAAAGAGTGTTACTCGAATGAGTGACATTTTTGACATAAGGCTCTCCTGCTGCTTTCTTCTCGCCCACAAATATTTACATAAATACGAGTAGGTGCATCCTTTGGCCTTAACTATGCTGTAAAAGAAAGAGAAAAACAAACAGAAATGTTATTTAAGCACAGTTTTAAAGTTTTAAGCACATCGCCATTGTTTATGGAAAGTATACTAATAGATTTTTGTTTTGTTTACTGTTTTCTAGTTGCTGTTGTTGTGCATTGTATGCACTTTTTACACCACATGCACTAACACATATGCACACATTATTTCTGTTACAGCTATTCTCATATCCTTTTATGCTTTCATATGCAAATGTCAGCTTCCGTTACGTGAATCACTTCAATCAAGGTTATATGTTGTATGAAGTATTTTTACCTGAGGCTTTATTATCATCTACTGAAAATTACGCGCGAATAACCACACACACACGCACACACACACACACATACAGATAGACATTGTACATTTATAGGCAAACATATCGCTATTCATTGTGACAAGTGCATGTATGCAAATGTTCCTGCTGTACTGCAAGTTTGACGAAGAAAGAGCAGAAGAAACGTAGAAAAGTAACGAGAAATGAAGTGGGCGTGTTTTAGAATGAGAGTGACGCTGCTGTTTCTGTTTCTCTGTGGTTATTGCTATTTCTGCAGTTGCAACGGCTGTCGCAGTTGCCGCGTGCCCTGCCCACTTGTCTTTAAGAAAGATTGAGTGACACTGATGAAGTGCTGTTGTTGTTATTTTTAAGCAGTATGTGGAAGAGTACCTTCACTTTTTAACTTACATTGTTATGGCGCTTTTAATTTCAAAACACTCATAAAATGTTGCAGTTCTACGAGAACTATTCTAAAATATTTGTTGTATTTACTCGTGTCGTTTTAAATTTCTGAAAATGGTTTCAAAATTAAATTCAGTTCATTTTAATTCCTGTGTGTCGTGTTTATTTAACTATGTACAACAAACCATAGTCCATACACGTACACATTTTGCACAACATTGAGCCCCGCTTCATCACAATTGATTTATTTTTTTTATCCACATTGTACGGAAACGGAAAACAAAACCAAAAACACATCTGACGAAATTTCTTGTTTTAAGTATTTCATAGTATGGCATTCTCTCAACCGCTGGCATTGCGCCGCAAACTATGCAATTGCACAAAAATGTATGTGAATGTATGTGAGCACATCTCGTGCATACGCAAATAAACTTATTTTCATGCTTTGCATTTCATTTTTATGTCACTTTGGCTTGTTTTGTTGTCTGTCGGCTATCTGGTTGACTGCTTCTCACACACACTGCTTCTCCATTCAGTTGCCCTCCCGCAGCATCACATTTTGACTTCCGTTTTTATATGTCACCTCTCTTTTTCACCATTTTAATGTGTAAAAGTTTACAAATTTTATAGTTTCCTTTTTTTCGTGCATATTTTTCCTATTAAGTACAAATTTCAATAGAATATCTGATAGAGTATTTTTATATTCAATAAAAATGTTGATCGTTTATGAAACGTGCGGCAATAAATTGGGAATAATAAAATGAGAATATTTAAAAAAAAAATTGTGTATATTAAAATTATTCACCATATGGATAATTATTTATTTTTTTTATTGAATTTTCACTATCCGATTTCACTCGAACGATATTGTTTTTCGCATTTACCATTTTTTAATGGCACAACAATCCATGGAGGTCCTAGGCCGAGTTTTTTGCATTCACTCATGTTGTACATGAATGGAGGGATCTACAGTTTTATGCCGAATCCAAACGGCGGAAGTGAAAAACTTTTCATTGGCGATTTGTCTCTCTTGTAGGTTCGCCATTTCCTGCCAAGAGGTGGTGGATGCCGTGAAAAATTGTGTTTTTCTACCTTTCGAATTTGCCGGTGCCGCGATTCGAACCCCGTACACTCTGCATAACAGTCCAACGAACTACGCCACAGCGACCCCAATTTACCATTTACATTATCGTAAACTATAAAACGTTCGACTCTCACTTCCAAGTTTAATTTCAGACTTCTGAGATCAGCTCAAATGGTTGAAGGGAAATATCCTGTTTGTTTTCGTCCACAGAATTGCAGAAATCAAACTTAGGCAAAATTATTTTCTAACGATAAGCGATTATTATGTAATAAAGAGTGATTTTTATAAGAGTTTAGTTTTTGAAAATGAAAAAACAACACAGAAATTTTACAAAAGTAAAAAAAAAATTTTATTTGAGTCGATAAATCAATTCCTGCCATTTACTTTTTAAAGATAATTTCACTTAAATGTTGCCCGCGGCTACGCTTCAAGTGATCCATTCTGAAGGGTCAACTTTAGCACATTTTTCACACATTTCGGCCGGAATCTTAGAAATGACGCGTTCAATGTTGGCTTACAAAGCAGTAATCGTTTTTCTGGTCCCTATAGACAAGAGACTTAACATAGCTCCACAAAAAAAAGGCTAACGGGGTCAAAACACACGATCTTGGTGGCCAATTGATTGCACCAAAACGTGAGATAACTGCTCACCAAATTCGCCTCTCAATTGAAGCATGGTTTTGCGTGCAGTGTGGCATGTAGCATCGTCCTCTTGGGACCACATGTCGGCCCAGTCCAAAACCAGCATTTTCGGCCAAAAAAAGGTGTTTTAATCGAACGGTACCTTTCTCCATTGACCATAACGTTGCTGCGACCTTTATCGTCTTTGAAGAAGTGGGGCCCAATGATGCCGCCTGCCCATAAACAGCACCAAAAAGTGCATTTCTTAGGATGCATTGGTAGCTGCTGAATGGCTCTGGCTGGTCTTCACTCCAAAGACGGTAATTCTGCTTATTCACGAATCCATTGAGCCAAAAATGAACATCGTCGCTGAAGACAATTTTGCGATAACACACATTTTTCACCGAGCACGAATTTGATAATAAATTTCAATAATTTGCAAATTGTTCAGGCGTAAGTCTATTTATTATGAAATGGCAAACCAAACTGAGCATAAATCAAGTGACAGCTGTCAAAAAGACCAACTCCGAAAAAAGTATTGCCAGATTGAAAACCACACTTCTAGAAAAAACACCCTTTATAACATAGCATGTCATAGGCAATTGAGGCATAGGAGAAATAAATAAATTCGTAGTTTGTTTATAAAAATTGTCATTTGTACTCGACCGCATCATTTCGCAGCAAAATTTTTTGTGTATTCATTCTAAAATAATCATTTATTCATTAAAAAATTGTAATTATCAGAGGGAAGTGGTCGCTGTGGCGTAGTGGTAGTGCTACGCAGAGTGTCCGGGGTTCTAATCTCGGTAACAGGCAAAATTAAAAAGTAGAAGAAATAATTTTTCTACACGGCACCACTTCTTGGCAGGCAATTGCAAACCTACAAGAGTAAAAATTGCCTATGAAAAGCTTTTCACTTCGCCGTTCGGATTCGGCATTAAACTGTAGGTCCCTTCCATTCATGTATAAATATAATACGCACAACATCAGTGGATGCGAAAAGCTCGGACTAGGCCCTCCATGAGCTGTTGTAAAAAGCGCATGGAAAGTAAAGTAAAGTAAGTAATTATCAGAGGGAGGGAAACATAACCAAATTGCCTTTAGAAGTAGTAAAGACCAAAAATAATATACTACTGTGGGCAAAAGTTAGTAAGACTTTGTTCATAATTTAAAATTTTTTTATTCATTCTTCCAAATCTATTTCGTCCCTTTCAAAGTAATCCCCCCCGGCCCCAATACACTTGTGCCAACGTTTTTTCCAATTCTCGAAACTGTTGTTAAAGTCAATTTCCGGAATAGCCTTCAATGCGCTTAGCGATTCATGTTTAATATCTTCAATTGACTCAAAACGGTGTCCACGAAGCGGTTTTTTGAGTTTAGAAAATAGCCAAAAGTCACACGGTGCTAAGTCAGGCGAATAGGGTGGTTGCGGAACGATATCAGTCGAATTTTTGGCAAAATGGTCTCGTAAAACCAATGCAGTGATTTTGGAACCAATCGTGCATTCACTCTTCTTAGGCCCAAATGATGTTTTAAAATGGTTTTCACTGATCCTTCCGATATTCCAACGATGCCAACGATGTAAGGCATCAGTCTCTGACTGTTAATCGTCGATTCTCGAGCACCAATTCCTTGATTTTATTGACGTGCTGATCATCAGTTGATGTTGATGGCCGTCCTGGACGTGGTTCGTCGTCAACGCGTTCTCGACCATCTTTGAACAATTTGTACCAATCAAAAACACTTGCTCGCGACATACAATTATCACCGAAGGCCTTTTGCAACATTCTGAACGTTTCGGCACCAGAAATTTGATTCCTCACACAAAATTTAATGGAACTTCTTTGTTGAATAATTTCACTCATTGTGAAAATCGCCGAATGCACTTTTTGTACTTCAGAGAGACAAGCGTATACTAAACACTAATGATTATTTTGATGTGACATTTGGCACAGATGTCACCGCCAGTCATACCAACCTTAAAAAAAATAATATTTTGATGAATGGGTTTCCGCGCGAAATTTAAATTAAAAAGTCTTACTACTTTTTGCTCACAGTAGTACATACAATATTTGGAAGGCTTCTACTAAAACTCTCTTTTTTTATATAAGTATAACTACTTAGATACATGCCTTAACGATCCATAATTAATATTTTAAAAATTTCGATAAAAACACTTTCTATTATTTTTATTAATATACACACACTTCACATTCCTAAATACTTACTAATGAAAACTGCGATTAGCGATTACATAATATTTAGAGTAAGCAGCATTTCATCGAAACATAACGGTTGTTTTAAAGTGCGCCAATAAACACTTTAACTACAAACATACAAGTTAATTTTTGAAAATATTCAAATTTAAAAATGCACTTTTGGCCTGGTTTTGCTATCATATACTCCATAGTGCAAAATGAGAATTTATTCATCTCAGAAGTGTAAAAAACAAAACGTTGAAACTTAATTCAATGTTGTAGTACTTTACATATCCGTACATATACATATTGTGAAACTAATACAGTGGTCTATATGTGGTGAACTATATGTGGTCGCCGTGGTGTAGTGGTAGTGCGTTGGACTGCTACGCAGAGTGTCCGGGGTTCGAATCTCGGCACAGGCAAAATCAAAAAGTAGAAAAAATAATTTTTCTACACGGCACCACCTCTTGGCAGGCAATGGCAAACCTACAAGAGTAAAAATTGCTATGAAAAGCTTTTCATTTCGCCGTTCGGATTCGGCATTAAACTGTAGGTCCCTTCCATTCATGTACAAATATAACACGCACAACATGAGTGGATGCGAAAAGCTCGGCCTAGGCCCTCCATGGGTTGTTGTGCCATTAAAAGTAAAGTAAGTAAGAAACTAATACAGATTTTCCAGCAGGACATGTATTTCCATGTCAATTTGCAAGAACGAATACATTTGAAATGATATATAGTATGTACATAAATAAATCATCATGAAGCACAAACAAATGTATGTTCATTTTAAGTACTGGATAGGATATTCATCAAACGTTTGCAAATCCGAGGAGTCGTTAGGCGTTGGTAATAGCAAGAACAACCAGCCGACCAACAAACTTTCATCCTTGGCTCATTTTATTTACCGTTGTGCAAATAAGAATGTCTTTGCTGCTACTCATTTGATTGATATCAGACACACATACTGACGCATATAAACAAATTCATGTATAGACTTTATGCGCACGGTCATTATATAGATATAGATACTATAAGTATATACATCACATGCATATACCATTCGATGCATATACATTTGCATAATAACACGAATACGCATTTCTTATTCCTTGGTTCTTCACCTCATCGTATTCTTCTCGCAAATCGGATTTGAAGGTGATTCAAATGTAGTTTACGCCAAATTGGTGTAATCAATTTCACAGTGCACAGGGTATGCATGTATGTATGGTATGTGTTCGTATCTACTCGTGTTGTGCGAACGGCAAAGTGAAAATCAAGAAGTTAAGGTATGCATACATAGTAAAATCATAAGTATTTAATTCGCTCATATATTTTTCATATACTTTACTGTCCAACTCCACTCATTGCAATGATTTCAGACATTTTTTTGATAGCAGAATAAAGTCACGTCTTTCAAACATCACAATCACTAAGTGATAAAAGGGAACATAGTTTAACTGACACCAAGAGTGACAAGTGAAAGTTCTAATTGCAATGCTACTACTAAACGTTTAGCGATAGTGGGATTTTATTTCCAATACTACTAATCGTTTAGTAGTAGTTGGCTTTGATTTTCACAACCACTAAACGTTTAGTGTTTCTTTGTTGTTCGTCGTCCACTAGTTGAGTTGGATGGCCATTACAACTAAACACCACTGAAGAATTAGTGGTAGTGGAAATCAATTCCAACTAACGTGTATTTCCATTCGTGTATTCCAATTCCAATTGTGGTCGCTGTGGCGTAGTGGTAGTGCGTTGGACTGCTACGCAGAATGTCCGGGGTTCGAATCTCGGCACAGGCAAAATCAAAAAAAAAAAAAAAAAGTAGAAAAAATTATTTTTCTACACGGCACCACCTCTTGTCAGGCAATGGCAAACCTACAAGAGTAAAAATTGCTATGAAAAGCTTTTCCTTCGCCGTTCGGATTCGGCTTTAAACTGTAGGTCCCTTCCATTCATGTACAAATATAACACGCACAACATGAGTGGATGCGAAAAGCTCGGCCTAGGCCCTCCATGGGCTGTTGTGCCATCAAAAGTAAAGTAAGTATTCCAATTCCATTAAACGAGTAGCGGCACGTTTTTTGTCACTAAATAACCGGTCTGACATAGATGATAATGTTAATAGCTGTAAATGTGTGTGCATCTCAGTGTATGTTTAACTTTATTTACGAGGCTGTGTGTGTTTGTGGTCGCTGTGGTGTAGTGGTAGAGCGTTGGACTGCTACGCAGAGTGTCCGGGGTTCGAACCTCGGCACATGCAAAATCAAAAAGTAGAAAAAATTATTTTTCTACCCGGCACCACCTCTTGGCAGGCAATGGCAAACCTACAAGAGTAAAAATTGCTATGAAAAGCTTTTCACTTCGCCGTTCGGATTCGACATGAGTGGATGCCTAGGCCCTCCATGGGCTGTTCTGCCATTAAAAGTAAAGTAAAAGTGTGTGTTTGTGACTGCGTAGGTAAATTGACTTTGCATAAATTCTATGTATTTGATGTGTGCGTGATACACATATTTATTAATTGTTTTATAATTTTTAGTATGAAATGCAGTATGAAAATTTAATATTCTCCCTAAAGTTAAAACTCTAGACCTTTCTCAATGATAGAGGATTTCGTTTTCTAATATTAAATGCTTTAATTGAATACATTTTAAATCTTCTGGTGGCATAGCATTATGTGTGTTGGCCTAAAAGTATGCTTTAACATAAAGATTTGTTCCACTCTTCCTCTTTTATGATTAATGCGACCGCATTTTGTATTTGTTTGTTGACAATGCAGTCGCGTTCACATAGCCGCACACACACGCACACACATGCTCCACACACACAAACTCACATACGTCGAAACAAGCCACACGTACACAAATACAAACATAAATAAGATTGATTGCTTTGTTGACAATAGCTTAATTTTTTGTTTTAGCGGGCGTTTGTGGTTGTTGCTGTTGTCATTTCCAATTCAAATCACACATCCACATTCGAGTTCCCATACAAACAGTACTACACTAAAAAAAAGTATTTGTAGACAATGAAAGTTTGTGGATTATAGAATCATTATCTTCAAGTATATTTCTGATTTATGTACATCACATATGCACTATACTTTTAAAATTATAAACATTTTGTTTTTGTTTGAGTGTATGTGACGCGTGACTTTTGCACATATTAATGCGTTTTATTAATTAGGCGTCATTAACCAAAATTTAATAAAAAATTGTATATTACATACATACTTATGTTTCTTTGTATAGATACAGTTTGGTGGATGGTTATTTTGTTGGTTATGTTGTTTTGATAAATTTGCCATATATTTTGTATGTGTACATAGAAAAGTACTATTGACAGTTTCTGATTGTTATTAGTGGCTAGTAAAATGTATAAATTTCACGTCTTAAATTTTGCCTTATTGCCTAAACATGACACACCATAAATTTAGCTATTACTTATTTACGAGAAAACCCTCTCCTTCCCCACGATGCACAGTGGCTACTTTCCCCTTTTTCTACTTACTAACACAAGCTCTGTCTCCTCCCCTCTACTTCATCCTTACTACGTAATCAGCTAATTTATCATTTCTGGTGTTGGCGTTGTTTTTGCTGCTGCACTTCGCTTCTTCCTAACGCGACCTTGATGTATAAAAACTAGCTATCAAAAAACAAAAAGAAAAAAATGTATGTGAAAGTATCTTTGCCGCTTACAAAGGGAAGGTATTCTTTCAGATTCGTTTAGAAATTATCTTTAATACCGTCCATTTCAATCAAAATAAAGCAAAAAATACTTTTAACCTTGTTGTTTTTGGTTTTTTGGTGTTTGTTCTTCACCAGCATGAAGTGTTGAACAAAAATTCGGGTGAGCTGGCGGCGTTTGCAATGAAAAAAAGTCATTTTATATACTTTGAATATTCAGTACATTTCTTGTAGGGAAGCAAAAACAATGTTTGGCACAGGCAGAGCAGAAACGAATATGTATCATAATGTTAGGAGGTACTAACTAACCCTTTATGGACAGATTAGATAAGCATATTTAAAGGCTTTGCAGGTTGGTTATTGATATTTACTATTTTTTAATAGCTAACAACAATAAGGTGATATTTTCGCATGATTTCCATTTACTTTTCCGATGGTTTCAAATCTTTCTAGATTCCAAAGTTCAATAGAAATCACTGCCTAGTCTTCAAGCTTTAGTTCTAACCCAATCTAATATTATTCTCCATTGTACCACGCCATTGATTTTAAGATATTTTGAAAAATATTAGCTGATTGGAACGATTTCAGCTAACAATTATTGTTTTGTACCAAAACTTTATTGATTCACTGTAAATAGTTCATAAGAAATTCACAGATTTACAAAGTGGAATATAAAATTGCATTCTCACTATTAATCCAATTTCAGTTCTGATTCAATTCGTACACATTTTCCAACTTCTCTTCCTTTAGCAACGTCAAATTTTCGTAATTTTTTAATAATTTCTGTGAAATCGAAACGAAAACTTTGGAGGGAGATTGAGGGAGTTGCGACACTCAAACCAATCAATAAATTTCCCCAATATTAAATGCATTTATCGCAGCTGCAAGTGCAATTGGAAGCGAAACTAATACAATTTACACTCAATCATTGACGGGAAAAGGTTTAAACTATAAATACCCAACGGGAAGAAAAGCACTCCTTTCGAGGTGCTGACATGCCAGTTTTAGACGCTGACTCTTCGTATGACACACCATTACGTTTTTAGCATTGCATGTCATTGGAGTAAAGGAATCACTTTACTCTCTTTTTCGAGTGCTTTGTAATACTTCTCATGAAATCTTTATGTCAGCATATAGCATTATTTTTTACTCTGCTCTGCTTTAGAAAATACGATGATCTTGCCAACGTTTTGTTTGCCAACGATTGTGGAAGTGTTCATTAACAATTCAAAAACAACAAGTGCTGACATTAAACTCCTTAGGCGATCTGTTGACAATCGGGCCCGCTGGGTAGATTTATAACGCTCCCACTCGCATACACATGCCATGCCAATCAGACGAGTGTCTAGTTTGTAGTGTTGTGTTTGTAGGCGTTCTGTAAAATGGGCATATTACGCTGCTATACTCTCATCTCTATATACAAATTTCCTTTTAGTTTAGTGCCGCTGCAACTGCCGATGCTGTCGGCGCAGAACATTTTGGCAGGGAAGACGTGATGTGTCGTCGTTGTAATCGTCCTGTGCACAGTGCACTGTGCTGCATTGAATTCTTAAGAAGTCAAAGCTCAAGTGTAGATGATGTTATACTATAGTTTTTTGTGAGCGCATCTACTTATTTTTCTTTCTACTCTTTCCTCTCCACGCTGGGCAAGTTACAAATGCAATGCAGTGTTGCATACTTTTTGAAGCACATTCATGTTTCTTTTTTTTCATAGTTTTTCTACTTATTTTTCCATTCTTTATATTCCTTTCAATTACTTAAGTTTGCTTTTGTTTTTTTTAATATTTTTTTCTCGCTTTTGAGTAGTTTTATTTTCTTGACATGCTTCCACTGAAGCTGGCTGAGTTTTTTAGATGTTCTCTCTTTTGCCTTTAGGTCAAATTTTACACGTTTTCTTTCAGTTTTTTGTTGTTTTAGTCAGTTGTATTTCGAAATTCTTTTGTTTATTCTTGAAATTACATGATTCTTTTCGTATTGTCTTATTCGCTTCCTATGCGCTTGTTTAAGGTGCAATCTATTTATGTAGGCAGGTATGTGTGTGAATTTATTCTCTTGAGCAGCAGGGCGAGGCTCTTAAAGTCTGTTGCTTTGCAGAAACATTAAATTAAATGAATTAAAAATGAATTTTTGAAGAGATTTCCACTTGAGACTCACAAGAATGAAGATATTTCGAAAAAATAGAATTAATTTTTACAACTTTGAATTGCTAAATATTTGTGATAATTGGTGGACGTAAGCTCATTTGCATTCAGATTGATTGCTTGATTAGTTTCTTGCTATAAAAACACACTGATTTCACTGCATTCACAACTTTTTAAAAATATGTAAAAATTGCGTTACCCCCCTCTCTCACTCTCGCGATGACACTGTATTTATCATACATAAGGAGTGAGATCGAAAAAAGTTGCACAAAACACTGTCTCGATGATTCTTAAAAAATTTAATACCGAGTTAACAGTTGCTAGAAAATATGGTTCTGGAAGGAAATGCAGTTTCGTGTCTCCATAAAAGGCGAAGAAAGTCGTTGCTCTCTTAGAGAAGTATCCAGCGTTGTCTAATCGAAAATTATTGGAAAAAGCGAGTTGCAGTGAGTTTTTAGTTCGTAAAATTAAAAAGATGCGGGCCTTAAATCATACAAAGTGCAGTCAGTACCCGACAGGAACACTACTAAGAACTTGGTAGCCCAGAGCCGAGCTAAAAAGTTGAAGACTAGGACAATTTAAAGTTATTGGATTTATTCGATCTCACTCCTTTTATTTGTTGCTATTAATTGTTGTGTGTGTTTATTTGTGAATGGAGACGCTGTTCTTCTAATATTATTTTCTCATTAGATATTTAATAATATACGTATGGTACAATTGCAATACATATGCAAGTTAATTTCATGCTCATGGAACCCTTTATCATTTCTCTGCTCTTATTCCATTTAATTGCTCCTAGTTGTTTTTGCGTTTTGTGTTGTTGTAAATATCCCAACGCCACTTGTGACACTCAATTAAATGTGACTTTTCTGTACTATCTCCTCTTGCGGCAACTGAGCTTATTCTTTTACTTTTACTTGGTGGTTAGTTTGCCACTTGATGCGAAGAAGCTAGCAACAGGAAACGGAAGTGATGCAAACGAACACGCAGAGAGATGAGAGAGTGTCCTTCACAGAGAAAAACAGACGAGGGAGAGAACGTAGCTTTTCTTTTGCCATGATACATTAAAAAAAAGTCTCACGGCAAGTGCACTTGTGTGTGTGTGTGTGTGAATGTGTATGTGTATGTTTGTGTGCTTATTTGTGCGTTTGAAGAAAATCATGCTGTGCAATGTCGAATGTCATGACAATTTTTTCTTTTTTATGGCATTCAGCTACTACCACAGGTCGATAAAGCTACTTCCGTCCTAGTTGCTACTATTGCCTTGAGTGCAAGCTGTTTTTTGTAAATGAAAAAAAAAAAAAAAATAATTCTAGCAGAACAACTTGTGTGACAGGAAGATGACAAAAAATAGCCAACGGAAGTGACTAAAGAAATGAGTTTTAAAAAGAGGCAATTTATTTGATGGCAACTTAGTTAAGGGGGGTGCGAAGATGAATTAAGTAGTGAGTAGCTCAATATTTTGCCAAATGGTGAAGTTTGTGGTTAATGCTATTAATTTACCAAGGGGCATATATGTATGTGGTATGTAGTTTACAGTAAATTTAGCAATAAGTACAAAAATAAGATCAAAAGCAATACAAACATATAAAATCAAGCGCCATTTTCAAGAACTCATCTTGCAATTTCCTTATAATTAATTTGTTGTTTTTCAATTAACATCAAAAAGCTCTTCAGTTTGTAACCACAACTCACAATGGCAGAAATGTAGCTACTATGAAGAAAGTAGCAAATAAGCAAAATTATCACAGAAATGCAAATGACGAAATTTCGAATGAATTGTCAAGCCATCATGCCATCAAACAATGAATGCATCGTGTTGCCGTACTATTATAATTTTTCAGAACAATTCGGATTTCTTGTCATAACATTTGAAGTAGCAAATAAAGAGGTAATTTTTATTTTGTGTCCTGTCAGAGAACGAATGCATTTTGCTTATTTGTAAAACACAGTAAAGCTCCGCTACATGCATACGAGTATACATACCATATGTAGAAGTGAAAACTGATGACCGTAAATTGAAATCAAAATATCTGATAAGCATTTAAAAAAGTGGAGCAAAATCACGCAAAGCTTTTAAGTTTCCTCATAAGCAAAAATGTGAAACTTGTATTATGAATGCAAAAGATTTCCCATTATTTTGCAGTGTTTGTGTAATTCGTTAATAAAGATCTGGCAATTCTCCAGTGTCTTCATTGTTATTTCTCCTAAAAAAGCACAAAAACTAATTCGATGGTTTGTATGCTTTCCTCTTTTACATTGTGTTTATTAGAAAAGGAAAACATTTCGTGACTTTTCGCTGCTAACAAGAAACTATTTCTTAACCATAAATACGTTGTTTTTGGCACTCATTTTAAATATTTTGCTCATTTAGAAAATATCCTTGTAATAAATTGTTAAACAATTTTGTTTATATGCACAGCTGATGAGAATTGGAAGGATTGATTATTGAAGCTATTAACATACGGCATACGAGTACCTACTCGTCGTATGTAAATGCTATCGTCGTAACTATTGTATATGTATAAATACTTCTTCTATCGTTTTCGAAGTTCTATTCTTGATCAACATTTTCATTTCATTTGCCTTCCTAATGACGTTCTCAATTTGCGTTGTTTTATTTGTTTAAATTTGTTTCCTTTTCTTTTGGCGAATGAAATTTGACGAAATGATTGGTTCGTTTGTTTTGCTCATTAGCATATGGCACTTGTTATTATTACATTGTTGTCGATAGCTCTTGTACCTTAGTTACATAGCACATGTTTCTTTTGGAATAGAGGCTAAACAATTTACTAAACAATTTCAATAACCAATTCATTCTAAATATATCGCTTATCCCATTCACATACTTGTATCCATTCTTTTATGTCATATAATCGTATGTACATTCATGATTACGTAAGTATAAGTATACCTACATATCTTGATTGGGTACACATGTTCTGATAATAGGTTTACATTTGCTTTGTTTTGAATAATGGCAACATTTATTATTCTCCGTAAAAGGCAATCATATATTTCATGATACTTATGTAAAATTGCTTCTCTAATGGATTTCTGTATTTCAATTTGTAATAAAAGAATTTAATTTTATCAAAAATTGTATGCTACTCAAGCATTTCGAACATGTGAAATGTTATATTTATGTGAACACATTTTTTGTAGAACAGAAATTCCATGAGACTCTTAGGGAACATGCGTAAGATATTGCGGTGATAATGATAGCATATAAAGCAGCCAAATTATTACTCGAATGAGATTGAGAAGCATTCAAAAAATTGTGTTTTTTAATTATTTTTATTACAATACTAGGTGACGTTTGCAAAATGGCACTGACCAACACCACCAGCGCAGTGCAAATTGGGACAGACCTCTCCGCACCATTTGATACCAAAAGAGGTTTCAGACAAGGTGACTGACTCCCTATCGTGCGACTTCTTTAACCTTATGCTGGAAAAAATAATTCGAGCTGCGAGATCCACATCTCTGGCACTATCTTCTACAAGAGTGTCATGCTGCCAGCATACGCTGATGATATTGACATCATTGGCAAAAACGCTCGAGCAACATCAGTAGTCAGTGCAGCATTCTCCAATCTGGAAAGGGAGTCTCGTCGAGTGGGTCTAGTGGTGAACGAGAACAAAACAAAATACCTTGTGTCAACAAACAAAGAGTCACGGCGTCTTGGACAAAATGTCACTGTTGACAACTACACTTTTGAAGTCGTCAAGGATTTCGTATATCTAGGATCCAGCATAAACACCAACAATAATGTAAGCCTTCAGATCAAGCGGAGACTAACTCTTGCCAACAGGTGTTACTACGGGCTCAGTAGGCAATTGAGAAGTAGAGCCCTCTCTCGACCGACGAAAATAACGCTCTATAAGTCCCTCATCCTTCCCGTCCTAATGTATGACGCAGAGACGTGGACATTGACCATCAATGATGAGAGGCTGTTAGCTGTTAGGAGCGTTCGAGAGGAAGATACTCCGTAAGATCTACGGTCCAGTATGCGTGGACGACGTGTATCGAATAAGATGGAACGATGAGCTGTATGAGCTGTACGCCGACACTGACATAGTCAAGCGTATAAAACTCCAGCGGCTTCGCTGGCTGGGTCATGTTGAGCGAATGGAAGAAAGCCCTCCGGCTAGAAGGGTGTTTTATTCGAACCACGGTTAGAAGGGTGTTTTATTCGAAACACGGTTAGAAGGGTGTTTTATTCGAACCACGGTGGAGGAACACGCAGAAGGGGACGTCCTAATCTCCGTTGGAAAGACCAGGTGCAGGGCAACCTGACTGCTCTTGGCCTTATCAAGCGGCGCCAGCGCGCGCATAGCAGAGGCGACTGGCGAAGCTTTGTAGAGGCGGCCAAGACCGATCATCGGTTGTAGTGCCAGTTAAGTAAGTAAGTAAGACGTTTGCATAGTATGTGGAAATTAAATATTACTCATACGTACCGTAATCTCGTACTAAATCATATCTTTTTTTCATTACGTTTAAATGATCAGGTGTAATTTACAAGCACTTACTTTTCTTTTTTTTTAATATGCTTTAATTTAATATGCTATCTGTTTTTACCAACTATTTGGTACAGAATTTAAAAGCAGTTAATTGCAAATTCACGTATGAACTAAGTATGTGTGTGCATGGTAGTATGTGTTTTTTATTTTTTTTTCTGCAATAATATAGTGGCGAAAGTGTGTGTGTACCACCCAAAACCAACCCAAACTCAAACAATCTAGAAGTGAATAACTAGTTAACATAAAAATGTTGTGTTTTGGGCACTAAATTCCACACTTACAAACACGACGACTGTTGTGTGTTGTGGTTCAGATGTTAGTTGGTTTGTTGTTTGTATTCTCTGTTGAAATTACACACTCAAACGATTCTCTTTGTTATGTTATACACTTTTCCATACACTAAATGTGGAGAGAACTTTACTATTTTCTAGTTGCTTTATAAATTTGTAAGGGATTTATGTACGAGAACGTTCGTTTGTTAAAAAAAATTGTTTACTTTATTATAATATCAAAATAAAATTCCAAGGAAAACATAAAAAGTTATGTGGGTAATATGAAAGTAGGTAGTTGGCAGTCATAGTTTTTCAGAACTTTTCTC
This sequence comes from Palloptera scutellata, assembly GCA_958295655.1. NCBI lineage: Eukaryota > Metazoa > Arthropoda > Insecta > Diptera > Pallopteridae > Palloptera > Palloptera scutellata. Next base: position 153,723,031 of record OY282449.1, on the reverse strand, counting down.
GTTTACTAATTCATTTCATATGCATATATTTTTTGCTGAGTGAAGCAATTTCCACACAAATATTGCATTTAACTTTACGTGTATGTTTGTATATACAATTTTGTTGAAAGTCTTCTACATTTATGTGTTTGTACAATATTTGAATACATTGCAAATTCTCGTTTCTACGAAACGAAAACAAAAATTAAGCAAGTTTTAAGATTATGATAATTGCTCATTATTACATAAGAGTAATTTGAGGCAATACGTAAGAGTGTACATAAGTAGAGAGAATAATGTGCAATATTAACACATTTTTGAGGCACCCAAGATGGGGAGATAAATAAATTTCATTATTTGGTGTAGAAGATTGAGGATGAATCTGCTGCTATTTTAGAATGTTACTCATTCGAACCTAAAATCTTTGCGGGGCGTCGCGAAATTTTTACATAAATTATAAAATGCTTCTTGTTTTGTGCTTTATGCATATTCGACATAAATTTTTCATTTTTGACATGTGTACGAACAAGACCTTGAACACGCACGAACACATTCACTCACACACGCTTGGATACTGGGCTCCCAATTTCATACTTAACAGTTTTGAACTCTTTTTTTTCCAGTTTGCGTGGCACATTGTCTGCCCTTCCTGTTTGTCTGTTGAACACTGTCAGCAGTCAGCAGTCAGCTTCCAAAAATATAAATAGAATTATTACGGGATACGAGTATAATCCGAAGGTTCAGGAGCCTACGCTGATACAATTTGGTCGGGCTAACTATATCCTGGTTTACTTTTTGTCATTTAATTTGTTTGGTTCTTCTTGTAAATGTTGTTGTTGAGCTTAATATGCGAGTGTATACGAATGAAATATCAAAAGTTAAATTTATGACGATAACTTAATATATATTGCCTGTCAGATGTGCTGCTGTGCACACAGTATTTTACTGTAAGTGCGTAGGCTATAGCAATCTGAATACCGTCAGGCTCTGAATACAATAAATACGAACTTGCAAATCTGGTGTGTGAAGGAATGAAGTGGGAGAGGGCAAGTGCTCCCGCCTATCAGTTACAAACTAGTAAGTTTTGTCGGCATAACTCAACTAAGAACTCAAATTGGGAGGTTCACTTTTCGAAAATAGATGAAGCGCAAAATGCAATCAATGCTTTTTATTTATAGATAAATAATAAATAAATCTCTGGTTTATAATAACATTAAATATTTGAAATATTAGTTTTTTGTATCTTAATGTAATTTAAATTGGAATCGTATTGCTTCTGCATCACAACAGCACTACTTACACAATCTTGTTGTCTCTTTTGTGGGCACACTAGTGAATGTGTAAACAAACACAGATTTAAAGGGAAGCATAAACTTTTCACTGCCATCGTCAGTGTCGCCACTGTCGTCTTCATGCTTATGAACTTTAACCTTTTGGCATTTCGTTCCGCCTTACGCTTTCCACGCTACGCCTTCCACATTTTCTTTCTGCTAACTTTTCACTTAAAGTAAACTTTATATGTTTATATATAGCAAGGCAAAGAAATCTTATCGAAAACTTTGTTCAGGCTCATCGTGTCACTTGTACGTACACGAGTACGCAGTTCCATTGCACACAGTTTATTCAAATTGCGGGTTTCTATATTGTTATTGCTTCTGTTATTGTTACAACCTCACACTATCGCCGCATCGCCGCATCACCGAGTATATAGTACCGGAAGTAATCGTTTAAACCAATACTAAGTAATATCAACGACCACTAAGCTGTCGTTCATTTCCGACTCGTTTGTTCCTTGGTTCGCTGGTTCGCTGGTTCGTTTTGTGTTTGTTCAACGTGAAATCGAAACTTGATTTTGTTGCTAAGTAATTGTTGTTTAAGTATATTTTCTTGTAGTCGCTCGGCCACGTGCTTGTACATATGCATGTATACTTGTCTCTATTTGATGTTTCATTTGTCAAGAAGGCAACGGCTTCCGCCCTTAGCACGTACAGCCCCCAAGCTCTCCATACAATGGTCGCATCGTAAATATGTTTATGTACGAGTGGCTAGTCGCTTTCTGCTTACAAGGACATGTGAATTGATGGCCAATCGAAAATGTACCTACAAAAAGATACTTGTGCTATTACCATAGTAGCTATTGAGTTGGCTTTATTCGGGAATACATCCATACACATGTACATATTATGTGTTTGTATGCAATGTTCAATTGCCTTTTGATCCTTTGTGACCATATCTTTGCTGTGTTAGAATGTGTGTTTGTGTATGTGTGGTTTAATATTTCTTTCATTGTCTCTTTGGGTTTGTGTTTTCTGTTTGTGTGAGCTTGAATTTTGCATGTCAAATGTCGATAAATCTATTATATGACCATATTGATTATTATTTTTGCTATTGATGGTTGTTGTCGTTGTTGTACGGCGGTAATGGTCTTTGCTGCAGCAGCAGCACCAGACATCTTGATTTGTGGTTTAATAGTATTCAAATTGTTTGTGGAAGTATGTTGACTTTTGTTCCGTTTCATATTTTCACTCTGAAGATTTTCTTAGTTTCATTTCGAAATTGTGTGTTTTAAAGTTTTCATACTCGTATACTGTGGTTATATAAATGCAGATTTTTCAGGAAATTACTTGTTTGGGGTGCGTACACTTAGTACTTAGGTAACTTTTCGTTTTGAGCTTATCTACAATTAACTGTATTCATTCTTTCCTTCTTCTTTAGTTTTAAAAGTTTTTATTGTTTAGTGGTTTTCGGTGAAAACTAATGAATTATTCTGTTGCAATTGGGTTTACTTTTTGTATTGCATTGGTATTGCAATCCTGTGTAGGGAAACATTTTAAGTGTAATCATGCTCGTAGCAGTGGTGAAAAATATTCAAAAATGAACTGCATAAATTAGTGTGGTTATCATATGTTTAAACTGGAATAAGCCCAGTTGCACAAGTAGAGTCTTATTTCAGGGTTGTAAATACTTGTACAGTGGTCGCTGTGACGTAGTGGTAGTGCGTTGAACTGTTACTCAGAGTGCCCGGGGTTCAAGTCTCGGCACAGGCAAAATCATAAAGTAGGAATAACTATTTTTCAACACGGCACCACCCCTTGGCAGGCAATGGCAAACTTACAAGAGTAAAAATTGCTCATGAATAGCTTTTCACTTCACCGTACGGATTCGGCGTACAACTGGAGGTCCCTTCCACTCATGTACAAATATACATAACACGCACAACATGAGTGGATGCGAAAAGCTCTCCATGGGCTGTCGCGCCCAGAAGGAAGAAAGACGCACTGAACAGAATTACTTCCAAATTATTGTATATTTTGTACATATATTCATAAACAGTAAATTTTATAATTTGCACTTCTGTCGATAAACACATTGCTGCACCTCAAATTTGGCAAGAGCGGAATATGGTAAATAAAATTATGTAGTTTTTCTGCAATAACGTAAACTAGAACATGTAAGTGAAAAGAGAAAATTGAAAAATTTACTACTATCGGTTGCAACTATGACAGAAGTTTAGTGGCTGAGAGAGAATTGAAGAGAATAAGATGGGAGAGTATAAGGAGTGAGATCGAAAAAATCGGATAACTTTGAAGGACCACTGCTTTGAAACTCTTCATCTGAATGAAAAAATTCAAACAGTAGGCTTTGCGTTGGAGAAATTCTGATGAAATACATGAAAATCACATGTGAACTTTCAGTTAAGTCATGGCATCGGAAGTGGAAAGACGCGATTTAGTTGTTGAATTATTTCGAGAAAATCCGTAGTGGAGCCAGAAAACCATTGCAAATAAGGCGAAAGCAGCACAAAACACTGTCTCGATGTTTCTTAAAAAATTTAATACAGACTGAACAGTTGCTAGAAAATATGGTTCTGGAAGGAAATGCGGTTTCGTGTTTCCACAAAAGGTGAAGAAAGTCGTTGATCTCTTAGAGAAGAATCCAGCGTTGTCTAGTCGAAAATTGGCGGAAAAAAAGAGTTGCAGTGAGTTTTTAGTTCGTAAAATTAAAAAGATGCGGTCCTTAAAACATACAAAGTGCAATCAGTACCCGACAGGAACGCTACTAAGAACTTGGTAGCCCAGAGCCGAGCTAAAAGCTTGAAGACAGATTTTTTCCATTTGGCTGTGTTATGGACGATGGAAACATACGTGTTGTCTAAATTTTCTCAATTGCCTGGTCAAGAGTTTTACACCGCAAAGGAACGAGCAGGAGTTGAGGAAAGATTTAGGACAAAACAAAAGTCCAAGTTCCCGAAGAATTTTCTGGTATGGCAAGCGATTTGTAGTTGTAGGCTAAATAGTAAAAGTTTCGTAACAAGCGGCACTGTTAACGCCGAAATTTATGTGAAGGAGTGGCTCCAGAAGAGATTGCTGCCCTTCATTAGAAAGCCGAATGTATCTACTTTCTTTTGACCTGATCCAGCCTGCTGCCACTACAGTAAAGTAACCCTTAAATGGTTCGAAGACCAAAACATCAAATTGGTACCTAAAATCGCCAACCTACCAAATTACCCAGAACTTCGGCCTATTGAGTGATATTGGGCTCTAGAGAAAATAACATTAAAGGCAACAACGAATAAGCTAAATCTATGGAAGATTTTAGAAATAAGTGGAATGCTGCCGCCAAGAGAGTCTCAGAAATGACAGTAAAGGCGCTAATGGCAGGCATACCGGAAAAGCTGTCCGAATTCTGTAAAAAACAACAAACAAATTAGTTTTATTGATAATTTTATCAGAAATTAAATTTTCCTTTCAAATCTGTTTACAATTCTTATTTTGCATAAGGTATTTCAATGCTAGGACAATTTAAAGGTATTCGATTTTTTCGACCTCACTCCTTACTATTATTTACTATGTTGGACTGCCACTCAAAAAAGTTAGATCATCTTCTATTTCAAATATGTACAAGCTTATTATAAATGAAGATAAAATTTGAAATTAGTATCAATATTAGTCGTTACTTATGTAGTTACAAATGCAGTTTTTACTGCCTTTCGAATTTCAATGCAGACTAGCAAAAAGTCTGCACTCAAATTCGGAACGTAAAATTGGACACGGTCTTTGTAATTCCTTTTCCCTTTTCCATTTGCATTTTTCCACTTTTTTTATTACAACAATTGATACATTTTTGAGTTCTTCATTCTTAATGGCAGGCAGATTTTTGCCAATTAGTTGCATAATTAAATACTAACACATACGAAACGCGAGACAGTTTTGCACATTATTAATGGGAAAGAGAAAAACACTAGTTCGCATTTTCCTCGAAAATAAAAGAAATACGCTTTTGCGATTAACTCTGCCAACTTTGCAATGCATTCGTCGTACTCTTCGTTCTATCTGCGTTGCTTAGAATTTGCATGTGTTGCAAATGTAATTAAAAACTTTTAATTTCGCGCATAAACAGTTGACATTAAGGGCAGAAAACACTTGGCATCAATTTTATAGCTGAATGCTTTTTCATTTTTAATTTGCACAAACAAGAACAGAGCGAGCAAACTGCATTTAACAACTGTCTCTCTCTTCTCGCAAGAAACACACTAATCTCGAAAAATATATGTTGGCATATTTCTATAACCTGTTAACCTTACGTGTATTGGTGGTGGAGCCATTTTAATGAAAAGTTACAAAATACTTTAATCACACAAAAGAAAAATATGAAAAATCTGTAGCATAAATTATGCTCCCAAAGGATGTGGCACTACTAACCAGCCAACCAACGACCAACTAACCAGACAAGTTCAGCCTCAACCTAAACCTCAACTGCAAGTATAAGAAGTAGTGCAAAGTAGAGCACGATAATGAAAAAAATGAAACCAAATTGGAAGCACCAAAAGTAATAAGCAATATTTTATACCAATTTGTTGTTGTTGTTGCTGTTGCTGTGTTGCCGACAACAAAAGTAACTTGCTTCTTTTTCCTCAGCTTCCTCTGGTTTTTCATCTTTCATTCGACAACTGCAGCGCTGCGAAAGTATGGCTGTTGTGGCTTTTGCTATTGCTTGCAGTAAACAAAAAGAAGAAATTCTTACACACAGAGGCGATGGCTGAACTGATGTTTACATGGTGGTGGTGGTGGCTGGTAATGGTTTGGATGATGTAATAATGTGTTACCATATACTCATAATGTGTTGTACTAAATAATTAATTGAACATTAAATGCACATGGACACAGGGGTGGGGTAAGCCATAATTTTTATGTGGCTCAAAACAAAACACACCCACACACACACACACACACACACACTCACACTGAACTAAAAAATGTTGCTAGAAAGTTTTGGCACGTGAAATAAAAGCAGCAAGCAGTGCAAAAAATTTCATGGTAGAGCCACGAATCTCAAATCACCATAGAATTCCACAAAAATTAATTGGATTGGGTAATTTTTTTTTTTAATTAAAGTTGAAATTGAAACTATGAAATGCACAAAATCCACTTTCATAAATGCAATATCTACAAATAAATATATTTATTTATTATTTATTTAATTAATATAATATATATTAGTAGTTGAAAATTTTACATTTATGTAGTAGGTATAAGTAGTAGGTGGTTGCTGTGGCGTAGTGGTAGTGCGTTGGACTGCTACGCATAGTGTCCGGGTTCGAATCTCGGCACAGGCAACATCAAAAAGTAGAAAAAATAACTTTCCTACACGGCACCACCTCTTGGCAGGCAATGGCAAACCTACAAGAGTAAAAATTGCCTATGAAAACCTTTTCACTTCGCCGTTCGGATTCGGCATTAAACTGTAGGTCCCTTCCATTCATGTACAATTATAACACGCACAACATGAGTGGATGCGAAAAGCTCGGCCTAGGCCCTCCATGGGCTGTTGTGCCATTAAAAGTAAAGTAAAGTAGATAAGTGTAGTAGTTGTCTTTAAATAAATTGAAATGTCAAGTAATTGTGTAGGAACCTTTTTTTCTTACTTACTTACTTAGCTGGCGCTACAACCGATGATCGGTCTTGGCCGCCTCCACAAAGCTCCGCCAGTCACTTCTGCTATGCGCGCGCTGGCGCCAGTTGATAAGGCCAAGTGCAGTCAGGTTGCCCTGCACCTGGTATTTCCAACGGAGATTAGGACGTCCCCTTCTGCGTGTTCCTCCACCGTGGTTCGAATAAAACACCAGCCAGCGAAGCCGCTGGAGTTTTATACGCTTGACTATGTCAGTGTCGGCGTACAGCTCATACAGCCCATTGTTCCATCTTATTCGATACACGTCGTCCACGCATACTGGACCGTAGATCTTACGGAGTATCTTCCTCTCGAACGCTCCTAACAGCTAACAGCCTCTCATCATTGATGGTCAATGTCCACGTCTCTGCGCCATACATTAGGACGGGAAGGATGAGTGACTTATAGAGCGTTATTTTCGTCGGTCGAGAGAGGGCTCTACTTCTCAATTGCCTACTGAGCCCGTAGTAACACCTGTTGGCAAGAGTTAGTCTCCGCTTGATCTCAAGGCTGACATTATTGTTGGTGTTTATGCCTTTTTTCTTGCTCGTCCATTTTTTCTATTTACCTATTTAACGTTTAGAGATGGAACTTGTTTTTTGGTAAATTTTGATAACAAATTGCAAACTAAGTACCTTTGCTAACACTGCTTTTATCCTCAGGGATGAGTATCGCCACTTAGCAGCTCTTCATACAAATTTATAGCTAATTGTGTATAAGCGTCAAAAGAAATGAAAGTCTCACTACTTTTATTTCTGTTAAAATATCAAATAATGCTTAAAAATTTCCATACTATGACATTAGTTTCTTATTTTATAATTTGATGGTACATACCGTATTTAGTAATTTAGTAATCAAAAACCTTTATTACAAGAGTAAAAATTGCTCATGAAAAGCTTTTCACCTCGTCGTTCGGACTTAAGTCCCTTCCATTCATGTACAAATATAACACGCACAACATGAGTGATTGCGAAAAGCTTGGCCTTTTGGCACTACATGCGGTCATATTCGACACTGATAAAATGAAGTTCATTGTGGTAAAGGCATAACACTTGCCACAGTGGCTAGCTATCTATCTGTTTATCGGTGCCCTGTGTGATTGCATTCCCTCATTCTCCATTCTTCCTCCGACATATCAATCTTCCTTCCATTCAACACAACGCTCTGCATTCATAGGGGTAAACCTTGCGTGTTGAATGTATCAATAAAAAAAAAAAATTAAAAAAATTTCAAGTTAATGAAAAGAATCAATGCATTGGATTTTTGTGTATATTTGATCAGATGTAATACATGAACACACATACCCAGTTATTATACTTGTATATCAGGGCTGACAGGTTGTGTGTCCAAATATTTTGGAATTTTTGAATTTTAGTCGCTGTGGCACAGGCAATATAAAAAAGTAGAAAAAATAACTTTCCTACACGGCACCACCTCTTGGCAGGCAATGGCAAACCTACAAGAGTAAAAATTGCCTATGAAAAGCTTTTCACTTCGCCGTTCGGATTCGGCATTAAACTGTAGGTCCCTTCCATTCATGCACAAATATAACACGCACAACATGAGTGGATGCGAAAAGCTCTGCCTAGGCCCTCCATGGGCTGTTGTGCCATTAAAAGTAAGTAAGTAAGTAAAGTAAAAAAAGACCACTTCTCTTAATTTCATGTTGATTTCGGAAATTACTCTGTGTTTCGGAAGATTTGCTGTTTGTTAATAATTTTTTTAAAATTTTTCGAATTTGTGGCTTTGATGTGGGAAATTCGACTAACTTCATCTGGCAACACTGGGTATGTAAGCAACGCTCATGTATAATATTTCTGTAATGTGCTGTTACAATTGCATGCCCCCAACCAAATGGTATAATGATGATAATGCACGCATGAACGTGTCCAAATATGATGTTTGCAATTATTTCATCATCCAGTGAAAGGACTGCAGTGTGTCCTTTACATTTATCCACATTTCTTCAGTCATTGCCAACAACCACCAAACAACAGTAGCATGTAGAATAGCCCGATAATATTTACTGGTACATATGGAAACCACAATACATCCCAAGTACATATGCCAAGTATTAAACTTGTGTGTGTGTGTGTGTGTGTGTACAGGCATACGCAACCGCAAATGAACAGCAGCAGTGCCGAAACGGCAGCAGTTGTAATATTAGTTCTGCTGGAAACTTATGCCACACCTTGGACAAACGTGATTTTTAGCTGATTTAACTCAACTTGAATCAGCTCTCGACTAAGCTGGAATGTAAACGAGTAAAGCGTACATGTGTGTATTTGTGCATGCAAGAGTGTTAGTGCTAGTTGAGTTTGGAATCCTTTTTTTTTAGCTTTGTTTTGTTCGTTTTGTTTCGAGTGTGTTTCTTTCTAAGTGTGCGATTCGTTTGTTCGTTCGTCCTTTTTGAGGCTTTTAATACCGCAATATGTATATTCTTTTGATTTATGGTAATGTTTCTCTGATGTTGCTATATCTTTTTGTGCATACGTTTCAAACAAAGTACCTACTATATTTTGCACACTTTTGTAGAAAAGCATTTCCTGCTACAACTACTCGGTTTCGATGGAATTTTAGCTTTTTGAACTACACGTGGTTGTTCCCCGTTCCCGCTTCCCAGTGCATTATTTTTAAAAACAGCTGAATGTATGCTGCCGAGTTGAATTTGGCTACAATATTCTCTTTTCAACCTTCATTTGTATGCAATTTTTATGTGTGTACTTTGCAGCTAACTACTGCTGTTGCAGTATTGGTTTCATATGCATAAATCACTTTGAAATGTTGGCCCTCTAATATGTCAGTGAAAGATCTAAGGACATTGATAGTTTGTTTTTCGTTTTTTTGCCAACGAATGTGCAAATAAAGTATTCGCATTGCTTTTTACAAATTGAGTAAAATCGAATTTAAATTTTTACTCCTGAAATTTTTGCGCTCCCAATCGCAGCTACCGAGCGCAGTTCTTCTCAAAGCCGTGCATATAATCAAGCAGCACTGTCATGCTGTTCTCTCTCTTCCACGCTGGGTGTTTAATGACACGCTGTCCACATGTGAGCGGTTAAGGTATTTGAACTATACGTACGCACATCTACCTTTGATATTGCAACATCAGTAACAGCGGCAGCGGCAGTTGTCATGCGCTTCCATTAGATATTCACCAGGTTTGTCTTTAAAAAATCTTACCTTAAAGGTTAAACTTTTTGTTGCCGCACATGTTTCAAGTTATCATCTATGTGAGAAAGACACTCGGCAAGTAAATAGTATTTCCTGAATAACTGAATCGTACCATTCGGTGAAAACCAAGATCCTTGTTGAGCATGTTGAGCCAATTAAATAAAATAAATTTAAATAAACCTACAATAATTGTTGTTTAATGTACTAATTCTCTTTAACTCATTACCAAAATTAAAGCTGCCACTAAAATACTGTTGCGGTTCTTACGACTTACTTTATTATGGCGGCGCGTGCTGAAACCAAAGCAAATTCATTCAATTTGGCCATGTTTATTTACTGGTTATTTGCGCTCAACACAAAATGCAGGGTTCAACCACAAATTGAATTTCAATACCACCTTTCCAGCTACTAGCTACCAACTAACATGGTGTCTCATACCAAAGAAATTTAATTTTTTGGCGAGACAGAATTTTTGGCCATCAAACCTGGCATGAATTTGAAGTTTCATTCGATTTTGACGTAGTATATCTATTGTATTTAAAAATGGCGCAACTAAAATCGAATAGAAATGAACTAATTATGAATTATGAAAGTGAAGAGTATAAAAAACCCGAATTAAAAAAAAACTTGTGAAGAAATGGGATTGAAATTTAATTGTACGAGAGCGCATAATTGTTGTTTGCTGTTCAAATCCGTTTTACAAAATGAAATGCCTTCACAAAATTGGCCCCCCTTTGTGTTTTGGCAGCCATCAGCTACACAGACATGAACATGCACATTGTCTTGCATCGTAGCTAGTCGAGACGCTATGCAAAGTACAAAAGAATCTACCAACATTTTACATACTACAAGTGAGTGTGTGTATGTGCTGTGAGTCCCATTTATTTATTGGCTCACTCATATTTTATTTCTAATGCTTACAACTAGGCCATATCCCCAAATTGATGATTACATAAGTAGACGATAAAAAAAAAACAGAAACGAACAAAAATACTGCTGGCTCAATGCCTGAAACCTAACAACTTCGCACATAACAACTCTACCAAATATTTACACACACAGACGCAATTTTCATCCTGTGGGCATTGCAGCCCAGCCTATCGTTTAAATACGGCATGTGTGTGTGTGTGTGTGTGTGATTATGTTGTCTAATTGTAGATTGTAGTCAGCATTTAGCTGAGTTGGCCAAATGCGTACGGACAGTGTTTGTTCAGCCAGCCAACTAACTTACCTAGAGACTTGCACACGAACATGTCCACATAATTCTGCTGCCGCAATAAAGAGCTTGTCGGGCAGCAGCAACAGAATGCAATCTATTATTTGCAATGATAGCAATACATTGAACGCCAGTTGTGTTTCGAAATTTTACCTTCCGCAGAACATGATCTACTTTTTGGGGTTTGTGCAGCACATTATTGTTTTTGGTAGTACACAAGACTTAACTCTTGTAATAGTTTAAAGCTTTTTTCTTTTTTGTTAATGTTTTATAAATTCCTTGTCCTCAATTTTTATATAAATTTTAGCAGCACACATAGTAGGTAAGCCTCTGGTTGAATAAACCTTTCTCACTTACATTCTCTGCGCTGCTGTCAGGCTCCAAATTTTTTTAATTCTTTCATTCTCCATGTTTATGTACTAGGGTAGATCAATAAGTACCCGTTTTAGGAATAAAGAGGCAAGTATTTCACAAATTTTGTATTTGTTCATTTATTTTTCAATGTAATCTTCTTTTAGTACAATACACTTTTCCCAACGTTTCTGCCATTTCTTTAACCCCTCCAAAAAATACGATTTGTCAAACTTTTCAAAATACGCTTCTGTCTCGACGATAACCCTCTCGTTTGAGCTGAATTTTTTTCCCCCGAGCCACGTTTTCATGTCGGGGAACAGAAAGAAGACACATGGAGCCAAGTCGGGCAAGTACGGTGGGTGCGGCGGCAATTCGTATTTCAATTCATGCAATTTGGCCGCGACAGTTCCGTATCCGCTTGTTGTCCACCGTAAGCAATCGCGGCACCCATCGGGCCGACACATTTCTCATGCTTAACCTATCATGTAAAATATTAATTACCGTTCCGTACGACACTCCTACGGCGTCTGCTACTTCACGCACTTTCGTTCGGCGATCAGCGAGAATCATGTCGTGGACCTTTTCAACGATTTTCCCGGTAACCACATCTGCCGGGCGGCCTCATCAAAAACAGATGTACGACCACGTTTAAATTCGTTGAACCAATATCTTACGTTTGTCATAGATGGTGAAGAGTCCGCATAGACAGCAGCCAACTTCGCTTTTATTTCTTCGCATGTTTTTCCATCCAAAACCAACTTCCCTCAGCAACTCCACCTGTCTTCACACACGGGTACTTATTGATCTACCCTCGGATATACTTATGTGAATGTGTGTGCGTGGCTGTTTGTGCGTCTTTTCGGCTACTTCCTCTTCCGTTTTCCGTTGCTGTAACCATTTAATGGTGACTTTTATAACTTTTTTCTAGAATTTAACTTTGTAGCTTACTCTAAGTACGCAGTACATTCATAGCTCTCTTCCGTTGTGTGCTGTGAGACTTTCGTCCGGCCACCGCATAATCCCTTCTTCCACTGCCTTACTTTCCGTCGCTCATTTGAGTAGACAAAACTATTTTTTGGTCAAGGAAGGTTTTATGTTAGGTTTATAATTTTAATGATATAAGTATGATAAACTTTAGCCTTTATTCGCTAAAGGGTTATTATTAAGCGTACCCATTTTCCTTCCACTCTTGCACAAACATAATAAGCACAACATGAGTGGGTTCGAAAAGCTCCGCTTCGGAGCTCCATGGGCTTTTGTGCCATTAAAAGAAGATGAAGAAAGAAGAAGTATCCATATCTGTCAAATTTTAGGAGCCATACACAAAATTTTTGGAAGCAATACTGAGAAACTTTAATAAATGTTTTTTACTTGTCCTGAAAATTTTGAAAAATGTGTGCTGCAAATTTAGCAAATTAAGGCAGCGATATGTAGTTGTGCAGAAAAGTTTTTCTTTCTGTTTGGTTTTCTTTTTTAAGTAATTTTCGATAGATCATGCGATATCAAGTATAAATATGTACATAGAAATATGTACGCCTATAAATATGCAATATGTTTCGCAAGCAAAATTGTCTTCATTTTTGGCTCAATGGATACGTGAATATGAACAATTTCCGCATTTAGAGTGAATCCCAGCCAGAGGCAATTCAGCAGTTACCCATGCATCCTGAAAAATGCACTGTTTGGTGCGGCTTATGAGAAGGCGGCATCATTGGGCCGTACTTCTTCAAAGATTATGAAGGCCGCGACGTTATGGTCAGTGGAGGAAGGTACCGTTCGATGATAACAGATGTTTTTTGTGGAAAATGCAGGAATTGGACTCGGCCGACTTGTGGTTCCAATAGGACGATGCTACATGCCACACTGCACGCAAAACCATGCTTCAATTGGAGGGGCGAATTTGGTGAATTTGGTGGTGGCCACCGGATCGATGCATTCAATGCCGTTTCACCCGGCATTCTTTTCTTGTACCTTATGCGCCGGCTGATGCTTATTTCGAGCTTTGAGCAAATAATACTAGCCTTCTTAAATGCACCTTCCACTAAACAATCCCGCTTTTCCTGTAAAAAGAGAATTAGGTCATTCGATTTCCCAATTACTTTATCGACAGTTAGTCCTGGAGTTTGCAACTATTTTTGTGTAGCATCCACTTCCTCTAACACATCGTACAAAAATAAATGAAAACAAATGAAAGTATAATTTTAGACATTTACACCTACTTACTTAGGTAATTATAATATTTTTCCGCCTTTTTGGACATTGCGGGTGTCACCCCAAAAATGGTGACACCGGGGGTGGAACCCGCCCCCCTAGCGGATCGACAATCGAACACAATCGAACGAATAAATTTGTTATTATTGTTCGTTAGCGAACACATCAAATGTATAAAATTTAAACGATTGTTTTCGCTCGGAATCAAATGAAGAAGAACTTTGTTTTTCCGAAATCTGCTCTAATGAATTAAGAAGATCATCAGGCTTATATCAATTCAATCACAGGAGTACACCCAATTCCTCTAAGTATGTTCACTCACTTAAACCGTCTCGTTTGAAAAGTGCAAACAAACAAAGTTCCTGTACATTTAGCGATTGTCTTCTGCGTTTGTGATGTGTATGAATTTTGTAACAAAAAAGTTAACTTTGCAAGCACTTCATTTGAAATCTTCATCTCATTTAGCATGCATGCACGTTGGTTCACTTAAACACGAGCAAACAAAATAAGCAAACGAAAAATAGAATAGGAACTTAAAGAACAAACAAAACTCGCTTCTTTTTTGAACACACACGAAAGTATAAAAATCAAACATTAACACAGCCATGGAGTTTATACATAAAATATATATGTACATAAGTTATATTTTTAACATCTTTTAATTTTATAGATGCAAAAGCTTGCGAGCATTCTTACGACTTCCTTTCCATATGCCTCGCAACTCTCTCCAACCAATTTATTGTTCTTTTTGTTCTGAGAATAAAATATATTTTTGTCCACTTTTACTTTAAATGTTGACATTAGTACAGAAGAATTATTTCAAGTAAGCTGCTGGTTATACTGGTGTTCGCTGTTCGACGAACACATCAAACTTTTCTCTCGTGTGTAGTGTGTAGTGGTTACATTGGTGTTCGTTAAAGAGTTGCTTTTTGTCGAAATTCAGTTCTTTTTGTAATACAATACGCAACGGCAACGCTAAATGGTATTTCAAAAAACTTTAAACGATTTTATTAATACGGAGCGTGATATTAATAATATAATCGAAAAATTATGAAAATAATATGATTTTTCTTCAATAATTTTATGAATAATATATATATTATTCACTTTTAAAATTATTCACTAAAAAAATTCTCAACTTCGCTTTTCTGCATATGAAAATGATAATGAACAGATTTGCATGTTTTCCTTCAATTTTACATACATTTTTGTTCCTTTTTTGTAGAACAACTCATTGCTAACCCTGAATACTCGGCGTGCTCGGTGTATATTTCACCCAGCATATCGTGTTCGGTGTGAGAGTGAGTAAAAGCTCTTTTTTTCACAATTGCATGGTGTTCGCCGAGTAAACTTTGAATATAACCACAGCCTAAGTAGTTTTATAAATTTTTGTTTTACTCTTGCACAATATCGAATTTGAATTGATTCCTTAACTGTGATGTTAAAATATGAACTTTGAAGAATTCTAACCACAACCATAAGCTGAGATATTGTACAAAAAATGTGTAGAGGATTTTTCTTTTTCGTTGCATTAAAGGCGTAGAGACACTACACGATAATGTCGGCTCGAATTGTTAAGAATTTTTCCATTACTTTTACAAAACGAATTATATTTTATTTAGTTTGTAGCGTTGCGATGATCAGCTTTTGTGCATGGAAGATAAATATGCTCAACGGAAGTGAAGTTAAACTTATTTATTTTACATTAGAATATTTTGTTAATATCTTAAGTATAAATAACATATTGTAGTATTCCGAGTAGAGCTTTGCCTTCTGTTATCTTTTAATTGTCTCTTAGTCGGTTAATTTATATTTCATAGTTGCATAAAAACGTAATAAGAATAAGTAGTACTAAAATAGAACAATATCTTACCGATTTCCAGCAAAGAGGATTAAAATATTTTGTACTTTTTTCCTAAATATTTTTGCATATAAAATCATATATATAGTGTTTTGCTCCTGGTTTGTTCCTTTGTGCCTGTTCTCCCTGCTTAGACAATTGTGCTCATTCAACTATGGTACTATTGTTTTTATTCAACCAAAGATTGATCTGAAAGTAGTTGTCCTCAACTAAATGTAATAACAGCAATTGCAACTAGGTACTATAATAAGTGTGCGCTTAAGCCCGTTTTTATTTTATTTTTATAGCTTTTATAGCCAGGTTGTGCAGTAAGTAATATCATACGGTAATGTGAATTGGCTGCTGTGGTGTGGTTGGTAGTGCGTTGGTCTGCTAAAAAAATAAAAATTACTTAGCAGGGACATAAATACTGTTACACACATTTGGTGTTATAAAATTAAAAATAATTAATTGTTTTGGATCAATTTTTTTAAATATATTTATTGAGATATTGTATACAAAAAGCATTTACTTATTCGAAATGCTCGCCTTTGGCCTTCACGCACGCCTTAAGTTGCACTGGCCAATCATCAATAGCTGCACGCACCTCGTGGATTGGAAAAATGCTGACAGCACGAATCAAAGCAGTCTTCAGAGAATCAATTTTGGGGTATCTTTTGTGGCAAGGCATGTTCTCTAAAACTGTCCATAATTTGTGATCCAGTGGGTTCAGATCAGGGCTGCCAGACGGGCATTCTTCAGAGCAAATGAAAGCTGGCAAATTGTTTTGAAGCCAGGTCTGATTAGTCTTAGTCTTTGTAGTTTTTTACCATATTTTTTTCCAAAGCTGCAGTCCACCTAGTTGGCACCAAGTCCCAAGTCTTTTTTAATAATTCGACTCATGGACTTTTGCGTGATATTCATCTCACGGGCCATGATTTTCTGTTTTCATAGCGGATTTCGCTGAATTTCTTGATTTGGCGGCTCTGATGGCTTGGGCGTGCGAACAGTACGTGGGCGGCCCGACCGGTGGCGATCTTTGATATCTCCAGTCTCCTCAAACAGTTTTATGCACCGGTAGATGACTTTTACTTACTTTTAATGGCACAACTGCCAATGGAGGACCTAGGCCCAGCTTTTCGCATCCACTCATGTTGTGCGTGTTATATTCGTACATGAATGGACGGTAGACGAACATGCGACTAATCCCGAGTGGGCAGAGCGTTTTGAAAATATCGCCTTTTTCATTTCACACTTAAAAAATGCTATAACAGCGATACGGTTCTCATTAGCTGACCACTCCATGGTGAAAGCTGACACAATTTTGAATTCCCGTTACAGACTAACGCTATAGAGGTTAGCTCTCATAAACCATGTGGTAATAACAGGGTATGTTCATTGTACTATTGGAATGGGTGTGTTCAATGTTGTAACAGTATTTATGACCTTACTAAGTAGAAAAAATAATTTTTCTGCACGGCAGCTCTTGGCTGTCAGTCAATGGCAAACCTACAAGAGTAAAAATCGCCTTTGAAAAGCTTTTCACTTTGCCGTTCGGATTAAAAGAAGAAATATGAATTGGCTGACATTTTGGTTGAAATGAAAATGTTTGGGATCTGTTTTCACAGAAAGTTTTATTCGAAGGCTGACATTTTGGTAGAAATGAAAATGTTTGGGATCTGTTTTCACAGAAAGTTTTATTTGAAGGTGTAAAACTGATGACATTAAGAAAAAATTATATCGGTCAAATGACCATCACCTAAGTTGATGCACATTAGTGATTGTTTTACTGCATTTTGAATTGTTGCTCGCTAAACATCTGATTTCTTCTTCAAAATTTGCGGAAGGCGTCTGGCACCGTCATATCGGGCGCTCTGGCCAGGCAGTTCAAAACGCCGAAACGGGAGGTCCCATGGCCCGGAATTTGGTGTTTAAAAATCTATTTTGTTGCCGGAGATGTTATCGATGCATTGCTTGTTAACCAATTATCGATCGGTCTACAATACCATACCTTGTACATATTTACGATATACATTCAAATGTAAATAAAAGCAATCAAAAACGAAAAAACAAACACTTATATATATATTTGTGCAATAAACGGTTCTGCTCTGTTTTGAAAGCAAGGAGGAAAAATGACACCATCATAATTCGATTGGTTACTAGTGCTCCATATGTGCTCCATAAAAGCTGCTACTAATTTTCTTGTGGTGGCAAAATGGCTTCAGTGAGCTGGTGGTAGCGCAAACACAACGACAAATTGCAACGATGACAAATATTTCGGAGAGGCCAACAAAAATGACAAAACAGTCGTTTGTCGTCGACTTTCATATATGTATGTAGAGCAAATATGGAGTAAGTGCTCGAGAACTGAAATAAAACTAAAAGAAAATAGTAAAATAGTGGAGAGAAACGAGATGAAACTGAACTTTGACATGCAAAGGACCGGAGCGCATTGCACCATACTTTATAATAAAGCGTTGCTAAGAGGAAAATGGGATGAAGGGATAAGGACTTACTAAAGATACTAAGTACATACTGTGATATTTGGGGTTTGTTCGTAGGAAATGCAATTTCGATGGTTTTATGTGTACTACCGTCGCCATTTGATTTGATAAAAATGATGATTAAAATACCTAATTATTAAGTTTCATAAATTAAAATATCATTTTCGTTTTTCAGGTTGATGGTCAAAAGTACATGGGACAAGGACGTAGTAAAAAAATTGCTCGGATTGAGGCTGCCGCCACAGCATTGCGCAGCTTCATACAATTCAAAGATGGTGCCGTACTAACACCATTGAAACCGGCCTGCAATTTGGATTTTACAAGTGATGAACATTTGGAAAATGGTACATGCCACAACAGTATTGAAAAACTTGATATGGCTGCACTTATCGAGCTTGTAGACCACTTGTTAAAGCATGCAAAATATGCTAAGAGATTATCGTTTGTTGATGAATTTAGCATGACAAGCAAGTATTTCTTTTTTCGTTTTTACTATTTTAATTTATTTTTTTATATCATTTTATTTTTATGTATTTTCTTATGATTTCTGACTGATTAATAGTTAATAAATGTAAAACAAACAAACAAAAAAAAAAAAGTCTTCCCATACCGGGAATCGAACCCGGGCCTTCTGGGTGAAAGCCAGATATCCTAGCCACTAGACCATATGGGATTTGTGGTAGCGGCGTTTGCATATTGCTGGTGTCAACAACTAATGTCTAATGTAGAACGATATTTTGAATGCACCTAAGCATATTTTATTTTAGTATGTGAGGTACAGCTTCCATTCGTATTCGATATACATATGTACATGTATACGAGTATATGTATGTATATATATGAATGTACTTATTTATAAATAGATCTGTTAAACGTATCACAATACATACTCATTCATAACGGACGACAATAAATAGTTTCGTAGAGTTGATACCAATCTGTGTGGCAAATGAAGCGAAATGTTAAAAAATTTAAATTATAAATTTGATTAAAGTAAATAATTTCGTTAACCACAAAACTAAAGTCAAAGACCTTTAAATGCGATAACAGGTAATTTCTACTAAGAAAATATTTTTCGTAAATTTTTTGTTTGTTGATTATATAATTTTTAATAATTAGTTTTACTTAATATTTCAAAGTTTTGTCGTTGCTTTAAAATCGTAAAATCGTAAAATCGTTTGATTTGTTGCTCCCTATTCCTAATTTGTCACATAATTCATACTTACATATTTTGAGCTTAGTTCCCGCCACCCGCAGCACTATAAAATATGTATACAACTCCCAATACTTATGTATACTTATTTGAGAATTGTTCGTATACAAAACTTGCTAATCCAACGTTTGCATACTCCCGTTTAGATGGCAATAAAGGTGCCATTACAGTCGATGGCCAAAAGAAAGTACCCGATAAAGGACCAGTAATGTTGCTTTACGAACTTTTCAACGATGTGCATTTTGATTGTTCAACGGTTGATGGTGCTCAAAACAATTGTCGTTTCAAAATGACAGTCACTGTAAATAATAGTAAATTTGACGGCACAGGTAAGTGAATAATTCATAATTGCATAATTAAGAAGCTAATATTTTCTACGTCCTTCTGCATTCATCAGGTCCGTCAAAGAAATTAGCTAAGAACGCTGCTGCCAAAGCTGCTTTAGCGTCCCTGTGCAACATCTCCTACAGTCCAATGATGCATCCACAAAAGAATGTACCATTGCCGATTGACGATAAAACTTCCTCCATGGAACTGCCACAAATTCACGCCGACGTTATTGGACGTTTGGTATTGGAGAAGTTTATGGAAGTGATAAAAGGTCAGGAGTCATATTCACGACGTAAAGTTCTGGCTGGCATTGTTATGACTGAGGATATGAACTTTAACGAGTCTAAAGTGAGTGGTAGCCAAATTTGAAGGTGGTCTGCTGTAATCAATACTTTTGCTCGTTTCGCGCCATTTCAGGTTATATCTGTCTCAACGGGCACCAAATGTGTAAGCGGTGAGCACATGAGCGTAACTGGTGCCGTACTCAATGATTCACATGCTGAAATCGTTTCACGTCGATGTCTAATGAAATATTTATATGCTCAATTAGATCTACAATGTAGTCAGGGTAAGTTTGGTGTAGTTAAAGTAAATTTAAAAGAGCCTTCTTTGATGTACTTTGTATATTCATGTATTCTTACTTAATTTGACAATATTATTTTTTGTTTCCTTTAGTACCAACGTACTCCCATTTTATTTATATTTGTAAGCATAATATTTTTTTTATTATTGCTCTCCATTCTCTCCATTCTACATACTGTCGTTCCTCTATACCATAAATAGTATTGACAATTTTTTCTGTTTAGCTTGAGTCTGCAGCGGTTTTTCTTTCTCTCTGCAACAAATAAATCGTAATAAAAAATTACAAAATTCATATTTGAAGTTTGCACTCAGTTCTCTGCTAGTGCATAAATAGCTTATGTATGTATGTTTATATTTTTCTGCACTCTACCCCAATCTTTCCATTTATCATCATCTAAACATACTTTCAACTATTGTAAATAAATAATACTTGTGTGTAGTAATCAATTTGTAAATATTTGATTTTCTTTTGTTTTAAAAATGTGTGTAGTCTATGTAGTCTTTTGTGTATTTATCTTTTATATTTATGCTATTTCTTTTGTATATTTTCTTTGCTACATTAAATTTTAAAAGCTTATTTTCTTTACCCTACTTTACATTATCTGTATGTTTTATTAAGTACCTAAATGTATCTGCGTAAAATTGAAATAATATTGTATATTTATGTTGTACATACTATATCCCCGATAAAGAATTTGTTCTTACTGAATTTTTCAATTTAATATTTGCATATCTTGCTCTTTTTACTGGACATTGTACTTATGTATGTTTGACAGGCTCGAACTCTAAGATTTCACATAGTTTTAGTTTTTGTGTTAAAAGATTTTCAGTTCAACATACCATATAAATAATAGTTTTATTAATTTTAAAATAACTTTTCTTAATTGAAAAGCCCCTCAGACTTCATCAACATTCATCATGCATTTGAAAATTATTATATTACAAAAAAATGCCTTAATTCCCTTGTTAAGAAACTTACAAAGTAATCATACTTCCATTTATGTTCATTGAATCGCACGCGTCCAGATACAAAATAATGCAGACCAATGAGAAATTATATAACGCATAAATATTGAGCTTGCATTGCACTACTTCCGAAATAGGTCTTCAAATTCGTTCATAACCTGAAATTAAATCTTCTTTCATCAAAAAATGTATACCTCCTGATGGAAAATCTCGCCGAAGGGAAAACATGTCATTCACAATGAAATGCTCTCCAGTTTCATCATCTTCTAGCCATGCGTCACGATTTTCTGATTGCGGGTTTCTCACAAAATCGTTCGACACTTTGCATATGTTCTTTCCAGGGTAGGTAGATGAAAATCAATCCACCTCGCAATGCTCTATTTTTAGTCTTCCGATGAAAGAGTTAGTGGTTTAGTAAGTTTTGGATTCTATCAACTCTGCACGTCTCACCAAAGTTAACATTCCTTCCAAGCAATGTTCCGGTAAGGTACAAAAGTGAGTCTGTCCCCATCATACGTGTGAGTATCAGTAGGTAGTGATCACGAGTTGGAATTAACATAGCTAGAGTTGACGAGTAATGCTTGTTCACATTATTTCGAATGGAATGGTTTGTATGTTCAGGCCTTTTTGAAGTCAGATTGTAATTTCCAACAAAACGGCTTTTGTAGATCTGGACAGACGGATAGATATGTATTGTAATTGAGTGGGATTAGTTTTGTTTAAAGGCTCACTGTCCGATTCTAGCTTATTAATGTATATCTTGTGGCTAAGATCAGCTTTAGCTAATCCATGGTTAAAGGCGACAAGTTTTTCATTTCGGTTCATCATCTCATGTTTTGAATATATTGCCTCATTGCCTCATTTTCAATACATTTAATATATATTCCATATAGCAACTCCACAAACGTTGGCTGCCGGTATTTGGTTATTTTATCTTTTTTGAGGCCTGGAATGAGTTGATGTGCTGGTGTAACTGACAGAAAAGCACTCGTGATTGCATAGCTCCGCTTTCCCATTGTAGTGCACATTTTAGCTTTAAGTTTGTGAATAATTTAAGAGGGTAAAAAGCATGAGATAAGTGCTATTATATGAAACTAACAAAATTTATTATCCTTCCATTTAAAATAGTTAATTGAATCAACTTTTAATAAATTTCAATATTTTTACTAGAACTCCTCTCTTCCTTTTGCCAATAAGGTTCTGTTTATTATTTAAAATCAACACTACGAATATTTTATTTCATTATTACTAACACTAATTTTATAATTTTTTCGTATGAGTATATCTTTTAGTTCTCTTTCTCATTGAGTTTATTGTACTTTAAAAAAAAAAAAAAAAAAAAAAAAAATTAACAAAATAAAAAAATCCAAAAAATTAAAGAATATAAATCAAAACCAATTATTATTCCATTTAATTAAATAATTAATTTTTTGAATTAAAAATAAAACCAAAAACAAAACCAAAAATACTAAAAACGCAAAAACAAATTTTCTTTTTTAACTTTTTAATTTTTATAGCAACAGCAAATCAGTCGATTTTCGTGAGGAATCAAGAGAATGGGCAATACCCGTATAAACTAAAATCCGGTGTTCATTTCCATTTGTACATCAATACAGCGCCTTGTGGTGATGCACGGATTTTTAGTCCTCACGAAAATGACACTGGTGTTGACAAACATCCAAATAGGTTGGTAAAAAAAATAAAAACAAAAACAAAATGCAAAAAACAAATTTATAAAAATTTATAAAATACTACTGAAATACTACTTACTACTTTTATTACTATTTACAAAAAATACTTTTTTTTTGTAGACAAAAAGTAGAAAATTTTATGGAAGTCTCCAGAAGAAAGAAGAAGAAAAGAGAAAGAGTTTTGCGTGAGCGCTTTAAAAGAATGTAGTACAAATAAGTATTTGCAAAAGTAAATCAGAAAAATGCGAAGTAAATTTTTTATGTACAGGAACAAGTTAATAATGTGGACGCTTTGATACTGTGCTGCAGTGTGTTTGCCCCGCCCACTGAAACTCTTTCCTGCTTTTCTCTTCTTTCCTGCAATTGTATATTTTTTCTTTGTTTGTTTGGCTACACAAAAATAAAGAAATGAAAATTTGTAAACGAATCGTGTTATAGATGGCAATAATGTTGTTGAGTTGGTTCCAGCTCTGACTCATACTCGGAACAACAGTGTTGCCTCGAAATGATTGACGACCTTAAACATTGGAACCACTTTGGCATAGCAAAATTTTTACTTTTCAATTTTCCAAATTTAACAACATTTAATTTCTCAAAGTTCTTTTTTTAATTACATTAACAACAACAACTACAACATATTTTCGAACTTTAATTAATTAATAAAAATAAAATTCCATTTTACATATACGACGAGTTACATGGATAAATATTTTCTTCTCTTTTTTCTCCAATTTCTTTTTCCAAACATTTTCTTTCTTCTACGTTTTACTTTCTTTATTATTGTTATTATTAATATCATTTTATCGTTCATTTACATTACAACCACATTATTCTACATGTACTTTTTGTATTTATTTCTTTGGTTGCGTTCTCTGATTTCCATTTTCTGTTTAAATTTTCTGATGACAAACAATTCCAATTCTGGTTGGCATTCTCGTTGCGTTTGTTTCCACCAAAATACCAATACTTCTACGAAACTGCTACTACTACCACCACCACCACCACCACCACCACCACCACCACAATTACTACTACGCCTACGTTCATAAAAATGTACTTTCTCAAACAAAATATTCACGTTTACCTAAACCTTAACTTAAAATGAAAATACTTTGCTGCTCTGTTGTATGATGCTGTACTTGTACAAAATGTTTCAAAACTGTGAATGTCATAAAACAAATAAACAAACAAACAAACAAACCAACCAACCAACAAAAAAAAAAAAACAACAACTCCGACTTTTTTTCCTCACAAACGTACAGGAAAGCACGTGGTCAGTTGCGCACGAAAATTGAATCCGGTGAAGGTACCATACCGGTGAAAAGCAAAGAAGGCCTACAAACATGGGATGGAGTATTACAGGTAGGACTTTAGCTTACTTACACTAAATATGAAACACAAAAATTAATTTAAATCATAATATTCCAATTGTTATGTAGGGCGAACGTCTCCTGACTATGTCCTGCTCTGACAAGATTGCTCGCTGGAATATCGTTGGAATACAAGGTTCACTACTTGCTTCCATCGTAGAGCCGATTTATCTTCACTCCATCGTCTTGGGTAGCTTGTTACATCCCGAGCATATGTACCGTGCGGTGTGTGGACGCATCGAGAAATCTTTGCAAGGCCTGCCGCCGCCATATCATTTAAATAAGCCACGTCTGGCACTAGTCACTTCGGCGGAACCACGTAATCAGGCCAAAGCGCCGAACTTTGGCATCAATTGGACTATTGGTGATACAGAGGTTGAGGTGGTCAATTCGCTGACAGGTAAAACTGTCAATAACCAAATTTCCCGCATAACAAAGCAGATGTATTTTGTTAAGTATGCATATCTGTTGAAAAATTTGCCTGGCATTCCGAATAGAAAACTGAGCATAGATTATGGGCAGGCAAAGGATCGGGTACGAGATTATCAGGTGAGGAGTGAATTTCACGAACCACATAGTACAGCGTTTGTCTAAATGGGTTGGCCATTGCGATGTCGGTAATGCAGTTACGATTTGCGGAACCAGCTGGAATTCAGCCAACCGAATTCGGATGTGCACGAAACTGTTTTATCGACAACTGTATTGCCAATTTAGACAACAACTAAGTTGATAAAGTCATTTTATTTTTATGCCCACTTTGTATATCTTTAGATTGCCAAAAAAGAATTATTTGCCGCTTTTCGTCGTGAGGATCTCGGCAGTTGGTTGAAGAAACCAATGGAACAAGATCAATTTGGGCTTCCGGAATGACTCCATACTCTTGTGAGTTTAAACGTAAATAATTTTAAATTCTACTATTGCATTGCATTACTATGCCTTCAAAGTCAAATTGAGAAATTAATTTTAATAATGTTACTTATTTATAAA
Source organism: Palloptera scutellata (assembly GCA_958295655.1). Taxonomy (NCBI): domain Eukaryota; kingdom Metazoa; phylum Arthropoda; class Insecta; order Diptera; family Pallopteridae; genus Palloptera; species Palloptera scutellata. The sequence goes on along the minus strand of OY282449.1, from coordinate 153,697,660 downwards.
CTGAAAAAAGACACCAAGGAGAAGAAGAAGAAAGAGGAGCAGAGTAATTTCGTTAATGTTAATAATTGTGCATTGAAAGTGTTCAAAAAGACCGACGGCGAAATCATTTTCAAATTGGCACAACAATTTAAAACATTTCAATGCATTATTATTAACATGCGAGGAGTAGGCGGTGGAAGAGTAATAAAATCACAAGAAGTTAATGAAATGCTCGATGAAATTAAAGTAAAAGTAAAAGACAAATTTCGTCATATTTTTGACGAAATTCAATTTAGAACTAGTAGTAGTGGTAGTGTAAACACTAAATATTATTCTAATTATTATAATTGCTCTAGGATATTTCTAGAATAGAATGTAGCTCATATGCTGGAACTAAGTAAAGCAAGTATTATGGCGTTTTAGTCTGATTCTCTGCAACAAGAAAAAATTTTGTGTAATGTGTGAACTCGAAGTAAACAAAAAAACCAGTATAAATATTAAATTTTAAATAATTCACACACACACACACATACACACACATACACATACATACACACATAAACAGAAAAGAAAAACTATCTAATGACATACTACGAATTAGTTTTAGTTTTTAAGTCGATGCGAAAACGAACGAAATAAATCACAGTTTTACATTAAAACATACGAAGACACACACACACACACATACAACATACATACAAGTATAAATACATATGAACGTAGGTGTACTCTAAACAAATACTACGAAATTATCGTTTATTATTTTCATTATTGTACATTTTCAGATTGGGTTGATAGTTACTGATTGATTTGGTTACGGTGAGAAAAGTATTAAATTGCTTGCGTTATCATTTAATGCTCTTCTACCGTTTCATTTCTCTCTGATTGTATCCTGTGGAACTGAGTTCCTGTTCATAGCTACATTATAATAGGTTCTATTTGTACGTTGATATTAAAGCAAATCTGAATTTAAACAAAAGAGTTTTAAGACTTTTCTCTGCTTACTGAACATTATTCTTGTTTTCTATTTCACAGTTTTCATGCCATTCTCGTTCACTACATTATTTATTTATTGATTGATTTTAGTTTTATTTTCATTTATTCATTTATACATTTTTTGTTTGTTTTATTTTGCAGTGATATTTTCTTTGTTGTCCAACATCGCCAGTATTATATTTAAAACATTTACAGCGAAGTCTAACTTGACAAAAAGCAAACAAGAAAACTAAATTTGTTTTACCGAAATTAATAAGCGGAAAGCATAGTCCTTTTAAGTTTATGTTAGTTACTACTTAAGTAAATTAGTATTTTTTAAAGTTTTTTTTTTAAATATGTTTAGTGAGTTGTTATTTCATATATGTGTACTTATGAATTTGTTTTTAGATACACTGTGTATGTATGTATGATACATTATGATCAGAGTGGGAAAAATATGCACGAAAAAATATGCCCATATAGTTTTCTATGCAAGTTGCCCGGGTTCAAATTCCGGCAGGTCAAAATATAAAAATGTAAAAATAACAGCACATTCTCTTGGTTGGCAAACCTCCAAATGTAAAAATTGACCAAGAAAAATGTTTTATTTCGACTTTCGGAATTATTATGTTGAGAGTTCTCTTTATGTGGTCTTGACTTACGCACTTTATCCAAGAGAGCTTGTGAAGGAAAACTAGGGATTGAAGTAGGGCAATTAACAGAATCAGTAATAGTTAATGCATGAGGATGTGGAGGCGCAGGAGGCAACTGAGCTGCAGCAGCTGAAATCGAGGATCGTAGTTCAACCATCTCCGCGGAAATGAGAGCTAGTTTATTAGTCTCTTTAACCGTATTTTAATGCTTACTAAATTCGGTCACTACAAAGTTTGTAAATTCCGTAAATTGGCTATGGAAAACTTCAAATTTAGCGTCCAAGGTAGCATTATTTATTTAGGACCAAATCTTGTACCTGGGCGAATTTAAGTAGCCAAGGTGCCGATTATTTTTAAGTAGTTTGACATCATACTCGGAGACATCATACGCTTTAACAACATGAGCGTGGGCATAGTCCGCTACACGGACCGTTTCTGGCAGTATGGTACGTTTAGTGTATTTGCCACAAAAGTCGTCCATTATGATGGCAACAAACCACCACAGTAGCAATAGTTACCGAGGCCGCAAAGCAATACAATACTCGCGAGGAAAAAGTTGAGTTTATAAAGAGTGAGAGTGTATAATCAAAATATCTTGTGTTGAATGTTACAGTATAGATGAATTCCACGCGTTTATAAATTATAATATTAATTAAAACAACTTTAATTTAATACTTTGAGCGAAAAAAAAAATACCAAAAATAAAAACTAGCAAAACACTAGCTCTCTACACATCTACTCTTTAAGGATGCTAGATTGGATTGGCCTAACACTGGCATATTTAGACTACATGCAATCGCCTGGACATTGAAGCAACTAAACTTTGTATCTCTCTGGGCCATTCGTTATTCGTGGCCATTCCTTTAGCAGCTCTAGTTCCTCTTAGCTTAGTATTGGAGCACTAGTAATGGCACGTTTCCTTATCATACACTCCAAAAGCTCCTAAATCTGCTCAATAACGCTTAAGTCCGTGCTTCGAGGTGGAGAGTTCAATTGTTGTGGGGCATAGTAAAGCGGCCAGTCCTTAACAATGTGAGCGGTGTGTTTGGACGCCAAGGTTTAGTTTATCGACCGATGGTTTTAAATTTTGTTTCAAAATGTATTTATATTGATAACAATCCATATTACTCTCAATAACCCCCAAATCGTTGCCACCACCACCGTGCTTGACAAAGACAGTGCTTCGGTTCTATTGCTTTATTAGACTTTCTCCAAACAGATGGCAGAGCCAATCGCTGCCAAATATATCATATAAGGTTGGCTAAAAAGGAAGTTCAGAAAATTGAGCTAAGTGCAACCAATTTTTTTTCCATACATCAAAATAACTTTATTGGGTCAAATATTTTCCATTATTATTGACCACATCCCGGCATTTTTAAGAAAAACCCAAAATACCGTCCTTCAAGAATTCCTGGGGTTTCTGCTAGAAAAACTCGGACAAGAACTTTTTTTAGTCCTCCTCCGAGTGAACCAAATGGTAATCCGAAGGTGCAACGTTTGGGCTATATGGTGGATGTATTAAAACTTCCCAGCCAAGCTTACTCAGTTTTTGGCGGGTGACTTAAGAAGTATGTGGTCTAGCGTTGTCGGAATCGATCATACAATTTTCTAGATTTCCTTTCCGATAAAGTACCTTCTCCATAACGTGTAAAATTTTTTTGTTCTGTGAGCTTTCGAGGCTGTATTGTTCTTCTCGAAGAAATAAAGCAAAATGTAACATATTTTTTCCGACTGCACTCATTTTAGTGACGTTAAAACAGTTGAATTGAATAATGACTAAATGTGAATGGGTAAAAATTGTTTATGATTCTCAGAGATGTCGACTACCTTTAGCAACAAAGAGTTGCCAGATCGTACTGACAGAGTTATCGAACTTTAAACTTTGCTATATCCCGTTTCTGAACTTTCTTTTTAGCCAATCGTATATTTAGACTTCTCTGTAAACGAGGCTTGCTTCCAGAAATCGATTATGTTTTCCTTATGCTTTTCAGTGTATTCCAAGCGATGTTTGCGGTTTGTTTTTCGCTTATAAGGGGCTTCATGCGAGGAGTTATGCAGTGTGAAGCATAATTGTTCAAAGTTCTTTTAACTGTTCGTGGATGAACTTATTTGTAGCATTTTCTTTTTGAGACATCTCTGCTTATTTTGAGCGACTACTGCGCAGTTTATGTTCAAAACTATCAGTGCTCTGGTTGTGATATATTTTATGTATTAGGGACCTACACAAGTAAGTTTAAAATGCAATCAGCTAATAATCGCCGAGTACGATGCGCAACGATTCGAGTAACTAACTGTGAATTGAGGATCATAGAACCAATGCATCTTCGTTTGGTTTGTATCACCACCGCTTGTTAATTGCCCATGCGAGTAGGTACGTAAAGCAACCTTGTATGTTTTAGATACATGAGTATTTTGTATTTGTACCTGTACGTATCAGAACTTACCCGTGCAGCTTTCTAATATGTATACATTAGTTTTTATAAATATTTTAGTTTTGGAATTTATTTTTTTATTTATAAGATAACTATTAATTTGTTTGTTTGTTATGTTTTATCTAAGGTGAATTTGTTTTTTTAATGTAGATAGTTAAGTGACGTAAGTTCAATGTCTTATTTTCTTATGTTATCTTTACATGGTGTCATTGTAATATTCATGGCTTGTAATCAATATGAATCTGCCCTTGCCCTTTTCTCAAACTAGTGAAATCACCATGAATTCAGCTGTGAATTTGACATTTCATTCGAAATTGACGAAATTGACATTTGATGCAGCAAAATATCGCAACTCAAACTAAATTGAAATGAAATAGTTTTTGAAGCTATTAGCCGGTTAAAGTTGACGCTTGCCACTACACAGTTTGTCGGCAATCAGCTGATAAGAATGAATGTCAACGATTTATGGTAATCGGAGACGGGGTGCTACTTTGCAGTTATGTGTGCCGCTTCGTTTTTAATAGAATATTGGCAATTTCTATTCCTCTGATTTCAGCACATTTTCCGGGTTCTGCATACATTGTGTTTGTACTCTTTAGCAAACCTAACGTTCATTAAAAATAAAATAACTTGTTATTAAGTTGTATTCAATTCAATTGTGATGTTTATATTTAAAAATAGAAACTTCACGGTTTGCAGCATTGAACCTTTTTGGTATTTATCAAGCTGAATCGATTGCTCAAAGTAATTAATTTGTAATGTCGATCTCGTTGTCTAATGGTAAGAGTTCTAGGTGAGAGTCAACTGCTTTCGAAAGCTTGTACTCCTCCAACCTAAAACCATGTTTGAATGTGCGAAGGGGACGGTTGCACGTGCTGGTTGGCTTGCTAGCTAGTTCGGGAGATATGGGGGGGGATCTTGTACCCTGTACAATTCCACACATTACGAAACACGATTTACGTGCTTGGTAAACAACAAAAATAAAGCTATAAAAAGAAAAATTTAAGAGGTATCTGACAGGTTTGGCAAAAATTTGTATTAAACCATCCAATTAATTTAAAATATCTAACATAATTTAATTACAGTGAAAATGAAATATTCTTTATTTCGTTTTTGTTACTTCTTTTTTTATATTGGATTCATTATTTTATCACTTCTTTTATTATACTTGTATCTTGTATAAAAATGATTGTACCTATATTTTATTTATTTTTAAAGTTTTATTTATAAAAAATGATTCAAAAGAAAACAATGGAAAACGATTTGTTAACAATAAATATAAAGAACAATTATAAATTTTAAAAACTATACTCGTACTGCTTTTTCTAAAAAGGACGAAATATGAAAATAATTGCAAACGAAAAAGATTTGCATATTTAGTAGGAGAAAGGAGAAAGGAGAAAGTAATGAACTTAAGACATTAAAATTTATTAATCAGTAGTATAAAATAATTAATAAAAACAAAGATTAGTAGTAATAGGAAAAAGTAGTGGCTGTAGCAAATAGTTACTTGAATATAAAAATTTTTAATAAAATTACACACACACAACACAAACACATTATTAAACGTATATACTTAGACACACATTCATACATACATACTATATACGTACACACAAGGAAAATCATAAATATAAAGAAATATTTATACAATATATTAAAAGGAAATTAATAAATAAATAATACATTTGATCTTATATAAAATACTGTGATACTAAATTTTACTAGTACTTCCAGCATAGCTGCATTTTATCCATTCTAAAATATTCTAAAAGCTTACATTATAAAAACAAATAAGAACTTATATAAACGAAAATTGTTGAAAATAAAAACAGAAAATATTTGAAAATTGTAAACACAAGTAACTTCTTAATTATGATTCTAATTATAAATTTAGTTTGGAAATTTGCAATAATTAAAACAAAACGAAGCAAAACGATAGAAATGAAGCGAATTTTGGGTTTGGCTTACAAGGAGAAAAAGAGAAACGAAGCAATATTTCAAACACAAAAACAAATTATTTACGAGTATGTGCAAAGTTTGTTAAATTAAATTTTATGAACAAAATCTTAATAAACAAATACTTACCATAAGCGAATACAAGAATATAATACATACAAAAAATTTTAATAAACTAAATTCAAATTGCAAACTTGAAGGAAAACAGAAAACAGAAAACCAAAAACTAAATAAGAAATGCTTTTACCAAAATAATAAAAATAGAAAACGTCAAAGGAGAATAGTTAACAGGAAAAAAATAAATGATTACAAGTAATTCTTTCATAGTAAACTAACACATAGAACACACACACACTCTGACACACACACACACACACATACATACGAATATGAGCGACGTACACGGGAATCTCTCGTTGGGAAAGCAGCCACCTTATGAATCGCCACAAGTGCACTGGCCTGGCCAACGCGAGCAATGGACATGCAAGTAATAGTTCTCCTAAATCATGAAAAGAAACTGCAACAACAATGTGTTTGTATGAATAGATATAACAGAGAAAAGGTCAGCACTGAAGCTCTGAGTCTCTCTTAACGAGAGATTGCTGTGCACATGCACAATTAACTTGATTGATAATCCATTAAGAAATAATAAAGAATTCAGTAATTTCAGATATATTAAGAGTTTATTGAAAACCAAAATATAATAAATATACAAACAGAATAAAATCAAAAGTCTATCCATAAAACAAATAAAACAAATACATACGAGTATAATGTAAGTAAGATATTTACATAATTTTTAGTTTCTTTTTTTTTTGTAATTAACTTAACTTGTTTATGTGCTGCATGAATGCACTCAAGTTTAAAGTTGAATTGAAAGAAGCAACCAAACACCCTCTCTTCAATGTTTGAGCCGAAAGTTTAGACGGCCTTGACGTCGGGTCGAATCCACTTAAACGCCGGCACGCTTAATGCATTGAAGGCGCTTGTACATGGTGCTGCACTTCGCCGACCATGAACTGGAATTTCTCGGAGTTTCTGTTCGGTCCACAGAACTCTGGCGAGCTCGTGAGCGAAAATAGTTTTTATAACATTTCTTTGTTAGCTATTAATGAATTATTTCAACTTGAAGTTGACCCAGTAGAAAGGTTAACTTTGACTTTAAATTTTTTTTAGAAATTTATTTTAAGATACGTACACGCATACACTAACATTATATATTCTACTTACTCTATGGTATACCCAAATGCAAATAAAACACACTTAAGATTTAACTTTCCAACCAAAATGCAATAAGAAGAAATTATTATTATGTAATATATCACTTGAAAGAAATCAACAAAATACAAACCTTAGAAATTTTATTAGAAGTGATCGAATTAAACCAAACCAGATTAAAAAACAGAGCGAAGTTCTTCGGGAATTTAAACGTAACGTTTGATGAGGGCATGACGATAGCAAAAAACGAAGCAGGAAATACTAAAACAAAATTAAATATTAAAATTATTTAATACCTATAATAATAATTTAAATGCTCTTTTGCGTGATGAACTTTTTATTTTCATTAGTTCCGCTGCTCGCTCCTGCTCCCCCTTCCTAGTAAACCCCTGTTTCCAGTGCTTCTTTACAAAGTTTTGAATTTATGAAAGAATGTTTTTTCTTTATTAGCTTTTAAAACTTGCAATAATTTACAAAAACAAACAAACAAAAAATTACTTATGTATGCACAACAAACATAAATGACCGAAAGAAAGCAGCAAGACAAAAAAAGAAAGAGGCAACATTTTAACCAAACCGCAAAAAGGAAAAAGAACAAATATTTAATTAAAGTTACAAATTATTTACTAATAGAAATTTTAATTATTCAATAAAACCAAATATAAAACACAAAAAAAAAGAACAAAAGATGATTCTGATTTAAGAAAAACTGAAAAACAAGTTTGTTTTCTTTAAAAAACTTAATTTAATATTTTTCAGCTTGGGTTTGTCGAAATAAAGTCTTCATGCTGCATTTCGATTCCGTTCAGAAACAATATTTCCTTGCCACCCTGTGTTCGAGAATCAATTCATTGCGTGTGGTGTGTTTCTCTGCTACATCTTTGAAGCAAATGCACAAACCTGCATCTGGCACCAGTATACTCTGAATCAACTTAATTGTTGGGTATACAAGTACGAGCAATATTTTCCTGAAGAGTATTCTTCATTATGTTTATTCAATTGGTTTTTTAGTACCGGAAAGAATAAACGGAATCAAATTAATACTACCGACCTCAGGACATCCTCCTAGGGATCCACTCTAAAATCGATATTTTCTGTTGCATCACTTCCGTTCAACGCTAATGCTTAACGATAATTGAAAGAAATAACAGCTTTTGTTAAAGAATTTTCCAAATTCAAATATACAGGATGTGTGTAACAAATGTCAGTGGCATTTGAACTCTCGTTTATTATTCGGGGTATTTTCTGTTCTGCTTCAATCTTAGGTTCTAAGGAAGGTAAACGTCATGAAAAGCGCACGTAGGGATGGATGGATGATGGATGTGAAGAAGGCCGAGAACCTGACCTACGAGTGCAGGACAGTTCCTCAAGCACTCAGGCTATGTAACCCATTGTACTTAAGGCCTAGGAAAAGAAGAAGGGGTGACACTAAGTAAGGGGTTAGAGAAAAAGAGGGGAAAAAGTTGAAAAAGGGGTTATAGGGGGACTATGTTCTTTTCCGCAAATTTTCCGAATTCTCTCACAAATCTCAGAAGATCGCAGAAGGGGAAGGAGTGAACTTTGTCCATTCCTGTGACATCGAAACCCAAAATGCACCATCTCGTTCTGGCAAAGGCGGGACATGCGCAAAGGAAATGCTGTGCTCCAGACAAGATGTGCAGGTCGAGTCCTCGGTGATGGCCTCATGGATTATGCCCTTTGATGAGTCCCACCATCCGGCGAAGGTCATTCCTTCCTAATTTATGAAGGAATTCTGCTGCCTTCCTGTTTGGCAAATCACAAAGCACTAAGCCGTTTTACAGATGTTTAGACTGGACCAGCGTCTCTTATGTAAGGTGCATAGCACCTGCCAAACTGGTCCCGACTATTGGCTCTAGTCCCAAAGGCATGTTCCTTGATCCACAGTTGGCCAACTCGTCGGCTTTCTCATTCCCAGGAACTCCATAGTGCCCAGGAACCCAGATAAGATGGAGCTGATTCAGTCTTGCGACTGATCTAAGTTTCCTCTTACACTCTTGAACAATCTTTGAAGGGTTCTATTGTTCACAACCTCAAAAGATGGACGGTTTTTTCCATAATCCATAATTTGCCTGAAAGATGGAAAAATGTCATTGCTTCCGATGGACGCTACTTTGAATAATGTATTTATTTGATTATTATTAAAATACAGTACTTTCAAGAAGAAAGCAATCGGCTTTTTCGCATGAAATAATTTGAATATCAAGTAGGCCTTGCTTTTCAAAAAACTTGATTTCATTGTAAATATCGCAATGTAATTGTAGAAACAGCCCCATCCAAAAGGTCCCAAGATGTCCCACTTGAGTGCTTCGAAGTACTTAAAAAAGTCGAAGGCGTTTGTCCAGCATTGGAACCAAAACTTTTTGGTGGACAAAAATGTGGACGACTTGCCAAAGCGTGGCATTTGCAGAGCTACCTCGAAACAGGAGGACTTGGTTATAAAGAGGATTTTCGAAGCTAATCCAACCATATCCTTGAGAGCAGCTAAACAAAAATTGGCTCGAAAAGGCATAAATGTCTCTCTGAATACAATAAGAAACCGTTTGAGGGAGTTTCAGATCCAATTTCGAGCAACGACGGTAAAATCCTTACTTCGGCACAAAACTGTAGGCCTCTTCCATTCATGTACAAATACAAAGCGCACAGCATGAGTGGATGCGAAATGCTCGGCCTAGACTCTCCATCGGCTGTTGTGCCATTAAAAGAAGAAAAAAGATAAGTTTCTTCAGCAAAAATTTTCCCCTTTCAATATTTGACTATGGGTACGCTGTTGAACACAAAATGCTTTAATATATTGGACTGTGTAATAAGTAGTAACTAGGAAAATGAAAATTCATAAACATTATATGGACGATAAATAAAATCTGATGTAATCAATATAGGTATTAATAAATAATATATTAGAAAGCGCTTAAGTTAAATATTTCAAAGGTTCTGATTTAAATTTTGCTGCATTTGTTAACAGTTTAAAATATATTTGGAAGACAGTTTCCTTGTTGAATTGAGAAAATAAAGGATTGGCATTCAGACATGTGAGACTAATGCATGATTGGTATTCAATTTTGAAAACACTTCAATGTCAACCAATGTTAAACCGAACCATCCGCTATTTGAGTTAAGCCGCTTGTTTGTTTTTCCTGAACCTGTTTCGTTCGATACAAAGCAGTATTCCCATTATTACTGCAGCAAAAAATTTTTCTTTTATTTTTATTGAATACGTTTTGAAACCCTGCAAATTCAACTTCATTAATGCCCGAATTCACAGAGGCCATGAACCGCAGAATCGGTTCACATCCGTGCTATGTAGTATACGTGTTTTTTTTGGTTGGAGGTACCACACTTTCGTATCCAACGTCGTTTACAACTTATACAGTGAATAAAATTGTGGGCCTGCCTAACTACATAATTATACAAATGTTCATTAATCCTTTGGGGACGATGGGTAAATATACTTACTCACTTAGCTGGCACTACAACCGATGAGGATTCATTGGGGAATATTTTAACGTGGTGGGTTCCAAGCCCTAGAAGCCCATGGAGAAGCCCGCCGCAACCATTTGTTAGCTCACTGACGGTTGTCCGATCGCTATCCAGGGGACGCCACGAGGAGGCTGTGTGTTGACTTGAAACGTAGAAGCAGAAGGATCGAACATGGACGCACCTGCGACTGTCACGAACTTTACCTTGTGTCCTACGCCCCAGGCCCCCCAGGGTAAATATGCTTGTTATAAATTTGGAGGTATTTAGATATTGTAGATATATGTAATAGCATTTTTGTTCAATGTTAAATTATAGAGGAGAGTTTAGCCTACAAAAGTTTAGTGAGCATCATATTTGTACTTGGTTCCAGCTGGTCGCCAAGTGGGATGGAAGTTTGTGAGAAAATGTTTCTTACTTAGAGACGGGCAAGAAATGTTGTAGCTTATAATCCTTACCTTTCAAATCCAGATGAACTTTTAGCTCCAGTAAGTTCCACTTGACCGCACGAACTTGAATTCTGCTTGGCATATAAATTGCCAAACTAACATAGGAAAAATGGGCTTTGGTGAGACTTAAAATTTTGTAACCAAATCATCTTTATTTTGAAATCGGCTTATGCAGTACAAGACACAAAAGCGTTGACAACGTCTGCATGAACATGCTACCGATATTGGTGAGTTAATCGTTGGCTTTTTTCTAAGAATTATCTGTCTAAGAATTTTTTTCCTTTGCGTAAGTAATCTGTGTTAAAAGGGAGTTACTGCTGAAATCCTTTTATGTTGCCATACAGTTGACCCTGAGGAGGGTTCCTTTCCGTGATCACCGGTGATAAACTCGTCTCCAACGTGTTAAGTAGACCTAGGCTATTTAATTTAAATGTTAGCCCAACAAGATCAACCTTTGTGACTTCTAGCTGCAGGAAGAAAACTATGATTCTATTCAAACATTCTTGAGACCAAATGTAATTAATTTCCATGCTCAAACAACGTTAGAATGTCAAAGCAATTTGAACACTCTAGTATACCATACTCATACATGTCTCACATAATTTCCTTCTATGTATGGTATGTAGTATTTATAATGCTCCTCAGCCCATATCTCTGTGGCAGAATAATCAGTGTGATGGAGGAAGACAACCTTTGGAGCGAACTCTTATCACTTACAAAATTAAAGGAAACGGCGGCGACACAAAACTTATGCATAAGTACGGGATTTCTCCCCTACGAACGCAATCTTTAATGTTGTGTCTGCTTAATTATTGTGTCATTATCAGAAACACGTGGTGCAATTAGGAGTCACTGGTGACAAGAGAGAGAGAGACTATGAACAGAGGCATCCACAAATCAAAGTACATAACACAAATTATGAAAATGAAAATGAAAATTAGTTTTCCACGCTTCGGCGACAAACACAATTGAGCGCAGCTATAGCGCCAACAACATTCAACCAGAGCGATGCAACGATGCAATCAACAAAAATAAAAGTACGTCTCACTAGGAAGGATGCTTAGATTGCTGTGGTGATGCCCGCGCACCTACCCATGATAATTTAAAGCAGATTGTTGCCGGCATTCGTATTTTTGGCTGAATTAACACATACGAGGAGATGAAGAAGAAGAAGAAGAATCATACAGAGAGACAGATAGACAGACAGAGTCATACGACGAATGGTACGGCAAGCATTTGCATTCAATTAAGCATGGCAGCTGTGATGATTTATTTATATATCTTTATAAAATTGTCAGTGTTTCGCCGAGCTATTGTGGATAATACGAGTATCACTGCCGGCAAGTGTGGGGGAGCTGAGGTGCACTCAATCATAATTATGTGATTTGTTGGTAAAAAGCAATTGGAACTCTTTTTATTTCCGATGGTTTTTTCCAGCTATCGTTTTGAACTAATTAAATGACATACGCTGCGCTGCCGTCACTCCAAGGGAATACTCTGTCAAATTGACGAATTGTCAGTCGAGTCGTTTTTGGTGTGAGTTAAAATTATGACATTTTGATAGGATTTTTTTGCTTTGATTTTGTCAGCGTTTTTCGTGTAAAGTGATTTATGTACATATACTTATTTTCGAGTGGGTTGAATGATGCGCTGCCACTAAGGTGCTCGGCTTCCCCCTTTCACTCCCCACTTTAAACTAATTAATACATGTTTGTATGCAGAAGTTGAGGATTTCAACTTGGTTGAGTTTTTGTTGATGTTTATTACATTATTTGACATATCTATTAAATGTGAATGCGCTGGGCGTTTGCTCAACAGATGAACAGATGCGTGCCGTCAGTCGGCGGAAGGATTTGCTTTGTAGTTTGAAAGACATGAATTGGCTTTTAAGCGGTACACACTTAGATAGTGGCAGAGGAGAAGCGAGGTGAGCAGGGGAAGAAGAGGTGAATAAGTTTTGTTAAATGTTGTAAGTATGACAGCCAATTTGTTTTTTCAGGAAGGCTGTGTACGTAGCTGACAAATGGTTGACGTCAGTTGGCTTTCATTTTAAACGATTTGACGATAAAGGAGATGAACTACCTGGAATGGTAGTAGCCTTAGAAATAGGAAAATAAACTCATGTGGATTCGAAAGCTAAGGAAACAGATCTTTTGGGAAACTAGGAACGATTAGGAGCAAGTTTTCTTGAAAGGAGAACATCTGTATAAACAAGTTTTCCAAGTTGCAAAACCTAACTACTGTGGAAGCTGCAATATAAATAAAGAATAAATTGAGGTCATCTACCACCTACTTCGTGATGGTTTAAATCTTAAGATTCTGTGTGCCACTACTATATCTGAGCTTCCTAATCGAAAGACTTTTAGCCTAGGTTAGAGTGGCTGTCCTATAGCATGATACCATATGGTTGGACCTACAGTTTCACGCCGGTCCCGAACGGAAGGTGTTTCAATTTGTTGTCTCTTGGTGGCCTGCCAAGAGGTGTACTTGTACACTTTCTTATACTTTCACTTCGTGTCGGTAGGAATGTAAGAATGTTATGAAAGAGAATTGACCACCAGACTAAGACTGGAATCGAACCCCATACCTCACAGACAAGATTCTAGTGCGCTACCCACCAAACTATCGAGATTTTAGCCTAACTACGAATCACAATGTCGCAGCAATTATCAGATATTATGATCGGCACTGATTATAAGCTCTTTCTTCAACCTTCTATTTCTACACATCAATCAGAGATATTGAGTTGATAATTATTGGGATACATATTTTAAATTTTCCATTCAAACAGAGATCTACTTAAGTACTTATTAATTTATTTATTTGGAAATTGATACAATTATTAATGAATTCCCATCAAGTCCGTAAACCAAAGCGATCACATTAATACATGCAGCAACAGAAATAACATGAAAAAGGTTTTCAGTTTTCAATTCCAAGAAATTCTCAAAAACCTAAAATCTACAAGAATTTAGTAAGAGAAAAAAATTGTCAACATGATCATTAAATGCTGCTATGGTCTTCTCGCTGGTGTGGCTGCCGCGATGGAGCTACACATATTTATAGCCTTAAAGTATCGAGGCTCCGACACGCAGCATATGGGAATAAAATAGATAGATGGCAGGCAGTAGGCATCCAGACACCTGAGAAGATACTTTGGAATGCTGAAATAATAAAACAAAAAGCCAAATCAATACAGATAATATCAATTATGTAAAAGATACTTGAGGCAAGATAAGCAGTTAACAAAAAAAAAAAAAAAAAAAAAAAAAATAAAGAATGAAAATAGGATTCAAAATTAGTTTAAAATATAAACAGTTTTTTCCGCACAACTTTGGGTAAATGAAAAATTAACATTTTTCTTTGGTATAGATATGGGAGAGATTTTTGTTTTTTTTTGTGGAGACGATGAATAAATAAAATACACAAGTTGACAATATTCTCCGCTGTTCAAGCTGCTCCTGATGTAAACTGTGAGCGAACGATCGTAAATACTTACGGCCTTCTGCATATAAGATTTCGTTTGATTTTATTAAGCGATAAGAGCGAAAATTAACTTTAAAACGCATGTGGAACTCGAAGTTCAACGAAAACTTTCAACTTCAACATATGTTTGCGTGTCGTATGTATTCTGGTATTGGCAACGACTTGTTGGCTTCATGTTACCACCAACAATTTTTCCAAGCTGATAACTCACTTGAATTGTAGGTTGTTGTCATATGCTTTGCAGCACCAGCACCAGCACCAGCAGCAGCAGCAGCTGAGTTTTTGTTTTTATCTCAGCGCGTATATCTGTAACGTGAGGTATTTCATTTTATTTATTTCTTCGCTTTTGCATTCTTTTTCTTGTTGATTTGCATCGTAAATATCTTTTATTTTTCATCAATGTTTTTTCAACTTTTCTCATCTCAGCTCCGGTATCTTTTTTTATCTCCACAGCTTTTTTGTATTGCTTTATTTTTGTGTCTCCTTGGCAATTTTATTTATTTCTTCCTTCATTGTTATAAATTGTTCACTCGTTTCGCGTTTCGTTTCTCTTCGCTCAGCGCCGACGCAGAATTCTATCCCAATAACTTACATTTCGTCTCCTCTGTGTCTCTCTCTCACTTACTCGCTCACTGACTCTGACTTAGTTACTCACTCTTTCTGGCAGATGCGAAGGATCTCTTTTTTTGTATACAAGAATTATTTTTATTACTGTTATTTATTATTATTGTTGTTGTTTTTGTTGTTAATGTTAATGTTTGTTTGCAGTTTATTTTCTCATTTTATGTACGAGCTACACTATACATACCATACGTACAAAGAGTTGACCAGATTTGGCAAATATAATACAGCTGCGAAGAAAATAATAGCACAGCCATAAGGAAAAGTTTCATGTCATGCTAATATCTTTTTAATTACATATGTAAATATTAATTCACACTTTAAAGACTTAAGAAAATAGATGATGCAACGAGTGATATAAACTCCACCAGGATACTTGTATATCATCCTAAATCGTGAAAGTAGAAATTAATCGGCAAAAACTTATTTTATCGTAAATGGTAATCTTCTCGATCCATGGACCTGGGACTTTATTGGCAACATATAGAATGATATTGAAAAAGCAGTTTTTTGAAAGAAAAAAACATTTGCAGTTCTAAATTAGATTTGCAAATGAGTATGTATTAATTCTGTTTTTTGCCGTTTCTGCGGGAAACTTAATCTTTCTTTCTAATTTGAAGTTAAAAAATTTCTTGTCATATTGTAATAAAGCTCATGAAAACTTCAATTTCTGTTTCTTGCAATCTAAATCATGTTCTTTACACATTGTTGTTAAGTATTGTCTATATGGTCTCTATGGCAAACCTAACGTTCATTAAGCCTGTTTAATACACTAGTTGGTTTTTGCAAGAAAGGCGGGGTAGATCGGGGTATGGGATTCCATTGAAAGTAATCAATATGTGAGTTACGTCAAAAAAAATTACTTTACCATGAGTTTGTAAAAAATGAAATATTAAATTCCCTTGGAAAGGATGCCTCATGAAGGCTGAAATACACAAAACAGAAAAACTAAATGATGAGAATAACGAAAATCCATTATGTTCATAAAAATGATAATAAACAAAAGGATAATGCAGCATGCAACACTCGACAGCTAAACAAAGAAAGAGAACGAGAAACGGAGGCAAAATAACAAATTATACCCAAGCACGGAAACACAAAGATGATGAAGAAAAAGTAACCAGCTTGGAACGTATCACATTACACGCTCCAGCAAGCAACTACACAACGAAACTACACATTCTGCTGATTAAGAAAAAACGTTGGCAGAGACTGTTGTTGCTGTTAAGTGGGGGCAGGCTGCTTCCGCCAGCAAGTGCGTCAATTCACAGCAGCAACAGGAACTACCAAACAAGACTCAGTTTCAATGCAGCTCATTTTGATTTCGATTCGATGTGAAACATCAGGTGAAGTTGATGATGGCGAGTAGTTCAGGAGGGTTGAGGGTTGACTGGTCTCGTAATGGCAATGGTAACATCAATGCTGCACGTGACCAAATGCAATGAGTGAATGTGTGCGAAGGTATGGCATTTTTTGTGACATGATATGGCACGTTTTCACAGTAAAGGAGAAGCGTTTGACAAATTATGTTAGAAATCTAGGCGTAAACAATCTCTCTCTCTCTCTCTCTCTCTCACCACTCTTTAAGTGCGCTTTTTTTCAAAACGTTGGGTTTGAGTTAAATTGTTGTTTTTTCAATTATGCCAGATGCTGCAGGCATATTTCATAATAATCGAGAGTGCGGATTCTGAACCGCAAACCGCAAAAGTACTACATACTTATTCAATGATGGGAGTTACTTTGCTGCCGGATGCCTTTTAATCACGTGTCTGTTTTCGTATGCATATTTAGCATATATTTTTAATCTTCTGTATTCGAAACTTTGCGCATTCTGTTGACATTTGTTGTGTTTGTTTATGTCAAAAGATTTTGTGCCTCCTCCGCAATGTTACATACTCGGTTTTTTTTTTGTTTTCACCGTTCCTTTGTGACATTTATGCGCATTGTCGTTGTTTTTATCGTCGTCGTTGACAATGAATAGGTTTGCTGGTATAAATACATAGCTGCCAATGTCCTTTTCACTCTTTTATGTAGTTCCTGTAGCTTACTTTTGTTTTAATTGTTTTCTAATGACATTTAAATTAGGCGTATGCATACGCAACTCGTTGCCTTGTGGCGATTATTTTATGTCGTTGACAATAGTTTATTTTGATCCTTTGTTTTGGCGGGGATTAATTTCAAAGCCAGATCGTGTCGCAATTGAGAGCGTTACACTCTTATGCATTATACTACTGTTGTTGTGGCACAACAATCCGTTCGGAGCTAAGCTTTTTGCATCCATTCATTTTGTAAGCAAATGGATTTGCCATTGGCAGCGAAGAAGTGATTCTGAGTGGATACATATTAATTATTTTTTTTTTTTCGATTGTGTCGGGCATCGAACTCTGGCGCAGGATGAGGGCGCCCCGATAGCTGATGAAATTTCTATACAAAGAAGTAGGAGATTCATTGCAGCCGATCCAAATATGCGCTAACTGCAGAGATGGGCAGAAAATCGTTAATCCTTTACAACATTGTAAAGGTCTGTAAGGCAAAGAAAATTGTGGTGCGTACGTTCAGGAAGCCATGTTCTTGATGAGCAACGATACCGATATTTCGATTAGCACAAGCAGCAATAACGAGTGAGGGTGCTGATAATTTGTTTAGAGCTCTCAACCAGTAAAACATAAAATCAAGATGTTGTACTTCTTACACGATTTAGTTGCTGACTGGCTGAAGATAAACTTCACAGATTTGATGACAGATGCTGCCTTTTCGAACGAGAAAGTGTTGTTGATCTTGTTTATCAAATATAACATAACCATGCCCTACAATGCTGCAATGTAACAATTTTATTTAAGTGTTTTTAGAGAAAAATAACTAACGTTGACAAAATAACTAATTTAGGTTCCTGTATCAACTCGAGTCTGTCCTAATTCGACCATGTCAATAATGTTTTAAGTAAAGTGTTTTTTACCACTCCGTGGTTGCTGTGGTGTAGTGGTAGTGCGTTGGACTGCTACGAAGAGTGTCCGGGGTTCGAATCTCGGCACAGGCAAAATCAAAAAAAAAGTAGAAAAAATAATTTTTCTACACGGCACCACGTCTTGGCAGGCAATGGCAAACCTACAAGAGTAAAAATTGCCTATGAAAAGCTTTTCACTTCGCCGTTCGGATTCGGCTTTAAACTGTAGGTCCCTTCCATTCATGTACAAATATATCACTCACAACATGAGTGGCCTAGGCCCTCCATGGGCTGTTGTGCCATTAAAAGTAAGTAAGTACTATTAATTTTTATTGTAAGTATTTTTCTTGATCTATTATTTATTTTCAAGTACTGATAAAATGTTATATCTTAGTGACCTCCTATTTTGGTTGAATAAATTGAAATTGAAAACATATTTCCCGTTAATGTTTTTACTGAATTGACGTTATCAACTATGAATTTCAGGTTAACGCTTTTCGAATTTATTTCTTGACTAACTATGTCCAGCTGTGACCAAATGCTATCCATGGAAATTCGAATTAAATTGTAGGAAAATAATAAACGAAAAAGACGAACTGCTCAGAACAAACTATTTGACCTATAGACTCGAGGTCGGTGTTCCACTCAATCCAATCCATACAGAAATCTTCATTTGCCAAGGAATTTAGTTGATTTCTTTTTGTGACGTCACAAGGTAAACCAATTTCACAATAATGCAGTAGCGTTTAATAATATCCTGTTCAGTTTTAAATATTTTACTACTCCATAAAGGTAGGCATAAATGTACATACACCTACATACATAAATATAGTACATACATATTCATTGTATTTAGTTAGTTATTTATTTGGATTTGGATTATTCTTAGATCATATAAAGGTGGTTTACAATAATAATTCGTATAACAAACAACTTATTTCAACACATTCATGCATATTTTTATGTATATGGAAAGTATTGTAAATAGCTTAACTTAAACATTTTAGAAATGCATTTACCATAAATGAAACTAAATATTTGTAATGAACAAAGTTCAAAAATTACAATATGCACCAAATGGGAAAATTCTAATTTCATATATAAATAAAACATATTAATCAATTAAGAGCCAGAGACAGTGAGAGTTTTCATCACTTGCCGTATACTCGTACGCAATATTAATAAATGGGTATAGTTAATTTTAAGGACCTTTTTTTTGCAATTTGCACATTATTTTGTTGTGTGTGGAACTGAACAATTGAAAAATGAAAATTTCACACTTCATTGCCGCACAAATGGCGCACCTTTTCCCCATAACTTCTCATTGCTTTTCTTTTTGTTCGGGGCTGGTGTGCCTTTCAGTTGAGTAGTATTAAAGATAACATTGCAATATTGCAAGGATAATCCTCGCATGATTACGAATGCATGAGAGTCATGTGAGCCGAGCTGAAATGTGCCTTATCTTTAATCTTTGTATTTGAATATACATATAAGTACATAATTGTGTATGTGTAAGTGTGTCTGTGTGTGTAGGTGAGTGTTTATATAAATACTCGTATGCCCAACTCGCAAATGACGACAATATTACATAAGTACTAAATAAATAAAGTAGTTTTTGTTATCTTTATCTTTGGGTCTCGTACTTTTTTACCAGTTCGCTCAGCGGCAGCATGTCGCACGCAGCATACTCACTAGCAACTAGTCATCGGCGTTTTAGGAGCTCACTCTGCATCTATGTATCAATGCATTCCCATCTCATCACACGGCACCTCGAGATATCTACACTTCACTTACATACGATCGCCTTGCCATTTTCCGTTTTTACAATTTCTCAAATGCATTCGCATTTGTGAGCATTTCGCGCGTCAAACGCCAAACTTGCTTTGCCGCCTGCTCCAGTGAACTTGGTGATTTTCCCTTGAACATATCGAGCGACGGCAGAAAATAATGTGGACAGCGGCGATATTGCAAACATGAGATTAATTGCAAGAAGATACCATTAATGCGATCGGCAATGCATCCCTCGTCCCATTCAAAGTCGCGCGGATGTTTCTCGCATTCATAGAGCAGCAGATTCTTCAGATGATAGGCGGTGATCGGATTGCCAGGCAGATCGAGGTGACGATCGCGTAATGTCTTTAAAATACTTAAGCAGCGGCGACGGCAGCCACCTACAGGAAGGAGAGCAGGAAGAAGGATAGAGGCGGTAGCAGTTGATGTAAAAGTGAGAAAATTAAGCAGTTACCTGAATCGAAATGCAAACTAACTACGAGTACGTTTGCTGAGGTTGGCTACTGTCTAAGAAACTCACCTTGCAAGAGACGATTTTCCGCTTCGAAGAAGCTCAGAACCCATGCATCTCCCTCCATGCTGGCGGCATTGTTATTCTTATTCTGCATAATGATGCTCTCCTTCGATAGCAAATCGAATCCTTCTGTCTTCACTTCGGCCACAATGTTTGGATGTGGCCATGGTATATGCGGTAGCGGCCAGTGTGCGGCCGAACGTGGCCATATGCCGGAACACTTGAACGCCGGCGTAATTTGCACAACGAAACGTTCGCGTATGCGCAACTTCACTTCAGTTGTGTCGCCGATCATTTTCACCACATCCCGATAGATGCTTTTGTCGCATGCTTGCGCCACAAGCGTTTGAAAACGTGCACGTATCTTCCGTGATGACAGATACCCCGATGCTGTAATGAACTCCACCCAGAGGGACATGGAACGTTTGCGTCCATCGCTGAGTTTGAGTACTGCGCAGCCTGGCAGGGTGCCATCATCGACAAAGTTGAAAACGCCCATTTGATTGAGATACAAGACAATTTCATATTCGTTAGGTGATATCACTTCGACACCTTCAAATCTATGTAAACAAAAGGGAGGCAGTGTGAAGAATTAAATTAATAAGTACTTCGTAATTGCATAGACTTTCATTGTTGTCGCTCGAACCAATTTCTCATCCTGCGATGTTAGAATTTTGGAAAAGCCAAATTTGCGGATAATTTTGATTTAAGAAGAAGTTAAGTTACTAAAAATGCCGTTTAAATTAAAACAAAGAGAAGAAGCTGTTAAAGTTAAAGAGAAGAGAATAAGAAAACCACAGCACCAATTAGTACGTAATTCAAGTAGCCTCCTGTTAATGTCCCATTTGACGAACAAACTGCTGTTCTTTTACATGCTACAGACTGAGAGACAGACAGACTAACTGACAGATAGACGAGTGGACGTCATTGTTTTGCTTCAGAGGACGGAGCACTACTCGTGTTTGCCACTTGAATTGTTGCTGATCTTGTTGTAACCACACTTAATCGTAGTATTTGAACGTTTTCCTTTTCCTTAGCCCAAAGTGTTAATATTCATTTAGAGCACTGCACGTACCAACTCAAGTTTCCACACACACGAATGTACAAATATTGATTTACATCATCATGTTGTTGTCAGCATCTTCAGCTTTGCCAAGTCATCATCCGTAGTTCATGTGGTTCTTCGTTCATCGATTGTTGGTAACGCCTTCAGGCACAATTTCAACAATATTTTGTTTGCTTGTTTGCTTTTTTGCCTATTTGCTGCCTGTTTACGGTAGCTAATCTTCCATTGATTTCTTCATCTTCATATGGCATTTACAAGACCAGAACATAATAATTTCTGTAATTTCCCACGAACACTTATTGAATTTGCTAATTTGGTTAATTGGTTTTTATTGTTTTTGTTTGTTCTTGTTATGTTCTTGTTGCGGACACAGTTCCACATGGAATGCTTAAAGAACTTGCTATAATTTATTATGTAGGCTGACGTGGTCAGCGTCAATGACAAAATTGTTATATTGCAAATGCAAATCCTGCGTGAATGAAATCTGTGGTATAATTTTTCCTCATGGAAGTTAGAAATTCCATTGTGCTACACGAACAATGTACAGAAGTTCTGATCTATGCTATCTAACACTTCTTTTCAACTTCCATAATTTTTATAAATAAATAAAATACTTGAGTGAATGTATTTGAATTTTAATAAATAAAGAGAAATAGTAAACACCGGCACTTGGCGAACCATAGCAAACCTCAAAGAGTAAAAATTGGCTAAGTAAAGCTTTCACTTCGCCGTTCAAAAAACTCCATTCACGTACAAAAACATATAACGCATATAACGCACACAATATTAATAGATGCGAAAAACTCTCCCTCCCTCGACCCTCCACGGCCAGTTGTACCATTAAAGAAAAAGAAGAAGTCTCATGTTCTGATTTGCCGAAAATTTTATAATATTTCTACTTAAATAAATAATTTACGATCGAATAATCATCGACCCGAACTTTCTTACTTCTTTATCGATTTCCATAATTTAAAAATAAATTCCACACAAATGTTTTTAAGAAATCAACTCCGGCACGCTAAGTTTGAATCGCGTAAAGTTCGAAAAATGCAATAGTTGCGTTCTAGTGGACCTAGCAAAAGAGTCAAAGTGATGCTCAGAACACCTTTGCATTAAATTCTTTCCATTT
Organism: Palloptera scutellata; assembly: GCA_958295655.1. Lineage (NCBI taxonomy): Eukaryota > Metazoa > Arthropoda > Insecta > Diptera > Pallopteridae > Palloptera > Palloptera scutellata. Next base: position 153,674,949 of record OY282449.1, on the reverse strand, counting down.
ATAGCATCGTGTTACTGAAGTTTACTTCTTTAGAACTGGTTTTGTATTTACGAGGGGGTAAGAGATGATCGTCGCAGCGAAAATTGTCACGGAAGTGATGGGCAGCGCCCTCTATCATATATAGTATATCTAGTATGCAAAAAATTGCGATACATATTTAGTATTTATTTTTATTTTTTTTATTGATACATTTAATAAACTGGGTGTACCCCTATGAATGCAGAGCATTGTTTTAATAGGAAGTAAGATTGATATGTGGGAGGAAGAAGGAGGGAGAATGAGAGAGGGAATGCAATTACAGGACACCGATAAAGAGATAGATAGCATCCACATAAATGATGGACCTTACATATGCATCCACACGTATCCACGAGTATGAATCAGAATTAATTGATAGAAGGCGCTGATTCGCGTATGCTTCAAACTTGATTGATAGAGGGCGCTGAGTAGCAATCTAACTCGATTGATAGTGGGGTCCCATTAGTTTCTGCTAAATTTGACATATCAAACTAAATTCTTACATTTCAAATAAAAGTCGTTACATTTCAATGTTACATTTCAAAAAAGAGCTGAAAGAATGACTGACGCGGAAAATGGAGGCCCAACAAAATTCAGATTCTGCTATCTTAAAAAAAAACCCCCCAAAGAACAGCACAATAGATCGTGGATCGTGAGAGTGTAGACTTCGCCAGCAACTTTAGGCTAAACATAATTCGAATTTCATTGAAAAACAACTTGAAGGACAGCATGGATGTCAAATGAAGTCATTAGAGCCAATAATTGCATCAACACTCATCTCATTCTGTCCTGACGAAGGTCCTCAGATTATACAGCACCAGGCAGTTATTGAGGTGGCCAAATTCCCAGCTTCTCAACGAAAGAAAAAGGCAGAATATTTACTTGAAAATTTGCCTGAAAATCTTTCCTCCTTGGAAAGAAATCAACTTGCATCAGCGCAACATAACAGACAAGATTTGCTAAGTTTCTAGTCAACCTCATAACATTCGTGAGTTCACAGACCGGCAAGTGGCAAATTTTCCACCTGTTGAGATCAAAAAACCTGAATATTTTCATTATGATTATGATTTTGCAGAGGGCGTTGCATGCATTAGAAACGCAAGCGATCAAAATGATGTTAATCCAGATGTAGCACACCTATGATCAGTGAATTATCAAACTGAACTATACAAGGTTTATCGTTTGTATCAATCAGCACATCGTTAAAATTCCTGAAGTTGTCTCCAAAACAAATATCTTTTATTTTTCAATGTTTTCGTAACAGCATTTTGTCTTAATGTGTTTAATTCGAAATACAAGAAACAGAATTCTGTTATGAGCCCACAGCCTGCACCAAGGGCCTGCACCGAGCTATTCACATCCAATCATGTTGTGAACGTAATAGTGTTCAAAAAGAATGAAAATAAACAACTTGGGTAAGAATTTACCATACTCGTAGCCGCCACTTCTCAAGCCTCCACCAATGTAAGCTGATAATTGTTTTTGAATATAAAACCCAAAACACAAAGATTACAAAACATTTCCAATTTTCTTTCGAGTTTCTTGCGTCGCTTGAGTAATACACTCAGAGGAAATTGGTTATCATACTTCTTCCCTTATACTTAGTTTAGAAATGATCTTATTTAAATTAATTGAATTACCTGCCATTGCACTCCACCAAACTGGAGATGAAGCGCGGTTCCTGTAGCTCCACTTCCTTGAGGATGTCCTGAACAATTTTGCAAATTTCACGGATAGCAGTGGCTGTTTTGAACATACGCGCCTGGACGCGTTCCGCACAAAAGCGATTCATTTGATAAATCATACGAGTCTGAGCGGCCATCATATCCGGTGGCACTAGCATGGTGTATGGCGACGGATAGTCTACAGTGGCGTCGGATGGTTAAAAGAAAAAGGAAAAGAGGAGGGGAAAGCGGAAGATAATAGATGCAAAGTATGGAATGATTATTTTGCAAGTGAGTCTTAGTTTTTACTATTGTTCGATTGGATTTAACGCGGAGGCAAACAAACAACCGAAAAAAGAACAGTTCAAGTGCAATGCAAACGTTTCTTCTTTATGAGCGGATGTGCCTGCGTCGCTGTTTGTTTGTGTAACAATAACAATAATTCTTTTGATTTTGCTTTCTGCTTTTTTGCACCGTTTTAAAACAATGAGAATACACGAAATGGAAAATTCAATTGAATGCCCGAAAAAAATGTTTTTGAATTGTGCCGCACCACAGCAAGCAATTTGGGAATATGAGTCTACAATATTCAGCGCAGCGATGCAATATCTTACAGATGCAGATACTTTAGTACAATTGGTTACGGCTATATACAATATACAGAGTGTAGAAGCGCAGATACACGACGATACGGCGACGACGGTTGAAGCTTGAAGCGACGATGCAACAACGAATTCGCTAAGCGAAAATTGCAATTGAAATTGCAGCAGCAGCAGCAACAGCAGCAATTCGTTGAACGCGGTACACGAGCTTGCTGCAGTAAATCTCGCGGATATTTACAGCTTCGAACAGAGATAACATTAAATATCTTAGCTGCATTTATGGACGAGTATACATGCATGCCAGCATGCCATGTTTGTATTTGTGGGGTGTTAGTCGTCGCCGTGGCCACATGAATTTTTATCTAACACATGTATCTGTAACACACGGTGGCTGCAATTTACAAGCAACAACAACAAAATCATGAATGATACAAACTTTGCTCCCACTCACGCGTTTCGCTTCGTCTCGTGCCGGCGACGCTGACGCTAACGGAATTCCGACGGTTTCGCTCCTCAGCAACGACAACAAATCCCGAGTGTGTTTCACGCAAAAAGAAGAAAATTTCACATAATCCATTCGATCGATTTTGCAAGATACTTTATGTATCTGTGAAGCACATTCTGCAAAAACCAAATTCGCTTAGTATTCAAGTTCCGGTGAGTGAGAAATTTCTGCTTTTATTAAAGATTTTTATCTTTGTGTGCTGGTATGCGTGCATTCAGATACTTTTGTATCTTTGTGTGCATGTATGAATCTCTTTAGCATGTATTCGTGTATCGCACTCTCTCTCATTCTCATTCTCACTCTCTCTCTCTCTCTCTCTCTCTCACATTCTCTCTCTCTGCGTGCGAGTGAGTATGTGTGTGTGTTTCAGGCGTTTTATTATGTTTTACTGTTCTCTGACACTTTATTGCTATTGTTGTAGAATGTAATTTTAACTCCGCCTCTATTCATTGAACAACAACAACAACAGCTGCTGAGTAGTAGCTAGCAACAGCAGCAGCCATCGCTGCTTTATGCTGCTTCCTGAAACTCATAGATGCTCCTGCTTCATTCTACAGTTAAATGTTCTTTTTGTCTGGAGTTTTGAATAAATTTAATTTCGAAATAAATAAATAGATTTTCCCTGTGTGACTTGCTTTTTGCTTTCGGTGTCCAATAATTTATATAAGTACATACATACGTATATATGTATGTATGCATGTGTATTGTGTGCACACTCTCATTTATTGTATTTGAAAGCAACCCTCTATGGCGGCAATCCTACATATCTCGAGTTTTATATTTCACCTTACATAAATATGTCGTGTGGATTAATGTGTCACTTGGTAATTTTTGACAACTTTCATAGTTGCCAGCAACTGAAAATGATATTTTCAAAGAGGTTTATGATGCTTTGTTTCTTTATAAGAGTCATAATAAAAGTATACATTTTTATTAAATGAAATTTGATAGATTTTATCTATATTCGTTATGGTTAACTGATGATTTTGAAAGGGACCTGGGCTCTGCCCAGGTCCCTAAAGAAGCATAGTATTTGCCCTATAACCGATTTCTGGGGTTAACTGGGCTTGATTACTTATTTACTGAGAGAATTTTAGAAGATTTAGACTTTATCGATATTTAATCTGTTAGGAGTGAATGACTTGGAATGATTTAACCAACAAAGAAATTTAGAGGAAACTTTCCCTTGAGGTTTCCTGACACCATACTTTAATTAAATATAGGCTCTGCAATTGCCATATCAGAGTCGAGCAGAGACACTTTTCGGAACACATGAGGACCAAGTTTCTTCCCATTTGTTTCCCAATGCATGAAATAAAACTGAATTTGGTTTTTTTTTTTTATCAAAGTCAAGAAAAATTGCAATTTTCGGAAAATAACGTAACTCGAGGAAAGGGTGAACTTCAATGCACATTTTTGCCAAATCTGATCAAGGTTTATTAAAGAGGATGTCGAGCATCTCGCACCATTTAAAAACTCCTAAACCCGGGAACTCAATTAGTTTAGTACTACTGGTAACTTAAGCACCAGGTACAAGTATAAAATGACATCTCTGTGTCGCTAGGTACAACTATACGCTCTGTCAAACCAAATCATTGGCGCCATTTCTTCGCTTTTAGTTCTGTCAACAATATTCAGTTCATAAACACTCAAGTTTCAACAACAACATATTTTTTTCGCTCGTAAAATGTCCAATTTTGTTCCTACAAACTACGATATGCTGAAATCATTGATTTTCTGTTTCCAATTGAAGAAATCTGCTTTGGAATATCATCGAATGCTTGTGGAAGCCTACGGCCAGCACGCACTAGGCAAAACATAGTGCAACGATTGGTTCAATCAGTTTAAAAGTGGTGATTTTGATGTGAGAAACGAAGAACGTGGAGAAACGCAAGAGCAACTTGCAGAACAATTAAACCCAACAATGCATTTTTCAACGTTTAAAACCAATGATTTTGAAGGTGGGAAGATGGGTGCCGCATGAATTGACTGAAAGATAGCAAGAAAATCGAAAAACCACCTGTGAAATGTTGCTCGCCAGGTAAAAAAGAAAGTCATATCTTCATCGAATTTTTACTAGCGATGAAAAATAAATCTATTTTGAGAATCCCAAACGTAAACGATCATATGTTAAGCCCAGTACACCGGCCAAATCGACAGCAAAGCCAAATCGCTTCGGAAAGAAAACAATGCTCTGTGTTTTCTGGGATCAGAGACCTTCTGAAACCAGGTGAAAAGTTACTGGCCAACAACAATTGACCGATTTGAACAGTGCTTTGCGCCAACAACGTCTAGGCAACACAAAGTGATTTTTCTTGATAACAATGCACCATCACATCGAACAAAACAGACTCGGGAATTGGTAGATTCGTACAGTTGGGAAGCCATCCCCCATGCGGCTTATTCACCAAACTTGGCTCCATCTTACTACCACTTATTTTCACCAATGGGGCACGCACTTGCTGAGCAGCACTTCGATCCGTACGAAAATGTGAAAAAATGGATCGATGACTCAAAAAACGAACAGTTTTTTTTGGCGAAGCATTCACAAATTGCCAGAGAGATGCGAAAAATGTGTAGTTAGCAATGGCCATTACTCTAAAGATTAAATGAATAACCATTTTTCGTAAATAAACGTGTATTTTCTTTAAAAAATTTGCGATTTTATACTTGTACACCTGTTATATGTTTTGCTCGGTAAAATCGGGCAAACTGTCCATGATTTCCGATTATTCGTTGACACTAGGTAGCTCCCTCAGAAAGTTGATACTTCATTGCCTCTTTTTGTATTTTTCATTTCATATAAATGTTCGTAATTTAAACTAGTGGAAGAAATTTTTTTCGTCTCGATGATTATATTTATTAAAAATATACGAATTCAGTTCAGTTTTTCTATCTTAAGTTTTAGCAGTCACATCTATGTTTAAAGTTTAGTTTTCAAAACCGTCGTAATCACAGAATACTTTCCAATGATATTCTATTTTTATATATGTTTTATTTTTAATCAAATGACTTACTTTGATTGCCTCGAATAATAAGAACTTTTGCAGAAAAGAATTTTTTATTATAATTGTCTCCCCAAAAATATTAATTTTATAAGTATTTCGTAAAAGTTATCTACACACATAGAATGGTATTGTATTAAGATCTATTGTACATCCCTCTTCTTGTCTAGTCTAATCTATCTAGAGTGCCTTATCCATTCCTGTCTCTCCCTCAAGAATTTCAGTTTACAACTCCTCGATCCATCGATTGTAAATCACTATCTACCTATACTGTGCACTTTGTACTTACCCAGTTATTTCATTCTTTTGTGGGTCAGTGCTCCACTATACTCAAAAATATGTGCTAATGATTCATTCCTCTTCCTCGTTGCGGAACCAACTACATATTACATATTGAGTTTAGAGATATTCTCTAACATACTGGAGCCATTTTAGTTAAGACCAATACAGAATACATACATATATCCACTTATTATAGTTACTTAAAATAGCTTTAGAAATCCTCAGTCCCAGAAAGTTGATGAACCTTATTGATGTCTCAGAACTTCCCTGTTTACGCTGTCTCCCAATCCACAAAAATGTTTAGGCTCCATGAATGAGGTCGCTTCCATCTTTGTTGCTAGCTAGTCTGCTTGTTCGTTCCCAGGGATATAACATAGAGTGATTTTATTCTCCTTGTCCAGTTGATTGAGCTTGCTGAAACAATCTTACACTATGTAGTTTTAGAGGTGATCTCAAAAGAACATAGAGCTCGAATAGCTGTTTGGCTATCCGCCATGATAGCAATATCTCGTCTTTTGTATTTCCTCTCTAAATTAAATTGCACACATATACTTATGTATATGTATATTGATTGCATGAATTTTAACTTGAAAAATGTTAGAACATTTCTCCTTAGGCTCACAGTGTTTAGTTCTAGGCTCAAATACTCCCAGTTGTATCCTCGGTTCTTGACCCATCTTTCGTGCGTTCTTTGAATATGTAGTTTTATTCTAAACCCTCCCATTCATTCTTACTACAATATTAACTCTTGCAACAAAGTGGTACTCAAAGTTTTATAGTTTATTCATTCCAAAATATGTCTTTTTCAAATTTTTGAAATTTTTTTTTCAAAAATTTGAAGCTCTCAGAAAATCATTAAATTCTTGCCCAAGAAGTGTTCCATTAGGTTAATAAAATTTTTGCAGCAATTGGGGCCGTATGTCAGTAATAACGCGCCAAATACTCTCTTCCAAGGCGTCAATCGTCTCGGGCGTAGGCAAGCGACTTCACATAACCCCACAAAAAATAGTCCAGCGGTGTTAAATCGCACGATCTTGGAGGCCACGCCACAGACTCACGACGCGAGATAACGCGCTCACCAAAAGTTTAATTGATTGTTTCGTTGGCTTTATGGCTGTATAGCATGTAGTGCCGTCTTGTTGGAACCACAGGTCGTCCACATCAACATCCTCCAAGTCAGGCACGAAAAAGTCATTAATCATGGCTCTATAGCGTTCCCCATTGATTGTTACATTATGACCGGCTTCATCTTTGAAGAAATATGGACCAATGATTCCCTCTGCCCATAGAGCACACTAAACAGTGACTTTTTGAGGATGTAACGGCGTTTCAACAACGGCTTGTGTGTGTGGACTATGATCACTCCAAATGCGACAATTTTGCTTATTATCGTACCCATTCAACCAAAAGTGAGCTTCATCGCTGAACAAAATTTTCTTGTGAAAATCGCGCAAACCGAATCATTATTTTGGTAATAAATTTGCACGATTTAGAAACGTTGTTCAGGAGTAAGTCTATTCATTATGAAATGGCAAACGAAACTGAGCATAAATCAAGTGACAGCTGTCAAAAAGACCAACTCCGAAAAAAGTATTGCCAGATTGAAAACCACACTTCAATAAAAAACACCCTTTACTTTCATACATTGTTTTTTATAATATTAGACATTTTTAGTACAACTTACTAACAATAAAAATATTCCGTTATTTACGGTAAAATATGTTTGTAAAAATGTTAGTTAACACTTTCGGCTAAAAGCTTATACTTTTTGGTCAGTGTCTGTGCAAAACTCATCAAAATGGTGAGATTTAATAAGTACAAGTTTTTAAGTGAGTGTTCAAAATGTCTTTTGAAAAGCGTGATATAAATAACACCAAATTGCCGACGAAACGCTAAGTTATCGAATATTTGCCTTTTTTAAAATGTAACGGTATTTCAAGTATCCCAAAGTATGATCACGAAGTATCAGATATCGATCGCAACTTGAAAGTGTCAGATACATGCATCATTACAATCTTATTCCCAAGCACTGGATAGGACTGATACTTCTGATCGATTCGGATCATTACTTGCGACAACATTGATAAAAGATTTGCGTCTCTCAATCATACTTGAACTTTGTACATACAGAACATAAATGCACTGAATAAAAAACAGTGATAACAGTTAATTGCTGTTGATGAGAAAATGTGTTGTTTGATTCAACAGTTTTTTCTTTTGCGTTGACAATTTTCATAACATTACTTCTGTTGATATGAACTGTTGAATATTTACATACTTAGTTGTATTTTAAAAAATATAATAATTTCTTTAAATTTCTTGCAAAAAAGAAAAACAAAAATTTCGAAATTTTATTTGTTTTTGGTTGAGCAGGGATTGGATTAGAAATTGGTTTTTCAATTTTTGAGAGACCACTATGCCGGAATGCAGCGGATTGAATAATGTACAAAGTGATTTACGAGCAGCAATACATTTTATGGATAAATATTTTATCGCTGTATTCCATTTATTATTAGCTGCGCAATTAGTTTATGAATTCTATTACAAAATCGTCCTCGAAATAGACCTAAAGTTATATTGTGCTATAATGAAGTTCATTTGCCGAGTTTGACAGTTAATTTCATTAAAATAGATTGTTCCATTGTTCTAACAGTATTCACTTTCGGTTGGAATTAACAGCAAAATCTGTTGGTTTGATATACTTTCCGTTTGAAATAATAACTTTTTTTCTCTAAGTGTGACTTATGTATGTTCTATATATAAATGATATAATACATAATATATAATATAATAATAGTTTGTCCAGTATTAATGATCGAAAATCATATTTTTGCCGGACGCACGACTGGTGTAACTACACTCAATTTATTGTGGATGAAAAATACTCCAATCGACTCGCACTTCTCCTATCTAGGCTACCACCATCGAAGAAGAAATATGTGGAACGACCAAAATTGTCGCGATGTTACTGAAGCAAAATCGCAGTTTGTAGAGCTACCCTGCAGTCAGTTGTAACGCGAGCTCCTAAGCAACGATACAAAGAGTTTAGGAGGGAGGAGGAGCCACGTCTCTTCAGGCGCAAGAAAAAAGATGCAGAAAGATGCGAGTTCAATGATATCGAAATATTACGGGACAGGAACGAGGTCCGAAAACTCTTTGAAAGAATAAGACGCCTGATAAATGGTTTGAAAACCGGGGCCTCTTCCTGCAAGGATGAAGAGGGAGCACTTTTCGCGGCTGCTTAATGGCGATGACGGCAATGATCCCGCCACAGCGGAATCTACTCCGGAAATCCCAATCATTGACGTCGTTGAAGTACCGCCGCCCGACTATGAGGAGGTCTTAACAGCCATCGCTCGGCTGATAAACAATAAGTCTGCAGGTGCAGATGGCCTACCTGCTGAGTTGTTTAAGACCGGAGGCGAAGAGCTGCAAAAACGCATGCATTAGCTTCTATGCAGAATATGGTCGGAAGAAAGCATGCCAAGTGATTGGAACCTCAGCGTACTCTGCCCAATCCATAAGAAAGGTGATTCCACGATCTGCGCCAACTACCGTGGGATAAGCTTTCTTAATATCACATATAGGGTTCAATCGAGCGTACAGTACGAAAGACTGAAGCCCATCATCAACAAACTGATTGGAGCTTATCAGAGTGGCTTCAGGCCTGGTAAATCTACAATCAACCAGATATTCACATTACGCCAAATCCTGGAAAAGACCCGAGAAAAACAGATCGACACCCAGTATCACTTGTATGCTGCAATATCTGATTTTGGTATCAATGCAAAGCTTATTCGTCTTTGCAAAATGACACTGCCCGACACCACCAGCCCAGTGGAAATTGGGACAGATCTTCCCTCGCCATTTGATACCAAAAGAAGTGCCTATCGTGCAACTTTTTTAACCTTAATAATTCGAGCTGCTAACATCGATATCTCTGGCACTATTTTCAACAAGAGTGTCATGCTGATGATATTGAGATCATGATGTCAAAATGTCACTGTTGACAATTATACTACTGAAGTGGTCAAAGAATTCGTTTACCTAGGATCCAGCATTAATACCAACAATAATTTCAGCCTTGAGATCAAGCGGAAATTAACTCTTTCCAACAGGTGTTACTACGGGCTCAGTAAGCAATTGAGAAAACAGAGCTCTCTCTCGACCTACGAAAACAACACTCTATAATTCCCTCATCCTTCCCATTCTAATACTTATAAATGGCTTGGATATAGACGTGGACATTGATCACCAATGATGAGAGGCTGTTAGGAGGGGGCGTTCGAGAGGAAGATAAACCCGTATAAGCCGTATGCCGACTTTGACATAGTCAAGTACCGACGTTGGTTGAAATCATAGGTTGCAGTATCGAACATCGTGAGGTCAGCCGAATTGAAACATCGACCACGTGCCACATAGCTTTACATATTTTAGAGTAGAGAGCAGTCCAAGGAAGTGATGTCAGCTAACTTTGAATAATAGCTATTATTTATTTATTTATGTATGGTAAAAACTACGAGGAGAATTGTTTTTTATTTATTACAGTATGTAAAATATTTGTTTATCTTAGGAATTAATTTGCACACATAAGCCAAGTGACACTTTATCTGCTGTTTTGTTTCCATCCCCCACTTAAGGCTCTGCACCGGTCTGCCTATTCCTCAGCAAACTACCTCTACCAGTGTACTTTTATGTTTGCTTTTCTTTAGACCGGCTCTGTGTTAAACTGTTAACATGTTTTGGCTCATTCATTACTCAGCGTCAGTTTGTGTTTGACAGTGTCGTCATTTGCGTAGATCTTCGTTATTATGGTTTGGTATACGTACATAAGTATTCCAAATATAATTTTCGGCGGCACTTTTCATTGTCTTTGCCTCCCTCTGTTTGTTGGCCTTTTCGTTATTGTATGAGCAATCTGCATGAAATTTAAAACAAGAGACAAGAAGAAAACAGCAGAAATAATTTTGTATCTCTTAGATCTACTTCTTGTCGTTATTTTTTATGCTGTCTGTATGTATGAATAAAGCTAAAAAATTTGAATATAATTTATGTGCGATCGGTGCGTTTTTTCGGTTGGATTGTATTTGCTTTCTGCGTTTCTTATTCTTTTCCGTGTTCCTTCTTCTTATTCTTCTTCAGTTTTGAAGAACTCATTGTTGTTGCTTTTGTTTTACTTGAAATTCAAATTTATGCATGCTTTTTGAAGACATTTTGAAATGATAACTTTAATGCCCAGTAGGAAATGAGACGAAATGCAACGAGTGAATAAATGCGAGTCCTGTAATGTCTTGCAAAAACTATTATAGTGCTCAGGCATTTCTTCGGTTTTGATTCAAAGAGAATGTTAATTTTTTGACAAGTTATACGTTGTCAGTCCAACCAAAACGTACAAAATTAGGCGGATTGTCTGTAGGTATTTAACACAGGCGACACCAATGTAGGGTAACTAACTTAAAGCGTAGGCCTGAAAAGGAGATTCCCGAAGAAATAAATATTAAACAATAATGATGTTGGTCGCTGTGGTAGTGCGTTGGACTGCTGCGCAGAGTTCGAATCTCGGCACAGGCGAAATCAAAAAAGTAGACGAAATAATTTGTTTACACGGCACCACCTCTTGGCAGGCAATGGCAAACCTACAAGAGTAAAAATTGCTATGAAAAGGTTTTCACTTCGCCGTTCGGATTCGGCATTAAACTGTCCCTCCCATTCATGTACAAATATAACAAGCACAACATGAGTGGATGCGAAAAGCTCGGCCTAGGCCTTCCATGGGCTGTTGTGCTATTAAAAGTAAAGTAAAGATGTTGAACAACTTGAGCTGACAATAAAGTAAATTAGACCAGATGCTAGTTCCCGATGGGATACCAAACGCAACTATTGGTGTGTGTGTGTGTGTGTTTGAAGAATCGCTTATCAATTTTCATTAATCGCTAATATTTATTTTAAGGTTTTTGACATTTTTATGAGAACGAACTTTAAGAGCATCAACAGATAGAGTAAATTACGCATATTGTAAGCTGTCAGTTAAAATTTGAATAAATTGAAAAAAAAGAAGAAAAATATTTTTTTTGTTTTGTTTTTTTTTTCAATATTTGCAATTTAATTCGCTTTGGTATTTTAAGCAAGTTATCACAATATTATGGCAAGTTTTATTCAATGAATAAATTGCAGTTCTTGCTACCATGCAATGCGCTTCTTCATAAGTACAATGAAACACTTTGAAGGCAATACCACCAATGCAAACAAACAAGCACAAAAAACACGGCTGTCATTCACATCACCTCGATACAAAGAAACTGTCACTTGTTGCTAATAGGATTATTATTATTACATATTATTATTGCAAATATTGAAAATTGCCTGCTCTTTAAACCAAAGGTATTGAAGTATTTTTTATACAAAATCAACACGCATGCGCAAAAACGATGAACATATCATCCATCCAGCCATCGAACAGCCATAAGGATGCACTCATTGAATAGGAACGAGTAGGTAGCACACGAGTATGATTGAAATGCCAAAGGCAAAACATAAAAGGGTACAATAACCTGCATGGATGTGAATGTGCTTGGCATAATAATAATTTTGATATTATTTTTATATTGTGCTTGTGTGCCTACATAAATATGAACTTTAATTGATTCATTATATGGTAAAAGTGCAAAGACAGAAATGATATCTGATGTACACCTGCAAAGGTTTGTGGTGCTCAGTGCTGTCTTCTCAATATCAATCAACCCCATCTATTGTCATTTCGTTGTGAGTTCAGTTACTATGTACATTAAACCGAACTAAGTAACAAGTAAATGCTGAGAACTTAAGCTAAATACTTACTACTTGTAATCTTCCTTTTATTCTCTAAATGGCGCAGCAGTATATGGAGAACCTAGGCCGAGTTTTTCGCATCCATGAAAGGGAGCTACAGTTATATGCTGAGTCCGAATTTTTACCCTTGCAGCCATTTACCATTGCCTGCCAAGAGGTGGTACCGTGTCGAAAAATTTGCGTTTCTACATTTGACTTTCACTGCAGCCAGATTTGAGCCATGACACTCTGCGAAGCATTCCAGCACACTACCAGCTCAATCATTGCTACCATTTATACTTGTAATCTGTATTTACATAGTTACATAAAACGAAAGAATTTCACTTTTACGCATTTTGCAATTCATATTTACATACTAATGAGCTTTATCAATTAATGACAGTAAACAAAGAAACACCGAAAAGAAACAAGTAGAGCTGAGGCACTGGTGTTCAGCTACTGCCAACCAATTGAAACGATGTTCTTTGCTTACGAAATTACGCCAAAATAAATTCATTAAGAAATCAGAAGCTGCCACAAATAATCGCTAGTTCAGCATTTCTTAAGAGGTTTTTTGCTACCATTTTGTGGCAAAAACTTCTAAACTTGCTTGAGATTCATTCATGCATAGTTTGGTGCAAGTGCAAAAAAAGTCTTACTGGGCTTTTGCTCATTATCCTCGCAGCACATAAGTACACATTTAGCTACAGCTTCGTTTTCGTTCATCATCAGCATGAATCACAGTGCGACAATAGCCATGCCGTGAAAGGAAGGAGTATGGCAGCGAGACCTTGGACATGTGTTTCAACTTGATCTGATTGGAATATTAATTGTGTGCAAAAAGCTTTAAGACTTACTGCAGCAAGCAGGTATTCTGTATGCAACATGCAACGCATGTGCGGCACATAAGTCCAAAGATTACGCTGCCGCGCTTACAGATCGTGATGAGTATGTTGTTGGCAAACACGCGTGTAAGCGGAGAGCAGTAGCGATGTAAGCAAGCGCCGCCTCTGCTGCCATGACAATGTACGGCATGCTTGATGAAATAATAAAGGCACATATTTATTCCTTCCTTTTCTCCAACTTCGACTGCTTGCATATTTTGTAACAATGACATGTTCTGCTTGTAGTACCAGTAGCTTCTTGCTTCTTCTAAACGGCTCCTTATTAGGTTCTATTTTTATGTTTAGTGTGTGTGATGAGTAGAGCATGGAACACATGGAGCACATTCGTATTCGAAATTGTAACATGTTGTCGCTATTGTTGTTATTATTGTAGCAATATTGTGCAAATTTAAAAAAAAAAAACTATGCGAAAAATTTCATAAGAATTCGAGGCCATTGGAGTATTTTAACTTCAGCCTCCGGTAGGCGTGGCTATCCCTGAAGTGTACTAGAACAATTAGATAAAAGCATATGCTGTGGTTCATATTCAAACGTTTCAAAGGTTTTGTTGGTCTTTTTGCAATGGTGCTATTAAGTATGTAGGTAATATTCCCCATGAGAATGGGTAGCATTTCTTACTTCCTGACTTTTGCACAAACGACAACATCTCCGTATTTGGAGATTTCTAGTTATTGCGATATTCTTCGACAAGTAACAACGTTAAGGAATTTTTATAAATAAAAATAACAAATAATTATTTTATATTGCTAATCGTGTTTCATGAATCTTGGAGCATTCTAATGCCATGGTTATTTATGGTTAATAAGTTGGCCGTTCCCATACACAACAAACAGAATGCATTTGATAATGCCTTAAGCTTGATGTGATTTTCTAAATATTACAACACATACGAGTATACGTAAAATATAAAGAAGTAACTACTTATATTTCGTAGAACAAGTGACGTGTTAACATAGATGATTTAGGTTTTTATTTATAGTATCAACCTTTAACTCAATATCAAAATCATATCGTATCAATAATTATATATTCACTATGCCAATATTCTAATACCGAAACATTGTAATTCAATTCGATTTAAGCATATCAAGAATATAAATTTGAAATGCTCAACACGTTCACAACCAAGAAAAAACCTACTGATCATGAATATGTTTAATTGATATGGAACAGTTGGCAATACCATCATTCAAAATAAAGAAAAAAGAAAGGAAACACAGAAAGAAAAAGCCAACAAATGCTACCAAATGCAGCGCATGCAACTCACGAAAGGTTCTTTATTTTTAAAATTACACAGTCCAGCAATGTCGCAGCAACGCGTTCAAAACAAAGATCGATTGTTGAGTCGATCCCCAGCACACACAGGGCGGTGATGGCGGCCCTTTTTGTGCTACCATTTACGTTGACATATATTTCGTTTTTTTTCGGTCTTGTCTGTGGCGATCGAACGAGCCGTTTCCAATGAAGCGCTCCAGCGTTGACATGAGGAACGCATTGATTGATTTCGCTTTTGTTTTTTGTTTTTATTTTGGGTCCATGTTTTACTGCAGCAAAGTACGAAGGTAAATTCGAAAAGGGTTAGCTTGATTATGCTGACATTGTTGTCTGTTGTCTGTTGCTGTTGCTGTTGCTATTGTAGTTGTTGTTGATATGATTGCGTATCAATTGTTTTTTGGTAGCTTTGCATTAATTTCAGCTGGAATTGAAGTTCCTTTGCCGCTGATGTTGAATAAGTTGAAGCTTAAGAATTAGGTGTGGTGTATCACGTTTGAATTTTGGGTACTTGTATATGGATTTCTTAGAAATCAATCTAAATTTCGTGATAATGTTTGGAGTTTTCAGAAATTAACTCATGAGAACTTCTGACTTTTACATTACACCTTTCGCATTTAAATCTGCTCGGCATAAGTTCGGCTCAGTTGCAGAGCCGAACTCGGCTGCCTGTGAACCTTTGCCACATGCATTTGCTTTTCTTTTCTATTCTTTTTGTGTATCTACCATCACTTACCATCACTTCCACCTCGGTCTTACAGCCACAGACATGTTTGTGTCTTCAGCATTTTAAATAACCTGTAATTACTATGCTTCAATTCTGTTGCGTAAATTTATCAAGCCGCGAAACGCTAAGGAATAAGTGAATATCGTGATACCACGCTTAAGGAAAGTTGCAGCTCGCGTCGTCATCGTTGTACTCATGCGCCCTCCAGGCGTACTTAGTACAACTCCTCTTTTGCACTCACCTCCGCCTTTTTTACCATACTACATTGTCAATGTCGTCATCGTCATCGTCATGGTCTCCCTCGTACTTTATTTTTTGACGATGAATAAAACGCAGCTTTGGGAAAAATTAAATTAATATTTACTTTTCCCCGCAAGTAGTTGATGTTGTTGTCGTTTGATAGCTAACCTATAATCAAGAATGCTGGCGATGACAGCATAAGAGCCCCTAATTACACCTTTTTAACCTGGACGAGAGGCCACACAAGTTGTTTGTGCCAAATGGAGGTTGAAGCAGGCATTAGTGCCATGTGGTAAGCGCCATTTGAGACTATGCCGTTGCTGTTGTTATTGGTGTTGTTGTCGTTGCTGTCGTTGCTGTCGTTGCTGTCGTTGTTGTTGTTGTTGTTGTTGTTGTTATGAATGTGCAATAAAATTTATTGCAATTTTATTGCACTTGGTTTTAAATTGTGAAGATAAGTTTGAACTACTCGTACTAAGTATTAACTATTTTCTTTCGACGGTAGAGTATCTATCATAATCAATTTAAATATACAGAATATTTACTTTTTCAATGAACTCTTAAAATACTCACTGACACATTCAGGCAACAAAATGCCAATAAAAGCGTCATTATATCATTTAGATAATATAAGTACAAAACAGCACAGGTAACAAGAACAATAACAACAATCAGCATCAAACCGCAACCACAACAACAATGCTTACCTCTACTGAATTTAAATAATATAGTAAATTTTGAGAATAATTTGAAATATAGTAAGACATAAAATATGGTTTACTACACTCGGCTAAATCGGTTCAGTACAAGTGAAGTCCATTTTTTAGAAAAATCATATCAAATCATCAAATCACAACTAAAGTTTTACCTCCGTGGACCCGATTATCCAAATACAAGGTACATTATTCTTCTTCTTCTTCTTCTTTAATGGCACAGAAGACCATGAAAGGGCCAGGTTGCCGAGATTTACATAGCTGCCCAACGCACTACCATCCACACCACGGCGAACATTGACCCGAGTAAATTGGCGTCATTCTTCCAGACTTGGCCTGGGGTTGATCGAACACTGACAGCTTATCCCAGCTCACCAACACTGCGCATCAAAATGCGACTTTAAAACCGTATCTGAATTGCGGCCCGATTTTTATTCACATATATAATATGGACTATGTGGTCGCTGTGGTGTAGTGGTAGTGCGTTGGACTGCTACGCCGAGTGTCCGGGGTTCGAATCTCGGCACAGGCAAAATCAAAAAGAGAGAAAAAATAACTTTCCTACACGGCACCACCTCTTGGCAGGCAATGGCAAACCTACAAGAGTAAAAATTGCCTATGAAAAGCGTTTCAATTCGCCGTTCGCTCGGCCTAAGCCCTCCATGGGCTGTTGTGCCATTAAAAGTAAAGTAAAGTAAAAGTAAATATGGACTTAATTGCATACATAAGGGTCGGTTGCTTCGTATTCACTGACAACCGAACTTAAGATTTCTATTGTTGAAGACCATGCAATTAAGTATGTTTAAAACAACATTCCTATAAAATTTAATTATTTCACGCTTAATAACAATGGAATTAAAAATGTTTTTGCATTTAATTAATTATATTTGTATGGCTGTGCAAATTAATTTCAAATTTATTATTTATTTTTTTTTTGGTTTTGTGGGTTTTTTTTTCGTATTTGTGATTCCTCCACATTATAAGAATTTGTCGGACGTCCTTGCTCTAAATATTAAAGAAGTTTTGATGTTGGAAAGGTCAGTGCCAAAACCAGGGTTTAGCTAGTTCATAATTATCGGTCATAATAATCGGCCTCAATTACTGGAAACTGCAAGTGGTTTCTTAGCCTTCAGACCCATCAAGAGGCACAGTTTGATCTGATGGATTGCTAAAAATAATGGGCCAAGCTCTTTTCCTGCGATCAATTCGGGAGTCAACTAAGAGCGGAAAATACAGACGAATTCTGTGCTGCTTGCATCAAGAGGCAAAGTTTGATCTGATGGATTGCTGGATCCGATGCTGCTCGCATCGGTTAATATGGTATTGTATTTGTTTTCGTTCATACTTTATAGGGTCGGTGGTAGTTAATTTCTCATTGTCGGTACAGTTTCTTTAAACTTTTGATCGTTTTCGCAAATAAATCGTAATTAACATATTAAAATAAATACGAAATGTATTTATTAACCTCATAAAATGTATTATATATTTTTTTATACACTTGACAACGTGAGCAAAATTTCAAATATATGTTCCACTCACCACTTGCTTAAATGAAATGTTTAAAAACTCGCTAAATGTAATGTAAGCATATAAATTTCATTTATAATCAACTTTTTAAACTTTATTGTCATTGTTAAATGTCGTTGAAATGGCTTGTTATTTGTAATTTATATGCCGAACATGTTAAGCGTTCGTCAGTCAAGCCAAATGTCAGCGATGGCATTTCGTAAAAGTCATAAATTTTGGAGGGGAAATGAAAGAAAACTTCTTTTTTTTTAAATAGTTTTTGCATACAAGTAATAATTTTTATTTTTCTTTTAATTTTGTTTGCTTCTTCTTTTAAAAACCAAGTCTTTATTAAAACAATAAAAATAAATAAACCAAAAATACATAAGACTTAGCAGTAATTGTAGTAGAACTAGTTTAACTAAAGTTTGTAGTAAATTAAATATGTTTTCTTTCATAATGAAAATTAGTTAAATGCGATAGTCGTAGAAATAAAATACATGACAGACATGCCAACTTATATTGATATCCTAAGTAAAAAGGCTTATAAGAAGCTTATCAGAAGCTTTTGCTGCGTATACTTTATGAAGCACCTAAATTTGGATAAAATTCTTTATATATTTTTATGTATCTTTTAAGTTACTTTTGAGATTTAAATTAATTTGTTTCGATGTTTTTCAATACGAAATTTTATTACGTAATCTTTTTAATGCTATTCGCTGCATTTCGAAAATCTAAATCTGCTAAATCTAAAGCTAAAATATCTAGTGTTTCAATGCAAATTCAAATAGAGCAACTCACGCACTCACAATTTAACAGTCACACACACACACACACACATGCACCCATAAACAAATAACTCATAAACTACAATAAATATCATAATCATCAGGCAAACTTTTGCTTTTGCTTTTGCTTTTTCTTTTTCTTTTTCTTTTTCAGTGCAATCAAAAATTGTAATAACTTAATTTATAATTCTTCCAGACAGCGGACATTTGTCAGCATTATTCGCGTCAGACGCCACACTTGCTTGGCGGCATTCTCCAGTGCACCCGGGGACTTCCCTTTGAACAGATCCATATTTGGTAGAAAATAGTGTGGGCACCGACGGCATTGCAGACATGAGATAAGCTGCAGGAAGATTCCATTTATGCGATCAGCAATGCAATTCTCCTCCCACTCCATTTCACGCGGATGTTTTTCACATTCGTAAAGCAACAGGGTCTTCAGATGATAGGAGGTCACCGGGTTGCCAGGCAAATCCAAATGACGATCACGCAGTGTTTTCAATATGCTCAAACAGCGTCGTCGACTGGCACCTGCATGAAAAAACAAGAAGAAGAATAAATTTGAAATTAAAAAAAAAATTCTTTCTAATATCACTTCCGTGATTGTACATATTATATTATAAAATAATTATAAATTGTCTGAGAGCGGTCAATATGATATGTGATCAATGACAGCTTTGAGACCATTCGAGATATGAAGCTGAATTTTTTTCCTACCGGAAAGGACACGAAACCAAGGGCAACGGAAAACGGTTTATTGTAACATTTAACAATAACTTAAAATAAAAATGTTGTACTTATGTAAAACCTATTACTGTGTTCTGATCCCTCGTGGCTCAAATAGATTTGCTGACAAAGTCGGTTTTCTAGTGTTAAAAATGAATGAAAATGTTGTGTGCTGTTTGTTGTTTCTTAAGATTTTTAATAATAACTTTTAAGTTTACCTTCCCGCACTGGCGATACAAGCGACATATGGTATGGTTAGTCTCACGGCCTTATCGTTTTTAAATGTTCTCAATTTGTTCTTTTTCTTGGCAATTTGTACTTATTTCTGTTCTTTTGTTAATATTTTCTGAAGAGCTATTTTCGTTTTAAGAGTTTCCATTGTATTTATGTAAGTATGTTTACCTTTTCTTGGTTGACAATATAAATTTCGTCATTACTCGCATATGAACTTGTCACTTGTGCATAAGTATTACAAGACATTTGATAACCCTGCCTCGTTAGCCTAACTGGGGCAAAGAACGATATTGTGATATACTTAATTCCCTACAATTACACACGGTGTTTTCTGTGATTTCCTATCTAGTTACTCCATAAAGCTTGTAAAGTTAGTAACTCTAGGCTATTTGAGGTTCTATCTAAAATTTTGTTCACCTCTTCTTAATCTTCGCCTTACCAAAGATTTTTGTATACGTTGTTTACCAATAATATCCCGGGTGACCCCGATGTTGTTTAAATGCGCCTAGTGCTAAGGCTTAAACAAGAGCGATGTACTTGTCTGCACAGAGAACACACACTTCCATTGGTCAAAGGGCTGACAAATTGGAATATGACATGGAAGATGGCAATCGAGTTGAAACCATCACCAACTCGGGAAGTGAATTCAACTTTATTTGGCTTCGCAGAAAAAGTCATTATGTCCCAGCTAAAAATAGCTCCGTGCTCTTAATGTGTAGAAGAACAGAGATGGAGATGTTTTAAAATCGTTATGTATTATAATAAAACCAAGGTCGACCTCGATAGGTAAAATTTTGTCACAGAACTCCATCAAGATAAGAACACCGAGCAGCAAAAGAAAGCAGTTCATCGAGAACTTGGGCGAAGAGCTCTTCCTCTAATATTGACCAGATCGAAACACTAAAATAGTACAGATAGTAGCACTCAGTGCGCTGGACCATTCTACTTGGCCAAAAAATGGATAGGAGAACGGTTAAGTGGATAAGTGTAGGGTAACGAGGTCAAATACCCTGGATAGACCTTCAGTTTAACACCGGTTCCAAACGGCGTGATGAAAATTTATGATCACGGTTTGCCATTACCTACCAAGAGGTGTACTTGTACACTTTCTTATAATTCTTTTTCACTTCATATGGGTAGAAATATTTGAAGATTTATCAGAATTACCCATCAGACCAATAGGTGAATCGAACCCCCAACCTCCAGGGTGAAGGGTCCAGTCGTCTTTCCTCTAGACTATCGAAGTCTTCAAAACAAAAATATTACTTGAACTAATGTTTACTATAGGAAACTTACAATGAAAAGGCATTTTAAGTGAATGAGGTTACGAAGCGAAATTTGGAATAATCTGAGGTTACCCAGATGGGACGGCGCATATAAAAAGACAAAATTTAAAAATAAATACTTTTTTCTATATTATCCAAAACAGATCAAACAGAATTTGTTCAGTAAGTCGATATCGTTTTAAGATTGGATTAAAACTTACTTAATATCTTGACAAATTAAATTTTTCGGTTAAAATGATCATCTTCTTCCAAGGGTTCCAGAGCCCAATTAGCGAACCGAAAACGTAGCGGATGGTGATGTGGCTTGTGGCTTCATCTATTATACAAATTGAACTTTGTTTGGCTACATACCGAGGTTTTTATGCAAAATTCGAAACAAAGGATTGCGTGGAATGTTTATTTTCTGAAAATGATGGCGAGTTGATGTGGTTTGTTCTTCTTGCACATTCTGAGAACGTGTTGTTTGATCAAATAAAGATCCAGTTTCATGTACACCATTCACGAACGTAATTTTTTACACTTTCGGTAGAAGGTTCACCATTTTTGCAAGTACATTTTCAGTATTACTTAACATTGTTCAAGAGTATATCGACCCATTTCGTTAACCGCAGATGTAAAACAAATTTTGCGTCACAACACGAATGACATTAGAGTTGCCACACTTAAAATAACCTTTACTTTACTTTTAATGGCACAACAGCCCATGGAGGGCCTAGGCCGAACTTTTCGCATCCACCCATGTTGTGCGTGTTATATTTGTACATGAATGGAAGGGACCTACAGTTTAATGCCGAATCCGAACGGCGAAGTGAAAAGCTTTTCATAGCAATTTTTACTCTTGTAGGTTTGCCATTGCCTGCCAAGAGGTGGTGCCGTATAGAAAAATTATTTTTCCTACTTTTTGATTTTGCCTGTGCCGAGA
This sequence comes from Palloptera scutellata, assembly GCA_958295655.1. Taxonomy (NCBI): domain Eukaryota; kingdom Metazoa; phylum Arthropoda; class Insecta; order Diptera; family Pallopteridae; genus Palloptera; species Palloptera scutellata. The sequence goes on along the minus strand of OY282449.1, from coordinate 153,652,747 downwards.
TTCGAACCCCGGACACTCGGCGTAGCAGTCCAACGCACTACCACTACACCACAGCGACCACTTAAAATAACCAGTAGTTCAAATTCCAAATGTAAGATGGACCACCCTTTACATACAATAGTTATTATGTATAACTAACATGTTTACCACCTCTGCCAATACTTTTTTCGGAGTTGGTCTTTTTGACACCTGTCACTTGATTTATGCTCAGTTTGGTTTGCCATTTCATAATGAATAGACTTACTCCTGAACAACGTTTCCAAATCGTGCAATTTTATTACCAAAATAATGATTATGATTCAGCGATGAAGCTCACTTTTGGTTGAATGGGTACGTGTACGTTAATAAGCAAAATTGTCGCATTTGGAGTGATCATAATTCACAAGCCATTGTTGAGACGCCGTTACATCCTCAAAAAGTTACTGTTTGGTGTGCTCTATGGGCAGAGGGAATCATTGGTCCATATTTCTTCAAAGATGAAGCCGGTCATAATGTAACAGTCAATGGGGAACGCTATAGAGCCATGTGGACGACCTTTGGTTCCAACCAAAGTGGTCGAAAATTGGGCCTCTCGGCTGGAATTTAATCGAACCAGCCGCGGCGGCCAGTTGCTCCAAATCGCTTTTAAAACATAATGGCAAATCCTTATCTTTATAATAAAGCTAAATTCTTGGACATATCATTAAATTATATGCATTTTATTTCTTCTTGAAAACCACACTTCTACAAACTACACCCTGTATAACAATCTTACAATGAAATGTCAATAATGAAGGAAAATTAACAGTTTCTCAAAAAAAAGCAAAGAAGAATGTGTCAAAATGTCTCCCGAACCAAAAAAAGTGAGTTCCAAATAAAGGCGTTTTCAATAGACAAAAAAATTTGGATTTGGTAATGTCATCCAAGGTTTATATTATTACCATGGTGAAGTCCAGGAACAAGCAACGTTTGGAAATTATTAGTCGGTAGTAGCAACTTTAAGAGCGCTTACTCCAATTTTCGGTGTTAATAATGATTGAATCCGTCTCTGGTAGCGGATTTTATTTATCACTTCAGTGATTCACGAAATCATTGTCTAAGTGGCTGTTTACACTGCATTAAGCCAGAAAGACTGTGCGAGAGAGTTAGGTACCAAGGTAAGGTAGTAAGAAAGAGATTAAGTTTTGTGCTCTCTTTCTTACTATCTTACTTTTCTACTTGTCTCTCTCGCAGAGCTTTTCACGCTTTCGCAAACAGCCTCCAAAAGTGTAAAAATGAACTAAAAAAAATTTATTTTTGTATTTTTTGTATCTAATTTCTCGAAACCTGTTTTCAGATTCATGTTCAGCATCTATTGAAATCAGAAATGAACAGCTTCGGAGGCCTAAAAAATTTGAATAAAGTTATTTTTTGCTGTAAAAAACAATAAAATATCCCAACAACGACTTGTTTAAATATTGACCTAAAATTTCTCGTAAAATTTATGCAATACATAAATTTTGTTTTCTGATTTGTGTTAAGCATTGAAACATCTATAACAATCACCCTACACAGGCCTACAACTTTGAAATTATGTTGCACTGAGTTTTGAACGAGTGAGCCTGGGCCCTGTACGTTCAGCGATGCAGATTTTAAATGTGGATAACTCATTGAAGAGCATAAATATTTAAAAACTATAAAATGGAATCTTTTAAGGAACTTTCAAATAAGCTATTACTTTTTTTAAAGGTTGTTGCGAGATTTCAATGTGGTTGTTAAAGCATTTTTGACTATGAAAAAATAACACAAAGTACCATTCAAAACGTGTCTTGAAAACTGTGGGTTCTGTTTTAAGAATCAAGTTCAGCATCGAAAAATCTATAAGGATAACTCTATGCCGGAGTAGTAGCTGCGGAAGAATAATTATTTTTTATTGTTGAATTTGTTTGGAAATTTAGAAAAATAAAACTGCACCTAATTTCCGGGTATGAGCTTTGTCAGAGTTGGTACGTACTCGTATGAATATATGAGGCTTGCAAACATCAAATAACTTCAAACTGTAATAATTTTTTAAATATTATATACATATACTACATATATAACATAATATTTCATTAATATTCTTTGAATTTATTGCAAATACTCAGACAAATTAGTAAGTTAACAAGTAAGTAAGTTCGGGTTAAGTACATCAGCTGAAAATGTCAGGCTTTTGAGGTACTAAAGAGGGAAGGCACTTAAGAGGGGAAATTTCTATGGATATTTGTAGAAAAAAGTAGCAAATTAAAGGCATTGGTAGAGGTAATGGTGTTGTTAAGCCCTTAAGAGCTTAAGAGGGCAGGTACTTAGCCGGGGTTTATTATAAATATTATCTTCTTGATAAATTTATAAATTCCAATCTTCTTCAACACACAGCCCATTCGAACGGCGAGTTGAAAGCTTTTCTTAGCCACGCTATCAAAAGAAGATCTGTATCCAAAAGATACAATCATAAGTACCCAATTATGAGGCATTTTTCTAGAACATGGGGCTTATTCTAACTAGACGCAACTAATTCTAACATTGTTTCATGTCACAATCGCTACCCATCAACTTCACGAACCACATATGAATATTTTTAAACGACTTGACAATAAATTCTATTTATATTTATTTAATTTACTGGACATAACTTAACTTTAAGTTGTCTGATTTATTTTTGTTGCACATTTCATAAATTTTGTGTTGTGGCTGTACAGGTACAGAAACAAAATTTGTATCTGCTTAATTACTTATCTGTAAATGAAATCAGTATAATTGTGTGTGAAAATATAAGCTGACGATGTACATTCGTACATACATACATACTACATGCGAGTATATTGAGCTGATGACGGAGGCTAACACTAATTTAAAGGCGGATGGTCAAGGTGTAGTTTGAAGTCAGTTTGTGGTTTATTTAGTGGTTGGCTTTATCTAATCGCAGAAAGATTTAAAATATTTATAAAATTGGACATGTGCTTTAAGCGTTTGCTTCAAATGAATTTATGGATGAACTCGGTGTATCTCAGCTGATATCATCGCCGATCGCCATCATCGGTGACAACGGAAAACGAGTTTTTTTATATGGCTTACATATGGAAAAATACATACAAATTTATGATCGTTTTAGCTGTGCATTTGTCGTATCTTAGCGTGGAATCTCAAAAATGCTTTGGGAGGAAAAAAAATTTAATTTATATAATTATTTGTATAAATAATCAATACTCCATTCTGCATTTGCATTTTAATTAATTGCATTAATTAAAATGTGAATTGCAGAAATTAACTTGGGTTTAGTTTTAGAATTTACCATCGAAGATTGCAAAATGATTAACAATTTATTTACAATTCTTAATGAACCTCTTCATGGAATCAAAGTTTAAAACAAATTGATTTGTTTTTATTACACCCTCACTTAGAAATGTTAGTTAACTCCAAACTGATGTCAACACTTAAGTTAGCTCACTGCCTACTGAACACTTTGCTTGTGGGTACGAGTTCGTATCAAATTGATATGTCTTTTAATTTATAAGTCATTATATCAATCGGCATTAGTATTTCAAATAAATCAGCAAAAATTAAAGTGTGTTACTGATTATAATGCCATAAATATTTATTATTTTGACATTTATATTTAAAGTCAAGACAGCAAAAACATGTTTGAAATTTCATGATTCTAGAATTTACAGCGGGATTTTGAGGCTTAGTTGGAAATCTAATATTTAAGTTATAATTGTTCATGCCCAAAATTAAATATCACGAAATCATAAATACATACCGGCAAAAACCGAAAATAAACATTTTTATTTTGTTATAATTTTTGCAATCGTTCGAATTGTGTGTGCTAGGTACTTTCTTCTCTAATCAAATGCTCAAGAAAGAAGAGATGATAATTAATAATAATAATTTCGAAATCAAATTATTTAAATGTTTAGGGATAAGCCACAGCTTTTACTTTAAGAAGTAATGAATTTATCTTTTTCTTTTGTAGGAAAAATCAATACGTATTGCCGATTTTTTTTAGAGAACCGTTATACAGGGTTGCATTTTCAATAGTTTTCTTAAGCATTTCTTAAGAACATTTTACATATATTGCATTTTGCCATTTCTGAAGAGCTGGCAACTCCGCTTTAGCATGAATTAAATTTGTCAGCTGAATTAAAAATACATATGGTAAATGATTTATACCCAAAGACAGAGATGTCCGAGGTTTTATTAATGGGCCTCATTCTATTTATTTTGTTGGCTCTCTAAAACGGAATTACCAACCGTTGGTATTAGTTCAGAGCGGCTCGGTGGCATATTTGTAAAATGTAGCAGTGATTGAAACTAAGTAGTTATTGTGTGGTTCTGTGGTCGGTCCATTAGCAGTGTAGCTCAGGCATTATATTTAATAAAGGTAAAGGTAAGTGGTCGCTGTGGTGTAGTGGTAGTGTGTTGGCCTGCTACGCAGAGTGTCCGGGGTTCGAATCTGGGCACAGGCAAAATCAAAAAGTAGAAAAAATTATTTTTCTACACGGCACCACCTCTTGGCAGGCAATGGCAAACCTAAAGAGTAAAAATTGCTATGAAAAGTTTTTCACTTCGCCGTGCGGATTCGGCATTAAACTGTAGGTCCCTTCCATTCATGTACAAATATATCACGCACAACATGAGTGGATGCGAAAAGCTCGGCCTAGGCCCTCCATGGGCTGTTGTGCCATTAAAAGTAAAATTATTAGAAAGGACGTGGTCGCCGTGGGGTAGTTGGTAGTGAGCTGGCATGCTACGCAGAGTGTTCGGTGTTCAAATCTCGGCACAGAAAAAATTAAAAAGTAGAAACTGCACGTCTTGGCAGGCAATGGCAAACCTGCAAAAAAAAACCTACAATAAAAAATGCCTAAGAAAAGCCTTTTACTTCGGCGCTCCGATTCGGTATAAGACTGCATGCATGCATAAATATAACACCGGCAACATGAGTGGATGCGAAAAGCGGAGGGCCTAGGTCCTCCATCAGTTGTTGTGCCATTAAAAAAAAGGAAATAATTAAAAAGGAATTTTGAGTGCTGAAGAGGTAAAATCTGGTTCCTGGCCTCCAAAGATTATTGAAACGGCGTAAATGCGTAAAGTCTACTGCAAAACATTATAAAAGATGTGACACTTAATCCTTACTTAATAGCTAAACCTTATAGCTGTGACTCTATAATGAAATTATTAAAATTATTTCGTAATCATTAAATCCAAAAAAAATTAAAAGATTTCTCTGACGACTTAAGAACTATGTAGATCAGATCCACCACATCTCGAACGCCTTTATGTAAATCGAACTTTTGAGCCGATTCAACGAATTAGAATTGGAGAGGGTATGAATTGCCTACGTGTATGTGCCGCTCTGCAGATAGTCTTTCCAAAATAACCTAACATAACATCGGAAGGGAAAGAGATTAATTGATTTTCGATTCCTTATAAGTAAGTACCTACTTATATTTGGGATGTGAAGAAATAATTGATCTGGCAACTACTGCACTCTTTTGTACTACATTAGTATCAAATTGAGTAATTGTTCCATGTACCTAATAGTTATAATGATCAGAATTATTTAGATTTACATAAATGGAGGAAAGAATGTGTGGATAGCTTATAGTACTTACCATATAACTGTAATAGGAACAAATTCACTCAACAAACCTCTTCATAAAATGGAAATTCCGGACCCGCTGGCCTTGACGGAATTTGCCCTAGTACCAACATAATACTGATTAACAATGGTCTGCACGACGCACTTGCAGTGTCAGACTAATAATCAACGGTTGACAACTTGATGCTTACAAATACATGGCTAATACCGGCGAAAGGTGGAGATTGGATTTACCGGATAAAGTCGGTGTTAACATCCCAGATTATTTTAATGTTTGGACGCTGATAAATGATTCAGAACATGCACTGAAGCATTTGCTTATCGTAAGGTCTTAAATTGTGTTTTACTAGCTCACTGAACAGTTCATGTAGTCTTTGTAATAAATAGAAATACATGCATGTATAGAGTGTAAGGGCTCTATCGTTTGCCGTCTCAGAATATTTTTAAACTTTTTACGTACTTCATAAAACATAAAATATTTCTATTTTTGTAACTTTTCTAGTCAGTTAGTTTATCCAGAGATAGATACAGGGGACGAGGAACAGTCCATTGTTTTATCGAACGGCGCGCAATTTGATATTACTTAGCGGTTTTGTCATTGATTATCAAGAGGTGTACTTGCTTCTTATAATTCTCATTCATTTCATATCCGTAAGATATGTTATGGATCTGGACGGAAATCGAACCCGAACCTACCGGGTGAGAGTATAGTGCGCTACCCACTAGGGTCGCCTTTAACTCAATGAATTTTAAACTATTTGGCACAAGCAGTATATCTTAGGATATACATTCTGTATATCGGGAATTGGTCATAAAACACAAAATTAGTTCACCTTGTATGATGGTGAGTTGTCGTCTTTCGGAACTAGTCGAGCGGCAACTCGAATCATCGCCAAACAATCGTTTACAATTGATTCGTGAGACACAGAAAGTTTAGCGGCTACCTGTGTCAAGCTTAAATGACGATTTTCACCATTTCCTTCTTCTTCTTCTTTTAATGGCACAACAGACCATGGAGGGCCTAGGCCGAGCTTTTCACATCCACTCATTAATGGAAAGGACCTAAAGTCTTACGGCGAGTCCGATCGGCGAAGTTAAAAGCTTGCACAGGACACCGATAAAAAGATAGGCAGCCATTGAGGCCATTGTGATCAGAACAAGTCAAATCTTCCACCACATCTCGAACGCTTTCGAATGCACTGCACCACCCATTTGAACTTGTTTTTGACAAAGTCGATTCACTGTAAGCTTGCGGTAAGTTTTTCAGCGATTCCAATTGCAATACAAAATTTGGGACAAACTCTTTGTTCGACATTTTTATTTAATGTAAAAATCACAAAAGGCATTTGAGATGAACTGACGATATCGAGCACTGTAAACAAAAACTAAATGACAGATCACTCAGACTTTATGTTAGGATAAAGGACAGTGGTGCCAACTTAGCGATAAACCGTTTTCTCGAGACTGCGGCCATTAACTGAAGAGAGAACAAAATCACGATTTTTGCAAATGTCTTGAAGAAGCTTCTTTGGAAAATTAGAAGAGTATATTTTTTTTCATTAATTCAGCGACCAAAAATTCGTCTTTAAGAAAACTTTTTAAAATTTTTTTAAGTACACGCAATGAATCAAAAATTGCAAACTAGTGTAGGTGGGGGAGCATAAAACTTATTTACATGGGACTTTACATGGGATAGAATTAGATTCACAATAGAAGGTAATTCATGTACTCAAATTCTACTATACTATAAAGAGAATGGTCACATTAGAATTATCGACTTCCATGATTGTAAAACTTTCATATTCCTAATTTACAGCATTCCTTTGATTTCTGCGTATTTGACTATAACTAAAAGTGCTTCCCAAATCAAGTAATGAATCGTTTTTCATCGCTTGCTTATCAACAGAAAAGAGGCGAGCGTGAATCTTCGCGCCGGCGGCGAAATTATATTGGCACCTTGGCACTTATGACAAACAACAAAAAGAAACCAAAGCCATAACTTTTCTTTGCACTTGTCCCCTTGTTTCTCCTCTTACCTTGCAATAAACGATTTTCAGCGTCGGTAAAGCTCAATACCCATGCATCGCCCTCCATGGCGGAGTTTTTGCCCTGCAATGCTATACATTCCTTCGAGAGCATATCGAAACCTTCAGTCTTAACCTCTGCAACGATGTTGGGATGTGGCCACGGTATTCCAGGCAATGGCCAATGTGATGCGGAGCGTGGCCACAGGCCGGCACACTTAAAGGCGGGTGTAATTTGCACAATGATACGTTCGCGTATACGCAATTTTACTTCAGTAGTGTCAGCGATCATTTTCACAATGTCGCGATAAGCGCATTTATCACATGCTTGCGCTACCAGTGTTTGAAAGCGCGAGCGTATCTTTCGCGCAGATAAATAACCCGACGCAGTAATAAATTCCACCCACAGCGACATCGAGCGTTTGCGGCCGTCACTGAGCTTGAGCACCGCACAACCGGGCAACGTGCCATCGTCGACAAAGTTCAACACGCCCATTTGATTGAGATAAATTATGATTTCGAATTCGGAAGGCGAGATCACTTCCAAGCCCTCAAATCGGCCGTTGTAATCGTTGAGGGAGGAAATGAAACGCGGTTCTTGCACTTCGACCTCTTTGAGAACGTCTTGCACTATGCGGCAAACTTCCTGAATTTGTTTGTGAATTTGTGCTTTGCGCGTTTGTACACGATCGGCGCAATATTTATTCATTTGGTAGACCATTTTGGACTGTGCCGCTATCATATCCGACGGCACAAGCATTTTCGCGGCACAAGAATCTAACCGAGTAGCTCACTGAGCAATGGATTTCTGCAGTTTACTGTGGTGTGTTCAACTCTTTCCGACTTTTAATTGTTGGAATTTAGGAACTCTTTTTATTGTGTTTTAAATTGGGCCTTATTTGTTATACGAATGATTATAAATCCACTTAAGATTTCTGCACTTGTGTGACTGAAAATTTGGTTCTTCACTGCTTAAAACTAAACTTTTTTGCTATACACACTCCACTGATTTTCATTTGCTTCTTCCATTTCTATTTTTGTGCCGAGTGATTCTTCTTGAGCTCACCACGCGTTCCGTCGTATAAACACTAGAACTACTCTCCACCACGATGACAACGTTCACGCGTCGACAAGTTCAAAACGTTGACTGATTCCGTATGGCAAACTCACCGCAAGAAAAGTATCTTAGTAGCTTTGCTTTTGCTTGCTTGTTTGAGTATATGATTTTCTTATAGCCGTTTCATTCTTCGCACTCATGGCACGCACATGGAAATCAGCTGGTTCCTCAGCTCGTGTTAGAGAGAGTAAGCATTGGTCTGTTTCATTCATGTATGCACATATTTGTGTATTAGAGTATATGTGTTTTGTTTTTGTTTTTGTTTTTTTGTTATTTTTGTTGTTCTGGCCTCTCAATGTTTGCAGATGCACTAAGTAGCTAACTTTTGCAATGGCAGTTTCAGTCTTTGTTCGGCATATGCACTTAAAAGCGGCGGATGTTAGTGTGTATGTGTACACACTCTTTAATGCATTTATGTGTTAATCGTTCTTATGTGGTGTTGTTATGTGAAAGCGCCACACAGATATGGCGCTTAGGACTTTTTAATTTAAGGTTTAATTGAATTGCTAGGCTCTGTGCAAATATAAGTAAATTGCAAAGTTGCCACAGTTTTAATTGCTTCTTCACTCATCATCATAATTTTTACTAGAATAAAAATTTAAAATAACCACATAGGCTTAAGTTATGTTGGTATTCGCTGTTCGGCGAAGACATCAAATTTTTCTGTTGCTCGCTCGCTCTCGTGTCTACTTTGAGCTCGTTGCAAAGTTGCGTTTGGTCGTCTTCTTAAGTTTTGAAGTAAATAATTTGTAATGGTGCAAGATAATGTGCACCACATCGTGAATACCTAATATAATATGATCTATAAACACTTATCATAGTTTTTATAATAAGAAAATAATATCCACTAAAACTGTAAAAATATTCGCAGCCGTTTCTGCAAATGAATTTAATGGTTTCCAAGCGTTCGTACTATTTTAAATACTTGCATTTTTATTCCTTTTTCGTAAGATTACCATCCTGAATAGTCGGCGTGCTCGGTGTTCATTGCATTAATTTCATTAATAAATATAACCACGGCCTTATGACAGCCCTAAACGAATAAAGAGATAAAAGAAATGAGGCGTGTGCAACTCCTTGATTACTTAATTACATAGTTAACAAATCATATTTCAGGAACCAGAGATATCTGCTATTTCTCAACCGAACCAAGAACTATTTTTTTGAATAGTACATGATCCATCGAAACCCGCTCTCGAGGGCTTTCAGAAAATGTAAGCCACAATCAAATGCTGGAACAATTTGACTGGGATGTAAAGCCAAATAAGTGCCATATAATATTTCAAATCGAAGGGACATTAGCTGTGTTTCTTTAGTCGCGTATACCGAAATTAATCCTAAATATGCTTATATTCCTACGAATAACTATAACCAGAGTAGCCAAATCGTACCATTTAATACCATTTATCTTATTGTGAGTGGACAGAAAGCAAACAAGAAGAAGAGTGACAGTAAAAAGGTAAAAAAGCTTGTATGATATCTTTTCTTACTAATTTATACATTTTATTTTAACGAAAACATTTATTTGAAAGTGGTCGCTGTGGCGTAGTGGTAATGCGTTGGAGTGTCCGGGGTTCAAAACTCGGCACAGGCAAAATCAAAAAGTAGAAAAAATAATTTTTCTACACGGCACCTCTTGGCAGGCAATGGCAAACCTACAAGAGTAAAAATTGCTATGAAAAGCTTTTCACTTCGCTGTTCGGATTCGGCATTAAACTTGTAGGTCCCTTCCATTCATGTACAAATATAACACGCACAACATGAGTGGATGCGAAAAGCTCGGCCTAGGCCCTCCATGGGCTGTTGTGCCATTAAAAGTAAAAGTAAAGTAAATTTATTTGATATGCTTGTATTTTGAATACAGGAAAACAAAAAAAAGTCTCTGAAAGAAAAAGGTTCTCTTTTGAATTTTGGGTTGTTTTATGGGTCAAAATTGTATTTATTTACACTTATTATAAATTTATTTAAATTTAAACTTATTGTTGCCAAGTTTTGTTCACAAACAGGTTTTGTCCTTTTATCGCTGCGATAGTTATCTTATTTACGCTTCAAAAGAAACACAGCTATTATTAAAACTCAAGTTGCTCAGAGGCAGAGTTTTAAAACACATATTTAGCTATTTTAACTTATTCAACAATATTTTTACCCACTTTATTTATTCACTTTGAGAATTATAGTTAGATTTTGAAAATTCTTCGATACTCAGTCATAATGAAAGTGTCTATATATTAAAACTGAAACTCTTAAGGATAAGATTTTTGCTCTGATCTGGTAACTCTGTCAACTCCAGCATTTTTACCTCATTTATTTACATATTGCGTTCCAGAAGCTCCGCCCATTTCGCATTGCATTACGGCATGTATAGCAACAACACCTAATAGCAAAGTAACTAACATAGATACTCACCACTACATGAACAAAATTTACCACCATACAGAAAGAAAACCACACCGCATACAGTAGCAGAAAAACCACAATACAATACAATTCAACAACCATAATAATAAAAGCAAAAACAGCAACTGTGTTGCTATGAATTTTTGATTATTGTTGTTGCTCTGTTGTTGCGGAAGATAGACGCAACCAACATACCATTCTACCAACAGAAAAACAAAAAACAACAGCAACAACACATTTATATGTGTTTACTTAACACACTGAGAGTCATTCAGAGAGGCACGAGCGATTGTGTTGTAAACTGTCCACCCCCTTTTAGCAAGCGACGAGTCAGTTACCACTTACCCATTGCACGAGTATCGTCATAAGTTTCCCCTTTTTGTTTTGTTGTTGCTGGTTTATCTCGTAAAATTATTCCTCTGCTTTTACCTTCGTGCATATTACTCAAAATATGCGCTGTCGTTGTCGACGTCATCGTCGGCGGTGTGTTTTATGTCGTTGAGACCGCGTTAAGTTAAATAAATATTAAGAGCTGCCTCTTTCTCGAGAGAGTTTTATTCAAATTTTGTTAGCTTTTCTATGTTTTTTTTTGGGATACACTGTAAGGACGGTGGAGGTTGTTATCTTTTTGTTGTTGTATATGAATTTTTAGGCTATTTTCATGCCTTCTTGTGCGTATTGTGATTAATGTGATTTTGACATGAATTAAAGGTGAGGTAAAGGCTTTCGACTTTACTTATATATGTATTTAAGAGCATATATGTACTTAACAGCAAATCTACCATATAAAGAAATATAAGTATGTATTGGTTTTAAGTTAGTATTAGTTAGTATCTACCTTAAATTGTATTTCTACTTCAAAGGTGTGATTTATTCACATCTCTCCGCAGTGAAAATGTACACATTTCTTTCATTAAATTTACAATTAATTAGAAAATTATGCAGCCAGCTGATAAAAATTGTCAATATTTCCTTTCTCAATGTACATAGATCTTTTGTATGATGTGGCATCATTATATTGTATGTATAAAAACATCATTATAATTCAATTTGAAATGTGTGGCATACATGAAGATAATTTTAATTAACACCTCAACGAACGAGAGTGTTGTTGTTTCGTTATTGTTATTGTTAGCCTTACTCTTCAAACGGAAATAGCTAATTTGAATACGGCATTCACACTGCCACTTACTCCGCTTTCAGAAAGATAAGCGGCAACAAGCGACATGCGAGTTAGTTACAATATATGAGAATGAGCCAAGATAAATATGCAAATAATAAAAATAATTTTAACTATTTTTATGTTTGTTAAATGTGAAAAATTATCACTGAAACACGCAACTTATAGAAGTTTTTATCAATTTTATTGACTAAGAATGATGCCCTGGACATGAATTGCATATAATACATGAGATGATGTGGTTTTAAATGACTTTATTACAATTTAAGTGGGGGGACTTGAGTTAAAATGTGACTCAAGGTGGAAGTCATTTAATTTAATGAAGAATAAGATATGAGTTAAGTTATTATAAAAAAAGATTATGGTTTCAACGAAGCTACGAGGAATGTAAAAGTAGACCATATGTATGCTACCAACCCAGACAGAATCAGCAAAGTAAACTGCCAAAAGCTTTATTCACCACTCACACTAGTTCTGTATTGTATGAGGAAACAATAAAAATAGTTGCATGCTTAAGGCGTATATCTTTAGCTGTTATGTAAGTATATCTAGTATGTTATCTAACATCCCTGGTTTCTATAACAACCCTACTGTGAACTGTCAATAATGAAAAAAGAAGAACAGTGTCAAATGTCCGCCGAAGAAAAGTAATGAGCAAAAAATTATATTAAAATGTTATGTGGTGCGGGAGAACAAATTCACTCATATAATAAAGAAGAGAAAAGCTTATGGTTATGTTCTGGAAGATCACCTCCAGCTGCCAGTGCTATTGAGTTGTTTTATTGTGAGTGACAATGCAACGAATAAGAGACTTAACAACTTGATCGTAAGAGACTTAACAACTGCTCATGTTCAACTAGTGAGCGAATAAAACGCATCTAAAATAGTTCGAGCTTTAGCAGGTAAGGGTTTTACGTTTGACCTTCAAATCACGGTGAATAACTTTTATTATTATTGTCATAACGTTTTACAAATTTTTGTTAAGGTTATTTTATTCAAAAAGATTACTTCCTATTTTTAGATGCTACGATTTCCAATTGTGTTGGTCCACATAACTTCCAACGTAATACTAGACATAGTTGAGCAGAAAATAACATTATACGCGAATCTCAAAAATATTTATATACACATTTATAAACACCTTTCATGCACCGATAATTTAACTTCCATTCCAAAACAATGGATAAATGTGATCTATTGGTATTTTCCGCGCGTCTGTATGTGAGTAATTTTCTTTATTCCAAGTAATTTTTATTCTATCTTAGAATTGCAATAGTATTTAAAATTTCTTACCTATTCAACTAAGGCACACACTTACTTAGCATTAAATAAATAAAATATATCTCTCATATCAAAATAGCTGTTGCCAACTACCTAACAGTCTCACAGTCCATCCGAAATTTTTAAAGGACAACAGGTCAACAGATGTGAATTACACAGGTAGAAAATGCTATGAATAGCACAACAGGTGAACAGATATTTTGACAAGTTTTCTTATCTTATTCAAAGTCTTGCTAGATTCACTGCATCATGTTGCACTTTACAGCATGCACACACATCTTAAGGATGTTATAGATAAAAGTCTATTGCCTCTGAACCTGCTGTACGTTTCGTAATGTGACAAATATTTGAGAGGTTTAAGGAGGCTTGCTGAAATATTAATTCATGAGTATGTGAATGTATAAAAACATTCGAATTAACACTTTTTTTTAAAGAAATTTAAAAGAACAGATAAAGGATAAATACCAAAGCTTATACTCTTACTGTTTACATATATATTTTGTGTACAAGTACACGAAGACTACATAAGTCAACTACTTAATTAAATCATGTGACATTCTCCCACAACAAATGCAACAAAACAACTTTATTACTTTATTCGGGCTGATACTATGCGTTGAGCACTTTATCTAAACTTTAAGATCTATCAGGAGTCGCCACTTCAGCTAAAACTACATGAAACTTTTGCACAGTTTTAATTGTGCACCCAAGAAGAACCAATGTGCAGTTTGCAACCGTATTCAAGATTGCGATTGCGATCAATACGGCAGCTGGGTGACACGAAAAAGTTGTTGGTGTTTAAGTGAAATGTATTCATTAAGGTAAGGTTCGAGGCAATCTTTACTTGGCGATTAAATATTGCTGCTATCCAGCAAGTAAAGGACTGCACAGGAAATTAAAACTACCAAAAGTGTATGTAAGTAGCCGTGTTCGCTACATTCTCTTAGATTTAGATTTGGATGTGTGCAGAAAGGCCATAGACCTTCTATAGCACTCAGTTCGTTAGATCATTGTACTTTGTCCAGATAGGGATAAGACATAGAAGGGTTAAGTGGATAAGTGTATGACAATGAGGCCGTATACGCTTGTTGGACCTACAGTGTAACGTCGGTTTCGATGGTGGTTTTCCATTGCCTACTCTTTTTTTTCATAATGAAGGTACTTTTATTAGCATTAACAACCAGCTCAAGATGGAAATCGAATCCGGCCGAAATCTTAATCGAGGTCGTCCTATATTCTCTTAAACCGATTAATTTCTTCCTCGCCAGGGAAATGAATCATTAAATTGTACCTGATTTATTTTGTTCGTTAACAAGCTGATTCTTTTTATTGATCTAACTACTTCAGCTTAATAGCCGTGACACTACCGACTTTAAGATTACATACACTGCATCTATCGACTAAAACGACGGTAATTGCTTAATCCTGTTATGTTGAGAAGTCGAATTACTCCAGCACGATCGCTTCTCATGCACCATTTACCCCTTAAAATAATATACTCGTATATGGTACTATGAACTTACCTACAACGATTATTTATGAATATATGAAGAATATAACGAAAAGATGCTTGGCGACAGATGGAATAACCTGCAAATGGGAATATCGAGAATCATCGATCGATCATACGCTTACGTAAGCGTTAGTGGCGCTTATTGTAACTAAAAGAGTCATGTAATGTAACCTCAAAATAATCCCATAAGCATACGAGTACGTACCTGTACACAGAAACACCAGAAACACCAGAAACACGCTCAAATGTCAACATTGGCGACATGACAACAAACAGGCAACATAAATACCAACAAAGAGAGAGGACAACAACAGCAGCAATACAAGATGATGTCGCATGAGGTCGCACAGAATTTGAACTACAGTTGCGGTGACAAGTGCAACAAGTGGCAGTTGCTGTATTGCAGTGCTCGATCTCAACTAAATACCAGTCAGAACCAGGCAAGTAGTGAGGGCGAGAGAGGGAAGGAGAGACACAACTCTGCACACATAGGGCATTTACCTGTACGTAAAGGTTTCGAGCGAGTGGCGCCTGCATCCCGCCGTGCGATGTCTGATAATAATACGGAATGTTTGGCCAGTATGTTGTTGTTGCTACGACTGCGGCTGTCAGTGTTGCATACGAAGTAACATTCAAATTTAGTGATGGCGAAGTTCGAGTTCTTAGTGGAGTACACATGTTGATATTGGTGGAATAAGGTGAGCAGAGTTGAATGAATCGGCGCACGTATTTTAATACATATTATGCAGTGCAAAGTCGTTGGGTAAATGGGTTTCTTCTACCAAAAACGTTGCCGGTAATGAGAGGGAGACTGTGCAGACAGTCGCAGCAGTCACAGTCACAGTCACATTCACAGTCTGATGCAATGAACCATGTGGCTAATTTATGTGTGTGTAGACTTTAAAAACCATCAACAAGTTTGCGTAAATGCAAGTTTAATCCATTTATTATGGCCATTAGGCTTTGTACATATGATGTTATAAAATAACATTTGTGGTAGGACGCAAGGTACGCATGTGGGCACTTCTGATCTTCATAAGCACGATTAAACTTTAGCAGAAGACTACTTTTGTTTGTGTTAGTGAATTTTAAAGAAATAGTTAAGTGAAAATTAAATATTTAAGTGTGTATCTGTAAATAAATGTTCTTTCTCAGTCCTTTCTACTCTGCCACCTCTGACAGGTTGAGATTTTCTTTGGAAAGTACTAACCAAGCCTTTCGACTTCTCAGCACCTTAAACATTCTCTCAATAGTTTCTCAAAGGTTATACTAATATGTATTGCCTTTGTGTGAGTATGTTAACTGCATTTATTGCCTGAAAATCTCAAGTACTCACAATATTTTGCAAATATTACACGGTAAATTTCAACGAACATTTTTGCAAAGTTGCTCGCCACCTTAGACCACACTCATGTCCCATGCCAGTTCACATATTTACTTGC
The DNA here is from genome assembly GCA_958295655.1 of Palloptera scutellata. Classification (NCBI taxonomy): domain Eukaryota; kingdom Metazoa; phylum Arthropoda; class Insecta; order Diptera; family Pallopteridae; genus Palloptera; species Palloptera scutellata. The sequence continues at coordinate 153,636,197 of OY282449.1, read as the reverse complement.
CCATGACAGTGATCACAAAAGTGTTATAAATTGCAATTTGATCATAAAGAAAACAAGCTATTTACAGCCATTTCGATTAAAATCAATATTTAACAAGAACAACAGCAAGAACATAAACAAATCGCCCCAAAAGAATGTGTCTCAATATCATACAGAAAATACGTGACACAAACAAAAAAAATATTCGCCAAAATTACCAATTTTAGCATGAAGTTATATAAATAACCAGACGCAAAATCACAATCACAGCAGCAGAAGTACAGGGAAAATGCGCCAAAATATATAAGTTTTGCCGTGGGCCAAAGTCACGAGAGGTGAAAAAGAGCAACCAAACGAGCAGAGCAAACAAGCCAGAGTCAACAAAGTAAAGTCACGTCTTAAGAAAAGTTTGTGTCTTTTGTGCTGCTTACAGGTCTTTCAATTTCTTGCTGCTGATGCTGCTGCTGCTGCTGTTGTTGTTGTTGTTGTTGTTGCTGTTGATTTGTTTTATAATCGCCTCTTGTTATAAACACTGTAATTAGGCATCCATTAAAAGGGTGGTCCACGCATGTCTTCGCCATGGAATAATATTGCGTCGATCAACAACAATCTAAACACGCCCTTGCGCACGCCTAATAAATAACACACACACACACACACACACACACACACACACAACAACCAACAACCTGAGCAGCAAAGTGAAAAATTAGTTCGAATGTATGTAATGCCTACATACATAAGTAAGTAAGTTCCTAGTTACCCGGGAGAGTCCGGGATGCGACCGTCGTCCACCATCTGCATGGTGGCAGAGGCGCACTTGGTTTTGAGATAAGCAACAATGCCAAAAACAAATGGCCATGTTTAATAATTGCAGCACAGATAAAGTGCAGTTTTATGAATGGGCGGACAGTTTATATGCAGTTTATTCACCTGCCTCCGTGTCTCTCCGCACCGTTGCAACGTTGCAGCGTGCAACAATGCGGTGCATTCTATAACTCAGTCAGTGCCATCTCCTTGTAGTGCCCACAAAGTTACTCGTTACTCGTCGTGGAACGTGGAACGGAGAATCTTCACGCCTCCAAGCTATTTGCAAAATGTAAATAATAAAAGAACTTAAATGCTAAATTGATTTTATGATTTTAATCGTTGTTTAAGTCAACCTTAGGTTTAGTGCGGTCGGTGGTTTCTTGTGTGCCATTCAGTGAGTGCGCTGTAGGTGCCGATGAAATGTTGTATTTACTCTGCTAAATGTTTGTTCAAATTTAGTCAATGTTCGCTGCTGTCGGTACATTGTAATTAAAATGCAATCTGTATTAGTTTTCTGGGAGGTGATTCTTCAAGCTGTAAGGTGAATCCATGGTGGTTGTATAGAACGGCCAAAATCTATGGCTACTACATACGGGTACTTACATTATGACTACACACAGTTACTTACAGAGAGGTAAATCGATAAATGTTACTATAGGGTGTTCCAATAAGAGTGCACGACTTAAATGTTGTGCTAGATTTTTTCTGTGCAAGTGGCAACTCTGAAATTCAACAGTTGGCGTCTGTCGTCTACTTACGATTGTTCCGATTAATAAAAATTGAGCGCTACCCAAAGGGACAAAAAAGGTTACAGGCTAAATGGTTAAAGTTACAGGAGCATGATAACGGAGTTCTTGCGGCACCAATGGACGGTATGGATCTGGACGACATGTGGTTTAGGCAAGACGTCGTCAACTGCCATACCGCGCATACAACAAACGACTTATTGGAGCAACGATTGTCAGACCGAATCATTTCCCGAAATTCCGATGTCAGCTGGCCACCAAGATGGCGTGATTTAATTTACATGGTGTTTCTTTCTCTCTTTGGGTTTTTCTGAAATCCCAGGTCTATGCAAAAAAGACAATAAACAATTGCTGAGCTCAAGGCCTAGATCCAACGCATCATCGGTGAGAAAGAGTCACATCTTTTTCAAAATGTCTTCGAAAATTTCATTCAGAGAGCAGGGATCTGTGATCAGAGCTGCGGGGGCCATTTGCCTGATATTTGATTCCATACTTAATCGGATCATGTCTACTTTGCAATACAATAAAAATATCACCACTCGCTTTTATTTTTAAATTAAATCCTGCACTCTTATTGGGACACCCTATACAAGGAGATATTTTGTTTTTTCTCCTCAATGATTTGAATTTTGCTCTACTTTTCACAACTTTACTCGTGTTTTCCTTTACCAAACACTCGTGTATCAATAATTAATGAGTCCAGGCAAATAAATTTCATTTACAATTTGGTTAACATTAAAACTAAAAATTGCAGCTTAATATTTGCTGAATTTGCATAATTGTGTTTTTCAAAGGCTTCATTCTAAACGAGAAATGATTATGGTAAGTGTTAGCTAATAATCTCATCTTCTATATAATTAATTTGAATGCCAACTACTTATATCTCTGAAGCAGACTCGTACACGCAAATGGCATTAAGTCTGACACCGAAATATGCTTGGGGTGTGCAAAAATCTTCTTCGGTTTTGACCGATAAGTTGATGCCATTAAGGCAGCATTAACTTATGCAATCCTAATATGAAAATGCGTGGCGCGCAGTTGTTGCCAATGCAAAACAAACACACACTTATGTGTGGCGTTTTTAAAAATAAAACCAAATTACTCGTGCATGAAGTCCTTGCTGCTATGCTCTCAAAAAAAAAAAGAAAAAAATTTAGTAACACGGTGTTGTTGTTGTTGTTTTTATCATTTTAATGGATGTTAATTAGATTTTTGGGTATTTTATCCGAAAAGAAGAGAGGGGAAAATGTATTTTAAAATGATAACACCAGCAAGTTGTGCTGGATGTGAAGTGCATGCTCGGTTTGAGGTCTTCTTACGTAAGGTATGAGGCTCACCTGCTCATAAGTAGGTAGGCTAAGTTAAATGATGTGTCAAGTTAATTTTTGTACTATAATAATGTTAATTTCTTGTTGCCTGTGTACGAGTATGTATTAAGGAATAGAAAAGATCTGTATCTCTATCGCTTTAATGGTTGTCAAAGTGATGGTAGCGAGGTGGACCTTATTGAGGGGTTAGATGAATATTTGAAAGCAATATGTTGTTGGTTTTGGAATGATTTATGGGCATGATCCCATTGATTAGGGCTGACATAAGTTGTTTCTATTGTATGGCTTAGCAAATAACATGTTTGCGAACATGGCAACTTAGTTGGATACACATTTCCACAGCATAGCCTCGGCGCTGTATCGTGCATGTCATGATCATTAGAAATATTCCACCGCACCAAATTAACCTCCTTCATTTGACTATTTTAAAAGAACTACTTAAATATTAGTATCCCCCTTTGAGCTCTAACTGTCAAATTAAATATCAATCATCAAATTATGTTGATGTTTGATCATTTTCAAATAAGTTTTTTTTCGTTTTTTTGTTTTAAATTTATATTTTGTGTAATTATGAATGATCAATCAAAATTTTAATGAGGTGTTTCGATTTGTAATTATGACCCTTAAGCGTATTAAGCCCAATAGCGAAGATTACAATCACCTTTTGACCTCCTCTTACACTGATTTAAAATATTGTATGGAAATTAGCGATTTAAACAAATGCGACAAATAAAAAACAAAAATATAAAAACAAATAATTTTATGAGAAAATCAAGACAAAATAATAAAAAAACATCTTTAAATAAAATTAAAATGACACATTGTTTTTGAGGCGCCACACAACTCGGTTTTGATGGTTTGCTTTTTTGGCCATCAACGAACGGCACACAAACACATTAAATAGGGTCAGACAACCCGCAGGGTTTTCATGCGAGCAGAAAAACGTGGCCAAGATCAGTGAAGAAGGCGAAGGGAAGAGGAAAAAAGTCGTTGAGCTCTACTGAGGGCAAAGAATGCAGTCCGTAGATGACGAAGAAGAAACCACCAAATATAAATGAAATTAAATGACAATAAGGCTGAATAAAACGTGAGGTCGAAAATTATCGAATAACGAGATGAAGGCACAGCGAGAGCGAGGGGCACAGGGGTAAGTGGATGAAGAGAATCTAAACTCAAGACGATGAGAATTAATAGTTACTGAAATGATATCGTTTCATCTCACTTGGCTCTTGACTCTTGCTGCTGTCTTCAATGCTCGTATCTATCAGCGAGACGATCTGTGTCTCATCGTTAACAATAATAACAACAGCAATAGCAACAGCAATAGCAACAACAATAGCAACAGCAACAAATTCAAGTCTGTCAACATTATTTAAAGTTAATAAATAATATTGATTTGACTCTTGAATTGAAAATAAGAAAATAAAAGAATGAACATGTGCCCAGCGGATAAGGAATCGAGCTGCTACAAGTAACATATTGACGTGTGTATGTGTTTGTGTATATGAGTTAGTGATACAATGCAGTGGTGAATGCTTGTGTTGCCTATTGATGACAATATTTTGCTTTTATCTTATAAAAGTAATCAATAAACGTTAATGCGAGTATAGATGTTAGCATTCAGTAGAAAAGTTCTCCTGTTGCTGGCAAATTGATTACAACAATTTTTAAAATGTTATGGTCCACATAAAAGGTGAAATTACGCAAATGCTTGGTCAACGTTGCGCATCTTTAATGCGAAAGTTTTCTGGTTTGATCAACGGATCAAAGCAGAAAAAGCGCAACTTATTCGCCAATTGGGCAGGACCTTTCCCGGCATATATTGTATTCCCGCTTGTTATGAAGTCACTGCATGTACTGCCTAGTACCAAATCGCAATGTTAATAATAATAACATGCGTGCTTAGCCCACAACTCATGTCAGAATGCATCAAAAATCTCATTTAGGGAATATTTATATTTTCGAAAATGAATACGGCAAAAAACCAACAAGCCCCGCTGGGTACTGAAACGAATATAAAATCCAACAAAACAAGTGAAGGAACTACTACGTAAATGTAAGAAATGAACAAAAAAGAAAAAGGATACAAATGTGCCACAGAAAAACAAACAAGAGTTGAGGCTTTGAATTGAGGCGGCAGGATCAAGCAGAAAACACTATAACAAAAGCAAAACCAACTCTATACAATTCTGCCAGGGCACGGTTTTGCACTCGATCGGCGATGTAGATGGCGGGCGATGGCGTAGTCTCTAAATTGAATTCAGGACAAGCGAAATATCACTTCGATTAATTCAAACAAAGTCCATTTAAAGAGATCAACGTCAGTTGTTTCATGCGTTGGCAGCCGCTGGCGTAGATTTACAAATAAAGTTCGCATGGCTTCAATTCAAGATTGCGCTCCACGCTTGAGTAGTTGCAACTTGCTTAAAGATGCAGCCATATACCAAAAAGTTATTCGTGTGTGCAATATACGCGTACATAGAGTGAAGTCAATTGGAAAACATCTTGTCCAAGATCCCAGCATTACACACACACACACACACACACACACACACTCACTTGCGATTAGTTACCATGGCGGCCGAGGAAATGGACGCGGGACGGGCAGTGCAGCCGAAGGGAAAGCGTCGGCGGCGTTGTCGGCGTCCCTTTGAAAGTTCGACTCGTGGAAAGCTGCAAGATCCAAGGCGCTTCTTTGTTCACATGATTCTCGGTACATTTACTGTGCTTTCGTGTGATTATGGCTAAATTTATGTTGGCCTTCTACTTTTCTCTCAAGTCCTATTCTGAATTTGCCTCCAAGTGTTTACATATTTGCAATAGATTTATTGATACACGAAGTATAGAATGTAGAACATCCACTGATCAGAAAATAAATTGTACAATTGTTTATTGCCGAAAGTGTAATTTAACATTTAAATTAGAGAGTATAGATTTGGAATAATACTCGTATTTTCGAATAGGAAGCACAGTTTTCAGCTTTTACTTAATTAATTATTATGAAGTCCTGGCCTTTCAGTTTAGAACTTACTAATTAAACGCTGCCTCGGATAATTCAGCCCCATAATTGATGTTAATCTTTGGAAGAACGCAGTGTGTCTGAGATTCTTTGGCTTGAATTTTATAAACAGCTTTTCACGTTGCACAACATGAAGACGGTAGCATTTTATATCGTGCCTCCAAACAATCATTTTTACAAGAGTTGTCATCACGGTAGACATGTCTGCAAGATGTCCCCTTTGATTTCAATAGCAGCTGAGGCTAAGCCAAAAACTCTACTTATCAGTGCAAAAGGAGAATAAAGAAATTGCAGTGCAACCTTTAGTCCTGCAGCCAACTAATCTCCATCACATTCGAAAGCTAAAGTGGCATGTGCGTTTGCATTTAGGCAGCAGCCTCTGTTGCCTGTTAGTAGTGCAGTTGTAGTGTAAATGGTTTTCTGTCTCTACAATGTTATGTGTTAATTAATGTGCAGCATAAAATGCACGAGGCGAGTACGTACCATCTGCCAAAGAGTACCCATACCCAAGTATTTGCATGCAAGCATATTTGCGCGTACATTGGAAAGACACTCACTCAATGTTTAGACTGCAACATACATACTCTTATGTACATAATTGCCACTTGTGTTGTATTTGTGTTGCATTGTGGTAAATAATATCAAATAACATTTGCTGTTTGTTTTGTTTTTGTCTGTGTTTTGTTAACTGGTCAACATAACATACCAAAAACTCTTTTTTTATTGCTCGCTTGCATCTTTGCCACTTACTCGGTCGTACCTGAGATTGTAACTGAGTAAGTTTCTGTTGAAAATTGTTAATAAATTATGTCTAAACTGATGCTAACACGCAACATTTGTATTTCTTTTTTTCTTCTACTAGTCCGATATTTACGTATACGCACACATTCACAAGCACTCACACACACACACACATACACGGTATTAGTGCCAACTTCGGGTAGTCGTCGTCTAGTTAAAGGCATTTGTGGTAACTTGGGGCTTCTCGACGATTGCTTAAGTAGTTTTTTTTCCTCTCAGATTGGAGACTTTTAATTGGTGTAATTAATTAGTTGTGCTTGATCGATGAAATTATATACGATTCTCTTGCTGTTGCTGTTGCTGGGAACTGGGAAACCCAGAAAAGGTTTCAAGTAAAGTAGCCATGCAAAGGCGATGAAATAGGCGGAATAGGCTGGTTTAAAATATTTATTTCTTAAAGGGAATATTATTGGTTAATTATAAATATAAATATTTACCTTTTTTTTGTGCATTGAGCTGTTTTCTGTTCCAAAGAAACTTCTATAACCTTTTCAATTATAGCGATTCAACATTAAAAGTCTGAAGTTCATCCCAAAGTACCTCCTTACCATACGCTCAATTAATTAATTTCTAACTTCAAAACTTGAGATGAGCGAACTTTGGACATGGTGGGGCAAAGGAAAATAAAATAAGTATTTATGTATTCCATTCCATTTCCATTCCATTTTTGAGAAGCAATTGCTGAAAATCCACTTTATTTTACCTATATGCCACCATCCCAAAAAATTAAATCAAAAATATTGAAATTGAATTTAATACACAAACTCACGTCCAATTAGTATCATTTCAAGCATACATCAAGAAATCACGCTGCCAAACTGACTGACTGTCATTTGTGTGTGTGGCAGACAGGCTGGCAAGCAAGCAGGGAGGCAAACAACAGTTGTTGCAAGTTTAACCTGCATTTAAGTTAACGTTCACCTTAACGTTTAAACAAATCTCAGGACGCTGCAACAGACCACAAATGAACTGCCGAGAGTTTCCAAACCAACTGCACTGCGGAGCCAACGGTGACGGTGAAGTTGAAGCTGGAGTTTGTCCAAGTTGCATGCATATACGCATCTCAAAACATTTTAAAACAACGCGAAGTTTGTTTTTCGTAAGTGAAACCATTTGAAGCCCCTTTTTTTCGACAGCAGCAAGTCGTCTCGCATGCATGTGAATTTGTGTTTGTGTGTGTTGGTGTATGTTTGCGCTCCTATAATTAGGCTCATACTGTGTGGCTGCAACATATCAGCCAAACTAAACCATCACAGTTTTCACTTTACATACATACGAGCACATACAACAGCCTCAGACTCAGACTTCTCCATATGCAGCTTCTCTTTCACATGCAATGTTAGTGGAATGGAGTAATGCTGCTGTTGCTGCTGTTGTTGCTGCTTGTCAAAAACTTTAACGATGTAGACGACAGCTAAAAGAATGCTTGAATACTGTTGAGGGCTGCTTAAAGCTGGCCTAAGGATAAATTTTTTTGCTGTTCTCCCCTCAGTGTCCGTCACTTTCCTCTTGTTCTGCTCTGTTTTCGGAGTAAATTTACCTCAGCATTTATTCAAAGTTTCATTCATCAGCAAGTTTTATTATAATTTGTGTTTCGTTTAGTGGACACTTTGCAAAATGCAACAAAAGTAAAAGCAAAGAAGAAAAATTAATATGCATCATTTTGGAAGTCACATTAGGGGGTCTTGACGTTTAACTCTATCTAACACTGAGCAGTTGCAGCTAGCATCGACTGTTAAGAGCTGGTTGCTTGTGTCTCTTTGGAATTTCATGCCCTATCAGCAGTTGAGCTTGTCGTTGCGTGTTTTGTTTATATTCCTTACTATTTAATTTGAGCTTTTTCAGTTCTTTAATTTCAGCAGTTTGACGCACTCACCTTCATCATCATTGTTATTGTTGCCGCTGTCCATGCCGTCAGCATTGCGACGTCTTGGCGTCGGCGCTGCGTTCTCAGTTGTGGTACCTCTGACAGCCTGGCGTTTCAAAATTATGATTGACATAAAGTATTTATCATAATCTTCTAAATACCAGCATAATCGTATCATTATGACGTACGTAGTTGCTGCTAGTTAGAATTAAGACTCAAGCGAACGTGAAAGAACAGCAAGGTGGTTTGATGTGAGTACGAGTAAAATAAATACCTGAAAACATCTGTGCCAATATTAATCACTCATAAAATCACACATAAAATAACTTAATCACTTGTGAGCATTTCTATAAAAGTGCCCATGAAAACAGGAACTTTTTTCATTTTCGTTTTGTTTCAGACATGCATAATCTCATTAATTCTCAAAGAACATTGCGCGTAACTCAAGTTATTTTATGAGCATTAAGGCAACAACAAGCAATTCACCTCTACCTCAAAGTGTTTATTTTGATTGTCAACAACATGCAGTGATAATGAGCGTGATATTTAAGGAGCAATCCTAAAGCATCATCAATGTGCCTAAAGAAAGCCTTTTGATTATCGGTAAAGCTGTGGAGCAATTTTTAAGGATAAAATATCAAAAAAAAAATTCCTAATATTTTTTGTCATTGGTTGGAAAAGATTGCCTTCCGGCCACACCAATCTCTATAAATTTTTGAATTTGAGATTAGCATCAATTTTCAAATTGTCTTTGATAAACATCAACTACAATACATATTTTTTTTTAATTTCGTTACGAGTTTACCTTTAAAATTTATTTACTACTTGATCATACTAAAAATAAGCGACCGATTTTTGTAGGACGCACCTTACGAATGTACAATCACCAATTTGCAATCTGATATCAGCAACTATTCAAACGCATACAACCCGTTCGCCTGTCCGTCTGTCCGTCTGTCCATCCGTCTGTCCGTCCGTCCACTGCGACTAATTAAATTTATCCAAAAACATAAACATAAGAGCAGGGAGACAAGATGTTTGCATCATATAAAATCATCGTCGTCAAGTCAATCGTCAATAACATGTTAAACGTTTACTATGATGAGGACTATGACGACGATGTTGATGATGAAGACGATGCTGATGACGATGCTGATGATGATGCTGATGCTGATACTGATGCAGATACGAAACAACATAACATTTCAACTGATTGTCAAGATGCATAAAAATGCAGCAGTTACATGCAGTTTCAGTCACAGAAGATTGGCTTCCAACATAAAATGCTTGAAATGATTATGCTGCGACACTTGGGCATGGACACTTATGATGCAAATGTAGGTACCTGTGTTTATTGGTAGTAAGATGGTCGGTGCATTATTTGTGCATCAATGTTAGAGAGCATTGGCAAGGAAAGGAGCTGTTGAGCAGCAAAATTTACAACAGTTCCATTGCAAAAGTGAAAGAGTTTCTTTATTCTTTTCGGTTTTCGGTTTTCGGTTTTTGTTTTTATTTTTTATTTATTAATTAACAAACAATTAAGCATGCAATTTCTTCGTAATTAATGAGTGGAATAAATATATTTCTTATACTTATTCCAATAAAATTAGCATAAAGTTGCAATTTTAATGTAGGTAAGTAAAAAGTACAAAGGTACCTAATAAATTAGCAACGAAGCTCTCTATCTCTGAAAAGCGAACGCTCTATGTTAATATCAAACAAGTACACTTAAAGCCATTAGTGAGACACTTTAAAATGTCTTAAATTGCAGCACCACCAGCAGGAGCGGCAGCAGCAATAGCAACAACGTAAACTACTTAAATATCGGCGAATGTTGCATGTGTAGCAACAATTTTCAACAAAATGAGCGTGCAAAAACGAGCATAACGCAAAAATAAATGAAAGAGATAAAAGATTCGAAAGGTTTAAGCATGTGTGAGCGGTACTTATCTTGAATTATGTCAGTTTAACATTATTATGTACTTTGGTAATGGTCACGCCGTCGTTATCGTTGCCGCTGCTGCTATCCCTGCCACTTAAGGCGGGGGAGAAAAATATTTACTAAGTGAAAACAAAAGACTTAAGCAATAAACTTCATTTCTGAAAGTTCGAGAGAAACTTGATTTTTGTAATATTATTTGAATGATCGAGTATTCTATCGAATACTCGTTCTTTTATTACTAAGATAATCCCCATAGCCACAATTCTTTTTCACAGTGTATGACCATATTAATTAATCAAGTGCTCGTACTCTTAATCTTTTTATCACTTTTAATATCCATTATTTGTTAATTCCTCTACCACCCTTTCACTTTTCCTCTACCACTCTTTCCTTTTCAATTAAAGCTAATTCATGTTTATTGCATGCAAAAAACTCAATTCTCATGCACATCGTTGGAAGAATTTAAATTTTCGGAACAACTTCAGTTTGTTTTTGTTACTGTTGCCGCATTTACGCATTATCATGGATCGTCCCTCCACCTTATGTATGGCATCGCGTCACATGCATACATCCACTTCATTCTGGTTGCTTTTATCATTTTAATGGACAATATTTTGTGCATTCAACGGATTAAAATTGCATTAAATAAATGCATTTAATGCCATAACTTTTAGTGGTGAATGTTGTCGTCAACTGATAACACCTGCTGCTTGCTATTGTTGGTGCACCTATTCAAGTAATATGGTCAAACTTATTCTGCACTGAAATTGTTCGCTAAAAGAAATAACATTCAAATTGAATGGCACAAAGGTGAGAAAATTATTGCAAAACTTAGTTGTAGTGAGAATAATTACAACAATGCATGACCATTCAAGAAAAGGACTTTGCATAATTTATGTTTGTAGCAGAAGGCGATGAACAGTTTTGGTATTAGAACTGATTCAGGCTGATTGTTGTGATTCTTTAATGGCTGAGCCGAAGGATTATTTGTTTTTACAATTTTTGTTTTTTCATGTTATTTTGTGTGGGGAAAGGTCAATAGTTACTCAAAGATCGAACTGTAATACAAGAAATTATCTTAGTGGATAATAAATTTCTCAGTATAGAACCAAAATACTCTGCTAATGAGTTATTTAATAAATAATTTGTCAGAATACGACGAAATTGCCATTACTTGATCCATATTTTAGTTGCTTTTGCATGAAAAAGAAACGACAGGCTACACCTTTCCCCTGCCCTTTTTCACTCTGTTGTACTTCGTGAAGGAAAAACAATTAAAAAACACAGCGTCCAGCTTCATTTAAAATATTATTAAAGTATGTTGCAACATGCGGCTTAAATACCTCACTATACATATGTGTGTATGTTCAATGAAAGAATGTGTGTGCGCGTATGTGTTTGTGTGTGGGAATAAATTAAGCGACAAGAAAATAAAAGTATCAGAGGCAAAAGAAAAAAATTAATTTTACATGTTAAACTCATTAAAAGGCACAAAACTGCGCGCTGAACAGCGACGCATGTGGTGGATGTTGTTGGATGGTAGATGAGGTGAATGGATGGCGTACTGGCGTCGACGTATCGCGATTATATCTTTTATTTTATTTTTTGCATGGCATCATGAAGTGAAGTGAATCAAGTGATAGTGGCCAACTTCGCATTTGCCTATCAAATGATTCATTAATGTTTCAAGAGGAAGCAACTTAAATAATATGGAAGAGTGGCCACGAAGTTGAAGAAGTATTTGAAAAACTTGACCGTACATATATATCAATGCCATAGAAAAGGATTCATTCCACCCAACCACCTTTCAAGTAAAAACATTTAAATATTAGTAGTTTTTAAATTTAAGGGAACATTTCCAGTTCTCCAGATTACTCTCGGAAGTTAGAAGAGTCCAAATGGACTCTTTCCTTTACTAACGATTTCTCCACCCAAGAGCAAACAAGGCAAATTCACGTGCTGCCTGCCTCTATCGAAACTAGTCTTCAAAAAGGTCTTACTTTACATAAAGTTGGTTATGGTGGCAACTCTAAAAGTAATATTGTCACTGTCCCCACCGCAGATACATGGAGAATTTGGCGAACTGATTCTCCACCACGATCACCTTGTGCTTTTCGTGTGTGCCTTTTGTAATTTGTTTGCTTGGTTAATTGGATTCAACAGCGCAGCAAAATATAAAACTTAGCGAGCGACGAACATCATCGTCATTTCAAAATGAGTCAAGCCAAGTCAGGGAATGCGCGCCCACGCAGAGCGCGCTAAGGAGAGCAACATCGAAATTTATTTATTTATCTCATTTTACAAGTAATTTGGCAAATTATAAATTTGAACTTTTTGAAATTTACTACAGATTTACAACAAACACTCTTGAAATAATTCACTGCCTTCATTTGCAAAAGCCCCAACATGAAATTTTACAAAAACGTCAGTTTCTGACGGATTATAATTAAGCGAAAATTTGTGTTAGGTCTGTTGCAAATTCAGGCAGCGAAATAGAGAAAGAATGCGATCAATGCGAAATTTGAGTCTTAAATTCAGATCGATGGGAAAAACCATCTGTTAGTGCAAGATAATTTCGCTAAATGGAGATTGAAGAATAGAGTTGCCACTGATAAGCACAACGGCATTTCACTTGGGCATTAACTACAATTACATAAGTATCGCATTACAAATTTCAACGCACATTCCACTTCTTGCCATTCTTCGTTGCTTTCACTATTTGCGCAGCAGTACCAACAATAACAACATATGCTGCCAACATTAGTTATTATTAGTAACCCAGACAATAACAACAACAACTTCAGCAATAAACAACAACAGTAGCCGCAAAACAAAAAACTGCCAATAAATATACACACGCCATTATCAAAATAAAAATTCGCTTCGCCTTCTTTTGAAGTTTTCGCACTCCTGCACACTCGAACTCGAGTATTGAGCCTTTTCCTTTCTGGCATTTTTAATGCCATTATTGTTTGCTCACCTTTAACGCATTGTTTCCATTGTTATAGCAACAACAACGGCGAAAAATAATTGTTGCTACTACGTATCTGGGCTTGTTAATCAGTTTTACATCAGCTTCGTTGACTCTTTTGTCAAGCGGCACAAAAAGTGAACAATAGAGAAGAGCGAGCATGCTGCTCTCACTGGTGAGAGTGCAGGGAGCGGCGCAGCGCTGAAGTGCTGAAAATATTGTTCACAATTCACAATTGGTTTGCACACACCCTCTGCCTGTCACTGCGGCAGCATGCGCAAATTCTTGTTAATGGTGGTTGGCAACACTGTCAATATTTCCTGCTTCCTCGTTTTGCTAGTCTGCTGCATGTTCTGGTGGTTGTTGTACTTATCGTGTTCTTATCGTGATTATGAGTAGTGGCTTTATATTTCCATCAAAATTATGTCAAATATTCGTTTTATTTGATTTGACACGTGATTAGATCGAAAGTGACATAATGGAATGGATAATAAAATAGCGATGTACTAGAAATTTGCAGCTGAAATTATAGGCACATACTTTTCGCACCTTTTCCAAATTATTCCAGTTTCAATTTTTTTTTTAAAAGGAGATAGAGGAAGTACATACATACATACTATATATAACCTGGAAAGGGAGTCTCGTGGAGTGGGTCTAGTGGTGAACGAGGACAAAACGAAATACCTTGTGTCAACAAACAAAGAGTCATGGCGTCTTGGACAAAATCTCACTGCTGACAACTATACTTTTGAAGTCGTCAAGGATTTCGTATATCTAGGATCCAGCATAAACACCAACAATAATGTCAGCCTTGAGATCAAGCGGAGACTAACTCTTGCCAACAGGTGTTACTACGGGCTCAGTAGGCAATTGAGAAGTAGAGCCTTCTCTCGACTGACGAAAATAACGCTCTATAAGTCCCTCATCCTTTCCGTTCTAATGATTGGCGCCGAGACGTGGACATTGACCATCAATGATGAGAGGCTGTTAGGAGCGTTCAAGAGGAAGATACTCCGTAAGATCTACGGTCCAGTATGCGTGGACGACGTGTATCGAATAAGATGGAATGATGAGCTGTACGCCGACGCTGACATAGTCAAGCGTATAAAACTCCAGCGGCTTCGCTGACTGGGTCATGTTGAGCGAATGGAAGAAAGCGCTCCGGCTAGAAGGGTGTTTTATTTGAACCACGCTGGAGGAACACGCAGAAAGGGACGTGCTAATCTTCGTTGGAAAGACCAGGTGCCAGGGCAACCTGACTGCACTTGGCCACTTGGCCTTATCAACTGGCGCCAGCGCGCGCATAGCAGAGGCGACTGGCGACGCTTTGTAGAGGCGGCCAAGACCGATCATCGGTTGTAGTGCCAGTTAAGTAAAGTAAGTAAGTAACTTTAAGTGTTGTTGAATGTGAAATAATTTTCTTTTATACACAATCCAAAGTTTGAATCTTTTTGTTTGTTGAGAATAAATAAACCGTAGGAACTACATAGACATTCGTCAGTTTCCAATTTTCAACTCATATGTGGTGTCTGTTCGAATATTATTTGTTATGCTATTTTCAGCACCGCTTCTACTTCAAACACTCCAACAACTCCTTTTACCCCTACAAATGTTCTTCCTCATAAAAAACTTTGCGGGTTGCCCACAAATTTCACGAATAAAGTTGGGAATGTTCATATCCCAGCTCTCTCCTGTGTAACACCGAGTATTTCCTATTGGAAATTGAAATATTGAAATTGAATAGTGTTTATTTTTTGTTTACTTAACTAACTTCAAATGAAAAGCGGCGTATGCGTGCGGAGAGCGTATAAACTAAATGAATTTTAACTGCTTTTGATCGTTGTTTAATTTTTGATTACATTCGAAAAAGGCACTCGTACTTAACCAGGGTTTCCGCTATCGTGCAGAATTGCCATAACATTTGTTGATCACACAATTTTTATGTTTTAACATTTTAAGTACCTACCTAATGTTTTTATGTTCACATAAAATTGTTTTATTTGTTTGTTTTTGTGTTGCTTCGAATATTGTTAGTAGTCGTTAATTCCGCTTCATTACACAAATGTTGTTCTTTACGTTTAATTTACATATGCATACATGGTACATAAGTATATGTACTTATGGTACATAAGTACATACTACTTATGGTAAGTATGCAAGTAAGTATTAAAAACATTATTTTATGTAATTTTTGATATGGCATTTGCAATGTGGTAGAAAACAGTTGCAGCGGGTTTTCTCATTCTTCTTCGGTTTTCAGGACATCCTGTCTATCTGTCTGCTTTGCCGTGAGTATCTGTCCATATGACTGAATGTTTGCTGCCACAGCTCACTAAAAAAGAATACGAAAAATCGTATTCAGCATTTCGCATTTCTTCAGTGCAAAAATTTTAATTCGCAATGAAATTTGTGCGCATCGCTGCTATTTTTGGAATTGCGTACCTTTTTTTTTTTTGCTGCTGCTACTTTTTCGTTCACTGTGTTAATTGTGAAAATTCCAACACTTGCGTTTTCGGTGCAGCAACAACAACAACAACAACAGCAGCGACAACAACATTTGATGGGGAGCAAATCAAGAGAAGAACTTATCGCCAAGTCAATTCTGTTGACATTTCCCGTTCATCAATACGAAGCGGCACATTCATCAAATTGCCTGCCTCTTGCGCACCTCCGGCTGCCTGCCTCTGCAAACCGCCCCATCTTTTTGTATTTGTGTATGTATCCATGTTTGTGTTTGTGTGTGCTTCCTTGCTCTTGCAATTTGTACTGTGTGCGTAATTATTTCAACAATTTACAGCGTACCAATTGCAGCGCATTCCAGCAGCATCAATTTGTTTCAGCGCAAAAAAACGTAGTTTTCTTTTAGTGAAACAGCAAACAATTTCTTCGTTTTTTATGCTTTGTGTGCTACAAATGTCGCATGCAGCATGTGCACACGATCTTATAATGCTTCTTTTAATTTCAATGTTTCTGAAATTAAAAGTTTTCCTTTTTTGCACTTTTTCTGACAGACACTCTCGTAAATTTTCATTCAAAATGAAGCGCTTTTCTGCGTAGGACAATTACTGACGCTGACGACTACGCTGACATTTTCCATTGCACGTTGCACACTGTTGCGCTGCGTTGCGCTTCGGCAATAATGAAAAATGCATCACAATTGCTGGTTGCAATGTTAAATTAAAGTGGCAAATAATTATGTTAAGTTGCATGTAATTGATAATTTTTATTGCTGAAATGAGCAAATTTATTGCACTCAATTTGCTCAAGTTGCTTGCTGCTCGTTGTTAGCGTTGACTTGAAGCTGACACATGAATTAATTTGAACAGGAAATTTTTGTTTTTAGGAAATGACTGTGAACATTGCCGTTTGGTCTTCTTTGCATTTCTACATATGTACATATTTTTTTTAAGATTATTTTTTTTAACAATGTTTATACACTAGGGATATACTATAATACAATTTTCATAATACTGCGACAGTTACAAAAAAAAAACATAACAAGCAATTCTTATTTAGTAAATTTAAAAGGAATATTTCAAAGTAAGAAAAGACTAACTTATCGCCTAAGCCCTGCGACTATGAGCGTTTTAGCCGACGTACTGAATAGACAGGAAGGACGAGCCTTGAAGCCTCTTCGTTTACTGGTCGTTGAAGCCTTAAAGCATGAGAATTGAATAATTTTTTGATCACTTCCGTTGCTATAACTATCTCCAGATCACGGTGCAGGTCGGCATTACGAATTTACCAAGGTGCATTGATGATTGACCTAAGTTCCTTGTTCTGTAACGTTGAATTGACATTATTGATGGCTAACTGGCACAACGCCAAAGTCCATAAGAACCAAATAGGTTTGATGACCTGTTTATATCAAAGAATTTTGTTGTAGATTGAAAACACCGATTTCCGACCAAGAAGCCAATACATATTTTTGAACTTTGGATCAAGCTCTGTGGTTTCTTCTTTACGTGCTCCTTCTAACGAAGCTTATCGTCTAAGGTATTGCCTAAGTATTTGGCAGAGTTCAAATAAGGTGCAATATAATTTTACATGTATTTCGGTTTAGAAAGAATATCTTTATTTGGAAAATCAACATGTATGTATTTGTTGTTGTTAAGTTTAATTCTCCATTTCTCAGACCAATCAATAATTTTGTACCCGCCAATTGTAGGGAGTTAGTAGATTCTTCAATGGTTGGACCAACAGCTAAAAGAGCTGCATCGTCCGCAAAGGTAGCAGTGCAATAACTTGATCCAGTTGGTTGGTCTCTAGTGAACAAGATATATAGGACTAGACCCAACACGATTCTTTGTGGAATACCAGCTTTAATTTCTCTAAGAAGAAGAATCGTTGGCTTAGATATGATTCAATAAGAAATGAAAGCATGTAACTAATTCAGTAATTTGCTATGATCAGTAGTGTCTTACTTTACCTACAACAGCCCATAGACGGCCTAGGCCGAGCTTTTAGCATCCACTCATGTTGTGTTAAAATTGTACATGAATGGGAGGGACCTACAGTTTAATGCCGAATCTGAACGGCGAAGTGAAAAGCTTTTCATAGCAATTTTTACTCTTGTAGCTTTGCCATTGCCTGCCAAGAGGTGGTGCCGTGTAAATAAATTATTTTTTCTACTATTTGATTTTGCCTGTGCCGAGATTCGAGCCCCGGACACGCTGCGTAGCAGTCCAACGCACTACCACTACGCCACGGCGACCATGTATTGTCTTGCTGTTAGTAATTCCGAGCTTTAAAGTTTTCATACCATAAATCTCAGAAATCTACTTTGCACGCTTACAAATACCATTAATTCCATTCTGTCTTCGAGGACTTTGTTAGATTTGGAAGATCTAATCCCGGCTCCCAATTCCCTCCATCTAGTTTCCTATGGACCAAATACTAGTGATGATGATCTTAATTCTGAACAAATTCCATCGAAATCTTTAATAGGAAGAATCAGAGTTGATCGTGTCTGGGGTCTAGGGTCATGTTATTGACAGGCTACTCCAGAATCCAGTAACTTCGATTTCCCAATTATTTACGAATTTTTCAAACGAAGTACATAACAATAATTATGAGAGGAAATATATGCTAAGCTTAATTTCTAGATTTCTTACAAATCTCATAATATTTATATCTAATTTGACACTATTATGGTAAATGCCCACATGCCGCAGTTGAAAATTACTGTGATAACTATTGCAGCTATGGATGCGGTGCATCGAAATTTTACTGTCTTTTTTATGACTACTTTTTTATAGCTTGGCTTGGTTGTTTTAGTACCTGCGTACACACTTGATTTGATTTCACTTCTACATTTAATGGTTTTATCACACATTATTCTTTGGATTTTTATAGAAACATTTGATATCTCTTAATTGTGTCAAACAATTTTCAAGTTCATAGTTTCACAATCGAATGTTACGATGAGTTTTACTGACTTTTTTATTGCCCGAGGTGTAATAAAATTTTGATGTGATTTTGATGTTACAAATTTTATTCAGTGAATCTTTAAAATTTTAGTAATGATCATTTAATACTATATAACGCTCAAAATAATATCAGAGAAAATATATATAAATACTAAATTAAAAAATTAGAGTGTATAAGATAAGGCTGGAAGATCGAGTGATCGTTTCACAAATTGAATTTTTAAACCTAAAACAAAAAGAACTTATTTATGCGCACCGCAGGGGTTTTGTTCATGGATTTTAGCTTAAATGCGTTTTGTTTTTGGTAATAAGCATTCATAAATCATACAACCACTTATTAAGATCCCACGTTGTATGTAGTATGGTATTTTCCTGAACTTGTAGAAAGCACAAAGGGTTTTACTTAGTATGAAAGAAACGAGCGAACGGAGGAAATTCAGTATTACTAAAGGCGAAAAAACTTAACAGTTTCTGCGTTTGATTTCGTAACATTTCTGACTTGTGCTCATGTGCGCTTCGCTGTTTTCTTAGTTTATAGCCTGAGGGGCGTAACCAGCAATTTTAACACCGATCAATATGCTGATCCCGAAAGATATGAGCACTAAACTCTTTAAATGATGGCAAGATAAATGAGTCGGCAGCGTGGTGCGGAGCGCGTGCGCATTCGCCCATTTGCTGTTAACCGTGTGCCGTGTGCCGTGTGCCGTGTGCTTTTATGACACCTGCATGTCACGTATGAGAAAAAAAGAAAAGCAGAAAACAGAACAGAAACCTCACCAATATATAGTAAGTGAGATTAAAAAAACAAAGCTAAGGTGAGAGTTGAGAGTTGATGAGGCTACCTGTTTTTTTTTCTTTTCGTTTGACCATCATCAAACTCTTGATGAATTATAGACACTGGTAATGTTTGTGTTTTTCTAACCACTACTTACTATGAACAATTCATTTAAGTGTTATTTTGATGTATTGCAAACGATCAATTGTATTCGGAGTTTATTTTTAGTTTTTCGTTAAAAAAAGAAATAAGTGGAGACTACTGCTGCAGCTACTACAGAGAAACCTAATGAGGTCAACAACGTGCTGAGTAAGTAATTGTTGAGGTTAATATCGCTTGAGGTTTTAGATTAATTGCAGGTAATTTTTTAAGCCATCACGGCAATGAGGTAAGTCAATCTTGTCAGGCATTCTCGTACGGTACGCGTAGGAATGTGTAGGCGAGTGTGATGAATTAGAAAATCATGTCAAATTGACATAATGTGAGTGTTTCAAATACATTTTTAAAGAGTGTGAGTATGATTTTTAAACACTCAATTTAGAAATTGTTGATATTTGTGATACGCAAAACAGTAAGTGGAGATGATTTGTGTCGTGCTACTTGTTCAATGTTAATGCTTGATTTAACGATGTCAATTTGTCTACGGTCCTTAATCGCTAAAAAAAAATTACATGTTTCCCAACTACACATTTATACTTTTTGACGACGATTTCAAAGCGCAGGCACAGTCAAAAACATTTTTCTACATGGCTGGATGGATGCCAAAATCTCGGCCTTGCAGAAGCCAATGACTATACTCTGAGTTACAAGCAAATGTTTTAAAGTTTAGAATAGGTTAGCAAGTGAGTTTCCTTCCATCTCAAAAGTTAACATTTGCCTGAGTATGGAGCATCTAGGCTCTACACTATACAACAAACAAATTCATAAGTTCACATTAATACTTATGTAGTGGCTGTTTTTTTGTTAGACATGTGTTTAGAGACTGAATTGCTGCTTTTTATGAGAGTGCGGGAAAAGTGAAATCTTTATATTCCAAACAAAGACCTAACCATGCGTAAAAGTTCAACTGAAGATTCTTAAGAATTGCAAAATGCAGGTGCCAGCCTTGTGTGTTGTTCTTTTGAGAAACCCTCAACGCCACTAAATGAACCCTTTCTTAACACATACCCCATTGTACTCATGTGTGTGTTGGAGTATTACACAACAGCAACCATACAGCCGCCAAAATTAAGCCTTGTTATCATTTCAATCCGGCAACAATAAAACAATAACAAGAAACCGCAGTAATTCTTTTGAATGAAATTTAAAACCAAACGAAGTAAGGTAAACATTTCTTGCAACCTTACCATGCGTAAAAATACCGCGAAATGCGATTGTGTCGAACCTTCTTCTTCCTCTTCTTCTTCTTCTTCTCTTTCTTCTTCTTCTTCTTGTTTCTTACTAATAAGTAAACATACATTCTTATGTACATGTACACATGGTATATATGTTTATGTATATGTACTATGGTATGTATTTGTTTAAAATGTATACGTATAGGAACTTACTTGCTCGTAGAAGTGTGTATTTTTAGGAACCTCATATTTGACTTCAGTTAAAATACACAGCAGCAGCACATCAGCCACAACAACAATGGAACTTTAGAACATGAGGCATCATCATTCGACTCAAGCCAAAGAAGAATAGCAACAACAGCAACGTTAAACCTTTTTATAAAAATGTAAACAAAAAATAAGCGTTAACATGGTAACAATGATATCCTGCTGTGACATTGAAATATGGTTATTATAAATTTTTATGACATTGTCATATGACAAGCCATGAGTGTACGAGTACAATGCAGAGTGCAGAGTGCCGAGTGCCGAATGCAGAGTGGCCAAAGAGTCAAAAGGGGTGAGGACGCAAAAAGCAGAACTGCAATTTTCGCAAAACAATCGTTTAGAAAGAAGCTGAGAACAGTGGCGGAAGAATAAATAAAGCTTATTTGTTAATTAAAACTTATAAGAAAAGGTCGATGTCAACAGCGAATTGGCACGTGAGTTTAAGAAAAATGTGATCAGAAGAACCTCTAGAAGTCTTGGAAGGTAATGAGCGGTTGCAGTGACACCTTACTAAACTTCATTAGTGCGCGTAAGTTCAACTAAATGAGAAAAGTTCTCGATCGACTTTAACTGAGAGAAAATATTAATCTCAATCTAATATGTAAAAGATTCTGTTTTCAGCACCGAGTTACCCTTCAAGTAGAGGGTAGTTTCCTGTATTAATGTGCTGTATGGTATTTTTGTTTGTTTTGTGTTGTTAAACAAGATGCAACTTGTTAGCAATTACTGTAAATGACGCCCTCTTGTCTTGTCTTCATTCATTGCTGAGCGTTTGCACAATTGTGTAGCAAAAAGGAAGCAATTGAATACACCAAATGGGTAGAATTTTCACTCGTTTCGCAAAAACACAATCGACAATATTTCTGCTATTAGTTGACACACAAAAACAACACACATTAATGTAAATAAAGTAATCAAACACTTCAGTTTAAAGGGGAAGTTTATGGCTTGGAAGTCATACAAAAAGAACCAAACAGGAATTGAGTAGAGAGGGCATGGATAAGCACCACCAGTTGATTTGATTAAAATTTCAGTAATGTACAAAAAAAAAAAAAATTAGTGAAGGATAAAATGCGGTAAAACGTAATCGGATAAAATCAATCGGTATTGTAACGATCTGTGAAAGGAATGTAAATACGAGTACCATCGGGGTGATGAAACTTTCAAAGCTAGGAAAAGTTAACGCTATTGTTCCTTAAAAGGTTTTATATGGTATCATTAAGTTCTCTCGTGACTTTCCTCCGTTCAGGATACGAGTACTGACATAAATTGAATGAAGTACCACATAGATGTGGTGTGAGCGCATCCGACCTTTTTTTGTTTTAATTTACATACAATTTTCGTATGAGATGTGTTTTTTTCCTTATGACCTATTTTTCTGATCATTAAATTAAGTAAATAATTACTCGTACAATACATCGATTTTTTTTTGAATAAAGTAATCGGATGTTTTCAACCGGTTTTCCAAAGTTATATCTGCTTGCACTCACATTTTTCACCCTAGCAAAAGTCAAGAGAAACAGTGAGAGAACAGTAACATGAAGAAAAACTAATTCAAAAAGCACTTAACCCATAAAAACTGAATAAATTCTACGAAATAACAAATGCACTTAACAAATTACAGATGTGAAAATTTCATTTCGAGTTCTTTGCCACTCTACCCCGATTCCACAAATGCACAACCCACACCAAATACAACAACAACTGCACATAGTCATAGATATAAACAGAAAACACCATCCATCGCACAAACTCCACAAATTGGAAAATGATTAATGGACTCAACCAGTCGCAAGTAGCAAGCCGGATTCATAGTCGAAATATACATGCCAGCGAGTGAATCACTTGGCAGTCTCAGTCAGTACTGCTCTCTGGCACACTTCGCTGCACGAAAATGATACTCAAGAGAATTTCAAGCAAGGAGATGGCGCTCCCCGCTCCTCAACTCGCCGCACTAACACATCTTACTTGGTTTACGAATATCCTGCGTTGATTCAGGGGCGCCGCAACGGAAAATCATTCTTCCGTTTCGTTTGTTCTGAAACGGATGAGGATGAGGTAAGGCGTCGAAGGAGGGGGAAGTGCAGTGGGGGTGTGTTTGTTGTCATTATTACGAGTATTGTACATGCATAAATAGGATGTGCTTATCCTTTCTGTTACGCTCTCAGCATCAGTTATTCAGGGTTGCTTCATGTGCTGCTGCTGCTGCTGCTACTGGTGCTGGTGCTGTTGCTAGTCCTGCTGTTACGTTGCTCTTTTTTACTTCATTGCTACTGCTGCTGTTGCTGCTGTAACTCTTAATGAATCAAATTACATTTTAAATCCTTGATTTTAATCTGAAGGGGCTGACAAATGGATTTTTATGTCAATTTCTTGGGTAAATTACTGAACAACAATAGCGAAAAGGGTGCGCAATTGAATTTTGCAATTTCACAGCAGGATTTTCGTATTTGCGATCCCCTCCTTCTCGTTCTCCCTGAAAAGTGAGTTCATTTGGGGTTATCTCTGATTTTTAATCTTTGATTCGATTTCTTGCTTTTGTTTTTGTAAATCTTGATGATTTTGACACTTAAGCGGAAATGTTTTACGATTTCTGATTTTCATTTTTGAGGTTTCCTGCAATGCGTTGATAATTTGGTTGGGCACATGATGTTTTTTTTATTTAACGTGTAATATAATTTAAAATATATAATAATAATAATTGTCAAATTACCATATGTAGTTTCAAAATCGAGATTTCATTTTTGGAAACCTTAACAAATAAATGTTTGAGTCCTTGGAATCATTATTCTTAGAAAGATCAATGTACACGAGTACGAGTGCTATAATGAATTAATGTTGAGAGTATTTCAAAACAATTTTTTTTTTGTACCCCTTTAAAAACCGCCAAAATTAATTTTTGTTTATAACTTTAGCAGTTGATGTCCGATTTTTATAAATGATATATTGTTGTAAAATGCTCAACGATTGCTACAATTTCTTCTTAGGTGTTATCCATCTCCGAAATGATTTGTAATAGTTAGGTCGCGTACTCAGAAGCAATTTTTTTTTTTTAAATTTTAAGCTCTCAGAATGTCATTCAATTCTTGCCTAAGAAGTGTTCCATTAGGTTATTAAACGAAAAAGGTATAGCTGCTTAAATTTTGGTACAATTCTTATTTTAAGTACTACATTTTTTTGTTGTAGCTCAAACCAAAAACGAGTAGAATTAATTAAGCCAATTAATATATTCAATATTTATTGTTATCTATCCAGTGCTTGGGAATAATATTGTATTGATATATCTGACACTTTCAACTTGTGATCGACATCTAATACTTCGTGATCACTTTCTGCATCATCCTCACTTGAATAAGGTATGTAGCCAGTGGAATACAGGATTTTCGTGGCATGTCTGAAAAAACATTATATTCAGGCTCAATTTCCATTTCAGCATCATTAACTTGTTTTTATCGAATATTTGCTTTTTTTTAATGTAACGGTGTCCCAAAACATCGTAAACTAAATTATTATATGCACACAGTTGTAAAGACTCTTTGTGAATTGTGGCAACGTGCAAACATTCCAATAGTTGTAAACACTAAACTTCAAAGATACAACATTATGATATAATAAAGCATCCTTCTAAATACGATGCAGCAGAATGGAATAAGCTATTTCTTATTTCTCAATGCAAGTGAGGCATAGAATCCAATGTTCAATGTTGTAGTTGTTCTACTTCCACTAAAATTCCCGCCAATGCCATCCATTTTTTTATTGATCAGTGCGGACCAAGATTATTGTCGTCAGACACTTTCATACAACAAAATGTAGCAGTCGTTGAGCCTTTTACAACAATATATCAATTATAGAAATCGGACATCAACTGCCAAAGTTTTAAATAAAAATTCATTTTGGCGGTTTTTAATGTGGACCAAAAAAAAAACATTGTTTTGAAATACTCTCAACATAAGCATTCAGATAGGGGATGGTTTTTTCATACCTTTTTTTTTGTATGGGTATCGATCCGCTCTTTAAGATTGTAAAGAATTAGTACATGATGAGTTCTTTGGAGTGAAGAAGTGAAGAGAATGTGCTCTATTACTGCGAAAGAAATCGGAAATATTGGTGTACAACTTGAAAATGAGGGATTGACAATTGATGGCGTAGCTTGCACTAAATCCGATCTGATAATACTGTAACTTCTTTCATGTTTAGCTACGTCACGTTGCTTTTGTTTTGATTATTTACCAATTTGCCAAAGTGTAAACAACTTAACATTTTTGCGTTACAAACATGTCAACATCATTTGTGGAAAGTTTTGCTTTTCGAAAAAAAGTGCTGAAAGTCATCGATTGCTTTTGGAAGTTTAAGATGACTTCAGAAAGGAGGTTTTGTCGTCAAGGTAATGCTTCTATGTTTGGTGGGATCAGATGGGTGTCAACTATTATGATCTGCTAAATCCTGGTGTAACTATTACAGGAAGGCTGTATCGAGAACAATTGATTCGTTAAAAGAAAGCAATGGCCGAAAAACGACTTGAATATGCGACCAGGAATGTGACCGCAATTTCCCAACGTGACAACGCGCGGCCTCATGTTGCTAGACCGGTTAAAAATTATTTGGATAATAGTGGATGGGAAGTTGGTCGCTGTGGCGTAGTGGTAGTGCGTTGGGCTCCTACGCAGAGTCTCCGGGGTTCGAATCTCTGCACAGGCAAAATCAAAAAGTAGAAAAAATAGTTTTTCTACACGGCACCACCTCTTGACAGGCAATGGTAAACCTACAGGAGAAAAAATTGCCTATGAAAAGTTTTTCACTTCGCCGTTCGGATTCGGCATTAAACTGTAGGTCCCTTCCATTCATGTACAAATATAACTCGCACAACATGAGTGGATGCGAAAAGCTCGGCCTAGGCCGTCCATGGGCTGTTGTGCCATTAAAAGTAAGTAAAAGGATGGGAAGTTTTGGCTGACCCGCTTTATTCACCAGATCTAGCTCCGTCTGACTATCCTTTTATTTCGATCAATGCAGAATACCCTTACTGTAATACGCTTTACTTCAGTTGAAAGTATAAAAAAATTGGGTTGATCCATGACCTCAAAAGATTGATGGCTTTTTTTTTGGCTCCCGATGGACAATACTTTGAATAATGTGTTATTTCGAGTGCTATTGAAATATATTATATAATATATTTTTGTAAAAAATAGTTTTAATAAAAAGAATAAAATAATATTGGGCTTGGCTCTTGGCGCTTCCATTAAATATTTCGTTATCAGGACAACCAGGATATTTTGATTAGTTACAGTATTTAAAGGATTTCTCTTTATGGAAATGAACTTTTCAAAATACATATTTCAGAATTCTCAAATATCGTTTTCGTAAATATTTTACGGTAGTGCTCCTTGCACATTCAGTTTATGTGTAGTAAGTATGCAATATAAATGACTGCTCTTAAGTAATGAAAAAACTACTTGAGAACAACTGCAAATTGTCACTTGTTTTATTAACATCAGCATTTTATAACATTACTAAAATTAACAACAGGTTTCATAAAAAGTTTTTCAACAAAAATAAAAATGAAAATGAAAATCTATAAGAAAGCAACAAGCAGCTGAACTGCGTTGACAAGCGTATAAATAAAATGTTTTAAAATATGACATAGTAAATGGATACAATTTGAGATGTATTTGAAATTAAATACTCACGCTCATAAGCGCGGCGCTCGTACACAACGGAGCGACAACAAGCTCCCCAGGGTAAACAGCCGTACGGTGCCTTGCGTGGAGTATACGAGTGTGTATTGAAATCCAACTTAGGAACACATTTTTTAGAGGGGGAGGCAAGCAGCAACTAATTGAAGACATGCAACATGATGCAGTGAAATGTAAAATCCAATGCATCTTGCACAACTTTTAATAGCAAACGAAATTGATATCAATAAATTAGGCGACAATAGTTTCCCAAAGTGAAACAGAAAAGAAATGAGTGCATGAAGGGCGGGGTATGGGGAGAGTGGCTGCTTCTGTAAGTGCGTACTCGTATGTGGCCTTCAGAGTGTTGACAGCTCGGCGTCATATGTCATCGTGGAGCAATGACAGCAGAGAGCGCGGAGTGTGTAGCTGACTTTTATTTTCAATTAAAAACATATTTAACAATTAAGTGTCGCTGCATGTGCAGTAAAAAAAACTGCGTCGCCATTCGCTGCGACGCAAAATGCTTAGAACTCCACAGAAACAGGAACTCCATGGTACATAAGAAGTACCAATATCCACAAAGATCTGGAAATACCTATGGTCGGTGAAGAAGTATACAAATTCTGTGCAAAAAATATATATATATATATATAAATATATATATATAAATATATAAATATATATATATATATAATACCGGAAGCGGTTAAAAAGTAGACATCAATGCCATATATTTTGAATTAGTCTCGAGTGTAAACTGAACAGTAGAGGAGTGGGCGACCATATTTTCGAACGAAGCAGTTCTTCCATTTGCTACGAGGTTCAGTGTAAAACTAGACTGCTAAGATACACAGGGTGCGAAAAGAGGACATTTGAGGACATTCAGATACATATGTGTTTTACTTTTTTTCTTTTCAGATCATAAATGTGGGACAAAAAGCTGGCTCAGGACATGAAAAGACATGCTGGTGTCGTCGCTTCACATGCGATTGCCTGCGATCTTGAAACCGACCAAATTTTGAATGTCGCTCGATCGTTTGTTAACAAAGTCCGTCGATAGTTGGAAGCATCTGATGGCAATATGGAAAGTGTTGCCAAGCGTAAACATAAGACACGTTCAGACAGTTTGCACTGTGAGTCCAGGGCATTATTGACGAAGACCCTTCAAAATCCATAAGGGCCATATCGAGAGACCTTCAGTTTCTGAACGCACAATCAGTCGCAATGTTCACGAAGACATCCGGTTCAAAGCCTACGAATTCGAGAACAGCAATTCATCCGGGTACAACAATTTTTAAACAAGTTAAAACATCCTAAAATCCCGGATATGCTCTGGTTTTATTCTGACGAAAAATATGTTGACCAGAACTAAAAAATAAACCAACAAAATAATATGGTGATATGTTCGGATCCTTCAGATGTTCCCCATGTTATGCACACAAAGTTTGCTGCAACTGACATGGTTTTAGGAGTGGTCAGCAATGAAGGACACAGACGTCATGTCACCCCACTACTTTCCTCAATGACTTCGGGTGAATGCTGTTGCCTACATTGAGATTTTGGAAACCCTGGATAGACATCGGTCGTTGTGTCAGCTAAGTAGGTAAGTAAGTGTCAAGTTGTGAAACCCTGGATAGACATCGTGGTTGGTGAGAGACCATACGTATTCCAACAGGACTCTGCTCTTTCTCACGCAATATTGGATGTCAGAGAATGTGCATGATCACATAACCCCACCTAGCTCTTAAACCTTAACCTTTGAACTACCACGAATGGGGGGAGTTGTTAAATGCGAGACCAATAAACATCCCCATAACACCCTTGAATCCCTAAGAGCAGCTTTTACCAGAGTAATGACAGATATGGATGAGGAGTATTTGATTTCGGCATGCAGACGCCGAAGTTGTGAAACCCTGGATGGACATCGTGGTCGGTGAGAGACCATACGTATTCCAACAGGACTCTGCTCCTTCTCACAAAGCCATGGCGACGCAATATTGGATGTCAGAGAATGTGCATGATCACATAACCGCACCTAGTTCCCCCGGTCTTAAACCTTTGAACTACCAGGAATGGGGGGAGTTGTTAAACGCGAGACCAATAAACATCCCCATAACACCATTGATTACCTAAGAGCAGCTATTACCAGAGTTATGACAGATATGGATGAGGATCATCTAATTTCGGCATGCAGACGATTCCAGCAGAGTGCAATGAAGCTGTTATAGCCATTAGAGGCATTCGAATTTATCGAATAATTGCTTAGCCTAAGTGTCACTCAGTCTTTAGTTCTAATACCTACGGCACCTTGTACATGAGACCCTCTAATCTTTCGACACGGCACTAATTCCATACACTGGAATGGAAACGTGTTTTTATATTCTATCTATTTTTTAAGAATTATGTTTTAATATTGTTTTAAGATTTGAAACACTTGTTGTTGCTTCGAAGTAAAGAAAAATCTATAGTAAAATATCATTTTCATTCTAAAGTATTTTTAATTTTACAACTTTATTTACTTTTTAAAAAGTTTTCGTTTGTTTCTATCACTCAACCTCATCTCCTTTTGTACACATCTCATTTATACACCCACACAATTGCCACCATCTATACATACATACATACACATGAGCATCGACATCGAAAAGTCCTTTTTACAAATTAATCTTCAGCCTCATTAAATTCTAATGGAATTCGTAAACCAACTTAATCCGCTCATAAACATTGCATTTTTATGTTCAGACTTCGTATGCTGGCATTTTCTCCATTCTCTGTGTATTTGCCCCTTTTCGACGCACACGGGCGACTGGAATGCACCCCCTTTGCTTAACATCGTGTGCCCCTCACTTCCCATTGCAGCTGCACACGTCGAATGTCATAAATCACAAGTGTAAGCATCATGGCAATTTCATACGGAACTTATCTATGAAAGCAAGTCTATGTGATTTTTACCGCATCAAATGTTGTCAATGATGATGGTGAAAATTTTCATAGTAAATGTTTGAAATTCCTAAAAGAAAATGCGTATGGAAAAATGTGGTGAGAGGAGGATTGTGATAAGATTTGTGCCAAAAGTATGCAACTTAATTTGAATTGAGGTAATTTTTTTTTCCACCTTCATACTCGTAATTAAAAATGAAATGATTCACATTGTGCAAAATACGTACATCCAAGATCACGTGTCTGCCCATAAGCTCTGTGATAATAACAACTTCAATAGCAAAAAATTCAATTTCAAGGACCAAAGCACAGGAAAGTTACAAATTGTTTGTAAGGTAGAGTAGCCAAATACTGTCCGCTCACATGTCAATTAGCCAATTACGAACATTGTCAGTTTTTCTGAACCTTTTTGCTAATTTTATCTTAGTAATTGACACATATTTACCTACTTAGCTGACACAACGACCGATGATCGGTCTTGGTCGCCTCGATAAAGCTACGCCAGTCGTTTCTGCTATGGGCGCGCTGGCGGCAGCTGATAAGGCCAAGTGCAGTCACGTCACCCTGTAACTGGTCTTTCCAACGGATATTAGGACGTCCTCTTCGGCGTGTTCCTCCACCGTGGCTCGAATAAAACAGCCTTCTAGCCGGAGCACTTTCTTCCATTCGCTTAACATGACCCAGCCAGTGAAGCCGCTGGAGTTTTATACGCTTGACTATGTCAGTGTCGGCATACAGCTCATCGTTCCATCTTATTCGATACACGTCATCCACGCATATTGGATCATACGGAGTATCTTCCTCTCGAACGCTCCTAACAGCCTCTCATCATTGATGGTCAATGTCCACATCTCTTCGCCATATATTAGGACGAGAAGGATGAGGGACTTATAGAGCATTAATTTCATCGGTCGAGAGAGGGATCTGCTTCTCAATTGCCTACTGAGCTCGTAGCAACACCTGCTGGCAAGAGGTAATCTCCGCTTGATCTCAATGCTGACACTATTGCTGGTGTTAATGCTGGATCCTAGGTAAATGAAATCCTTGACGACTCCAAAAGTATAATTGTCAACAGTGACATTTGACACAAGTTATTTCGCTTTGTCCTCGTTCACCACTAGTCCCACTCGACGAGACTCCCTTTCCAGATGGTATCAAATGGCGGGAAGAAGTCTGTCCCACTTTTCCATCAGCGCAGTGTCGGTTAGTGTTATTTTGTAAAGACGAATGAGCTTTGCACGGATACCAAAAAAAGACATTGAGGCTAATCGTGCTGTTGACGGCGGCTAATAATTAACAAGTATAAATAAACAAATTTTGGGCAGTTCTAGAATATCTTCGGAATATCTCAGATAAGTATATGAAATGTACGAATAAGTGCTTTTTGTTTTTTTGGTCAATCTAATACAAACGGCCGATAATGGGAAATTGTACCTTACACAGGAAACTTTTCCCTCCCCCTGTTCCACTTCGCTAATTTAACGATTTTTCTTCCACTTCAATTTTAATGTGGCATTTCCACCCCCCATTCGAATGTTGCTGCCATAAAAAACTACGCCAGCATCATCAATTCTACGTTGATGTCTTCATATACAATTCCGATTGCACGATTGCACTATGAATATGCATTTTATTTTTATTGAGCCCCGAACTACAACAACATCAAAATTTTAAGCCAATGGATTTGCCATTTGGATTAAAAATTTGAGAGGATTTTGAAAGAATATTTGTTGTTTTTGGAATACGATATCCATGTGTGTGATGTGCCGCATGTGGCGCATTTGACTGAGGTGCCTTTCTTCTTTGATGGGATGTGACTTTTTGATAGTAAATTAATTTTCAGTCCAGAATTTTGTTCAGTTCGAGGAGATTTATAGTAATTCCTAGAAGATTTATTATAGATACAAACTGAAGTTTTGATTTATTGGAGATTTCTTTGAAGAGTGTAGAGAGAAAACGAGAAACTTACATTGTTTATTTATAAGTAGATCAATCACCTAATCTTCAACTCTAATAAACGATATTCATGGCCGTGGTTGGTGGGTGGTAGAAAACCTTGTAGAAATATTCGACGAATGCAAATAATCGCCATGGCCACATTCACAAAGTTAAACACTTTTCAAATTTATAAATTTTAGGTAACTAACTACATTTTATTCTTAATCTATCCAATAAGTATTAATCTTAATTAAGTTATTAATCCATACATTTGAGATTTTTATAAATATGTAAGTTTTGCATGTAATTTATAATTATACAATAAATAGAGAAGAGAGGGCATGGTAGATAAGGTACAATGAGTTATTTACAAATGTACTTAAGACGAATATTTTAAATATTTTTTATAGGCATACTAGAAATAAATTGCATTGTTTCAGTGTTCAATAAATAAAATATTAATGATTAATGTTTAACGTGGCAACATTGACAAATTCGAATTTGTTGCCTTCGAAATTAATTTCTTCATTCTTCTCATTCGTTGGTTTGAGACACAGCTAAGTAATGTGAATTTCCATGGACAGATGGCGCTTCGGTCGAGTACATGCCCACACCCGCTGCGTGTTGCCACCTCGAGCGCATTCCTTTGTACAACATTGTACATAATACGAAGACATCATACGTAATACAGTCGCACTAATCTTGACAATATTTCGTTTGCAGCACATTTTCATTGCCTGCGATGATTGCATTTTCTTCCAGCGGGCATAATTTCAAGTGCGTGTGGCGGGACTCCAACGATTCAACTATGATATGATCGAGATATATGCGCGGCGATGAGAGTATACGCCATGTAAGTGGATTCAATATGTTGGTTTGATACTCCCAGAAAACGGTGGCATAGACGGGATCACGCAGCCTTTGCCCAGGCACCAGCGAACTGTAATCGAAACCTGGCTCAAAATACATCGGGGCCTGTGAGAACTTCATGCGATCTGTGGTCTTCCTTTTATTAGAATGTAATCGTATAGAGAGTGTACCAATTTCACCGCCGTGCATTGTGCTTTGGTCGTGTCCGGAAACACGTACTGACAGCCTGTAGTGGCGACCTGGAAACGAAAGGAAGGCAAACTGTAAGCTTTCTAACTTTTCGGTATTGCGAGTACTTTGTACTTACGGCAGAATGGTTTACTATCGCCTGTCAGCAAATAAAAAACTGGCGGTTTATTTGTGATTATCACACCAGCATTTAGCAGCTCCTGATAATCTTCATAGCTGTGATAACCCATGCGCATGCAATAATGATCATTCTCGCCACAGCGAGAGCACTTGCCTTCTTTGAAGCTCTCATACGAATCGCATGTGATGCCCATAAATGGGCACCTAGTTTCTATGCTCTCCCTGAAGAATTGATGGCTTCGAATGTGATTACAGCTCAGGAATTCTGTCATGCTGGAAAACACCGAGTTTTTGCTATTTTTCATGTAATCTTGTAGTTTTCCATCACATCCAGGATTATCAAAGCCGCCATTCGGGAAGAAATCAACATGGCCGATGCGCTGATGTATGCCCAAGCCACCCTTCAAAAAGGGATTGGCATCGGTGTGTATGATATCGACGAAATAAGCATCGGAACGATCCAGCCGCACAATCGGCTCAGTTTCGGTGAACAGAGGTGCTGCAGGATCCAGACCGGTAATGCGAGCAACTTTCAAATGGAAATCTCGTTGAAGCGTGTGCCCAGCATAGCCGGAAAGATGAGCGCCCAGTGAGTGGCCGATGATATGGAATTTGCTAAGATCGGGCAGTGCAAGCTCCTCCTGTAAAGAACAAAAGATTCGAATTTAATTTGGTTCTCCAAGTGCGTTTTCCCTCAGTTTCTTCAACTTACATAAATCATTTGAATGACATGGGCGGTAATAGCGCCCACTAAACGAACATTAGCAACGGCTTGTACATAGGGCGGACTGGAACCGCCACCCCAATCGACTAAGACTACAGCGGCTTCACCTTCCGGTTCACTATTCAGCAAAGTTTTACCCAATTCTACCATCTGCAACAAAATAACTAAGTCAATAAAGTTTTCCAACTCGCTCATCATGAAACTTACCCATGGCATATTTCCATTTTCCAGATACCCATGCGCTATTACAAATATTTTTCCATTTGGATTAATGCCCATTTTCAGTACCCCTTCTGGATCATTAAGATCAATAAATTTGGGATTATCAAAAGCTCGATTGGTATACAGAGTGAAGTGTGGCTCAATTTCCGAAGGCTTCTGCGGATGTACATTGATTTGTCGCGTCACTGTGGTCCAGGGCCCATTCAGTGGAAAGCAGCCATAGACACCATAACATTTGACCTCGTTGACATCTAAATCAATAAAGGGAAAATCATTTTTATTACCACATCATCGTGTGCCATTGAGATATGGAATACTTTTTTTTTTTTGCAAAATGTTCTACATTTCGGACGCAAATGAATATACACAGTTCGAAAGCTGTACGTGTAACCTTCAGGGCGATTATTTTACTATCGTATTGTCGAATTTGTATATAATATAGGTATATTCAATGCATACATATGTTTAACTATGTACCATATTTATGAATTGAGAATTCTTATCAATTTGGATTACATAGTGTTGAAAATTATACTTCAATTAGGTTTCATTGGAGGATAAAAGATGGGAAACGTGTGCTGAAACGTTATCAATGAATTACAATTTAGAAATCTTTTAAAGATTAGTGAAAAAGCACATGGAACCGTTATAATCGCGACATTGTCTATAATATTTATATATAGATCGATCAAAGCATCGGGCATTATGTGTCACGTGGGGAGATTGGAGATTTTAAG
The DNA here is from genome assembly GCA_958295655.1 of Palloptera scutellata. Lineage (NCBI taxonomy): Eukaryota > Metazoa > Arthropoda > Insecta > Diptera > Pallopteridae > Palloptera > Palloptera scutellata. The sequence continues at coordinate 153,601,514 of OY282449.1, read as the reverse complement.
AACTTTTGCATGCTCGGAAAAACGAAATTACCTGTGCCAGCATTCACATAGCACTAGGGTCTTAATGTAAAAGTGCTTATTATTTATTTATCAATCCAATTGATTAAGCAAAAGTGAGATTAAAATTATTAGTCGATCGATTAGATATGCGAGTGGCTTATTTATGCATTCATTAACGTATGGCGTCACTTCCTCTGGATATTCAGGACAGTTTTACGTTGGTAAATACAATTTACAATTGAGATTTATTTGAGCAACAGTTACTCGTAATCTTATCAAGAGGCCAATCACTGGCGTAAGTCTATAAACGTAATGCATTAATCAGTTTACAAATAAAAACCGAAAATCGAAAAGTGTTGTAAAAACCACAAAATAGAAACCGGCATGAATATTATTCTTGCAACATTTTTAAGCTGATTCTTTCGTAAAAAACTAAAGTTTTTGAAAAAGCAAAACGAAAAAAAAAAAAAAAAAATTTGAAAAGAAAAACTAAAAAACCAAAAACAAAAATCACGCTGATCATGACTGGCGTTGACTGACAGAATAAATTTTTACTTGCATGTTCAATGAACCATTGAGAAACTGAGCCTGATGTGCTTACACACATACATACATATATACCTTACATAGCAATGTATGTATGCATGTAGTACATATATCGTTACTTACCACTTTTCGAAGAGGGGGGCAAATCGGCCAATGTGTTAACTGCTGTTCGGCTGGTCTGATTTGCCAAATAGAGCATTGTCTGCAGCATCAAGCCGCTTGCCGAACCTGCAATATACATTCTGTGGTGTTGTTGTTGCTGTTGTTGTTGCTGTTGCTTCAGCTCTTCTTCTTTTTTCACTACTTCTTCCAAGTAAGTAGAAGATTTTGTGTACTTATTTCAGCACTTAAGTATTCACTCTTTGTTAGCACTTATCTCTCAGTCTTTTTTTAATTTAATTTACTATTTATTAAATAAATTAATTAAAGCGCCTTTTACTTTTACTGTCTCACTTTTAACCAATAATTATTTAATCTTATCTGCTTCTTAAGGTTTTGCTTTTGCTTATGCTTCTGCTTCTGCTTCTTTTTATATATTTCCTTTAGCTCAGCTCAGTTCAGATCTTAAGCTCTCTATCGTTTGAAAAACACCGCAATACTGAATTGGAACAGCTGCGAGTGAGCAGTTTTATAAGAATTTCGCGTGCCAACAACATCATCAGCAGCTCTGATGAATGAAGATGGATGTGTCGAGCCCGAGTTCGACCCCGATGATTGATAGAGTTCTTCGGCTTTTTGCGCTCGTGGCAGGGGTGTGGATAGAGAGCAGCTTCACAACTGGACTCAAGTGAATCAATACGGTAATAACAACAACAACAACAATACTCGTAGTGATTACACGATGAGAACGAGGTGCGCAGTGCACTTCGTATGTAAAGTGATCTTGATAAGAAGAAGCGGCCGAAGAAATAAAGCAACCGAAGAAGAGCGCGAAAATAAAATCGATCTGATTTTTGTTTTTTTGTGTTTTTCGACTTTTATGCTGTAGCTTTGGTGATGCAGTCATTAACAATGCAATATTATGCACTCAAAGAAAATCGGTTCCATGCAATTAGTATACAAAGTATGTTCGCATGAAGCAACATTTCATTATTTTATGTTTAATTGATTAACTTTTGGATTGGATATAACTTTTAGCTTAGTTTAGTTCAATAACAATATGTACCTATACAATGAAAAAAGAAATCGATTCAAATACAAAAAAAATATATAGATAAAATCATAAAGAAATAAAGAAACCAAAAACAAAAGCGGAATTCACCAAAACACTCTTTAGTGATTCGGCTCAGCACGAAAAATCAGTTATTTGCCATGTAACAATAAGTCTGAAATTCGAATAGTCTCATCTCAAGCCTTGCCAGCGTCAAATTTCAATATAATATTTCCCTTTTTTTTGCTTATAAAAAAGTTACAAATACATGAGATTAGACTAGATATCGACAAATTGCTGTGACTTCATTTTTAATCTGAGAAAATTCTTTAAGCGAAATGGCAGACACTGAGTTAGAGCGACAAAAAAAATATATTCTACTCATTTTACAATCCTTCAAGTACCCAAGGAAAGGTTGCAAACTTAGTGGGTGTCAGCAATGCAAAGAATTTTCTATTGAGAGATTTGATGGTTCCCGCAGAAAATATGCCTCAGTTTACAAAAAAAAACTTGCTGGTTTAGTAAAAAGCCCAATTGAAGAGAAGCCCAAATACATCTGTCCTGTTCTGCGATACTGCTTCCAAACTTTTAATTTCAAAATGTTATAACCAAACAAAAAATCCCATTTTAAATCATAGAAGGTTAAAAAGATAACAGATCGAAGCAAAGAAGAGGAAATTGAAGCCAGAATTCGAGCGAGAAGGCTTTACGAAAACCTCCTTAAACAATTAAAATACTGCATCATGGATGATGACACCTCCGTTTCAGCAATTTTACATAGCCCAAGCGAGAGGAAAAGTTCAAAAGCCAAAAACAGTTCAAATTTCAGAAAGATTTAGCAGGCAATAGGCACTTGTGGAAAAAGAAGGGGTACTTCTGTTACCACTGGGTCCATAAATCAAGAAGTGTACATAGACGAGAGCTTGAAAAAGTGTATTATCATTTTTAAGAAGCCAATATGTAAATTCCAGTACTTTTTCCGCTTGGTCTGGCCAATAAAGTTATGAAATGGTACGAAGACAATAGAGTAGACTATTGTGTCAAAGATATGCAACTCATCAAAATACTGCCCAGAGTTATGTTCTATTAAGTGTTATTGGGCTATGATAAAACGTAACCTCAAAAAAAAATAAAAACGATAAGGAGTTTATCAAAAAAATAGAACAAATCAGCCAAGAAAATCAGTGCTTCAACTGTGCAAGAGATGATGAAAGGAGGATTAGTGGATGGATGGATGGATGGATGTGAAGAAGGCCGAGAACCTGACCTACGAGTGCAGGACAGTTCCTCAAGCACTCGGGCTATGTAGCCCATTGTACTTAAGGCCTAGGAAAATAAATTACTAGCAAAGATAGAAATTTGTTCGGAAATTCAGAGAAGCATTTCTTAAAACACGAGTGTATATTGTTAATGGGTGATAAGTATTACTGGGTTAAATTATTGATACAATAAATAGTTGGCTACAGCTGTGAAGAACAGTGGCTTCATAAATAACATCAAATATGCATCGAAAGGATCGGCAGACAATAGGAAGCAATAATGATTTCAATATCTTAACAATAAGGTCAAACAGAAATAATGCATTTGTTAAAAGGGTAAAGATGAGAAAGTTCTAATACAAATTATATTCAGACAAAAAAAGTAGCCATAATTAGTTTTTTTTTTTTTGTTGAATTTTTGTTATCTTGTTGCGAAGAAGAGTGTCAACGTTTTCTTTATATATACTTAGGTTTGACTGTTTCATTTGTTCAAACACTAAAATTAGTATTTTGTTTTTATTGCATTTGGACCTCAATCACATTTCTTCTTATCACTTTACGCTATCTCCTTCGCTCACGATTTTCGAGCACATTTTTGAGATTTTTTAACTTTTGCATACAAAGTCCAACAATCGTGACATTGTCTGACCTGCAACTCTTAATGAATTGTTTTGGGTAGTAATGAGATCTGAATTCTGAATTGACGTCAATCGAATTAAGAAGAAGAATAGAAAGCAATTTAACTATACATGCTCGATGTTTTCTTTTTCTCAGATTGGGCATTCTTTATATTGGTAAACAAGTGGTTATGTTTTTGTTTTTCGGAAGGCTCCTCCAATATGAATATTTCTGTTTACAAATAACAATGATCGATTAACTCTTTGCCGACCTGTTTTTTTTTTTGGTATTAATAAATTCGCGAAAAAGGTAATTTTGGGGTGCTGAACACGAATCTGAAACCTATTTTTCAGTTGCTCGTCACAATAACTCTCTAGGTACGAAATATGTAAGTTAGAAAGCGGTGTTCACTCGGAGGCCTCTAATATCTAATATGTCTTTTATATTTCAAAGCCAACACAAAAATACAATATTCCACTTACCAATGTTTATTTTTATTCGATTTGAAATAGAATTTATTTATTTTTTTAAACTTTCACACTTTCTGAGTTCAATTAATAATTACTTCGAAATAAAAGAAAGTAAAGGTTTGAAACAAAAAGGAGAGAACAAGTTACTTAAATTTTGCTATTGCCGGTCAGTAGGCGGTATTGGACGTTGGACGGTAGAGAGTTACGGAGTATTATTTACTGATGTCGCTTTGTAATGTAATATTTATTGTTTTATTACAAATATTTAATATTGCCAGCATGTGATGCTGATAAGAAAATATTGACGTACTATGTGGGTTCGGTATGTAATTTTAATAACAGATTTACTTTTAGTTTCTGAAGGGGAAAAAATAAAAAATAAATGACGGTTTCTACGTAGATTTGCAAGCGTATCTGTATGTGATACATATCGATGGTCATACGTTGACCCATCGTAAATCACTTGGAAAAAACAAGAAATGGAATACGTATATGAAATTTTCATTTGTTTTTTCTTTAATTGCAGAGGAAAGAATTTTGTTTTCTATCATAAAGAAGTTAATAAGTAGAAAACAATTATTTTTGTGTTTTACAAAAAGTGTCAAATCTGTTCTTACATAATCAGTAATACTTCTCTGATATGTTCTGATATTGAATCGTATGCAAAGAAGTTGTCAGCATTACTACCATGAGATCAAACAGCTGAAAGCTTTAAGGAAATCCTTCCCGTTTTACCATAGCAAAATAGCAAAACACGCAAAACATAAAAAAATTAAGAAATTTGCAAGAAACATCACTGCCTCCTCTTTGCCATCGGGCGTTAACGTGCGTAATTAAAAAATAAAAATTTTATAATACTTAGTACAGAAAAATGTCCGGATCAAAGTGCTGCTCATCAAAGTCTCAAAGTACAAATCTAATAATTTATTAAATAATATTTAATATTATTTATACAAAATAATATTATTTATACTTTTTCAATTGTTTTTATCAAGCAAATGTTATTAATAATGCAAATTTAAATTTTAATGATGCATTCGAAAATTGCGCCGTCGAAACAGTAAATCTAAAAATAAGCTTTCCTTCATTTTATTTTATTATTTTTTTTTTTAAGTATTTATTTTTCCTCTCGGAAAAACGTAAATGTTTCCCAAATTTTTTAAACGAGAATTATTATTACTAACTTTACTTTTAATGGCACAACAGCCCATGGAGGACCTAGGCCGAGCTTTTCGCATCCACTCATGTTGTGCGTGTTATATTTGTACATGAATGGAAGGGACCTACAGTTTAATGCCGAATCCGAACGGCAAGTGATAAGCTTTTCATAGCAATTTTTACTCTTGGGGGTTTGCCATTGCCTGCCAAGAGGTGGTTGCCGTGTAGAAAAATTATTTTTTCTACTTTTTGATTTTACCTGCGCCGAGATTCGAACTCCGGACACTCTGCGCAGCAGTCCAGTGCACTACCACTACGCCACAGCGACCACTTTATTAGTTTCTTAATTAAGTAATTAACTTTGATATGTATGATGTTATACAAACAAAGTTTACGATTCTCGAGAATTTATGTTGTTGATTCCAGTGCAGGGCAGATTAAATATGTAATTATACTTAATAAAAATAGCAACAACAACGAAGTTTGTAAGTGATTAAAATGTTGTTTTTGTTTGTTGATTCTGAACGTGCCCCTATTGAGGCTCTAGTTACACTTCAGATTGATAATAAATAATATTTACATACATATATTTGATATATTTGTTTACATTTGATTCTGTAGCTACAAAGAGAATTCATGTGCCGCTTTTAATCTTCCTGAATGGAACCTTCTAGAGCAGGTTTCATTGTGATCTTGGTCATTTTTACTTCAATACATACATATACATACATATGTAAATATGCACATGTGTATATATTTTGTTTTCTATATTTATGAAAATAATGCAGAATGTTGGGAAAAAATTTATTGATACTTGACACTTCTATGCCATTCCGACCAAAGACGATTCAATATCATATTCAATTCATCAATATCTTTCGCTAATTAAAAGCTTGTACAGGGTTTACTTTCTCTTTGTATTCTTTCTACTTATGTATGTGTTAATTTTCTTTCTTATTGCAACGCAGGTATTACTACTGTGGGCAAAAGTGCAAAAGTTAGTAAGACTTTGTTCATAATTTCAAATTTTTTTATTCATTCTTCCAAATCTATTTCGTTTCCTTCAAAGTAATCCCCCGGCCCCAATACACTTGTGCCAACGTTTTTTCCAATTCTGGAAACAGTTGTTAAAGTCAATTTCCGGAATAGCCTTCAATGCGCTTAGCGATTCATGTTTAATGTCTTCAATTGACTCAAAACGGTGACACGAAGCGGTTTTTTGAGTTTAGAAAATAGCCAAAAGTCACACGGTGCTAAGTCAGGCGAATAGGGTGGTAGGGTGGTTGCGGAACGATATCAGTCGAATTTTTGGCAAAATGGTCTCGTAAAACCAATGCACTGATTTTGGAACCAATCGTGCATTCACTCTTCTTAGGCCCAAATGATGTTTTAAAATGGTTTTCACTGATCCTTCCGATATTCCAACGTTGCCAGTAAGGTCTCTGACTGTTTATCGTCGATTCTCGAGCACCAATTCCTTGATTTTATTAACATGTTGATCATCAGTTTATGTTGATGTATATGCCGTCCTGGACGTGGTTCGTCGTCAACGCGTTCTCGACCATCTTTGAACAATTTGTACCAATCAAAAACACTTGCTCGCGACATACAATTATCACCGAAGGCCTTTTGCAACATTCTGAACGTTTCGGCACCAGAAATTTGATTCCGCACACAAAATTTAATGGAACTTCTTTGTTGAATAATTTCACTCATTGTGAAAATCGCCGAATGCACATTTTGTACTTCAGAAAGACAAGCGTATACTAAACACTAATGATTATTTTGATGTGACATTTGGCACAGATGTCACCGACAGTCATACCAACCTTAAAAAAATAATAATTTGATGAATGGGTTTCCGCGCGAAATTTAAATTAAAAAGTCTTACTACGTTTTGCCTACAGTAGTATACCTATTTTAGTGCTTCTACAGCGAAGATACGAGTACTTGCATAAGATATAACATTTTGTGTGCCTTTAAGTAGGTACTTGTTCATCGAAGTCAGTTGACTCAGATCAATTAGCTTCATTTATACTAAACAAAATGGAAATGCAGCATTCTGGCTCTGGCTCTGGCTCTGGCTCGTTAAACGAAGAACGATCGGCAACAATGAAGTATGTAAAAAAAAACTATTGTAAAAAACTATTATAAAACTATTGTAAAAGTTTTAGGTGTATTGAGAATATTTGGATTTGGACTTACTGCACTGTTTTGGACCTACTGTTACGGTAATTTTCGAAAGCTAAAATAAGTTTGAGCTCGCACTAAAAATTGAATTCTGAATTATGAATTCTGACCTTAAGCTAAGCTTAAACCACAATCTGAGTTAAGCTCGCATGGAATCACTGGCCCTAACACCTTCTCATACATACATAAGAATAAATTGCAGTTTTCATTGTTTTTTGTTTGCTAAATCTAAAATTTATTTTTGTTCTTTTTTTGTATGCTTTCACAGAATTTTTTATAATTGGCTATTTACAATTGGCTTGAGTTATAAAGTGAAAAGCAAATGTACACGTACGTAGTTTATGTGATAATAGAAAAAATCTTTAAATTATTGTCAAGACATTTTAATATTTTTTAAATGGGGTTTAAATTTAATGTTTTCTTTGCAATACAAATTCATTTGCAATTGAGACTTTCGTTTCCCGTTTGGGGTGTGTAAAGTTTTAAGCCTTAAGTTATGCTATGAAAATAGAACTTAAGATTAAAATGTAATTTGTGTGTGTTCTTTTGTCCACGTACCATAAGAATTTTATAAGCTAATTGTAAATTGTAAATTGTAAATTGTAAATGTTTTACTTTTAAGTAATATTTGGCATGGATTAGTTAAGTTAAACTATGACTATTGGTAGTACCATAAATTGTAAAATTATTATCAAATATTTGGTTTTGGGTTTGCAAAAAGCCAGTAATAAGTTTCAGTAAAAGGCACTTTGAATATATGGTACATAGAAAGTAAATATTGAAAATTTCAATTCCGTTTATTCCGTTTATTCCGTACGTTGTATAATCATTTCAATTTTATCGCCTGCAGCAGCAATTAATGGCACCGTAAGGCAACAATCGAAATCCTGTGTTTTCATATCGTTGACCTATTTCCGAGGAAGAAGAAGGGGCATCATTAATTGTGGACCTGTTACATTGTTGGGATTGATTCACTCACCTGCATAATTCTATCGAATGGCTTCAGCATGCCACACATATCAGCCGGACCTCCTGTCCGAATGCGGTTTATGAATACTCCCCGCTCGTAGAGACCGTCGGACACCGAGAAGCCATAGTCGTCGTAGACTTTATCCTTGTAGAGCGTCACATGGAATATGTGTGTCTGTTTGCCACTGCTGTTGTCTTTGCAGCCACTTGTCGAGGTGGCATCTGTTGCCGAGGATGGACTGCGTGGGCGCCGTTGTACTTTGGCATATATAGCTTGAGGTTGTGGCAAATTGGCACCACCACCACCATCAGAGTCGCCCCTTTGTGTATTGGGTAAATCATGCGTGCGTAACACTTTCATAACGACAACATCGCCTAAATTTTGCAGAATGCTTGTGGCATGTGAAAGTGGCATGCCTTGGACTGAGTCATCGTTGATGGCCAAAAGGTGATCTCCAACTTGAATTTGCCCATTTTTGTGGGCGATGCCACCTACAGAGAGAGAAAATCAATTCCGTTAACACTTTACATTTAGTGGGAGTGGTCACTCACCCTCCACAATGCCACTGATGGTTATTGGTTTGCTGATATCTTCGCTGCCAGCGAGTGTTATGCCAAGAAGACCGCCCTTTGGATCTAAACGCACTGTGAAAATGATTTGATGCACGCTGCTGCCGCTACCTTTACTACTCGAGCTAGCTGCGGAGCCGTAGACTTTGCTTTCCATCGGCGGTGGCAGCGCGGTACAATCGACGCTGAAAGTAATTAAAAGTTAAACAATTACTTACGTTTTCTTCACGCGTGCAACCGTTACTCACCTGTTGTAACGTTCTAAATCGTAACCCGCAAAATCATTATAATTTTGATCTTCATCCGGCAATTCGGTGGTCAAACTCTGTGTATTCTGGGCGGCAAAGGATCGCCCCATCGCTGATGAATTAGCACCCCATGTATTTGCACCCATCGCCGGATGGTGCCGTATCTGCACCGATTGCAAGCTGCACTCATCCATGCTTGGTCCGCGGAAATACTCTGGCTGTGGAGTTGTCGATTTCATTGAAGCGCAATCGTTGTACTTGACCTCAGCGTACTTGGAGGCAACATAAGCACTGCTGTACAGATCATGCTCGTTGCTGAGCGTTGGACTTGCAGGACAATTACTATATATGGGGTTGGGCATTTTCTGTTGCGCATCGAATAGGAAATCAGGCAACATAACCCGCTTCACCGTCAACGTGGTGAAATCAATCGAGGCGGTGCCATCTTTCAGTAATGTATCCACATTGAAATGCTGCACCGGATGATTATCCACCGCTAGCAGTATATCGCCGGGACGTAGCGAGCCTGTGCGATGCGCTGGACTGCCGGGCTTTACATCGGCGATTACAAAACCACCATGACTAGAGCCATTTACGCTGAGGCCCAGCCCCGATTTGCCCGAACGTATTAGCTTCACATTGAACACACCGCTGGACGGGACGACTGAGTCGGCCATATCAATCTCTATCTCCAGCTCCAGCCAATTGGCTGCAGCGTTTTGCTGCCGCTGCTGCGACCTCGACTGCGTGCTCACATCACCCAGAAGTTGTCGCATCGTTTGCACATCCAAATTATACATTTTATTTATGGCAATTATTCGATCACCTTTCTGCATGGAACCGCTGCGATCCGCCACGGAATCAGCAATAATTTGTGCTATAATCACGGCACGTCCGCAGGGTGTCTGTTGTCCGAGTACAATGCCAGCACCGTGACTGCAGTCCAGCAGCACGGGAAACGTTTCGGCACGACAGATGCCCATACTAGTCGCATGATGTAAAGTGCCGGCACCGCTGACGATGGCTGCTGAAGTATTGCTGCTGCTATTGCCGCTGCTGGCGCTGCTGCCAGGCCCACTGCTACCGCCACTGCTGCTGTTACCACCACCACCGCTGATTCCAGCGCCTACTCCACCACCGTTTTCCAGTGGCAGCGAACTTTTGCGCACAAAACGTTGACGCTGCCGTGACGATTTGCGTGACTCCAAAGTGCTGAAACCGTATTTTGGGCTGCCGAGCGTTGCGTGACCTAAAAGTAAAAATGAGGGGGAAATCAAAGAATTATTGCTTCACAAAGTTAGAATTTGAGTGGTCTATTTTAAGCAGCTCTCCCTCAAGTTTATCTAACAAAGATTACGTGTGAAAGTTTATTCATGTTGTAAATAAAATTTATGCCATTCTAAAGGTTTCTGTTGGAGAATTGAATCATTCTCATTCGGTGAATCGGGAATAAGCATATCGCTTGAGAGCTGCAAGCACATTTCAAATTGAATTAGCTGCTTATACATAAATACTTCAGGATTTATATTTATGAAATTGGGTATTCTTAAAAAAGAACTAAATCTATGCCGAGAGAGGAAAATATTTTTGAAAAATGCCACGGATTACACAATCTAACTTAATAAATGAAAGCTTTTCCTTAAAAAGAAAATGTATCTGCTTATGCAATAAATTTTGGGTAATTAGGAGAAGCTGCCACTTAAGTCGCAATTTTCTCATCTAACAGGCTAACAAGTTCTTTCAAAACAATAAAAAACACATTATTTTGGGTTAACTCTTTCTAATTTGCAAACATAGTCTGCTTTTAGCTCGATACACTTAGCTCAACTTTTCGTGAATATACGATTTCTCAAAACCTTGAAAATAGGCATTCGTTTCAGCGATGACCTCAACTTTGTAGCTAATTATCTTTCCGCCGAGCTATTTTTGCAGGTTTGGAGAAAGGAAATAGTTGCAGTGGTCAAATCTGGAGGATATGGTGGATTGTGGTGGTGTTGCTGTATGAGCTAGAAGAAGATGCTAGTTTTTGGTGAAATTTTTCATTTACAATTGCCATGCAGTTGTGATCGCCCAGTTTGATGGGCTACGCAATTACCCTTGAGCGTTTATTATGTAGTCCCAAACACACTGTTTTTCTTACGAGAATAATACAAATAACAACAAATATGGTAATACACGCTGACAATAACAAATTAACCTGCAACCATAAATTACGCGCAAAATTTGTCATAAAAGTAATGCAGAGAACATGCTCGAAAGGTAAAATAGAAGTACAATCTCGTGCAATCAAACAAAAAAAAACGAAAAAGTACATGAAATCACTGTAGAGTAACATTTTTATTTTACAATGTTCAGCCAATGTTCTTTTAATGGCACCACAGCTCATGGAGGTCCGCTGCCGGGCTTATTATAAAATGTAGTTAATTTTAGCATTACTGAATTTAACTAGAAAAATGTATAATTGATGTGAAAATTAATGTTATTTTAACATTGAAAATGTAAAATATATACATTATATAAATGTCCTATTGAATAATATAAAGAATTTAACATTAAAGCAAAATGAATGTAAAATTGATATGACAAAAATGTTTAATAAAACAATATAAACAAATTTGCTGTTTATTTAATAGATATAATTTTATTTCAACGAAATAGTGATTCTCAAATGAGGTTACTTCAGCAAATTTTGCAAACAGAATCAACACTAAAAACGTAATCGATTGAACATTGTCTTCACTAAGACAAAGGAGGCATTTATTCATAATTATTTACACTCTTTACAGAACTTTTTCCGCTAAGTTTAATAAAATGCAATACGATTACTGAAATTCTATTTCACATCTGCGAAGCATAGCCAGTATAAATTTATAATGTTAAGCTTGTGGTAATGTACAGCCAGTCTTAATTTTTAGTGCTCTATTTATCTGTTTGTCTGTTTAACATTTTCAATGTTAAATTTACATAAGGTAATAACAATTTTACACGAAAAATGTAAAACGTAATAAGATACATTTTTAATGTAACTTTAACATTAATTAATAATAATTTGTTATTACAATGTAAAACGGATAATGATCAATTTGATCATTTTAATGTAAATTTAACACAAAACATATTGGTCTGATATTTTTAACCGTAAATTCAACGGTTTTGTTTACATTGAAAATTATATTACAAAAATATCAATTTTGCATTGACCTTTTTCTTGAGTGTATGTACGAGTAAATCTGTATGAAATGAAAATAAATATATGTATAGAATATTGCTAAATATTTAAGATTGTAGACCTTCGAATTTCCACACTTTCACATATTTCAAATGGTGTTGAGTTGTTGATGATTTAGGCTTTCGTTTGTCAGCAGGTTTCGTTCTTTTCGTCGTGAATTTATTCTTGGCTATTTGGTTAACAAGATAAACTCATTAAGTTATTTGTATTCTCCCGCGAGTAAACAGAAAAACAAAAATGTCATCAAATTGTTCAACTTTTTATATAAATTCGATACAATTCACTACTCTATTACGATAAATTTTACTACTTTTTTACTCTTTTGAGACTTCAGAAACAAATCACAGATTTGTACTTTTATCTGCCTGTTTTACCCTCAAGGCGCCACCATTCACCATGCACCATGCACAGCCGAATGCCAAGAGGGGGAGAAAATAAGGAATCACGTCAACATAACGCAAATGCGTTCAACATGATGTCTGTCTGCCTGTCTGTTGGTTTGTCTGCTTGTCTGTCACACAAAATGTATATAAATCATACATAAAGTAGAAGTGCAATTTAAATTTGGTAAAGCAAAATAGATACAATTTTTCGTTTTACAAGTTCTCCAGTTTGAGTTTCAGACGCCCAACTTGGCCGTACGTCAACGCTTTGTTAGATCATGACTGACAGATTACAACAAAGAAATACATAAAAACCATCAACAACCAACAACTTGCAACAAATTGCATATTTACCCTACGGCATAATTCATTTTTGTATATCTTGTATACAGTTAGACCTCGTATGGTAAACGCGATATATTCTTAATAATGTTGCGCCTAATGTTAAATCGTAGAGATTCATACAGAGTATGACATTGAAACCGCAACAACGAGAGTTTCCTGTATACGCGTACTTAAATTTACCTCTTCTTGCCAAGGCATGCGCTGGCATTATTTGCATTTGTGAATAGCCACGTCCTGTACTCGTGTCCAAGAGTGTCATCACTTCGTCAGGACTGTAGGCGGTTTCCTCGATTATTGTATCATCTATGGAAAGTACTTGATCGCCAACTGACAATGCGCCACATCTGCGAAATGACTCCAAAGTTGTAGAGTTGCACATAAAAGCAAATTTTAATCATTTGACCGAGTTCCGATCGCTTACCTATCCGCAATGCTCGCTGGTAAAATACTAGCTATATAAATATTCGCCGCGCTGACTTCATCAATTTTCGTATGATCATTGTGACTAGCTGCCGTGTAATTGCATAGCACCAGTCCTAATTTATCATTTTGTGGACGTTCGATTTCAATCAGCAAAGGACCCATTGAGAACTCAACACTTTGCACCACCGAAACATCGTATTCAATGGTGAGATTTGTATAGCCGGAAACGTGACCGCCACATTTAATTATCTGTTGCGCCTCTGCCAAAGTTTTGCCAATCAATGACACCTGGAATGACAAAATGAAAGCAAAAGCAAAACAAAAACGAAGGGAAATCATTTAGCATGCAGCTAACAGTCGTTGTTGTTGTTGTGGTTGTTGTTAATTTTACTCACATTATCGACACGCAACAATCGATCGCCTGGCTTAATGCGTCCTGTCTTATGCACCGGCCCATGTGGACGAACATGCGTGACAATCAGTGGAAAGTCCCCACCGCCTCGCAACGTCAATCCCAAGCAGCCGCTTTCTCGTTCCACAGTGATTTGTGCCAATTTCGATGTAACGCAGAGGCTATTTTGAGAAACTGAACGAGCGAACCAGCGAGCGATCATTTTCGTAACAAATTACCGATCAAATTCGATGAAGCAAATGTGCATCATTATGAGATTTTTTAATGAAGTAGTTAATGGATGCGGAAGCGCGTGCGGGTAAGTGTGTAGTATCGAATTTAAAATATGTAAGTAAAATTCAAATTGATTCAAGTGCTAAGATTTTCCATCATTCAATAAAGAGTTGCACAAACATGTTGCAAAAGCAATTTTTCATTTACATACATATTTACATGGAACTATATATCGCTGCCTTAATTTACTAAAGCGCTAACATTAAATAATCAAAAATCTAGTTTTTGGTGGGCTATGATTGAGGCGGCCAAGACCGATCATCGGTTATAGGGCCAGCCAAGTAAGTAAGTTTGATTGAGCGTATCCATCTGCATCTCACCCCAAAATGTTTGTAAACAATATTAGGAATATTAAAGTTTGAAAATGTTGCTAAATCTGGTTAATCCGTGTTAGGACTTTAGCAAATCAAGGTAGCGATATTTACATACGAGTAGCTATGTAAGTACATGTGTATAAAAATTGCTGCAACATGTTTATAAACATTTCTCTTCTCATTTTTGTATACTCACTGTACTCAGGGAGCGAATATTCAATTTCAACAACAGCAGCTAAATGTTCCCCACCGCCTCCCTCGTCATTTGTGCCATTGCACAGCATGCTCATAATATGTTGATTACTTAACCCAATTGTGGAGATACCATCAATCTGATGTATACGATCACCAACTGCTAAGAAATCAGCTGCATGACCCAGTGGACTCAACGCTCCAATAACAGGTGGATACGAAAGGTCGTTGCGTTCTATAGATGAAGGGAGAGACGAAGGGAGAGAGAATAATTAATATGAGAACAAATAAACAGAGCTTCTTATTGAGGATTGTTTGGAAATGCACACAAGTACAATTTTGTATATAAGTATTACAGCTAGAACTACAATCAGTATAAAAATAAAGTGTGTGGTAGTAGTAAGATCATTTGAAGAATATTGTGATTGAAATTGATTGAAATGTTTATTTACTTACGCAAGTGCGGCATGTGTTTAAATTACACAATTAATTAGTTTATATACAATACATTACGTAGAACAAAGAAGGGTACTTATGAATAAGCTACACGCTTGTGTAGCCAAAAAAAAGATGAAAATTAAGGAACTTTAAAAGTCTCGGCAAAATACCCTTGGCACAAACTTACCGGCTAAAAGATCATATACAATTTTTGCTATGTTGTTAAATGCTCGCAATCCCCGAGGTAGGAAACTTTTGTATGTGTTTGTATTTTCGCTTTGCTTTTTCGTCGTTAATAAGATGATACAGCGCTACCTCATACGGTAGAAACTGTTGTGCATTAGGCTAGAATTAGTGGATTTGTACAATATATGGGACAATATACACACTCCAATACTGGTTTTGTTAATGTTATAAATTAAAAATCATTAATCTTGAGGTACTTAGAAGCTGGTGTGGACCCCATTTTATTTTAATAATTTTTATTTATTTCCTCGTTTTTTGTTTTACTTTTTCGTGGACTATAAAAATATATCATTTCCTCTTGCTACAAATCAAGTCATTCACAGTCAACACCAGTAGCAAGGAAAAAACCGAAGCACAAAATTTTCATTACTTTCGTATTGGCATTTAGCCAAAAAAGAAAAACACACAAATCGCATTCGAAACGAAATGTGTAAGTATGTAGAATGTAAGTGCATACAGTCAAACCTCCTCATTGGGGCACTTTACGGGACCACTGATCCGATTTAGATGCGGTACGAATATTAAGATTTTTCCTCCAAGACAAAATTCTCAAACCTAAGAAATTATAGAAAAGAAATGTAAGAAATATTTGATGAACTTTACATACTTTACATTATGCTGATTTGAACAGATATCAAAACTAAATCTAAGCGGATTTAGATTGAATTATCTTTGATTATGTAAAAATAATTTATTATTCTTTTTTAAATGCGACAATAGCCCATACAGGGCCTAGGCGAGCTTTCGCATCCACTCATGTTGTGCGTGTTAAATTTGTATTTGGAAGGGAGCTACAATTTTATGCTGAATCCGAATAGAGAAGTGAAAAGCTTTTCATAGGCAATTTTTACTCATGGCGTGTCGTTAAATTGTTTTTTTTACTTTTGATTTTGCCTGTGCCGAGATTTTAGCCTTAATATGGATGCTAAACAAGAAACAACGAGAAACCCAACACAATAGCTCTGTGGTACATAAATATTCGGTGTAAGAGTGGTCCACGATCCAGTTAAGGGGTGGTCGTAATTATGAGGTTGGAAGGCAATTCGAAATATTCGTGATTCGAATATCGTGTGGCCCAATTAAGAGGTTTAACTGTACTAACTATACGAGTATGTATGCAAACTTATAAATCATAAAAAAATTACCCAAACTAACAACAACAAACAATAATAATAATAATAATAATAATACATAAATACGACTACATACATTTTGCACAAGAACATTTGAATCTAGTCCATAGTTGTCATTGTCGCATGGCATAAAGATTTAATTTGTTTTTTTTTTTGTACCGGTAAGTTCAGTGGTTTCTCATACAGTATATGCCACGCCATGTGGCAACTCAAAGATGATGATGACATGCATGGATGCTCATCGTCGTACGTCTTTTAGATTGTCTAGACATGCGGTCAATAGAAGTATCTTATATGTATATGTATGTATGTATGTATGTATGTATGTATGTATGTATGTATGTATGTATGTATGTATGTATGTATATATGTATATATGTATATATGTATGTTTGTATGTTTGTATGTTTGCATGTTTGTATGTTTGTATGTTTGTATGTTTGTATGTTTGTATGTTTGTATGTTTGTATGTTTGTATGTTTGTATGTTTGTATGTTTGTATGTTTGTATGTTTGTATGTTTGTATGTTTGTATGTTTGTATGTTTGTATGTTTGTATGTTTGTATGTTTTTATGTTTGTATGTTTGTATGTTTGTATGTTTGTATGTTTGTATGTTTGTATGTTTGTATGTTTGTATGTTTGTATGTTTGTATGTTTGTATGTTTGTATGTTTGTATGTTTGTATGTTTGTATGTTTGTATGTTTTTATGTTTGTATGTTTGTATGTTTGTATGTTTGTATGTTTGTATGTTTGTATGTTTGTATGTTTGTATGTTTGTATGTTTGTATGTTTGTATGTTTGTATGTTTGTATGTTTGTATGTTTGTATGTTTGTATGTTTGTATGTTTGTATGTTTGTATGTTTGTATGTATGTATGAATGTATATGTAGTATAGTAAGTGGATAAAATAGACAATACGAGTATACGTCGAAAATTATTATTATAATAATTATCGTTTTTATTTCGAAAACATACAAAAATATTCAGATTTTCATATGGCAGATTAGTTTGACAAAATAAAATATCTTAGCAAATCTCCGCGCTGCGCTGGCTACGATGATTTATTTTGGCACGGCATTGCTTTATTTATTTGCTGCATTGCTTGTGTCTAATGTACATATTTATTTATTAACGCTGAGATAACACCCACTAACTGAGCTATTAAATAGCTCACAAAATACTCGTACAAGTATCTAAGCTTGGTGGCTACATAGTATGCACATAGACACTTAATACTCATGTAGACTCGTAAAACATTTTACGCGTGTTATTGAAATGTGTTCTGAAGAGAATGAAAAATATATGGATTAAAATAATGTGATTTAGAGCATAAGTTGAATTTTAATGTTGTTTAAAAGTAATTCCTCTTGTTATTTATGAACCAATAATTTATTTTTGAACAACACAAATGAAATTACATTTTTTATTAGATTTCATGCTTTTTTTTCAAGTTGTGATATTTATGTGTCATTAATCTATGGAAACATGAACAATTTGTGTTTCTTCCTACGAAATTGTCAACATTATATTTGCCTAGAGATGAATTAATTGGGCTTTGATTTCAGTTCAATAGTTTCTGCTATTAGAATAAGTAATTTTTTTAAGTGTATTCTGAACGGGTTTTACTTCTTTACTTTTCATGGCACAACAGCCCATGAAGGGCATAGGCCGAGCTTTCGCATCCACTCATGTTGTGCGTGTTGTATTTGTACATGAATGGAAGGGACCTACAGTTTAATGCCGAATCCGAAGTGAATCCGGCGAAGTGAAAAGCTTTTCATAGCAATTTTTACTCTTGTAAGTTTGCCATTGCCTGACAAGAAGTGGTGTAGAAAAATTATTTTTTCTATTTGATTTTGCCTCAGCCGAGGTTCGAACCCTGGACACTCTGCGTAACAGTCCAATGCACTACCACTGCATCACAGCGACCAACGGGAAAATTATCGAAATTTCGCATCATAATGGCAAAAAGTAAATGTATTTATTTGTAACCCTTTAGTTCTACGCCGGAACCTTATTTGTGTTCAGTTTTTATAACTTTGTCTTTGAAGTAGCTATAAAAACAATTTTATTTCTGAAATTTGTATATACAAGAAGTACTTATAAATAATACAATTATTATTCTATAGGACGTTGCAAAATTATACTCAAAACACGAAATAAGCCAAATATTTACTATTAAATTTTTGTTCTGCCTTTACTTATAAAAATGTATTACCTGGCTACTGTGGGCCAAAAGTAATGTCATAATATGAATGTGTCATAAGTTTTGCAAATAGCGTCAAATACCATTTTTCTTTGACACGTATGTTGTAGACAGATGGAGAAATAGTTGACAACAAGCAATGCAGGGATACACATATCGGGCAATGATGGAGATTTCAAAACACCAATTTTCGAGCCGTGTGATCTCAAGTTTTGGCAATTTGAATTAGCCGACCAGATCGCCAGATCTGACGGAGCCTGACTTCTTGCTTAGGAACTTTTTGAAGTCTCGCGTTTTTGCCACCACAAATCATAAACCTTGCAAGTCTTGAAAGCCAATGTTCAAGAAGTAATCAAGTGTTTTGCGAGTAACAATTCAAAATGCGGTAGAACGACCACAAATGTACATCAACACAAAAGGTGGTCATTTGACCGATATCATTTTTCAACTTAATGTCATCAATTTTACACCTTCAAATAAACTTACCATAAAAACAGATCCCAATATTATTTTTATTTCTAACAAAATGTTAGCCAATTCTCGTTATAACATTACTTTTGCCCCACCTTGTATATGAATTTAGTACATAAATACATCATAATAAATCATGTCGGAATTAAAGGGTTAAACAACCCAATAGAATCCATGTAGTATGAATGAAAGGAACATTTGAAGCCTAACAATTTCAAACTCAATTGATTGATAATAAAACTTCTCACATCATTTCTTGCATACTTTCGGGGGTTCAACAAAAGGAAGCATTTTCTTTGCGATATTTCTGCGATTTTTGCATTGTTTATCAGCAAATTATATATATTAATTTAGCTAAATAAGCTTTCCATCCTAATAGTGGGAATCTAAGATTTCTATGAAATATTTCTTCTGAACCATCAAAAGCTCTAATCTTCACAATTCCTATAATTAAATACACCATGTTTCTATTTTGTGATTCGGTTTCTTCATTATAATTTTATTATCTGAATCTTATATTTTATTTGGCGACAGTGAAACGAATTTACAAAAGTTATGTGTACAATAAATCATCAATGAAGATTTTAAATGAAACTAATTTGGTCATGAACAATTTCCGTGGAAATTTCTAATTTAATTATTTTTTTTTGTTGAAGACGCTTAAATTTTATTACCAGTTGTTTCAGACTGGAAACACAAGAAGTGAATCATGGATTCACATGTTCAATGCAATGTTTATTTTACTGAAAATGGGAAACTAGTTTTCTAATTCCTTAATCGAAACTTTCTGAACCGTTTTGCATTACACTATTGCATTAATCAAGTGTGCATATATAAACAACAAATAAAGAATAAGAAAAAGTGTGACGAGAATATTATTTTTCATATCATTTTCTTTTATTTTTTAATGCTTAATAAAATAAATTCAACTATGCAGTCGAACAAAAAAGCCCGACGCCCTCAATTCGATTTTGTGTGTGCTTCTGGTCATAATTTAAAGAAGGGATTGCTTAGTGTCACAGCTGACAGCTGTCAAATTTGTTAATGAAATATGTAAACACCAAACGAGTCCAAATGAAAGGAAAAGCGGAAATGAAAAGCTTTCACAGCGACAAATGGAAAACCACACTTTTCCATGGAAAGTCTTAATTTTAAAGAAACAACAAACAACAATAAACTGTTACGGGCATTTATTAATGACTGTGTGCATGTGTGTTGGTATGCGTGCAGCCCTTTCTTTTTGACTCATTACGATGCTGCGTCAAAGATTGATGTCTAATGTTTCTACGTCTTGCCCGAAAGATACGTGCCATCGACCGACCGTACTCGGGAAATCACTTCAAGTTGTCAAAATTATTTGAAACTCTCCAATTGAGATTTGAAAATCACTTCAATTACAATTTTCAATGTAAATTAGGCAATAATGAGAAATCGAACGAGCGTAAATTGAAGCAGGATGATTTCTTCTAGTATATGTATATTGAGATGCGGGTACATCTTCTATGCCCACATCAAGAGTACGAGCACCCCAACTCCTAGTTGATTTGGAAATAAAACGAAAGAAACAAAATATTTCTATTTGTGGTAATAATTCCGCCTGCACCTCACACCCCTCACACCCCTCACACCAGCGAGCCACCACTTGTTTATTACAAGTGCCCCTTTTCATTCAATCACGTTGTACTGTGCGTTATTGACCTCTGACCTCTTGTAACTCACCTGCAAAGGTAATGCCCATATTGAGTGCATTGCCACGTGGTAATGTTATGGTTGCATATGTTGTGCCACGATCAGGCGCCAATCCCGAATCCTCTGACTGTGCAGGACTCATTGCACGATCGACTGAAATAAAAACACGTAGAAAATAAAAAAATTTACAAAATTTAGATAAATAGTTTTCATATAAAATTTGGTAGGCGTTTTAGGATTTTCTGTTCTGAATTAGAATTACTTACTTACTTACTTTTAATGGCACAACAGCCATGGAGAGCCTAGGCCTAGCTTTTAGCATCCACTCATATTGTGCGTGTTATATTTGTACATGAATGGAAGGGACCTACAGTTTAATGCCGAATCCGAACGGCGAAGTGAAAAGCTTTTCATAACAATTTTTACTCTTGTAGGTTTGCCATTGCCTGCCAAGAGTTGAATTAGAATTATCTATCAAAATGTTGTACTGGTTGGATTTTAAATGTTTCAACACAATCTTTCTCAGTTACTATGAGTTCCAGAAAATATTAATGTCCATCGTTAAACAAAAAATAAATCTATTGTAATTTGACGTTATAGCTGAAAAGGGAAAAACGACTCAAACATCTTTAACACTTTCACTTCTTTTCAAAGTGACTACAGACACGGACACCCTGTGCTGGTGGTAGAACTAGAAATCCAGTGAATTCAATCGAGTTTTTGAACAATTTCATATCTCACTTAAATTAGACTAAATTTAATTTATTTACATACTCGTATGCACTTCAAATATACAATGTTTTTTTATAATATATAAAATATATCATGCATAAACCAAAAATATCCGAAAATTACAAGTGTGAAGGGTAATTAAAGTTCGGCTATGCCCAAACTTACCTTTCTATCTATGATTAATATACCATAGAGTTCAAAATGTTCCATAACTATTTGGAGTTCTACAATAAAACAGAAAACGGAAAACGATTTATGATCAAAATTTCCCAATTTCTCCCGCACAAAAGCTAACATTTTCCAACTAATTTTATACTAAATTCACTTAAAATAAAAATAAGAAGAAATTTAATTATGAAAAAACTATTCAATTAATTTTGTTTATATTTTTCATTCGATTTTGTTCTCCTTCTGTATTTTTTGCTCAGAAAGTAAACAGAAATTTCTAGCGTGCTAAATGATCAGAGCATTAGTATCTCTCCGAACAGATCTCGAAAAGAGATTGTGTAGATTCGCTTAGGGTGGTCTGGCAGGATCGTTAACACAAAATGTTTGCTGTTGCTTTGTTGTTCCACTATCTACATCACTTCATCTTGCAATTTTATTGATAGCTAAAGTTTGTTGTAGTTAGTGGCTGCATTACTGCAAATGTGTTAAAAATGAGTTTTATTGTGTGAACATT
This sequence comes from Palloptera scutellata, assembly GCA_958295655.1. NCBI lineage: Eukaryota > Metazoa > Arthropoda > Insecta > Diptera > Pallopteridae > Palloptera > Palloptera scutellata. The sequence goes on along the minus strand of OY282449.1, from coordinate 153,579,166 downwards.
AATTTTTCATCTTCCCCTTTGTCTTTTTGTACGACTTCAATTCAATGCACAACGAAGTAAAAATCTGCAGTTGGTTGCAAATCTCATCAATCATTAAAGTTGTTAATATCGTCATCGCCGCCAGTTTCAGTTGCAGATGCATCATAAAATTAAAAAAAAAAATTAAATCGCACTTTGCGCGTAAAATAAAAACAGAGTTTTCGAAAATTTGTTTGTTTAATTTTGTGCAAATATCATAAAAATGCCATTTCTCACTGTGTATACAGAGTTGGCAAATAGCTTGCGTCCTGCAGCAGCGGTGGGGCAGTTTGTTTACAGCGGCTTATTGTTGGTCATCATTTAGCAGACGAATGTATCAAGGTTTGCAGTTTGACTATTCCAGACATTAAAGATTATCCACAACGCTGCTTCATTACCTGAATTCCAGGCTAAACGATTAACAGTCTTAAAGTTAACTAAGGTACAGAACTACAATTGAACTAAAAAGCTTAGGGTACAACCCTAAACATTCTGTGGACATGGTTTATGAACCTATACATACATACCATATATAGCCGAGTAGATTTAGCTATGTCTGTCTGTCCGTCCGTCTGAACGTGTAAACGAGAACTTGAGTAAAACCTAAGCAATCTCAACCAATCTACAGTCATTAACTTTTGACAAGAAAAGGTTAAATTCTGAAATGGGCAAAATCGATTAAGTGGGCGTGGCACGCCTGATACAAGTGAAATTTTCAAAGAGTGATGCTTAAAAAACTTATAAAACGCATTTAACAAAACTTGATGCTCACAGTGAAGCAAATGGAACAAAAATAAATTTAAAATAGCATACACAGTTAAAATAACTTGAAAAATAACTGAGGAAAAATTATCATCACTGGACAATAACCGGGCCTACTTCCTATACAAAATGATATATGTAAAGAAACGAGTTTTTTTAATGTGTTGCAATTTCTATTTTGTTATTAAATTATAGTATTTCTGAAAATCAACATCTTATTCAAAATGGTCGCCTTTCGGTTTAATGCACGCCTTTAGAAGATCAGGCCATTGGGCTATAGCGGATAGCGGCTCGAATGGTTTCGATGGGTATTGATAACGCTGCTGAAATAAGAGCTTTCTTAAGACTCTCCAAATTTCGGTGGGGAACTTTGCAGGCCACACCCTCTAGCTCTGACCACAATTTGTAATCAAGGGGATTCAAATCTGGGCTTCCCGAGGGCCACTCTTCAGCACTAATAAAGGCTGGAATATTCTGACGTAGTCACTCTTGAGTTGTTTTGGCTTTGTGTGCCGGTGCAGAGTCTTGTTGAAAGACCCAGTGCTCTCCATTAAAGAGGGTTATTGTCAAGTCTTTCACCACGCCTTCCAAGACATCTGGTTGGTACACTTTTGCTCCAGTTTTAACGCCCTTTTCGCAAAAATGCAAGGAACTGACGCCCTTATGGGATATTTCCCACCAGACCATAACGGATGTTGAATGATGACCTCTCTAAACCCTTGGCACAAAAAATTTAGCTTCTTCAGATGTTCTCGCATAGATTTTGTCGTTTTGCTTACTAAAAACTTTCTCCACCGTAAAAATTTTTTCATCCGTAAAAATGATATTTTCATGACCGTTTCTTGCGTGCCACTGCAAAAGCTTCTTACATCTTTCCAATCATATTTATTTTAGCCGAGGAGTTAATAGAGGGCCTGTGCACCTGCGAAAGGCTTTCATGAGGAGGTCATCACGGATTAGTTGTGACATGGATCTGGAAGACATATCCATTTCTGTAGCCATGATCTTTTGCTTTCTTAAGGGATTTCGGCGAATCAGCTCCCGCACAGCTTTTATGGCTCTACTCATACGTACAACGCGAGGTCGACCACTTCTCAGCCTGTCTTCCACTTGAGACGATTCCAAGAAACGATCGATGCTACAATAAACAAACATTTTCGATATTTCGAGTTTTTTTTAGCAACGTGAATATTTGACTTGCGCTATTTCCGCATTTGTGCAATGCCATCAACGCGATGCGATTTTCGTTATTGCCCCACTCCATTATTAATTACGCAAAATTTGAAACCAAACTGATTTGAATTTGTTTTGCAATAGAACATTGTACCAAAAAATGCGAATAACGGGATCATACAATTTAAAATTTCAAAGCCTACTACTTTGAAAAGCTTGTAACAGAACTTATGGCAAGACTAGGTATAGTGAGTAAAAAAAAATATTTTATTTCGGGGGTGTGTTGGATAAATAAACGTCAGCAGCGCCCGAACTTTTTTTAAGGGATTTTTAATTTTTTTCAAATAGTATGAACACATTTTGTTTCAAAATATTAAGTATTCTTAATAATAATTAAAATATCTTTTGCAATTTTGAATACCTAAATATGTATTTCCTAAAAATTAAGAAAGATTCGCTACATAGAAAACGACCTTCAAACTTCATAAAGAAACAAGCAGGCAGATGGAAATTCCAGAACACCACCATAAAAAAACGTTGTATTGTTGTAGGAAATGAAATCACTCATTAATCTTTACAAATGAATCTCAAAAACAACAATTTCCAAATAAATCTCACAAAAAAAAAAAAATTACTTAAAATATTAACAATTTGTGCTTCCAACAAAAAATGATTGAAAAATTTTTTAATTGAAAATATGCAAAAACAATACATGTACATATGTATGCTCTTAATTCTGAACAGACATTTTTTCTACTTGTGCGCAATTCTTTTTTTTTTATAATATTATTTTTCGAGTCTTTTTTTTTGCTGTTGTTGTTCTTCTTTCTTGTATGCTGTTGTTATCATGTTTTTTCTTGCTATTTATTATAATACGCACAATTAGTAAAAATAAGTCTAGGAAAAGCAAGAACAAATCAGTAAAATGTTTACAGCAATTACATGGAAACATTGAATTCGGCCACATGTACTCGTAGTATGTACCTTTGAATGCAATGAAAGTACTCAAGTCAGTATGGGTATGTTGGTTTTGGCAACACAACACTTACGTCATGCTGTTTGCCATGCCCACATGCAAATTGTAAACAAATATTCATACACTGTGTGCTCGCCGCTCAAGCATAAACGACTTGAGAATGAGCAGCCAAGCATCACGCAAAAGAACAGGGATATTTTCCCATTCACTAAAGGCGCACTTTTGAGCACACGGCACAATGGAACGGAAAGGGCGAAGGTTATTTTTACGGAATGGGCCCCCATTCGCCCCGCTTCACCTCTTTTCATCAATTGCTCTGTACTTCATCTTTATCATAAGTGAGGAAGAAATGTGTAGTTGTTGTTGTGCAAGTTCAAACCAATATCTAATGTAGCATAAAGAGTTGCACAAAACAGAACCGAAATCAACCTCAAAAAATATCAAGAAGTTAGCGCAGAAGAAGCAGAAGAAGAACAAGCAGAGTAAGTAGAGGCAACACAATACGAGTAATTATGAGCGACCACCAAATTGCGTACGTTTCGCTTCATTTGTGCATCCGCTCTTTTTGTTTGTTACTAAATCGCTTTTTGTATTTTTCCGACAATACTTTTTTCCTTTGCCCCTCAATGTTTCCCCTTCTTAAGTTTCCACTTGAGTTTCTACTTTTAATTCATATATGAAAATAAGTATGTCTTTCGATCTCTATTCTTTGGAGAAATTGAGTGATTTAAAAGTAAAGAAGGTAGAAATAAGTACCTAGCAAATAGGAGCAATAGCAATAGGCTTAGCACAGGAAAACATTCATACAAAAAATATTCGAAAGTTAATACATACTTTCCATTACAGCATCAGATTTTATTTTATCTTCTTAACAAATCCATACCCTTCTCATTTCTAGACATCACAAAGATATGGTAAATGATAAACAATTCGATATTCCACTTAAAATCTGAGTGCACGCGTTTAAGTCTATCTTTTTATTACAAAATACTCGCATAAGAAGGAAACTGTGAAAATATTAATACATACGAGTATCATGAATATTCATTGCTTTTCCACAGATGTTAGTAAATACTTTTAGGTCGTTCAAATTTTTAAGCCGTTATGCCATAGACCAATCCAAAAAAGGCTTTACTAAAACTCATCTTGTTTAGGTACCTATAACCAATAAACGTAACCAAAACTGATTTTATTATTATTATGGTTAATAACAAATATTAGCAAGAACCTTCTTTCAATAACGACCATTTACTTCACAGCACAGAGTTCGAATTTTTTTGTTTTCAGTTCATTTATTAAACATCGTAATCGATAACTGTATCAACACAGAGTTTAGGTTATTCGTAAGACAATATGATTTAGGCTACTCATAATGGTTATTTTAACCAAAACGTAATTGTAAAATGTATTTTAACCTCTACTGTTATGTACATTTCGAACGATGTTTTTTGTCGAACGATATTTTCCTCAAAAAAATAAGGTTACTTAGGATCGCTGCAATAAGGCCATCCCGGTGGTCTAGTGAATGAGAGTTAGACTAAAATTGCAGTAGCATCAGGATCGATTCCCATAAAGGGTACCTGTTTTGAAATTTTTGCTAATACTTAAGGTAACTATAGTAAGGGGTGAACCAGAAAAATTTTCGAACTTTTACCAAAGACATTAAAAACCAACAAACAGTCCGATTTCAGTCAAATAAAGTTCAGGTTATTAAGCATTTCTTAAACTATAATTCATAAAATTATTATTGGATCAAATATTATTAGCGGTTACAAAATTGTTTAACATTTTTCTTAACATTCTTAGTTAGAGACTGGACAGAACGTTCGGTGACTACGGCATAGGTTTGATTCTATCGACTTCATTTTTGCAAACTTTCTTTGTTTTCCATAGGGTTTGCATCATTATAGCCCGATATCTTTCAATAGACCTAAGTTCCAGGCAGTTGGGAGGATTTGCCTCTTTTGGGACCACTGTTACATTATTTTCCTTATACCATTCCATAGTTGACCTGGAGTAACGACTTGTGGCTAGGTCTGGCAAAAACGTAACTGTTCCTTTGTGCTGTCCAATAAATGGTACATAGAAGGCGTTTTTGCAAGCATTCTTCTATATAAATTCCGGAGTTAATTGCTCCGGTTGTAATGAACGCCGTAGACAGCAGGTGAAAATAGCTTACGAACCAGGTAGCGTTTTTGGAAATTTGGTATATTTTACTTCAAAGTATTTTCTGGGTGTTGCATCCCTATTCTCTTTGTCGTGAGATAGGCATTCCCAGGAAACTGGTTGAAGTCCGCCTTACAGTAGGCCTCATCATTGAGAATCACGCAATCGAATTTGGTTAGGTAATTGTCATACAGCTTTCGGCGTCTTCGCTATTTTTTCCTTTGCTTCCGTCCGGTCAGGTACTTTCTGCTGTTTGTAGGTCCTTAATCCTTGACTTCGCTTGTATCGCATTATTGTTGATTACGATGTACCAGCTGTAACTGCAACATCTCGAGTCGACCTCGTGGGATTTCCCGATATGTACTAACAACCTTTTTCAGCACTTCTGTGTTATTTGGACCCTTTTTTCTGCCTGGCCCTTCGATTCTGCAAATGGAGTATCCCGCTTTGTAGTTGTTTATGACGTTATAAACCGTCGCTTAACTAGCTTGCAATGCTTAGTCTAGCCTTCGACTTATCAGTCAAGTAAATGACCAGTATTAATTCGCGGCGTTGTTCTTGTTGGCTCGACATGTTGACTTAAGTACATCCAAGATGAAAATGACTATTATAGAATAAAAAACTGCACTATTTATAGATACTTTCACTTGAAGATAACGGGGTCCTAACTTTTGACAATTGCGTATAAAGGATACGTAAAAATTGTAAAATTTTTCTGGTCACTCCTTATGTACATATATGTAAGTGAATGATCAAAAGCTCGAACGATTCCGTAACGATCAGAGTACGATCAGTGTTATACGGAAATCTTAGGTCATCCATACTTTGGTTGAAATAACATATTTGCCAAAATGTTTTTTTATATAAACAGATTTTGTAAAAACATAAAACTACCGAGTTTTGGTTTTAATGAAGAACCTTAATGAACACAGATATGTACCTGGTCAACCGCGCGAGGTGCTCGTCTACCCGATATTATGCACTAGAGTCTGCATCCATCAATTCGAAAAGTGATGTGAATACAATAAAATATGGCATTGTTCCCCTACTAATTTTACCTTGTCGTAGCAATTTAAGACTTTGGAAAAATCGTGTACTTTAAATAACTTTTAAGCCTACACGATTCTTCTTCTTAAAAACTTACTGCTACGCACATCGCAACTAAAGAATTATTCTATGTATACTGACTGATCGACAGAAACATCATCAACATGATTGATTTATTTAGGGGGCCATGTTTGCATAATTTCAAACTGGATTATCTACATATTCCTGCCTACTATATACTCAGTATTTATTTTCTGCTATCTAGTTTTGCCTTGTGTTGCGGTGGCAGCTGCCGCCGCATCAAATGCAGCGTAATTCACAATTTAAAACGGAGGACATCGCCATCTCCAACGCCACCGCCATCGCATCCATTGGTGGTGTTTTTGTTGTTTTTGTTGTTGTGGTTGCTGTTGCTTTATATTTGCATATACCTCATTTTAGAAAGAAATACATTTTTGTCCACCCGCGGCGTTTTATAGAAAAAAATTCGATTTGGCTATCTTCCTGTGAATTATTACGCATTTGGTCATGCGTTTCGTTGCATTTGCTATGCTTTGCTATTTTCAAAAAAGGTATTTTTTTCAACGATTCTTCATGCACAAATTTCACGAAGATATCGTCTTTGATCTTTTAACGCCGTTGGTGATGAATAAATTAAGAAAATTTGGACTTATCTATTTTTTTTTTCGTATTTTGTTCTTGTGGAAATTGAGGCCTTTGATTTAAAAGTTTTCTGATGCCAAATAAATCGACTAAAATAAACGTGCGAAGCCTCACCAGTGCACATACAAACATACTAAAGTAGCCATTTTTAGAGAATTTCGGTTTTCTTCATCTCTCAATTCAAAGAGCATAAGTCTGTAGTCTCTACAAAATTGTGTTTTTTTTTGTTGTCTTATGCATACAATTGTACACTCCTATGTGAGTGAAGTATGGAGAGGAACAAAGTAGAACAGATGAGCAAATATGGCTGAGGTTGAACTCTCTCTTCTGTTTTGTACTCAAAAACTGACGCTTATAGGCTCATCTGATTTGCATGTTGATGTCGTTGGAGTAAATCTACACAAATTATGGTAATGTGGCCACAAAGAATAACAGCTAAAGACGAATTAAAAAAAAATATTATTGCATATTTTTCATTATATATAAATCCCAAAATATGGAAAGTTGTTAAACAATTATTGGAGTTTAATTAATGAAAACTATGAGAATTGCTAAATTGGAAAGATTTTTCAAGAACTCTCACCGTTTTGGTATTTATAATGAAAAATACGCAATAAGAATATTTCCCAAGTCGGCTTTGGCTGTTATTCCTTGTGGCCATAGATATGAATTAAATTTTTTATCCATGTTGAATTATGCAACAAAAAGCCTGAGAAAGATCTATTACAATTACAGTGACCTAATCCAACCCATAACTCTTTGAATTTGCAAGAATCACAAAGCTGGGTGAGAAGAGTACTGATTTTTAGAATTTATAACAAACAACATGAGTTACAAAATTGATAGCTAGAAGTCTATCGACATTATTTCAAATTTCCATCCTTCAATCATTCAATTGTTTATTTGTTGTTCTTTGGCTTTTTTGATTGCTTTGAAAGCAAAAATACGTCTACATATGCACTTCCCACGAACAATAAACAAAAATTACATTTTCGACATAAAGTTTACAAAAGTAACAAGCAAAACATGTCACAAAATCTGAAAGGGAAAGGCAAAAAGGCAGACAGGCACAAGAACCAAAAACATAAGGCACACATGTATTGGAAAATGCATATGTATCATATATGTGGAGTGATTCCAGTTGAATGATGTCTAATTTCAAAGTAAATGTAGGAAAACAAAAAAAAATACCATACGCTTAAATAAAAGAGGAAAATAAGATCATGAAACATTTCTTAGTCTAAATGAACCGTAAATGGCACTAAACTAACTGCTGCGTACATTTGTAGATTGCCTGGGGCAACTACCATACTTATGCTGCCCTTTGCCTTTCATCATCAACCTCACACGATCATCGTACGCGGCACTTTTGAGAATGTGATGAGGAAGACATTAACATAAACTTAAAAATTGCAATGGAATTGGCAACTCTTTTCACTCAATCTATTTATTTGTCTATTTGTATATTTGCCTGTCTGCCGGTCTGTCGGTCTGTCTGTCTATCTATGTATGTGTGCCAGCAACACACAGTAGCAACTGAAGTGAAGTGAAGTGAAACTAGTGATCTGTTTAATTACAAGGATTTACAGGAAGTGAACAAAGCAATAGCAACAACAAAAACATCTCAAATGAGTCTTTAGTAATTTTCCACATAATGTTCATAATAGTGTCGGACAGAATCGACTCTTAACGCGCATTATGTACTCGATTCTCAAAAGAATTGGTAGTACTCGATTTTAGAAAGTATAGATTTTGAGTACTCAGAAGTACTCTAAAACCTAATCAGAACTCAAAAATATTCAGTGCTCAAAAGTATTCAGTATCGAATCGATACTGAAAACTAATTTCCTTTTAAGCCATAAACAGTCAGTTTAATACGAGAGTAGATCAATAAGTACCCGTGTTAGAAATGAAGAGGCAAGTTTTTCACAAATTTTTTTTTCTTTTTTTTAAACGTAATCTACTTTTACTACAAGTATCTCAGAATTTCAGCTAATTTATGGCTAATTTACAAACATATATACATTAAAAATGAACAAGAATTGCAGAATTCAAAAATATGACCATATTTAAGTTTTTAGCTGATAGGCAGTTTCTTTTTTGGTGTGCTATCTGGCAGGTTTGTGCGAAAATCCTTTTGGCTTGCACCGAAGTTCAAGGAACACACAGATACGATTGTATGTGTCCAAATTCCAGCTTTTTTTTCCAATCTTTTGGCATAGGGTATGTCCAAATATTAGTGTTTGTGAAGCATTTACAAATCCGCGCGCCATACTGTGATCATACTTATATCACCTTTGTTCACTTTTTCATCGATTGTGTCTCTTCTTGTCGATGCTGATGATTGTTCAGCATCCAGATGTTTGATCAATGTTCGGCAATGGATCAGGAGCAGCCAGGGATTTCACAAAAATGCGTGAAAAGTGCGGCCAGATTGCATTTTATTTTGGGTAATGAAGTGAAAAATTTTGTATTTCCAGAAGTAAACTTACATACTTTTAATGGCACAACAGCCCATGGAGGGCCTAGGCCGAGCTTTTCGCATCTACTCATGTTGTGCGTGTTATATTTGTACATGAATGGAAGGGACCTACAGTTTTTTTATGCCGAATCCGAACGGCGAAGTGAAAAGCTTTTCATAGCAATTTTTACTCTTGTAGGTTTGCCATTGCCTGCCAAGAGGTGGTGCTGTGTAGAATAATTATTTTTTTCTACTTTTTGATTTTGCCTGTGCCGAGATTCGAACCCCGGACACTCTGCACAGCAGTCCAACGCACTACCACTACGCCACAGCGACCACTTTCCAGAAGTAAAACTGGCTAAAAATAACAAAAATTAAAAATAAAACTACCAGATTCTTAAAAATATCGATACCGAAGTACTCGACACTCAAAAGTACTCGATACTTCCCATCACTAGCACATAAGTATTAGAGTATTTGGGGTTGTTGACGATGAAATTTACTTGCATCACAACATAAATTAAATTAAATTTGCAACTGTTGCAAATAAATTTAAAGGAAAATTGCATAGAAACTCAATGAAACGGAAATGCAATTTGCAACATTATTGCTCTCTCTGGCCGCTTACCATTTACTAGGTAGCGAAGTCAGGCAATGCAGTGAACAAAATAATTACTCTGTCTTTTTGTTATTAGTTAAGAGTAATTAAGTTTTTGAATGTAATTCTGTCAAATTATGACAGAAACCAATCAATTTTCTTAATTAATTAAATCCAATATTCATTAAAACTCTTGAATGCGAAAGTAAGAATCATATTTTTTTATATAGTACGTTTGCAGTCGTATTTGTGTTTATCTCTCTGGCGTTACGAGCTAATTGTGGCATTTTTGGTGTTGGCCACAAGTTCATTTCGGGTACTTTGATGATTTAGAAAATGAGAAGAAGAACTTCAAAGAAGAGCGAAATGGCAAAATGAATGAATGCATTTTAGTGCCGCTTGAATGTGAATTTGAATGGGTTAAAGTTAATGCCGCAAACGCGCATTGAAAAAAATTAAATTGTTATTTTCATTTCTTCATTTTATTCCTCTTAACACAAAATAAAAATACTGTGAAACATTTCTCTTTAATGTGCATTATCTTTATTGAAATAAGGTAGTTCGAGCATAATCTCTTCACATTTGATGTTGGATCGTTCCAAAAGCCGGATACAAATATTTTTTTTCGATATTGATTTAAATTTGCTAATTTTGTACTTTTGTATTAAATTCCATTAATGGGCAAATTTGTTTCATTTTAATTTGTGAATTTTAGGGTAAATCCATCCTTAGAAATTTATTAAAATGCATCTCCTCTCTTTATGCCGAATCTGAACGGCGAAGTGAAAAGCTTTCATATGCAATTCTTACTATTGTAGGTTTGCCCTTGCTTGCCACTAGGTGCTGCCGTATAGAAAAATTTTTGGTTTTTGATTGTGCCGATATTCGAACCACGGACACTCTGCGTAACAGTCCAACGCACTACCACTACGCCACAGTGACCAAATTAAAAAGCATCTATTATTATTAAAGTCATCTCCCCGAAGTCATCCTATTTTTTTATGTCGTGAGAATTGTAGAATGAGCCAATAGTGTAACTTAAACTCTCTCAAACTTTTCATATGGTAAGCATACAAAATTCTTTACAACTAAGTGTGTGAAAATATGTCAAAAATGCCCTGCACTTTATTCAATTCACTTCTTTACCACACTTTGCTGAACTTTAGCTAAATACTACATAATAAAAGTATACCATATTATACATACTGACAAAGAGGCACGATGACTGCGTCCGCAAAAGACAAGAAAAACCAATTAAATTAATTCAACTGTGGTTCCGCAAAAATGTCATCAGTAAAAAATGGAATAAATAAATTGCAACGCACCGCAACTAAAAAACATCAAAAAATAACGCAGCAATGAAGTGGAAGAGCATTGAAATGAAGACCCTACAAGCTACAAGGGAGCGGAGCAATCAACAACAACAATAATAAGAACAACACTTTCAACAGCTTACTACAAAATACATATACTAATAATTTATAAATGCTAAACGTAAAGGCAAGAAGTATTTAGCAATGGCAGCACTGACACTGTCGTATATTGTATGCATTAAGTGTGGCGGCAACCGCAACAACAACAACAACACTAAAGAATAGAAGTTTAAAAGTCAAATGCTAAAGGCGCAAGAATTCATAAGTATTTGTAGTTTATCGGCAGCGGAGAGGAGTACAGAGTGGAGGGGGAAACAAAAAAAAAGTGTTGCCGTTGTGCGTGTGCCAGTGTTGTGTCATTGTGCGCGGCAGGCATGGCGACGAAGCTCCTCTACTGTCTGCCTCTGTTCGAAATTGATTTATTGCAATTTTACCATACATGAGGAGAAGTGCATGGCAAAATAAAGGCAAAATTGTGAACTTGCGCTGTCTCATCATCATCGCAGAGAGCAGCAAGGAAAGTAAAGAAGAAGAAATCTTCTTCTTCGTGCACAAGTAAGCGATGCCAAAGCCAAAGAGGCGGCAACAGCGAAGTGAACGGCAGCAGCTACTGAAATCAAGTAATGAAATGTTAACGCTCTTACGATATTGCATGAATAAGGGGAGATAACGTATCTCATTAATGATACTCAAAAGGAGCAGTAGCAGCAGCAGCAGCAGCAGCAGCAGCAGGAAGGCATATTGAAATACAAATAGAGCCAAAGATGACGTCAATGGCATGTTTCCGCGCTGAAAAGCTTATTTCTTTCTTATAAAAATGTGATGCATGTGTGCTTTCATTTGCATGTCGACGTCTTATTTGCGTTGAATTTATTTCCATTAAAATGGTCAATCTAATCTATTCTGATATGGGACCAGACATCATCTTCATCTATTTCGAATTTGAACTTCAAATCACTTTAAGACTGCAATCGCGTTTAAATCTCAAAAATTCTTTAGGGTATGCCAACTTCCAATTTCCTATTCAATAAATATTTAAAAATTCTGAAAATGTAGCCGAGAAGTGATTAAGTGCATCTATAGGTTTTTTGGGGGTGTATAATCTTTAAAATATTTAATTTTCTCACAAATTTGTATTCGAAAAATAAAAATGTATCCCCAATTTTAAATTGTGCATAACGAATCCACTGTGCTGTAGATGCCGCACGTATATATTACATACATACATACTTATGTATGTACATATGTACATCAGCTACGGATACAGGGTTTATAAATGGGGATGAGTTTAAATACCTTAAATAGTTTTTCTAGCCTTTGTTGCTGGTTTCGTTTTAATTTGTAACATTACTATTTATAATTATGTTTCCCTTGTCAGATAAAGAAGAATAAACTAATTGCATTCCACGGTTAATTGAACTACAAATTGTACATTTTCGTCGATGCAATTAAGCAGGGATTACTGTATAACCATTCATTTGTCAAGAATGAAGTTGGTATTAATGAATATTGATCGCAATGGGGGAATCAAACCCTAAATCAAGTTTCAGATGAAATATTTAGCACTGATATTTTGATTTATTTGAGAGGCTACATATCAGGAAATAATTACAAAAGTTGATTCGGATTCATGGCAGGGGTCTATGGCAGGGGTAGCAAAAAGCCCGCTTTTTTATAAGAGATCAAAGAAAAATAATTGAATTGGTTACCTTTTTTTTCAGACTGAAAATAAAACACGTTTGTGTTGATAGAACAATTAGAAACCTACATGTGTTGGTTAAAAACACATTAAACTATAAATAATAATAAATAAAATTATAAAATAAAAAAAAAGATATTTTAATTCAATAAACATTTAAATCACATTAAATTAAACACGCCCGATTACGATTTACTGGCCCAACCGATGCCGATTTCGATTTTAAAGAAAAACTAAACATAACAAAATTGAATAACATACGTGATATTGATCCGTGATTGCCAAAATAACGGAAGCGCCAGTTTTTTAAAAATGGTTTATGTTATTAAAAATTGCATTTTCTTACTTATGTTAATTTGGCGATTATGGTTCGATATGTAAGATATATGTAAAAATATAATGATAAATAATTTGTTTTTTTACTCCATTATTTCAGGCCGATACCGTTACCGTATAATCGGTCTAACTCTAGTATTTTCATCCTCAAAAACACTTTAGGCCGGTACGTTCACTTTCAGTTAACCGACCCATGGTTAGATTAGATTGGGTAGAAGTGGTGGTGGATGCCTTACATAGTATTCGGCAATGCCAAATAATGTGTTCCACAGCTTCCTGAGACATTACAGTTCCTGCATATGCCGTTTTCCACCATATCAAGCTATTTAGTGTCAAAAAGCCATGTCTTGTAACTAAGAACTTAAGTTTTTGCGAAGAAGTTAGAGTAACCGTTCAGTTTTCCTATTAGAATGTTAGGGTCCAGAAAAGTTTTCAAATACGGGATGAGTTTAGGCTACTCCATCTTCTATGTATTAGATATAGAAAAAAGCTGCTTGACGAAGGCTACCAAAGAAGTAGAGTGATGGTGAAATGTTACATTGCAACTTGCTTTGCCAGCTGGTTGGCCACCTCATTACCTATTATACCAGAATGTCAACCCTCGGAGTTGTAGTTTTTTATTGTTACTAATAAGGATTTTGAAGGAGTTGTTTTGCTATCGATTTAGATTTAATAGTATGGGTGATGGTAGCTTGAGGGCCTACAGAGCAGGTTGACTGTCGGAATAACTAACTACACTCAGATATCAGAGGCTATCAGATGCCATTAGGCTATCAGATGCCATCAGGCAATCAGATGCCATCAGGCAATCAGATGCCATATATATTTATAAGTATAGGGCCTGAAAAACACTACAACTTTTGGGAACTAGCTGCACCCAAAATGTTAACCGGAGAATCTACGGTAACCAAAGAGATATCGTGAGATATCGTTAACCTGACAATTTCGGACTGTTAACGTCATTTAACCAATGATCACGCATTGATGGTCTGGAAGCTCTTATATCGCATTTTATTCCAACCTTAACCTATGGCAAAACCATGGTGAATATAAAGAGCTTTTCATAAGGCTGTAGATATTTATTGAACTATACCTAGCTAAATAATTATATGATAAAATTATTTTTATTCAGCTCTGAATGAAACCAATTAGGATCTTCCATGAAATTATTAATGATTAGATTGTATAAAAATATCTACAAACATGGAATTTTTCTAAAGACCTAAAGACCAGTTTAAAGCGGATAAGGAGTTCTATAGTAATTATGTACAGTATCTTCCACTGGACAACGAATGCAACCACGTATACAATGCACAAGAGAATGATGAAATTTAATTAAATACTTAATTACTCATGCAATGCCATAAATTCATCAAATGCACTTCAGGCACACACACACACACTAACACACTAGGAGATGATCGCAGGCATACAATTAATTTTTGCAATTGAGAAAGCGATATATCGTCACATGTACACTGAAGTGCTAAAACAGAGTAACAAACACAAATGGTATACACCGATTAAGAAGGTGAACTTTGCCGAAAACCAGAAGTGATATTGCAATAGGATTATGTGGAAGCACAGAACGGAACTCCAATTGATCTTAAGTTTACAAAAGTGTAATACACAAGTGCTCGTATGGGAAAAAATCATCATGGAGTAAAGATGACATCGCGAATATAAAGTATGCAACAGTTTAGCGCTGCAGTGTAAATACATATCTGCAATCCGTTTGTAGGGTCGCTTTCTCGTTGAAATTAAAAGAGTTAAGGCTCGGGTTAAATGTTGTAAGCAATATTTTTGCCAAAAGATTTTCATTCATTTTTATTTCTGCAGCATCTTCTGCCGCTGCGCTGTATCAGCTCTGAAAGCAATTGAGCCATTGTAATCAAAATTTATGTGCTCGTTATTGAGAGCAACAATTGCGCTGCAATACACAATTTTTTCTTCTTTTTTTTTTTTTTTGTAGTAACTAATAGATAAAAATATGTACGTAAAAAAGTTGAATTTGCGCCGAGAGTTGAAGGCAGACAACGTGATCGGTAGAAGCGACAAGTGAAGCTGAGATATTGCCAACGATGTAAGCGTGGTGCTGTTGATGATGGTGGCTTGATTTGAATTTATGCATTTTTATGTTATTTTCATTGTCGTAATTTTGTATGTGCAGCAACATGTTTGCTACAAATTTATTATTTACATTTACATTTAATTACGCAATCTTCTTTTACACTGAGCTTTACAGCTCAACTCAACTCAACTGAGTTCAGATCAGATTTTTCAGTTTCCTTTTTTTTATTTGTTTGTAATTGAATTTTGAGTACTTCATGCATGCTAATAGTAACATTCATAAAATTTCATTAATGGATGGAATTTTCAATGGATAAAATAGATTAATTGAGATTATTGAAGAAATGGGGGAATGAGGCCACTTTCAAATATAAAGGGTGATTTGTTAAGAGCTTGGTTTTTGAACATTTAAAAAACACTGAAATTTTACTAAGGTGAATGAAAGTTTTATTTGGATCGATAAATCATTTCTTGCCATTTACTTTTTAAAGATAATTTCACTTAAATGTACGCCGAGGCTATGCTCCAAGTGGTCCATTCTGAAGGTCCAATTTTGGCACACTTTTTCACACATTTCGGCCGGAATCTCACCAATGACGCGTTCAATGTTGGCTACCAAAGCAGCAATCGTGTTTGGCTTGTCCCTATAGACAAAAGACTTAACATAGCCCCACAAAAAATAGTCTAACGGGGTCAAATTACACGATCTTGGTGGCGAATTGACTGCACCAAAACGTCAGATTAACTGCTCACCAAATTCGCCTCTCAATTGATGCACGGTTTCCCGTGCAGTGTAGCATGTGGCACCGTCCTGGTTTTTTTTTATTGATACATTCAACACACAGGGTGTACCTCTATGAATGCAAAGCATTGTGTTAAATGGAAGGAAGATTGATAGGTGAGAGGAAGAAGGAGGGAGAATGAGAGAGGGAATGCAATCATACAGGACACCGATAAACAGATAGATAGCTAGCCACTGTGGCAAGTGTTATGCCTTTACCACAATGAACTTCATTTTATCAGTGTCGAATATGACCGCATATTACGCCAAAGGCCAAGCTTTTCGCATCCACTCATGTTGTGCGTGTTACATTAATGGAAGAGACCTACAGTTTTATGCCGAATCCGAACGGCGCAGTGAAAATCTTTTCATAGGCAATTTTTACTCTTGTAGGTTTCCCATTGCCTGCCAAGAGGTGGTGCCGTGTATAAATTTTGTTGTTGTTCCTTTTTTATTTATTTTGCCTGTGCCAAGATTGAGCATTTTATACTTTGACACATGTCACGAATCAAGCGTGATCTGTCAGAAACATAAACGTCAAAAACCAAGTAGCAAAAAATCACCCTGTAGTTTTGGTGAACTCTCATTTTCATAAAAATTTATTAGGGAACAAATTAACAAGTAAAGTTGAATTAAAGTCATATGTAACAATTTGAAAGCAAGACGATTTAATTTGAACATATCAAAATCATGAGTATAAGTATTGCCAGTGATGACGACCTAGCAATATTTCATATTTGAAATGTTGTTTAAATAAATTGTTTATTATTCGCTGGGGCAACCAAGGAATCAGAAATCAGTAATTGCCTTCATTGACCACATGATGAAAATTAAAATAACTAAACAGTTCAGCCATTTCACACATCATTAACAGAACAACAATTTTGTTAAATTGATTTTATTTGCTTTGTGTTCCAAATGAAATTGCAACGAAGTTTCCCTTCAAGAAAAACAAGAAAATCCTTTGGGAACAAAGAAATTCCAAACCAAAAAGAAAATCAACGACAAACACAAAGGCGTGCTCTTTATGTGCCTTGCTCTGGAAGAAATAACAGCAATAAAAATCAAATAAACACTTTCCGCACCCTGCTGTAACAACAGCACCAACACCAGCAGCACCAGCAACAGCAGCAGCAACAATCAAGAGCGATCAACTATAAAAACAACACGAGAAATAAGAATAAAAAACAAAAAAATTCGAATGTCATAACACCAACGAAATGACATTTTGGTATTGTTGTTGCTGTTGTTGCAACATCTGCTTGCATACTGTTTACTTTTGTTGCACGTAATGAGTGCAACAATGAAACGTTGAGAGAAGTGATGAGGAAAACTTCTGCATAGATTTTCCACAACCATCACTCCTATCCACACAAATATTAAAAATTACTTCAAATTCAGAATTGATATGAAAATCGTTTTGATTTTTCCCCTTAAATGCATCGAAAATTCCACACTTTCAACATGGTCTAAAAATAAAGTCAACAACATCAGCAACGAACGTCAACAAACGCAGAAACGCGCACTCGACTGAAGTAGCGGTGGCGCACCACACAGCAGCGGCGCATTCTATTAGATTAATTTGCATTGCATTCTCCCGCTGCCGCTTCTTTGTACACCTCGTCGCCCCTCGCCCCTTGCCCCTCGCCCGTTTTCGATTTATACGCGATGGTTGCATTTTATGGTACTAGCGTAAAATTCATCTTCGGATTCTCTGTGTTGTTTTGTTGTTTTTGTTGTTGTTGGCTTGCGACACATAATTGTTGTTGTCGAATATCTTGAATTGGTGGACACGTGTTAATTAACGAAAATTCAGTGGCAAACACAGATACACGCACGATTAGATAGATACACTAACGCTCACACATGCACTCACTTATGTACCATACGTATAATTGTCTGAGCATTGAACTCACGTAGGAGCAGCAACAACAACAACAACAACAATAGTAGAAATTGATTATATTATATTCATTTTATATGCAATTACGTATTGGTGATATAAAAAAAAAAATATTGCTGGCATCCTTTGAAAATTAAAATGACAGACATAATTAGTGAAATTTTAATTGCATTTTCGAAGCTAATTAATTATTGTTATTATTATTATTATTATTTTTGATGTTGTTGCTGTTGCTAATATGAATTTAATTTAATTGTTCTTTTTGTTTTGCGCTGGAGCAATTTTGTTTTACTGAAAGTGAAAGTGAAAAAAGTAGAAAAAGATGAAGAATTTATTGCGCTTATGAGCATTACGAGCTACAGGCTGCTTTATGAAATATAAATAAGAAATAATTCAACTTTATTGAAAACTCTGCACTTTAATGCGTACGGTGCAAATGGTCTTGCATCATTGTAAATGCAAAATTTAACGGTATATTATGTACATATATGTATGTATTTGCTGCTGTGATAAAAGCAAAAAAGATTGCGCATGTGCTTGGTCAAAAATAAAATATACGCACGTACATACGTCATACCAGACCATTGATTGGCCGTAGTTCATTTCCATTTGACGGAGAGAAATAAGAACAAGAGATTCGACTAAACAAAATGTAAACAAAGGTCTGGTATGACGTAGCCAAAAAACGGCGAACCTAATCTTGCATTCTCATCATTCATTCTTGTTCTGATAGCAGTAATATTTTGCATTTTCAATAATACAAAACCATTTACACCAACGTGGAAATATCGCTACTATGTACATACATATATTTCCCTTTATGAAATAAAAATATATGTACAAAGGTTAAGTCTAAAAATCTGTTCGTCTTATGTACTTTGGATCATTATCGCGTCCAAAGAATGCGAATGACGAAGGTTTTTAATTATTTTCATTGCTCAGATGTTAAATAAAGAAACAGTCGATTTACCTGAATGATTTCTTATAACCTGCGAGTGATCAAAAATTTTATAACTCAGAATTACTTTTCTTTTTGTTCTTATTGAAATTTTTTTCTATGTTATTTACATTTCATTACACTACAACTAGTTCTTAAGACTAACAAGTAGTTTGGATGTAAATGGATATAATTATAATGTAATTCTAAGCTGTTTCCATTAAATCACTTAGTTTATATTATGTCCTTAACAAATCTAAGGGCCTGGTCCGCTTTAGCCTTCTTAACAAGTAACTTTGATGCTTCCTCGTTAACATGTTGACTGAGCCTCTTCTTGTGGCTTGTGGCGTGTTTTTCACTTCTAACAGTTTTTCTGTTCAGGTCTCGGTGAAGAGCTTCATTTCTAATGAACCATGGAGCATCTACGATGTATCGGAGAGCTTTATTTTGGAATCGTTGTATTATGTCAATATTTGTTTTGCTGGTTTTTTTAGTTTGATCTCCAGCTCTTTTAGTTTTTTCTTTAAGTGCTCCTTCCAGCGCAATTTCGCATCATTATACTCCGTTATAAGAGTATTGTATCTAGAATTAAATATTTGTATTGGATGATGTTGTATTTGTTTTGTAGTGAAGTCCACATGAATTGATTTTGTGTTGTCAAGCTTGATATGCCAAGTTTTAGTCTAATTTGCGACGCAGCTTACAGCTTCTTGCAGTTTTTCCGTTGATTCCTTTGCTGTATCACCCGTAGCTAAGATTGCCGTATCATCAACAAAAGTTGCTATTGTAGCATTTTGTGTTTGTGGTAAATCAAATGAATATTACAAGTAAATTACTGAAAACTTTCCATGTTTCCGTTTTAAAAGGTAGCTCCAATTGAATTAAAATGTAGCTCCAATTGAATAGGAAAACGTATGCTTGCTTTAAATTTTAACTTATACGAATTTCCTACAATTATTCAATCAGAGAAGAAGAAAATATTCTTAAACGAGCATCAGAGAAAAAACATACACGCACTAAAACGTATCATCAATGAATGGTGTGTAGGAGTGTAGATCAATTTACAATTATCTGTATTTACAATTAAGCATGCTACTGTGACTAAATGTGGATGACTTTACGACTGACTGACTTATTGAGAAAGAATTGAAATTTGTTGGCGATGACGATGTCGATCGACAATAGATTGAATACTTAAATAATAACAATAACAATTGACAGAAGTCAAAATACGGCAGCTCAATTGATGCGGAAAGAAGAAAGAACGTCACATCATCAATGGAACGAAGCCAAATATATCGCATGCTACTTTTTTATATTTATGTACATTTGTGCATAAGTATGTAGGTACTATGGATATGAGTATCTCTTAAATATTTTCAATAACTGCATGCATTCATATGCATTATGAGCAATTGATAGATAAGGGTATATTACACACACGCACACACACACACACACACACAAATACACACGCACACAAACATCTATATCGATCGTGATTATATTTGTTGAGTGCATTGAGTCGAAGTCAAAAGGCCAGATGTCACTTGTTTACGCATGAACTCAACAAATCAACAACAAATCAACAACAACAACAACAGTGCATTATAACAAAGTACTTACAATAAAAATACATATTAATTTAATATTTTCCGTTTAACGGAAAGATCCAAAATACAAGATTGAATAACATAAAACAAATAAATGCACGTATGTATGTATTTATGTACAAATACACAAACTGGCACCAAATTTGTAGGTGTGTACAAGAAAAAATTCCTAACTTTATATGTAAGCTCTTGTTAATATTTTTAAGACCTCAAATCGCATTTTCGACGTTATTGAAACCCTTCTTTTTTATATCAAACAGATAAATATTTACTACTTAGTAAGTGCATTTTAAATTTGATATAAAACAGAATATTTCTGTATACAAAGGAATTTAGACACATACATGTGTATACATGTAGTTATATCTACTATATACTATGTATGTACATACATATGTAAGAGTATTTATGAATTTGGTATTGCCATTTAGGCAAAATTTCATTAATGTATGAAGTTCATAAATCACTTTTGATAGGTTATTAACGAAATAAAATGCAAAACGCCATAATGTTATAATGTTTTTAAATGTGTTCTCTAAATTTTAGTTCTTCCCCGTCAAAAAATTTAATACTATTAACCTAATTTAAACCAAATTGCGTAGAAAAGCGTAGGTTTATTACGGCTGTTCCCCAATATTAGGATTTTTTTTTTTTTTATTTACACAGGAGTACCCCTATGAATACAGAAAATTGTATTGATTGGAAGGGAGACTGATAGGTGGGAGGAAGAAGGAGGGAGAAGTAGTTATGAGCGTTTGCTTTAAATTTGCAAGGGTCATAATAATTGGGGAAAATATTTGTAGGAAGCTTATTTCCACGCGCAGTGCGACAGATAAAAGAACTTTCTCTGTAATGCGTAGTGCGTGAGTTCCGCTTGCTGTTCGTGTAGTTATGGTGGACACACGAACGGGCGGCATCAGCTTATGCATCTCAGCAGAACATCTGCCGTGAAAGTAACGGTAGAACAGAGAGACGCAAGCAACGTTTCCACGGGATTCCAAGGATTGACAGGAGGCTAGATCAGGCCAAAAGAAAGTAGATACATTGTGCTTTCTAATGTAGTGCAGCAATCTCTTCTGGAGGCACTCCTTCACATAAATTTCCGCGTTAACAGTGCCACTTGTTACGAAACTTTTACTCCTTAGCCCACAACTGCAAATCGCTTGCCATACAAGAAACTTCTTCTTGAACTTGGACTTTTGTTTTATCCTAAATCTTTCCTCAACTCCTCCTCGTTCCTTTGCGGTGTAAAACTCTTGACCAGGCAATTGAGAAAATTTAGACAACACGTATGTTTCATCGTCCATAACACAGCAATCGAATTTTTACAAAAAATCTAGAGCTGGAAACTCTTCTGTCTCGTGTTAGCTTTATAGCTCGATGTTGGATACGGTCCAGGAGCTCCAGTGGCCTTAGTGAAGCCCCAGCCCATATGTGCGAATTAAACTCCAATTTAGGTTATACTTATAAAGGTGGTGTCGATTATGCGGAGATCAGTCGGAGTGAAATATTTTTTACAGCGCCTAAGAAAGCCGAGACACTTGACTGCTTCTTTCGACACATCAAAAATGTGTTTGTTCCAACGAACATCACATTGGATGGACATGCCCAGAACATCAAGAGTCACTGTGTCCGCAAAAGCTAACCCACCCATATCTAGGGGGTTAACGGGGGGTTGGAAAACGCGTTTGTGAGATAACAGACAACATTGGGTCTTACGTGCATTGAACACAACTCTATTCGTGAGACCCCACTCGGAGATTGACAGGAGATATTTATTGAGTGAGTCATTCATAAGATGCCGCTTCCTCTCAATCTCAAAAGAGTTAGGGCGTTTTGAAAAGGTATATGAATGAGAAATGGTGCTGTCATCTGCAAACGACTAAATGGGATTCTTCGTTAATGACTGAAGGTCATTAATGAAGACAAGGAAAAGGGTAAGGGAGAGGACTGAACCCAGAGGCAAATAATAATGCCATCTAGCACAATACGGATAGAGCGGCCGCTTAGAATGTTTGTGATCCATCGTGTGAAGTTACTCCCGAATCAGTTCAGAAGCCAATCAGTTCAGAAGCCAGTGCTTTGTCCCATTGAAATATCTAGAGCAACAGCCTTGTGTTAATGCTCGGTGAGGACCGATCGGCCGTAGAGCGATTTCAACGGAAACCGTATTGGCGCTCATTAAGCACTTCATTTTTCTCAAGATATTTAAACTTTTCTACCTCTTTACACTAATGAATTATGTACATATATCAAATTTTAGTAATTTGGTTTATAATAATGCATTCTAGAATGACAGACCGAGGTTTTTTCTATAAAATGAAATTTACTATGCTAAGGACTGTTTAAGATAGGAGCAGATTAAGATAGGTTACCTGCCACTCAACCATCCAAAAACTATCGAGTTTCAAAGATATATTCGTGTATAAAAAACGACATACCACATAATTTTATTGTTATTTCTTATATACTTATATTAAAAATATTTATCTAATTCTTCAATTTCTAAATATTGTATAAACAAACATGAAAGTCTATAAGTATGTACTATGTATATGATAAATACATACAAAAATAAGTACACCTACATACTCGTAGTATGAACAACAAAAACAACGAAAAATCAAGAAAATTAAGTAAATATGTAATTCGAAAGAACATGAGTAATTATTTTCTATTGAAAATGTCAAATACAATACAAAAATGCAAATTGAAATGAAAATGAGAATGAGAATGAAAATTTGTGAAACAGACAAAATAACAACATGTGTAAAGTTTGCTTGAAAGCCGACATGAACAAAATCAGAATAATTAAAATATACAGAAATGCGCTAACCCTGAAATGATCCAAATAAATTTCGTTTCTGTTTCGCAAAGGAAAATATATGTATGTAGGTACTGAAAAAAAGCTACGTTGATTGAAACACTCAAAAAAGGGGGAAAATAGGAAACAAAAGACAAACTAAATGTGAAACAATTTTTAAGGTTATGCGCATAAGGGTGACCTGGAAAAACCTTAAACCTTCTTACCTGACAACATGGGAGTCAATGGAATGCCTTCGTGCTTATCCTCATTTTTCACCGACGCCGATGATTTGCCAGGCACGCAGCTGATGGGCTTCTTGGCTTTCCAAAGTTTCATTTTGGCCGTTTTTGTTTTTTGTTTTTTGTTTTGTGTTTTGTTTGTGAATATTTTGCGAAAATCACAAAAACAACATGATTTTGATAAATCTAAATCTGAAATTAAAACAACACTTTGCCTTTGAATGTAAATTGAAATTACTTTTTATGCTATTATTCTTAAAGTAAATTTAATTACGAAAACGAAAAGAAAAACTAAAATTTGCTGTGACAATTTCACTTCAAGCACAAAGTACGAGATTTTTTCACTATTTTTCACAGTTTTTCACAGTTTTCCTTCTTTTTAATGCAAAGAAGTAGAAAAATATATAATTTTGGGCTATTTTTAAAAATTCAACGACTGCGCGAACAACAAAAACAAAGACACACACATGCACAGGCGACAATTTTTTACAGGCCCGCCAGGCAGACGATCGAGTCAACGAAAGAACGTACGAATTTGAAAAAGCGGCCTACAGGCTGGCGAGCGGGCGAGTGGGAGCGACGGGCGAATTAGTCGCGCTGACATGCAGCAGCCGACAACCACAACCATTGCGTCGATGACGCTAAGATAGTCGCACGCACACACACTTTGGCGCACGCTTCAAATCAAAGGAAACTCTATGTATCCAAAAGCACGAGCAAATACGCACACATACATTTACAAATACGTCAGCGAAGACGTTGACGGCGATTGGTTGAGTTAAAATTTGTGTTTTCGAGAAATCTGTCTACCGGGCAGATTCTTTTTGGAAGAAAAATAATAGTGTTTTCTATTTATTGTTTGTATTTGTAACACACTTTTTTATTGGGCATGCCAAAACTTCTTTACAATCACTCAAATTAATAAAAATTATATATAAAATTTATACAAAAGATCGCAAACGCGCCACGTTAATTTAAGCGTGTATCTTGCAGATACATTTATTTCACGTCCGCTCTGTACGACACGTAATTGCAAAATGAATTTGTGGATACTTTATGCGGCACCGTATGCCGCCGCATTGGGTGGCGCTTAGCGGTTTACGCATACATTTCCCCAGTCACTACTCTCTTTCTCTCTCTCGCTATTCTTACTCTCCATTGCACAGTGGGTCATCGAAGCCATTTTCAAAGCGTGCAAAGATTTTGGCTTATTATAGGTTACATCGATTACAGATTCCTTTTAAATAGTTATTATCTAAACTGAAAAGTTGTTCACATTTCATATCATTGTTTATTGGTTTTTCACTTTAAACTAATACTTTACATAGACAATCTGATTAAAGGAACATTGCCTGTTTCTACGCGAACTAGTGTCTCCGAGTTATCGACTTGAAACAGGCATTCAGTCTGCTTTTCACTGCAAACAAATAATATATTTAAGCGGCCGATGTTCGATTATTGGAAGATATGATATACGTATGATATACGAGTGTCCCCATACGCCAAACTATCAGTCATAATCAGTAAAAAAACAAATTAAAATTTTATTTTTACCAATCAAAATAGGCTAAAAATAAAAATAAGTCATAAATTCCATAAAGTCCATGTTCGTTGATTCTGGTTCGGTAGAGAGCGAATAGTTTCTTTACCACTCTTCTTTTCATTCGTAAATATACTACATGCATACATATGTAGTATGTAAAATTATCGGTCATATTGGATCCGTCATTTAGTTTTTCAATCTTTCGACCACAGATTAGAATTCAGCGTCCTAAAAAAACATCCGAAAAATAGATTTCAAGTGAATCGGAAGACTCTCTGACTTTTGGCCAACATAGTAGGTCCGCTGGCCCACTGTGCTTACACTCAGTACATCAGACATCAGATTGCTTACTCATTCTATTTATTTTTACTTGAAGTTTTCCTCCGTAACTGTGTCGTTTGACTTCTACATACGAGTATATGCATATGTGTGTGTGTGTGTATGTGTGCGAAGAAAACTCTTTAGAGAAGAGAGAGTTGAAACAAATGTGTTGAATAAAATTTGATTTCATCGGCAGGAAATGCAGACATCTTTAATGCGAAGCTCACCAAATTGAATGTGTACAAAACATGCTTATAAACATTTGCATAGGAACATTTGTGCGTTGTGTAGATACAAGTTTAGTACGAGGAGTAAATACTTGCAATTAATTATAAAAATGTTTAAACTCCTTCATTTGGAAAGATAAAAGGAAAGGAATTTTGCTTCTCTTCCAGTGATACCAGTGATGGATCCACGGACCACGAAGCTTTGCTACCATGCAAATTACGCTTTTATTAATTCCCTTGGAATTATTGTAATTTTAATCATTTTGGCTATTCGCATTTCTAAACATTATCCAAGTAGTTATTGCCAAATATTTTACAAAAACTTCCAAAAACTTCCAAAAACTTTACGACATCATTGTTTATTTTTTAATGAAATTGTTGGCAACGACCTTCAAAATAAAGATGCAAAGAAAAGAGATTCACAAAATCAAAAAATCAATTTCACAAAAGTAATGGGCTTAAACTTGTTATTCAAGTTGTTATTTTAACTGAACAAAAACGCAGACACAATTTACTTTGACATCTACGAAAACGAAAAACAACAAAACTAAGCGCGTCTGTCTAGAAAAGCGTTTCCTTCACTTGGACTAGCCTAAACCACGATGGAAAATCTTTGACTGGTAACAGAAAGAAAATCAAAGTCGCTGTCAACAAATGACATGCCAAAAATAACAAATTTAAATGTCTCTTTTAACTAGATTTTAGTAAAAAAAAAAGAACTAGTTGCTACAAAAAACTAACAAAGAAATTTCAAATAAATTGACACAAAACAACATAATAAAAAGCTACAAACTCACAACAACAAAATGAAACACATATACATCGACACATTTGTATACATGAAATC
Source organism: Palloptera scutellata (assembly GCA_958295655.1). NCBI lineage: Eukaryota > Metazoa > Arthropoda > Insecta > Diptera > Pallopteridae > Palloptera > Palloptera scutellata. Next base: position 153,552,607 of record OY282449.1, on the reverse strand, counting down.
GAATGAAATATCAGGCTTATGAAAAATAAATTTTTATTAATTTATGGCATTGACTCTATGCAATAGTCCAACAAAGTTTTAGGGAAAGAGAAACTAGAATATTTTTAATTTAGAGTAGATATATTTATTTACTAAATCTGCATTTACTTTCATATTTTTTTTTAACATCGGGCCCTACTACTTTGACAATTCTCGACATTGCAGAAATTTATGTTCTACGCGTGCATATCGAAATTTACTCTTACTTTTCTCGTTGAGGCTCATCACCTAACACGCCCACTCACAGCTAAAGCATATTTGATTAGCAAAACAAATTCATAAACATACATTATTTTATAATAAGTATCTATTTTCTCCGTTTTGAGTGGGGGGGTGGTGCGAGGAATATGCGTCGCAGTGTCGTTGAGGTATCCGGCGGATGCGTTTTAGTCAAAAAATAAAAATGCTTCTAATATACATAAATACGTATAATGTATGTATTTTTATACACAAATAATGATGTGCATGTATTTGTGTGCGACTGTGTGTTGTGTGGGTGGCCATTTCATTTTCCACTATATTATCCAATATTTTTTCCTTTTTTTTGAGACATTTCCCTTGATATGAAGCATAGAAAACTTTGCTTGGACTTTTGCCATCGACATCATGACATTTAATATATTTTATGATAGTCTGATGTCTTTTCTATACATACTCGTAGATAGCGGTAGTTTCTGCTGCTGCATGAGCATGCATGCGCTAGTGTGTGTGTATTTGAGTTGTTAGGCGGCATATTAAGATTTATGCAAGATCTTTATTTATATGAAGTGCAGTTTTCGAAAAAATTTGAATGTATATTTATTTATTATTGTACTCGTATTATGCAAAAAAAAAGGTACTAACGACAGATAACTGAGAAAATTATATAAAGGGTTTTTCAATAGGCACATAACAATTTGGTATTTAAATACAAACGCACCCTTAAATTTTTTATAAAATCGTTATTTACCCATTAAAAAATATTTTATTTTTATTACAAATCCATTCTACTTGTAAATCAATTCCTACTTGTAAATCAATAATGTTCTCTAAAGGTTCATTCTCAGCGTAAAGTGAAGAATCATTGAAGAACTACTACCACTGCATTGGACTATTACGCACAGCGGGGTTCGAAAATCGGCGAAAATTAGAGAAAACATTTTTCTACAAACGTACAAGAGTAAAATTTACCTATGAAAATCTTTCCACTTCGCCGTTCGGATTCGGCATAAAACTGTAGACCTCTTCCATTCATGTACAAATATAACACGCACAACATGAGTTAATGCAAGTAGCTAGGCCTAGGCCTTCCATGTGCTGTTGTGCCATTAAAAGATGGCAAGAAGAGAAGAAAGAAGAAAGAAGAAAGAAGAAAGAAGAAAGAAGAAAGAAGAAAGAAGAAAGAAGAAAGAAGAAAGAAGAAAGAAGAAAGAAGAAAGAAGAAAGAAGAAAGAAGAAGAAGAAAGAAGAAAGAAGAAAGAAGAAAGAAGAAAGAAGAAAGAAGAAAGAAGAAAGAAGAAAGAAGAAAGAAGAAAGAAGAAAGAAGAAAGAAGAAAGAAGAAAGAAGAAAGAAGAAAGAAGAAAGAAGAAAGAAGAAAGAAGAAAGAAGAAAGAAGAAAGAAGAAAGAAGAAAGAAGAAAGAAGAAAGAAGAAAGAAGAAAGAAGAAAGAAGAAAGAAGAAAGAAGAAAGAAGAAAGAAGAAAGAAGAAAGAAGAAAGAAGAAAGAAGAAAGAAGAAAGAAGAAATCAATCTCTGCTGCGTCATATCAGTCGCCCAAAATGCCACCGAATTATATTTAGACTTATTTTTTCAATAAAATGTTTAAGCTTTTATTGTTACAAATATCCAGCAAAATCAAAACAAAAAAAATGTTATATTTTGTGTAGATATTCATAAATATTATAATAAATATGGTCGCTGTGGCGTAGTGGTTGTGAGTTGGACTGCTACGCAGAATGTCCGGGGTTCGAATCTCGGCACAGACAAAATCAATAAGTAGAAACAATAATTTTTCTACACGGCAACCATCTCTTGGCAGGCAATGGCAAACCTACAAGAGTAAAAATTGCCCATGAAAAGCTTTTCACTTCGCCGCTCGGATTCAGCAATAAACTGTAGGTCCCTTCCATTCATGTACAAATATAACACGCACAACATGAGTGGATGCGAAAAGTTCGGCCTAGGCCCTCCATGGGCTGTTGTGCCATTAAAAGTAAAGTAAAGTAGGTAATTATAATAAATATAAAACAATAATGAAGCGCAAAAAAAATGTACGTATGAAATACATATATACATAGAAGGAAATCTATGAAAATAAGATGACGAATAATTGATCTCAAAGATTTGAGCAATATCTACAACATAAAACAGGGGATTCACTGGGGATTCGATGTGAAAAATATTTTTATCTGCCTCATTTCATGAACATCTCTATACATTTGTATGTATGTATTTAAGGCAGACTTTCGAACCAAACCCGAACACGAACCCAGTTTCCTCTGAACCCGTATGTTAACGTTTCTTAACGGGTTCGGGTTCAAGTTCAAGTATTTTTCAAGAGAATTTTACACGCACACCACAAAAGTAGAAATAAATGAAAAATCTCTAAAACACAAATAAAAAAAAAATTTAAAATACGACCAATTTTTATCATATTTTCATTAAAGAAAATGAAATATAGAAAATATTTGGTAGCGTTGTAAAAGGACACCACAATATTTTATACAGTGTATTTATGTGTTATTTGTATCCAATTTGTGTAAAAAATTTGCGTTATCATGAATCCCATCAATATCTATGTATGTACTATAGACTTAAGTAAGTGTTACTGCTGCATTAGCAACATTTTTTTCATGTTGGAAGAATTTGTTTTTGCATGCTGCTCCCCTTGCACATAGTGCGCACATATGTTTTTGTAGATAAATTGGTATTTACATATTCGTTCAATTTGGCCAATCATGTTTTTCATGCACGAGCTCCTCACGATCAGCGGCAAGCACTGGCAGTTGTTTTTCTAATTAGTTGTTAGCCATAGGTCAATTGAGATCGTTGCAAATATGGAATTTACATTACCGTAGAATTGGCGATGAGCATGATTATGGCCAGTATTTAATGTTCAATTAACACTTCATTTATTTGGATATGATGACAAATGTTTTAGATAGCGCATACTAATGAAGAAAACATACCATAATGTCAAGTAAAAGTTCAATTCAAGCTTCTACAAAAAACAAATCGATAAAAATGTCGAAGGTATTCTCCTAAACAAAGAACGCACTTAAGAACGTGTTTATGGTATACTTACTTACTTAGCTGGCACTACAGCCGATGATCGGTCTTGGCCGCCTCTACAAAGCTTCGCCAGTCACCTCTGCTATGCGCGCGCTGGCGCCAGTTGATAAGGCCAAGTGCAGTCAGGTTGCCCTTCACCTGGTCTTTCCAACGGAGATTAGGACGTCCCCTTCTGCGTATTCCTTCACCGTGGTTCGAATAAAACACCCTTCTAGCCGGAGCGCTTTCTTCCATTCGCTCAACATGACCCAGCCAGCGAAGCCGCTGGAGTTTTATACGCTTGACTATGTCAGTATCGGCGTACAGCTCATACAGCCCATTGTTCCATCTTATTCGATACACGTCGTCCACGCATACTGGACCGTAGATCTTACGGAGTATCTTCCTCTCGAACGCTCCTAACAGCCTCTCATCATTGATGGTCAATGTCCACGTCTCTGCGCCATACATTAGGACGGGAAGGATGAGGGACTTATAGAGCGTTATTTTCGTCAGTCGAGAGAGGGCTCTACTTCTCAATTGCCTACTGAGTCCGTAGTAACACCTGTTGGCAAGAGTTAGTCTCCGCTTGATCTCAAGGCTGACATTATTGTATTTATGGTATAGTTATTTGAAATATCGGAAAAAGCATATATGCCATTAAAACTTAAATTCGGTTACCGTGGCTATTATTCCGGTAATAAAATACCTACGATTCGTTAGCGAAATTACTTCCTTTATACACTTATCACAAAAAATTAACACTTTCGTATAAGAATACACAATGCCCTGAATACACAAACGATGATCATTTTATTTGGTTGGAAGAGGACGAGACGTCAACTTATATTTTATGTGAATGTCCAGCTTTGACTCGTCTCGGCTACGAAGAGAAATTTTCGAAATGCCATTTCTACCGATTGAAGTGTTAAAATCCTCTTCTACAAATTACTTATAGACTATGACCCAGAACAGTACCTTACGAAAACGAATGATTTCTTTTCCATCAGGTGATAAAATTTGCTATAACTTGTACTAGTGTTGCCAAATCTTGAATTTCAAGATCCATAAGAATTCCTAAAGCAACAGGTTTTTTTTTTTAAATCCACCAGATTTTTATACCAGTTAACCAAATAATTATACCAAAAAACTAAAAAAAATTTCTATTAAATTGAACAGTGTCTTCAACTCGAAAAATGCACTGAAAAAAGCACTGCTAACAAATGGCGAATTTTTACGTTTGATTTTTAAAAATCAACCAGATCTGGTAAAAAACACCGACTTGGCAACACTGTCTTGAACAATACATATTAATAGTGTGCCCGATACAGTAGAAAGGGATTTAGAAAGGATCCGTTTTTAACATCTTCATTCCACTACTCAAAAATTTCGAAATTTCTTGGTTTGGAATTAGTGTCAAGTGGAATGAAATGCGAACAAATGTATCAATATGCTTATGAAAGGTTATTGTTTGCCAGGAAGAACAATAAGAAAGTGGAGGCTTACGATATTAATGACCGCAAAAATCAAAATTGTAGCGAAATTTTGACATAATACTGGCACACCTTAACTCATAATCGATGATTGAACGCTTAAACATTTTTTTCCCCGTATGCCAGATTTTTCTACAACATAGCATTTTTCCATCTATAAATAAATATTTGAATATTATTACAATCATTTTGCAATATAATGTGACACAGCGATGGCATTAGTATTTTTACTTTGCCAGATTGTATCAAGCAATTTTATGTGTTATCAATTTTCTGGTATTAATATGTAACATCGATTTAATGCGGAAGTAACACAAGAAATAAAATAATTCTCACAAGGCTTAAGTTTACGTTAATGAATTGTTGATACATATATTGTTATATAATTATTACTTTCAGTTTAATTTTGCATCCATCTCACTCATTCAAATTCTAATCACCGGGGAAATTATAAACCTTTAGGAGCAAATAGAAATTAAAAAACTGGCAACTAACACTTGAGAAATTTTATTGATTAACTAAATCATTGGAGATCAAACCAAACATTTTACAAATCAACTGACCGAAGTAAAGTGATTATAAACCCTTTGTGCTGATATTTAAACTTTTAACTTTTATTTTAATAATATGCTTACACTTAAATTATCACATATTTGTATATTTTTATAATTTAAACTTATTTTACAAATTTACTTAATCAGATTCTTTTTGTTTAATCAAACAAATCCTTAAATGAGTTTACGGTTTGTTTACACAAATCTTACAATCTATTTTAATATTATACTCGATATTAACTTCCTTAACTCGATATATTACCAACCCATTCAAAACGTCAACAGCTTACTACGTTTCAAAGTGTAAATGGTAAATGCCAGTAAACCCAAGATACCCCATATTGAACTATTTTGATTGTTGCCATTGCCGATTGTATCCAGTATCCATTTCGAGTGGTAAGCTACATCTGTAAAGACAGCAGGGAGCTTTTTCGCTGCACAGCCATAGCCATAGGAAGTGAGACCAATGAGTTGATTTTTATACAAAACCGGAGCACCAGCATCTGAAGGGCATGCCTCATATTTTGTATGCTTAAAATCAATGCAAAACATGCCCGCACCATAGAAGCTCCCATAATTTTTGGAGCACATCTGGTCACTCAACTTTGTAGCATTCAGCAACATTAAATGTGTAGATGGCATATTCTACAAAAATATCAAAAATGAAATTAAAGTATTATTAAAAATAAATATATAAATAAATAATAAGCTCTCACCTTTTCTGAAGCTCCCCAGCTGGTCACCTCGAACAAGGCTTCTTCTGCATGCGTGTGCATTTTGGTATCCGCATGCATTTGTGCAATATTAAAAGTAATCGGTTGCACATTGGTTGCTTCTTCTGGTATATCACGTTCAAGCATTAGAATCGCAATGTTACCGCGTAGTGTTTGTGAGTCAAAGGTGCTCGGTTGATAAACATGTGTCACGCCATAAACCAAAGTGTGCTTACTGTGTTGATAACGATTCAATGTGCCCATTACAACTCTTAATTCAGAAGGATGCCGCCGGGTATTAATATCATAACTAGATATGAAATTAAATACAACTTTACATATAGTTATAATCAAGAAATGAAACTGAAACCGAAACCCTAACCGTTTAAAATCGTTTCAATTTTCGAAGCAACGAAACCAAAAACGATGTTGGTAATTTATTCAATTTAAATTTGACACAAGTATGTATGGCGGCTATTGTAGCCGATTTCAGCTACATCGCTCATCGGCGATGTTTTATCCAGAACGTCTGGCAACACTGATTATGCATAATTATTTGATCATTTTCTAACCTACAACGTATAAAATACATTGTCTTCCTTTACTTTCTAATTTTTATTGTGATAAACGTCAAATTTCAGGTCTATTGATTGTTCATCATCTGCCACACAACATGCCGAGATTAAGATATAATCCATGTACATTCAGAAACACAGTTTCAGTGAAGAGCAATGCCGCCCAGAGTTGCAAGTAATTTGGCAAACCATAGAAGATTACTAGATATTTAGTAATTAATCTCATGTGTGATTGTCAAACTTATTTTGATCTCTTTCCTTCAAAAACGTAATCGGAACGAAACCGAAACCCGAATAAAAAACGAACCCGAAACCGAAACAGTTGACAAAACCGAAACTGGAACGTTATATATTCGGATGGAACTTATTACTCACTTGAATATGCACTGAGCTACGGTTAGGACCACAGATGGCGCTACTATTGCACCGCTGCATATGTGACCCTCACCAAAGTTACGGTCCTGTGCCGTCAAACGTATAGAGGCTTGATACTTGGCATTTTCTTGTGTGGCTTCAACGCCGTAAATGATGCTGGGATAAGATTTCGATGAGGTATTTGATTGTGTAAAACCTTAAAATGGAAAAATTTATGCTCGTTATTTATATATTATTATTGATAATTTTCCGATCATGACCACTTTATCAAAATTACGTTAACAATGGAACAAAGCGAAAGCTTTTTCTAGCACCTGCCAACACCCAGCTGATTTTGGTTCCAACAAATGCCACTTATTTCAGCACAAATTCTCAACTTGGTAACCGCTCAGATTTACTTGTTTACCTGATGAGAATTGATGGAACGAAATTAGTTGGCCTACGTGAGCATGTAAAGATAGCTCATTTGAATTATTGATTAAGAAATTGATTTTAAATAATTCAATTAATATTAGTGGCGATTAACACGTTCAATTCGTGCGCTTATCACGCATTCATAAGGTGAGATTTTTTCCCACTTCTTTTTTAAACGGTCTTGATAATGAACTTAGTAACTGCATTGAAAATAACAACAACAACTAGTTATTGTATCAGATTAATAATTTCAAAATTTGATAATTGATATATCGATATCAGTGAGGCGAAAAAGATACCTGCTGAAAAAGTAAAATATAAATTATTATTGTAGGTGGTAAGCAAAGTTTTCGCTTTTTGAGAAAAGAAATTTTGACTAAACATTTTTAGCATTCATTTCGCTGAAAGCGAACACGAGACTGCTCTCAAGTAAAGGGCTTTTCAATGGGCACATAACAATTATGTATTATGTAGATAAAACACAGAATAACTGGGATATCGGGCTGACATTTTTTCCAGGTGTACTACATATGGTACATTTAAGTATGGAATTATATATTGTTTATATGACCACGGCGGATACATTTGCAGGGATCGTTTTTTCGGAGCCACTCTTCCATACATTTCGGCTTTTCGGCCGGAACTTTGGCAATCTCGCGTTCGATTCTGTTTCTGAGCTCCTCTAACGTTGCTGGCTTGTTGGTATAAACCAACGACTTAACGTGCAACCGCATAAAAAGAAATATAACGGAATTACTTCGCATAAGCGAGGTGGCTATTCAACCGGAACCTTTCTCAAGATTACGATTACCGAAGTTACCCTTCAGTAGATCAATTGTTTGACCAGCTGTGTGGCATGTGGCACTATCTTACAGTTCCAATAACACTGATGTCAAGTCCATCCAATTCTGTATAAAAATAGTCTTCTAACCAGACACGATAGCAAACTCCACCGTAAAATGGCGATAATTTTCATCGACGAAAAAATTCGGTCCAATCACACCTCCTACGTAAAGTCAACCCCACACAGCCAATTTTTTTTCTTTTTTTGAATACAATGGGGTCTCTTTGAGCTCATGTGGGTTTGTTGCTGTTCAATTACGCATATTTTGCTTACTAACAAAGCCATTAAGCCAAAAATTAGCTGAAGACGATTTATCGATGAAATTCAATATTTTGTTCAAACTTAAAGTTGTGACCACAGACTCAGAATTTCGATAGTAATGTTTAATAATTTGCAAACTTTGCTCGTTCCCGAACTTCACCATGATAAAAATGTAAACCTCGAACGAAGTTTTGACATTGCCAGATAAAAATTTTAGTGGTGCGTTTGTAGTTAAATACGATATTGTTATGTCCCTCCCTATTGCAAAACTCTTAACTTAATTAAACTCGAAAACGAAAGGTTAGGGATTTTTTAAAAATCACGACGAATGGTGTTTAAAAAACGATATTCTATTTTTTCACTACATAAAGGACCGCTTAATGTTTTAATATATTTTGCCACTATGAGCACGATGGACTACTTAGCTGTTCAGTTTCCAACCTTGTTTTGTTGCGGGAATCAAATCTACGCACACAGTCGCGTGGAAGAATTATACTCTAATTAATTCAAAGACTGACTTCAGTTTCGCTCAAATTACCTTAAAAAATAATTATTCGAATTGGTGTAGAGTACAAACCAAGTCACGTAGTTCTATTACATTTTGGTTACATTAATTTTGAATAGAAGTTATAATAATAAAAACATAAGTACAACTTTTTTTAGTTTAATTTATTCCTTTTCGGAACCGAATTATTTGAGTATTTGACACAGCTATTCACTTACTTGACTGCATTTCACTGCACAAAAATACAATAATGAATATTTTTGTTATTCTGCTGAAATTTTCACTTCGATGCATTTTTATTTAGTAGCGTAGGTATTTCTTGTTTATTCTACATATGTATGTACCATATACCATATAGTAAAATTTATTAACTTATGTTGTACTTATTTTCATTACTATGCTCAATTTTAGAGCGCACAAGACTTCTTCGCTTCAATGCCAATTTTCAAATGAATTTCAAAGTAAGAAATAATAACAAGCAAATCTTTCGCTTCTGTTAATAAACAACTTTTTGCGGTTGCTGTTCGTTGTTGTTGCTGTTTCATTGTTGTTAATATTGATAACAGCAATATTTAATACGGTTATTGTCCAATCTGCAAAATTGCAGATAATAGGTCTGTTCTGTTCCATGGCAGAATAACCAGGTAGCCGCGTCTGACATGGCGCCCCCTTTTTCATTCAGGCCTCTACTGTCAAATTGAAAATCAGCTGTTTTTGACAACAGTTAATTAAAACAAAAAAAATATTATCAACAAAGACTTTCTGCTAAGTTATCTGTAAGTGTTGCTGCCACCGATGTACCTACTGGGGTTGGGCTGTATTTGTAAAAATTTGTTCAGGACTTTCAAATAAAATCGAGATGTTTTGCGACTTTTTGCAAGAAGAAGAACAAGACAATTACTAGCTCATTGTCACTCTCATTGGCAACGCTTTCCGGGCTGTTTTGAGTGAACGCGTTACATACGGGAACGGACCTATTATTTCCTTTATTATTTGATTATTTCTATTTATTGCAAAGGTTTTTGTTTTCGTTTTTTGCTTTCGAATATTTCGATATTTTCGTTGTTGTTGTTTGCGCTATGTTTTTAATAAATTTAGAAGCGTGCTACCAAAAGTCATAAAATCTTATCAGCCAATGTACCTAGTTGTGCTTTCTAGGCTGTTGTTTTTCTGTCAGTTTAAATTTAAAATATGTCTTTATTTTTGTTTCATTATTCTACATGCATATGTAGTGTATGTATGTATGTATGTATGTAATTAAAGCGCCTCACGCTAAATACAAAAAGTACAACAGTGTTTTCCTGTACCCTTCCGAAATGAATATCCGCTTATTTTGAGATGATTCCCGAAAGACTCAAATTTCGGCGCAGGCATAATCAAATTTTTCTACCCGGCACCATGTCTTGGCAGGCAATGGCAAACCTCCAAGAGCGAAAATTGCTTTTCCACTCATCTACAAATTTAACACGCACAACATGAGTGAATGCGAAAAGCTCGACCTAGGCTCTTCATGGGCTATTGTGCCATTAAAAGAAAAAAATAAGAAGATTTTTGAGACTTTTGCAGTTTGTTCGGTGCTGGTTATACTTGTGTTCGGTGTTCGGTGTTCGGTGTTCGACGAACACATCATATTTTTCTCTCGTGCTCGTTGTGGTGGTTACATTCGAGCTCGTTACAGAGTTGCTTTCGGTCGAATTTCAGTTGTTTCTTAATTCTATTTTGTTCGCAACGGCAACACTAAATGGTATACCAAAAAACTTTAAACGATTTTATCAATATGGTGAGTGGTCGCTGTGGCGTAGTGGTAGTGCGTTGCACTGCTACGCATAGTGTCCGGGGTTCGAATCTCGGCACAGGCAAAATCGAAATGTAGAAAAAATAATTTTTCTACACGGCACCACCTCTTGGCAGGCAATGGCAAACCTAAAAGAGTAAAAATTGCCTATGAAAAGCTTTTCACTTCGCCGTTCGGATTCGGCATTGAACTGTAGGTCGGTGCAAATATAACACGCACAACATGAGTCGATGCGAAAAGCTCGGCCTAGGCCCTCCATGGGCTTTTGTGCCATTAGAAGTAAGAAGGAGAGTGAAATTAATAATTAATTAATCCAAAAATTATGAAAATATTATGATTTTTCTTCAATAGTTTTAGGAATAATATAAGTATGTATTTAATATTTACTTTTAAAAACTAAAAACATTCGCAACTTCGCTTTTCTGCATATGAAAATAGTGATGTACTGCTCAGGTTTCCTTAAATTTTTCATACATTTTTGTTCCTTTTGAGTGAAATAGTTCATTACTACCCTGAATACTCAGCGTGCTCGGCGTTAATTTCACCGAGCATATCGTGTTTGCATGGTGTTCGCCGAGCAAAATCTGAATATAACCACAGCCTTAGATACAGTATCTTTCCAAGCGAGCAAATTAATCGGGACGACAAATACAGCGGCTTGCAATAAATGGTTTCAGTAAGTGTCTAGACGCCTGCCAACGTAACGAAGGCAATTTGTCTCTTTTTTGACAGCTATTACCTAATACATATTCTCAATTGTCTTCAGAGCATTGTCTGATGTAAACGCAGCGTAAGAGGCTCAAGATTATATTTTTTTTCGCACAATTTTTTTGGTGAATTTTTTAAATTTATAAACAGATTTCCGAAATGTTTCTCAAAATTAGATAGGTAGACCAACGAAAAATTATCTCGTTGTTTTTGCAAAATCAAACTCACGAATGGTTATCGTTAGAGACAAAATATGTAATATGCAATCATCATAACATAAACCCAAGTCTATTTTTAGGAGGGTAAAACCAAAATTTTTTTTAATGAGGCGCCTTAATGTACATATGAATATATAAATTAACTTAACTTATGTAGTTAGTTATAGAAAAAACTGATTCGACTTTCTTCATGTAAATGAGTTCATAAGTAATCGGTTTTAACCATTTTATTATTTGAATTTTTATTCGATACGCAGTAAATATAACATGAATTTTGTTCGCAGATGAAATGTTATAATGTACATATGTATCAAGTAGGTACATACATACTTAGTCATTGTATCAATGAGGTTAATTATAAAATGTATCAAAAATTTTTTCCAATGTTGTTTCAATTAACTTCAGTTTAAAATACGATTTACGATGAAATACTAAGGATTAGCATATTATCTCCTCTTCTCCTATTACGAGTTTTTATGGAATCTATCCACTCAAAATATATGTAAATCGATAAATGCCCATATGTTCGTTCGTCTCTTAGTACTGCATGTTTTCCGAGCTAAATAATATTATTAAGTTATTTTTTTTCGCAATTTCTATTTTTTCATCCTAACAATAACCTTCAGCGTTTTCTATAAAACATCGCACCTTAACTCTACGACTGCAATCTTTTGTGCATTAGTCAATATAAAGTAACCACATTTAACGCTCAGCAAGTTGACATTACTTAAATATGGTCGTACGCTTATCGATAAGTAGATTTTATTTAGTTTTGATTATTTTGTGAGAATGGCGAATTGCTAATTGCTACGTGATAGTTTTCTTTGCACTTATTTATAATTTTAAATTAACCCTACCCGTAACACACGTGATCGAAGTTTTATTTTGGAAATTCCTTGATAAGCAAAAATAATAAAAAATATTGTATTATGGTTTATGATTATACATACATAGGTGTTTCTTATTTTGTTTGTGTTAATATGGAAGAACTTTTTATAGGTCGCTGTACTCGTATGAGTATAAATTATAAGCACAGTTATATTTATATCAAAGTTCGTAAATCAACTTTAAAGCCACTTGGAAACTATCGCGGTATTTACGTATAGACGGCAACATTTTAAATCTTAATCCAAAAAAAAAAACAAAATTAATAAATAGTTGTGATATTTCATTCATGGTTTAGAACGAGCATATTATCATAAGAATGATCCTTTCGAAAATTTCCGAAACATACTTGCACATACAGTGTCGGACAATACAATAAGATCACCTTGTTCTGAATCCAAAAACATTAAAAAAACATTTCTCTAGGCTTATGATAAACTTAAAAGGTATTTACTTTTATTCATTTATTCCATTAGTTAAATTTTTTCTTAAAACAAAAACCAAATCAATTCAGTGTAAAAATAGAAATTTAAAAGTTATACATAAAATCACATTTCAAAAGGACACCAAAAATAAAAACACTTCAATTAAAAAAAAAATATGTATAAAATATTGACTCAAAATGTTTACTAATGCTAATATTTTGGAATAGTCTTTGTTAATTAAAACCGCCTTACACCTTCTAGGCATTGATTCCACCAGAAACGTGCATGTAGCCTGGGGTATGGAATACTACGCTCTTTGAGGTCAGGGGATTGTACAGGCCAGGTCATATCGGGAATTCCATTATGGGAAAACGAATATTGCGCATTGAGGTGTGCTTTGGGTCGTTATCATGTTGCATTTGCCATTTCAGGGGCATTTCCCATTCAGCATAAGGAAGCATAACTTCCTGAAGGATGTTTACATAAAAAAATATGTCCATCGTTTCTTTTATCCAATACAGAGGGCCCACACCATACCAAGAGAAGCATCCCCATACCATGATGCTTCCACCTGCGTGCTTAAACGTCTTCCTAGTATATTTTGCGCTCAATTCTGCATTTTTCGGGCGTCTAACTCAACGTTTGCCATCACTTCCAACAAGATTCACCTTACTTTCGTCTGTCCATAATACGTTAGGCCATTTTTTTGCATTAATTGAACCATCCCACTCAATGTGCGCTTCAGCAAACTCTATGCGACACTTTCGATGTCTTTGTGTCAACATTGGTACGTTTTTTGCTGTTCTCCCACACATTTTTTTCCACCAAACGTCTTCTTACTGATCGAACACAAATTTGAACCCCTGCCCCCTCTCTAATTGCGACAGCTGCCTTAAATGGATCGCGTGCCGCCTAATTTTTTATGCGATTGTCATCTGCACTTGTAGTTTTGCTGGCCTACCTCTCTTGCAATGAAATTTTTGAGGTAATAAAGATTGGTAGACAAATGTCGAGGATCTGTTAATAGTTTTAGCTATTTGGCGGATGCTTTGTCCCTCATTTCGCAGTTTTTTCACCAAATCACGCTCCTCCTTGCTACAGTGCTCTGCTTGACCCATTTTGCTGTGACATTCTTAGATTTTTTGCTGTTCTTATTAGATTGTCCGCCTTCGAATGCTTCGCTTCAACTTCTTTGTTTGGGAATCCCCAAGAAATATTTAAATGTAGTGTTGCCACCTAGAAATTTATAAAGTATATACCATACCAAGCAGTCCGATAAAAAAAATCAATGGAAGTTTTATAGTGTAAGGTGTTCTCATTGTATTGTCCAACACTGTTTATGTATATGCATGCCACAATAAATAATTATAATTTAATTTTTCTAGTTCATACAAGAGAAATTTAGATCGCCCGGGCGATGTACGAGTATGTTCTCATTAGGGGGGTTCTCCAAGCCTAGCCTTTGTAGCCCTTGTACGGTGCAGGAATAACAAAATTTGTTGTTGTTTCATCGTTGTAGGGATGTTAAAGTTTTCCAATTCTAATTTTTATTCCATTCAAGTAATTTGTTACTTGATACTACACCACAACAATTTCACTTGGTATCGGGAAAAATGATCAGTATTGCATAATAACTTTTGGGAAATATTGTAAAGGTGAAGCTTATCACGTTTATAGTGTCCTCATTTTATGCAAGTTTAAATAACACAAACAAGGTGGAAAAAAGTAATCACCCAATTTCCTAACTTTTTTTGAAAATGAAATAAATCGTTCCTGTTTGCTAATAATATTTATTATTATTTATTGTGAAAAATTATTCATAAACAAACTTTTTTCTTTTGTTTCTTACAATCGGGGAATTACTTTGCTCCATATATATTGCAACCTTGAGTTATTTCTTTAGACTTACTTATTTTATATTTGTATTGATGTACACCTGTGTGCAGGGATGCCACATGCATGGTTTCGGAACCAAAATTACTTATTTTCGGAATATATTAATATACTGATTTCCAATACAAACTACTGATTTCTAGTACAAAAAACTGAAAATAAGTCATTATAGCCCTGAAATCATTTTTAGTAAAAGATATTCAAAAATGATTAGGTTTTGCATTAAAATATTTGAGAAGTCTCCCAACAGACTCGAGATATTTAGTTCGTACTGCCATTTTAGCGAAGTTTATTTTTAAAAATTCTATGCAAATTAAAATAATTCCGAAGTTTTTGTTAAAATTTTTAAATTATCCCAAAAAATGTTAAAGCAAAACCTAATAATCTTTAGGTATTATTTAGTGTTGGGCAGAATCGATAATTATGTAAAGTAATACTCGAGTAATACTCAATTAAAGAAATGATCGATTTCTGTCTGTTTTTTTTTTTTTTTTTGTAGGTAAATGTAAACGATATTTTATTTTAACTTAAAGTAAAGTTCCTTCATTGAATTCACGTCATAAAAACAAATAAAGTTACTCAACAAAACGAGTACAAAAAGATTTGCAGCTTTTCAGAAATATGATCATATATAAGGTTCTAGGCGATAGGCAGTTTCTTCTTTGGTTAACTATTGGGCAAGTTTGTAGAAAAATCCTTTCGGACGGCACCGAAGTTGAAGGAACACAAATATACGAGTATTTTGCAGGAATTCAGTATAAAAATGTGAAATTATTTTTGTGTATTTGTCAAAAGTCCAGGAAAATTACAGCGGATTTCCAATATTTTGGAGTAGGTTATGTGCAAATATTATTGCACTCGAAGCCAATTAGAAGTTTTTGGACTAGTTTTTGTGAAGATTAGTTTTTTGTTTAGGAACCCGCGCGTTAAAATTTGATCTCTTCTTAGTGGAGGGTGTCTCTTTTTGTTGTTGCTCATGATTCTTCAACTGACAAAATGTATTGTATGCTATGTGCCTGAGAAACATTATCGAACCCAATAACTTTAAAACGCAAGTCTAAAAAACAAGCTTTTTACACCACACTCCCCGATATTTGCTTTTTTAATGGACTCGTGAACGGTTATTGCTCTTTCTTTATTTATTTTCTTTTTGATGTATTGTTATTATAAAATTACAGTTTCTTGTATTAATTAATGTTTTGCATTAAAATTCCTATGAAAAAATATAGCTACCATTAAAAATGAGAGTATAAGCTCCAAAAATATCCAAATTCAAAATATAACAAGAAAGTACTATACTTTATTACGAAAAATGCAAAACAAACTTTTGATTTTTTGACTCTTTGTGAATCAGATTTTGGATTTTACGAGTAATTTTTATCTGTTGTTAAAAAAAAAAACAATGAATGCATCGAAACCCGAGTCCTTGAAAGTTATAGGATAACAAGTGACAGCATGCTTCATAGTTTTATTTATTGTGTGTGCTTCATTTCATCCTAAAACTATACTAAGTATAAAATTAACATAAGTAATTAAATTTTCTTTTTTTTTATAATATTAAAAAATATTTAGCATCGCATCGACTTTCTTATCTTCATTTCGCTTTAGTGATTGCAATATTGTATATTTAAATAATTATGTACATATGTAAGTACAGTGTCGGACAATAAAATGACAACACCTTGTACTTTTTTATCGGACTGCTTATGGCAAACAATTTTTATAGAGAAGAAAATGGTATGGTATATACTTTATAAATTTCTAGGTGGCAACACTACATTTAAATATTTCTTGGGGATTCCCAAACAAAGAAGTTGAACCGAAGGACAATCTAATAAGAACGGCAGACGAAAAAATTTATATATTAAAAAGAAAACTTAAATTTGTTTATAATTTGTACTGGTAAGCATTTGAATGGTAGCATTGAGGGTAATTCAACAAATTAAATGTAAGCTATTCCGTAATGTCACAGCAAAATGGGTCGAGCAGAGCACTGTAGCAGGGAGGAGCGTGATTTGGTGAAAAAACTGCGAAATAAGGGACAAAGAATCCGCCAAATAGCTAAAACTATTAGCAGATCCTCGACAATTGTCTACCAATCTTTATTACCTCAAAAATTTCATTGCAACAGAGGTAGGCCCGCAAAACTGCAAGTGCAGATGACAATCGCATAAAAAATTAGGCGGCACGCGATCCATTTAAGGCAAATTTTTGCTCGATCAGTAAGAAGACGTTTGGTGGAAGAAAATACTGTATGGGAGAACAGCACGAAAAGTACCAATGTTGACACAAAGACATCGAAAGTGTCGCATAGAGTTCGCTAAAGCGCACATTGAGTGGGATGGTTCAATCAATGCAAAAAACATGGCCTAACGTATTATTGACAGACGAAAGCAATGTGAATCTTGTTGGAAGTGATGGCAAACGTTGGGTTAGACGCCCGAAAAATGCAGAATTGAGCGCAAAATATACTAGGAAGACGTTTAAGCACGCAGGTGGAAGCATCATGGTATGGGGATGCTTCTCTTGGTATGGTGTGGGCCCTCTGTATTGGATAAAAGAAACGATGGACAGATTTCTTTACGTAAACATCTTCAGGAGGTGATGATTCCTTATGCTGAATGGGAAATGCCCCTGAAATGGCAAATGCAACAGGATAACGACCCAAAGCACACCTCAATCCTTGCGCGAGATTTGTTTTCCCATAATGGAGTTCCCGTTATGACCTGACCTGTACAATCCCCTCACCTTAATCCAATCGGATCGAGAACTTGTGGAATATTGTCAAAGAGAAGATTGGCAGTACCAGAGCTAAAAACAAAGGCGAATTGTGACAAAGCATTCAAAGAGCGTGGTATTCCCTACCCCTGGCTACTTGTGCGTCTCTGGTGGAATCAATGCCTAGAAGGTGTAAGGCGCTTTTAATTAACAAAGGCTATTTCACAAAATATTAGCACTAGTGAACAATTTGAGTCAATATTTTATAAATTTTTTTTTAATTGAAGTGTTCTTATTTTTGTTTGTCCTTTTGAAATGTGATTTTATGTATAACTTTTAAATTTCTATTTTTACACTGAATTGATTTTGTTTTTGTTTTAAGAAAAAATTAAACTAAAGGAATAAATGAATAAAAGTAAATACCTTTTAAATTTTTCATAAGCCTAGAGAAATATTTGTTTAATGTTTAAGGTTTCAGAACAAGGTATTCTTATTTGATTGTCCGACACTGTATGTGCCTACTTACTCATATTCACGTAACTAGCATTCATGCATACATAAATATTTCACACGACAAATAACAAAGCACTTAGCAAAATTATTGACGGCAATAAAACAACAGCATTGGAAACTGGATAGTAGCTATTATCATCATCTTTGCCGTCATTGGCATCACTCCAACCAGTTTCATTGCGTATCCAATCCAAATATGCTGCAACATCAGTATAGACCCCAGGGTAACCGCGCTCAGCACAGCCAACCCCAAAGGAGACAACTCCGGCCACCAAATTATTGCATACCAGAGGTCCACCAGAATCACCAGAACAAGCATCACGCTCGCCAGCCATATAACCAGCACACAGCATGCCATCACGTATAAATTCACCATAATTAATAGCACATTCAGTGGCATTAATGATGGCCACATCGACAATCATCAACTTGGAGGCATATGAACCCTATCAAAATAATGAATTGGAGTACTTAAGAACTTAGTGAAATGATGAATGGCATGCATTACCGTTTCCGTTTGCCCCCAACCGGATACTTGACACGTGGTGCCATCTGTCAAATTACGCTGCGCGTTCAGCCCAATGGGATAAGCACGCGTATAATTACTTGGCACCACAGCATCTAAATACAATATAGCCAGATCATCTTCATAGGTGCTCATATTAAAGGTTGAGTGCTGGGTTGTAATGTTGATAACTTTGAAAATGAGCGTGTTGTTATCTTTAAGATAACGATCAAGATTTCCCATGACCACGGTAAACTCGCTGGCATTGCGAAATGAGCTGGTGTAAGTGCTGTGCAAAAAGACAATGTAATAAGCGTAACTTTAACGACAAACTAAAATCCTACTTCCATATACAATGTGCTGCGGTCAACACTTTATCAGAGGCTATCAGTGATCCGCCACAGATGTGTCCAGCGCCAAAGAACCAATCAGCAGCCTTTAAACGCAGCGACACCTGATGTCTTGTGCCCGTCCAATCGGCTTGAGTGCCATTAATGATTTTTAGCTCACCATTTGCAAGCGGCTGCATTGGTATCGTTAGGTGGCCCAAATCTACTAAATGTTGGAAAGATTAGCTTGCAATGCAAGGGTTCTTTACTTACAAGTACTTACTTTTAGCTTGCAGGTCAGTAGAAATGCTACTTAGTGTGAAAAGTACAAGTATTATTTTATAAAACATTACGAGAGCCGCTTGAATTTTCTCCGATTCAATATGTAACGAAATTGTTCAGGAATGTTATGTGAACTACTGACAACTAGTCGAAGCAGATCAATTCTAATCGATTCTGTCCATAATTAAATCGGAAATTTTAATATCTTTTCTTCTGCATTGATTGTTTTAATTAAAAATACTTGAACGGGGAAATTCACCTGATTAGATAAAAAGTTTTTAAAGTGGCGTTCATATCGTACATGAAAACATAAATTCATACAATCACATGGAAACGAGACACACTGTGAGATATTTTACGTTTACTGAATTTACATACATTTATGGTTGAATCATTTAGCAAAAGTAGTAATTGAGAAAAATTAAGTTAAATTGTTAATATCGTACATCTGTATACTATATATCTATTACCTATGTAGGGTATCTATGTATATACTTTAGTTTTATGTAGCGCCTGAATGCATACTTTCCTATCGAAGGAAGGAATGAAGTAAAGCATACTTTTCAGATGAATGTAATCAATCAATAATCAGATTATTGGTCAGTGTGGTAAACGCCCTTTATTACAAATTTTCAGTCTTTCAATTCTTATACAATACATAATACTTTCTGTATTCTCTTATAAATCTTATCTCACATTTTTGGCACT
This sequence comes from Palloptera scutellata, assembly GCA_958295655.1. Classification (NCBI taxonomy): domain Eukaryota; kingdom Metazoa; phylum Arthropoda; class Insecta; order Diptera; family Pallopteridae; genus Palloptera; species Palloptera scutellata. Next base: position 153,532,606 of record OY282449.1, on the reverse strand, counting down.
AAAATCGCATTGCAAAACTGAATGCTGTCACTAAAAATATACTAAGCAACGTTAGCGGTTTAGGTTGGTTGTTCAAACCAACACCGCCACCATAGTAACCATAACTCACTGATGCATTCACTGTTGTAATCCAATCATAGTAATTGGATACATTTGTGTAAACTCCAGGATAGCCAGGCCGTGCGCAGCTTATTCCCCATGAAACGATGCCAGTGGCGAGGCCGTTACAGACCAAAGGTCCTCCTGAATTTCCCTGGCAAGCGTCCACACCACCATCGGCCATATAGCCAGCACATAGCATGCCGACGGGAATGAAACCGTAATTGGTTGAGCAAACACGACTGTCTACAATTGGCAGCATCCCCCTTAGGAGCGCATAAGATGTGTACTGTTGATGCTGCCACCAAAGAAAGCAAAGTGTTAAAATTGTCGACAGTGAAATGCTAAACATAGACCCACCGATGACATTTTACCCCAGCCACTAATTGTGCATTGTGTATTCGCGCTCACCGGCTGGGTATTCAATGCTATCGAATGCACAGTTGGCCACATCCACGGTATGTAATCGTTGATGAATAACGCGGCAACATCATTGGCCAATGAAGTTGCATTAAATGATGGATGCACAAATAAATGCTGCACATTGTACTGAAGTGTGTATGCGTCGTTGTTGTATAGTAAATTGTTACCCATCACTATGCTGAATTCGCCCTTGGAACGAAATGCTGATGGTGAGACGGCATAGCTAGAAATAGAATATTACAAAAATCTATTGAAATTAACATTAACAAAATGTGTGTGCTTCGGTTTAAGTACTTGACAATGCATTGTCCCGCTGTAAGTACCAGGCGCTGTGATATCACAGAACCGCCACATAAATGCCCATACCCAAAGCCGCCCATTAGTTCATAGGCTTTTAGACGCACCGACACTTGATATGGAGCACGTGTGATTGCAATCGGTGTAATTCTTGTGTCGAGGGGTACAAGTTGTGCTGCCAGATGTAGATTCTCTATAGAATAATAGATAATGTTAGTGTTGCAAATATGTTCCATCCAAATATGCATCATTTGCGTTAATTCTCACAGTGTGTGGTAAATGAGGCGTTGAGTGCAAAATTGGCACAGTCCACATTGATTTTTATCAATTTATGCCGTTTCTTTTCTAGAGAACTACAAAAATACAAATCACATCTCGTGGCGGTGAGGCTTAATTAGCAGCGGACCGGTATTGACCGGTCTGCTACGCAGAGTGCCCCCGTTCAAATCTCGGTACAGGAAAAAATTCAAATATAAAAAAAAACAATTTTGTCCAGACTGCGCCTATGCAAAATGGAAAACGTCCAAAAATAAATATTGTCTAAGAAAAGCTCGGCAGAAAACTGTGGGTCCATTCATGTGCAAATATAACACGCACAACATCAGTGGATGCGAAAAACTGGTCCAAGGTCCGCCATGGGCTGTTATGACATTAAAAGAAGAAGGAGAGAAGGCTGATAAAATTTGCGATTAGTCATTTAACTCGATTTGGAAATGTTGTGGCTTAGCCACTTTAACACTCAATGCCTCAGATATCATCGATTATTTACAAATTTTATTTAGTGCTTTATATGGTATTTACTACATAAAACTAAGACTTCCCAATTAAATCGGTTGTGATATTTCAATCGCACATACGAGTATCTTTAATTCTTTTTGACTTCTCTATAGGCCAATATAAGTACTTACTCACTCACGTTTTTATTTTGACATTTGTTATCATATATTTACACTGATTTTTTAATTTACTCGTATCTTGCCATAATTTTGTCTAATTAGTCATAATTGTTGTGATAGTGCAAGTGTGATTATTATTTTAAAATTTTATAATTTCATTTAATTACAGTTAGTTTAATGGAAATTGACCTTTGAGACTTAAGAATGCCATCAATGTTTTGTTTCGAAATAAAATTTTCAAGTAAAAACAACGTTTCAATAGTAAATATACACGTTGAAAAGGGATTTTTTATAATGTTTTTTTTTCTTTTTGTTAGCTTTGTTTGAATTTCTTAAAGCATGATAATGTGTAGCTGTGATGTTTTATTATTGGTGGTAAGGCCAAACTTTTTATGCTTGCGTAGAAATTTGAATTTTGCTGTATTTTTCTACTTATCAAAAGCATATGCAGACTCTTGAGTATCCTATATAAGTACATACATGAATACCTTTATTTTATTGTCACAGGTTCGGAAAATATGTGAGAATTAATTACTACTTCGATAATATTATTTTTTGATAATTAGAATTGCACCACTGAAATTTATTTATTTTGGTAGTTTTCCTTACTCAATTCAAGAAAAAATTGTACTTTAAATCATAACATGTTCCAAGAAATGCATGTGTCTCAATTGGATTTGTTTGTCGATAACTTAAAAGAAGATTTAAGCACGAAATAGAAAATTTTGCTTAATAATTTTTTCACGTTATGGCGAACGCGAAGAAGTGCTTACAGTGGCATCCAGAATTTTCATAGGATATTTTTCTAATATTTATAACACAATCTGTTATACCATATTGTTACTACGGGCTCAGTAGGCAATTGAAAAGTAGAGCCCTCTCTCGACCGACGAAAGTAACGCTCTATAAGTCCCTCATCCTTCCCGTCCTAATGTATGGCGCAGAGACGTGGACATTGACTATCAATGATGAGAGGCTGTTAGGAGCGTTCGAGAGGAAGATACACCGTAAGATCTACGGTCCAGTATGCGGGGACGACGTGTATCGAATAAGATGGAATGATGAGCTGTATGAGCTGTACGCCGACACTGACATAGTCAAGCGTATAAAAATCCAGCGACTTTATCACGGTGGAGGAACACGCAGAAGGGGACGTCCCAATCTCCATTGGAAAGACCAGGTGCAGGGCTACCTGACTGCACTTGGTCTTATCAACTGGCGCCAGCGTGCGCATAGCAGAGGCGACTGGCGAAGCTTTGTAGAGGCGGCCAAGATCGATCATCGGTTGAAGTTTAAGTAAGTAAGTAAGTTACACCATATTTTGATATGAAAGCTATTAATGCTATCCACAGAGTTATACATGCCGATCTCAATCAATTTCCATTTGAGGAGCTCCGAAAGAAAACGCAATAAAAGCACATAAGCTCAGTGCAGTTTATTGCGCTTTGATTTACAGCTCTACTCATATTTGTTTTTAACGCAATGGCACAACTTCAATCAGTCATTAACAATTTTAGCTTTATCACATGGTTCAGTAAGAATATAAATGTATAATTAATTAAATTTCAAGCAAATCAGCCTGTGACTAATAGACGCACTAGGAAGAAATGGTGGAAACTAGTATTACTCAGAAAAATTACACATGTTTCGATTTACCATACACATACTTAAGAAAATAAATACAGAATTACCGAAGAAGTGCCCAGTTAAATATTTAATTGGAATAAATTCTCGAAAGTCTCTTACTTTTACACAGGTACACACTAAAAATTGATGTACTCGTAGCTTTAGTAAGTGCCTTCAAATTATACATATATAGTAAACTCACTTCCATTAGCTTGTGCAAGGAATGTTAACAAAACCAGAAATATTAGGAGATATTGACAATGATCATTACACAACATATTCACATTAAATAAAAATTTCTGTTAATAATGGTGCATCTTTTGAAATATTGTATATTTAAATTTATTAAAACTAAGTATCAAACTGAGGAAATGTTCAAGTACGCGTTTCGAATAAAAACTCAGCAAGAAGTACGACAATTTCAAACTGATATGGAAAACGAAAGGCAAGCATTTGTTATTCATAATAGTTTGGAGGTGGGCAGATAGGGGCATATAATGCGTTTTTCTCTTTTAACGTGGACATGCTCTCTTTTTTTCGTAAATTCTTTTTTCCTTTTTTTTTAAAACTTTATTCTTTTTAATATGCATTTCCTTTTAATATTCCTGTTTCCTGTTTAATAATGTTGGTGAATGTACCGTTCCTTGTATGTACTGCCAATATAGAAGTACGTACTTCATATTTATAGTATGACTAAAATTAAGTATTTTCATTCAAGATAAAATTTTGCATTTTTTTTGGCTACTCTAGGATGTCCTAATCTCCGTTGGAAAGACCAGGTGCAGGGCAACCTGACTGCACTTGGCCTTATCAACTGACGCCAGCGCGCGCATAGCAGAGGCGACTGGCGCAGCTTTATACAGGCGGCCAAGACCGATCATCAGTTGTTGTGCCAGCTAAGTAAGTAAGTAAATAGACTGCTAAAAATATTTGAAAATACTTTTTCTTGAAAACGTGACGCCAAAGGGTCCGGATTATAGTGTTCGGAAAATTTGTTTGGCCTGTTAAGAGGTGTTGGTATTTCAAGATAAAATTTTGCATTTTTTTGGCTACTCTATGTAATAATGTGGCTATGTTTGAATAAAAAATTATTTTCTGAATAAATTTTCTCCCTGTTCACTTCTTGTCCTCTTTTTGTGCTCTTTTCTATTTTTGGAAGTTTCTTTTTATAATCTTCAGTTATGGTAAGCATAAGATGAAATTACAATATTTTTGAATGGATTCCGAAATCCAACAATATACGATATCCGTTTCATTCCCGTGTAGAATACTTTTCATCTCCGCAGGGTTACAGTATTTTGTTTGGATTGCCTGCGTATGTTCGCTTCGTATGCGTTTCGTATCAAGGAAAGATTGGGCGCGCAATCGGCGAAATTAAATCCCCAAATCAAAATCCCTCAATCAAAATCCCCCAATCAAAATCTCCCAATCAAAATTCCCCAATCAAAATCCCCAAGCATAATATCACCAAATATTGTGGATAGTGTAAGATTATGTTAAGATACACCGCCGTGAATGTGATTAAAAAGTTAGTTAATTTTTAAACTCTACTTGATTGTTTAAAATGATTTTTACATATTTATTTATGATTTGAATTCATACTATATACATATATGAAAAACTTATTACCATTTTCTAGCCTTCAAATATCATAACTTCATATACATATTTACATACAGTCAGCTCTTCTACGATGAAACTATGGTAGATGCATGAGATTTATGAAATTCCCTTGAAGTTTCATGTAGCTTACGCCATAAATAGAAACGTCGAAAAGTTTCAATTGAATGCTGCCTATACCCCTGCCATTTCTTCCCTCTTTCCTACATTTTTTTGAGTTGCATGCAACTACCTTCAACGTGAAAGAGCTGACTAACTCAGATAAAGGAAATGCTATTTAAATATTAGGTCTTACCCCATATTTAATCAAATAAGTGTATTTTCCCCTTTTTATTGTCTAGCAATTGTCTTTTTTGACTCTTGATTGAATTTTTGTTAAGTTTGTTTTTATTACTTACTTTTAATGGCGCACAACAGCCCATGGAGGGCCTAGGCCGAGCTTTTCGCATCCACTCATGTTATGCGTCTTATATTTGTACATGAATGGAAGGGACCTACAGTTTAATGCCGAATCCGAACGGCGAAGTGAAAAGCTTTTCATAGGCAATTTTTACTCTTGTAGGTTTACCATTGCCTGCCAAGAGGTGGTGCCGTGTAGAAAAACGCCACAGCGTAGCGGTAGTGTTTTTATTACAACCATTTATTTAAGAAATTATTTTATAATTTCATAAATCCTGATTTTTAGGTTCAATCAACAAGCGCCAATCGTCTTGCTTCTATTCACACAGTATAGCTACTACAAAGTTATAAATTTTATACCTTGGGGATTTTGTTTTTGGTTACTTGAGTTTGGGTAATTTGAGTTTGGGACTTTTTAAAATCTGAGGCAAATGTTTTTTGGTTCTTTTATTTTTGGGTACATATGGGATATCTCTCCCAGCGTGGAAGACAAGATTGCATGGGAGAGACAGTGATAATAAATAAGCATTTTAACAGCTCCATATTCAGTTCCAGATTCACCCTAACTTCCCTTATTATATTTACCATATATTTTTTGACTAAAAATTTTCTGGTGACAACATGACGATGACTTATCTTATCACTAATGTTTTTGGTTGTTCAATAATTATGATTAATTTGATGATAAATATGCACAATAAAGGGTTAAAATAAAAGCGAATTAATGCTAATAACATGTATTTTATACATAAAACAAAGAGACTCGAAGAAAGCGGTAAGGCATTGCTCCTTTTCCTTTTCAATGGACTTGAAACAGTTCCTATTTGTTTTCAACGCATAATAAATGCCAAATTTATTCGTAAGTTTATTTCAATTATTGTAAATGTTCACATTAAAACTGAGTACTTTTTACATTACCTCCCACAATGAGTTGCAGTCTTCCACAAGGCCATAAAAAAGTATAATTTAAAAAAGCGGATTACTTATTTACTGGAACCAAAATCATAAAAACACTCAATAAACATAACAACGAGGTTATTTTCACTTGGAATACCCCTACTGCTGCATCGTTATAGTAAGTATATTCGAGAGTGGAATTGGCGAAATCGATCCATGGCAAGTAAAAAGTCACATTTGTGTAGACACGCGGATAGTTCGGTAAAGCGCAATCGTATCCCCATGAAACTAATCCAGTTAGTTCGCTATTGCATACCAATGGTACACCAGACTCTCCTTGGCAAACTTCAATGCCACTTGAGCGTGCATCACCTACGCACAACATGCCTGCAGTAATATTATTGGAGCCATATGTAACTTCGCATACCTTATAATCCATAATGGGTAATGTGCCGCCCAAAAGTACTGGAGAGAGCATAGCTTCTCCCTGTCGAGGACAAATGACAATTTGAAAATTTTGTATCGCTATGTTAATAGCCTACCTATGTATGTGCACTTACATTGGAAGTTGTGGTCCAACCACTAACGCTACATTTATTTCCCGAAATCGGTGCCAAAGTATTCAGTGGAAGGGGTTGAACTGTTGCATGAGGGGACGGAATGTTACCATTTATAAACACTAATGCTATATCGTTGTCCATTGAGGTAATGTTGAATTTGTCATGTGACAACACTTGCTGCACATTATATTGCAGCGTGTATTGTGTGAGATCATACAAGTATGCAGAGCCCATTACAGCCTTGAATTCGTTGGCATTGCGAAAAACCCATGGAGAGACAGCAGTACTGGGGACAAATTTATTATTGCGTATATTAAATTGTCATTCAAAGTATTTAGCTAACTTGGCATAGCAATGCGCTGCTGATAAAATAACACGGGAGGAGATTACTGCCCCACTGCAAATGTGTCCCGAGCCAAATGGATTATCACGAGCTTTAAGGCGCACCGACACCTGCCAGGGAGCTGCTAATATAGAAATAGGTTCACCACCTATAACTTTTCGGTTGATTTCAAAAAGCACTCCATTCGTAGCCGAAGCATTCGACTCTAGAGAACAATAAAGGAAATATCAATTACAAATGATTGAATATAACTTAGTCACATAAGAAGTCACATGATTTTAAACAATTATTAGAAATGTTAATTCCATAATTCATTATTAATACTCACTTATTGTAAGGGCAAATGTTAAATCGCATACACATAAATTTAGTATCAAAAGATTCTTTAAAATTCTCAATCCTCGTATATTAAACATTTTCCACTTTATTTTAATTACTTTTGTTAAAAAATATTTACTCTTTCATTTTTAATTTTATATTTGTGTTTTATAACTTCCATGAACAATGGTTGAAAAAGTAAAGAATTTCGTAAAACATTTAAGAGTAATACTTAATATCATATAAATTCATATAAACAATATTTATCTTATCTTGAATTTAATGACTACATAAATGCAATAACTTGTGTGAACATGTATTGGAACTATGTGCCACACTGTGCGATCAACTATTATCCGATTTGGAACACGTACCAAAAGCCATGATTCAATTATAAATTTTTAAATTTTCAAAATGTCTTCAACATTTCGTCACTCAAAAAAATTATGTGCGTCAGTCGGACGCCCTACAGAAGTTTTATTCTTCAGAGCGTTGCGTTTTGAGTTTTCAGGTATATTTGTAAAAACCAGAGTCTATCGTAAACATTACAAGCGTGGCTGAAGGCATTTTTAATGATGAGCTGATTTATGCAAACGATAAGCCTTGTATAAGTTCAGTTTGATGATTCTCTGATCCCAGGTGTGCTACTTCTGGATTAACTTCATTTTGATCGTTTGCATTTCCAATGCATGCTACGCCCTCTGCAAAATCATCATCTCCATCAAAATATTCATACTTAAAGCATGCGTATTTATTTGCTACATCATTATAATTATAATCCTAGTATCATCATCATTATAAGAATCATCATCATCAAAATATTCAGATTGTATGATCTCAAAGGTGGAAAATTTACCACTTGCTGGTCTGAGAACACGCGAATGTTATGAGGTTGACTAGAAACTTGGATTATCTCGTCAATGTTTCGTTGTGCTGATGTGAGTTGTTTTCTTTCCAAGGAGGAAAGATTTTCAGGCAAATTTTCAAGTAAATCTTCTGCTTTTCTCTTTCGTTGAGAAGCTTGGAATTCGGCTACATCGCTGTTTTTCAGTCGCAGATTTTGCAGGAGATTTTATCGTAACACAATCGCCATTTGTTTGAGCCTCTCGTTATTGTTTTCAGTCTATACTCGCTCGTTCTTTCAGCTCTAGAAATTTCTAACGATTTTTGTTTGAAATCAGAAATTTTTGTTTGAAATATCAAATTTTACCAGAAAATGATGGGCAGCGCCTTCTATCAATCGAGTATGATTCATTCATACTCAGAGCCTTCTATAAATCAAGTTTGAATCTTTTGCTAATCAGCGCCATCTTTCAATAAAGTTTGAATCATACTCGAATCAGCGCCCTCTATGCAACAAGTTTGATTCATACTCGTGGATACATGAGGATGCATATGTGGTGCCCATCATTTATGTGTGTATTAATATCTATCCTCATTTTTTTCATACTTGATTGATAGAGGGCGCTACCTATCATTTCCGTGGCAATTTTTGCTGCGACGATTATCTTTTACCCCCTCGTTAATATAAAAACGATTTTAAAAAAGGAAGGTCAAAACATTTAGAATATTGTGTATTAATTTAAGAGGGACTAAGTGTACAAAAAGGACAACAAAGTAAATAAATACTCATACTTTAGAATATGGAAATTAGGATAAGTGTCTACTATTATGTAAGACAACTTTACAATTACTCTAATTCAATACTCTAAATTCAATTAAATTCGGGTGTGATTTTTGTCGGCTCCCGGTGTATCTGAATTTTAGACAGCAGTTCTGCATACTAAAATTTATTTTTTCTTGAGGAGATGTGCGAAGGTTTAATGATACGATTGAGCTATTCCGAATCGGTAGCCTGGACACTGTTGTGTTGTGGAAAAACAGAAAATAATTATTAAATTTTGTTAAATCAAATTTAGTTGAATTCGCTCTAAAAAACATTTTACCGCACAATATTCCGGTTTCGCAATATTTTATTTTAATTTTACTCAAACGCGGAGTGTAAATACGGTATTCAGCTACTAGCGCCACCAGTCTACTATTAATTATTTAGGTTTGTGTACGAACTTAGCACAAACTTGTCCAAAACACAGCGGCGGACCATGAGTGTCCAACATTCGCTCAAGTCAGGGCCCAGCGGAAATACTTCGCCAAATATAGCAACAGCGATAGCAAAAATGGTAGTTGCAATGCATCAACAGCAGCAACATCGAAAACAACAACAAGATCAACAACAACAACAACAATTGCCACAGATGCAACATCAGCAACTACAACAACAGCCGCCGGTTCAAGCACAAACATCATCAACAACAACATGGTCAGAAGCAATAATATCAAATGAACAACAACAGCCGAGCGATTTAAACAAGACCTATCAAAAACTGAAAACAATAGAGGGAAAACGAAGCTCCTCACTAAGTGAACTTTTACCAAGCCAGCAAAACACTGAAAAGGCAAGTAACATAGTTTCATCGAATAGTAGTACTACATATGGCTACAGAAAAATGTGGCCTTAACGACGGTTGGGTTGAGGTATCGCGCCCAAAAAGCAGGCGTGACAGTCCCGGTAATGCGAAACAAACAAAGCTAAGCTCTTACTGGCTTAGTAAGCCTGAACGTACACCTAATAGAAATTCTTGAAGTAGAAGAAGAACAGAACCAAATTAGTTCTGCACCTAAGAAAAATATATACAAACCACCTCCGATATTTGTTGACAAGGTCGCTAATATCCAACCTCTTTATAAGCTACTACATGACCATATAGATAGGCAGTACGATATAAAAGTAATAAGTAATGATCGGGTGAAAATACAAACAAACACGTCTGAAGCATATACCGCTATAGTCAAAGAATTGGAACTTAAAGATACCGAATTCTATACTTACAAGCCAAAACAACAAAGGACCTTCCAAGTTGTTCTAAAATATGGATATATATATATATCCACTGCAGTGTATGATATTAAAAATTGACTTTTAGATCTCGGCCATCTAGTCTCCAATATTTGGAATATAAAACAAAGAACTACTAAACGCCCACTTCCCATATTTTTAGTCGAGCTAGAACCCAAAAGTAACAACAAACAAATATACTAAGTTAATAACTTATTACCTATACATAGCAGAAACCACCACGTCCAAAGCGCGAGTTACCACAAAGCGCAAACTGCCAGCAATATGGTCACAAAAGGGCATATTGTAGACGTAAACTTAGGTGCATTAAATGTGCTGAAAGTCACTCCTTCGCCAATTGCCCAAGAAAAAATAGAACTGAAGATGTAAAATGTGCTCTCTGTGATAGAAATCATCCTGCAAATTATAAAGGGTGAGCTGTATATAAAAACTTACAACAATTAAAATACCCTCCCTTAAGAAAACAAATAACAACAGCCCCACAGACTAAAACGACAAATAATCTACAGCATCAAAAAGTACAAAAAAACAGTATCGTACGCGCAGGTTGATAGAGACACCTCAAATCAAAATGAAACTGCAACAAATATTATTCAACTATCAAACAATTCACCTGATATGCGTGAAATGGTGTCATTGCTACAACAAGATAATGCAGCAACTTACCTCCATGACAAACTAATTAATAAATCTAAGATCAAACTCTTCTCAAAATTGGTAAATTAAAAATAGTTATCTGGAATGCAAATGGTCTGTCACACCACATCCTTGAGATTAAATCTTTCTTAGACATAAATGAAGTCGACATACTTCTGATATCCAAAACACACTTCACTCACACCAGCCATTTTAAAATCAACAACTACTTATAACTTTTATCACACAATGTGTCCAGATGGAAAAGCATACGGCGGAAGTGCAATACTGGTAAAACGTAATATAAAACATCACGAAACAACATCCTTTTGTACACAACATATTCAAGCTACAAATATTGTAATAGAAGATTGGATAGGGCCAATTACAATATCTGCTATATACAGCCCCCCAAAACATAATATAAACAAATATGAGTATGAAATATTCTCTAAAACACTTGTCAACAGATTTATGAATGGTTGAGATTACAAAGCAAAGCACACTGCTTGGGGCTCACGACTAATAACTATAAAACGGCGACAGCTCCTGTCTACTATTCAAAGTTTAAATCTAAGCACAATCCTTGATCTTATTGACTTTTGTGTAACTACTTAGAGGATTGCTCTTACAAGTTTTAAATGCCATTCAAATGTTGACCTATCATCAGACCATTCCCCTGTGATAATTATTCTTAGCAAAACGCCAAAGTTAGTAAACAAGCCATTTGTGCTCCATAATTATAAAACCAATTGGCCTTTCTTTAGAGAGTTAGTTGCAACAAAGGTTAATCTGAAACTGCTACTAAAAACACCCAACGAAATTACAGAATCAGTAGAACACTTTTATGATCCGCTTGGCCTTCTACTCCAGTACCTACAAGTTCCTACATAAACAAGTATTCCATTTCAATCATGGAAAGGATAAAAGAAAAAAGGTTAGCAAGGAAAATAGGGCAAAAAACACGTTTCCCAGGCGATAAAAAGCATTTTAATGTTAAAACTACTGTTAGCTGAGGACAAAAACATTATATTCAAAAATTATATTGAAAAACTCGAAGCATCTTTTGCAACGGATTATTCTCTTTGGAAGGCAGCAAATAAATTGAAAAGACTAACACAATTACAACCCCCAATACGAAAACCCGATCGAACGTGGGCGAAAAGTGACCACGAAAAGGCACAAATTTTCGTGCAACATCTTAAAAATGTATTTATTCCTAATCCCGACGAACCACCACTGGAAATATTAGATGAAGTATCCGAGCTCTTAGCTCAGCCATATCAATTAGATTTACCGATATCTCGATTCACAAAAAACTAAATGCGGTCAATTATAAACAAATTGAAACCTGCGAAGGCTCCAGGATATGATTTGATTACAGGAAAAAATCTGATGGAATTACCAGAGCAAGCAATAAACTTCCTAACCCAACTCTACAATGCTGTGATGAGAACTAGCTTTGTCCCACCACAGTGGAAGTTTGCACAAATAAAAATTATCCGAAAACCCGGTAAAAATGCTGGAGATGCAAAGTCATACCGCCCCATAAGTCGGCTACCAATCCCTTCCAAAGTCTTGGAATCGTTGTTTATGAAAAGGCTAATGCCTATTATTGTGTCAAAACATCTCATTCCTGATCATCAGTTCGGTTTCCGTCAAGACCACGGTGCAATTGAACAAATTCATAGACCAAGTTGAACAAATAAACCTAAAAGCCTTCGAATCCAAAAAATAACTTCACCACCGCTTTTCTAGACATATCACAAGCTTTTGATCATGTGTAGCACGAGGGGCTTGTATCCAAAGCTAGAAAAACGCTTCCAATCAATTTTTACACGTTCTTGAAATCGTATATTGAAAATCGCCATTTCTACGTGAAACGGGGCAATGACATCACATCTCTATATGATATAAAAGCCGGTGTTCCTCAGGGCAGTGTTATGGGCCCAATGTTATATCTAATTTTTACTGCTGATTTGCCGACAACTGATGGAATTGTTATTGGAACCTTCGCAGACGACACTGCTGCCTTGTCAATTGATGATGATCCTGTCACTGCCTCACTCAAACTTCAAAAATGTTTAAATAAAATATCCTTGTGGCTTAGAAACTGGAAAATTGTGGCGAACGAAACCAAGTCGGTGCAAGTAACATCACAGCACGCCGCAATACTTGCCCACCTGTGCAATTAAACGCCATACAAATCTCTCAAGCAAACAATGCGAAGTACCTAGGAATGCATCTGGATAGACGTCTCACATGGAAAACGCACGTATTTAGGAAGCACAAAGCTCTAGGTCTTAAACTGAGAAATATCTTCTGGCTACTCAATCGTAATTCGCAACTATGTTGCGAAAACAAACTGCTCCTTTACAAGTTGATCCTTAAACCCATATGGACCTAAGGCATACAACTGTGGGGTACAGGCGCCAATTCAAATGTCGATATAGCGCAACGCTATCAGTCCAAAATGCTTCGTATGATTGTGAACGCACCAACTTACAACTACTTACATCATAATTTACAAATTCCTTTCGTCAAAGATGAAATTAAGGCCAAATCTACTTCGTACAAAATACGAATGTTGAACCATCCAAATCAACTAGCATCTAAGTTGATGAATTCGCAGTGGACTTTCTCCAGACTAAAACGAAAAACCCCTCAAGACCTCATAATTTAAGGTGAAAATTGCGAAACATAAACATGTAAATGTAATACTGTAAAATATGGGTGTGTCACTGGACACTCACCATGCATGTTTGTTTTTATTTTTCGTTAAATATTTTAAATTTTTTTTTTAATTCTATTTATTTACAAATCTATTGTTAAATGTCTCAAAGGCTTGCTTTATTTACTTTACTTACTCTTAATGGCACAACAGTCCATGGAGGGCATAGGCCGAGCTTTTCGCAACCACTCATGTTGTGCGTGTTATATTTGTACATGAATGGAAGGGACCTACAGTTTAATGCCGAATTCGAACGGTGGAGTGAAAAGCTTTCTTTGTATAATAATAAAAAATAAAAAAGATAAAAATTTACAATTGTTTTCTCTGCTTTTTAAATTACATCCGAAAAAACAAGTGTCCCTTACATTTTTGTAATCGTATTGCATTTTATTATTCGAATTGCAATTCTTTAAAAAGTGAAAATAATTATGAATAAATGTATTCTTTGGCTTAACAACGACAATAAATCGTTCAATCGAGTACGTTGTTAGTATTGCAGACGATACTGACAATTTAAGTTTTTATGGGCGCCTCCTCTGGCAATGAGTCTGCAACCGATTACGAGAGCGTCTCAAAACTTTCCGAAGGAATCTCATTAAGGAAGACCACTTTCTTGTCTGTTTGTTTTTACTGAAATAAAATTATATCGATTACAAACTTATTTATCGTGAACATTGTTGTCATTTAAATTTCAAATTAATCATGCTTTATTTTTTTATTTTGTCACAACATTTTAAAGTTTTAAATATCAATAATAATTTTAATGTTAAAATTACATCAGTTATACATTTTTCTAATTGAATTCAGTATTGTTAAAACTATTATTTATAATGTCAATTTTAATATTTTTATATGCTGGATATTCAAAATGAGTAAAGCTGGTATTTGTTTTCTTTTATGGCACATAAAGGAACTAGTTTGAGCTTTTCGCATCCATTCATGTTGCATGAACTATATTTGTATACATACATATAAACATATGAAAGGGATTTGTTGTTTTATGTCGAATCTTTGCATAACAAGAGTTAGTGCCTTGTATACTTTTCTTTATTTTTTTTCATTTTATCTGTGCTGAATGTCGAACCCGGGTGCACATTACCATCCACGCCATACCGACACTGGTATTTCGTAGAAAAATCAAATATAGCTCAACTTTCATTGGAATCTGAAATAAAAGATTCAATTATATTTTAATCGTGCCAATCTATCTATCTTCAGTTCTAAGCTATCTGTGCCAATTTCCAGAACACGAAACCCACACACAAACGACACAGAAGGAAAATGGGCAATGTACAAGTATGGAGCTGTATGAAGTCTTTGCTGAAATAGAGCTTCCATATTACCTTAAGTTAGTTGGCACTTTATATTGCAATTTAAAGTTTAATATTGAGATTTGATTATATTTTCTTTATTGCCACAAAATCTGTCAGTCTTTTCAATTACATTTACTAAAAATATGTACACAATTAATTTCTTTCACACATCGAACACAAATCACAATTTGAACGATATAAATATGAAGGTACCATATAACATTTAGTTAAATAAAATCGAAACAATAAAAATAGCCAATAAACATAAAATCAAAGTTTGTGGCACTTGGAATATACCCAATGCTGCACTGACGTAGTAGCCATAATTAAAGGTAGAATTAGCCCATTGAATCCATGGCAAATAAAAGGAGACGTTCGTATAGACACCAGGATAATTTGGTAGGGCACAACCCATGCCCCATGAAACTATGCCAGTGAGCAAGTTATTGCACACTAACGGCCCACCAGAATCACCTTGGCAAGCGTCAACACCACCTGATTGTACATATCCAGCGCATAGCATACCAGCGCTGATATTGCCAGCGCCGTAACTGGCAACGCAAAGAGCATTGCCCACAATGGGCACAACGGCGCCCAAAAGCACGGACGATGGTACTGCTTCACCCTAAGTGGGGAAAAATATAGTGAAATTAGTACAAGTGATGATCATTATCTCAATAAATATGTATGTTTACGTTTACACTTACACTGACTGTTGTACCCCAACCACTTATGCTGCACGTAGTGCCACTTGCAACTGGCGCTTTGTTCAACGGCACTGGCTGAACCGTATAATAATTGGCCGGTATGTAGCCATTTATAAAGAATAATGCTACATCATTTGCAAGAGTTGCAAGGTTGAAAGCGGCAGCACTTGCAACACATTGTATTGGAGTGTGTATTGCGTGACCTCATACAGATACACAGAACCCATCACTAATGTAAATTCGCTGGCGCTGCGATAAACCCATGGTGTGACACCAGAGCTAAACCAAAGCATTCTGAGTAATTACCATATGATCTAAAATAAGGTAACAGCTTACTAACTTGGCAACACAGTGCGCTGCAGATACAATGACACGTTGTGTTATCACCGAACCACCACAAATGTGTCCATAGCCAAAAGGATAATCGTACGCTATTAGCCGCACCGATACCTGCCAAGGTGCCTGCATTATAGAAATTGGCGAACCACCAATAATTTTCGGATCCTTCTCCAGAAGCTCCACATTTGTAGCGGCGGTTTTAGATGCTAGTCACAAAACAAAATGAAATGGATAACTCTATGCAGCTTAGTCATAGTTATGGACTAGAACACAATTTTTTATTGTACTTACTTGCAAAGGCAAATGCTAAATAGCATGCAGACAAATGGAATAACAATAACATAACAATCTTTGAAATTCTTAACATTTTCAAACATTTTATTAAAAACAACTGTCTACTTTAATTTTAGATTTGCGCTTTTGCTATGAATGCAATCAATACAGTTAACATTGTGAAATTAAATAATTTCAGAATATTTGAATTAGAAATTTTATCATAAGTATTACAAATTGTCATATTGGCGATATGTGAATTTATCTTATCGCAGGTTTGAAGGATTATAAAAACCGCAAAGAAGTACACGAAAGTTGCAATCAGCTTTACTAGCATTACTAATTGAATACATAGTTAAATAAAAAAAAACAAAGTAGAAATCAAAATAAATGTGATTTTAATGTGTGTAACAAAAGAAAGTACAAATGATAACGACTGACAATAAGTACGAAAAATAAATTTCTAGAGAGATTTACAAATAATTTACAATTTAGTTATAATAATAATAATAATAATAATATATGTACAGATTTAACAAATTTTTTAAATTTTTAACAAGCATGTATATTTATATCGGTGGTTAAGCTCACTGATGTGTTAAGTGAAAATATATAATTTTTTCAACTGCTCCCTAATCTGCTTTTTTGGTTAGTCAATTGCATAAACTGCGTGGTAGATAGGTAGCATACTGAAAGTTTGCAAAATTTCACTAACACATCGATGAGTTTTAATCGTCGATATATACGAATATGGATTTGGAAAAAATATATAAATATATTATTTTTGCACTTAATAAATATTACTTAGTTGGAGTGAAGCTTTTTGTATTCTGCATAACGCTTATCAATCGCTTGCAATTCATTTATTATATTGTCCAAATGCAAGTCACCTTCATTAATCGTCGTACTTAAACTTGTTGTTGGTTTAGGGTCATCCTCATTCGTAGGCATGGCTACAGCATCCCCATTTGGTTCCTCATCATCATTATTTACTATTTTTTCGAGTTTCACTTTCTGCATAGCATTATCGAACAAATCTTCACTTAAGCTTTCACTCAATGTTTGTGAATTCACATAGGCAAGTTTTTTTTTACGCGCATTCAAGTGGCGTGCCATATGCTCCTCTTGTGCCTTGCGCTTCCTGTTATCGAAATCAAAATTTAAACATACATAAAAACAGTACAGAACAGCTAAATATTTACCTTGTTTTGGGGTTTTCTTTTACTTGCTTGTTGCTATTTTTTCTAACAAATACCTCAGTTTTCACTTCCTCCTTAATGCTAGCGATTTCATATTCATTATTTTTACTCATATCCTCCGGAGCCTTAAGCTGTAATTGTAACTGTTCTGCAAGCGATTGCAACCCACTAGCGAGTAGATTCGTTTCACCAAACTTATCATCAAATTGTTTCCAATCAAAGCGACCAGTGGCCAGAGTTTCTGAAAAGCTTCATGTTTATCTCCTATACTTAACTTAGTATAGTATTAGAAGTATTTGCTTCTACTTACTTCTTCTTAAAACTGCACCTTCGTTTTTATACTGGACAATTTCTGTCTCCTTTTTTTCCACAGTTTCGCGCAAGATCTGCACTTGCTCCGACAATCCGCTTATTACATTCGAAAGACGTGCTACCATTACGTATTTAAACTGCAGAGAAAGTAATGAGCTTAGTACATGTTTACTACATTTTAACGCATTCTGTACCTCTTGTTCCAATTGCTTTATCAAGTGCCATTCAAAATTGAATGGGCGTTTATTTATGCGATATTTTAGCTTCAATACTTTTTCTGGTACATCACCTGCACAGTCTTCCCAACAGCAATGCTCGAGGTCACCATTTTGAAGAGTTTCACGAATTGCAGCTTCATCGAAACGTATACGCTTGTTTAAGTTCTACAATAAAAAAGATGTCATTTTGAATTCATTTAGTTTTGACGCTAATATGTGGGAATTGCAAACATTTAACAAATTTTGTCAATATTTCCCAAAGGAAGAATAGACAAGATTACCTTCTTTTTTTTAGATATTTAAAGTGTTACTCTGTAGGCTTTTCCTAAGAAAAGTAGATATTTATTTGGCCGAATTCCAAGGTAAATTATATCGCCATAACTGATTATTGAATAGGTGCTTTTTCTTTTATATTGTTAACTGTGTTTCGATTATAAATTTGTTTAATATGTTGGTAGTGATCAACATTCGGAAGATTACCTTTACTAGTTGAAGAATTTTCTCCATCGACTCATTTTTACTTCTCCAAGTTTCATTGAACTCTTCGTTAAATAAAATGCATTCCACTTTTTCTTTATTTAATGTGCATAGCAAAAAATACTTTCTTCGTTCAATTGTAAATTCTTTTAACATTTTCTAAAATTTATACTGACTTAGAAACAATCACAAATTGAGATATAAAAACCTATAAATACAAAAATATCCAACAATTGACTCAGACAACAGCTGATATTAATTGACAATTTTTAAGTTCCGTTTGTTTTGTATGTATATGGCACCGGGTGTTTCAAATGCCAACAGTTCTGCTTTAATTTTTGCAAACAAAAAATTTGTGTTTAGATAATATGTATATTTCTGTGGTAAGGTTGTGGTTATATTCAAATTTTGCTCGGCAAACACCATGCAATTGTTGTTGCCCGAACACGAAAAAAGAGCTTTTACTCACTGTCACAGCGAACACGATATGCTGGATGAATCAGTTATCAGTTATTCTACAAAAAAAAAACTAAAATATATCTAATATTGAAGGAAAACATGCAAACCTGTACAAAACGATTTTCATATGCAGAAAAGTTAAGTTGCGAATGTTTTTAGTATTTAAAAGTGAATATTAAATACATAATTTTATTTTTCATAAAACTATTGAAGAAAAATCATATTATTTTCATAATTTTTCAATTATATTATT
Source organism: Palloptera scutellata (assembly GCA_958295655.1). Taxonomy (NCBI): domain Eukaryota; kingdom Metazoa; phylum Arthropoda; class Insecta; order Diptera; family Pallopteridae; genus Palloptera; species Palloptera scutellata. The sequence goes on along the minus strand of OY282449.1, from coordinate 153,513,294 downwards.
ATTTGCACTCTCCTCTCCATATTGATAAAATCGTTTAATGTTTTTCGGTATACCATTTTAAGGCCGTAGTTTAATAAAATTTTGCTCAGCAAACGTCATTAAATTGTTGTTTCACCGAACACGAAGAGAGAGCTTTTACTCACTCCAACGAACACGAACACGAACACGAATGGAATCAATACCGAGTACGCCAAGTATTCAGGGTGGCAATGAGCTATCTTATAAAAAACGAACAATAAATTATGAAAAATAGTACGAAATCGTCCAACCATTGTTTTGATTTGCAGAAAAGGTTACGAATATGGTTTATGGTTTAAAATTGGATATTATTTTTTTTTTGTAAAACTATGTAATGTCATCATATTAGCGGTATTCACTATTGTTTAGTTTGTTTGTGTTGTTACTATTCGACCAAAAACAACTATGCAACGTGTTTAATGTAAACACCAAACCGAGCATGATGTGTTCCCTGAAACCCCAACAAAAGAATATTTGGGAGATAGTTATCTTAATAATTTGCATGGATAATGGCAGAAGCTCGGCAATGCCACTCTCTTTATTTGTTAAACACCTTGTTTTTTGTTAGAAGTGTGGTTTTCAAGAAGAAATAAAACGCATATAATTTAATGTTATGGCCAAGAACTTAGCTTTATTATAAAGATAAGGATTTGCCATTATGTTTTAAAAACGATTTCGGACAAGTGGCCGCCGCGGCTAGTTCGAATAAATTGCAGCCGAGAAGCCCAATTTTCGACCACTTTTTGCAGCATTTGGGGCCGTTTGTCAGTAATAGCGCGCCGAATATTCTCTTCCAAGGCGTCAATCGTCTCGGGCTTATCTGCGTAGACAAGCGACTTCACATAACCCCATAAAAAATAGTCCAGCGGTGTTAAATCGCACGATCTTGGAGGCCACGCCACAGGCCCACGACGCGAGATAATGCGCTCACCAAAAGTTTCCTTCAATAAATTCATTGTTTCGTTGGCTGTATGGCATGTAGCGTCGTCTTGTTAGAACCAAAGGTCGTCCACATCAACATCCTCCAATTCAGGCATGAAAAAGTCATTAATCATGACTCTATAACGTTCCCCATTGACTGTAACATTATGACCCGCTTCTTCTTTGAAGAAATATAGACCAACGATTCCCTCTGCTTATAGAGCACACCAAACAGTGACTATTTGAGGATGTAACAGCGTCTTAACAATGGCTTGTGGATTATGATCAATCCAAATGCGACAATTTTTCTTATTAACGTACCCATTCAACCAAAAGTGAGCTTGATCGCTGAACAAAATTTTCTTGTGAAAAACGGGATCGTTGGCCATCTTGTTTTGGGCCCATTCACCGAACGTGCGACGCGCTTGAAGGTCGTTCGGCATCAATTCTTGAAATGGCAAACCAAACTGAGCATAAATCAAGTGACAGCTGTCAAAAAGACCAACTCCGAAAAAAGTATTGCCAGATTGAAAACCACGCTTCTAAAAAAACAACCTTTACATATACATAAGTATGTATGGTATATATCCCGAAGGTTTTTACTACATAGGGGTGTTAAGAATGTCAATTAAGATTTGGTGTCAATTCCTATATTCAGAATAAGTAAAACTTGCAAACCTAAAAATGCATTGTTCAGAAATACAGAAGTATTTATTTAAATATGAAATATTTTTGTTATTTATGTTTCTGTTTTAGTTTTACAATAACGTACTAAACATCATATATTATTGCGTAATTGCGATTAAATCTTTCAAAATATATTTACAAGACAGAGACGAGATAAACATTTAAGCTTAAATATGCTAGAAAATAAATCTATAAACTTTTGTTTTATAATAATTATATAGTACATATGTAGTATGTTATGATTTTAAACATTTAAGGAAAATACTAAGCGTAATTGCAGCTATACGTTTTGGAATTCATATACATGCACACTAATGTTTACACAAGTACCTTAGGGTGGAGAACAAAGGGCATGCAATTTTGTCAAAGAAGCGATATTAAAATTAGGCAAGTATTTGCCGAAATCGAGAAAAACTCTGAATCTTTCTCACCTACAACGTTTTATTTCACTCCACTCTAAAGAATATTATTGTTTAATACTATGGATTTAATATTGAAAAAATTTCATTAACTAACATTTGTCACATTGAAATTAACTATTTTGAATGCATTTTTTTATTATATTATTTAAATAAAAATGTTAAGCTCAAGAATTTGTTTAAGTAAAAATGAAAAGAATTACAACTAGCCTCGAAACTTCTGCGTGTAGCACTCAAATGTCTTTTTAACGTCTTTTAGTTTGAAAAAATAATTTAAAATAAATATCGTTGATAAATAGGCTTAATATTAAAATATAAGGAACAGCAAAATCTTATTATCCATTATACTTATAGATCTTAGACTATTTAAATATGTATGTATCTATTTACAAAAGGTGTTTGTATTTTTGCGCCTTTTTTCATATTTGTGGGCGCGACCAAAGCTCGCTTAGATCTTTCGGGCGAATTTTACCAATTTCTACAATTAAATTTGAAAATACATTTTGTTTAGAATCCACTTATTTAGGTATGTTATGAGGAGGAGTATTACCTAATTGCCCGGGTAACATGGCGGCATCGCGCTTTGCTGATGGCCATACGATATCGAAACGTGGCTGCACTGCTAATGGATTGGATTGTGAGGGACGAAATGTAGTACTGCTGCAAGTAACAAAAACAACATTTATTCAATATTACGTAAATATTTCTGAACAACGGTGAGTTTCAGTACCTGTATGGATGCTTCAAACAGCCATATACCTCACGATACCGCCCATACAGTGTGCCATAGGAAACACCTAAAATACGAGCGGCTTTCTTCATTTCAAGTCTTTTATTTTTAATGGCATCCAGCACCTGCAAAATAAAGTTATTTCAAAATAGGATAGAATTGGAAATGCTAGCATCTTCTCCATACTCGTCTTGTAAAAGGTTCTTCCCAGAATTGTGGACGACGACCCTTTGCTAAGTAGTCGTCCATTTTGATAACATCCTGCCATTGTGACATCTCTTCGCTGGTGAGACGCAATTCAGCGGCATCGTAATCTTCCATTTTAATATCAATAAAATCATTATCATTACTGCCGTTGGAAGCACCAACACCACCACTGCCACCAGAAGATGTTGCAGCAGTAGCTGAAGCCGATGGTATTGAAGCAGTAGGAGCATGCACAAAATCATGGGTCATCAACATGCCATGCTCGTTGAGCAGATACCCCTCGGGAGCATATTTACTGAAATGTGGATGATGAAGAGGTGGTGGCGGTGGAGGTGGTACGACTGTCACCGCTGCTACGATACTCTTGTGATGTGTGGCAGCAATAGAGGGCGAACCAGATCTATCCTGTGCTTGTTGCTGTAGACTTTCAATGTCCTCCACGGGTTGTGGTACTGTCGTTGCAGGTTCATCCTTGTGCTCATGATCACGATCGCGTTCGAGTATTAATCGTGACTTTGCTGTTTGCTGTTCACGTTCATGTGTATCGGCGAGATCATTACCCACATTTCCAGTATCATCATGAAGTTCCTCATGGGAATGTTTTCGTTTTCCTTTTTCCTTTCCTTCTCTTTTCCTTTTATCCACTTTGTTAATTGTGATATCATTTTCTACCACTTCTGCTTCCGTTGTTGTTTTTTTGTTTTCTTTTATTTCCGCATCCGGCAAGTCACCACATTCAGCATTACCGTTAGCTTGTTCAGATTCTGCAACATTAACCTCCAAGTTACTGGTGATCCATTCAGGATCTGTTTGTACATCATCGTGTTCCGTTTCATCACTTTCCGATTGACGCTGTTGTCGTTGATGCTGATGCTGATGCTGTTGCGGTTGCTGTTGATGGTGCTGGTGCCGTTGACGTATGCGTTGCTGTTTCGATTGCTGTTGATGAATGTGGTGTTGATATGCAGCGACCGCAGCAGCTGATGAGGTGGGCGCCGGAGATGCCGCAGCATGTGGCCGATGCTCATCGCTGTATTGATGTGATGACTCCAAGTACGCTTGATGGTGCTGCTCCAAGTGTGCTGCATAGTGACCAGCTAGTTTTCGACTGAAATTTTGGTGAAAACAATCAGTTAAATTTTTCAACAACACGAACTAATTTCTAAAGCAAGATACTGACACATTAAAAACATCGTAGGTGTCATCCAGCGGTGGACGACCACGCTTGCGTTTCGGTCCCAAATAATGATCCACCGGTGACGAGAGAGCTGCACCCATGGAAATGCCATTTCCAACAGCCCCACTGCCAGAAGAAGCTAATGGTATAGGTGTGAGCGTGGGCATTCGTATTGTTTGCTGTGTTCTTGGTGACTCAGCTTCATTGTGCTCTTCGTGTTCGATACCGGGTGACGAGGTGCCACCACCACCATTCCGTTGGTGATGATGAGCCTCGTGTGCTGCATATGTTCTGCTGTTGTTGTCATGAACACTGCGTGTTGGTGAATGAAACTCTGTAGCTGGTGTTGGCGGTGGTGGACGATCATCATCATCGTCACGCCACGACACCTCCGCAAGACCTTTTATTTTTAGATCATCTGCCGTCTTCAGCAATGAAGCCAGGTGAGCCTGAGTGTAGTAAAGGAAGTCAATGATAAACCGAGTTTGAAAAAATTAGTTTTTGACCTACATGCTCCACATTAATTTCACCCTTGTACATAAATTCAATTAAACATTTTACATCGGCAAATGTTACATCTTTCATAATGATGATTGGATCACGTTCACTGGCATAGTTGGTGAGGACCGTGTCGAAGAAGGTGCTGCAAGCTGAAAGAACTACACGATGCGCACGAATAAGTTGCCCCTCACAGGCGAGCGTCACATCACAGAAACAACCTCGATCGAGCAATTGTGAGAACATCGTTTGCAAGTTACTATGATGATATTTCCATCGCAGGCAATATTGTTGTGGCAACATTTTTGTGACAATTTGTTATTGCTGTACAGAAGAAAAGAACAGATTTACAATCAAATACTTAGGTATATTATGAAAGAAGCCAAACACTATCTGGATCGGTTATAAATAACAACTATATGTAGTTCGTAGTGAATTCGTACAAAACTAAATGAACTTTTAAGGGAAAGAAAAAAAATATACATATTACAGTGCAAGAGCGGGTTGAGTGTCTGAGCTGCATCAGCTCAACTCATAAATACTCATGAAGAAATATGAATCCAAAACGAAAACGAAAACTTTCAAAATAGAATACGAAAAAGAAATTTTTATATAAAAATGTAAAATGGCATGCTGCATACTGCTCCTCTCGCTCTCTTCTGCACCAAATATGTGTATATGTATGTAAGTACCATACAATGTTAACTCACATACTACATACATAGTATATAAAGGATTCAGTGAAATGTGGCTTCAAAGGAAAAAAAGAAAAAAGGTAAAAGAAAAAAATATTTTTAAATTATTTTGCTTTTTCGTAGGAAAATATTTCAGCAGAAAACGAAAAGAAAAAAAAAATTCTTAAAAATGTTCTGCATTATAAAAACCGTAAGCAATAGCGACCGAACGTCCGGCCACCTTGAACATCCTCATACGCCTTTTCAACCTGTCTTCATCGCCCCATCCATAAACCAACCTGTCCTCCATCATAATGTCATAAAACTTTAACATTTTTGTATAGCTACATTTTTTTTTTTTTTAATATTTTGCTTTTCTCATTGTTTTTTTTCTAGTGCTGAAGAAAAATCGTCGTTAAACAGAAGTAAATGAAAAATTTAATACAAGCATAGAGTAAAAATAAAAATAAAAACAATGTGACGGGAAAAAATTATAAGCATAAAAATATGTATAAAATATTGAGTAGAAAAAGACGAAAAAACACAACTTTTGCCGTTAGCAATGGGTTAAAACAACGAAGCTTTGAATGTGGGAATGTTGGGGTATGATGTTGGGACTTAAACTTGGGGGGACCATGCGATAGAGCAGAGTTGCTGCTCCTCAAAGCTGCCTTTACAACTACATATGTCGAGCAGGAAGGTAAACAGAGAAAAACATAAGGGAAATGCTGGCACAAATAAAACAAAACCCAAGTAAAACTTAACATTGTTAAGGATAAATATATTTTTTTAATAAATGTTAATAACAATAACTTGTCCAGGTTAAAAACATTCAGAATTTAGAGAAAGTGAACCTCGTGGTCGCTGTGGCGTAGTTGGTACTGCGTTGGCCTATTGCGCAGATTATCCGGGGTTCAAATCTCGACACAGGCAAAATCAGGAAGTAGAAAAAACAATGTTTCTACATGGCTCCCCATTCCCCTCTTGGCAGGCAATGGCAAACAGACAAGAGTGAAAATTGCCTAAGAAAAGCTTTCTACTTCGCCGTTCGAATTCGGCATTAAACTGTAGGTCCCTTCCAATTATGTACAAATATAACACGCGCAAGAGTCGATGCGAAAACCTCGGGCTAGGCTCTCCATTGGCTGTTGCGCCATTGAGAGAAGAAGAAGCGCAGAAATTACGAATTACCTAGTATATTATCAAGCCAAAAACAAAGCTAGATGAGATACTAGCACAAAACTGATACAGGATGAGTCACATTGAAGTGCTTGTATATGCAACAAGAAAGGAAATTTTTCAATAACAACATTCAATGAAACTGTTGTCATGTAAATCTCATATACTTTACAATATTTTTCACTTATATGGACTTTTGAAATAAGGAATCTATGACAAAGATAGAAGAAGCAGAGTAGTTTTCTGCTAATTTGAATTTTTATCCATTTACTTTTGATTATACATATGTACGTACAAATGTAGAAACATATTTATAATAATATCAGAAAATATTAAATTTTTTGTTGAACTGACTCTGAAAGAAGTAGTCCGCAACTATTTTTCTATTTTTCAACGTAATCTTCTTTTAGTACAATACACTTTTCCCAACGTTTCTACCATTTCTTTAACCCCTCCAAAAAATACAATTTGTCAAACTTTTCAAAATACGCTTCTGTCTCAACGATAACCTCCTCGTTTAAGCTGAATTTTTTCCCACGAGCTACGTTTTCATGTTGTGGAACAGAAAGAAGTAGCAGGGAGCCAAGTCAGCGGCAATTCGTAGTTCAATTTATGCAATTTGGCCGCGACAATTCCGTATCCGCTTGTTGTCCACCGTAAGCAATCACGGCACCCATCGGGCCGACACCTTTCTCATGCTTAACCTATCATGTAATATATTAATTACCGTTCCGTACGACACTCCACGGCCTTTGCTACTTCACGCACTTTCGTTCGGCGATCAGCGAGAATCAAATCGTGAACCTTCAACGATTTCCTCGGTAGCCGGGCGGGCTGGGCGCTCCTCATCAAAAACAGATGTACGACCACGTATATCTTACGGTTGTCATAGATGGTGAAGGGTCCCCATAGACAGCAGCCAACTTCGCTTCTATTTCTTCGCACGTTTTTCCATCCAAAAATAAGAAGCGAATTACGGATCGATATTGTTCTTTTTCCATTTTATCGCGAAACACCAAACACGTGTGATACTAATGGCTGCCAAATAAAAACTAACTTATGAATCAGTTTGAAATTTAGTGTGATGGTAGTACACGACGGTAATGCCAACTTCCCTCAGCAACGCCACCTGTCTTCACACACGGGTACTTATTGAATCTACCCTTGTAGTTAATTGTCACAGTATTAAAACATACCAGGTCAATAACTAGCTCAAAAGTTATCGAGGTTAGAATAATTGTCTTTTTGTAGGACATCAGCGTGAAAAAACCAGTTTGTTGCGTGTAAATGAGATCGAGGAAGAAACTAGTTGTGGCTTTTTTAGTTGGCTTATTAACTAGCTTTTCAGCTAGTTTATTGGACTGCAGGCTACTTCTTGACTGTGTGTACGAAGAAGAGAGAGGGAATATTTAAAATTAATTTATTTTCTCCTCCTCATAAAAAATTTCACTTCGTTGTCAGGCAAAAAATTAATTAAAATAAAAATGACTACAAGGTTTTTTTTTATTATATATGACTATAAAATGAACCTTAATCCAGGCATGGCCCACAACATGATAAGCATTGAACATTGCAATATGTACCAACAAAAATAAAGAGTAAAAATAATTGCTGCGAAATGTTTAAAAAAAATTGTTGAAAGCCTTCGAAATTGTTTAATTTAATTTTTTCCATTTTAATTTTTTTGTTATTTTTTTGGATGAATTTTTATGACGTTAATGAATAAAGTTACACAAACACATAAACACTTGCATATGACAAATACATTCACATAAACTTATATGAAGCTACACACACACACATATTCACACACATAAAACACATACAAGCATACGAATAATGTTAAGAATCTACCACTTTGCAACAGCTTCAGCAATAGCAACAACAACATCATCAGCAGCAGCAACAACCAACAACAACAATGCATTCAACATTTTAAAGGAATTTTTAAATTAAATTCACGTGAAAAATTTCATAATTTTTTTTTCATTTTTATTGTAATAAAAACATCAACGAAAATTTATAAAACATTGTATGCCGGACGGGGGCAAAGGGGATGGAGAGAGATAACTTGATGGCGCATATAAGGAGGAGGGTATGCGATGTGTGCCGAAGGATACAGAGAACAGAGTTGAAAATGAAAAAAGAGCGTAGCATTAATAAAAATTCGTCCTCGTTTTCTTCAACGACTCGAGTCCTTTTTTTTATGATGATTTTCTACATTTTTCAGAGTCTTTTTTTATTAATTCTTATTTTTTGTTTGCTCGTTGTTCTTGCCATGCTTTTAAATTATGTTTTTTGTTGTTGTTGTAGTTGGAAAATAAAAACAGACAGTAAAAGATGTGAAAACGAAAAACACAACAACAAAGAAAACAACAGCAGCAGCGTTGAAAAATGTCAGAGGAAATTTCAGCTCCAATTTTTTCATTTTCGTTTTTATTTTTCCTCTTTTTTGTGAATAATTTTATCATTTCGAATTTTTGTATGCATTTTTCCCAGTTCTTTATATATTTCTTTTGGGTTTAAGTGAAGGACCTGAAGCAATAACCAAGGATATTAAAACAAGCTACAAAAACACATACATACATACATACATACATACATATATTTTACAGCACAATCTAAAGATATACAGGGTGTCGACTATAGATATGAGCAAAATAAAAAGTTCTATTCTAAATGAGTTGTTGTAAAAGCTGTACCTAAACCTACAAAGAACCGTAGACCACATTTTATCAACAAAAGGATAAACAAAAATACATATTTACATTTACATATGTATACGAACAAAATCGATTAGCTGAAATCAACATATTTCGTTTTCCCAATTTATAAAACTACAGTCAACGCTCGATACTGTGAGCATCAATGAATATGAAAACTTTTCTCTTCCATTGACTATTCTAAAACGTGAACAAAATCAGAAAGCTCTAAACCGTGAAAAAAATTTCTGAACATCTTTAGTTTTTATTATATTATTATTCACGGTTTCGAGCTTTGACTGCAAATTCACTTGTGCAATTTTAGAAAGTGCAATTTCAGACATAAGCTACTCTAATATGCTGATATAAGATAGATTTACTGATTGAGAAATTATCTCTTATAAGTTAAAAGCTGACCTTATAACTAATGTTTACACTGCGATGTGTATTAAAACTTCCCTCTCCTTAATTTAATAACACCAGACCACCCGCAGAGAGAAGAGAAACCATGTTTTCGTAATTTATTACATAATTTTTATATCGAAAGTATTTTCTTTTTTTGTGCAGAATGTTCTATATACCGGGAGTAGCTATAAGCGGAGTAGCTATAAACCCTTTGAAGCACTGTTCATGGACTACTGACTACTACACAAATGTAGTATTGTTGTTTTTTATTCACCATATGTTTTCAAATTAAATATTGAACAAACTGGAATCACCCTTCATTTTACTCCAAAATCCTTTTCTGTCGGAAAATATTTCCTTTTTATATCCCAATTAAATGTTAAACCTTTTTTCGCCAACTTTTTCCGCCTAGTTTCATGGCTTGTACCCTGTTTGTGACTTAAGTACCTACATAGTGTAAAAACTACAACAGCAGAAAAAACAAACTTTTATAATAATACCTTCGTCCCAGAATCTCTTTTTTTTTATCACAAATATCACATTTTTTACGCCCTTCCATTAAGTCGTAACATGAGGAACATTTATTTACAAAAAAAAAAAAAAAAATGCTACAGAAAAAAGTACAATAAAAAGCATAGCTGCCAACAAAGACGAAAAAATCTACTAAAAATAAAAAGATTTTTCATCTTCTCAAAATATACGAAAAAAAGTAACATTAAAAACTCCCCTTTCCCCTCCCCTTATCTTATTCCATCTTCCATCTTTTCATATTACAGAGAAACGTCCTCCCAACAATGTTTAGCCCACTTTTTACGAAGGGTTTTTGATCCCACACGTACCCACACACAACTACTACCACCCACACACAAACTCATATATTTTGGATCTTTAAAATACAAAAATACATATAAAAAGTGTATTAAAAAAACAAATTTTTTATGATATTTTCCCGCCATATAGTGCAGGCAAGCGAGCAGTTCCTTCTACTGCTGCTGCTGCTACCTCAACACACTCCACGCTCCTCACACAAAAACCGTCCTCTTCTTGGTAGCTCCCACTGTTTGCTGTTGCTTTTGGTTTTTCTCATACCAGCGGAAAAGGAAAAATATTTTTCAGTTCGCTTTTTTCATTTATATAAATTTATTTTTTTTTTGGTTTTTGTTGTTCGTTTTTATCACAAGCGCATGAGAAAAACACAAGAACCAACGGTGAGAGAGAGGGAGAGAGAGCACGGTGGACGGAGAATGGGACGAGGAAGCAGAGACGTAAAAAGGTTGCGAGCGGTAAAAAATAAAAATGAAAAAAAGCAATTACAACAACAAAAAACGATATCAAGCTAGCAATTTACAACAACAGCAAAAAAGCATAACGACCATTTCTTCTTTTTCATTTAAATTTTTTTTTATGTATTTTATTTTTCATTTGTTTTTTTTTATATTTTTTTCACTTGATGTTTTTTCCATTTTTGCGTTTACCGCAATTTTATCTTTTTTTTGGAAATATCGATTTTTATGTCAGCAATAATGAAAGGTGCACATTTTTTATTAAAAAATTGTTGTTTTTTAAATTTATTTTGTTTTCATAGAACAAAATAAAAAACGTTGGAAAATTTCTCACAAGTGCAGTTGACTGACTGACTGCCATTTTATATACATACATACATACTGGTATCTTATATGTATACGTATGAGTGTGTATGTGTGTAGCTGGGTATATACATATGTAATTCACGTGTATGTGTAAATATGTATGTATGTATGCAAAAAACTTTATATATATCACTATATGTACTACTGTGGGCAAAAAGTAGTAAGACTTTGTTCATAATTTCAAATTTTCTTATTCATTCTTCCAAATCTATTTCGTCCCCTTCAAAGTAATCCCCCCCGGCCCCAATACACTTGTGCCAACGTTTTTTCCAATTCTCGAAACAGTTGTTAAAGTCAATTTCCGGAATAGCCTTCAATGCGCTTAGCGATTCATGTTTAATGTCTTCAATTGACTCAAAACGGTCAAACGGTCCACGAAGCGGTTTTTTGAGTTTAGAAAATAGCCAAAAGTCACACGGTGCTAAGTCAGGCGAATAGGGTGGTTGCGGAACGATATCAGTCGAATTTTTGGCAAAATGGTCTCGTAAAACCAATGCAGTGATTTTGGAACCAATCGTGCATTCACTCTTCTTAGGCCCAAATGATGTTTTAATATGGTTTTCACTGATCCTTTCGATATTCCAACGATGCCAGTAAGGTCTCTGACTGTTAATCGTCGATTCTCGAGCACCAATTCCTTGATTTTATTGACGTGTTGATCATCAGTTGATGTTGATGTATATGCCGTCCTGGACGTGGTTCGTCGTCAACGCGTTCTCGACCATCTTTGAACAATTTGTACCAATCAAAAACACTTGCTCGCGACATACAATTATCACCGAAGGCCTTTTGCAACATTCTGAACGTTTCTGCACCAGAAATTTGATTCCGCACACAAAATTTAATGGAACTTCTTTATTGAATAATTTCACTCATTGTGAAAATCGCCGAAGGCACTTTTTGTACTTCAGAAAGACAAGCGTATACTACACAACAGGTGATTATTTTGATGTGACATTTGGCACAGATGTCACCGACAGTCATACCAACCTTAAAAAAATAATATTTTGATGAATGGGTTTCCGCGCGAAGTTAAAATTAAAAAGTCTTACTAACTTTTGCCCACAGTAGTACATATGTATGCAAAAAAAAATTTCAATCGTTGCCATAAAAAAGAAGTTGAAAAGTTTTATTTAATGCATTTTCTTTTTTTAATTTTTCATAAATAGAGTAAATTTTGTTAGATAGAAATACATAAAAAGTTATTTTTATTTTAGCTACACAACGCAGCTAACAATTATTTTTATTTTCTTGAATTGAAATTATAATCAAAGCACCAAGTTAACTAGAGTGTGGTGTTCAAGAAACTGAGTGATTTCCCAAATTTCGATAACTTTTGAAATCACCTCTAATTGAAGGGCCATCTGACAGATGTCAGATTCCTATTTCAGTATTTGTTAAACCAATAAAAAGGCCTTCGCTGTCATGTGATAATTTTTAAACTTTTAAAGTGAAGTGCCACCTGATCTGATCTGGTGCAAAACTATCATAAATAAAAATAAATATAATAAAATGTGAGTTAAGTATACACAAATAACTGTGAATTAGTGCTTAACCTTGTGTAAAAAAATCTTCATTATATCATGAACTCTACACTTAAGAAACGAATTTTGCTAGCTCTGTTCTTATTCAACCACGTATCTCCAAAAGTATTATGGGTATTCAATTAAAGACGTAAATGCCAGTGGTTGCTCTTTATTAACTTCATTTATTTAATCACCTTTGAGGTCATGTCACCTACATGACGTCATAGTCGAAATTGATAAACTGAAGCTCATTTTGGTAAAGGCATAACACTTGCCACAATGGCTGTCCATATTTTTATCGGTGTCCTGTGATTGCATTCCCTCTGTTATTCTCCCTCCTTCTTCCTGCCACCTACCAATCTTTCTTCCAATCAACACAATGCTGTGCACTCATGGAGCATCCTGTGTGTTAAATTAATAATAAAAAAATTATAAAAAATAAAAAATTACGTAAATTTACTCTGACATATAACTTCAAAAATTGTTTACCCCTTATACTCATTAATTTTGAGGTAAAAACCGTTTACACAGCGTAAAATGCAACTTTGTGCAGCTCTGTACCAGCCATAGTTGCCACGATATTTTCATACAATTATTTATTTTTTATTTGAAATTTTAAAAAATCTCACAAAAATTTAAAAATTATAAAAAATTTCTGAAAATAATTGAGGAAAATTTCATTAATGGATTTTGTCCACAAAGTTGGCAACTATGTTATCAACTGTTAAAAAACGACAATTCGAAAAGCCATGACTGCGGTAAGGAAATTTCAATGAATGATTTTTCTTTCAGATACTTGAAGGGAAACGACGTCGTTTGGAGCCCACACACAGGTGGACAGAATGGACACACCCTTCTAGAAGCAAACCGGAAACATTTAAAGTTCGAAATTTTTATCTTATATTATATATTTCAAAATTTTAAAATTTTTGAGTATTTAAGAGAAGCCAACGTAATTAAAATGTACTTTTGGCCGAACTGGCGTGACCCACAAAGCAAAGCAAATACAATTACAATAAATTATTACGATTAGTTTTTCCAAGTATCTGCTTCTGAATTGCATTTTGCTCAAGCGCTTTATAAATTTTTCTTTTATCACTTAATTTAAGCATCTTAACGTTTTGTTTTTTCGTTTTCAAATTTATTTTTTTTATCGCTTTTTGAAAGTGCGTTTATGCTCATCAGCGACTTAAACAATTTTTTTACGTCGAAGTAAACTTACGCAGTTGATTGAATACCCTTACTACTTAGCATTACACACAAACAAAAAGGTTTATAAATAAACTTTAGTGTTCAAGTGGAGATACGAGGTTGAAGAACTGGCTCAAAAACAAACTTGCTTACAATTTTTAGATGATTTTATACAATGTATGTAATAAAACAAAACAACAAAAACAAAAAACCCCAATTTCGTGCAAAATGGATAGTGATTGGTAAATTGAAAGCGATTTTCTCAGAATTTATGTTTTATTTTTAGTTACGACAATGTTGCAAATAACTTGGGAATAACCTGTAATATTTTGGGGAAATCTGTAAAACTGCATGCCAGACAAAAAAAAACTAATATTCAGAAAAGTCTTTCAATATGCCACCACAGACAGCGAGTAATGACTTTCTGATAGTCACTGCAAAAAAGTTGGGGGAGAAGTTAACAATTTCAATCGGAAATTTTAGCATGAAGCTAATTATTATTTTAGTTGCTGTAGAAAAATGATTTTCTTCAACGATATGGAAAATCTGGGAAAAGCACAAAATTATAAATTCTGTATTTTCTCGGAATTCAAAACAAACTTTTTCTGTACTTTTTCTGTTCTAATTAATTTAAAAACGTACGACTTAACTTAACTTTCTTAACTTTGATTTTTTAAAACAAAATAAATTTTCCAACACCGTCATGCATCATTAAGCATAACATTTGAACTTGCGACCAAAAATATGCTAAAAAATTGTATTAACCTCATTGCCTCAAATAAAAATGAAACTAAACCAAAAAATGACCAAAAACAAGAGAAGAAAAGGTTTTGATATTGCAACACACACTCACACGCATTTCTATTACATATGTACTATATGCAATTGGGAGTGTGTGTTCACGAAAATTTCGCATAGGCACATGAATGAAATGTGTGTGTGTGTGTGTAGTTGTGCAAAGTTGTGAAAAACAATTACAACAACAAGTGGGTTAGTAGCGAGCTCAAAAGCAGTAATTTTTATTTTAAATTTCACTGAGTATGTACATGTGTGCTATATATCATACATACATACATATTTACATATTGTACATACCATACATAGTATATAGAGAAACTAACAACAAAAACACAAGCTCTCGTGGGTATGTGAAAATTTAACAAATCTTCGATTTTTTTTACTTAATTTTATTTTGAATCTTTATCTTATGAAAAAAAGCAACAAACCAGAAATGCTTCAAACTCATAACAAGAAAAAATTATACAGGTTGTTTTTTTTAGAAGTGTGGTTTTCAAGAAGAAATAAAACGCATATAATTTAATGTTATGGCCAAGAACTTAGCTTTATTATAAAGATAAGGATTTGCCATTATGTTTTAAAAACGATTTTGAGCAAGTGGCCGCCGCGGCTGGTTCGAATAAATTTCAGCCGAGAGGCCCAATTTTCGACCACTTTTTGCAGCAATTGGGGCCGTATGTCAGTAATAACGCGCCGAATATTCTCTTCCAAGGCGTCAATCGTCTCGGGCTTATCTGCGTAGACAAGCGACTGCACATAACCCCACAAAAAATAGTCCAGCGGTGTTAAATCGCACGATCTTGGAGGCCACGCCACAGGCCCACGACGCGAGATAATGCGCTCACCAAAAGTTTCCTTCAATAAATTCATTGTTTCGTTGGCTGTATGGCATGTTGCGTCGTCTTGTTGGAACCAAAGGTTGTCCACATCAACATCCTCCAATTCAGGCATGAAAAAGTCATTAATCATGGCTCTATAGCGTTCCCCATTGACTGTAACATTATGACCCGCTTCATCTTTAAAGAAATATGGACCACTTATTCTCTCTGGCCATAGAGCACACCAAACAGTGTCTTTTTGAGGATGTAACGGCGTCTCAACAATGGCTTGAGGATTATTAAAGTGAGCTTGATCGCTGAAAAAAATGTTCTTGTGAAAACCGGGATCGGTGGCCATCTCGGTTTGGGCCCATTCACCGAACGTGCGACGCGCTTGATGGTCGTTCGGCATCAATACTTGAAATGGCAAACCAAACTGAGCATAAATCAAGTGACAGCTGTCAAAAAGACCAACTCCGAAAAAAGTATTGCCAGATTGAAAACCACACTTCTAAAAAAACACCCTTTACACGCACACAAAGTTGAAATTTTATAAACGCCACAGAATCGACTGACGGCTAACTGAAACCACGTCTAAATACTGTAGCTAGACCAGAAGTGGCACCTATCGAGGCAAACGGTTTTTTTTTTGATAAATCGTTTGTGTATTTAGTTTCTTAAATCTGACCAAATCGGCTGTGAAATGAAAAGGTGCCCGAAGAATGAATTGCTGCATTGAAAACAAAGTAGCTTTGTTCGTTAGAAAAGGAGCCTCACGATTTAAATAAGGCTAGGAGTTAGTCTTATGTAAAGTTTCGAAACTGCTGAATAATAAAAATATGTAGTACCCTCTCCAAAGCTGATTGTTGAATTCTAATAATGAAACAAACACTTTTCATGATATTCGAATATTTCTATGATTTCGGGAATAGGACAATTTTAAAGATCAGATTGAAAATGCAGAATGAGCTCTATCAGGCAAAAGCAAAGAAAAATACTTCATGAGACATACAATGACAATATTTTAAGCTTCATATTTATATATATGTACACATACAACCATACATACATACATATACTTAATAAGTAAATACATACGTATGTACACTATGACTAAAGAATATCTCCGTATAAAATTATGCACATTTGTGTGTAAATATTTTTTACTTTTATTGTATGTATTTGCAAAAAAAAACAAAAAACCAACAACTCAATATTATACAATTTCTGTGAATAATATATTTTTTTGTTATACCTTTACAAATTAATCATAAAAACAAAACAAAAACTTATTAAACTAAAAAAGTAAAGAAAAAACACAAAAAATTATGCATGCAACTGAGTGAAAATGATAAAACAAAAACGAAATGAAAAAAGCTAAATTTTTTCTTGATGCGTTTTTGCTGTTATACTGCTGCTTTTATAATTTGCACAAAATAAAAAGAATACGACAAAAAGCGGCAAACAAAAACGTTTCCTGCGCTCGGCCATTACGACATTTACGCCAGCGAGTACATAGAGCAACTCCAGCCCAGCCAGTGCTGGGTGCTCCGGTGGTGGTTGGATGCTGGAGGGATCAAGCGGCGGCTGCTGCTGCTGCTGCTGCTGCCACTGCCGAGATGGGAGCGCAGCTCAGTGCCGTTTAAAGGGGAGAAGGGGCTTCCTGCTGTGTTACCTCACATTTTCCTGCTCATTTTGATTTTCCTGTGTGCACTTATTTCTTAACTTTTTTGCATTTTTTCGCTTTTAAGTGTGAGTTCGCCAATTTTCTTTTTTTTATTACTGGCATAACTTTATTTTATTTCTTTCGTAGCCTCTGTAATTAACAAAACGACAGAAAAACATAAAATTTTTTTAACATGTTACAATACAAAATACAAAAAGAGAATAAAGATTTAAAAAACGATATTTTCAAAATAACAAAACAAAATTAAACAACAAAAAAGAAAAACGCTCTCAAATTATGTTTATGGCAATAAGATAAAAAAAGGCCATAACGCAGCAGCAACAGCAGAAATAACAGAAACTACAGTAAGGCAAAAAGGCCACAAAAAAACCCATAGCCGGCAGTAGAGTGCATTACAGCAATTGAGAGAAAAAAACGCAAAGTTAAATAATGAAATAAATTAAAATTTTCGCAATATAACATTAAAGATCACACTTTAATAATTTCAAATTGAAATTATTACTTGCATTTTCTTTTTACGCGTTGTGTCTCGAGAGACACTACGCCATCGGGTGCGAAAACAGCAATAAAATATTCAATTAATTTTCTTTTGTATGAACACTTAAGAGAGTTACGTTAGAAAAACTATTGTTTAGGAAGGAAGAAGGCGTCAAATATAACCAACAAATTTTCTGCGGTAACTTATCTGCGTTCCCATGCATACTTAGCTTTATTATTATTGTTTAAAAGGTGTTGTGGGTCCAATAGCTAGGCTCTCTCTAACATGAAAAACCCACTTCTATCCTAATACAATGAAGGCGACAACACCTTGTAGAAGAGTACCTGAGTGTATCAGCTGATAGAAACGACTTATTGTATTTTAATATTCCGCTTGTTGCCGAGCCAGGGTCGAAATTCACTTAGAATGCCGACATGTCCTCTCATCGTTAATAACTGTTCACTGTTCCCCTGACCTGTAACTGTAAGCTAGATAAGGTATTTAAGAAAAAATGAATTGTAATACAGAAATCAAATATTAATAAATAAATACTACTACTATAACCAAATTTACAAAACGTTTCTGGTTTCATGAACTAAACATTTTCTAGAGTTAGTTACCCGTGTGAAAAAACCACCTATTCCGTAAGCATCCTTTAAAGGGCTATCCAATCATAAACCTCTGCAGTTTGATCATGGGCTTGCCTAGAAACGGTTAAATATTTGACTGCCAAGCGCGAACCTATGTAGGCTGAATATACATATAGTATGTAGACATCCTACATAAAACGTGTTTGTCTTAAACAAGGATTGCCTACAAATTTGTCTTAACTGCTAATTTTTTATGAAAATGAATACGAGAATTAATGTACTTATGTACACGTATCTACATATTACTCTTCTTTTTACATTGGTAATAAATTTTTAGTAGATGAAATTTTATGACTTTATCTAAATCTGTAACTTACTTACTTCCTTACTGAGCTGGCACTACAACCGATGATCGGTCTTGGCCAAATCGATAAAGCTTCGTCAGTTGGCTATGCTATGCGCTCGTTGGCGACAGTTGATAAGGCCAAGCGCAGTCAGGTCGCCATGTACATTGTTTTTTCAACGAAGATTAGGACGTCCTCTTCTGTGCGTTCTTCCATCGTGGCTCGAATAAAACACCCTTCTAGCCGGAGCGCTTTCTTCCATTCGCTCAACATGACCCAGCCAGCGAAGCCGCAGGATTTTTATACGCTTGACTATGTCAGTGTCGGCGTACAGCTCATATAGCTCATCGTTCCATCTTATTCGATACACGCATACTGGACCGTAGATCTTACGGAGTATCTTCCTCTCGAACGCTCCTAACAGCCTCTCATCATTGATGGTCAATGTCCACGTCTCTGCGCCATACATTAGGACGGGAAGGATGAGGGACTTATAGAGCGTTATTTTCGTCGGTCGAGAGAGGGCTCTACTTCTCAATTGCTTACTGAGCCCGTAGTAACACCTGTTGGCAAGAACTAATCTCCAATTGATCTCAAGGATGTCGTTATCGTTGGTGTTAATGCTGGATCCCAGGTAAACGAAATCCTTGACTTCAAAAGTAAATGTCAACAGTGGCATTTCAACCTCGACACTACATAGCAAAGCGTGATATTTCAATTTCGAAATATGTTGAAGTTTTAGTTTACGGAATTAAATCCGGAATGATTTTTTTTATTTATTGCAATTAATTTTTAAAATTCTGAAAATTGTTCGAAATATTATAAATATATAGAGGCTAGATTTTGATGAAATTGTTTGAGTTTGAAAATTTAAATTGTGATTTTTTCAAAAGGAAATCTGACGTCATGATGATGTATGATTTTTTCGAATTGAAAATCACATTAAAATAACCAATATACATATACAAAAAAAAAATATGTATCAGTGAGTATGTATGAATTTTTGTATATATTTATGTAAGTACATAAGTTTTTGTTGCAGAACACAGCAAGATAATTTAAGCCTCGTCGTAATTTGTGTTAAATTTGATTCTACGTTTTCATTTGTTTATACTATGTTAAAAAAAGTTAATTAAATTTTTTTTTTTTTGTGATGGAGCATTTTTGCTTCTTCTTTGCACAAAATTACAGACAATAACAAAACAAACAACACAAAAACAAAAAAAGCCGAAAATTCTTTTGAAAAACTTTAGTCGTTCTTTTCAATATTTCAAAAATCAATAATTTGTGTTCTTTTTTTGGTGGATATTTGATTTGGTATTTATATTTGTTGTTTTTACAGTTTCGCAGCCAGCAGTTTTGTGTTTTCCCCAAATTGACATTTTTTTTTATTTCCGTTTAATTTATTTTTGTGCTTTTTATTCTTGCGAATCGGCCTCAAAGCAAAATAGCAGTAGTTTTTGTTAAGCTTGAGATAGTGTTGTTGTTCTCATTGTTTTCTTATTGCCGTTTTGGCATCAAAAATTCTTTTGATAATAATTTTTATGTTTGGTAAAAATATTATACGAAAAACCCGCAGCTGAAACGAAAAAATTGGCACGATTCGACCAAAGTTACCAACAATAAGAATGAAAAAAAAAACATCAAAAACTTAAACAAAACATTAAAGAAAAAACGTTATGAATTCTTTTGTAATTACCTTCTATTTTTTATTTTGCTTCTATATCTGTGAATTCAATATTTTTGTGTCGAGGTATGGTAAATTTACCGCTCTTTTGGAACTACTTTATACGCATTTACCATATTTTTGTTGAACGAATTAGGTGATTCGTTTTTCTGGCTTTTATATTTCTAACATAGGGATTAAACAAATATTTCTATGGATAGTTTATTTATTATTCACATTGTTAGATCGTGCGCCACAGCGCATCTGAAAATCGTGCAAAAATCAATATAAGGGGAAGATTGGAGCAACACAACGTAAGATTTTGTCATACCTAAAATGATCAACTTTTTCAGAGCTCAAAACAGCACAGAGCCTTAAGTTCGAAAACATTACCAAGTCATAACAAATATTACTTATAAAAGTACACATAAAGGGTACATGTCCTAAATAAAACACATATAAAGGGTACACCCTAAATAAAATCAACAAAAATGTATCAATTCAACAAATTAATTTTATTGATTAATAGAATAAAGAAAAATTTGTCTGCTTTAACTATACCAAAATTATATTAGTAGGTTCTTTAAAATTGGCTTAAAAATTTATTACAGTTCAGTTTAATAAATGGAATTATAGACTTATTACATAGTAAAATGAATTTAATTTAGCCAGAGAATTTGAAGATAGTTTTACATCTATTAAAATCAAATTTTTTCATGCTAACGATGTATCGCAAATGTATAGGATATTTTATAAAAAATATGTATGTATTTTATAAAAGTCAGTACATTCACAGTTCAACTATGCTTCTCATCTATGTAATTCCTATACATTTTAATGTTTGGATTTGGAAACAAGTTTGTTTTTAACTGTTCACGCTTTATTTACCCCAAAAAATACACGCTCAACTGGAGCTGATGTAATTTTCTTTCGTTTATAAAACTTAATATGGAGAACGAACCAGCCGGGTACGCAGTACAAAGGCTAACAAACCAGAACTTCAATGATGAAAATAGTACGGTTGGTCACCTTAGTCATACCTGCTAGGGTTCATATAACTGGACGTGCAGTTAGAATATCGATTCAGAAACCAATTAGCGATTGGAATTTCGGCAAAAATTATGATTAGCTTATTGAGGAAATAACAATTGCTATACTAATTATTACGTGCACCTGAACTATTTTCCATTGCATTTGCAAGGACTCTTTAACTTTAATGTGATTCAGATCGTTGTTCCCCAAACTTCCTCATTTTTGAATTATATAGGCATGGGAAATCCCGGTTAAGCACCTCTCCCTTAAGTGCCTTTCCCTCTTAAGTGCTTGTAATTTCCATAGAAATTCTCCTTTTAAGTGCTTTCCACGCTTAAGTACCTCATAATCCTGACATCTTCAGCTGAAATATTTAAGCTGGGTTTACTAAGTATGCATATGCATGTATTTTCTCCATACACACACAGTGTACAACCCATCACCACATCATCTCATACTTAGTTGTTAGCCATAGTTAATTTCCAACAATAAAATATTAAGATTTGTTCAGATACTTGAAATGATTTATTTTGAAGTAGATTCAGGGGGTGTGGCGCCCAGTGCAGGGCATAAATAATCCATTTAGATCAGAAGCACTTTCATTCATGTTTTCACTTTTTGTATGTGATTTCCGTTTGGTATCTTTTCGTAATTTTTTCATAAAACTAGACATTTAATTTTATATATCGATCAAAACGCGCTAAACGGGAATGAGGAAAAAAAATTTTGTTTTTCAATCATCGTACGTTTATGTTTATTTTCCCTTTAAACCCTATAAAAAAGATTACAAAGTTAATTTTTTAATCTTATCTATGCAAATGTTTTGTGCGGTGTGAAAATGGAGCGAAATAATGGAGACACTTGCAAAATGATAAACATAATTATTAATCTTATTTTTATCAATTCATTCCCAATTATATTAGTAGCAATTATTCTTTCTGATTAAATCTAAAAATATTGTGAAAAAAATGTGCCGAAAATCTACATGTAACGTTTTAGTTTGAAATTACAAAAAAATTGTTTACTCAGTCTATTCCATTACCATTTTCCTATGAATTATTGATCTTATTTATGGAACAATTTAAAACATTAAATTTTCATTGGTTGTAGTGGTCATATAAACTATGACACATGTCTAATGTTTCAGTAATTTTTAACCCAATTTGAACAGAAGCCGTGATAAAATTTTGGTTTTATGTCTTCTTACGACATTTCACTACTCAAAAAATATCTAAAAATTTTGTTGTGAATTTTTGGAGAGTGTCAAAGTTTTTGGCTTACCCCGAGGGAATGAGGTGAACAAGTGTGCAATAAAGCATAATTACCCATACGTAACATTGTTTGCAATAACTATTCTCTGTGATCAAATTTAATTTAGAAGTTATTACAAATTAAAGTCAGCGACTGTGAGCAATTTGCACTGCATTTAAAATTAGCCTTTTTTTATACAAATATGTTTTTTTTACAATAGTTTGGTCAGTTGTAGTCTCTCACAAATATATGGAGACCTTCGGGGTTATAATTTCTACATCAATTTAGTTATTTTATCTAAATCAATGACCCTTTTCAAAGCCAATATAATTAAATTTACTATGTATTTATTGTAGATTTTCAATATTTCGTTTGGTTTCGTCCTCTTTAATTTGTACGGGAGGCAGAAGTGGTTGTTGTCCAATGATGGTAATTCTCTCCACAGCTATTTTTGAATTCATTTCAAATGTGTGCACCGGGCAATATCTACGATACCTAATTGTGGACGTTACAAACAAACGTTGAATGTGAATGAAATTTAGCTGCTGTACATATTCTGTTTGATTTACCAGTCTTTTCTGTGGAACGTTCCAATATGTGGTCGCCAAGCACTTAAATAAACGTTGTTTGGTATAGTTATAATTTTAATATTTTCAATGATCCTTTACCTTTGAATAAGAACATAATTTATTTAATTGTACAACAATCTTTAAATCAATAACAAAAAATTGTAACATTCCAGTCCGTTTTTCACACGGACTACATAAAAAGTTATCAGAGATGAAGATAAAATTTATGAATAACAAATGTAGTGCTTAGGAGATACATATGTAGTTTGTTATACAAGGTGGGGTAAAAGTAATGACATCATGTGAAGCGGCTACCATTTTGTTGGAAACTAAAAAAAATGGGATTTGCAGGTGTAAAGTTTATGATATTATGTTGAAAAAATTATATAAAATTATATGAGTTGATGCAGATTTGTGCTCTGATTTCTTCTTTGCCAAAGTTGGCTTTCAAGGCTTAAAAGATTTGTGGTAATCGCAGATTTTAAAAACCACCAGAGGAAAAGTTGGGACCCGTCAGATCTGATGATCAAATCTTAAAAACGAGAGATCACACGACCCGATATTTGGAGTTTCAAGATCTCCATCGTTAGCTGTGTATCATCACTTTATTACTAAACTAATTCTCAATCTATCTACAACATAAATGTCAAATCACAATGACACATTCACATTATGACATTACTTTTGCGCCAACTTGTACATATACCATAAAGCATTATACAATTTCTCGAGTTATACTCATTACTTATATTTATTAAACATTTATTTTGCTCAGATTTATATCTACCTACTAATGATAAGAATTAGTATGCAAATAGATAGAACCAAAAAAAATAATAATAATCAACTCAAAATTTTGTTATTTGAAAATTTCTAAAGAGGAAACAAATACGATAAATTAAATAGTTTATATATTAGTTTGATAACTTTGATAGTTGAGTAGGTAGCGCACTAGACTGTCATCATCTATTCGTCTTAGTCTGATGGTTAATTCTCTTCCCATAACTTTCTTACATTCCTTTATCGATGTCCTGTATGATTGCATTATCCTCTCAATCTTCCTCCCACCTATCAATCTTCCTTCCATTCAACACAATGCTCTGCATTCATAGGGGTACACCCTGTGTGTTGAGTAAGTCAATAACAAAAAAAAACAAAGATATGAGGTGAATGAGAATTATAAGAAAGTTAGAAAGTACACCGTTAAGCAAAAAGCTCGGCTTAAGCCCTCCAAAGGCTGCTGTGCCATTAAAAGAAAAAAGAAGACAACTTTTGGCAAGCAATAGTAAAAAGCCGCCAAGTGTTAACAAATTGCCACCCCATTATTCGGAATCGGCGTTAAATTGCAGGTCCAACCATGCGGTATCAAAATGGACTGTTCTGGCCTAAGTGTTGTCTACTTTAGGGCAGCCACTCTAACCTTACATATTATATATTAGTTCTTATTGACAGATTTACGACAACGCGTAAATAATATGTTATTCTAAAGTTTATATTTTATATTTATATTTTTTTAACTTTTTTTTTCAATAAATTCAGAAAGCACTTGTACAAACAAATTAAATTTTGGTGTAGCAAAACGAAACTTAAAAAACTACAATATAAAAAAATCTATTGTGTGATAACAAAAAATTATTATTACTTTTGAAAAATAAATGAAAACAATATTCATAAATTTTATTTTTAGTAAATAAGGGTAATAAAATAAAAATAAACATCTCAGATGACGTCTTTGAACAGGCACTTCTGCAATTCAAATGTCTAAGGCAGGTTTTTTGTAAACAATTTGGTTTTGTTTACTTAAAAAAAAAAACACCATTTTCGTGCAAATAACAATATCAATAAATAAATGAATACAACTTTTCATGTCTTTATTTCCAACGAATAAATTCTCAAAAAAAACCATAAATAAATATGCGCATATGTACTTACATATCCTGTATGTGTATGTATGTATGTGCGAAAGTACCTACATACATATGCACGTAAATAGTAGTAATAGTAGTAATAATAGTAGTAGTATTGGTGTATATATGTAGTAGTAAATGTACCCGTACGATCGTGGCCAAAGCTAACCAAAGGAAACCGAACTGCAAACTGCAACTGAGGAAGGAATAGTAATCGTAGAAGTTTAAGTTAAGCTAAGATATGTAACCTAAACCAGGCAACCGCTACAGCAAATAACAACAACAAGAACAACAAGAACAACAACAACAATAACAACAATAACACATATAAGGCCAAGTGCAATAACGCACTCATTTATATCTGTGAGATAGAAACGACGGCGAATGTATCGTAAAAAAGATATGTATCTAAGTACTACGCATGGATATTTGCGGCATAGACATGGACATCGTCAAAACAGAAAATTACAAAAACAAATACATACTCGTACATATGTATGTACATACTACAAAAAACAAAAAACCGAAACAGAAACACAAACACAAATACAAACAGTGGAGGGCGCAACAGAACTACTTGTACATGCACGCAGCAACAGCAACATCCTTTGTCGTTGCGCTGCTATTGCTGCACTCACTCACTCACTTTTTTGCACTTTTCTATTTTCGTTTTTGGTGAACGCAACTTTAAAAAACAACCACTTGAACATCAACATCGTTCTCGAACAACATTCGCCTTGATTTGATTCTTAAGCGCAACTCTAGCGAAGATTGGATAGACCAAAGACGGCGGGGACAACGAAGGAAGATGAGAATAGTGAAGAGTTCAGTGCTTGCTAAACTACTTTTTTCTCTAGCAAATTGAACAGCAAAATGCAAAAAATATAAACAAAAAAACTTCTAAGCATTAAAAAAAAAACAAAGTGGCAGAAAGAAGGGTAAGATCTGCCGCTGAACACAGACCAATGTCCAGTTTGAAAAAGACAAAAACAACTAGTAACAGACCTACACACACACACACACACACACAAACACATACACATACATACTCGTAAAAGTACATACATATATCTAACAATCTAACATTTGAAATGTGCACATCTCCTAAGAGATGTTAAACACATCGATGTGCAAAGATGCTGCATTGTACACAAAGGGGGAAAAAGCACAACGCAAGAAAGCATCACAAAAAATGTAGTAAATAGTAAAACAAAAAAGTGATGTAAAAAGGAAAAAACACATGAAATTTCTTAACAACTTGTGAAGATTGCGTGTACTTAGTTTTGAGCTGAATTGAGTTGAGAGAAGTTGGTTGCCGCGGCGTAGTTGGTAGTTGGTGCGTTGGCCTGCTACGCAGAGTGTCCGGGGTCCAAATACCGGCACAGGCAAAATCATTCATTTTGTACAATTTATGAGTGGATGCGAAAAGCTCGGCCTAGACCCTCCATGGGCTGTTGTGCCACTAAAAGAAGCAGAAGAAGAAGCTGGGAGCGAGCTGTGTTCGTAGGCAAAAATATGATATGCCTGCACTACATAAAAACATTTGACTACATACTTACATACATATACATATAAATATTTACCATACATGCATATGGATACATATGAGTATATATGAGTATACGAGTACATATGTTGGTACTCGTATCTAGCTGGTTAGAAACGTTTAGGTACAATATGTTAACGATGTTAATACTTAAATATTTAAATTATAATGCAGTTTAATTTAAGATTAAATCAAAGAGCTTAATGAGATCTTTATTAAGGAATAAATGAACTACTTTCGGTGTTACCCCAACCAATCTTCCTCTTAAAATTTAAAGAATCTTGAGTGTGCTCAAAGCTCTTGATTTTCCACTCGATTTATCTCTAGGCCTTGAAACCTTTTGCACTGTTTCTCTAGGTTGGATCTGATGGGCAGGCTGAGTTAAAAAATACTCCGAACTAAGCAGTGAGAATGATGAAGGTGTTACTCATATACATAAGTACACATTCAATAATAATGTGGGTAATGTTGAGACAGATCATGAATGGGGGTTTTGTTTTTTCTGTTTTTGCCTTAAAATTTTTTTGATAATCAGCAATGATCATTACGTATGGGATATTTGTGGGCAAGGGGAGGTGGGTTAAAGCCAAAATCATCCCTAGAATCTACTAGTGCTTATTCACTACCACGATTTTCATTTTTGAAAATGTGTTTTCAGAAGATGTAGAAGATGAAAATAACATTTGACTTCAGTAATAGATCTGAATCTAATATTGAGTTTTTTTAATTGTTTCAAGTGTATTAGCTAATGTCAATGCCATCAACTGCTATAATAACTTCTTTAAGTTAATTGGTTGGCATTGGTATCGGTTAGGGCTACCTACGGTCAAAAACTCCAGCATGGTCATGTGTCCTTGAATTTTTCATGGAACACAGTTGTTGAAATTAAAATCGAATTATTATTCGGCGAAGAAAATCTTTTAACGTTTTCAACTTCGACTGGCATGATGGCATGTTGATCAGCATGAGGAATCCGTGATAGAGTGACAGAGTGATATTGGAAAAAATTGTAAAACGATTTGAACAAAACTCGTTACACATCATTGAAATAGTATCTTGAACAACTTTTCTGAAAATTGCCAATTTGGGCAATAGGCACGCCCACTTCCAATAAAAGTGTTATGTCAAAGAAAGTGGTGAAGAAATGAAATCAAATTTTACTAGATAAAATATATAACTTTATTTCGGGATTTTTATGAATGTAAGTACATATGTATTGTATTCAAATTTTTTATAGTAAAATTTATCGAACTAATATTTTTATGTTTCTGCTGCCAAAATATTCTGTGCTTCATTCTTAATGCACACATATTGAACTGAAATAAAAAACCATGCCAAAAATGTTGCTTGTTTTTTCAGTCAAATTGAAGCAAAAGCAAAAACAAAGATGTTTTTTCCAAGCTTGTTCAAAATAGTTCTATGCTACACACACACACACACACACACACACACACACATGCATACAATAGACGAAAAAGTGACTTCCTCAAACGAAAACCTTTTTCTTCCATTTCATATTTCAAGCCAATTTAAGCCAAGCCAAAATAACAGCAAGAAAGAGGTTTTCATCCTCCATTCACCATGCCATGCCCACCGTATGACATTCATCAAGAAAAATGTCATTACTTTTTTGTGTGCATATGTATGTATGTGGATGTGTTAGTTAGTGCGTTAGCCTCCTCTCTTTGTACTATAGCAAGCAAGCATCAGCTTCAGGTTCTAACTTATATTACAAGTTTTTGCGCTAAGATTTTTCGTACAAAGGCAACGACGACGTCGTTTATTTTGTATGTATTTTTTTATATTTTTTTTTTTTTTTTTGTTCTGTCAAATGCGAATTTTTTTTTCTTTCTCCTTTTTTGTTTTTATCAAACTAACTACAATTTTCTACAACAACAAGACAGACTAAAGAATGACTGACTGCACTGCTGCCGCTTCTACTATACGTCGTATGTATTCTTCTTCTTCTACTTCTACCTCTACTTCTACTACTACTTCTACTTCTACTACTACCTCTACTTCTTCTACTACCTCTACTTTTACCATATACTAGTATTGTGTACTAGTAATATCTTTTCAACTTGTAAATGCTTTTTTTCTCACCTTTTTTTCCTTTTTACTTTTCTATTTTCATAGCAGGTTTTGTTGTTGTTTGTTTTTTTTTTTTTGCATGTTTCTGATTGTTTACTTCGACTACGAACGGCGTTTTTTAATATTACAAAAATACAGTATAAAAAAGTAGTAGTAGTAACAGCTAACAGCAGCAGTAGCAACAGCAGAGACGGCGGCAGCGGCAGCGGCAGTAAAGCTCAACAAAACAACAAAAACAAAAAAATTGCCTTTCCTTGAAATTTTTTCTTGTTTTTTGTGTGGCTGCAATTTATTTTTTGCGTTTTTTCCAACAAATTTTCCAATTTTATTATTTTTCATGCCAGTGTCGACTCAACTTTCGAGTATAAATATGTATCTGTGTATCTACGTCCAATGCATTGCATGTGTGTGTGTGTGTGTGTGTGTGTGTGTGTGTTTACTTTTTCCATATAATCTTTTCTACATTGGGTGTTTTTTCCTACAACGTTTTTTCCGAAATAATTCTGCAATTTGTAGAAAAAAAGGTTCTACGATATTCGTTATATAAATTGGGTTTTTTCCTTTTCGTACTTCGAGAAATGAAAAATGCTAAAAACATTCTAAAGGCATTATAAAAATATACGAGTAACTATGTATGTAAGAACGTTCTATAAAAAGCTGAGTAGCAGCGTTAGTTATTGTGTACGAGTAGCTTGCTTTGTATATCCTGAGCGAATATGTAGTTACACTCTATTTGAACTTACACACAAGATATAAAAAAGTGAGAACCCAATAATTTCTTACACTTAAACACTTAAATGCTAGGAAATGGTAGAACGAACTTTGATATAAGTATAACAGGCACGGCTGATGCATGTCTCCAATCAGCCTATCATTAGTAGGATTGAATTGGGTTTGTCACTGGGTTCCTAACCGAACGCAAATGGTTTAATGATTAAGTGTACATACGTATGTATGTTATAAGCAACCTTCATGTGTACTCGTATCTTTCGCGATGAATTGTGCCACAGCTCATGAATCTCAAGATATCCATATAAGAAGGAACACGAAGCCATGAGGCAAAGAAGGCTCCTGCCGAAGACCAGGCATGCCACACTAAAAGCCCTAAACACTAAGGTTCTAAAATAAACATTTTGTGTCAGACTAATGGCACTAAAACTATTTAAAAATTTAATTTAAATTTTCTTGTGCATAAAAACTCAGTAGACACATACATACTAACAAAAATAACTTCATACATAAGTATGTATGTGTTGCAAACTACTCATATGTCGGCGATGACCGAGCTTAAGTAGCACGTTTAGTTGCTGTTTTTTTTTTATGATTTGCCAGTTTTTTTTGATTGTGAAATTTAAAGGCCTTTTTGCGTTGATACTATTTTTGTTTGTTTTATTATTATTATTATTTTTTTTTTTTTTTTTTGTTATCTCGTCGGTACAAAATTATTTTTCCCCGCAATATATAAAAATAAATTGAAAACGCCGCTTCATGTTTCTTGATACCCCGCACACCTTTTTCAGATATTGCGGATTGAGGGAGGTAGCGAGTAGGGAAAATAATAGCAGTTAAGTGGCAGGGCGAGAGAGAAGAATTAAGTCGGAAGGCAGCGGTCGAGCACAGCGTGTGATTCATAAAAATATGATTATTTTGTTTTCATTTTTTGATTTTTTCTTTTGTTCTTATTTGGCATATTTTTTTTTTAATGTTTTTGTTTCGAGATTATGTTTTTTTCCATTTTTTTGTCATAATTTTTCTACATTTTTATTAAATTAATGCGCGAAACCACAAGGCAAAAGAAATGTGTGTTTTTTTGTTCGTTTGATTGTTTGTTTATTTGTTTATTTTCGCTGTTGTTATTGTAGCTATTCTCGTGTAGTTGTTGCTGTTGTTATTATAAAATGCCTAAGCAACGCGCACGCCTTTATAGGTACATAGATACAAACATATACGAACGAACTTCAAACTGACAGAGAGAGCAAGCAGCTGTACAGGTACACAACAACAAAAACAACAGCAACTACAACAAAAGAAGAGTGCTCGTATCTATGAGATACAATTTGTATCTGCGCGCAGCAAAAGCAACAATAACAATAAAAGAAATAAAACAAAAAATTAATGTGAGCTTATAAAATAAATGCCACAAGTGTATGCCGCAAAAAAAAAAAACAACAACACCCCAACACGAAATGAATGAAACAAATTTTGAAATTATTTTTATTGTAAATTCTTCGTTTTTTTTACTTTTTGGCGTAAACTATTTCAATGTGTTGTTGTTTTTTCTTTTTTGTTTTTTGTTTTGTTTTTGCTTTTTGTTTTATTATTATTATTTTAGTGTTGTTGCTGGGGTTTTTTATGAAGCATTAAAATAATTGCATCGTTGTATTCGAAAAAAAAATTGTTTTTTCTATGACAATCTCAAGGGGATTTTACTTTTAATTTTTCATTATTTTTTAGTATTTTTTTTTTTACTTTTTTCATTTGTTAATAATTTTGTGATTTTGTTATTTGTTTTTCAATTGTTGTTGCGACGTGTGCTATTTTTTATTTACCCTGTTTTTTTTTTAATAAAATTCAGGGTGCTTTTTTCACTATTTGTTATAATATTTTAATTTTAATTTTATGTTAAAATTTCATTTCTAGTGATAAAAGACTACTTGTAATTGAATTTAATTCAAGGAAAATCGAGTTTTTTATTTTACTTCCTGTTTTAATCGAAATTTGAAAAATATAAACCTTTTTGTATTAAATTTGTATATATATTTTCGTTTTATGTTTTATAATTTCTTGTTCTCTTTGCTTTTTTTCAACACCGAAACTGAGAGGAAAAGCAACGAATTGTGCCTTTTAAAACTGGGAACCTTGAACCTTAGTATATAATTATACCTTGTAGGTACAATTAAAAAATCATAAACTCTTATTTTTGAACAAATAATTCAATTACAGAGCATGAAACCGCAGAAAGCAGAGAAAGGAATCATACTTTAGGAATATTTCACGAATTCTTAGTAAAAATGTATATAAGACTTTCGGGTCATCATCTTAACTTGAATATTGTACGAATTTTATAATTTATATTGACTGCAATAAATTTGAACTTCCATAAGTTGCCAATTGAAATATGTCCTGCTATCACTAAACGTTCAGTGGTAGTGTTATTTTACCTCCACTACTCTTTTGAGGTGTAACCTACTGTCAACTCGTGATGCAATAAAATGAACGAAAAATCCATCAAAATAATGAACATTACTTGAATGAAAATACAATAGATAATAGATTACTACATAATAAACAGACACTCAGGCATATTAGAGCAATGATTAAAGTTATTTTAGGGCATAGTCTCATTCGAAAATACACAGAGGCTGTGTTTTGCATCAGTCTGTAGGCATCAGTGCAATAGATGTGGTAACGAGAAAGAAATGAAAACAATAGCTGATCTTCTATACGAATGTCGTGCTTTGATTCACGTATGGAAATTATAACTTCGTAGCATGAGCAATTCCTCGGAATTCGAAGTTTCATATATGTATGTATGTAAAACGTTTCGAAGCAGTATTTCGCGGCTGATATCCAATAAACGCCAAATGTTCCAGGCAGGTAATGCAAAATACCGGGAAGTCGAAGACATGGATATATGTAAAGGTTTGGAACCAACAATTTTTAAAATATAACCATTTTAAATTGTAAAAATTGTAGGGCAACATCAAAAAATTAAAGAGATAAAATGTATTTTTAATGACAATTCTATCATTACGATGCAAGAAAGCTAGCAAAAACTGGATCTAAAAGTCATCATATATCTCTCAACCCAATCCGAAATCGTTTAAAGGAGAGCACCATATTAGAGATGGGCGCGTGACGTGAATTTTACTTGAAAAGCTTGCTACCCTTTATTCTTCAACCACTTATGTCCAAAAGTACCATTTTGCAGAAAACGAAAAAAACAAAATATCTTTTGGTAAGATACATTTAGTTTTAAAGTGGAGATACCAGGTTGAAGAACTGGCTCTAAAAATTCGTTTTCATACAAACTAGCTTAGAATTTTTTCTATCTGGATTTTAACGTGATTTTATTCAATGTAAGCAAAAATCTTACTTTCGACCAAAATGGAGATACGTTATTGCAGAATGTTTTTTATTTTGTGAAGTTTTTTTTATTTCTTTTTTGGAAAATATCAACGTGCGTTAATATGCGTGAGCAGTAATTTCAAAGCTATGAGCATGCGTGAAGTGAGTCAAAAAGTAATCACACGTTTATCTCTATCCCTTATTGAATTCTGAGCTACTATAACCAAACCCTTACTGACGATAAGGCAAATAAAAAAGATAGGTTTGGACTGTGGAGCTTATGGCCTATTATTGAAACGCCGTGATCTTTACAGACAAATCTTCTTTCTGGACAGCAAGTATGACCTGGAAAGGTTTAAATTTAAGAATGCGTTACAAAACGGATTTTAGTCAGGTTAATCGTCTTCGAGAGAAACTTCATAGATACTTGTATTTCGTTAATACGAGGTTAGCTCGTTTCAGTCTACTTAACTCGCTTGAACAAATTATATTGTATTTCTACCAATATTTCCTTTTATATTGCCCTTTGAAGCCTTACATAGGAGATAGTGGCTATTGATAATGATAATTTCTCAAGAGTAATTCGTAAAACTATTTCAACTGTGTCTACTGAAGTTGCTTTAATTTGCTTCACTATTTCTGGAGACCGGTTTTCTCCATTTCAGAACCTCTTCCTGACTATAAGGCATTTCGGTACCAAATTTAATTGCTTTGGTCTGGATATCAGGGTCGCGGTAGGACGGACATTACTACATCAACTCGGCTATGTAGGTACGCTGATTCTGGGCCTCCAGAAAAGGGGAAATCTTCTTTCCTCCCGGTTCCATATTTTCTCTCCATTGCTCTGCATGTATCAACAAGAAAAAATCGATACATTGAGTAAATATTAATAAAATTTCAAAAAAAAAAAAAATTATGAAAAAATATGTATAATTTATTGCGACAATAAAAATAAATACATAAATATATAAATCGACAACAACTACATATATGTATGAATGGAATGATATGATAATGAATTGTAGGTATTTTGTATACCTACAATTTTGTAGTATATATATGATGTACATATATGAATAAAGTATCTTTGTGCATAGCCGAGTTTATTTAGCCATGTGCGAAAACGAAAACTCGAGGAAAACGATCTGAACCAATCTGAGTGTACACATTCCTCACACTTCGGAAGAGGTTAAGTTCTGAAATGTGAAAAAATGGGTCAAATGGATCAAATAGGCGTGCCCACTCCCATGAAGTTAAAGCGAATTGAACAAAATTCGATACCCATCATTGGAATAGTCTCTTGAACAACAGTTGTGAAAACTGTGAACATTGGACAAAAGCCGCGCCTACTGTCCATACATGTGAAATATTCAAAGAGCAATCTCAATGGAAATAGTGCAGCAAAAGGAACCAAATCTGGCTACACATTTAAAATAGTTTCAAAAATAACTTACGGGCAAGTTATCATCACTGGGCAATTACCACGCCTATCTTCGATGCAAGTGTAGTCTTCAAATAACAATACAAAAGGAGCCATTGATACAAATACAACAACATTTTGTATTGTGAGTTAGGCTCACAATATTTCTTGCAAAAACCATAAAAATTTAACCCACCCCTGAACACAAAAAGGTGTTTTATTTCTTTTTATTGCCATCGGTATTTTTTCAGTTTTCAGTAACTTTTGATTTAAAAAGTACCGAAATACAACCGTAATGTTATCAGTAATTTAATTTAATTTAATTTAATTTTTGCAATAAAAAAAAAAGATTTAATTCAATAAAACGTTAAAATCCGTATAAACTGTGGTATGATATTTTTCTTTTTTACACATTTGTAAATATACAAATGTAAAAATGATTTATTAAAAAGTTTGACACCCATGACACTGTATGTATACAAGCTTTGTTGGATTATAGCCCTCTGAAGATTTTACTCGTATGGGGGCAGACGTGGTTATTGCCCTATATTTATAGTATTCTCAGCAGTTATTTTTCAGGCTGTTACATTTGGTTCACAATTTTTTTTAATAAAATAAGTTTTTCAAAATTTCTCTGTGTATTTTCCGACATTAATAATTTGGCTAACAGTTTTTCTAAGGTGTAGGTACTTTAAAGAACCATATACTAACTTAAGATTAATTTTTAGAAAATATCACTTATTTGGGAGGTACATAATTTTAGAACCTCAGAGATCATCCTGGCTATATCAAATGTCTGCACTAACTCCAGTAAAAATCACTTAACTTTTACTCGAACTATCATTTAAATGGCGAGCTCGTTAGGCACAAATGTACGATTTCGAATATGGTGAAAACTAGAGACAATAAATGGGCAGATTTGTTTTCGGAATGTAGAGTGAATATGTTGACTCGATGACTTGACGAAGGACTTGAAAAAGTAACACATTTTTGAAAAACATAAAAATGCATATATTTTTATAATGGTGTATAGGTAATATAAAATGTTTATTAGTACTTTAAAACAAACATCTTATTTTAAGTAACAAAAACCAATTATAATTTAGTTAAACAACTAAAACAAGCTCCAATACAATAACAACAAATTAATATTTTTTATATGAACCCGTTTTTCTGACTTCCGCACATCTGCGCGGCATAAAGGAAATTAAATTAAGAAAAGGCGAATCCTTTCCCCTAGCAAATTTTCAGTTCTTGGAATAGTTTTTCCCTATTGCGAAAGTGTTTCCCGAAGCCACTTCGCTTCAACATCCGTAAGAGATTTTCAATGTGATTTAAGTGTAGTGATTGGTCTTGATGAAGGACTTGAATCCTATTGTCTCTTAAGCAATCTTTAACCAGTCGCGATGTGTGTTTCGGGCATATGGTATAATTTCTGAATCTAGTACATCTTTATAAAAGGTTTTTCTATAGATGTAGAAGGCCATTTTGTATTTAAACACAAACGCAGCCTTAAATCTTGATATTGATTTGGCAATGCCAAAACGTCATTCAAGATTTAAATTTTTATCATGGTGAAATTCACAAAACGACTAACGTCTGGAAGCTATGAAAAATTACTATCGAAATTCTAAGTCGGTGATGACAGCTTTAAGAGCGCTGACTCCAACTTTCGGTCGTACTAATCTTCCCACCATACAGGCTGTGCATGCTATAATGGATAAAATCGAGTCAACATATTCACTATTGAATGTTCCTGTGCCAGTGAGACAACGTAAGGGCTTCAGTTCCAAATTAGTAGATTCCACGCCGTTTACAACAATTGGGAATATCTCAGTCGTGTCATTGTGTCGAATTTTGTGTAAAGACCTTGGCCTACACCCTTCAATAGCAAAAAGCAGGCTTTTTTGGTTTTCTCCAAGCCAGTGGCAAAAAACGGTTACAACCGGATTAAATCACATTTTAGTCTACAGAACCACAACAATTAACCAATTTTGAACCGAACCGCCCGTACTTTGAGTTACTTGATCCCAACCATGCACCAAATCGTCTTTGGTTTTTTTTTTTGGAACAAAACAATGGTTAAGCGCTTGTGCTGAAATCTACCGAACAAATTTTGTTAAGTAATACTTTTTTAACTATTATTGAACCGAACCAGCGGTGCGAATGTACGGAAGAACCGGCTTTTGAACTAAACCAGTGGTTCAGAAGGAAGTGAACCGCTGTACCTAACTATACTACAAAATTTTGTGGGTTCACATCCCTGGTTAATACCATTCAAATATGGTAACTCTTGTAAAATCCAGCACAATTTTCTCTTTCTCGAACATTTATCACATTTTGTAGTCACGTCCTCACGTCCTGCTTCCATTGAAGAAGTTGTTGTTTTTTCTAATTTTGCCGTAGATTAGATGATACTCCGCAATAAATTGGTAGGACACGAAAAGACCTCAAGGTTTAGATATTATAAAATTTTCATTCGATTTTTAAGAATAAACCTGTTTAAACCATTTTTAGCGCTCGAGCTTCCCGGTTTAAACCACCCAATGGCTTAAACCATACCAACTCTAATTTAACTCCTTTCAAAGTGAGTTCAAAAGCTTTATCTATGTTTTATACATTCATACGGTTCATTTAAAATCCGTAATGTTTTTTCGAAGAAAAGAATTTGTTGTTAAACTAATGAACTATTATAAAAAATATGTATGTATGTATGTATGTATGTATGTATATTAAAAATTATTACTTTTTGTTTGTTTATAATTACAGTAAAAAACCCACTGCACAAAATTGAGAGAGCAGCGAAGAGAGTAGAAAGCGAGTGAACAGAAGAATAGAAATGGAAAGTGTTTTTGCACTAAAATTGTGTTATCAAAATGGCTGTCATTATTTTGAAATGTTTTTATCAAGATTTTTTTTTCAATTACAACAAAAATGCGAAAAATTGGTGGACGTGTGAAAAATGTGTGCACACTTCGAGGTCAGTGCTGTCACTTTACCACAATAGTGGTAAATCTACATAACTTTTTTCGGCATTTTTGACTTTTACTACTTTTACCACCCACTATTTGGAATTTCCCAAATTCAGCCCGTTAATGACTGAAGCAATCATTTTCCTTATTTTCCCAAAGAAATGTGTGATACAAAGGAAATTTATGATACAATCAATTTAAATTTATAGATGGAACCTGTGTTGCAATTACGTTTAATTAACATAATACCATGTTATGTTTTGAAAATCAAATCAAATGAATTGTTTTATGTTTTTGTTTTTTTTTGTTAAATAGCATTCTGTATATGGATATTATATGCAGGTCATAGAGACCTGCAAAAGAGATTCCATTTTACTACTTATAATGCCTTTCGAAATAGTTTACCAAGATGCTATTTTATCATAACGTGGTATTATTTCAGATATAAGTACATACGGTGTTCAGAACTTCAACACAGTCGTTTTTGAAAATCAAATTGATATCTAATTGATATTTCTATGCATTGAACGGCTTCACAACTCTGATCCATTCCATATGATTATATGAGTTCTTATTTGACAGCGTGTATACACCGATACGCTGCAATTGTGTATATACGTTGTGTGCTTTAGCTGTAGTTAAAATAATTTTTTTGTACGGTGCTTTATAAGAAAATAAAAATCTACCACTCTTGTCGGACTCAATCCGACACTATTTAAAATTTTCAAGTAACAGCACTACTCGTGGTATGGAACTTTAAAAAACAAAAACAAACATTTATGGCCGAATCACAAGGTTTCGTATTCAGTGTCGGTATCCTCTAAATTGTCGTAAGTTCTCTCATTTTTCATACAAAATGATATAACATTATGACAATACGACATGATACGACACCTTGTGAATACACAAATAAAAGCTGCAGTAAATTTGTACAAATTCTCTTTTGCCACTTAAATATAAAAAATAGAAACAGAATCAGCCGAGGTGGAGACGGCAAACACAAGTTTCAAATTTAAATTGTTTCTACTTAGTTAATAGGTTTAGCTTTAACACGAATAATAAAAAGGGGGCACATCAAGAGCTACAAAGAGAGAGAAGCTTCTCTCCTTCACTTACTCATTTATTCATACACTCATTGTTCCACACGAGCCAAACCATATCCATGTGTTTTGGGCAATGAACTTGAATTTGACCAAAATATCAAATCAGCAACAAATTTGTGTTTATGCGAGTGTGCTTGAGAGTGTGTGTGCTCGCTCATATGCGGCGCAATAGCAACAACAATAACAATAACAATAGCCAAAGTGTTGTTATGAAAACAAAGATCTAAGGAAAATGCAGACAAAAACAATGCTCGACAATGCAAAACAAAAAAGAAAAAGCAGCAACAAAAACACTAAATCTCATCAAAGTGGCACGTGTGATCTGTGTCCAAGAGAGCGTGTGTTCTAATTTCTAAATTGTGCACGCAGCAAATCGCAAAGAACGTTTAAAATTTTTAAATGTTATCATTATAAAAATTCTTAAGAAACAAAAAAATATACAAAAAAAAAAAAAAAACAAAAATTAGCGATACATTCCGGAAGTGCTGACACTGCAAAAACCACACAATAACAAAAACCAATTAACCGTTGCGTTCAAGATAAAAATGAAAATAATAAATTTTTCAAAAATATTAATTTGCTTACCTTGTTTTTGTTGTTGCTGCTGTTAATTTTATTTAATTGTTATTGTGATTATTACTATGTTTTTAGTTTTTTAATTTTTGTTTCGTCAAAAATTACCGCAACTGTCACTCTAAAATTAAAATTTAAAATTATTACAAATTGGCGCGTTGCGTTTACGCCTTAATATTTCTGGTTTCCGCAGGTATTTATATTTTTCAATAATAATAACAATAATAATAATTTTTTCGCTCACTTCACAATAAAACGGCAAAAAATTCATAAATTCAGCAAAAATGTCATTAAACCCGGAAATTCCAATATCAACGGAATTTTATCTTGGTTTTTTGTTTTCGTTCACTGCAGCTCATTTAAATAAAAAACAAAATTAAAAATTCTTGTTTTTCCTCCTTTTTAAATTTAAAATTTCTGTTTTTGCTTAAAATAACTTTCAATGACGTTATTTGTTTCTTTGTCAATTTTTTAATTTATCGTTTCGCATTTTAATTTAATTTTTTATGCAATCTTTTATTCTTAGTTTGTTTATTTTTCCGTTTCCCTTTGCACTTTAAAATTATTTTTGTTTTTATTTTGAACCTGTAAAATTATTATGACACATCCGGACTGCGATACCAACACGTCCACTGCAACATACCGTTAAAATTCAACTGAGCGAAAAATAAGTCAAAACTCAAAGCAAGCAAATGTTAAGTAACAAGAAGAAGAATCAAAATAAAAAATTAAGAGTAAACTTTCTTGCTCGCTCTTTCATATTTCTTCTTGAACAGTGTTGCCGCTCTAATGGAATTCTATCAAAATTGGTAGATTTCTTAAATTTCTGGTGGAATGGTAGAATGTCGCCGTTTTGGTGGAGTTTCAGTCAAAATCATTTATAGTCTTTTATTTGTGAAGACTTTTAGGCAAGAGAAAAAATCTGGAAATATTTCAGGAATGCTGCTACAATTTTTTTAATGTAACTCTTAAATTTGTGTCGGATAAAATTTTTCTAGCAATTAAAAGTTGTTTCTTAAAGCATGAAATTCCCATCTGAAATTTAATTTGCCTCGCCATTAATGACGCTAATGTACAGTCAATACTTTTAAAGCATTTCAGGAGTAATCTAGTGTACTTGACATATCACAAACAATGTGGTTTTCTCTAGAGGCTATAATAAACAAGATACTTGACGAGAGACTGGCGGAAATAAAATTTTGTTTTTATTTCTTTCTCATATTTTTTAAATGCAATCCATAATTTAAACAAAGGGCTCCAATCCACTGCCATATTTACATTCTCTTGTTGAAGGAAATTACCATTTGTTCATATTATTTTGTGAAGCATCAGTTTCTAAAAAATTTAAATTGCTTATTTAAATTACGCCTTGATGATAAAAATAACTTTTTATC
Source organism: Palloptera scutellata (assembly GCA_958295655.1). Taxonomy (NCBI): domain Eukaryota; kingdom Metazoa; phylum Arthropoda; class Insecta; order Diptera; family Pallopteridae; genus Palloptera; species Palloptera scutellata. The sequence goes on along the minus strand of OY282449.1, from coordinate 153,473,004 downwards.
AATCAAGAATATTGGATACAAAACTGAAAAATTTGTTTAAAATTCCGAAATCACAATGCCACAAAGATTTATCAAAAATCAAAAATAAATCGAGATTTGAGTCTGATAAAAACTATTTTAAGTTATTGGCAATATCATAATTACTTCGCATAAGGTTATAGCGCTAGCCATATTCTTCAACCACGTATCTCCCTTTTTGGCGAAATTTAATTTATTTGGTTATGCATACTTACTTTACTTTTAATGGCACAATAGCCCATTGAGGGCCTAGGCCGAGCTCTTCGCATCCACTCATGTTGTGCGTGTTATATTTGTACATGAATGGACCTACAGTTTACTGCCGAAGCCGAACGGCGAAGTGAAAAGCTTTTCATAGCAATTTTTATTTGAAGATTTGAACTCCAGACACTCTGCGTAGCAGTCCAACGCACTACCACTACACCACAGTGACCACATATACTACATTGTGTAAACTCATCTAAGAATCTTAACCCAAAATAGTACTTTTGGGGATACGTGGTTGAAGAATTGAAGTAACGATATAAAAGGTGATTTTTTTACTACTTGCTTTTTGACGTTTATATATCTGACAGTTCACGCGTGATTCTTGAGATGTGTTAAAGTTAAAAATGCTCAGTTTGGTTTGCCATTTCATCATGAATAGACTTACGCCTGAACAACGTTTGCAAATTATTGAAATTTATTATCAAAATTCGTGCTCTGTGAAAAATGTGTTTCGCAAGCTAAATCCATTTTATGGTCGTCATAATTGGCCCACAGAGCAGGCAATTCAGCTCATTGTGACCAAATTTCGCACCACTTTATTAGACATCAATCCACCAAATCGTATCCATAAAGTGCTTACCGAAGAAAATATTGCTGCTGTATCCGCCAGTGTTGAAGAAGATCGCGATATATCGATCCGGCGCCGATCGCAGCAATTGGGTTTGTGTTATTCGACCTGGAAAGATTTTACGCAAAGATCTCGGTTTAATGCCATACAAAATACAGCTGGTACCACAACTGAAGCCAGGCGACCTACCACAACGTCGAATTTTCGGTGAATGGGCCTTAGAAAAGCTGAACGAGGATCCGTTTTTTTTCTCGCAAAATTGTCTTCAGCGACGGGGCTCATTTTTGGCTCAATGGATACATGAATAAGCAGAATTACCGTATTTGGAGCGAAGACCAACCAGAGGCAATTCAGCAGCTACCAATGCATCCCGAGAAATGCCCTATTTGGTGCGGTTTATGGGCAGGCGGCATCATTGGGCCGTACTTCTTCTAAGACAATGAAGGCCGCAACGTCAATAGAGAAAGGTACCGTTCGATGATAACAGACTTCTTTTTTTTGACGAAAATGCAAAAATGTGGTTCCCACAGGAAGGTGCCACATGCCACATGCCACACTGCACGCGAAACCATGCATCAATTGAGAGGCGAATTTGGTGAGCAGTTAATCTCAAGTTTTGGTGCAGTCAGTTGACCACCAAGATCGTATAATTTGACCATGTTAGACTATATTTTGTGGGGCTATGTTAAGTCTCTTGTCTATAGAGACAAGCCAAACACGATTGCTGCTTTAGAAGCCATCATTGAACGCGTCATTGGTGAGATTCCGGCCGAAATGTGTGAAAAGTATGCCAAAATTGGACCGTCAGAATGGGCCTCTTAAAGCGTAGCCACCGGCAATATTTAAGTTAAATTATCTTTAAAAAGTAAATGGTAGGAAATGTTTTATAGATCCAAATAAAATTTTCATTCACTTTTGTAGATTTTTCTATTTTTTGAAAAACCAAGCTCTTAATAATCACTCTTTTTGTGTTTTGTTTGTATAAAACAGTTTTGTTATAGTGTTGGTAAATTTTTCTAGTTCGTTGGTAAAAAATATCTTTCGGCTGTGGCAACACTGCCTTGACAGCCTAACAAATCTTGTAAAAAAAATCTTTTACAATTATTTAAAAAAGTTACAAAAGTCAAAGTTTCTGCCCCTCCTAAAGTAAACCTTGGTTTATGTTAAGATGAATCCCACAATATTCTAGTGATAACTGTTCGTAAGCTGGATCATTTAAACAAAACCGGTAGGAACTTATTTTATATGGGAAAATATTTTTACCTCTCTTGGGCAAATAAAAGTTCACCAACAATAGATTCTTACAAATTATTAGGATTGCATCTATAAATATATATTTACTACCTAGGTTGGTCGAGAGTGGCCGCTGTGGCGTAGTGGTAGTGCGTTGGACTGCTACGCAAAGTGTCCGGGGTTCGAATCTCGGCAGAGGCAAAATCAAAAAGTAGAAAAAATAATTTTTCTACACGATACCACCTCTTGGCAGGCAATGGCAAACCTACAAGAAAAAAAATTGCTATGAAAAGCTTTTCACTTCGCCGTTCGGCTTCGGCATTAAACTGTAGGTCCCTTCCATTCATGTACAAATATAACACGCTTAACATGAGTGGATGCGAAAAAGCTCGGCCTATGCCCTCCATGGGCTGTTGTGCCATTAAAAGTAAGTAAAGTAAGGTTGGTCGAGATTTAGGCAAATTTTAATTAAACGCGCTCGATATTCTGCAATTAGTAATAATTGCAAATGGTATTCCATTCAAGTAAATCCGACACCTTCGGAGTGCATAAATAATAGATAGCGTTTCTAGTTCGAAACTATGGTATCGGGACTCAACATTAGTATCCATTTTTGAAAAATATGAGTCAGGATGAAAATTGCCATCGACTTGTTTCTGCAGCAGTGCCGACTCAAACCCATCACCGTGAAGTTCTGTTTCTTTTTTAGGCCAGTAAAGCCAGTAAAGGTGCCGTAATTAGTGAGTTTTTAATATTTTGAAAGCTCATTGTTCTTTTTAACCAACATTATGGCGAAGTATATGGTGAACCACTATGGCGAATAACCACTAATGGAGAACAATGGAAAGGAGTATCATAAGGAATAACTTTCAAGTTCTCAGGCGTTAAGTGGGAATTTGTTATAATTGAAATGATTCTATTACGGTGAACACTATATACCTCAGGCCCTGAAGAGATATTTTTTTTTTTATTTCGTCATCGGTTCCATTAAGGTTTGACATCATTAGCTGCTGACACACCGGTATCGGTGTAATTTGTTTTAAAATGCAATTGCCACAACAAAATATGTAAATATCGGAAATAAATTACCGACTTAATGCTATTAATTGCAAAATAAAATTTTAATTGCGAATGTCTCAAAACAAACCCCATTCTGAGAAATTCTATAAATTAGTTTCCTAAGTAGTTACTTAATATTCAAACTTTCCAAAAAGCCATCATATCATCCAATATTTCGAAATAAAGTTGAAAATCGTCAAGAACTGTATTGCCAGTTTGGCTGTTTCGGCTTCGCAAATTTTTATTTATTTTCCGGCTTGGAGAACAATTTCTCTATCTTTCGTCTTGAAGTTCATTTGACAAACTAAACTATTCAAACATCGCAATTTAAATGATGGGTGAATCGACATGATGGGCAGCGACAGCAGCAGCATATTCTTCAATGTAATCAAAATCTTCTTTACGGAATTTGTGTCGTGTGACGGTTGGTAAGGAGGTATAAAGTTTATGCTCGATGCCATTTTTGTTGGTCAAAATATGTTGTAAGGCATTATATGTAAGTCATATTCCATTGGGTTACTGTAGGGCGAATTCTCAAGCAACATACATTATCTTTGATCACTTCGCATCGCTTTGTTGATCTTTATTTTCGATAAAGATAGTTAAAGACAAAGATTAGGTTACTTGAGAGCTTTGGTAGTCACCAACCAAATCAAAGAATGACTTACAAATTGTACATGATTTGGCAGCTGGAGGGTGCTATTAACAATTTTTTCATTATCCACAACTTGTCTTTCCTCTACATATCCAACGTTTAACAGCTTCATCACAGTGATGTTGTATGCTAAAAAATTTAATAAAGCCGACGTAAGGGAAGTTGTGGTAATATTCGTTTTAAATGATTACTAAGATGTTTTACCTAGATCGGATACATTTCCTTGTAATTCGATTTTTGATATGGCTATACTCAGATTTTGTTCGTCGAACACCACGAAGATTTTGTTGCACCGAACACGAAGAGAGAGCTTTTACTCACTCCCACAATGAACACGATATGCTCGGTGAAATTAACGCCGAGCACACTGAGTACTCAGGGTAGTAATGAACTATTTCACTAAAAAGTAACAAAAATGTATGAAAAATAGTACCAAACCATATTTTAATGGGTTGAAAGAGGCTATTAGTTGCTATATAAAACTGAAATGAAAAGTATTTACACACCGTAATAGCGGTATTCACGATGTTATGCAAATGGTCTTGCATCATTACAACTTATTAACTACACTCTTCATCTTAATAAAATTGTAAAAAGTTTGTTTGTATTACCATTAGTGTTGTCATTGCGCACAAAATAGCATTAAAAACACGACCAAAAGCAACTCTACAACGAGCTCAATGTAACCACCAGACCCAGCACGAGAGAAACACGATCAGTGGCACACGCCCAGGGTAGACTTAATTATTAAAAGTATTTACATTCTAAGTTATGCTGCACAACATATGTTTTTAAAGTGCAACTTCTTATAGAGCGTCCGAAAATATCTTGACCGAAAAGTATGCACAAGATTTTCGTTGTACTTTATTACAGTTGCTCATAGTTATGGTTGAGCTGTTTTTTCCCATAACATCTATAAATTATTAATATGTTTTCTCCTACCAGACTTTGCTGTATTAATACATTACAAAAATAAATAAAACTAAATTAAATTAATTTTTCATGTTCCTGTTGTAGGGCTGGGAAAGACATCGACAACTATCTATAGTTTATGTACATAGGTAAGTATCGATAGTTTGTGGTGTTACCGATGCTAATATTATTGATTTCGTTGTTAAGGCGTAAATATAGAAACTTAACGTAACTTAGAGACGAATAGAGGGCTGCAACAAAGAATTCTCTTTCATACTGATTATTTCTATGCTAGTTATCGAGTGACATTTCACAAAATCAATTGCTTTCTCTTCATTTGTATTTGTTCATCGAAGCGAAAAGTAAGTATTTGGATATTAAATGTTTATTTTATTTGCTAAATATATTCTACATAGATTTAAAAATGTAGATCCAAAAGCAAATTATCTTCCATACATTTTTGTTTTATTATTTTATTTTCGTAAACAGCTGATTTTATGGTGCTTTGCTATGTTTCCATAATCAGCATTAAGCTTTGTTACGTTAAGTTACGTTAAGTTTCTATAATTAGACCTTTAGTGTCGGTGCTCATCCCTATGGAAGGGGAAATTACCGATGTTTATCGATAGCTTTATAAATGATTTTTCCCAACTCTACTATGATTGTCATCTACTTCAGTTTTTGAACGTGAATTTCAAAAAGTTGGCAGTATTTGGCAGTGATAAGTTATATTTCACCATCATTGTACTTTTGTTTTCTATTTGTCATTTTTGGTCTATTAGTTTTATACATTTTTACGGTAATCTTTAATCAGAGTGTAATTATTACATAAAAAAAGTTGCGTGCCTTGTGCGGTAAATTGGTAAATTTAAAATTTTGCCGGAAATATACTGATTTTCATTTTGTACAGTATTGCAGTATTGAGATTGAAAGAAACTTATAAGATGATATATTTTAATTCGTATTTATTAATAATACCTATGTAATAATCTGCTGTTGAAGTTATTTTAACAATTTTTTTTAATATTCGATTTCGCTGGGATTTAAATTTTTCAAACAAAATATTCTATATTGATATTCTAATAACATTACGCCCATCCTTAGTGCAATGTGGAAATATTGAAATGTTGTTTAACTTAACACTTGAAATTTTAGTACTATTTTTGCTACTTAGTATTACAATCGTGCAGAGAATTGAATCGGCATCTCTTTCGCACATTCTGTTTTTTATTTTTTATATGTTCCCTTTAACTGTCAACTAACTACACTTCGTTTTGACTTAAGCGTCACTTTTGTATAAGTGCGAAAATTCCGCGATTTTTCTAATATAAAAACCTAACAAGAAAAAATGTAAATGTATGGGAAATTTTATGAAATACAAATTGTGAAGTGAAGAATAGGAAATAGTTTAAGCAAAATCGAGTAAAGAAGAAAATTTTAAGGTTTGCTTGCCACTTTTGAAAATCCATTGCTTTTGGCTTGGCTAAAAATAGTAAATGGTCGTCGGACGAATTATTTTGATGCTACGGAATTTTCACAGGCTTTTCTTGTATTTTCCAGTTTATATTTGGGTAAGCACGGAAAGAATTATTCGTCTTTAGATATTATTATTGTAGCTGCAGTCAGAGGAAACGTGGAGTGTTTTAAGATTGCCCGCCTCACAGAAGTGAATTAATATCCTGGAACGTGGTGAAGGATAAAGGTAAATTTGATTTTGGACGTTGTAGCCAGCTATGTAAGTCCCATAAGTTAAACTTCTTGGCATGGGATCGGTGCTGCAAAGCATCGAACAATTAGTATTTGGCCGACGTTAAATAACGTGCAATAGGTGACGTCTTTCGGAATTGCATACTTATGTTTTTGTGTTATTTGTCGTAATTCTTTTATATTTACAATCCAATATTTTTACTGTTTCAGGTTTACTGAAGTTTCTGTACGTGTTACTGATTTATATATCGCTCGGTACAAATTATGGATGATTTATTCGAGAAGCTGAAAGCTGAGCCAGCAATAAACAAAAATATAAGTTCCGCTCCCTCTTTGTCTCGAACGACAGAAAATACAAGATTAGATGAAAATTTAAGTACGGAATTTAGAAAAAATGAGAATTCTTCTCCACGACGTGAATCGATGCCCCCACCTAATTCGCCGATGGTCATTAAAGAATCGGCTAATAAAAGTCGGAGTATGTCACCGCCACCAAAATTTTCTAAAGCTGGAATAAAGCCCTTAAAAGTAAAAATCGAACGTAAAAATTTGGAAAATTTGCTGATCGCCTCGTTACACAGAAATGAGCAGACTAGCGGTATGAAGGTAATAACAGCCAAGTCGTCAAAGGAAGGAGCTGGCAGTACAACAAAAGATGAACAGAAGCGTAAGAAAACGACTACGACGCCTACGAAAGATGAACTGAAATCTAAGAAGACGCCTCCGCCTAAAGAGGAGCCGAAAATAAAAAAAATGACTCCAACCAAAGCGCAACAGAAACTTTTCGACCCCGTGGTGCTGCTGAAAGCAAAACAACTTAAAGAATTAAAAGTGAAACGATGCGCAGTACGGCTACAACGCTCGAATCTTGAGAAACTGCAGACCGAGTTTGCAGCAAAGCACAAGGCACGTAAAAGCCATAAGAAAAAAGCTGCTGCGCCAAAAGCTGGTGAAAAACGCAAACATAATAGTTCATTAATTTTTGATTCTCCACCAGAGAAGCGAGGACGTGGCAACGGCAATAGCCCAATTAAAGATGGAAAACAAAAGCTTGGAGGATTCTTTATTAAATTGTCGCCAACATACAAACAAAAAACTTCGGTAAAGAAGGCAAAATCTCCGTCATTGGCATCTAAGGACAAGTCATCAAAGAACAGACAGCCTTCGTACAAAACAACGACACACAAACCCACTAAATTCACACGTTCTCAGCTGATAAAAACCTTCGGAAAGCGTTTCTTTTGCTCACATGTCAAGATTGAACGATGCGCACATCCGCTAATGCTTATTTTTGAGTCAAATGCGCGTGCCCGCCGACTACAGGCGAAACGTAACCAAAAATCCAAAAATTTATCTGTCTCATTTAAGGAGCAAGTCGAGGTATTCGGTAACTCAGATTCCGATTCGGATGACGACGGCGATGCTACTGCCTCCACCTCACAAGCAGCACAGCATAAATTGCAGAATGCCACGACTGCGGTGCCCGTTATGCCTGCACGTCTTAAGAAAGTCGAAAACGGTAAAGTGATCGATGACATCGAATTTGATACATCGCTGTTCATGGATCCGAAAAGTGTAGCCGTAGCATCCAGCACACCTTTTCAATCTCCCGGACGCAAGAAACGCGAAAAGAAATCATACAGCCCACTTAAAGGTGATGGCACGCCGAGCCCTCGCAAAGAACAACTTAAATTGGCCAACGAGAAGATGCCGCCAAGTGGATTGCGACGTTTAAATATCGATGATGACATTGACGATGATGATGACGAGGATGACGATTGCGAATATATTGGTGAGTGTGGCTCATATGTTAGTTCATACTAGATCTTCCCAATATATTTGATATTTCTTGTTCCTGGTTTCTAGTGCCGATTGAAATACCGCAACGACGCATGTCACGTGCTAGTTCGATAACAGCCGCTGAACGAAGCCCAGTTGCAGAACCAATGGACACTGAAACCTCAGCTCGTTTAATAATTAACTCCGAGCAGAGGCCAACTCGATCGCCTATGAAAGCCGATAGTGCTTATATTGCTGATGTAGCGGTCATTGATGAAGCGGCTGCTGCGGCAGAATCATCAGGCAGTAGTTTCGCATCAGCAATAGATCAGCCACCAGCTAATCTAGAAAAAAATAAGACAGTAGTCTGCAACGATTCAATGTCGTCGGCGGTGAAAGTTAAAGTATCTAAAGAAATTGAAAGCAACTCGGAAACTAATAGAGACTCCTTAACAAATGCAGTGGAAACACTCGATAGCGATGAACATGATATCATTGAGAACTTATCAAAACACATCGATCCTTCACCAGTACCGTCCTTGAACTCAATACGCGATCTGGTTGATAGTGTAATAAATATTTGTGCTGACGAGGATGATTTTGATGTTGCAAACAATAGTTCCATAACACACTCGTCATCAAATAATAATGACAATGCAAACGCCAATGGCGGTGGCAATGGCGATTCAAAAATTGAGCCTAGCAACAATGGCATGCATAACAATGAGGATATATCGTTGAAGTTATTTGTAGAAGGTAAGTTGCAATTGCAGGAATGCATAGAAATTGTCTTTTTGTGGTCTCCAATGTTTTTTCAATGTCGATGCTTTTAGATAATTCTGAATGCGACATGGTCACCTCAGATAACTGCGACATTGTCAATGATAAACAGCAATTGCGCGCCACAACTCCCAATTCAGTTATCTTGCAGTCGAAAGTGGCAGCAGAGTGATAGGATCAGTAGGTTAAAGGTAGGTCTACAATTTTGACTTTTCATTTCCAATCTTTCAACTAACTGTTGTGCTTACTTTACAGCTTCCCGACAGCAATCATAACAAATTACAAAATATTTACAGTTTATTTTTAATCTAATTTTTAAACATAAATTTAGTTATTTGTATTACTAATTAACACTTGACACAATTCACAACAATATTGACACCATATTTTGTTATAGAGATCTTTTAAAAATTTTTTTTTTTCGCTAATCTATATATATGTATGTATATATACACCTCTATTTCTGTCAAACTTATGATTTTTTATTGAATAAAACTATTTGGTATATTTTTCATCATATACATATGAAAAATGTTCATACATAATTGCGGTCTAAATTTAATATTTGGAACTAAATTTGGATTTTATTCAAAAAGCGAAATAATTAACGATATAAAATAAAGTCTCCATCTAGCTCAGCTAAAGCAGATTTAGTTATCATTTCGTTCATTATTCAAAGATTTATGCTTTATAACAATTTTACTTTAGATTTCCTCTTACATATTTTTTGTTATTTTACTTTAACTTATAATGAAGTTGGAAAAACAACTTGCCGTTTCGAAAACTCTAAATGCTATCTAAATGTAAATTTTATACGTTTTGGTGCAAAATTGTATGTATTTAGGAGCAGTAGCTATTAAAGTAGTTTCTTGTAAATTCTTTCAAAAATGAGTATAAAGAGCAAAGAACGAAAAAGAAGATGAAACAAATTGAAACATATTATGTATATCTATATCTTTACTTTGTATAACTTTGATAACTCAATAAATTAGTATATCAGATTAAAAGAAGCTGAAATATTAATTGAAAAGAAAATAATTTAAAATAAAGATTTTAAATATGTATTGTAATGCTTTTCTAGTTTTGTTTCTATTGGACATATGCATCTTTTTATTGGTATATGTTAAATTAGCGGAGGTTAATCGTTATAATTTTTATTCACCAAAAACAGACGTTCAACTGCACTGTTAGGGGGTTGGCTGTGCTATATTTGATAAACCAATTCACCGCAAATTTCTCTTCAGCCAAATATAAACTAAATCATGGATGACGCTTGTACACCACCTGTTATACTTCTGCACTTTTTTTTGGCTGAATGACAACTCTAAAAACTTATCAGCATCCTCGTTATGCTTGTGCTTCCTGGCTTCCTTGACAATACGCACTATAATTTTCTACATTTGATCTTGGCAATGAGCTGAAACTTAGGGTGGAAGGTAGCAGACATTCTTGGCTATAGTTTACGGAAGAAATTTAACGGAAGTTAATCAAACCGTTATTGGTTTTCGAAATTATCGTAAAAGTTAATCGTTAACCAAAAATATAAGCCGTTAATTACCGATTAACAGATTAACGATTTTCTCCCCAGATCTGTTACTAACAATCTGACCCCGAAAGTCAAAATTAAATTTTTATGCTTGCTATTTAAGCAAACTAATAAATTATGATTATAATCCAGAAGAATGATCGATTTTCAAAGAATTTATTTGGTTTGTTCAAAAGTATACAATTTTCATTATATGTTGGTCAGCTTTAGCATACTTTCACATTTAATAGACTGTTGTTTTGTTAAACTATTAGCTTGTCACAGAATATTCATGACATTTTACAATTTTTTTTTTTTTTGTATGCCTTTAGAAAGATTTGGACTCATATAACCTCCGCAAATACGCAATTTTGTTTCAATTCAATTTTTCAAATGAGACTTATTTTGATAATACCCCGATACCTGATTTGAGTGCACTTATTTTCGATACATTTTCATTTATTGGTGTCCCTAATAAATTAAAATAATAAATACATATTGTGGCTACAAGCTGCAGTAGCAGTGTATGAGTATCTCTTCGTGAATAAGTATTTGTGACATCGAAATGGCGTCACTACTTCTATCGTAAAATGGTATATGGGTGTAGTGGGTACACAAATCCAGCTCTATGGGTACGGCTGCCGAAGTAATACTGGGCCATCATCGGTGTCGCTATTAGCAAACAAAAAATAAAAAACAGTGCATTAAACCATCCTGTAGTCAGTGACACCAACACTTTTAAGAGCAGAGAGTGGAAAGATGCAGAGAAACGATCTGAAAAGTAGAGGTTATGGAGAGTTATCTTATTTTGCTTAATGGCGCAATATCTAGTTTTTGCGTTCTTGTGAAGATCTTGCGGCTTTGCAAAATTATTTCATCTACTCGTACTACTATAATTATTGTCTTTATCATCTGCTTATGTTCCAAAATATATATTTATTCCCGAAGTGATGGGACATACAATTTCATGCCGCATCCGAACGGTTAACTGAAAAACTTATCTCCGCGATTTTACTCTTGGAGACTCTCCATTGCCGAGTAAAATATTTTTTGATATTTTTTACCGTGTTTATCTACTCTTGAATGTGAGAACCCTGCGTAGCAGTCCAGCACATACCATACCAAGTACGTCATCGCGATTAAATGTTACCATCTAGCATCTTAAGTGGCAATAATTATTTTCATATTTTAATAAACATAATTTATTAATGTTAAAGTATGTTCGATGTTCGGATTCGGCAGAAAACTGTAGGTCCCTTCCACTCATGTACAAATGTAACACGCACAACATGAGTGGATGCGAAAAGCTTGGCCTAAGCCCTCCATGGGCTGTCGTGCCATTAAAAGAAAGAAGAAGGTAAGTATATTGTAAATTCAAGTGGGCAAGTTTTGTTAAGATTTGTCTAAAGATTTGTTTAGATGCAACTTTGTATGAGCGAAAAAGAAAATATTTTTTTTTTTGAAACGAAATCGAACATCATTTAAAAAAAATATACACAAGATTTTCTTTTTTAAAATTAAGTGCTGCTTCCAGTAGACAAAGTTCACTAGCGGCGAAAGAGGGAAATGTGAAATATACTCCTTGTCTTAGAAAGTCAGAAACCTTGTATTGACTGTACTAAGCGTGCTCGTCGAAGGCGACCTGAAGTAATGCGGCCAATACTAAACCAGTGTAATATAGTTGCCACGAATTTGGTAATACGCAAGTATTTCAACCCTTAAGAAGCTTGAGTAAAAATGCCATTTCCAGCTTTTACAAAATTTGCAACTTACAATTTTATTACATATGGGGCAACTTGAATTTAGTATGAGTAAAACTTGTTTATTTCAGATTTTATATGGTTTGTTTCATCTATTCTTTTACAATGGAAATTTATAAGCTATGCTTTTAAGGCATATTAATTACTTAATTTGTCATATAAAATCATATTTAACTCTTCCTGTGAGTCTTTTTTAGATGATATACTCTCTGCTTCCAGTAGGCAATAGATTGGTTCTTTCTGCTCTTTCTCCAAATTAGTGCACATATTTGTCCAAAATGGCTTGCCATTATTTTTCCACAAGCGCAAGTTGTAAAATTCGCAATATTGATCGCTCGCCATTTTCAGCATATCCATGAAATATGGGAAAATCTCATCCGCTTTTATTTTGGCCAGCAAATAGTGCGTTTTCTTTTCATTTTCAATATCGCCCAATTCATCGAATATTGATTTAGCCAATTGAAAAGCTTCCTTTGCCTTGTCCAGCTCATAGTGATTGCATGCAAACATTTTGCCGAGCATTAACAGAACTTCACCTTCGATCGAACGGAATTGGTATTTGCGGCTTATTTTCAAAGCTAGGCGTAGTTTGATCATAGCTTGGCTTCCATTTTTTAAACTGTGTATGAGTGGGCAGAGCATGAATCAATTAAATTATTTGTACTACGCATAGAAACATGTAGTCTCTTACTTAATCATACACTGCCCCTCTTGCAGGTAAATCTCACATCGCAGCTTCATAAAATCAATATCTCCCTCACCGGAGATCTCAGTTTCGATCTTGCTTAAGCAATTTAAGGCCTCCACGAATTTATCATGATGCACTTCGAGTTGGGCGCGAATCAAATTTGCGCAATAAAATTGCAATTTATTGTTTGAGATGCCAACTACGAGTATGAACAAACGAATACGATTTCATGAAATTCGCTGCTATAATATAATATAAAAACTAAAAGAGGAAATTTTACTTTCGGCCAAGACTATGATAGCCCGATTAGCTAATTCCACTGATATTTTCTCCGATTTATTGTGCCTTAGGGTTGCATTTTTTAAAAGTGCTGCCGCTAGTTTTCTTCCGGACATCAAATGTAACGTGGGATAGACCCCAAACTCTTCACCCGTTATTTCGGAGTCAACCAGCCATAGTTGATCACGACTCAGTACTAACGATTTCTCGAAAAATATTATAGCTTTATTTAGGGCGTCACCTTAAGCAAAGAAAAGAAATACAATTGATTTACAAAATCCTTTTAGCACTCAATTACAACTCACCTTTCGTACTGAGAAACTCTGCGTATTTATAGTAGATGCGCGCTATTAACTCATTAGTTGAATCACTCTCACATATTCCAAATTTATCGCATGTCCTCGCTATAATGTCAAAAGCCTCCACCAGCAACCAATCAAATCGTATACAATTCTCAGGCAACGCCAGCAAGTTAATGCATTGATAAAGCAATTGAAATGTTGTTTTCCAGCCACCATGTTGCAAGAGTTTCGAAGCCTTTTCAGCCAACTTGATATTATCGATTAGGACTGAGAGCAATTCCGGATATTCGCTAATTTCATTTCGTATAGTCTTTTGCTCAATGAACTTTCGTTCCATATCGACCAAGAACTGTAAGTGACACGCCCCAATGTTGCAACCTTCTTCATACAATTCCTTTATTATTACATCGTAGATTGGTCCCTTCAAGCGGCGTGCCAAATTGAAGGTCATAGGCTTAATTCCAGCCCGAATCACCTTCCTGTCGTAGCTAATATTTCTGATGTTTTGATCAGGCATTTTTAGTAATTATTTTTTTTTTATAACAAATAAACGTCGTTCCGTGGTCGTCGTCGTCGTCGTCTAAGGTACTAACTGTACTAGAAAATGGTCAATTCAATGTTCAGCGTGTATAAATATTCTGTGAGGTCAATAAAAATTATAAAAATCTAAGGTCCTGTATTTAGGAGGTTAAAAATGTCAATTCGTCGACGAAAGAAAGAAAACTAAATGAGAAGCCGATGAAAAGTTTTAAAATGGTTAACAGATTTTAATTGTATGTAAAAATTATTTTTACTTGTTCCCCAGGAAATTCATTGTTTTTTTTTTTTTTGGATATGATGATGCACTACTTTTTTCAAACCATTCTGGTGGTCTTGTTAAGAAAGTTGGGGAGAATCGAAATATGTAGAAGAGGAGATGAATTGAAGTAGATATGAAATGTCCATTCGCCCACTCAATATCATTTACATTGTATTTTCTGCTTTATTTTTTGTACAGATATAAAGAAATATAAGTAATAAATAATAAATATTAATAGTCACACCCAACCCGGTTTAGTGATTAAATTTCGCTCTCCACTTCTTTCAGTGCCATTGTGAGTACGTTTCCACTACCACTAAACGTTAAATGGTAGTTGGGTTTGATTTCCACTACCACGAACGCTGTAGTGGTAGTGGATATAAAATCACATTGCTACTCAATATTTAGTGGTAGTGGCTGCCATTGAACGTGTTCAGTGGTAGTGGAAATAGGAAATATGTAAAATCACACTACTAATCATTCTGATTTTATTTTGGAAAAGCAGGACTAAGCGATATAAAAGTATAAAATATATTTATATGTATAAAAGTTACTTGTAAAATCGATTTATTCATATGAATATCTCTGGGCTCATTCTGGAGGTAAAAAAATACAACGCGAATAAAAGGTATAATAAAAAAAATGTATTTTCACAAAAAGCTATGTTTGCAATGCATTTCAATTGAAACTTTCACTAAGTTGTCAATTAAACTCTATCCCCTTTATCACTTAGTGGTTGTGGGGCTTGATTTTCACTAGTTTAGTGGCAATTGGGTTTGGTGTCCACTACCATTAAACAGTTAATGTTAGTGAGATTCTATTTCCACTACCACTAAACGTTTAGTTGCAATGGTATTTGGCTTCTAATACTACTAAAGATTTAGTGATAGTCAAGACTATAGTCTGTGACTAAATCACCGGTCAATTAATAATAAACAAACATTTTTGATTATGGTAAAAGCGTAATAAAATAAAAACGTAATTTAATCGATTTAAGAGATACCATTTGTTGAAAAGTTCTGTTTTAATTGAATTTCATTGTAGGTATGATGTGCGAAAATTTTTTTAGCTTCAAATCTTTACTAATTACTTGAAACAGAAGTACGAAGGTATACAATCAAAGTCAATTAATCTATAGCAATAAAATTTTAATAAGTTTTATTTATGACATAAAAATATCTAAGTGAAAACCCCAATTTTGTGTAACAGGTTGTACTACAATCTATTATGAATGTATCTATTCGGTAGGTACAATACTACTGTGGGCAAAAAGTAGTAAGACTTTTTAATTTAAATTTCGCGCGGAAACCCATTCATCAAAATATAATTTTTTTAAGGTTGGTATGACTGTCGGTGACATATGTGTCAAATGTCACATCAAAATAATCATTAGTGTTTAGCATACGCTTGTCTTTCTGAAGTACAAAAAGTGCATTCGGCGATTTTCACAATGAGTGAAATTATTCAACAAAGAAGTTCCATTAAATTTTGTGTGCGGAATCAAATTTCTGGTGCAGAAACGTTCAGAATGTTGCAAAAGGCCTTCGGTGATAATTGTATGTCGCGAGCAAGTGTTTTTGATTGGTACAAATTGTTCAAAGATGGTCGAGAACGCGGCGACGACGAACCACGTCCAGGACGGCCATCAACATCAACTGATGATCAACACGTCAATAAAATCAAGGAATTGGTGCTCGAGAATCGACGATTAACAGTCAGAGACCTTACTGGCATCGTTGGAATATCGGAAGGATCAGTGAAAACCATTTTAAAACATCATTTGGGCCTAAGAAGAGTGAATGCACGATTGGTTCCAAAATCACTGCATTGGCTTTACGAGACCATTTTGCCAAAAATTCGACTGATATCGTTCCGCAACCATCCTATTCGCTTGACTTAGCACCGTGTGACTTTTGGTTATTTTCTAAACTCAAAAAACCGCTTCGTGGATACCGTTTTGAGTCAATTGAAGACATTAAACATGAATCCCTAAGCGCATTGAAGGCTATTCCGGAAATTGACTTTAACAACTGTTTCGAGAATTAGAAAAAACGTTGGCACAAGTGTATTGGGGCCGGGGGGGATTACTTTGAAGGGGGCGAAATAGATTTGGAAGAATGAATAAAAAAATTTGAAATTATGAACAAAGTCTTACTAACTTTTGCCCACAGTAGTACATACATATAATAAAAATCGATTACCATTCGTAAGTATTCGTTTCAACGTTGGGATATTCCATAGAAAATCTCTAAAATATATTGATATCTCTACCAAGATATCAATAATAATACTATAGATTTCTTAATATCAATGCACTGAAAAAAATCAGTTGCCACAATTTATATACTTTTAAAATGACGATTGATTTAAACAATTTTTGATTTGTTGTTCGTATAGAAAAAATGTTGTTAATTCTAACAGAGTCATATTTCCACTTCATGGTTGAGATTCGAAGATCGGACATTTTGAGCACCGACAAGCGGGTATTTACTTTCTGATATACAACCCACTGTGAATCTAATTACATACATACATATGTACATATTTACATATGTATGTATACAAACTTTCGTTTCATTTTTTCAGTGTAGTACTTAGTAGCGCTCCTTTTTGTCTCCTGATTAGATTAAAGTATTTATTTTGACGGTTTTCATTGTGCGATAATAAACACACCTATTACTCGATAACATACCATTTTTCCATTTAATTTATTCCTGATCACAGTAATCAGTTGTTAGCTCAAATGTGTAAATTATTACATTTTTAACTTTCACGACGGTAGCAGCTACTAAGAGCAAATATTAACTTGGCTGGTTTGTAGTATAGTAATATTAAATTACAAAATGTTATTACATTGGTGTGGAAAACAGCAGTTTATTGGTATTTTGATACTGTTGTTCAATGCTTATGCGACAACAGGTGAGTGAATAATGGAATAGTTAGTGGCTCAAAATTTAAAAAAAAAATAATTCAAAATAGTTGTGTTTTTCATAACATAGGGAATCATCACAATTTAAGTCTAATTTTCCGGGTCTTTTAACGATTTTTCTTCTTTTGTTCTTTTTTTTCAAAATGTTTTCAATGTCAAAGCACCATCAGTGTAAACGGGCAAAATTAATTTTGTATTAGTGCTACCATGTCCATGTACAATAAATATAATTTTAAACATGGAGTAGTAAATAATTTTTCAATAGGGATATAACACTTTAGTATTTACGTAAGTAAAACACAGAAAAATTGAGATATCGAGCTAAAATTTATTCCAGCTGTATTACATTTGGAAAATTTAAGTATGGAATTCGATATCGCTCATATGACCACCGCGAACACGTTTGCAGCGATCGATTCTCTGGAGCCAATTTTCCACCACTCTTCCACACATATCCACCGCAGCGTTGGCAACTTCGCGTTCGCTATTGTTCCTTACTTTTAATGGCACAACTGCCCATGGAGGGCCTAGGCCGAGCTTTTCGTATCCACTCATGTTGTGCGTGTTATATTTGTACATGAATGGAGGGGACATACAGTTTAATGCCGAATCCGAACGGCGAAGTGAAAAGCTTTTCATATTTCAATTTTCAATTGTTCCTGATGTCCCCTAATGTTGTTGGTTTGTTGGTATACACCAATGATTTAACGTAACCCCATGAAAAGAAATCCAACAGCGTTAAATCGCTGAAACTGAACTTCATCGCTGAAGATGATTTTGCGATGAAATTTAGAAATGTGTTCAAACTTTTGCATAGCCCAATCGGAGAAGTATCAGCGCTTCAAATAACCAAGGTCTTTACGCAAAATTCGCCACAATTAGAGTATGAGAGATTCCCAAGAAATATAAACCTTAAGTGACGTTTTAACATTGCCAGAGCAAACAAAATTTAAGGGTGCGTTTGTATTTAAATACAAAATTGATATGACCCTATTGGAAAATCCTTTAGCTAAAATTAAAAAATTATTTGAAATATTTTAATAAAATCGTGCACATAGAGTAGTTAATTTTTAAAGGCACTTGTTTTATAAACTTTTCAATAGAAACTGCACCCAACTCCACAAATGTGAATGCTCCTGATCCACGTATTATCAACGGAACTCTAGCTAACGAAACCGACACCAAACATCAGATATCGCTGCGAAAAAAACTTCAGGATTCTTATTTTTTCGGCACTGGACACGTTTGTGGTGGCTCGTTGATTACACAAAATGTTGTACTCTCAGCGGCTCATTGTTTTGTTGAGTAAGTGAGACATAAGAAAAGTGAATTTAATTATTAACTATTGAACACTTGACACTTTTTTCCAATTTTCTCCGTATCGTGACATTCATATCTAAAATGTTTTTATTAAATTATTTAGCTTTGCCGATTTAAAATATCCATATCTACCGGACGTGAATTTCTATGTAGTTATGGGAAATCTGGATCGATTTGTCCGGAATGATAATACGCTTACCTTCGACTTTAAAGTTGTTCTAGGCATTGCACAATTTAATACAACAACGTTTGAGAAAGATATAGCTTTGCTATTTCTGAACGATTCAGTACCTGCGAGTCATCCGACCGTGCAACCGATTCTACTTAACCGCGAAACACCAGTGGCAGATGGTACCATTTGCCAAGTAACGGGATGGGGCTATACCGAAGATGTAAGTCCAGAAGTCGGATACGTTATAAGTAGTGCATACCCGGGTACCCGAAAATACAGGAATTGCACACTCTCACGCGTACCTGGCCATTTCAATAGACCAGTGCCTGTATACCTTAAAAATTGCGTGTACCCGAAAATTTCGGGTAATACCTGAAATCGGGTACCCGACTATTGCAGGTAATAAGTAAGTGAATTTCAGGTATTGATGTTGATGTTGACCTTGTGATTAGAATTAGAATTTAGCTGGTATGGTAAGCGTCGCAGAGAGCAAAGCTACAATTCTCTACTACTATTTCTGCCACAATATCTACTACTATTTTCTACTACTGTTTTAATGTTCTTTTTACATATTTAAGTACTATTATTCAAACACCATTTATATTACTTTACTACTAATTCGATTCTGTTTAGCCGTTTAGGAGTTAACTTGGTAAATACATTCGTACATATGAATGTATGTAGTAGATTTTGTCTCTCAATTTTTTAAAATTATTTACAATAAAATTAATTATTTATAATAGCTAAGTAATGCACCCGAAAATTTCTGGTAACCGATAATTCGTGGATAACCTGAATAAAACGGGTATCCGGAAACAAGCAGGTTCCCGAAACACTAGGGGTATCCGTTATTGTAATACTCAGTTAATCTGAAAACTCCGAGTACCCGGATATCCGGATACCACCCGGATGAGCGGGTATCAAGAGCACTAGTTATAAGTTATAAGCTAAATGCTTTCTGTCTCTTAGGGTTATCTTCCCGACTTTTTGATGACGGTCGATGTGCCCGTCGTTGGATCTGACATTTGTGCCAAAGATAGCGATTACTCCCCAGAATTGATACGTGAGGGTATGATGTGCGCGGGCTATTTAGATGTGGGTGAACGCGATGCTTGTCAAGGTGCGTGCATACATCAACTAATTATGGTAAATGCATAGTGAATACGATATTGAACGTTTCATTTTGTTTTATCAGGGGATTCTGGTGGACCTCTTGTTGTAAAGACCTCTAGCAACATTATTCAAGTCGGTATAGTCTCTTGGGGCATAAACTGTGCTTTGCCAAAATTGCCGGGCGTTTATACGGATGTTGCTTTCTATATACCATGGATTGAAGAACAACTAGCGGTGTCAAACATTACACTTCCAGGTGGTAATGGTAATAATACTCAACCAGGAGGAAATAGTACAGACCCAAGTGACGGTGGTGCCATGTTAAGCACAAATAGTTCGCTACATCTTGTAATATTTTTTTTGGCTTTTATGGCGATATTCAATAAATATTTATAAATATTTTACTGCATTTAAGAATTTTCATATTTTCAAAGACAAAGAAACCGCAAAAGTCAAGGTGGAGCAAAAGTTAATGCGCGCATAATATCCATTATTGCTCGTGCTGTGTGTGCAGTCGCACCGACCGGCTGGAACTACATGTCCTCTAAGCCCAATTCCAATTGGCAGCAGAAATTTCTGTAACATAGATCTATAGCGCTCACCATCCACAGTAATGAATTTTGCTCATCAACGTGTTTCCATAGGTGGAAATGTCTTCATTGTTCACTCATTTATAGAATATTGAAGTAGCAGTGGCGGAGCAGGGGCGCAACTTGTGCGTGAAGGGTATAACGCTCCATGACTTGCTTGCGTTTACATATTTTACAGTTGTCTTCCTCACAAATACCAAAGTTACGATACCAGATGGCGCAACTTGCAAATATTTATATGTAAGAGCATCTTCCAATGAAATGAATACTTTTGCGCCACCTTGTATATCTGAAGTTTCTTTTCGGGCTGTGATTTTTAAATCTGTGATGCTAACAAACACACCTACTGCTTTTACCTACAGTCGATCGTGAGAATCTTCCCAAATAGAAACTGGGCTTCGTAAGTATTAAAATTAAAACAAACATGTACAAATATTTAATATATATAGTAAGTATAGTTGTATATAAATTATATAAACATAAATAGAAATATATATATTTTTAAGAATCAATCATTACATTAACATCATCACTACTATAACGTCGTTGCCGTTATTACATACTTACACTCATTTAAAATGCTGTAAAGTCCAGTCCTTCTTCCGCTATTCCAGGTGCTACCAATAGCACCTGTTGAATTAGTACTATTTACTTTCCATTTCAATTGCAGAAGACATTTCATCTTCTGTTATTTCACCTTCAATTTCCGACTGTATTTTTTCTTCCTCCCAGTTGCTTCCCAATTCACTTCCGCACGAGAATTGTTCTTCTAGCAGTTCTTGGTCAGGTTTGAAAATAATTTCGTATATTTGACCGGTAGATATCATCATATCAATTTCATTATCATTTAAAACCGCAACATTCCAAAATGTTTTCAATACATTCTTCCAGTGTCGTAAGTGATGTAAATCAGATGGATTCCGAGATTTAAGTATAGCCATAATATATGGAAATACCTGATTGGCCTTCAATTTCGCTAATAAATACTTAACTACTTTTATATTTGTTAAATCTTCATACTTTTTGAAATTGTGTAGTGCCACTTTGTAAGCTAGACGTGCCTTACTCTGGCCCTTAATTGTACTTGATTGCGCTCCGCCGATATCTAGCATAAGTTGAGCTTCTAAATGCGTGAACTGGTATTTGTGACATATTAAAATAGCTTCTTTAAAAAAGTGCATTGCAATTGCAGTTTCATTTAAGCTACAAATGAATTTTCACTGTTTGGTTAAAGGAAGAGAGTATATGCAAAGACGTTTACAACTAACTTGAGGTGGCATATAGCTTTTCGTTTATAAGCCTCACATTCTGTTTTCTTGTTCTCCAGAGTTTCCTCCTTCTTTACAAGGTGCTCTATATTTGAAATTTCTCTCAGAGCCAGGTGAAACTTGCTTAATTGAATCATTATATCAACTTTTCCAATATAGAAATCGCATATAAGTTTCTTGTTTCTTTTCAGACCAGCTGTTAAATATTAAAAATTTAAAGTAAGGAGAATCTTTCTGATAGTTTAAAGTTATTCTTGAGGATATTATATTAGTGCTAGTACATCAATGCCAGGCAATTGTACACTTGCGAATATACATGGTGATATTCGGAACAGTTGCGATCAATATTTGAGCTGTTTATGTCTTACACAGTAGCGGTTTGAAGCGCAAGGAACTGCTTACATTTTCTCGCAATACCTGCTTTAAAATTTGCATTGTCATTAAAGACTAAAGCTAAAAGAAATTGTGGACTTCCTACTGCTGTTCACTCAGTTCACCTTGGTTTCAGTAATCAGAGGCAGCCTGTGGCAAGTAAGGGCATTCGGAAACGATCGCGAATCCAATCGATTTAAAGCTTACCTTCGACTACATATACTATAGCTTTTTGTGCTACTTCCAAGGCTTGATCTGCATCGAATAACTGCACATGTTTTGCAGAAGCAAAATAAATTCTTGCCAATTTTAATGCAATCGCTTGATGTAGACTCTCAAACAAATATATTTCAGGTATAGTATCTGGCGCCCACGATTCGTGCCTGCAGTTATCTACAGCGTCTGACAAAATTTCTGCCACATATTTCATTGTTGAAGAGACAACTTTTTCTAAAGTCGAAGAAAATTAATTAATATTTGTGCATGGTACATGTGATATTTTATGTTATATTGGATTTAACTTTTATTTGCCAAATAGCAGCCGTATCTATAAGTAAATCTGACAACTATTTCACGCGTAGCGCTCTCAAATGTTTTCATTTTAAATATAATCGATGCTATTATATCATAGTAGTAGCCCAGGAGCCAATAGAATTTTGTCTCATACTTTTCCACCAGAATAACACTTTGATAAAGAAGCTTGGCACAAGCAACTCTACCGCCATTTGTTTTCAAGCGTCCGGCCTGCTCTGCCAATCTTACCGTATCACAGAGTTTAAATAGGAAATTACGATCTTCGGAAACCCCAGTAATCGCGTCATTTCCCATAAGAAAGCCTCTTTCGGTCTGTATTAAAGATTCAAAATGACGGGCTGCTACTGTGCAGCCATCCTCGTAGAACTCTCTCAAAATCGTATCATAAATGAGAAGGTCAAGGCGACGTGCTTGCCTAAAAGTAAAGGGTACAATTTTATTTCGTATTTCTTCACGATTGATTTCTTTCCACAAAAATGTTTTCTGCGGCGTTTGTGATTTAACATTTGGATCCGACATTGGGAGTTAAGTCTTTGAATACAATTGAAGAGAAATCTTTCAGAAAATTCTGAAGTTAATTGAAGTGAAATTGATAATTCAAGGAGTAGTATCATGACAGAAATTTTTTATACCATGTAGTGAGTTTTAGAACACAGTAGCTTATAAAATTAGCTGTACAGTGTTATAACAACCAAGCCCATTTTTGATATGCTGCTTACTCCCAATATTAACCATAGTGGACACATATTGAGTCCAGTGGTCGCTGTGGCGTAGTGGTAGTGCGTTGGGCTGCTACGCAGAGTGTCCGAGGTTCGAATCTCGGCACAGGAAAAATCAAAAATAGAAAAATAATTTTTCTACACGGCTCCACCTCTTGGCAGGCAATGGCAAACCTACAAGAGTAAAAATTGCTATGAAAAGCCTTTCACTTCGCCGTTCGGATTCGGCATTAAACTGTAGGTCCCTTCCATTCATGTACAAATATAACACGCACAACATGAGTGGATGCGAAAAGCTCGGCCTAGGCCCTCCATGGGCTGCTGTGCCATTAAAAGTAAGTAAAGTAAAGGACACATATTGATCTCATACTCACACTTTTTCATTTTCAATTACTAATCTTGCTTTCGTAAGCACTCGTAATTTTACTCCAACTAAATTCTTTATTCATTTCACGTTTTTAAATATTAAATTTTACAATCCCATCGACACTAAGAGCTGCTTTTACTCGTTCTACTATCGCTGTTTTTTACACTACGACCAACGCTCAAATCTAAGCTTATATCATTTGCGTTTCCCGCATCTTCGAGAGCTAAGTTTAGCCGTTTCATCACATTCCAATGTGGTTGACAACGATCCTTCTACATGCGCAACTTAAAAAGATCACGGAAACATGTTGAATTCTAAACTAATTTTGCAAGTCCAACGAAATGGTGGGTGGAGAACAAATGAGCTAATGTATATCTCGTGAACTGCTGGTTATGCCCATCTTTCAGTTCGGTGAATATCGGTTTAGCACCTTCGAAGGCTTCACGAGCCTTTACTTGGCCATCTGGATAGTGTTTGTAGAGAGTTCCCATTTGTAGGAGAGCTCGCCCTTCTACATGTTGGAATTTACAATTACGGCTTAGCAGCAGTGATTGCTCGTACTTTTGCATAGCCTCTGTTGGCTCCTGAAAGCTTATTTGAAAGAAATTAAAAGGAGTCACATACATATAAGGCAAAATTTACATTACAAACAGACACCGTTCACATACTGATGATAACATTGTCTTTTAAATAGAAAAAGTTCACAGCTCAATGGCACATAATCGGACCCCAAATCTTTATTTATTCTTTTCTCAGCCACAGTCCATGGCATCTTTGAATCGGTAAGCAGCAAGTAAGAACTTGATTTTCAGAAGGAAGGCTTTACAGAACAATGTTCCCAACTCGTGACGGTTAACTGTAGACATAGTACAGAACTAGCGATTTCAGTAAATATTGTTGATACAGCGCTGTCACATTTTTTATTTACTCACTTTGTGCAATTGCCAAGATGGCTTTATGTGCATAGTCAATGGCCATTTGCACTGGATTTCATGAAACCATCTCAGCATATCTCATTAAGTTCTTCACATACTTTACAGTTACAAAAGTATGAAGGCAGACGCAGTCCGTTGGACCTGGCATATCATGTGAGTTCCAGCCCTGCCCCTGGCAAAGTCTGATTGACTTTTCAAAATAAAAACAAGAACGCTCATAATCCTCCTCTGGAAATAGGAAGATTGTTAATTTTCAAAGTGTTTCCATTACGTTTCATGCTACTTCAAACAGTGGCAACTTACCCACAACAGATAAGTGCATGGCAAACATGTAAAATATTTTCTACTTCATTTCACCACACAACATATCCTCTGGACTGTGGCGTTCAGCGATACGGACAATAATCCTGTAAATATCCTCCGCCAACCAAAGAAATTTACGTCGCTAAGGTTCCAGTAAAACTAAAGTTTTATATAGAATTCTCAAAGTTGCTGGCATACACATGCCATCAGGCAATTTGGAAGATTTTTCTGCAACCTTTGCATTTCCAAATAGCGCCAGGAAAAGGTCATCCGCTTTAAGGACACGATGATTCAGGTATTTGGTTTCAAATAGAATATGTTCCTTCTTTACGAGACAAATGAAATGCTTCGCCGCTATAATGCATCCTTCTTCGAAGAGTTCCGCTATACGATCCGAATACAGGCATCAAAAAAACTAAGAAGTGCAAGTTCCGATAAAAACTTTTCATCGCGCATAACAGCGCCATTGAATTTCGGGATATTAACGAAGGGCATGTTTTGAAATTCGCGTAGCAGGTGACGGACTTAATTTACGCGGAATATACATGTTTGTATACTATAAGAAAAAATATAAATAGTATAAAAAGTAAAAAAAAACTTCCGCAAAGCTTTGAAAATAAAAAACAAAATTATAATAATTATTTCCATCCATTTGACATGTTTCGAAACGAAATGACAAATATATCGAGCTTCCGATCGCTTCACTTCCTATTATTGCGGAAAATTAAGATTTTATCGGAATATCTAATAGTGTTACTCGTAGTTCAGGTCGTAAATATTCTTGCGATTGCCAATAAATGCTATTATTCCTTAACTTTCCGATATTTATCACTGGTAATATTCAAAATAGAAGATGAGGATAATTTTTGGTGAAACAATATTTTTAACGCACATTTTCTGAGTAATTCGTCAACTAGATTCTGCTAAATATAAGTACAATGTTCTCGGCTTTTCAACTTTTTTTTTACACAAAGGATTTTGGTGTCAACGGTTTTTGTCAGATTAGTTCCAATTTTTTGAGATTATCGTGTTGAAAATTGGTCAAATTGGAATAAATTTTAAAATATTTTAAAATGTATTGCATCGTTATGTACATATTATGTATGTATACCAGTGGCGAAGAAAGGATTTATTTTTTCTGGCTCGAAGTCGATAAATATGAAAAGAATTTCCTAAGGGGGAAATAAATCTCCTTTACCGTGCAATACATAAGGATTTGAACCGTTGGAATAAGTTGCAAAAGTACGACGTTCAAAGAAAACATTCAAAATACAGTTATCACGAAAAATCGAACCAATCTACCAAAATGATTGGCACCATTGAATTCCTTGAGCCCGATTTAGGGTAACAGTGATGCATATAGCATGTATGTATGTGTGTATGTGACTGCATTATCAAAACAATACTACATTTTATTTTCGTTGCATCATACTAAAAAGGCACGTGAATACAACATCGAACATGTTGTGTTTACGTTTGCTACCGAACTTTTGAATAACATTTCATTTGCGAAAAAGCAAGAACAAAATCAAAATAAGTTTTACGTTTTCACACACGACGTCATAGATACGCGGCGGTGGCGGCATGTGCCGCAAATGAAAATGCTCTGCTTACATCTAGCAGATTTTCTACGCGAAAATTTCTTCTGACTTCAGTCGACGTGTTGACACGAAACGAAGCGTTTGTTTGCTCTCATTGAGAAGCGTTTGTGGTGGTCGTGGTTCTTCCTTTCATTATGTACTATATAGTACTTTAGTTTTGAAAATTTTTGAGCGTGTGTTGAAAAAAAAAAAATTTTATCGTATTCAAGATTTTATAAAAATCAAAATTAAAAATCGTTTGAATAAAACTACAATTTGCTCTAGTTTTTATAGTAAATTCGCAATATTTCTAATTAAATTAATGATTGAAATGTATTTAAATCGAGAAAATATCATCGCAGTGGAAGAAACTGCATTTAAATGTGGCATAGCAAACAGATTCAAATAAGAGATTCTTTACACTAAATAACGGTCATTCTGTGTTAAGTTTTATTAAATTTTACGATCAGGAAATTTTCAAATTTCGTGTGTATAAAAAGTTTATCATTTGAATCATGAAATTGATGTTTAGTAAATATTTTAGGAATGAATAAATCGAAAATCAGATACATAGTTGTCAATAATTGAAATCACAATCTTAATTTTATGCCGCCACATAAGTAGTTCCTTTTAGTAGCAACTTGTTTCCAGGCATTTTAATACACAATAAACAGAAATTATGCAAGGAAAGAAGATTAGATATGGTTCTTAGATCGATGAACTTAGGAATTAAAAAGACGAACCGAACCGATATGCTGAATTATATTTTAATATATTATATTCAAATTTTTAGCAGCTCTTTATTGATCAAGGTTTTTCTGACTTTGATGGTGTCAATATGACTTTCATGTCCTGTCAATATGCTGCAAAAATGATGAAATGAATTAAATTTAATTAATTAATTTTAATGAAATGCTTTTATTTACAATGTGAAAACTTTTTTCCAATTTACAATACTTAAATAAATAATAAATAATTAAATAGCATATAAAATTAAAAAAATAACTACATAGCTTTAACCACGAAGGCCAAACCTAAAATGACTTACTCCACTTAATATACGTACAATAAACATTCGCTTTTAAGACAATAGAAAAAAATTAAGAAATACACATTCACTAGAGTGAATCAGTGAATTTTATGAATTTAATTACATTACATACTAATTAATAATAATGAAAGCAACGATTCCCTTAAAGTAAAATTGTGAAGCAAAGATTAATTTAATTATTATATAAAAAGTAATTGAAGTAAAGAGCGGAATTTGAATCTTGAGAATGGTACAAAAAAATCAGTTATAAAAAAAATGTTCGCATTAATTTTATGCATACGCACAAATTTAAATGAAATCATCAAGCTTAAATAACTTTTGTGAAGAAAAAAAAAACGATAATACTTTACGATGTTAAGCAAAATTTGCTAATCCTTTCGGCTGAGCACATATCAAAAGTATTCGAAAAGAACAAAATCAACTTCAATTGTTTAACATTTCGCTCAAATTATATTTGTAAAAAAAACACCTAAATCACCGAACTAAAATGGTAGAATTTGATTCGTCAGATGAGGCCAACACAGAGCTACTGCAGAAGCTAAAGCATTTGGATGTGCGCGTCGAAAGCGCCGAAAGTAGTGGACGATTTTGTCGGAAAGGTTGCTGGAAATCATTAAAATGGAAATCAGCATTAAATCATATTGGATTATTAGTGTCACTGTCAATCTATTGCGGTGTTGGCGGTTTGGTAAGTTGATTTCACCAAATTGATTTACGAGTAATGAAAATTAGAGTGAAAGGATTTTTACTGTGAAGTAAATGAATCTATCTAATATATTTTATCTGAAATAAAATAAGTTTCACTTATTTTTCACTTCTATAAACATAATATGTATAACTATTAATGTTAGTGCAGCGGAGTATTTAGTTTCCCTTGCCACATAATTGTGAGTACGACAGTGACACGTTTCAAATTTTCAATTATTTTTACTGTTTCTTTATGTTTTTGTTTTGATCACCATCAGTAATTTCCCCTTAAACCGTGTTCACGATTAATAAAGTTCCTCATCAAAAAGGAAAAATTTATTCTTAAATTAATTATTAGTATGAGGTCGTGCAAAAGACACAAACATTCATTTCAATAACACATATTTTAAAATGGCAACTAAAATTAGATGCTGAGATGTTTGAAATATACTGAAAATAAATATTAATTTGTGAAAGTGTGAAGAGTGCTTCTCAAATATTTACTAAGAATTGTTGGAGAAAATTGCGACCATGAAAATCAATAAAGCACCCAAAAAAGAAAAGGAAAACATAACATTTCAATCAGCAACTAATTTAAATAAAATATACGAACAAAACTAAAGCCGACCAGACCAGAGAAAACACCCAACTGTTGTTGTAGTTGAGATAATCACGTTGTTTATTGTTTCTAAGCAAAAACACTAACAAATACTTAAGTGTGTTAATTTTAGCTAACAATAAAATAAAAAGAGAATTAGTGGGAATCCAACAAAACAGGAACGGAGAGACCCCGCGCACTTCCAAGACGCTTACGTAGAGATCTTCATAGAAAACGCATAATTGTTGCACATTCATCTTCATCACTCAGCAGAAAATTGGCAGCGCGGCTCCATGCCCCACCTCAATGAAAATGGCGCATTAATGGACCAACATATGCATTTAGGATACGAGTATTACGCTGATTCACTTGATTGCCAAGATGTGTTCTCTTAATTGCCCTCTATTAAAACATTACAAATCATTGATGGGCAAGAAGGTAGAGGAGGAGGATATGAAGTGTGGCAGCAAAACATTTGAGTTTACATTATGTGTACGTTATGGCAAGTTTGCTGTTGCCCCCGATTTGCAGTTGAATTGCACTTTTTTTGGTCTGTTGTAAATAGTCAGAAAATTTTGGTACAAATGAAAATATGAGTTGGCTTAAATATATATAAGTACATATGTATGTATGTATGTATGTATGTATGTATATGCAAATTGTATTTGAAGTCCCTCTAGAATTTCACTATAGAATTACCGTAAATTCAGTTTCCATTGCAACTGGGGGGTTTCCATTGTACGGCGGAAAAATGCTTTCAAATTAAAATGGAAAGCAAATGGTCAAAGCCTTTAAACTTTTTAATGAGGTTTCAAAATACTTTTAGAAATTACTACTACTAATTCAATATGATTTTCTGATAATCAGCTTAATTGGTTTTTAATTCATTGTTCCAATATCAATTCTGTGTGAAGTCAGCCTGTGTGAGGTCAAAAATATATTTTTAATATCCTTCCAAAATAAACTTGTGCCTTGTTAAAATATAATGCTATCACTAAAAATAAAACTATATGGATAAAAGTTAAACAAAAATCGTTGAATTATGTTGTCATAGTTGTATAACATTTTCATGATACATATTTCAAAAATAATACTTTTGTAATGTCATTATTAAATAATAACGAATTTGTTTCTTTCTCTTAACTTTCTACTTAACTTTAAAAATATTCAGTCTACATTAAAATCATATCAAATTAATATTTTGTTTTATCAATAATAGTATACATTGATGTCTTATCAGTTTTACATAAATTTTTCTCTAATGTTACTTTCTTACTAAGATTCGCCAGTCGTCTCTGTTATGCGCGCGCTGGCGCCAGTTGATAAGGCTAATTTCAGGCAGGTCTCCCTGTACCTGGTATTTCCAACGGAGATTAGGACATCCACTTCTGCGTGTTCTTCCACCGTGGCTCCAATAAAAAATCCTCTAGTCGGATACGCTTGACTATGTCAATGTCCGCGTACAGCTCATGCAGCCCATCGTTCCATCTTATTCGATACACGATCCACGCATACTGGGCCGTAGATCTTACGAAGTATCTTCCTCTGGAATGCTCCTAACAGCCACTCATCCTTGGTGGCCAATGTCCACGTCTCGGCGCCATATATTAGGACGGGAAGGATGAGGGACTTATAGAGCGTTATTTTCATCGGTTGAGAGATGATTCTGCTTCTCAATTGCCTGCGGAGCCCGTAGTAACACCGTTTGGCAAGAGTTAATCTTCGCTTGATCTCAAGGCTGACATTATTGTTGGTATTAATGCTGGATCCTAGTTAAACGAACTCCTTGACGACTTCAAAGGAATAATTGTCAACATTGGCTTTAATGTTATATTTTGTTATATAATTTTAATAGAAGTGTTGAAATAACATATTTATGTTATTTACATTTTCAATGTTCAAATTACATTATTTTTACATCAATCTTTGCATTTTTCTAATTGGATTCAGTAACGTTAAATTACATTTTATAGTGTCAACTTCGATATTTTTAGATGTTGGCTGAATATTGTAACCATAATTTGTTATACTTACTTACTTTACTTTTAATGGCACAACAGCCCATGGAGGGCCTAGGCCGAGCTTTTCGCTTCCACTCATGGTGTGCGTGTTATATTTGTACATGAATGGAAGGGACCTACAGTTTAATGCCGAATCCGAACGGCGAAGTGAAAAGCTTTTCATAGCAATTTTACTCTTGTAGGTTTGCCATTTCCTGCCAAGAGGTGGTGCCGTGTAGAAAAATTATTTTTTTCTACTTTTTGATTTTGCCCGTGCCGAGATGCGAACCCCGGACACTCTGCGTAGCAGTCCAACGCACCACCACTACGCCACAGCGACCACTCATAATTTGTTATACATTTGTTTTATGTATGTTTTTAATTTGGAAATTTATTTTACAAATTTGGCAAGTTCATCTTGTTGCGAGTAAATCTAGTGTATTTAAACAGGCTTAACGAACATTTGAACGTACGTAGGTTTGCTGCCAGAGAGAGAATATCAACAATGTTTATATTGTAGAACAGGCAGATCAGACGAAAAAATTATAGATTATTTATATTATTTTGTATTTCTATATATCAAAATGAAACATTTGAAATCCTTTGCTCAAATTGAAATACCTAAAGAAAATCATTTGTTAAAATTGATTGATGACTTTTACAAACTAATGTAAAAATACATTCCAAAAAATAAAAAAATAAAAATAATCCACTGCAATCAATATCTATACTTCAAGCATAAAGTTTAAAGTCAATATGAAAATGAAAATGAAAAGAAAAATGGAAAAACAACGACGGAAATTGCAAAAGTCACCAACAGGAAGTCTTAATGTGACGTTGACGTGTACCTAATATGTATTTGCTAGTTGCAGTCCTGGCAATTGCAGTTGAAAGTAGCAGTTAAAACAGAAGTCACTTTAAAATCTATGGTAGTTATGGACGTCCAATAGTTTAGTGCACTTAATGCTCTGCCGGCAAGTCAAGGGTCCTTGAATGCAATGCAAAATTGACTGTTTTTTATGCTCAGCGCTTTCTGTCCAAATCGACATTGGACTTTTGGGAAATACTGCCAAAGCATTAATCTCAGTAACAGCAAAGCAAAAAAGAAAACTTTTTATATGGTTTGTTAAGTTAAGTATCATAAGAGCGTAAATTCCTACTCTCTCTTCCCTCTTCTGCCTAAAATATTGTGTAAGAGGAACGTTTTGAAATTGTCAAGCAACTTCATCAAGAGCGTGCACAATATTAAAAGCTTCGAATTTTCTTACAAAGAATTTACCATATTTTATAAATTATACAGCGCGCTTCATTCAAGCGATTTAAACAACAACAACAATGGCAGCGAAAGGAAATGTTAGTTGTTTATCGTAAAATTCTAAGGATGTGTTACTCGACGTAATTATGTATGCATGTGTGCGTTTGTGCGCTATTTGGATTGCGTGTTGCATGCGGACACGGAAGCTTCATTGCCGCCATCGCTGTTTTTCCTGATGTGTGGTTTCCTATAAATTCTTATATGATTTTCGGTCTCATTATCGATTCCTTTTGCTACCTGCTACCAGATTTCCTCACTAACTTATGGTGTTGTTTATAATTTTTATGCTAAATATTTGAGCGACATGCAAATATTTCGTTTGATGTATGAGCGAGTTTTATTGATTGCACTAAATTTCCCACACAAACAAAGCGAAGGAACGAACGCCTTTCATCATTAAAGTTAATGCATTGTCCAAAAAAAAAAACAAGAAGAAGAAACTGATTGATTGCATTGGGAGGCAATAAAACACAAACTTTTTTTTGTTGTACTCGTACAATGAATGGCTGCGTAATCAATATTAAAAGGATCTACTCACACTACGATGCATTCTTTTTTAATTGTTTTCCTGAATTAACTGAAACGTAATCTGTCGCCCAGAGTAAGATACATTTACTAGTAAATGAGAAATACGATGTTTTTAATTTGCATTTGAAACTTTCATTATTCGTTTTGATATTCTTTCATTATTTCTTCTCAACAGCGATTGCAGACGGGCAGCTGCATTGCTCTTCAATGCAACCACCAAAACCGTCAAGTGATTTTCCTCCTGGCCTTTTTTTAAATATTAAAAACGGAATTTTACGCAATGAAAGCAATTTTATACTTTATTTTAATCATCATTTAAATTTACTAATTGCAGTTGAGTTTTTTGTATGCATTTTCAATGAAGGTCGAAAAAGCAGAATATATTTGAAAATCAATAGCGGCATTATGGCGTACAGCAACATTTAATACTACTACACAGATTTGTCTATTTCAGTATTTGTAAATTGGTCATTTCTTCATTTGTACTTGAGACTTTCTCCAGCAAAATAAGTAAATCATTGAGCTTAAAATGTCAATGTAACTTTGAAAGTTTCATTGATGCTGTAACGTAGTAAGCATGCCACACGAGTACACATGCAAGTAACGAGCGAAACACATAAATGCAACACTTTAAGGGATATGCATTGGCGATTTAAATTGTGATATGACAAAAACTATTAGATAGTCAAAATATTTCAAAAAAAAACTCACTGTTAGCTCCGAAAACACAATTCTGTGCCCACAAGGAATAACAGCAAGAATCGTGTTAGGAAAAATAAAAACTTATTGCATATTTTTCTTAATAAATTCCAAAATGTTAAGAGTTCTTGAAAAATGTTTCCAATTTAGCAATTTTCATACTTTTTTTATTAATTAAATTACAATAATTATTTAAGAACTTTCAATATTTTGGGATTTATAATGAAAAATATGGAAAAATTTTTTATTTTTCCTAACTCGAGTTTAGCTGTTATACCTTGTGGCCACAGAAATAAGTCAAATCCAAAGGAAATACATTTGCATACATTTTCTTTCATTTTTGTTTGGCAAGCACGTGCTTGCTTCCTGTTGCTGACGGCTGTATGCTCACATTTACATCACACATTTGCTCAACTTTATCTCTGGATGTATTTGTATAGTTCTGATTTCCTCTTCCCTTTACATACATATATTTTCTTCATACTTACAAGTACATACATATGCAAGTATCAACCACACTTGCGTCAAATTCAAATATTTCTTTTTTCATTTGCAATATCTTTGGCACACTTTTCGTCAATGACAATATAAAATTCTGATTTAAACTGTTTCTTAAATATAACTCATTAAACGTAATGAGGTAATTCACAAGGTCTCTTAAAGTGATAAGTCCTATTTGAAGAAAAGTTTGACTGGTGTGAGCACTCATTATATTTAAATTTGATATTGCAACACTGAAGCAGAGAAGAATTAAAGCAACAAGAAACAGCTGATTTGATAGGACAACATATGTTACTTACTTAACTGGCACTACAACCGATGATCGGTCTTGGCCGCCAAACGAGGCTTCGTTTGAGGATTCATTGATGAAATATTTTGACGTGGTGAGTTCCAAGCCCGACGCACAACCATTCATTCAAGGCCATGGAGAAGCCCGCCCATCACATTAGTTAACTCACTGGCGGTTGTCAGATCGCTATCCAGGGGACGCCACGAGGAGCCTGTGTGACTTGAACGTAGAGGCGCAAGGATCGACCATGGACGCACCTGCGACTGTCACGAACTTTACCTTGTGTCCTACGTCCCAGGCACAAATGTGACAACATATGTTGCACAATTGTTATATCCAAAATTTTGTGTGGCCAACTCCAGTTTTTTGGTGTATTCTTTACACATTTATAGACAACAAATTTAAATATTTTTAAGTGTATTTTTTGTTCCCAAAACAGAGCAAAGTATCAGCTGTTTTTTGTAGATACACTTGTGAGTACACTTGATTTATTGTCTGCTGAAAAAATATTTTAGTATGGAAGTCAACAACAACATTTTTACAACTATTGTAAAATTAAGTATGTGACATATGACTGCGATAGTGTACCATATGTGGTCCCTAAATATAACAAAGTGTCTTATTCTATCGTATTGTTATAATATTATTGTATGACAATTGAGAGGGTACGAGAGGACACTAAATAAGACACCTTGTGAATACCCAAATTTTTTCGAATTTAACTAACTTGTGAGTGGAGGTGCTGTTGCCATTGTTGTTTTACATGCAATTGGCGTGGAAAAAACACTGACTGCCAGACATACTGTCGCTTATTTTTATTTCAGTTTCCTAGTTCCGGTTTTTGCTTAATTTCCTCAGTAATTTTGTGTCTGCATGAGTGTGTTGCACGCAATTGCAATATTGCAATACAATTTTATTGATTGATGAACTTTCATTCCGAATTTATTTATGGCTTTATTTGGATTGAAATACGCGAAAACCGGAAAAGTTCTGCTGATGTGTGAACTGAATTTGAAATGAAGTGTTGAAAGAAAAATATGCATGCACACGTGAAAAACGAAAGCAATTTACTAATGTTTTCTGGTTTATTTTACAACTCTTCTCAAATTTGTCGCATTTTCAACATATTACATATGGTAAAATCTTCCATCTTCCAATAGAAGATACTACTGCAAATATTCATTATTCCCCACAAATTATATATTTTTTGTTATGTATGAAGTTTAAAACCTTGAAACAAGTTCTAGAAATCACAAGTAAACTCTCTAGTTCCCAAGCAGGCCTCTAGACAGCCGTCACCTTAACGGGTTTAATAACCACCAAAAGAGTAGTCTGGAGGTACACTTTATCATATCGTATAGTGAACTCCCCAAACTCTTCATAATAATGCTTCGACTATGAGCTGCGATGTTTATTACAGCCGCATGAAGCAAACAGCGGCGTGGTAGTGCGTTCGACTGTTACGCAGAGTGTCTAGGCACCACCTCTTGGCAGGCAAATGGCAAACCTACAAGAGTAAAATTGCTTTTTCATTTCACTGTTCGAATTCGGCATAAAACTGTCGGTCCCTTCAATTCATGTACAAATTTAACACGCACGAAATGAGTGGATCCGAAAAGCTCGGCCTTTGGCGCTACATGCGGACATAGTCGGCATTGATAAACTGAAGTTCATTGTGGTAAAGACATAACACTTGCCACAATGGCTGTCTATCTGTTTATCGCTGTGCTGTGATTGCATTCCCTCTCTCATTCTCCCTCCTTCTTTCTCCCACCTATCAATCTTCCTTCCAATTCACACAATGCTGTGCATCCAATGTACACTCTGTGTGTTGAATGCATCAATAAAAAAATAAATAAATAAAAATTCGCAAATATTCAAAAATCTGAAAAATTATTTATTTGATTGAGTTTCAGATTATGACTAGCTAAGGATAGGAACACTTAATATAACATGTTTAATCAATAAAAAAAAAAAAATTTCCTTACAGGCTCAATTAACCAGAATTGCTTTGATGGATCCCGACTTCCCGATTTCATAAATCCACGACAATTAATCTTTTTAGTTTTTCAGAACAGGTCTGTGCTTTGTACATCGATATTTATCTATTATAATAATCATAGGTTAATCACAAAACTGGGAGCAAGAGGGTTAAGAGAGAAATAGCAGCAATTAATTCATTTAATATTTAAACATCAATATTTAATTTGTTGTTATTGCTAGTGCACTTATAGCGTTATTGTTTTTTGTTCTTGTACTGTTAAAACAATTTTCTCACACTTGGCCGCGCAATCATAAGTATACCAAGTGGAAAAAGTAAAATAAATAACGAAAATAGTTTTGTTGTTTATGTGTGTAAAATTCAATCAACAATTTATTTGAAAAATTTAACTGAGGGTGTGAAATTTTTCATCGAGTTATATCTTTTGTTTTGCTTTCGCAAATGTTGAAAAGGGAGAAAGAAAATAGTATTTATAAAAATAGCATAGATCAATTGCACATAAAATACATCACTGTTCTCGTATTCTGCTCACTGCGCTCAATATGAAAGAAAAACACACACACATTAAACAAATACATACATGCACATGTTTGTATGTACATTGCACCGCCAACAAAAACGAAAAGGATATAATTAAAACGAACGAAATGACCACGGGGATCACGCATGGAGAACTCATCACAGATCAATCACAATTGATGAGACGTTGCTACAACTATTTGCTCATATCGATTAGATATTTGCAATTACTCCTATCAAATTAATTAATAAAATTATAGTAAATCACTATAAATTTTTCTCAATTAAATTCCTTAGCAAGCCATTTTTAGATTGAGTTGCAATTATTTTAGCGTTTTCGTTATGATTTAGATAGATTTTCGGCTTATCTCCAAAATCTCTACCTGACAGAAAGGTTACCGTGAATTGAACTTCGCGATTTTTCCTAATGCGCAAAACTCCTGCGAGTAATTTTTGGTAGTCGGAAATAGTGGTCAATTTACCGACAAAAAAAAAAAAAAAAATTGTGTGCGTCAGTGGTACCCTTAAAGAAGTTAACTTCTTCAGAACTTTGGTGTTTTGGGTTTTCCGGTTAGGTTTAGTAATCTTGTAAAAACCAGAGTCTATCTCAAACATTACAAGCGTGGCTGATAGAATTTTTATTCATGAGCTGATTTATGCAAACGAAAAGCCTTGTATAAGTTCAGTTTGATAATTCTCTGATCCCAGGTGTGCTGGATTAAATTCATTTTGATCGTTTGCATTTCCAATTCATGCAATGCCCTCTGTAAGATCATCATCTCCATCAAAATATTCATACTCAAAGCATGCGAATTTATTTGCTTCATCATTATAATTATAATCTTAGTATCATCATCATTATTATCATAATCATCAAAATATTCAGGTTGTCTGATCTCAATAGGAGGAAAATTTGCCACTTGCCGGTCTGAGAACTCGCGAATGTTATGAGGTTGACTAGAAACTTGGTAAATCTCGCCTATGTTTTATTGTAATTTTCAAGTAAATCTTCTGCGCTTCGGCTCTAATGAAGCCATTTGCCATTCATGCAGTCTCACTCTCATTAGTCTTAGCGAGTTGTTTTTCATTGAAATTCGAATTCTGTTGTGTCTCAAGTTGCGAAGTATACGCTCTCGCGATCTCACGTTGCTAGTTTTGGTTTTTTTTTTGACGATAGTAGAATCTGAATTTTGTTGGGCCTCCATTTTTCGACAAAGTCTGCATTCTCGATATCAATCAGCCGCAGTTTTTGCTAGAGATTTTATCGTAACACAATCGCCATTTGTTTGAGCCTCGTGTTTATTTTTTCAATATTAACTCGCTCATTCTTTCAGCATTAGAAATTTCTAACGATTTTTGTTTGAAATATAAAATTTTTGTTTAAAATGTCAAATTTTACTCTATCAATCGAGTATGATTCATACTTAGCGCCCTCTATCAATCAAGTGTGAATCATACGCGAATAAGCGACTTCTATCAATCGATAGAGGGATAGAGGGTTCCTATACCGATTAATAAAAAGCGCATAGTGGATGCATATGCATTCCTAGATTTTCTTCTTATCTCCAAAACCTTTACCTTATATACATATACATATGCATACACATTTTTTTCTCTGCTCCTTATTTCCGTGACAATTCCATTTCGCCATGATCACTTTTTATCCCCTCGTAAATATAAGAACAATTCTAAAGAAGTAATTTTCAAAAATAATTAGCTAGATTTCATTAAAAAAAAGAGGACACAGAGAACTTCCAGAATGGGGTTTAGTTTTTTTTTTGCTACTTTGACCTAAGTATGTAAATTAATTGCATTGAACCATGACCGGATCATGAAACTATCATAATGGGCGTGTTTCGAATTCGCAACTGCTGTGTGAGTATTCTAGAAATGCAAGGCTGTAAATCTGTATGTACGTATATGAAGAGGCTCGTGCCGATTTTAACATCTAACGTATCATGTTGTTTCACAGTCGGAAATTCTTACTATTGGTCAGTCACTGATCACCGATGTAACAATTTTTCGACTTCTGGGGTATTGAACGGGAGGGGCAGGTTACTTATCCCCGAAACCTCTTAGGTCCGCTGGTGCATTCAGTTATTGTATGTACATACATATGTACATGCCACGACTGCATATAGTACTATGTAATTTCAAGTGATATTTGTTTTTCTTAATTTTAAACAAAGTCTGTGTGTACTTAAAAATCAACAAAAAAGACCATAACTTAATTATCACATAAAATGAAAATTCCCAATGTCATAACAACATGTCACCACATCAATCAAAAGTGACACCAAAAAACAAACGCAAACGTGTGAGTGTGTCCCCATTTGATTCGTGTTTTCGTGCACGCCACTATACTATGAAACATTGCACAATTTTGCATTGCATGTGAATCCTCCACACCCCAATCATCCCGAACACCAATTGAGTTTTTCAAGACTGTTGCAATTGTTGACAAAATAATTTCAAATCAAATCCGATGTAAAAGTTAACATTTTAATTGGCATTATTATGTTATTACATGCCTACACGAAAATTATAGAAGCGGAGAAATAAGGATATTCCTTCAGTTTATTGTTCATTAAAATTTTTTACTTGCTAGAAAATAAAATGGATCAAATTAAAAGATTGTAGTTAGAAAGCAGAAATGAACTAGTTTACATGAATAAATTTCACAAAATGTTCGTATTTATTTATTTTTTAAACCAAAATTAATGACTTTGTTTATAATTACCTATGTAAGCAGCAGGGGAAAAACGTTGATTTACGAAATTGCCGTACTTCCACAGCGTAATGTGCTTTTGAATCATTAACGAACTGAGCTGCTCTAAGTCTGCTATACACATGTAGTAAATACTAAAATTATTTATGTAAATACTAGTAATGGGAAGTATCGAGTAATTTTTGCGAATCGAGTACTTCGGTGTCGATACTTTCATGAATCGGATACTTTTTTTGCACTTATTAATTTTATGCTGTTTTTAACTTCTGGTAATACTTAATATTTTATTTCATTACTTTGACCAAATACAACATATGGCCAAAATTGGAAACCCGAGTTTTTGGGTCCTTTGATAAGTTCATTTGTTTTAATGAATCGAGTTCGATGTAAAGAGTGATTTTTTTGTTACTTTGTTTTTGACATTTATATTTTTGACAGTTCACGCGTGATTCTTGACATGTGTCAAAGTAGAAAATGCTCACCTTGGTTTGTCATTTCATCTTTAATAGACTTATGCCTGAACAACGTTTACAAATTGTTGAAATTTATTATCAAAATTCGTGCTCTGTCAAAAATGTGTCTATCGCAAAATTGTCTTTAGCGACGAGGCTCATTTTTGGAATTGCCGTATTTGGAGTGAAAATCAGCCCGAAAAATGCACTGTTTGGTGTGGTTTATGGGGCGGTACTTCTTCAAAGATGATGAAGGCCGCAAAATTACGGTCAATGGCGAAAGGTACCGTTCGATGGTAATAGACTTTTTTTTGCCGAAAATGCAAGAATTGCACTCGGCCGACATGTGATTCCAACAGGATGGTGCCACATGCCACATGCCATACTGCACGCGAAACCATGCATCAATTGACAGGCGAATTTGGTGAGCAGTTAATCTCACGTTTTGGTGCAGTCAATTGGCCACCAAGATCGTATGATTTGACCCCGTTACACTATTTTTTGTGGGGTTTTGTTAAGTCTCTTGTCTATAGGGACAAGTCAAACACGATTGCTGCTTTGGAAGCCAACATTGAACGCGTCATTGGTGCGATTCCGGCCGAAATGTGTGAGAAAGTTTGCCGAAATTGGACCTTCAGAATGGACCTCTTGAAGCGTAGCCGCGGGCAACATTTAAGTGAAATTAAGTGGCAGGAATTGATTTATCGATCCAAATTAAAGTTTCATTCACTTTTGTAAAATTACGAAAACGAACGAATTATTTTTTACCCATAAACGAACGTAAAGTATTGCTATACACCGACCTATGTATGGTTCGTGTATGTTGCGATCGAACCGTTTCTGCAACCGATGTATGCGAACGAAACCAAATATTACAACGAAACACATTCACGATTGTGATCGGCACCCAATAAAATTTAGATACACACAAAATTGATATGAAAATAAAAATATGTTTTGGTTGCTTTAAGCTGTGTTTGTTTACTTTTAGAACTTTTCTGAACCCTGAATCAAAGACATTGATTTGATTTGATTAGATACTGAGTAGTAGTACCTGCAAGTATCAATTCGATTCTAAATACTGGCGAATTTTGAGTACTCAAGATCGATACTTTTTATAATCGATTGCTGCCGATTCTTTTAAGAGCCGAGTACTTACTACTTAAGGTTTCAATTGTGCCTAACACTAAAGTATTTACTAAATACTAGATTCGTGCGAATAATTTTTTTTTTTCGGTTTCACATTGGCGACTTTGTATGCGAATATTATAGCAATTAATAATTATGTAATTTTTGCCATGTTCGAAGAAAAAATTAGAAAAGTTGGCATCACTAAAATTAAGTTTGGGTTTGTTTTTAAGTTATTTACTTTTTGTTTTTGAATTTCTTTCTTTTTTTTTTAAGTAAAATAAGTCATTCTCATTTGCATTCGCTTTATTATTCGCGCAACCCTAGTAAATGCTGTTCCCACACTTTGTGAATGCTAAATATTAAAATACAACCTCTTAGTAAATACACAATATAAAATATTAAATTACAAATTACCACAGAGACGTGTGTATGCTTGTAAATAGGGTATTTGTAAGATGTTCGAGGTTAGGGTTTGAAAAGCAAACGCCACAAATTTGAAGCAATTAAACTTTGAAAACTACAAACAATTTGCACTTGCCGTGTTTGTTCTTCGTTCTTTAACAGCTTTTTACTTGTGTAGTAGATTAGTAGTAAAATTTTTGTGTTATAAATTAAAAATTTGTGAACCTTTCAATGGAAATATAAATAAATAATAATACATCTTAAATAAATTAAACTGTGAAGATGAAAGTAATGCATGTAAATTCATAAATGCCTCTTAAACTTTGTAGTTAACAAGGTTTATAAACAAGTCAAAAAACTGTTACATTTCATATATATAAATCTTGAAAAGTTTGCTTATTAGAGTAAGGAGCATTTAGGAGTTTATGAGTCCGGTTAATATGAAGGGCCATAATGATTGCAGTGCAAGTGCACGAGTATGCGTGTCTATGTGTTGCGCCTCGTATTTATTATTTGTGTGGTGCGTGTTTTTAATTAAAGCCTTATGTGATTTCTCTCAATTGCTTACCGCCTGGCGTGAGCCCTTTTAATTAGCAATCCAATA
Source organism: Palloptera scutellata (assembly GCA_958295655.1). Classification (NCBI taxonomy): domain Eukaryota; kingdom Metazoa; phylum Arthropoda; class Insecta; order Diptera; family Pallopteridae; genus Palloptera; species Palloptera scutellata. Next base: position 153,430,965 of record OY282449.1, on the reverse strand, counting down.
AGTGTCTTCTTGGTCGTCTTCATTGCCGAAACGCTATCGCTTTTATCGTCTGCATTACTCCATTATTGCCGTTGACCGTAGTTCCTGCCTGCTTACCCTCAATTTGTTATAAATTTTTTTGGCAATTTACGAATGGAATTTTGTGACACTGAAAACTATGTGAGCTGAGCTGGCGTATTAGCAAAACAAAATTGCTCAATTCTTTTGAGAAATCAATGCGTGACCTTATGTATGTTATTTTTTGCCAACAACATTTATTTATTTCCTATTATTCTCATTTTTCCTACGACCTCCACTCCAACAAAACAATTATTAATCGCTTTTTGCTGTTTTGTTGATTCCGTGCCCAAAAATAATTAAATTTTCGCTCCGGTTTTGATGTTTGACGAGCTTGCTTGCCCATTTTTAAAGTAGCTACTTAGGTAGTTTCTTGTTAGCTGCAGATAAATCAACTAGAAGTGGAACAGTAAATACTTATTGTTTATTTATTCGCTCGTTTTTCTAGTGCTTTTGTGTTTGTTATTTTATACAATACAATAAAAGCATCGAAAATCGGAAAAGTTTCACCTAAATGTAGGTTAAAAACTACGGCTATATTAGCATAAATCAAAAACTGTGATGCTTTGTGTATGCACGTGGATACTCAAGCACACTAATTGACTTCTGGAATGTTAACTTGGCTTTAACATTTCTTTGAAAAATTAGAACATATTTTCTGAGCTAAGAAATAAATGTCAACAAGTGGCACCAAGAAGTTTATTTCAACTTTAGCAAGAATCGCGCGATTATTTTACAAAATTCTTAATTTTTTTTATGGTGATTAGGGGGCACAAGCGGATCATATACACTCCAAGGGCCTCAAGCGAAAAAAATCTATCAAAAATCGTATTAAATTTATTATTTCAACAGAGAAAAAGTTACAAGTTTTGTGAAAAAAAAGTAGTGAAACTCAAGACACGACATATCTTGAATATCTCGATAACAAAGCCGAAAATCAAGAATTACCACTTAATATTTTCATTTTATTTCGATCAAAATATGCGAAGTTAAATGCTGTCTATGGGGACCCTTCACCAACCTCAAATCTTGGAGTCCCAGGAACATATTCTTTTCCAAATTTTTTGAAAGTTATTCTTATAATAGCAAACAATATTCTCCATAATTCACTTAAGTCAGTTTTGCTATATACGAGGATAGATCAATAAGTATACGTGTGTGAAGACAGGTGGCGTTGCTGAGGAAAGTTGGCATTACCGTCGTGTACTGCCATCTGTCACAACGACACCACACTAAATTTCAAACTGATTCATAGGTTAGTTTTTATTTGGCAGCCATTAGTATCACACGTGTTTGGTGTTTCGCGATAAAATGGGAAAAGAACACCATCGATCCGTAATTTGCTTTTTATTTTTGGATGAAAAAACATGCGAAGAAATAAAACCGAAGTTGAATGCTGTCTATGGGGACCCTTCACCATCTACGACAATAGTAAGATATTGGTTAAACGAATTTAAACGTGGTCCTACATCTGTTTTTGATGAGGCCTCCCGGCAGACGTGGAGGAAACCGAGGAAACCGTTAAAAAGGTCCGCGACATGATTCTCGCTGATCGCCGATCGAAAGTGCGCGAAGTAGCAGAGGCCGTAGGAGTGTCGTACAGAACGGTAATTAATATTTTACATGATAGGTTAAGCATGAGAAAGGTGTCGCCCCGATGGGTGCCGCGATTGCTTACGGTGGACAACAAGCGGATACGAAATTGTCGCGGCCAAACTGCATAAATTAAACTATGAATTGCCGCCTCACCCACCGCACTCGCCCAACTTGGCTCCTTTCGACTTCTTTCTGTTCCCCAACATGAAAACGTGGCCGGGGGAAAAAAATTCAACTCACACCAGGAGGTTACCGTCGAGACAGAAGCGTTTTCTGAAGAGTTTGACAAATCGTATTTTTTGGAGGGGTTAAAGAAATGACAGAAACGTTGGGAAAAGTATATTGTACTAAAAAAAGATTTTGTTGAAAAATAGAAAAAAAAAATTGTGAAAAACTTGCCCCTTCATTCCTAACACGGGTACTTATTGATCTACCCTCGTAGGTAAAATTAAAATCGTTGTCTCTAAGTACTTTGTGAAATTAGACTAAGTAATTACCAACTTACAACAATTACTCATCTTCATTTACACAGAATTATTCTTAATTATGGAAATATGAAATTAAACTAAATTGTCAATAGAATAAAATTACCGATTAGATTTGACGTGGCTAAATTAAATGTGAGTAGCTTGAATACTTTTTCACTTAACAATAACAAATAACAACAGAAACAGCAGAGCCACAAAACAACAAAGAACAACGTTAGCAATCTTCAGAAGTTTATGTGTTTACCAAATTTTTGAGCAGTGTTTGCGCATTAGACTCATTGTTACACAATGATGAGCAATCGACATGAAAGGGAACAGTGGAGAAGAAGCCTAATAAATCGAATCGAATCGAATTGACAGTGGATATGAGTGCTGGTGACATTCAATGGCGTCAAGACTTTATCAGCTGTCTGTGGAAGTGGCAATTTCTAATAATGAGTCTAAGGAAATTATGCATAATATTAAAGAATTTATTTTGCTTTGGTCATATTGATATTAAAAAATAAGGACCACAAAAAATTTGAATTAAATATTTCAGAAAATTATGCACCAATACATAATAAATTCTACTAAGAATCGAGGTTTGCGTTGGGCGAAATAAACTGAAATCGCAAATACTCAGAGCGTGTCTCGGTGGTGTAAAAATTGTAAATTAAAAATAAGTAGATTGTTTAATGAGTTCACAAATATTATAAATGTATTGAAAATAGGGAAGCTTGTTAGTAGCAGACATAGTGACTTTTGATAGTGTATTGGAAAAGTAATTACAAAACAATTTGTATTGTATTTAGCAGCAATGTAAAAGAAGCAGTTTTTCCAATTCTTTAAGGATATATTTAAAAACCTTTAAATTTAAGGACGACTGAGAAACTATAGGATGCGACAATAGAGTCTAGTATACCAGACTCCAACCAAACTAATTTCAAAAATTCAAAAGTCGTAGTAGCCAACAGCCAACGAAATTATGAGCAAATTAAATGATTTTGTTCTTAGTGCGAAAGATGCAATAGCAATAAGATTTATTCGAAAAAATTCAATAAAGGCATCATACATTCATTAAGTTTATTTTTCTTATTTTTAATAACAGCAACTGAACATTTCATTTGTGTGTTCATTTACAAGCTAAAATGTGTAAAGTGCTTAATTTTCAGTATATATATTGTTCAACAGAAACAATGAAATAACAACAACGAGTACAACAACACCACATTCATTGTACATACATATTTCTCAAAAGTTGTATGAGCTATTGTCGGTGCTGCTGGTGGTCAGTTAAATTACAATTAAATTGCTGTATTTGCTAATCAAACTCAAACTCTTTTGCGACTTGTGACTTGCGGTAATATCCGCTCTACTTATAGCTAATGCGAAAGGCTACAAATGTTTTTCCATTTTGTCCAATTTTTCACTTTGCACCATTCACAAAGTATGTATGTTTGTATGTAATTTAAATCTGACATAAGGTGTTTGGTAGCCTTTGCCCTTTTGCTGCTTCTTCTTCACACTTTTCAATGTTCTGTGTTTGGCCGTGCCTATTTCCTTTTCCGTTGCCGTCAGCTTTCCTGAAAATTTAAACATTTACATGCACACACGCAAACACACCGACACAAATAAAGATACGAATATACAATACACGAATAAAACGAAACGATTGTGAGAGTCATTTTAATAGGAATCTTATCAGATAAAATAGCCCCAAATGTATGCTATGCACTAACACATGGACGCATACAAATCTGCCGTAAGAGGGTTGGGCCCACAATATTTGTATATGTCTAAATTTTGATTTGCTTTGAAGATGATTACGTAGGAAGAACGAAAGAGAATAGTTTAGATGAGCTTAACTTAAATTAAAGGCCCAATATCTATATCTGTTAGCTGGTGTTTATTTTTCCGGACTTTTTAGCCTTCATTCTCACTTCCAATTGGAATTTGTGTTTACTGTTTCCATTTTGTACACATTTTAAGGGTATTTCACGTTCAAAGTTGCCATGATTTTTTCTTCTGCCAATCTGAACTCGAGGTGAAGAATATTAATGTTACAAATAATTATTTATACAAATCTTCCGCTTCGTTTTCTCAGGTTAAAAACTTGCTTTAGCCTTCTACAAAATTAAAAAAAAAATTAAGCTTAAATATTTTATCATAATTTTAACATTATAAATACACATAAATAAATGTAATATAGTATAATTGAGGTATTCACAATGTGTCGTATTCTGATGTATTGTTATAATGTCGTTAGATTTTGTATGAGAAACGAGAGAACTTATATCAGTTAAGAGGATATGACACTGAATGAGACACCTTGTGAATAACCCAAATATAAAAAATATATAATACAATAATAAAATTATATATAATTAAGCAAGTATTGCTCTCATCATAATTTAGTACATGCATTTGAATAAAACTCATAAAATACAGAAGGCGCCAATATAATCCGCAGTTCATGACGCACCACGACATTTGGAATTCTACTTTATGTGTTTAAAGGTTTCAAGGTTTCCTCCATTTGTTCAATTGGCTTAAATTATTGGTCTGGTATCTTATTTTCAGAAAATACTCGTACATATGTATATGTATGTACTTATTTGTGTATGCACAAACATATGCAGTAACATTAAATCAGTTGCTTTTATCTTTATGATAAAAAATACTAAATCTGTTCTACATATTCCATAAAGAACTGAAGCGAAAAACATTAGAAAATTGTTTTCTCTATATCTCATTTCAAATGCTTTCAGGCGATTTTCGGTAAGCTGGCAAAATATTTTACAGACATTTATTATTTTTCTTCTTTAATAACTCGCATATTTCTTAAGTTTAGGTAATTCTTACTCTTGTAGGTTTGCCATTGCCAGCCAAGAGGTGGTGCAGAGTAGTATTTTTTCTTTACTGTGCCGATCCTTGAATCCTAGCATCCTGTTCACTATCAACGAAGCTACTGTGAACACAGTAATTTAGGTAGGCAAAGAAAAATTTTTACGGTAATGCGTTGCCTTGTTGTCCATCATACGGTGGACTATTAAATACTTTCTAATCGCGATCTAATCCAAGCACTTGTTGTTTCCCTAAAGAACTTATTTTGAATTTACAAAGGATAAGTTTTTGTTGTTATAAAATTACGAGTATGTAAGTATCACTATCCCAGAAACTCAAACCAAGCAGTTAATGGCTGGTTTTCACCCAGCTTCGCTGATCGGCACTAGCAAACTACTTACTTATTAGTTCGTGGTTATGTTAGTGTTCATCATATTTTTCTCATGTGCTCGGTGTGCTGGATACACTCAAGTTTGTTACAGAGTTGCTTTTGGTTGAAGTTCTGGGTTTTTTTAGTATTATTTTGTGCGCAACAACAAAGCGTTGTCTGGTATATCAAAAAATTTTAAACGATTTTATCAATATGGAGAGTTAAATTAATAACATAATTGAGTGAGCAATATATTATGCAAATAATGTAATTTTTTGGACCGACAGCCACCAGCTGGAGAATATGTGACAACTTAAAGGCAAGAGTGTTATCAAAACCATTTGCATCACACACCAAATATTGTGCATACAGCAAATATGTTCATACTTCAATAGTTTTATAAATAATATTTTTAATATTCACTTTCAAACAGTAAAAATATGCAACTTCGCTTTTCTCCAAATGAAAATAATGTTGTACAGCTTAGCATGTTTTCGTACCATATTACACAAATTTTTGTTCCTTTTTTGAAGAATAACTCATCATAACTCACCCTGAATACTCGGCGTGCTCGGTGTATGGTACCTTCCACCCTGTATATCGTGTTCGTTATGAGAGTGAGTAAAAGCTCTCTCTTCGTGTTAGGTGCAACAACCACTTCATGGTGTTCGCCGAGCAAAATCTGAACATAACCATGGCATATGGTTAGACATATTCCTTCAGTATTTGTTTTGGTTTCATAAACGTAAACTCTTACTTATTCTATGCTACGTAAGCAAAAAAAAAAGAATTTTAGGAAGGCAGACTTTGAAAATTCATTCCAAAATGCATTAATGCAAAGCAACAGTGTGTTTTACTAATGAATCTTTAGAATCTATAGATTTACCATATCTTACAGTCCAACTGTACTGTAAGGCAAATTTACAAACACTGTGGCGCAATGTAATAAATTTACTTTGCAGACATTCTGCAGTAAACACACAGCCGAATTTATAAAAAAAAGTATTTTTCCTCAAGGGGTTTCAAATCCTCCGCTCCACAAAACAAAACTTTACAACTTGTATTCAAATTTTACACTTCCTTTTATCTCACTCGGCCGGCCACACACCACCATGGTCTAATATGACAATATGTAGTTGTATTCATGTTCTCGTACATACATATCACGTTATATCAACAACAACAAATTTGTGAGTGGAAAGTGAGAAAGAGACAAATGAAAAGCGACACAAAAAATATTTACAAACACCAATGAAAAGGGAACAAAATAAAATACTATTTTTAAATAAGTATTATAATGCATGTGACGGATAAAGTTTTGAGTTTAGATAAATGCCAAACGATAAGATTTACATTATTTTCAAACATTATTTTAAAGTATTTCTTTGAGTTTTAGCTAGATTTTGCTTCAAGTGTCTAAATTTTATTAACATATCGACTGTGGTCAGATTATCATAAAACGATAGCTGAAGAAACTATTCATAATTAAGAACTCTACACTCCTCAGTAACCTCAACAAATGTTCAGAAGAACATAAATGCAAAGTTTCATGAAAATCCGATGGGAAATTTAGGATGATCCCATTCTGAACAAACATTTACCAAAGCTTGATTTTATACATAAAATTAGATTAAATACAAACAGTAATATTACATATAATAATGGTGTCAAAATAACAAAGCAACATGTTTTGTTGAGGTCTGTTGTTGGCTAATATATAAATAATTTAAAGGTTATTATGTAAACATGAAAAAATGCTGGAAACTGGGGGAATGGAGATTTCACGTTTAATTAGCACCAACACATATGAAATGCTTCATAATTTCCGTCAGTTCATAAATATCAATTAATAAGTAGTATTGTGTTAATGAACCATTTTAAAATAAGTACCAGAAAGATTTATATGATTCATTACCACATGGCCATGGCCACATACCCCCCAACACACACATGCCAGTAAAACCGCACACAGCGACCTGCTGACACATAAATAAAATAACTAAATAATGAAGGCAGCAAAGGCATAAATAAAAAGTTGAAAACTAAAGCAAACATTCGAGGCACTTTTCACATACAATTCTACAAACACATATTTACATTAAGTAAACCATTCATGTTCATGTCGAAATTTATTAAATATATCATTAACATCAACAACAACATCATCATCAGAAGCTGACGCTGCACCATTATAATCGTCATCGCCATCGCCATAGCCTTCATCATCATCACAATGTTTATGGAAAAGTGTGTTCGTGTCAAAATATTTTGGGAAAAAACCTTAAGTGTGAAGAGAGTGAAAAGAGGATGGAAGAGGGCAGTACGATGTAAGGACTGCAGCGCAAAATGAACAACTTTTAAAATTGGTGTGTACACATGAGCACAACATTATGGTATTTTGTTGTTGTCGCAGCTCCCTGCGTTTATGGTGAGCTAGTAGGAGCAAACTAACAACATTACGCAAAACTTCGGTGAATAAAATAAACAATGTTCACATTGTGCCATCGCCACTGACGACCCATTAAAAAGCATTTCGTAATGAATTCATCAAATACCATAATAAACAGTTTATATTTTAAAATATAAATAGTTTGAATTTATTTTTCATTACCTCAGTTTGAATTTCATAAACGATATGAGTATCGATAAGTGCTATACTCGAATCTTTATATTTATCTATAAATTTGTGGACGCTGTACATAAAATAGATAATGGAGCTATTTATTTTACGAGTAACCATGAATCTTCATTTATTTATGTAATTACACAAAGACTAAGAGCATCATCAGTTTTAAAATCTTGACTATCGTAATCTTGATTACGTGCATAGCACCAGAAAATATATTTTTTTTTCCTTTATTTATTTCGACCGAAAAAAGAACACAAAATTAGGCCAGTCACGTAGAAATCATAAGCAACCGCACCATCATCGGCAGCAACCAGCCAAAATTTCATATTCATAAACAAACGAAACATTGATGAAAACTTTGTTTTGCGGCGCAGACTGCTGTGTACTGAGGTATGCAATGCAAATGTTTTTTAAATGCATACTACTTACATGCATGCACATGTTATATGCAGGCAGCGAAAGGTAACGTATACGTCGTGTGGTACTTATTTAAATAGTTGCCAAAGTGGCGCGTACACGTTATTAAATTTGATGTTGTGCAAAAGTAAATTAAGACTTTGAAGTGAAACGGCTTTCAGACTATTACAAGGATAACTATATGCGATTACCTTATGACAATGTTCAGGCTAATAATATATCTTTACAGTAATGTTAAAAGATGTACTACTCGTATGTAACTAACATATTTTTCCAACAAAATATTTTTGCAAATTTGAATCGCACCGGAATATGCCAAAAGCTAGATTTGAATAAAATGGTAGTTTGGGTCTTTTTACATTTAAGTAACGATAAGTAGTTAAACATTATTAAATTTTCATATAAAGCGATAGAAAATATAAGATTTACTTTTCACTTATTGTAATTTCTTGTATATAACAAGTATTTTTGCCAACATTGCTGCTGTATAAAATAAATAAAGCAACAGCTATGCACATCGCGAAGAAATCACACAAATACAACAAAAGACACTCACACACACACTCAAACACACTTAGCAGACAAATGACGACCAACAGGCGCCTGCTGTAAATTGATTTTTCTTCATTCAATCTCCATGCTACATGTAAACTCACATACATGTGTGTCATGTGCTTGTGTATGTTCATGCCCTTAGTCGATGTGTGTGAGTAAAGTGTTCAATCCCAATAAGCCAAGCAAGCTTGTTTAAAATTTACATTATACTAAGCTTGCAAACTTACGCATACAATTTAGACAAGCTTGCAAAATTGTTGAAAGCCCTTACCGTAATAATTTTGCAAACGTTTGTTCTTTAATTGGAAATAAGTATTTTTACAAGCTATTTACAATTCTTCCTTTGTAATGAGGAAAAAGTGTTGCAGTAATATTACCTTAATGGTTTTATTGGATTGCTTTTCATTGTAATTTATTTAATTAAGTTGACAGAAATAAAGGGTGATTTTTATAAGAGTTTAGTTTTTGAAAATGAAAAAAAATACAGAAAATTTACAAAAGTGAATGAAATTTTTATTTGGGTCGATAAATCAACTCCTGCCAATTACTTATTAAAGATAATTTCACTTAAATGTTGCCCGCGGCTACGCTTCAACTGGTCCATTTTGAAGGTCCAATTTCGGCAAACTTTTTCACACATTTCGGCCGGAATCTCACCAATGACGCATTCAATGTTGGCTTCCAAAGCAGTAATCGTGTTTGGCTGGTCCCTATAGAGCAGAAACTTAACATAACTCCACAAAAAATAGTCTAACGGGGTCAAATCACACTATCTTGGTGGCCAATTGACTACATCAAAACGTGAGATTAACTGCTCACCTGATTCATTTCTCAATTGATGCATGGTTTCGCGTGCAGTTTGGCATGTGGCATGTGACATCGTCCTGTTGGAATCACATGTCGGCCGAGTCCAATTCTAGCATTTTCGGCCAAAAAAAAGTATTATAATCGAACAGTACCTTTCCATCATTGACCATAACGTTGCGGCCTTCATTGTCTTTGAAGAAGTACGGCCCAATGATGCCGCCTGCCCATAAACCACACCAACAAGTGCATTTTTCGGGATGCATTGGTAGCTGCTGAATTGCCTCTGGCTAGTCTTCACTCCAAATACGGCAATTCTGCTTATTCATGTATCCATTGAGCCAAAAACGAGCCTCGTCGCTAAATGGACGTAGATTGCGAAACACTATTTTCACAGCGCATGAATTTTGATAATAAATTTCAATAATTCGCAAATATTGTTCAGGAATAAGACTATTCATTATGAAATGGCAAACCAAACTGAGCATAAATCAAGTGACAGCTGTCAAAAAGACCAACTCCGAAAAAAGTATTGCCAGATTGAAAACCGCACTTCTAGAAAAAATCCCCTTCATAATCACTTCCCAAATCGGAGAAATTCGTTCATTTTGTTGAGAGTTTTTTCCGGCATGATTTGCTCCTTTGGATAGTTTTTCTTTTTCAGATTTTACCACTCAAACGGAGCACATTGTTTCATCACCAGGTATGATGAAAGATTGTTTTTAAGTGAAGTTGTCTCCTGACACAAAAGTATGTGAATTTCAACTTATTCCAAAACCACCATTACACTTTGGTCTATTGGCATATGACAATATTTCGTTTATGAGCTTACCAACTTGCTTGCTGACATAAAGTACTTATTGTGTTTTCTTTTCCGGTTTGTTGCTTTTATTACTTTGCCTGTTGTTTGCCCTTGGCCGCAACTCATTTATTGTTGTTGTACATATGAAAGCGTGAGAAAAGTACTTTGATCTCTGATTTTTCTCCTTTTTTGTTCTTTTGATTTTGGAACTCGTACATGTGATTTCTATGCTATGAAATATGGTCACCTTCATTTTTTTTTGCTTGTTTCATTTACTTATTTAGTGTTTAATATATTGAGTTTAGGATTCGTTTGTAGTCATTTCGGATGTGTTAAGAATCATTATATTTTATTTGCCTGCCAACGATTTAGCATTTTGTAGTTTTTCTTTTATAGTTAGGAGTTTAAGGTCTGCTCAGGAATTTTTAATAGTTTAGAGATTATTTCCATTTTCGTTTCACTTTGCTTTAAATCTCTATTTCATTAATACTCAAGCAAAGCCAAAATTAGATCTAATTTATGTAAATCTTCAGCATTGAGGTCAATGCCGTACTTAGAAGGAGGTTCAGACCCCCTTCCCATTTATTTTATAAAACTTTAAATAGTTAGTTATTTGTAATTCCACCTCGAATTAAATTTCTAGTTACGGCCTTGCTTGAGGTTATGATGATTAAAATTTATATTTTCTTCGGCTTTAGAGTTATTGCCATTTCAATTTAAAACTTTTTATTGTTACGTTAAATCTTCAGAAAGTGCAATTTTTTTTACATAAATTCTTATTGCAAAAACTAGAGTAAAGTAAAAAAATTCGAAATAAATTTTGTTGATTGATGCAATCAATTAATACAATATTTTACGACTATCAATTAAAATGCAATTAAATAATCTCAAGTGCAATTAATACAGCCAAAAATAAAACTGAAAAATTGCATTTCAATGTAAATTTTCAATGGGAATTGATATAGATGAGTTCTGTGTGTGCAATAAATTAAAACTTAATTACAAACTGTTTTCATGTTTTTGTTAGAAACTAATATAAATATATGCATAACAATGCATTTGTTTCTGCTGCATATCCAGATTAATGTTTATAAATGTAGGTATGTGTAAGCACCCTGTAGGGCCAAAGCAATCTACTCCACTAAATTCACGTTTAGTTTTCAGAGTGGTTGAACACAAATGCAATGGTCAACTACTTTATTAATACTACATATTCAGTGAAATTATTGTCTTCTAATTTTCATCTTCTTCATGTTTTAATAGCAAAACAGCTGGAAGACCTACGGCGTGCTTTTTGCATACACTCATGTGGTGCGTGTTCGCCGAATGGCGAAGTGAAAATCTTTTTATAGACAATTTTTATACTTGTAATAACCTGCCATAACCTGCCAAGAAGTAATGCTGTTTAGAAATGTTTTTTTTTTCTAAATTTGATTTTGCCTGTACTGAGAGCTGCACCGCGGACACTTTGCGTAGCAGGCCAACACACTACCAACTACTCCACAGGGATCACTGTAATTCTCGTCTACATTTCAATGTTTTTTCACTTATATATATTTTGAAACACAATTTACTGATGAATATAATATATTTTATAATTTAAAAATATGTATATATTTAATAAAAAATACATTTAGTTTTCAAATCTATAGAAAACTGACTACAGCACTGGAAAAATTCGTTTGGTCTACAAACTAGTCTAAAAACATCTACAATATCATTCTATCAAATTAGATTGGTTTAAAACTTCTAAAAATTCCAAAAATTCCAAAAACATCATTAAGCTAAAATCTCATTGATTCACCTACTCTTGAAAAAAATTTGTTACTTTCAAAAAGTTAAAGTTTGATTGGTTTACCAACTATTCAAAAAACATCTATCTGTCAAATAGTTTAAAAAAAAAAATGCAAGCCTGGACATTTGACTTGCGTCTAGAAGAAACCAGTTCGCGATGAGGAGAGACACCAAATGTGGGACTAACATTAAACCAGTTGGTTGTCCTGCAGGGTATTTTGTACTAGTCAATATTTCTACAAGTTTACATAGTCACACACATATTCTCACATTCAATCGTGTACACTCAACATTAAATTCATGAATCGAATCGTATCGTATCGAATAGGAAAAACATTTGTAAGCAATCTTTGAAAATTCTTTTCATGAATTTAGTGAATAGCAAACACAGAAGGAAGAAGAATATACGAGCGGCTACATAATTCGTGTTTGGTACGAAACTATTCGAGAGTAACAGCAAATACGTTTCGTTCCAATCACAGGATGATAAGGTTGAAGGGTGCAACGTACAGAATAAGAAGTGGTGGGAATGGAGACGTAATAAGTAATCCTGTGGGCTGTCTCGACCATGGGCTACGTAAAAATACTAACATTACATATGTAACCTTTAATACATTATAAGTATCATGAGCTAGTGTGATGTGATAGTGGACAGTGCATATTCAACTTACTTTTATATTATGTACTATATGTGGATTTCAAAAGGAAATTGTGTGTGTACAAAATATTTCACAAAAGCAATTTCTTATTGTACATATGAAGATTCATTCATACGTGCCTTACACACTGCTGCTACTATGTAGAAAGTATGTAGTACTTGACTTTAAATAGTATGTGTAAATAATGAAAGGTATCAAGGAATATGTACGTCGACTTTTATCAATGAATGAACATCGTTTTTGCAGCGTTCATGAATTTAATATACAAAACTTAATCATGTGTAAAAAGGAGAGTAAAAGTTTTCTTTCTCTGATTGAAGTATAGCCTGAGTATCTTTTTTATGCAACCTCCACTACAAATCTGAACATTTGTGTCGTGTCCATTTCATCGTAATGCTTCATTTGTTATACTTTTGAATAAATTTGGGGAGAGCAATCATTTTAAAGAATTTCATCATACTTCACACATTTACATACTGCATATTTGCTCGTATACTCTAAGTCAGATGGCAACATTAAGGATCTGCATTAAATGATCCATGAAGAATTTTTATCTTTGATTTGAAAAATGTGTTTGCAGACATACATACGAATACATACTTATGCATATTGAAGTGAAACAGTTAAATTGTAAGAACAATCATCACTTACCATACACATTGTATGCACTTGATACTCGAAAGATAACCTAAATTAAGGGTAGGTCATCTTGTATAGAAAGATTTTAACCCATCTTCTTATATGGATTTTTTAGAAGAGTTTGTGGTGTTCATTCAAACACTTTGACTGCTTTTTATTAACAGAAACAAAACATTCCTTCACGTTTTTTTAAGTTTTATCCAAATTTAAAAATGTTTGTACTGGAGCGCCCTCTAGCATTCTCTTTGCCTAAATTGGGTTTCGCGGTGTGCAAAAGTTCAAGTGTGTAAAAATAAGGGGTGAACCAGAAAAATTTTAGAATTTTTGCGGAGACATTAAAAACCAACCAAAAGTCCGATTTCACTCAAATAAAGTTCATTTTTTAATTTTTATACTATTTTTTAAACTTTAATACTATAATAAAAATTGATTCAAATAATATTAGCGGTTGCAAAATTGTTTAACATTTTAGTTAGAGAGTGGACAGTACGTTCGGTGACTACTTGATAGGCTTGATTCCATCGATTTCGGAATTCTACATCATTTTTAAACATTCTCTGTTTTTCTTATGGTTTGCTTCTTATAGCCCAATATCTTTCATTAGGCCGAAGGAAGAAGATTTGCCTCTTTTGGGACCACTGTGATATAATTTTACTTATACCATTTCATAGTTGGCCTGGAGTAATGACTTGTGACTAGTTCTGGCTAAACCAAAACGGTTCCTTTGTGGTGTCCAATAAATGGTAGAAGGCATTTTTGCAGGCATTCTGCTATATAAATTCTGGAGTTAATTATTCCTGTCGTAATGAATGCCTTGCTCCGTAGACCGCAGGTGGAAATAACTTGCGGAACCATGAAGCGTTTTGGAAATTAGGTATATTTTTTCTGGGTGTTGCATCCCTATTCTTTGTGGTGAAATAGGCATTCCCAGGAAACTGGTTAAAGTCCGCCTTACAGTGGGTCTCATCATGGAAAATCACGCATTTGAATTTTGTTAGGTACGTTAGTTTTCGGCACTCGTCTTCTCTTTGCTTCCGACCGGTCAGGTACTTTCTGCTATTTGTAGGCCGTTAATCCTTAATCCTGAACTGTACCAGATATAGCTGTAACATCTCGAGTCGACCTCGTGGGATTAACCTTATATGTACTAACAACCTTTTTCTGCACTGATGGGTTATTTGGACACTTTTTTCTGCCTGACCCTTCGGTCCTGCAGATGGAGTTTCCCGCGTTGTAGTTGTTTATCGACGGTTTAGATAAACTCGCTGTGCTTTCCCTGGGAATGCTTAGTCTAGACTTCGTCTTATCAGACAAGTAATTGTCCAGTATTAATTGGCTCGAAATGTTGACTTATGTAAATTCAAGATGATAATGATTAATATTGAAATAAATGCGCTATTTATAGATACTTTCACTTGAAGATTGCCAATTGCATATAATGGATACTTAAAAATTTTTTTTAATTTTTCTGGTTCATTACTTACATATGCGAAAAATTTATATTTAATTCATCTGTTGCCGATGGTGAAAACATTTTCGGGAAAGAATTTGCCGAGAAACGAATGCTTCCGGCTGGTCCAGTACAGACACTAGGATATTTAAAAAAAAACTTGAAAGGTTTGGGATTTTTAAAAATTTGGTGTCAAAGTGCTTACCAAAATTTTAAGTACGAAAATTGTGAAAAGTGCATTCTAATTCACTTACGTTACAATATGGTATGTTTATTTAGTATCATAGAAGACCCATTGAATTGTATACCATGTCAAGAGTACTTGGGTGATCACAAATTAATCGCTAAAATTTGTAGCAAATCCCTTTGCATAGTTCCAATCGTGTCCCTATAACGAGTCTCATTTTTTAAAGGTTATTCTAAAAATATTTATATATTTTTTTTTGTCTATGGTCATTAGGTGGATATTTACCTGAATCCCATATCTTTTTCAACAACTCATTGCAAAAATATTCCAATTTAATAGCAAACATTAACGCTGCTGCTTCCAGTCTAAAATTGCCAATTAAACGATCTTGTAGCACGCCCCGGGCATCTTCACACACTTCGGCTCACTTTATTTCGCTTAAGCACTTTTTTGTGTGAAAAATTCTGTGTTTATGACTTGACGTGAAATTCTTTCACACAATATTATTTTTGGGAATGAATCTTAATCTTTTATTTTGCATATACAAAATTAAACAGAAATTATAGAAAAGCCATAAAATTATTTAGTTATAAAGTAAAAGAAGAAAAGTGAAGAAGAAATTCGTGTGTATTTGAAAAGGTATTCTAAAATTTTATGAGAGTAGAAAAAAACGCACACGCACTACAAATAAAGTTCGAACAAAAACATTTCATTAATAATTCAATTATAATTTAATTTAAAGTAGGTATGGAAAATAGTTATCATCGTAATTTGGCTGGGATGCTGAAGGTGAGGGTGGTAATAAAATAATTTAATTAATTTGTTTATTGCTTAATGAGTTTATTACACCGAATGTTGTTTTGGCTTCAATTATGCAAATCAACAACTATTTCTTCTCGCGTCTCTTACACGGTTTTCTTTTTTAGATCTGATTACGAAAATTATTAATTTAATTATCTTGCATTTGAATTGATAAATTCATACAGAGAAAAAATGGGTTTTATATGGGCAAGTTAAAGTTCGGTTCGACCTCGCCGTTGATATGCACTGATGTATTATATAGGTATTTTTAAAATAGCGCTACAAAAGTAGAAGAATATGAAGCTTAAACTGACATGATATGATATCTCATTTAAAACAGCAGAAGAAGTCAAGAATTATTTATTGAAGGCGACATAAATTTTACAAAAACAACATGCAACAAAAACAAAAGATAAGCATAAATTCCTAAACGAAAAGACCCATAAACATTTTTTGTTCCGTCCCCATCGACTTGAACGCAATTTATGGCATTTAACACTAGCACTATCTCTGCTCTCTTGCGTCCCGCAACACTGTGCGCTACCGCATACTAAACACGCAATAATCGCTGGCAAATAATGTGTCGATGAGAGAAGGAGTACGAGAGGAGAGGGATACGTGGAATGGCAGGCGGGCAGGTAAAGATTGTAAATCAGTAAATTTCTACTTTGCTGAAACATTTTAATATCACCAGCGGCGCTCGGTGGTCGTATAAAAGATGCAAGTAATTTCTGTGTGTGTTTGTGTGTGTGTGTATGCTCATTAAATTTACGCATGTTCATGTCTGTTTGTTTTTATTCTTTTTTTTATTGATGTGTCACATAGAAGCATTGAAAGCCGAAAAGTGTGGGAATTGGTTTTCAGTTCCCCGCACCAAAACCCACCCCAGCTCCGTTTTCCTTCTTCCGTGGCACTGCCGTAAAGCATTAATTCTCGGAGGGGGAGCGGTCTTTTGCCTCTTCATGAAGATAAAATATCCGATAAATATTTTAATATAAGTATTTAAAGATCTAGTAATTATCTTTGAATCTTGAAATTTTTTAAAATCATAATTAATAGGCATATATTAATTAATTAAATATTTATATATATATATATATTTATTAATTCTTCGCTGTTACTCAGCACAACGCAGTTTTGTCATTATTTCAGCTACCATGTTACTACTGACAGCAGACCAATTTTCGTTTGAGCCAAGCATAATTTCTACCATTAGTGGACTCCCAACCCTAGTGCTTAACTCAATGTTCATGTTCATGTTCATGAGTGTGTGTATGTGCATTTTTGTGATTTAGTTACAGATTCTGAAAAGATCTTTAGTACATACAATCTCACCTTCGCTCTTCTGATTTCGTCTCTGTGTTACTCTAATGTTGTAGCAATAAATCAACACAAGTAGCAGCTACATACTTTTTTCTTCTCTAAAGGTTTTGGTATATCGGAATATGTTGTTATAACATAATAGATGCTTAACACTGTTCAGGTAAATATGCAAACAACATCAAGAATAAGGCAACACTATCTGGAGGCAGATAATTCAAGGTTGTTTTAGTTACATAAAGTGATTTCGTTTATTTTATGTATGCCACACTTATGTAACTTAAATTTACTGTGAAATTTCTGCCAGCAGGTCAGCATCAGCATCGACAGCATCGGGTAATTTGATATTTATTCTGTTATTCTGAAAGATGAATTTTATGTTTTATTGTGATGTTTGGCAAATACTTTACTTTTAATGGCACAACAGCCCATGGAGGGTCAGCATCCTCCATGGGCTGTCATTGCCTGCCAAGAGGTGGTGCCGTGTAGAAAAAATTATTTTTTTCTCCTTTTTGATTTTGCCTGTGCCGAGATTCGAACTCCGGACACTCTGCGTAACAGTACAATACACTACCACTACGCCACAGCGACTCGATGTTTGACAAATAGGGGTTACTAAATAGAGTTTAGTACTAAATAGCCTTTAAAAAATTAGCTAACTAAGGCTAGGGACCTTAAATAAAACTTTCCATTAGAGTGACTACAGCCAAAGCAAAAATCTTGGGGAAATTCTGCCGTCATTGTGCATCTATAGCCACACTAACACCAAAATAATTCAGTCTGGGATGTTGAATTTTCAATCACATAATTTATATGCGATTGAGGTATGAGGCAAATATCGTTTTTCTTTGAGTATTGTGCCTTAAACGTGTATAAAAATGTGTATAAGCACTTCCGTCACGTAGCCTACCAATTTAAAATATGAGCAAATTGAAACTGTCAAAATAATTGACAGTTGTAATTACTTAAGTTTGTCAAATATGACAGGCAAAATATTTAAATATTAATTTAGCAAATGCTTTTTATTTCTCTGGTGGATTATTCACACTTAAAATTTTTAAGCAATTATTAAACAATTTTCTTTGGAAATTCATATGTGGAGAGATGATGTTCGGCTCGAATTTGAGAATCTTCCTTTAAGATAAAATCCTATTCCTGCATCTATGATTTTTATGACTGACAGCATCACACAGCATGAGAAACCAGTAAAAATTATTATCTGTCATGACAGATGACTGCTAGCAAATTGTTGGAACACAGCCAGTTTTATGTCAAATTTTGATGTCAACAATTAAGCAATTTAAACATTTTGACATGTCAACATCATAGAACAAAAAACTTAAACATGTTGTTGACAAATATGAAATAAAAAAAACACCCACACCAACCGGCACATATACTGACAAATATACTTATGTACATTCATATTTTGCAACGTTTGACGAAATGGAACAAAATGCGAAAATTAAAACACAATTCTCTCTCTCTCTGTCTCTCTCTCTCTCTCACTCTCTCTCCCTCTCTCTCTCCCTCTATCTCTTTCTATCTCTATATACTTCCTTGCCTACGTACGCAGTTCCCAAAAATAGCATCAAAGCCACAAAAAAAAAAAACAAATCCATTTAGTTTGTCTCGACTGTCACGCAACATTCATAAATAACAATTTCTTTATTATTGGTGACTGTGACGACAACGAAATTTACACCTAATTAACACAAACAAAAAAATTGTGCACCCGCAGGAATTTAGAGAGAAATATAGCGACTTTAATGCTATTTAACCTAATTTTTTTTATAATGCTTTTTTTTATAATGCCCACAAACGCCACTGCAGCAGCATCATGTCAACAAAGACTACAACTTCTTTGGATTATAAATAAATAAATATACTATGGCATTTAAAATACACTGTGAAATGGCTGTAATTATGTATGTCAGTGTGGTGTGAAAATGTACGAGTATTAGATGCTATGTTTAAGGACGGGGAGTGATGAAAGTATCGCTATACACAGTGGACACCGTCTAAGTTACCGCAGCTGTAAGCAGCGCATACTCGTACTAATGTAGTGAGTATTGTAAGTAGCAGCATCTACAAGCGAGTACATAAATATACATATGTATAACAACTATAACAATAGCAACAGCAACATCAACATATCAGCAGATCAGCATGTCAAAGAACTTTTAATATAAACAAACATTTTCTCATCTTCGATACTCGTGTGTATTTTTGTGTGTATGTGTGTGTGCTCTTTATGCTTCGAATTTCATTTTTGATTATTTTCTTTTTATGTTGTGGCCAATTACTTATTATTAGAAATTTAAAAAAAGAAATGTATGGGCATAATAAAATTTCTGGTGCTGGAATCGTTTAGTTTTATTTTATTAGCATTTACAGCCTGCTAAGCAGTGTTGCCAAATGAATGCTTTTTCCACTATGTAGATATGCTGGTATACAAATTTAGTGGAATTCATTTAATGCATTTCACTAATGCATTTAAAAATTCTAGATTTGGCATCACTACTGCTAAGGCGCAATTAAGTAATATTGTTTAATACTTTTTCGAAGAGACTTTCATTTGTTTTTCGTATGTGTGCGAATGTGTTGAATTCATACAATCGGTTTTCAAGTAACTGAGCTTGAATGTTAAGTTTAAATCTTTAATGAATTTATGAGAATGATTTTCGTGAGTAAAACATGAGAAAGTAGTTTCAAAAAAATACTACATCTTTAAAATTTTTCAATTCATATCAATTTGATGATTTGAAAATCAATGACGTGCTTATACGAGTACGTTATGTAAGTACTTTACAATACCATTTTATACATATTTATTATATTTAGTACACGTGTATTCGAGTTAATGTACTCCAAAACAGAATCGTTTATTTACCTTGTGGCACATCGATGAATTTTCCACACTCAAACTGTTTACAATAGTTCTCAATAATCTGCGTATTAGCATGAAATATAGAAAATAGTAAAATGTTGCTATCTAGTATGTTAAATGTTTGTTGATTTTCCTCCCTAGCACCTTCGAAGCTTTCAATTAAGAATTCGAAAACTTTTGCACTTAACAATTGAATTAATGTTAGCCGTAAAATTTCAGCGTGAAAAGAATGCAAACTTGTTAGTTACTGTTGTCGGTAGAATACTTTAAATTGGATTCGACAAGAAAAACTCTTCCCGAATTGTATTGAGAAATGTGGCCACGTTGTTACCACAAACTGCAACCACGTTGAATTGTTCTATTCGTTTGAAAAGAAAAGTTTTTTCATTTTCAAATACTTTAAATTCCAAGATTTTTCAAAACTTAAAAGTGTACAAGGGAAAAACTACAAACAAAAACAAATTTATAACGTGAGAATTAATTGGTCATGCCATGGGAAAGTTCTCATAGAAAGTTTCTAATTTTAGAGCAAAACCTTTTATATACCCTCGAATAAAAAATGTTTATACAGTTTAAAAAACAAAAAGAGGATTTGCACCTGCTGGTATTAAGCTTGCTTACATTTATAATGAGTGCACAAATTTATAAAAACACTTTCACGTTTTGGAGGAAACTAATTTTCGGTCTTTAGGTGATCACTTTTGGAATGAATTCCGCTTCTAATTCGAATGCATTTTCTGCACCATAGTTTTGGCATGAGCGTAAGGAAATGCAATATCCAGTATGTATATATTTGTATTCAGTTGAGTATATGCAAATTCCTGCAATTGTCATTGCCAGTTAAAAGTCGAGTGTGTGTGACGGAAATGCAAACTCAAGCGGAAATGAATGAAATACTGACTTTTTTTTATGAGAAAGCGAGAAATACATGTATTCTAGTCTCATTTACATTTTGTACACAATCCTTTTTATGTAATGACGTAGTACATTTGTTGGTTTTGTGTTCCGTTGAGTTTTTTTTTTTTTTGGTTTTAGTTTTAATAAATTTCACATGTTTTAAATTGTTTTTTGAAAATCTATTAAAGGCTTAAACCAAAAAGAAGTTCTCGCACATCATTCGCACATTTTCAATTTGTTTCCACTTGCTTCAAAGCGTTATGATGACGTTGTGGATAAATTAATTTTTTTCTTCTGTGCTAAATTAAAAATAAAGGAATCTAATTTTGCCTCAGTGAAAATTTCTTTCCCAGAATTTATGACGAAATCAACAAAATAAGAATGATTTGCAAACATTAATATTTTTCTGCCTTACAAATTTGTATTCATATTCTACTGTTGCTACTGCTGTTGTTCCTGCGGCTGCTACGTGTGTATATTTTTATTTGTGTGTTTGTGTGTAAAATCTATGTAAACATTCCCTTTTGTTTTTGTTGCCATAACAAAGATTTTCTTCAGTTCATATGTTGTTGTTATTATTAGTTCTATCAAAATATATTGACTTGCAACATTTTATTCTTGTTCTTGGTTTTAGCTCGAAGTCCATTAATAATTAACTTAATTTATTGCAAAATAAATAACTAAATATTTTATAAGAGGGCCTCCATCCACTCACTCACTAACTCCCACGATCTGAGTTCTTTTTCTTTTACTTTTCCGCGCCGTTTGTTTTGATATACATACATACGTACGTAATTTGTAATGATTTTTTACACTTCCGGATATTTTCTATTTTGGGAAACTATTAAAAATTCCATAATTTAATGTTAAAATATGTCATTAATTAAAAGTATCCACTCGTAATTGTTTTCATTTTCTTTGAGTGTAATATTAAGGAAACTTTGTATATGCGTTAGACCAAATCTTTTTTTTATTATATTTTTAACACGGACTTTCTACTTTCCACTACAACCGATGATCGGTCTTGGCCGCATCTATAAAGCTTCGCAAGCTTCTTATTCGATACATGGTCAATGTCCACGTCTCGGCGCCATATATTAGGACGGGAAGGATAAGGGACTTATAGAGCGTTATTTTTGTCGGTCGAGAGAGGGCTCTACTTCTCAATTGCCTACTGAGCCCGTAGTAACACCTGTTGGCAAGAGTTGGTCTCCGCTTGATCTCAAGGCTGACATTATTTTTGGTGTTTATGCTGCATCCTAGATATACGAAATCCTTGACGACTTCAGTATAATTATCAACCGTGACATTTTGTCTTTGTTTGTTAACACAAGGTATTTCGTTTTGTCCTCGTTCACCACTAGACCCACTAGACCCACTCGACGAGACTCCCTTTTCAGGTTGGATAATGCTGCACTGACTACTCGAACGTTTTTTCCAATGATGTCAATATCATCAGTGTATGCTAGCAGCATGACACTCTTGTAGAAGATAGTGCCAGAGATGTCGATGTTCGCAGCTCGAATTATTTTCTAAAGCATATGGTTAAAGAAGTCGCACGATAGGGGGTCACCTTGTTTGAAACCTCTTTTGGTGTCAAATGGTTCGGAGAGCTCTGTCCCAATTTGCACTGCGCTGGTGGTGTTGGTCAGTGCCATTTTGCAAAGACGACTGAGCTTTGCTGGGATACTAAAATCAGACATTGCGGCGTACAAGTGATCAATAATCGTGCTGTCGAAGGCGGCTTTACAATCGACGAATAGATGGTCGGTGTCGATCTGTTTTTCGCGGGTCTTTTCCAGACGTAGTGTGAATATCTGCTCGATGGTGCATTTACCAGGCCTGAAGCCACACTGATAAGGTCGAATTAGTTTGTTGACGATGGGCTTCAGTCTTTCGCACAGCACGCTCGATGTGCTGTGTGTATGAAGTATGTCGTTAGTAAATAGTAAGTTAGAGGAAATATGTATTTGTCAAGGTTTCTTTTCCCAAGATCTTTATGTTGCCACTAGCATAATATTGTTAATGTATAACAAAAACAACTGGTTCATTGTTTTTGTATAAGTAATATAATATAATGTAGATTGGGATGCAGAAAACCAATTTCGAAATAAAAATATAACTAACAGGCATAATAGAAAATACATATATAATTTAATCCAAAGGTCACGGCCAAGAGAAGAATATATATTTGTTTTAATCGTGCAAAACAAACAACATTTAATGAGAACCTTTAAAAAGCAGTCGACTTTTACTCCTGCCTGCAATTTCAGAGCTTTTCGCTTTTCTTTTTACAATGTATGAATTTTTATGTTAATTTTTTTCGAATGAATTTTTGTGGAGATTAAGTTAAATATTTATGTAGACACTGAAAAAATAAATAACTAAAACACACACGTACTCACACACTTGCTCCCTCATCTATGTATTAAATGGTAAAAATCTTTGTTGCCAGAAAAAAAATCAATCATTTCACGCTTTTGGTTTTCAGTGTTGCTTAGGTATTTTGTAGCTAAATTTATCTTATCTTTTTCTCATTTAGCTATCAATTTGTAAAAACTTTTACTCGGATTATACACAATATTTTCTGTAATATACTTCACGTTTGTCACAACATATAGAATGTTTTAGATATATTGACTTTTTTCCATTGACAACTCCTTAACACATATATTTTTTGAAAAAAAAGATATAATGTTTTTTACTACGCATGAAATTATAAATTTCTAACTATAGTAGAAGAAAAATTGTACATAGCAATGGAAAAACGCGATTACTACTCGTAGACTTGAATTTTGAGTTTAAGTTGAGGAATCTAAAAATGAATTTCTTTATGTTGCTGTCGCTTTTTATCCTTTAAGCAATACCAAAATTTAGAGGCATTTTTTAATAAACTTGATTACAACAAAACAAAGAAATAAAATAAATTTCTTTAAGTATGTAGAATTCAATACTAAAAACCTTACTTACTTTGTTATAACTGAAGATTGGCTAAAGTGAATGAATAAATGGGATAAATTTTGGTGGTGTACAAGAATATGCTCCTGCACGAGTATATTTAATACAAATACATCTTTGAAGTGTTTGTCTCCATGCAAAAAATTTGGTTTCTTTTAGCTATTTTTAGCATTTTTTCGGCAGCTACAACTTCGAAAATTTCTGGCAACACTAATGGTTTTACTTTGAGAGAATTCTTTCTGCTTAATGAATATATAGGGGATATATAGAAAATATATTCTCCAGGGGAGATTATGATGGAATATATCTCAACGATTGATCCCTGAGATCAATGACTACTTTAACGCATGACAGATAAACAACAGACCACTTGATGATTCTACTTATTACCTACCAACTTATACTACGAATATTTCTATTGAATTGCAATAATTTAATATTTTTTTTTCTTTTTGCTTCCATTCTCAGATATTTCGGCAATTGGAACGCCCAGCGGAAGTTGAACGTCTTACGTATCTAAAAAGTGTAGTGAAGACACAAAGAGAAAAATTCATTAGTGCGATATTAAATAATACAGACTTAAATAATTTGGATCATTTGCTGTTATTTGAATTAGCAAAATATGAAGCGGTATGTGAAAAAATAAAGTAAAAAAAAGTGTGCGTTGGCCGGGAATCGAACCCGGATCAACTGCTTGGAAGGCAACTATGCTGACCATTACACCACCAACGCGCTGATATCTGTTCCGCTAAAATATAGCGTGACTTTCTGCCATAGAAAGAAAAAAAGGCTTGAAACGCTTAGCTTGTAGTTATCAGCAAAATGTTAGCGAGCAAACGAGACAATCTTTGTAAACACGAAATACTGAGCGATCAAGCATATTTTTATTAAACACTTAAACAAACAATCAAAATCTTAAGTATCTGCTTATACATATTATTTTATAATCACGCACATTTTCAGTTGTTCTTTTGATGCTTTTAATAGCATCATAAAAAATTACCAAATTAAAAATTTACGATTTGTTTCTGTATTCCTCTCAAAGGATCCATTATACTTCCTGTTTGTGTTTGTTATTCCTCTTGATACACAAGTTTATTTCCACTCAATTAATCTTATGATGTTGGCATTGTTTCCTTTAAACTAACGTGGAGATAATCATAAGTAAATTAAATGAAATAATTTGCAAGAAATTGTTGATAATTGTTGACATTAAAAGTTCAGTGTTAAAGTTAAATCGGATAACCAGTATCATTTTTCATTGTCATTGAAAGAAAATTTACTTTACTTTATTTAGCATGGAAAATGTTATTTTATTGCAAATTAACAAAGAACAAGTTTCCTTAGAATACAATAGAGACCCTCATGTAAGTCGAAGGCGTCCTCATTTATGTGAACTTTGAGTGAATAATGAAAGATGGCAAATCAAGTAGATCAGCGCATTTCCATTTTGATTTTCAAATTAAAATTTCAGTATTATCTTTACAGGCGGTACAAGAAGCCGCTGAAGGTGGTCTCCTCATTAGAGCCGATAAAGACTTTCCAGAACCTTACGAACGCTGGAGTATACTACAAGCTGTGTTTTTCTCATCGACTGTGTTAACAACAATAGGTAAGCTAGAAGGCGGCAACTTTACGTATTTATATATACATAATTTATATATTGCTCGGTTGCTGCAAGACTGTCATAAATACAAAACTAAAAATAATCGAATGTGCAAAAAAAAACAGAAAATTATATTTGTATCTTATAAACGCTTTACGTGAGAAGAGTTTGGTATTTGTATTGAAAAGTTATAATGCGTATTTTTCTAAATTTATGTTTTTGAGTTATGACAGTCTTGCAGCGAACGAGTGAAATGTGTTTAAACATTAACTTAAATTTTAAAGGTTATGGAAACATTGTGCCTGTAACAACAGGCGGTCGTGTCTTCTGCATATGCTTCGCATTGATTGGCATTCCATTTACGCTTACGGTTATAGCAGATTGGGGTCGTTTATTTGCAACAGCCGTATCGGTATTCGGACAGCATATGCCAAGTTAACTCAGAAAGTTGCATTAAAATGATAAACATGTATTAAAAACAAAATTTCCTTTGCAGCCACTACCAAATTCTCAAAATTCCTGGGTAAAACATGGTTCTATGCCATCCTGGCAGTTTGCTTCCTGGGTGTTTATTTGGCAGCAGGTGCGGGCTTGCTGCTGCTCTGGGAAGATGATTGGACGTTCTTTGATGGCTTCTATTTTTGTTTTATAACAATGACGACAATTGGTTTTGGCGATTTGGTGCCGAGTATGTTGTGACTAACTGATCGAAACTAAAGTCCGAGAAATCTGAATTCTTGTATTTGCATTTTCTGTTTAGAAAAACCAAATTATATGCTATTGTGCACTTTGTACATCTTAATTGGTCTGGCTTTGACTTCCACTATAATTGAACTGGTGCGTCGTCAGTATGCGAGCAGCTGGGCAAAGTTACAAGTAAGTTTTATACACGAGTAAATAGTATTTCCACATAAATATTTATTTGCGTTTGAATGTCGAAGTGCTTTACTTTATACTATTGTTTTAAATTTACTACAATCGATTTAACTTGAAAAATGCTTCCATTCATTTCACTTGCAACTGTAACATTTGAATTATTTACTTTGTGCAACAGGAACTCTCTGGGCCGATGGCAGAAACTTTGCGGCGTCTAGGAGAGACTGCTGGCACTGGTTTGGATTATGCAACACTGCAAAAAGTTTTAACGGTATGTATCAATTAAAAAGTTTATGGGGATTATGGAATGAAGTTTTTAATTCAATTTGATAACGAAAGTTGGATGGAAGCCTGGCGCCGTAGCAATTACCAACATAATCACATTACTCAAACGCACTGTTGTGTCTTAAAAGGACACTCGGCTGGCTAAACCAAAATATTTATTTTCTCTTTAAAAACTTTATATTATTTTCTGTTTTCCCTCTTTGCAGGTTTCTATGCCGAAATGGAATGCTTCCCGCAAAAATCCTGGCGGCAGTGCTGACATTGCCGCCCTGGAAGCCATAACCAATGCCATTTTGAAGGAAGTCAAGGAGGCGCAAAATAATAAGCCTAAGGTTTTGCAAATTATTATATACGAATCGTCCGTGTAGTTTGTAGATTTCGTATCACTTCCTAATATTAATCCGTTTTGCAGTAAGCGTTGGAAACTATTGTTTTCCTAATCGTATAATAAGAAATCATAATATCACCCAAAACATATAAAAAAGCAGCATTTCAAATTTGGAGCATACACTTCCAGGCTTCCATATTCTTACTTATACCAAAAATATTTTGTAATTCTAAGCTAGTTTGTTTAATCGAATTGTGTTAATTGTAATCGTGTTGCCTACAAAAACCTGCCTATAATGAAACCCTATCTACTTTAAAATAAGCATTTAGCCAATATTACAAATTAAGTTACTAACAAATACAATTTCCTATGTAATTTAACTTCCACAACTAAACTAAATATTTATCAGAATTTGTAGATAATATCATACATACTTGTATATGTTTCTACGCCTAGTTACATGCAACACTTTTTGTCAAATTACAAATTCGTATCAACTGTTTGAAGAACTATGTATTTATTTTATATCGTTAAGTAATAGTTAATAATAGTTTATTAAAATTATTTTAAACATTTTTATTATAAAATAAATAAAAGACTTTATTCTAAGCGAAATTAAGAGGGAAATGCTTGTCTTTATTCAAAGCTAACCTTCGGAACACAAAGACAAAATTATTCAAATTGTTGTTGCATACTTTTTCACAAAAGTTCCAAGTAACATTCGGCATATTAAAATCACCAAGAATCACAATGAACGAATCAGTTGTTCTCATTTTAGAGCAAATTGTTACTAAGAAAGAAGCATGCCGAAAATAAATATCATCGGTTGAATCACGAAATGGTAATAAATAAATAATAATAATAAATAATATCGATCAATACGCGAACACATAAGAATTCAATGTCATTAGAATAATCATAATTCGGCATCATATACAGATGGTTTAAGCCAAGTTTCAGTGAAAGCTAAAATGTGCGCATTACAAGTAAAACTTGTTTAATTTTGAATTTAACACTCTGCCATTTTGATATACAATTTTCGAAAAATAAAGTATCATAGCAAGGTTTTTGGATCCAACCGCCTAGATTTATTAACAAATTCTCTCACAATTGCACCTTTTGGCCAAAAGTTAATATCAACGATTTTATCAAACATCTGAACTAACTTTAAAAGAATAAATATTTCTTAGATATGAGAAATTAAACTTAAAAACAGAAAGGCTATCAATATCAATTTTAGATTTAATATAGAATTTTATGTCATCGATTGAAGTGTCATTAAATAGTCTTGATATAAATACTGCCTTCAGTTTTTTGGTAGTTGGCGCAGCACATTCGACTACTGATAACTTCTTAGGTACTAACACAGGTGGCGGAATGTCTACTGGAACCACTGACAGATGCAACGAGGTGATGAATAAAATGAGGCACTACTAGATGCACTAACCGCAGAGTGTACAAGCTTATTCAAAGCTTATCCATTAGAAACTGCAGGCGAAAGTTTTCGACACCGTGTGAAAAACCACTGAAGGCCATTATGGATTGGTCTGTGCAAAACATCACTCACTCTAGCACTAAGGTTCACACATTTAATGTGGTAAGTGTTCTCACATGAATCATAAGAATCATAAATGGTTATAGGTATGCCAATTCGACATGCAGACTCCACAGGTCGCCATTAAAAATTGTTAACGTTCACGTCGACGCTAAGCCTCCTGCAAGCACGGTAGTATTACAAACAAGATTGAGTGTTT
Source organism: Palloptera scutellata (assembly GCA_958295655.1). Lineage (NCBI taxonomy): Eukaryota > Metazoa > Arthropoda > Insecta > Diptera > Pallopteridae > Palloptera > Palloptera scutellata. The sequence goes on along the minus strand of OY282449.1, from coordinate 153,401,980 downwards.
TGCAGCAACAGGAGCAGTTAAAAACAACATCAGCAGCAACGAAAACTAAAATGCTGCAGCAGAAGCACGGCAAGAGCAGAAGCAGCGCAAGGAGCCCGAGTAGCAAAAATGTACTTAGGCGCTCTCGTATAAAAATTTAGGTTATATATCAAAAATGGCACAACAAATTTGATATTGGTATTTAATTTACTCAAAATAGTACAAAAATTTAACTATTGTAGAATAAATTAATGCGTTTATAAATCACATTATTAAAATAGACTTTAATTTAAACACTTTAGCGAATTATTCCCGCTAAAAATATTATTTAGACAGAGACAAGGAGTTAGAACCACAAAAAACACGTCAGCTCGATATGGCGTTGCCAGATTTATGTCATTGAAAAATAATTGCATGAATTTTTGAATTACAATTTTTCCATTTATTATCTTCATTTCAATACATCAGTTTCAAATCTAGAACTATGTATATATCTCAGTGTATACATTCTTAAACCCGTATACGCAAAATATGGTAACGATTCCTGTCAAAAGTGTTTATAATGGCGCTTAAAAATATAATCATCATTTATTTAAATAATCGCTAGTAAATTGTTAGACACATTCCAAATGGCAAATAACATACACAAACTAATAGCAACAAACAATATTACACGCGCTACACTTAAAATTTATTTTATGGTTTGCTTTTGTTCTGACTTCCAGTCCGATTTTGGGTCCGAGTTTTGGTCCCACTTTTAATATAATATGTTTAAGTTTTGTGGTCGCTGTGGCGTAGTGGTAGTGCGTTCCAGGGTTCGAATCTGGGCACAGGCAAAATAAAAAAAAAGTAAAAAAAATAATTTTTCTACACGGCACCACCTCTTGGCAGGCAATGGCAAACCTACAAGAGTAAAAATTGCCTATGAAAAGCTTTCCACTTCGCCGTTCGGATTCGGCATTAAACTTGTAGGTCCCTTCCATTCATGTACAAATATAACACGCACAACATGAGTGGATGCGAAAAGCTTGGCCTAGGCCGTCCATGGGCTGTTGTGCTATTAAAAGTAAAATAAGCTGGAGTTTTGAATTTGATTTGGTCTGACTTTCGATTTAAATAGCGGTTTAAAATTCGAATTGAGTTTTCATTTGAATTTTTTTTTTTTTTTGTTCTGTCATTCACATCGATTTTTGATCTGAATTTAGTATAAATTTGATTTTTGCTCTGGATTTTGGTTGGGCTTTGGTCAGAATTTAATTTGACTATTGGTGTGAAATTTGATTTGATTTTTGGCTTCATGGATGAATTTATAAACGGATTTTTTAAATGTAGCCCAATCAACTCCTTTAATACCGAGATCCAAGAGCCGCCACTGTCTGTATGCGTATAAAACATAAATTTTATAGCAGCCTGTGGTTTGTCTTCTAACATACATAAGTGTAAATAACGTTACTTCTCCTGCTTTTTATTGACAATAAAAGCTTATACCAAAGCTGTCTGTTCATTTCTTATGTGGAGGTAGGTATATGCTATGCGTGATGGTAAATGCGTGCATGCAATTGTGAAAACTTTTGTTCTTATATTATAACTTCTTGATTTGTTCTATGATTTGTTATTGCTATTGCGTTATGATTTTTGGTATTAAATTTGGCTCATAATTTAAGTGAATCATTATTTTTATATTTACGTATGTAAGTATACAAAAATATACATATGATATGATATTGTTTAGGGCCGTGGAACCAATAAATTTTCCAATCATATTTTACTATACTCGTGTACGAAATACTCGCATAAATCATAAGCGTTTTTGTGTTCTGTGTTGGAAATTGCCACTGTGCGGAAATTTCATTAACTTAGTTTTTACTGAGTGAGATGTATACATATATGTATACGTGTGTTTGTATATGTGTGAGCGTGTGCGTGTGCCCGCACAAGCTGTTTTTTCATCATCGTGTTTTGTTCTTGCTAGTGTTTCAGACAAATTATACACATGTAAATATAATATATTTAATTTTCATAATGCATCTTTATGTGGACATTAATCTTTAAATTTTTCAATTTAGCACACATAAATACATCTTTACTGAAATAAGTATGCACACATATTTAGAATTGTACGTGGCTGTGTAAATTCCATTACATGCTTCCGTTGCTGAACTTTGACAATTTTATTATGTATTGTTGCAGTTTTTATTGCTGTTTTTGCTTCTTCCACTACTTTTGCGTGTGTTATTCTGAATGTTGCAAATATTTACTTAAGTGCATACATGTTTATAATTGTTACTTCAATCTGATCGAAAAATAAATATGTTTTAAAAACAAACATTTAGATAAATAAGCGTTAAGAAAATACTTAGTAGATCATAAGCAGTTGAAAATTATCCTAGCCATTCAATTTGCAGGAGTAATGAATATTATTAATATTTACCTAGTTGCTTTAACCTTATCACACACATAAAAATTTAGATCAAATCCTTTTGTAATGAAAAAATTATTTGAATTTCAGAATTTGTGTTTCTTTAGATTCGGAAATACTATTTCTTTTAAATTTAACGGGAAAATTGCTGCGAAGAAAATCAACCTTCCTTATTTCCTTAAAATTAATAGATTTCGGTGATGCTATCAAAATAAATACTCATAAAGTACATCAGGGACGTTTCTAAGTACGTTTCCACGTAAGTGGAATCAAATAATTTCATAATTTATAACCGCAGTGCAATTAAAAGCTAATTAATTAACGAGTTAAAAAAAACAACTACTTCATTTCTTGATTACATTCTTACTTACTTACTAGTTTTTTTTCCAGGTTGATGATCTTCGAAAAAGCAATTGTATCCTCGATAACTTTTGAGCTAGCTATTGAAGTAGTATGTTTTGATATAATGTCAAATTAGTTTAAAATTAACTATTTGCGGACAACATTTTTCCAGAGTCAGAAAATAGTACAACAAAGAATTTAGTATATTCAGCATTTATTATAAATATGTACTCGTACACACATTATTCAGGGTATTCCAGGTAAAAAAAAGACTTCTGAGATATTCTGAGGCTTAATAAATTTTGGCAATAATTTTTTTTATGATTTTTTTCTCTGAACCCATTTTTGTCTGATGTACACAATTAAGTAAATAAAATAAAAACCAATAAACGTTTTGTGTTTATTTTGTTATTTTTTTTATTTATTTGCAAAATTAGATCGCAAAATCTTCTGTGGTGTTATAAAGTATTTAAGATACTAAATCTAAAAACTTAGAAAAATTAAAATACAGGGTGTTTTGTTTAGAAGTGTGGTTTTCAAGAAGAAATAAAACGCATACTTATAATTTAATGTTATGACCAAGAATTTAGCTTTATTATAAAGATAAGGATTTGCTATTATGTTTTAAAAACGATTTCTGGCAAGTGGCTGCCGCGGCTGGTTCGAATAAATTACAGCCGAAAGGCCCAATTCTCTTCCAAGGTGTCAATCGTCTCGGGCTTATCTGCGTAGACAAGCGACTTCACATACCCCACAAAAAATAGTCCAGCGGTGTTAAATCGCACGATCTTGGAGGCCACGCCACAGGCCCACGACACGAGATAATGCGCTCACCACAAAGTTTCCTTCAATAAATTGATTGTTTCGTTGGCTGTATGACTGTATGGCATGTAGCACTGTCTTGTTGGAACCAAAGGCCGTCCACGTCAACATCCTCCAATTCAGGCATGAAAAAGTCATTAATCATGGCTCTATAGTGTTCCCCATTGACTGTAACATTATGACCCGCTTCATCTTTGAAGAAATATGGACCAATGATTCCCTCTACCAAACAATGACTTTTTGAGGATGTAACGGCGTCTCAACAATGGCTTTTGTGGCTTATGATCACTCCAAATGCGACAATTTTGCTTATTAACGTACCCAATCAACCAAAAGTGATCTTCATCGCTAAACAAAATTTTCTTGTGAAAGTCACGCGAACCGAACCATTATTTTGGTAATAAATTTGCACGATTTGCAAACGTTGTTCAGGAGTAAGTCTATTCATTATGAAATGGCAAACCAAACTGAGCATAAACCAAGTGACAGCTGTCCAAAATACCAACTCCGAAAAAAGTATTGTCTAATTGAAAACCAGAATTCTAACACCCTTTTAGCACCCTTTAAAAGCCGAACAATTTATAAAACAATTTTAAATAGTTTTTTAATTTGAATAATTTTTTGTTTTAATTGGTTTTGTTTTAGTTGTTTATTTAGAAATTTAATTCAAAAATGAGTTCTCGACTTAAAAGTTAATTTCTTTATGCTTAAATCCACCAATATACCAATAGATTTTTCAACTAAAAAAACTAATAAATTTTGAAGACTAGAAATTTCATCGCCATTATGATTAATACAAATTTTCTCTAAACGTTTTATGCATAAGGTCCATGAGCATTTGGTTGGGCTTTTGAAACCTTGACCAACCGACCTTATCCTGCTGGATGTATCTTCTTGAAAAAAGCTGACTTCGCACCGAAAAAATGCTCGAGAACAACTTGGTTTAAATGTTGGGTTGGATACTTATGCAGAGGCAGCAGTTACTTCGTGGCATTTTTTTTATTTTACTCTATATATTTTACTGGCTCTAATTAATTTACATATTTTATTTAATAATTTTGGGATGAAATTGAAAGCAATTATTAGATTTTAGACAAAGATTTTACTTCCCTTTATTGATTACACTATGCTATCATAACTAGCTCGTTTTTGGCTAGATAATACTATACTAGGTAATTTGTGAGACTAACTTATTTATTGAACCCGCAAGTGGTTCAAAGTCATAGAAGTTTATACTTTTCACTCAATTTTTGCAGTAATTTGAAATATGTGTTCAATAGAATGAGTATAAACTTTTCTGCTCTTTTTCTTTTTGTTTTCTTGGCTATTTATCGTAACCCAAAAATTTTCTCTCGCGTGTTCATTCATGCTTGCCACTGTACGTACATACATTGAAAGTGGTCGCAATCATACAGCGTACGGTATGGTATGGTCTTGAAGCGGATGGTATGATAGTGTTGGTCAAGATTACAAATTTTACTCGGTTTGTGCTCAAATATTTTCGGAGTCATTCTCTGTTGATCCCTTATCAAATTCAGCTTACTTGGCATTCCCGTATGACCAACGAACTCGCTAATGTGAACGCCGAAAAGAGCGATCATAAAATCGATCACATACCGATAAATTACCAGTATGTAGGGCCGTTGAGAGAAGACACCGGCAATGTGTGAAGAGAATGATCGGCTAAGTGCTCTTATTTTTTTGAACCAAAATTGGACAGATATGCTTTAGCTAGAGGGAAACGGTGTAATACTGCACTGAAGTCAAACTGGCACGAGCCCTTATGAAAACTACAGGCCTGAGGCAATTTCCACCGTTCCATATGCAATGGACCCCAAGCTATATCCTACAAATATTGGACGTAGTCGTAGTAATTGTGAAATCATTTAAATTTTTAGCATGTTAAACTTTCATTTTCGATAAAAGTGAAATGATTATGTGAAATTATGTGATTATATCTATGGTATAGAAGAATTATAATATTTTCGAGGTTTCATTTGTATGGTGATAATTACTGACGTAGCGGGTGCCATTGACCAGTATTTTCCCATACAAAAGTAGATTTGATCAAATAAATATAATAAGTAGATTGAGATAGCTATGGTGTAAGTCATTATGCAGTTGACGTTTATTCTTAGATGCATCTAAAATGAAAGTTCGCTCATAGATTTAAATATAAGTTAGCTTTAATCAGGTTCGGTTTAAGTCAAAATAATATTTAAGACTTATATAGGCACAAAGTTTATATTTTTTGACAGGAACGCTGAAATCAAAAACTCAAGCACATCTTATAATATTTCCGAAATTAATTATTTTAATTTAACATTGGATAAGATATATAATTACGCAGGTTAGTGCAAATATTTCGCAAAAAATATGCCATACATTTTTTTAATAGTTTTACATGCAACTGATAACAAATGCTAAAAGTTAAGTTGGTATGAGAGAGAGAGAGAGAGAGCTGCTACACTCTTACTTTCGGTGAGGTGTAGTTGTCGTGTGAGGCCAACATGAAATGTTCAGATGCAGTGTTGCATCTCAATCCAAATGCCAATCAAGCTACCTACCAACTTCGAGTACAAAAATTAAGATCAATTTATGTACATATATAAACTTAGCCGCTCTCAATCATTAAGCTTTCCACTCATTTTCACGAAAGCAAAAGAAAATTGTAATTAAATGCATAAAAGCTAACGATGATAAAGTGTAAACGAATCATCACGATTACGCGCACGCTAGGAACAGCAACTATAAAAACATTTGCAGCTGGACGCACTGTAACAGTCTCGTGGCAATCGCGCACTTTGCATCACGGATTGCAGCCAAGAAAAATAGTAGTTAGCGTAGATACGGAAACAAAGTTTATGGGAACAAGTAGTGAAAAGTGAAAGAAAAGAGCGCCTACTACACAAAAGAGGATTATTTTGAATGTCTTGAATCGCAAGAAGACAATAATAAATATAATAAACTGTGTCGATAACTTATTGGATAACAGAATACTCGAAATTTGTGCTTGGCACAGTCTCAGACTATTACAAATAAGGCAAAATGACTTTGGAAGTGCTAAAGGACCCTGCTATCGTTTCACCAGGCAGTATTTTTTATTTTTTATTGCTGCCCACAATTGTGCTGTGGTGTACTTATTGGCGTTTATCCAGGCGGCATTTATACAAATTGGCAGCGAAACTGCCCGGACCAAAAGGATTACCAATTGTTGGTCATTTATTCGATGTACTTGGGCCAGCTTCATGTAGGTGCTTTACAAATTTATTGGTTTGTTTGTGTTTATATGAAAGTGAGGATGACAATAAGATACTGAGGATTTTTGAAAACGCATAGTGCGCAATTTGAAGATAATTTTTTAAGTACACTCAAATTAGATTAATGCAGGAAGAAGTATTGATGATTAATACTATACAATCGCAGAATTTTAGTCAATGGCTACTCAAAGAGTAATTGATGATTTACAACTGTGAATAAAATGATCCTACACTTTTTTTTTTTTAATTTTTATCAAATTGTATTAATCTGTTTTGCGAAAACGGTTTTAACTTGGCTTGGATCTTGCTTTAAATAATTTAATTTTAATTTGATTTTTATTTAACAATTACAAGAACGGAAGTTTTTTACTAACGTATTGTTATCGGCAGTATGCAACGTAATCAAAAGCTGAAATCTGTGTTGTGGTCTTTAATAATTATGCTAATAATTAGTTGTCACAATTATTTCGTTTCTTTAGCTGTCTTCAAGACAGTCATTCGAAAAAGTGCAGAGTTCGAGAACATAGCGCGGATGTGGATTGGACCCCAGCTGGTAGTATTCATTTATGATCCTCGTGATGTTGAAATTCTGTTAAGCAGTCAAGTTTACATTGACAAATCGTCAGAGTATAAATTCTTTAAGCCATGGTTGGGCGAGGGTTTGCTGATAAGCACAGGTGAGTAAAAACTTTAAGTTTAGTACAACTTCATACGCGGTTTGTGTCATTTTAACTGAGAAACTGAGCCCTTCATAGGTCATTGGGGTATGGTATTCGTATAATGTCGATTGCCATGAAGACAAAAACTTATTTTTCTACTACACACTTAATTACTTTAAAATCAAATAAGAGCCTTTTGAAATGAGAGAGAGAGAAAACAATTAATTATGCATTTGAACAAAGTGGTCGGCTGACAGTAAATATTATATTAAGTAAAGTGACGCAATATGAATTTATGTGACAAATTTAAGAAGCTAATTATGTGAAAAATATCTAGTAAATATTAGCAGCGCGTGGGAGATGAGAAAGTTTGATCGAACAAAATACAAGCAAATCTTTCTATTTGTTTCTAGTGAATGACTTAAATTTGAATGTGGAAATCAAAATGAATTATAGGACAGCATTTAAAAAAGTTTTAGTGGTATTCTTTCAAAATTTATGTCTATTACCCATTTCGTTTATTATCGTTTACTTAAGAGAAGCGCTTTCTTTAAAAACAAGCAATATCTATTAAAATTTTGCACACCTATACCTAGTATCATCTCCATCTCCATCTCTATCTCTATCTTCAACTTACATATACCATATCACAATTAAATTGCATGTAAATTACATTTTTCCTTTCCTCTAATGCTTATACAATAGACCAATTAATCTACACTTAATCTTAATTTTTGTTTATCTTATAACATCATCATTCTCATTCTTCATTCATAAATATTTTCAGGTCAAAAATGGCGTTCACATCGCAAATTGATTGCACCCACATTCCATTTGAACGTTCTGAAAAGTTTCATTGATTTATTCAATGAGAATTCACGTAATGTCGTGCGTAAATTGCAAGCCGAGGGTGGTAAAACATTCGATTGTCATGATTATATGAGTGAAGCAACTGTGGAGATTCTATTGGGTAAGTACGAGTACTTGCACACATAATAGTTGTGATAAAAATCATTCCTCTTCTTCCTCCTTTGAAGAGGCAAGCTACTCGATTTAGGAGGCAGAGAAATATCTACAATTAGGTGATTCACAAGGTGTCGTATTATGACGTATTATCATAATTATGTATGTGAAAGTGAGAGAACTTACGACAATTGAGAGGATACGGCACCTTGTGAAATGGCCAAGTGAATTAATTTACAATATTTAAATCTACAAAAAAATGAAAATATTTTTTAAATTAATTTATATGGTAAGTTCACATAATTTTGTATGTAGGTAGTAATTTTAAAATGAAAAAAAAAGAATTACTGTTCATTAATTAAAATTTAATGAAATTCTATGCATAATTAGAGCAGTTGTTCTTAACCTCAGAAGCGCAGCTTAAGTCTTACTTTTGTGTTAAAGTAATAATGTATAATTTTATATTTGGACATATTTAGTAGAAGAATCTTTTTTTATTATAGGTTGGTAATTGAACATCAGTGATAAATTTTTTTTTGGAATTGCATTTGAAACTGAAGTTGATCTACGTAGGCTGCCCAAGTATGGTAGAAAAACATCAAGTCCGCCTGCTTTTCGTGTAGGTCTGAAAAACGTATGTACTGTTAGCAGGGCCGGGGTTTGGGTTTTCGGCGCCTTCGAATTGAAAAATAAAATATCGAAAAAGCATTTTTTACCCAATATAACATTTTTATTCAAGTTTTGTTAATTAATGAAAAATAATTATCAATTAAAAGAGGCTAAAAAAAATAACATCTTGGCGATTTGCAGTGCAACGAACCTGGTGTGCCCTTAAGAATTACTTAAATTTTCTTGTTTGGTCTTCTGCCAAATTTATAATGTGCCAGCATAGCCAGACCTGACCAATTTTGTGACCGGAAACAACTTTTATTAATTTAAATTTATAAAAACTGCGTTCCCTAGTGTCTACCATAATTGGTAAAGTAAGTAGAATTCGAAAGGCAATAGCTACGCTTGGAGCAAAGAGATTTTTACGTGATATAAATTTCGTACTTTTAAAGGTTCAGTTTTTGGCTCTGTTAACTCATTGATATTATTTTCAGTGAGAATTAATGCTAGTCGTTCACACTTTTTGCGTGTATCAACATTTATACTTTTAAGGTATCCGACATCAAATACAAAAAAACAATTTCATGATTCATTAACTGTTCCAAACGTTGACTTATGTTGTATAGTGCTGCTATACAACATAAACTTCCTGCTTAAAACTGCTTTAAACTTCCTACTTCAGGACCAAAATTTGATATAAAAACATTTGTTTTTTTTAGGAGATCTTACAGTAGGATCTAACCGAAATGTTGTTTCAGCATCAATTTCTTCTGCCCAGTGTTTCGCATCGCTAAGCATATTCTTAAAGCTTAATCATTAATATAGAAAAAATTAAATCGTTAGAATAAAAATTCTAGAGAATATTTATTTACTTGAGAGTGGCGAGCGACCCGAGCAATTGCCCCCTTCTGCCGGCCCTGACTGTTGGCATCATTTGTGGCACCAAAGAACGGTAGAATAGAGTTACGATGTTCATAGAAAGTCAATAGAACGGGAAAAGCTGCACCTCAGCCATTTACATGTAATTAAATAAAACGCATGCGTACGACACTCCATAATACTTATGTAAAATCCATTGTTTAATATTTCTTCATACCTCTAAAATTATTTTTTTTTAAATATACTTGCCCACAAATGCCACAAAAGCCATGACGTCAGGCAAGTTGAAAACTATTATTTACATATTTATGTACAATTCCAATAATAGATACTTTAAAGAATTGAAATTAAAAACTATGTTAATGACATTGTCCGCTGGAAGCAAGCATTCATATAAATCGATTTTATTAAAAGAAAAATTAAAAGTATTTACCTACTGAAAATCCAAATTGCCAAAGAGCCAACTGATTCCAAATATAAAGAAAAATCTAATAAAAAATATGCAATATGCGTTAATGGTTTAAAAAGTGATCCAAGAGTAAGTAGCTGCAATAAAACAATTGAGTATGTTAAATATTACAATACAATGTGGTGTAATTCATACCGTGCTTTGCGTTGCGTGCCAACTTTGTCAAATGCGCAAAGAAGGAAAGCTAACACATAGCATTACATACATGCCTACGTATAGTATGTATGTACGAGTATTGCATAATCAATTTGAAACTTATGGTTTACCTACTGTAAATTATCCACATCTACTCGGTCAATATGCGCATTCGCTTAAAGTCAAGCTTGATTCAATTCCAGCATTCTGTGCTCACAAGTTTTCTTCCACGATAATGACGATGTCCAAAGAAAATCGAATATATTGTGTGCAACACGTGCATTGATTTCACTTCTTGCATAATACTTGTGAGGCTTTTCGGCAGATCTTCAGAGCTACTAGATTGTCTTACGCCAAATTTGGGTAGTACAAGGTTTAGAGGGAAATTGGATTTGAAACTTGTTCCGTGATGTGAGAGTGGTTCTAAAATTTACCCTCATTTTGTTTTCAAGGCTCCTTGCCCATTTCCTTGACCACTTCCTCAATATATGTATACATAAAAATAAATGTATTATGTTGGAACTGACTGTAATTAAAAAGCGTAGAATTTAACCAAAAAGGTGCAATAAAACAAAAAAAAAACTACAATAATTTCAGGCATTATCAAAAGCTTTGTAAATTTTCCTTTTCCGTTGTATTTATTTATGCACCATAGATTAGTTGTTTTTGTTTGTGTGGTAAGATTCGCTGAAGCAAAAATCTTGACTTTTCTTGCCTACTTTTATTTTACTGGCCAAAACACTTTGCTTTCGTGCCATTTTCAGTTTTTGCAACAAATTCGTGAGCTTGTATACAAGTGCTCGTATATAAAAATATACGCCGGGAGTTTGGATTGTTAACAAACTTGGATACTTGGGGCTTATGATGTAAGATTGGATTTTTTGTTGGTTCAGCTTTAAAGTCATTTGTTTTTGTTACATTTTATGAATTGAATAATCACATTATGGACATACCGGTTTTTCTTCTTCTTTTGCATACAGTTGGTAGTTTTTATATTTTTCCATGTTTAATGATAGCCCACATTTATTTTATGAGAAAATTTCTTAGTTTAGTGAATTGGAATAACAGAGACAAAGACTTCAGACTTTGTATTTAAGATATTCGTTAAGCTCAGTTGCAACAACATTTAATGGAAATTTGTATTTTCACAATTGTAGAAACTGCCATGGGCGTCTCTAAGAAAACTCAAGACAGATCTGGCTACGAATACGCTTTGGCGGTGATGAAAATGTGTGACATACTTCATCAGCGGTCACGTAGTTTGTTTTTACGTAATGAATTTTTATTTACACTTACAAAGCAGTACAAAGATCAGGGTAAACTGCTCCGGATCATACATGGCCTCACCACAAAAGTAATCAAACACAAAAAGGAAGCTTTTAGAAAAGGGGTAAGCTCACTTGTACTGGGCCAAAAGGTTGTGAAAAATTATGATGGTGATGATTCCGCAAAGGAGATGAATGTCATGTGCAAGGAGAAATTCGAGTCCCCAAAAGAAACAACCGTTGAAGGTTTGTCGTTTGGTCAATCAGAAGGTTTAAAAGATGATTTGGATGTTGAAGAAAATGATGTGGGCGAAAAGAAACGCCTGGCATTTTTGGATCTGCTGTTGGAAAGTGCACAAAATGGAGCACTCATCTCTGATACAGAAATTAAAGAGCAAGTGGACACGATCATGTTTGAGGGTCACGACACCACCGCAGCAGGTTCATCTTTCTTCTTATCACTGATGGGTATTCATCAAAGCATTCAGAATAGAGTTATTGCTGAACTGGATGAAATCTTTGGTGATTCCGATAGACCCGCTACATTCCAGGATACGCTGGAGATGAAATATCTGGAACGTTGCCTCATGGAGACATTGCGCATGTATCCACCAGTGCCGTTGATAGCACGTGAACTGCAAGAAGATTTGAAATTGGCGTCCGGCAATTACGTCATACCCAAAGGTGCCACCGTTACAGTTGCCACCATTAAGCTGCATCGTAATCCGAATGTCTATGCAAATCCAAATGTATTCGATCCTGATAACTTTTTGCCCGAACGTCAGGCGAACCGTCATTACTATGCGTTTGTACCTTTCTCAGCGGGGCCAAGAAGTTGTGTGGGTGAGTTGCACAGAAATTCTATTCATAGTTAAAACTAATATATTGTAGTTTGTACTATTCCCATTAAATAACTAAATTTTTAGGACGTAAATATGCTATGCTGAAATTAAAAATTCTATTGTCGACCATTTTGCGAAATTATCGCGTCTTTTCGGATTTAAGTGAAACGGATTTTAAACTTCAAGCAGATATTATACTGAAGCGAGAGGAAGGTTTTCGTGTGCGCTTACAGTCAAGAAAGCCCATGGCTAGGGCTGCAGCAACCTAAAGTTATTATTTATATCTTTTATGTATATGTTTGTAAATTAGTTATGGTTCTGGCCGACTTTATGTTTCTCATATTTACATTCCAGATTAAGTTCGAATAATCATTTTATTTTTATTGTAAAATAAATGCATTGATTTAATCTCAACTATAGCTTCAAATAATATACTCGTATGTATTGAGGCAGGTAGGTTCCTTTCAATTGTAAAATCATGAGAACTGTTTCACATTTACAATATTTAAACTCCGACAAATAACTCTGCTTAAAAAATTTAGTAGTCGAAGACTTCTCAAATTTGTTTTTATTTAGTTTAACATATTTAAGTGAAAAGGTCTAAATTTATGATATCTAAATTTCGGGACGGGAAAATGGTTTCGGGGTCTTGTAATTGCGGGATTAGGGATTACGGGAGAACACTACTTAAACGAAATAAAAGAATTTTCGCCCTTAATATTAAAGAGAAAACAGTCAATCTTAAATTTAATACCAAGAGACTTTTTCGACGATTTTTTCATATTGATCTTAAAAATGTTTCCAAAAAAAAAATTGTGTTTCATTTTGGCTACAACATTTCTTTTAATTGGTAAACAGAATGCAATGCCACAGCTACAAGAACTGTAGCAGCAAACAGCTGTTCAACGTTTGCATACAATAAAATGTACAGAACAGTGTAGTTACGTGCCATTTTATAAAGATAGAATGTTATATGCATATACAGGGTTAGGCGATTGAAGTGTTACCAACTTCACACCAGTGTATCTAGCAACGATATTGCCAACTATGTCAAAATCCTTCCAATGACAGCTGTTTATATTGTTTACAAGCTACCACAAGCATTTGCATCTAAGTTTTATAGAACAAAAGTTATTCGAAATGGAAATCAAACGTAATAGTGTGATTGCGTTATATTTGAGTGCAAAATCACAACCAGCTACTTTTCGTGAGCTCAGGCATCCCAAAGCGAATAAAATGTTTGTGTATCGCACCATAAATCGTTATATAGATACAGACAGCATTGCCAAACGCTATGGTGGTGGACGAAAAACAACAGCAACATCACCTGAAATGGTTCGGAAAGTGAAAGCTCGGCTTGCACGAAATCCACGTCGTAGCGGTAATCAAATGGCAAAGCAACTGAAAATATCCCAGCGAAGCATCCGAAGCTTATTCCAAAATGAGCTCAAGGTAAAGCCTTACAAGGTCCAAAAGGCTCATGATCTTACTTCTTCTTTTTTTTAATAGCACAACAGCCCATGGAAAGAGGGCCTAGGCAGAGCTTTTCGCATGATCTTACACCAAAAAAAAAAATTTGACTTGAAAGAGCAAAGGAGTTGTTACGCTTGCACGAACGTGGCGAATTTCCAAACATTGTGTTCTCTGATGAGAAAAATTTCCATATTGAGCACTTTATAAACTCTCAAAATGATCGTGTTTACTTAACTGAACGCACTTACGAAAATTTGAGCCTACAAACGTCCACCCGAAGTGATTTTCCATCTCGGCAGCTGTAACCGCCGATGGACGCAGTCCAATCGTTTTCATCGAGCCTGGTGTCAAAGTCAATGCGACTTATTATCGGGAAAATGTTTTGGAAGCTGCTTTAAAGCCGTGGGCACGCAAACATTTCGGTCGTACACCATGGGCATTCCAGCAAGACTCGGTACCGTGTCATAAAGTTTGTGTGAACCAAGAAAAGTTAAAAAACCATGTTCCACACTTCATTTCGTCCACACAATGGCTTTCGAATTCGCCAGATGCAAATCCGATGGACTATAAGTTTAAGTTATAAGTTTTTTCTGGCAACACTGACTACAAACTAGTGATGTTATCTTCTATCATGAAACTACCGCATATGCCGCCAAAAATTACTGCAGATTGCTGCAGTTTTATAAAAAGAACTACATAAATGTAGAACTTAATATTTAAAAATACATTTTGTAGGTATTTAAAGATATATTTTCAATTTGTTTATTAAATATGCATTTAATATTAAGCAAATAAAATTTTTTTTTGCTGTTGTGTAAAATATATCTTCGGTTAATAAACAAAAACCGCAAACTCCTGTGTAACGATTAATATTTAACATTTACCATGTTTATCCGACGCTGCTGTGTTTAGGAGCAATAATCAATTCAATCCTATTATTTTACAATACTTGAAACCGCTTTTAGCGTCGGATAAACATAGTAATTGTCAATAACCACATATCGCTACAACTATTCTTCATGTATCTCCAAACATGTATCAAAAGTTCCATTTGGCAGAAAAAGAAAAAACTAAATATCTTTCGATTAACTTTACTGTTCAAATTTTTTTAAACTCGTTGATAGCTTGTTTTTATCTGCATTCTTAAGTAATTTTTTATGATATAGTAAGCAAAAAAAACTCAATTTCGCCCAAAAATGGAGATTAATGTTTGAAGAATAGAAGTAGCAATATATAGCTCAGTCTATTACTGAGGTATAATTCAATCCACCCAGGACCTCAATGGACTTTTGTGCAATGAAAAGAATTATAGAAAGTGTAGGCAAATTATTCCTTTATTACTTTGAATGATGAGTGTTGGGAAAATTAACGGAATTCAAAAACTTCAGATTTTTCTGTCATTACCTGCAGTAATGTAAATTTTATTGATTGCTTAAGTCTGGAATCAGTTAGTTAGTTTTTTGTGCGGGCATAAACGAGTTATGTATTTAATTGGTTTGGTCAATTAATTGGTAAATATTCTTTAATCCATTTTTGCAACCTTAACCGATTAACCGATTCATTTTAGCACGCGGACATTTGTGGACAGCCCGTTTTTGTTCTAAGCCTGGCATTTTGCACCTTGCTTTATTTCAACCTTTTAATTACAGGCCAGGTGAAATATTCATTATCATATCAAGCGCTTGGGAAATGAATGTATAAACGCACATTTTACCTACTTCACCCACCAATTTGAAATTTCTATACTCAATAACGTATTAAGTAATAGTTCCATGAATTGTACAAATATTTACTAAATATAGAATGAAACAGAAATGAGAATCGTATTTGTTCAGTATACAAATAAACTCAGGAAATATTTCGTAATTACCGACAATTCTCTTTAAGTCGCCATAATTGCCGATAGTTAACGATATCTCGATGATTGTCGATAATATCTATTATTATCGAGCAAATTCCCTCTCTAGCTCATTTACTGAGACTAAAATTTAGTTAGCTCTAAACCACAATATTTCATACTACTTTACATATTCTTCAAACTTTATCAAAGAACGCACACTTTAAATATGAATAGAAATTTAATTCAGTATTGACCAATGTTTTTAAACTCAGTGCATAAACGTCAAGTCAATTTAAACAGCTGCTG
Source organism: Palloptera scutellata (assembly GCA_958295655.1). Lineage (NCBI taxonomy): Eukaryota > Metazoa > Arthropoda > Insecta > Diptera > Pallopteridae > Palloptera > Palloptera scutellata. The sequence goes on along the minus strand of OY282449.1, from coordinate 153,385,718 downwards.
GTTTTGTAACTGGGACTTTACATGAACTCCAACTCAATCTGTCAAAGTGAAGCGGACTATATTAAAACAGTGAAAGTGACACGCAAACAATAATTAGAAAAAGAAAGGTAGAAATAAATAAAAATTTATGTAAACAATAAAGTTGGAATAATGTCAGCCATTGAGGAATTGCAAGAAAAAATCGCTGAACTGCGACAGGAACTGGAAAACCATCAAAATGCATCACATGCTGCTCGTGAGCGAATTGAGAAAATGTCTGCAGAGGTAGTTGACTCCAATCCATATTCAAGACTGATGGCTCTTCAACGCATGGGGATCGTTAAGGAATACGAACGCATAAGAGATAAAGCCGTTGCGGTGGTGGGTGTTGGTGGCGTTGGTAGCGTGACAGCAGATATGCTAACAAGGTCTTTGCTTGAAAACCATTTGCAATTTAATTTACTTTGTTCCAACAATCATAGTTTTATTTCAGATGTGGCATTGGTAAACTAATACTCTTCGATTATGATAAAGTTGAATTGGCTAATATGAATCGTCTATTCTTCACACCCGATCAGGCGGGCTTATCCAAAGTGGAGGCAGCTGCACGCACACTTAGTTTTATAAATCCTGATGTTCGCATTGAAACACACAATTATAATATTACCACAGTAGAATCGTTTGATTGTTTCCTAGACACAATTGGACATGGTGGTTTACAATCGGGAACACCTGTTGATCTAGTGCTTAGTTGTGTGGACAACTTTGAAGCGCGCATGGCAATTAACACTGCCTGCAATGAGCTATGCTTGAATTGGTTCGAATCGGGTGTATCCGAGAATGCAGTCTCCGGCCATATTCAATTCATTCGTCCAGGTGATACGGCATGTTTTGCATGTGCTCCTCCGCTAGTTGTTGCTGAGAACATCGATGAACGCACACTGAAACGTGAAGGTGTATGCGCTGCTTCGTTGCCTACCACCATGGGAATTACAGCGGGTTTGCTGGTACAAAATACGCTCAAGTATTTGTTGAATTTTGGTGAAGTGTCCGATTATTTGGGCTACAACGCGATGAATGACTTTTTCCCCCGAATGAGTCTTAAACCAAATCAACAATGTGATGATCGTCATTGTCAGACTCGCCAGAAGGAATTCCAAGCGCGTCCAAAGGCTGTGGTAGAAGAAACAGTTGAGGAAGATGAAGGTCCTCTTCATGAAGCTAATGCATGGGGTATTGAACTGGTGGATGACTCACAGCAGGAAATTAAGGATATAACAATTACTTCTACTGATACTCCCGCTACTGGCTTACGTTTAGCTTATGAAGCACCTGACAAAACGACCGACGAACAAAATGTTTCCGTATCGACTGAACTGGATTTGGATGAACTTATGGCACAGATGAAGTCAATATAGACTGCAGGGAACTAAATATAAAATCAAAATATTCCATATATATGAAATGTTATTTGTTTTGCATGATGCTTTTATTTAATTTTTTATGTTCTGTTTTTATATATTCGCATCTAAAATATAAGACTAAAAAGTAGAATTTTGAGCTGTAATAAAGAATTTGTTCCCATTTTTTACACAAATGTTTGATACAACCCTGCATAATAAATTATTGCTTATTAAACACGGCTATAATTTATCCCTCTTTGTGAATTGTCAAACGGTCGGCGTTTTGTTGTCGAGTTGTCATCTAACAGTATAATATCTAATTTCCGCATTTTTGTAAAAATAAATCAATTTTCTTAAATTTTGTTATAAAAATGAGTAAAAATCAGCCACTAGAGGTAGGTGTATATATCGTGAATAAAAGTTTCTTGATATATTTTATAAAACTCCTACTTCGTAAGTTTTGTACACGTCATTGATTTCCGTTGTTTTTTTTTTAGTTAGTTAAAATTAACAAATGGGATGGGTCCGCAGTTAAGCATGCTCTGGACGATTCTGTGAAAAATAGTCTGTTCTCAACTCGCCCTCAACTCAAGGAACAATTTGGTTTGATAAATACGCGTTTAGTGCTTTGCGCTTTGGCAGTTGGAGTTGCTGTTGTGGCTCATGGTTGGGACTATACCCACCCATTCCCAGAGTCGCGTCCTGTGTTGCTCTTTAGTGTGTTTGCTTATTTTGCGTTAATGGGCATTCTCACTATACATACTTCATTTCGTGAAGGGGCTACCTTCGCTGTTGCAGTAGAAAAGGATGAAAATGGACAGAAGCGCATGTGGGAGGCCAATTCTTATATGAAGAAATACGATGATAAATATATACTTAGCTTATCTTTTAATGATTCGAAAATACTCCGTGAAGCACGTACCACGAAATCTTGCGCAAATTTCATTGATTCAGATGGTGTGATTCATGATAATCTGGTAGCTAACGAAGTGAATCGTATTTTCAATTCATTGACTGCTGAAAAGAAGGAGAAGTAGCTCACTATTCTACCGGCTGACAAGGAAGAGGGGACAGAAGTGAATGATGAATACGTGACAGAGCATGAAGTTGGAGCGATTATCGGGTTACAACCAGTATGAGTTACTAACCTATAGCATTTAAAATAGTACGTTCCGTCATAATCACTTATTATGTTTTCTTTATGTGTGAAAAAATGAATTATTTGAATAAGATATATTTGGAAACAACTGATATTTTGATTATTTCGTCGTCTGATAGATGTTCGGTTGCTTCTCGTTCGCGAAATCAGTTAATTTTTCTCTGCTACAGCGCAAAAGGACTGGAATTTTGTTTTACAGTTGCAAAAAATTTTCAATCAATTAAATTAAAGAAAAAAATATTACATGAAAAACCAAAATTCAAGAAAATCGTAAACTAATTGAAAAGTATCAAAACTGAAAATCCAAATTCTTTACAATTATTTGAACGGCTGAAAAAATAAATTTTGCAGCCAAGAAACTTAAAAATGGCTAATCTGGCAACAGTGAATACAACAGGGAACGAACTGAATTAGCAACGAGTGTTTGTTGTGTTAAATGTGAAGAGAAAGAAAAACTTAAAAATATAACGAATTAAGAAAAAATAATAACGAGTAGACGACTCATACGTTTGATTCATTTGCGCATTAGGTGCTGGTTATATTGGTGTTCGCTGTTCGACAAACACATATTTAATCTCGGGCTCGGTGTATTGGTTACAATGGTGTTCGTTACAGAGTTGCTTTTTGTCGAAATTAAGTTTTTTGTAGTACTATTTTTTGCGCAACTGCAACACTAAATGATATATCAAAGAACTTTAAACGATTTTATCAATATAGAGAGTGCAATTAATAATATAATTTAAAAGTTATGAAAATAATGTAATTTTTCTTCAACAGTTTTATGAATAATATATTTAATTTCACTAAAAAAATTCGCAACTTCGCTTTTCTGCATATGAAAATAATGATATACAGGTTTGCATGTTTTCCTTCTATTTTACATACATTTTTGTTTCTTTTTTGTAGAATAACTCATTGCTAACCCTAAATACTCAGCGTGCTCGGTGAACATTTCACGCAAGCATATCGTGTTCGCTGTGAGAGTGAGTAAAATCTCTTTCTTCGTGTTCGGTCAACAACAATTGCATGGTGTTCGCCGAGCAAAATCTAAATATGACCTTAATAGCGCGATATGAGCCCGCTTGAATGTATAGAGCAAAAAACGGACAGTCAAATAAACGTTTTTGTGCAATTTAATTGTTAAACGAAGAAAATTTTATAAATGCAAAAAAGGCGCAAAAAACCAACATTGCTTAATTTAAAAGAATTTATCATTTAATTAATACACCTAATTACAAAAATCTTCATTCAAAATATGATATTATGTCAAGTGCCAGCACTATCTTCCAAAAATGGTGTCACACTCAAATTACAATAATAATTGACTGAGAAAAGAAGAATTTTGAAACTCGGTCCATTTCGTGCTAACTTTTGCTACAAAATGCACTCAAGCGTTGTTCATGAAAACTATTCGGAATTTTGTTTAGAACATCAGTTTTATAAATTTTTTCAAGAGCAGCAGCGACAACAGCAAAACAAAACAAACAAAAAAACAGAAACAGCGACGTCGCAGTTTTCAGCCTTGGACATCTTTAATATTACCTTCTAATGCTACCAAAGTAGAAGCAGCAGAGTGTTGCCGTCTTTTAAGAACGTCAACATTTTCAGTAGCAGACACAACAACAATAAAACCAGTATTCTACTTCAGTTCCTCTAATACTGTCATTGTGTCGTCCTCCCTAAAATTCAATTCGAAAATTACTCTTTTATTTTAATTTCTTTTGCAAATTCATAAAAACTTCAATAAAATTAAACAAATACTATTAAAACAAGAAACTGAAAAACGCAAAGTGCAGAAAGTGTTTACATATAAAAAGAAAAAAAGAAAAAAATAAACTAAAAATCGAAAGGGAATCCATTTTAAACTAAAGTAAATTTTTTTTATTTCCATTCTCCACAATTCCAATACCAAAATATCGTCGCAAGCACCACAAATAAATCATACTTATGATGGCGGACCACATGTACGAACCGCCGCAGAAGCGGTTCAAAATTGGTCCAATGGAATATTTTTCTATTCTCGAAGATAATTTACCCGATGCGCTTGTTGATCCGAAGAATTGGGGCGACCAAAATATCGGTGGTAGTCCAGGAGGCGGTGATGGTCCAGGAGGCGGTGATGGTCCAGGAGGCGGTGATGGTCCAGGTGGCGGTGATGGTCCAGGAGGCGGTGATGGTCCAGGTGGCGGTGATGGTCCAGGTGGCGGTGATGGTCCAGGAGACGGTGATGGTCCAGGAGGAGGTGCAGGATCTGGTATCGGTCTTAATGTTGGTGGCTCCAACAAGCCACCAGCAGAAGTTTCTAGCCCAGGTGGACCACAAATGAATGGTAGCAGCAATCAAGTGGTTGGGGGTGGCAATACACTGCGACAAATGCAGCACCATCAACATTTACAACACTTATTGCAACAAGGTAATAAAAATACCGGCATGGTTGGAAATGCAATTGGCGGCGCCGGCATGCATCAACTACGCAGCAAATCACCAAATGCAGGCGGTATGCAAGTGGCTGGTGGACAAATGGGTATGGTTAATTCAATGCCCATGTCTATTTCGAATAATGGTACTCAAGGAATGAATTCAATGCCAGGAATGAATACCATAGCACAGGGTAACTTAGGAAATATGGTTATATCCAATAGTGGAATGGGTGATATTGGTGGCGAAAGTGGAATGGTCAACAAAATCAAACAACAAATTGGCCCAGGTTCTCCGGGTGGAATGATGAATGCCGGACCTGGTGGTGGTCCGGGAGTCGTTGGCGGCGTTCCACGTCAAATGAATAACATGGTTGGTGATGGCGTTGGACCGAACGGACCGTATGGCGGTGGGGTTGGTGTTGGAAATTATGGCGGGCCCGGAGGACCACAAGGCGGTCTCAATGTAAACACAAATGATCCTCAGCAACAATTGTTAGCACAACAAATGCCTGCAAAATGTCGCGGAGTACCTCCCACGTTGACAACGGCGTTGCAGCAAGGAAATCGTCCTGGAGTGCCCATTGGAATGGGTGGTCTAGGAAACGATTTCTCAGCCGGTGAACCAGTCGGGTTGAAAACTTAAAAATTTTGATATTTTTACAAAAATTCCTTTCGTATACTCTCGATATTTTTATTTTAATTAATGATATAAGAATTTTTTATTGTCATACATTTTAGAGAATATACAAAAAAAGAAAAAAATTTTAATTTTGTAGAAAACTAATTTGCAACAAAACAAAATTTCCAGTTACTAAAATCTCATAATTTATCAAAAAAGAAATTATGCGAGAAATAATAACACTTCAAATTGGTGGTTGTGGCATTGCCATTGGCGATGCGGTAAGCGTTTTCTTATCACAATATAAAGAAACTGAATTCATTTTATCCTCAGTTTTGGCACGTTATCTCGCATGAGCATGGTGTTGATTATTCTACAGGACGATTTGGCGGCCACTCTGCCCTGCAATTGGAGCGCATCAATGTCTTCTTTAATGCAACTGCCAGTAAACATTTCTATGCGCGTGCTGTCTGTGTCGATACAGAAACTCAGATAGTGGAGGCGCTGCATGCGAAGAGCTCCCTCTACCGGCCGGAGAATTTTATTGCCGGGGTCGAAGGTGCAGGGAATAATTTCGCTCGCGGTTTTCACACTGACGGTGCGGAAATACTTGATGCCGTGCTTAATAATACACGCCGAGAAGCAGAAACTGTTGACTCGCTGCAAGGCTTTCAAATACTACATTCCATTGGCGGCGGCACCGGCTCCGGGTTGACATCATTGGTTATGAACGCTTTGGTGGAAGAGTATCCGGATAGTTTAATATGCAACTATGTCTCTATACCATCTCAACAAATGTCTCAGGTTGTTGTAGAGCCGTATAATGCGTTGCTCAGCATGCCAGCGCTAGTTAATAATTCACATTTGTCCTTTTGCCTTGATAACGAGGCCCTATTTCAAATTTGTACACGCAATCTTAGAATCAGGCCCGGCGGCTATGAGCACATCAACCACATTGTGGCACTCACAATGTCTGGCATTACGACCTGTTTGCGTTTTCCCGGCCAGCTGAATGCTGGTTTGCGTAAGCTTTACGTCAATATGATCCCGTTTCCGCAACTGCATTTCCTCATTCCCGGTTTTGCGCCATTGGCCTCATCCAAACAAAAAGATTTCTCTCAGGGTACAGTCGCTGAACTGGTCCAACAGATTTTCTCCTCGAATAATTTACTATGCGCTGTTGATTTGCGGAATGGCAAGCTATTAACTGCAGCTGGTATCTTTCGTGGACGCATGTCACCACGTGAAGTCGATCAACTGATGACCAATGTGCGCAATAAGAATATAAGTAACTTTGTCGAATGGATTCCGAATAATATTAAAACTGCCATTTGTGATATACCACCGCGGGGTTTGAAAATGTCGGCCACCTTCATTGGCAATACGACAGCGATTCACAAACTCTTTCAGAGGCTCTTCGATAGCAGCAGCATTATGTTGCGACGCAAAGCTCATTTGCATTGGTACACTGGAGAAGGTATGGAGGAACAGGAGTTCATCGACGCCCAAGAGACGTTGCAGAGCATAATTACACTTTATAAGGAAAGTGCCAAAGAGACCGAGGAAAAATCCGAGGAGGAGGGAGATGGTAACAAAAAACCACACAATTCCCCTTGTAACGCGTGTGCAGACCAGGCGGTTTAGATATTTCGTTTTCATTTTGCCTTGTTATAAAAAAGTCTAGGCTAGAAATAGAAATTATATTTGAGAAGTAAAGAATAACAAAATTTTGGCTTAGCATAAACTTATATTTTTATAAACCTGTTAAATTTAGCATGTACATGTTTTTTTAAGCTCGATTGCGAAAAACCTAAATAATTAAAAAGAAAAAAGTATTGAATGTTTCGACTTGGTATTTCAGTTTCAATTAATATATGAAAATGCGAAATGGCATCAAAACGTGTTGACATCATTTTCTGCGTTAACTCTGTTCTCAGGCAAAACAGTCGCAATGAAGAGCTCCATGAAAGGTTTTACTGCTACACTGGTCATAAGCGCCATTTTGAAAGAATTATTACCGAAATGATTGACTTGAAGAAACAGTTAAGCATGTAATAAATTCCTTAAGTACATACATATTAAAATATTATTAACAAATACCTTCAACTTAACTACGATTTGCGCAACATAAACAAACTTTGAAACTATGCTGAGCTCCAGTTTTTGGGGCTTAACAACAACAAAAAAAAAGTAAAAACTACAAATTATTGCTTCGTCCGTTTTCCACGTACAAATGTCTTTTTAGGTGGTGGTGTAGTGGCTTTTTTGTCTACAGTCGAAACCACACCTTCTTCGTCACTTTCCTTAGAATTATTCTCATCCAACGACGCTTCATTTAGTAGATCCAGCGCACGGCGAACTCCTTCCATTAACTCATCTAAGGGGGGGAATTTCTTAGCACGTGGTGAACGATGTAGACCAGACCAAAGCGCTATACGTTCATTAATGTTTGCGGTAGGCTTTTTAGCTACTGAAATTTCAAAAGCCCCGCGCTTAGGCAAACCACCGACATTTAACTGCAATTGCAGATTCAAGTCGTGATGGGTTGCGCGCAAACCTTGTAAAAGATTCGCGTGCAATTCCACGGCACGACGACGAAACACCGATCAGGAGCGACAGTGCTCAATGTAAAGCACTTGTTGATTGTCCAGTAATGCTGGTTCTGCCACAGGATCTGTTGCCGTTTTGCAGCGTTTCGCACCAGTATTCTAAAAAAATAAATGGAATCTTTAGTCCAACATTAAAGAGAAAGAACTTATTTTACTTTTGTTGTAGCTGCTGCTTTTCGTTTACGTTGTGGTGGCATTGTACAGATTCACTGATTGTTGCAGAATTTAAATGCGGTATTTTCGCGCCTTCTTCTCCTTTTATCTTCAATATTCAATGCTGTATTTTTCTTACTTAATAAGTTTATTACATTGGTCGGTATCACACTGGCTATAGTTTCAGCGAGGCAAATCTGTTCTGGCCTCTTGAACGTGTGGCCCATATCACAATGGCAACAGTTGCCGCCATAGTTTTATTACATTCTAGATGAGGTTTGTAAGTCTTCATTTTAAATTCAGACTTTTAATGTGAATATAAGTTTATAGAATAGTGTTTGTATGTCTGTTGCAATAAACAATTCAGTAAAAAAAAAAAATGAAAAATTGTTGTAGTGTTACGGGTATAATTCTCGATTACATTTTCATTTATTAGTAACTTATATAAATTATTGAAAACACAAAGAAATACCACTAAGATCATTAATGAGGAGTCACGGCTAGTTCCGAAACAATCGTCTTGTACTATATATACATTGTTGTTACTTTCTCTATGGCAAAAATGTTCTTAGTACCAATCTTAGTACTAATCGATTAACTTGGCAAAAAAAAAATTCCAAAAAATAATTCTCCAAATTTAAGAATAATAACAAAAATCCATTTATTTAATTTAATTTAATATTAAAATATTTTATTTTTTTCTTATATGGCACGACTGCCCATGGAAGGCATTTGCCGAGCTTTTCACATCCACTCATGGGACCTACAGCTTTATACCGAATCCGAACGGCAAAGTGATAAGCTTTTCAAAGCAAATTTTTTCCCTGGTAGGTTTGCCATGGTCAGCCAAGAGGTGGTGTTGTATAAAAAAGGAGTTTTTATCTTCTTATTTTCTACTTTTTAATTTTGCCTGTGCCGAGATTCGAACCCCTGACACTCTGCGTAAAAGTCAAACGCACTACCACTACTACTACGCTTAATAAGTAGAAAAATTGGAAAAGCGGGAGTTGATTTGAGGATTTAGAACTGGAAATTCGTATTTAATATTAATAGTATTTAATTAAAAAAAAAATGGTTTGAGTTATTTAAAAAGAATAGCGAAATGAAGAAAGGTAGAAAGAGTAGGAATAGAAGAAAAAAAAAAAAATAGAAATAAAGAGGATTCCAAAAAATATACATACTACTGTGGGCAAAAAGTAGAATTTTTAATTTAAATTTCGCGCGGAAACCCATTCATCAAAATATTATTTTTTTAAGGTTGGTATGACTGTCGGTGACATCTGTGCCAAATGTCACATCAAAATAATTATTAGTGTTTAGTATACGCTTGTCTTTCTGAAGTACAAAAAGTGCATTCGGCGATTTTCACAATGAGTGAAATTATTCAACAAAGAAGTTCCATTAAATTTTGTGTGCGGAATCAAATTTCTGGTGCCGAAACGTTCAGCAAAAGGCCTTCGGTGATAATTGTATGTCGCGAGCAAGTGTTTTTGATTGGTACAAATTGTTCAAAGATGGTCGAAAACGCGTTGACGACGAACCACGTCCAGGACGGCATATACATCAACATCAACTGATGATCAACACGTCAATAAAATCAAGGAATTGGTGCTCGAGAATCGACGATTAACAGTCAGAGACCTTACTGGCATCGTTGGAATATCGGAAGGATCAGTGAAAACCATTTTAAAACATCATTTGGGCCTAAGAAGAGTGAATGCACGATTGGTTCCAAAATCACTGCATTGGTTTTACGAGACCATTTTGCCAAAAATTCGACTGATATCGTTCCGCAACCACCCTATTCGCCTGACTTAGCACCGTGTGACTTTTGGCTATTTTCTAAACTCAAAAAACCGCTTCGTGGACACCGTTTTGAGTCAATTGACGACATTAAACATGAATCGCTAAGCGCATTGAAGGCTATTCCGGAAATTGACTTTAACAACTGTTTCGAGAATTGGAAAAAACATTGGCCCAAGTGTATTGGGGCCGGGGGGATTACTTTGAAGGGGACGAAATAGATTTGGAAGAATGAATAAAAAAATTTGAAATTATGAACCAAGTCTTACTACTTTTTGCCCACAGTAGTATAATATAATGTTGAAAAATGATTTGAGGGTATCAATAATTTCTTTTAAACAAATTGAATATTATGCCAAGTAAACATTATGAATGGTCCGTGAAATACGATATGAGTTGTTTCCTTTAATGTGTGTGGTTGCAGCTATTAAATCGCTGCAGAATATATGGGATACAGTTGTTCTCTTTTTCTTTCTCTCTTCGTTCTCTTTCGTATAAGATGCTTTCAATCCCTATTGCTTCCTGTTATACGAATGTATACAATAAATATTTGTTTTATATGCATAAATATTGTATGCTATGTTCTTTGTTCTTTTAATTTGATTTCCCATTATATTTACTTTTGATATATGTACATTTGAAAAGACTGCAATTGTGCATATTATCATGCAAAAAGTTTTTGTTTTATAAACAGCTAGGGAAAATTTTAGCACACCCTTGGTTGCAATATATACTTCATTAAAAACTTCCGATTGTCAAGGCGTTTGTTTATGAATTTACGGCTCTAAATTGTCTACAAGCGAAACATCCCGGTTCTCCTCCATTATGTCAACCAATTTTTCAAGTTGTCCTTAGACCTGCAATTAAAGAAACAATACTGAAAAAAATTTATTTTTGTGTTTATCCTCATACACAATCTGTTTTTATTTCCATCTTAAGCTAGTTTACATTTCGCATTCGAAAACAAAATTAAAATTTTTAATAAATTGTTTTTGACTTTTTGGGCATTACATATATTATTACATAAATTCCAAAAGGATTGTATTGTATTTCAACAAGGATTAATTTTTTTACACGGTTTTGCTAAAATAAAAATCATTTAAACAGCATTCTAATAAAAGCAAAACCGGTACCAAAATAATAATTACTCAAAAAACCGAAAAAGTACTCAAACAAAACACATTTACATACTGGTAAAAATTCCTCAAGAGAGTATAATTACTTAGAGAACATAAAACAATACAAAATAGCCCTATTCACGATGTGGAATAGAAGGTAATAATGCTTGGAAACAAGTCAATGAAGTTTGAAAACGAAGTCATAACGTAGTACATATTTACTCAGCATTTTACGTGGTGTCTGCACTAGCCATAATTCAAAACAATTTTCTTACTGTCAAAATGGAGACATCTGATGTCAATATCATACTAAACAAATTAAACTTTTTGGCAAGGCAGAATTTTAGCTATCAACCATGACAAGAATCTAAAGTTTCATTCGATTTTTCCGTTATATTATTTAAAAATGGCGCATTTAAAATTACTGGAATTATGACTGAAATCACAAAACTCAAATATATAAAAGAACTGACTTAAAATTGGATACAAATTGGACTGCAAGAGAAATGAAATGCCTTGACAAAATTGGCCGCTCTTTGACACTACACTGACATGAACAGTGTTCGTCAGATACAAGTAACTTCGAGTAAATATTCGATACTTTTTTCGAATACCGAGTACTTTTTGTTCTCTATGCTTTTATGCAAGTATCAGTTATGTATCGAGTATATTATACCAGTATTTACTCGCTGCTTGCTTTGTGGTTTTTAGTACAAGAGCTGACATTGAAAGAGCCGAGGCCAGACCTCACAGAAGATGCAACTATATAATGAAATTTTACGTATTTGAATCTCTCATGAGTCCTTTTTTTCGATTTGCTAATGGTTCCTTTTTCGTTGTTTGAAAGACCATTATGTGCGAGATGTAAAGCAGTTCTCTAATTTTATACAAAATAGCACTAAGTTTTCTTTGTGTGGATGCATCATCTGTGTCATGCGAACATCTATTCTTTAATGCAGGAATTATATGTACATAGATTCTGAAAGCGGAAACAACCTTTCTCTGTCCGCTACGACTAAGTATGATACAAGTAAGTATAGAGTGTTTTTCACCGAAATTTTTTTAGAATCTATTCTTTTCATCGAAATTTTTTATTAACACAGGTATCGAGCACATAAGTACAGATATCGGAACAACACTAGAAATGAATATAGACATTCCCTTGAATGGTCTACCTTTTGACCTATCTGTCTTTTGCGAAAGTTTTTATTTTAATGTGTACGACCAATCATGTAAACAAAAAATTATTGCATATTTTTATAATGCATTGCGGATTGTGGATGTTTATGCAATACAGTTCGAACAGTTTTACTTGCTTGCGCCAGTGAAGTAAACAACAACATTCTATTTAATAAAAAATATGTTATGAATATTTGTCATGGCAGCTCTGCAATGAAAATTTCACCACGCACGTGTAAAGTTCACCTAACGACTGTCAAACGAAAACTGAAAAATTCTTTTTCCCATTTTTTCTTTCAAAATTCAGGGAAAATTTTAATAAAACTTGTAAAAAAAACAGGTAAAACCTACACGGAAAAAGTGCGTAAATTACAGAGCGTGTGTGTGTTAATTTAAAAATGGGAAACGTTTTGGCCGCATCATCGGGATCCAGCTCTACGCTGGACGCCGCCAAATTGGGTATGCCAGAGTTATCAAATCCGGCTTCGCAGTCAACCCCTTTGCCGACGACTGCGGTCGTCGAATCAGAGTCAAAACAGCAAATGCTTGAAAATCCTGGCACTGTTGAGGAATTACACAAGAAATGTAAAGGTAAGTTTGCCAACATTAGGAGAGATTTTTCGCTGCTGCTGCTGTGCGTGAGTGATGACATAACCTACAAGCATGTGAAAAGCATTTGAATGTCGCTTTTCGATATCCTTTTGCTGTTTTTTGTTTGGCTTGCCAGTCGTCAATATCTATTTATGCTTCCTTCTTGTTTCAGATATTCAGGCAATGACCTTTGAGGGTGCAAAAATCATGTTAAACAAAGGTCTTAGCAATCACTTCCAGGTATCTCATACTCTTAACTTGAATAGTTCACAACCGAGTGGTTATCGCTTCGGAGCCACGTATGTGGGAACGAAACAGTTTAGTCCTTCAGAGGCCTTCCCAGTGCTCTTGGGAGATATTGATCCTTCAGGCAATCTGAATGCGAATGTAATTCACCAATTCTCGCCGCGCATACGTTGTAAATTTGCCTCACAGGTGCGTTTTGGGTCACTTATTAAATAATGTTAATTTTTAATTTGATGCTATATTTTTGTTCAGATTCAAGAATCCAAGCTTACTGCTGCCCAATTGACTACTGATTATCGTGGTGATGATTTCACCGCCTCCGTTACAATTGGAAATCCTAATATTTTTAATAATTCAGGAGTTTTCGTTGGTCACTATTTGCAATCAGTGACTGAGAATATAGCCCTGGGAACTGAGCTCGCGTATCAGTATGGCCCCAATGTGCCTGGTGGAAAAATAGCTGTAGTTTCAGCAGTTGGACGCTATACTCAAGGTGATTCAGTGTGGTCGGGCACTTTGGGTCCAGGTGGTGTACATATTTGTTACTATCAAAAAGCTAGCGAGCAGTTGCAAATTGGTGTTGAGGTTGAAACTAGTCTAAGAATGCAGGAATCCGTTGCCACAATCGGATATCAAGTGGATTTACCGAAAGCTGATCTAATTTTTAGAGGTAAGCCAAAGACGACATAATTCATGTCCTAGGTGGCTATTTTAAATTCATTTTTTTTTTTTGACATAGGTTCTTTCGATTCCAATTGGAACGTTTGTGGTGTACTGGAGAAACGGCTGCAGCCATTGCCATTTTCGTTTGCGCTTAGTGGACGTTTAAATCATACCAAAAATCAATTTAGACTTGGTTGTGGTCTAATCATTGGTTAACCATTGTTTGACAGTATGCACATACATACATATTTATGTATACATATATAATGACAAACACAATCGCAACAACAGCAACATCAAGAAAACATCAAAGACTTCGCTTTTTATTTATGAAACTTTTGATTCTACACTACAACAACAACTAATACAAAACACTCATTTTTTATGCTTTTAAATTTTTCTATAAACTTTTCTCGTTAAATTGCAACGAATTGAAGGTAGAAATTTAAATTGAAGTCCACGCAAAATTTAAATTACAACTTTCTCGACGCTGCAATCAATGTACAACTGGCAGAATTTAAGTTATAAGCAACATCACCACCCACAAACTCTTTTGAACAAATCCACACCCTCCCGCTCCCAATCCTTGAACTAATTTAGTTTGTCGTGATTTTTTGTATTAATTTGATAATTCCCAATTTTTTGTAGTTAACACTTTTTATTATCAGTTTCATTTTAATTGTAATAACAAAATTTAAATAAAAGCAATTTAAATTTATTGTTAAGGGAAATACTATAATAATAAATGAAATTATTGTTGTATAATTTTAAAACCCACAGTAATTCTTTGACTTTGCTTAAAATTGGTCTACTGAAGTTTTAATTTTGATTATGCTTTGTTCGATTTGTTTGTGGAAATTTAAAATTGATTTTGCAAAACTAAAAAGAAACAAAAAAGAGATAACTTTATTATAATTAGTACAAATTGTTTTGCATTAGTTTTGAAACCTTGATTTTCCTTTGATTTTTTTGTAATTAAACACTAGCCACTAAAACAAAATTATTTAAAAGTAAAACTAGAACCTTTTAAGTTGTCCTAAATTGCATTTGATCACTTAAGCGCAATTAAAAAGTACATATATTGATACAATATATACCAGTATAGTAAATGGAACGATTGCCCAATTAAAAAAAGGAAAAGAAAACTAAACTAATTGTAAAAAAAATTAATAATTGCTAGCAGTTACGGAACACAGGAAATATTTTCCAACTATCCATAAAATAAAAGAAAGAAATAAAGTTGAAAATGTTATGTTAAAAAATTTGTTTTTCTCAGTTCCTTAAATACTTTTAATACGTATTACTTAGGCACTTAATTTTTAATTAGATTTACAGCTTTCTTTTCGCATAAACAGAAGGATCAAGTTATTGAAGTTCTGTTGCAGACCATGGAGGGCAGTATGATATACTCGTAGCATTGGGTTTGAATAAATTGTTTGATGCTTGGTTTTTAAAATTTTTGCATATCTGAATTTGAGCTGATACTAATATGGAATAAAATTTATAATCACCCTTTCCCCAGCATTCGTCGTAAAAGTGACGAATTGGCGGCTGTATTTACAGGAGGCTACATCTACAAATTACAATTACAATTATTTGCATGCTGGAATCCAATCGGAATCTTTGACGCCAAATCATCTTTTTCTACATATACTGCAGACATGTAATTCATTTGGATTTAGCACAACAATGACACTTTTAAGTTTTTCAAAATAACTCGTGTGTACCAGTGGCAACCTGTAAACATACAGTACGAACGGTCATAGGCCAAGTTAAAGTTAAATCACTTGTTTAATTCAATGGTACCAAGCGTTTTGTCAGATTGGTTCGAGTTTCCGAGATAACGGTAATTTCATTATTTTCCACAAGGGTCCTGAAGTTCACTGACAGGCTGCTTAAATACAATCAGTATTCCTTAGTGTCGCAGGGGATATAAAGGGGATGTATACACCCTTATGAAAATGTTTTCATATTAATCGACCTTTTTCGTGCCATTACATGGAAGCAGAACAAAATTTCCCCCCATTTCAAAATCCTATCTACGCCACTGTTATACATATAATAAGATACAGCCGAATAATTTAAATTTAATTTTTTACAAATTTTGTCGATAAAATTATCTTGTAAACTAAAACCAATCTGACAAAAGGTTTGCACCAAATAACCGCCAAAACCTATACCCCCCATCAAAAAAGAGTAAAATCCGAGCACAGTGCTATTAGCTAATATTGATCGCTGCCTTAAAGGCATACTAGGCTAATAGATGAAGAAAAATAGCGGATTATCCCTACTCTTGGCTAACTGTAGGAAGAATACCCTATCGAGTGAATAATATTAAATTAAGCAGATTGTTGCTGGAATTGCACAACTATTGTAGAAGTTTTGTGTACTGTGGAACAGCAACAATAATTGAAACAGCAACAATAATTGAAATTATTATCGAGGTAATATTACGTATTGGGTAAGGTGCACTAACCAGTGGCATTCCATCGTTAAGAAAGCTTCTTGTTTTGTTTTCTTTGTTTTTAGACGATATAAGATCTTTTTTGTTTATAACTATACCGATCAACAGTGATTTTTTTTCCTGTAATATAATACCATAAGTAATCCATAAAAGTTTTTTTTTCATCCTCTATACTTACAGTACAAATTTGGGTCCGACCCGATAATGTCTGATAGAAGCGAAAGCAAACATTTTTGTGTTCTATCCGTTTTTTAGCTAATTTTTCGTTCTTTGCTGTTGAGATATAAATAGAACCAAATGGACTAGAATTTTTCATTTTTAAACAATTTTCCAAAATTTGGTATAAATCAAGAAACTCTTTTTCACCTCAACTCAAGAATTGCTCACATTGAAAAAGATAAAAAAAAGGGCTTACGAGATACTTGTTAGTCAAAATTTACATCAAAGCCTGTTTGGGAAGTACAAATTCTATAACCGCTTCGCTTCACGACCTTACTAAGGAGCGTTGCTGTACAGCACTCGGAAACGAATTTCGGAATACGGCGTATTCATAAAATATTTTTTTTTACCATTTATGATTTTTTTTTCGATACATTTTAACAACATGAAGCAGCAATTGTGTGTTTTCTTTGACGTTCGACAGGTTTTTGGTCTAACCGTTAATAAATTTTGCACCTGGTTAGGCTGTATCAATAAGTCCCAGCAGAGGGTTCAACCTTCCTCGTATTCAAATGACATTACCCAAGTCGATGGATAAAACTCCTAAAAGGTTGACGATAAATCAAATCGAATGAAAAAATTTCGTCATCAGTTGTGTTCTTGCTTCAGGCTAAGATTCGGAAAATTGATCAGAAATTAAAATGCTTTTCTTCTGGTTCTATTTGCCTTGACAAATACTTATCATACTTAAATTATCTAAATACTATGATAATATAATATTCGTATATAATAATTGAAAGAAAAAATTAGCTTAAACTAGAACCCAATTAACAAGTTGATAAAAAGTTTTGTGTTTAATATAATACACGAAACATTATTAATCCCATTATTATATTCATAATAAAGTTATTTAAAATAAAATTAGAGACAAAATCTCCCACAAATAAATAAATTTTACGGTTTTAGAAATACCGATCGTTTTCGTAGATTTTTACCGTAACTCTCTAAGATGAAAAGGAAACAAATTATTAGAAATTGTAGGACAAAATGTAAAGGACTCTTCTTGTTATAGTTATTTAACTTTAACTATGATTACTATCAAAGAAAAATGTTGGTTCTGTTGAACTTTGGAACATTATTTTCTTCTGTAGTTGGCAAAATTCAAAAGCTCAAAATCTTACAAAATTTTAAATGTTGCCCATATTTGCAGGTCTGAAAAATCTCATCATGTATTTTCAATTGATAGAAAATTTTTGAAATTTTAATAATCCTTTTACGTTTTGGTAATATTATATGTTGGAAACTTTTTGAAATACTTATTTTGAATAAATAACTAAATATCTTCTTTTTTCATTTGGAGCCATTTTTGATTTCAACACATGATTTTTTGGGGATTAATAAATTCAGTTACGAATCTGGGCTAGAGGGTAATATGTATTTCTTTTATTATTTATTTTTCTGTTAAAGGTATTGGCAAAATGCAAATGGTTTGTAAAAATTCCTGAGATTTTCAAATATATCATGTACGAGTATCTTAGGAAGATATACTTGATACTTGCAAATACTTGCGAAATGTAAAATTTTCAAAGTTTTTGAACTTTAAACTTTGAAAATAATCATAATTTATGAAAATTTAATCAACGATATAGAAAACCATATGTGACAAATTACCAGGAAATGAAGAGTTATCTACGCTTCGAGCAATAGTAAATCCTTAACTAGAGCTGATGTCGCAAAATGTACTTAAGTTTTGAAATAAGCGCCTATACTCGTAATTTACATACTTTGGGGAAGGAATATTAATTGTTCTTCGATTCTCAATTTGTTTAATGCTTATAACCCGTGAATTATGTTAACAACTGTAGAATGTCTGTTGAAACCACTTACAGGATCACGTATTTCATTTCAAGAATCATTCGCTTATTGTATGCTTATACTTCAAAGCTTAATTTTTGTGAGAATCTATACGCATTGCAAAGAAATTTATTTAGTTATTCGATTAAATAAATATAGAAAATATAAATAAATAACTTTTATCAGTTGTAGGGAACAACAACAGCATTCAATCATATTTTACTTATTTATTTAAAATGATTGTCAGCAACTTTTACACTTCCGGCCTGGGTTCTGCTTCTGTATCACTTTGAGTACTTGTCGTTATCAATTGTATGGAGTGATAGGTATTTAAATTGAAAAGTTGAAATGAGTCTTTCTCAGAATTTATGTTTTTTGTGTTATGACAGTCGTGTAGCAAAGAAGCAATATTGTAGGTATATACGCACCTAAATTTACATTATAAGTACAAACATGCCATGTATGGGCAGTTCGATGCGAATGTTGAACGCATCCAATACATAATAATAATAAATTACAAATCATTTCTCGTTTTACAAAATCATTCAATCCAATTCGTAATTGTGACGTTATAAGGAAAACCATAGTGCAATTCTGAAGGTGAATTCGAACTTAATTTCACTTTGTTAGAAATAAGCAGCAAATGATAATATTTTCAGTTTGGGTTAAGATCCCGAAAATTTGGCATGATAGAAAACTTGTTATGCCAGACTCGGTTTCAGCATCAAGAACTAAGTACTTAAGCCGATATCACATTTGCACCAGTTGCTGCCGAGGAGGCAAAATTGAAGTAGGGAGATCGAGAGAGTTACTTTAGTCACTTTTGGCGGATTTGAATACGTTACCGAGAGCAGAACATATTTTCCATTGGGCCGTGGGATACCGGCTATAGACGATTGTGCAAATATTATAAAATTTTTCAATTTGCTATGCTTTTAAAAGGATCTTTATTCATTCGGACTCAAATTTGGCAAACCCAAATTGGATTAAATATTTTTTTTAATATTTTAGTGAATCAATTTTTTCCTAAGATATACTTATTGAATGGCAGTGGGATCATCAAATTAGCTTAATTATAATAAATTAAAAAAAAAAAAATTATAAAACAAAAACCGGTTTTTAACTTTGATTGTATTAAAACTAGCGAACAACTTTTTATCGCCAAATCCTTCATGATTTATCTTAAAATGCCATTTAAAAACATTTATTAACGATTTAAATAAATTTTTGCTTCAATTTATTTGTACGTTTGAGAAATTCTAACTACATTTCAACAAATAAAAAACTGAGCTTATGCTTAAGGTGTGGCAACACGGCCTAAAATTGTAAAAGATTGTTGTGAAACTCAAAGATCTTGAGATTCATATTGGCTAAAACTCAAAAGCATATTGCTAAAACGAAATAGCTGGAATTCGTAATATTTCACTATTGGAATTACCCCTATACAAGTATAATAAATATTTAAGCAACATGCTTTAGGTTAGCATTATGGAAAATACATTAGGGTGGGCAAATTCTTTTTCCCAAATCGGCTATGCGATAAGCTTAGCCGAACAACTTACATAAATAATATTTATTCAAAATTAGACCCTGCTGTGTTTCAACTTTGTATCTTAAAAAGGAAATTCATACCGAACTTGAACTTGCAGTTAGTTATCCACTTACAACTAATGTATAAAATTGCAAGTCCTCAGGGTTAAAATTGGATTTAGACCGATCGTCCTCCGTTGATGCATATTGATTGCAATGCAGCATTAATTCGGTATTCGTGTCTGAAATTATGAAGTTAATGAGAGTTTGTACATTTATGCAATTGCAGTGCAACTGCTATAAGTATAATAATGGGCGACGAGTTGCATGAGTATTGCAACTATTTAAGATCTGTGCCGAAGCACAGGCGGAATTCCTTGCAATCACAAGTAAATGCGTCAGTCGACCAATGATAATATCGACGTAACGTTAGTGGAGGAAAGGCCTTCCTTTGAAAAATTTCCTTCGAATTTTATGTAGAACAATTTAGCGAATGGTCGATATTACCATGTAAATTTGCTCCTAAAAAATTTGACCCACACTTATATGCTAGTACATACACATGTGCCTACATACTATTAATGTACATAAGGATATGTTGCACTCTTGTGTTGTCCTATGCACTTACATACATATATACATGTATACACACATATATGCAAGTGAATGTGTATAAATATGTATGAGTACAATATATATTTTATGGTAGACTGTAGACGTAATGGTCGGACGGTCAAAAACATTTCAAGTGTTGCTATTTTAATTACAATCCAACGTGCTGTTGTTGTTCCTGTTGCTACTGCTGTTGTTGTGAGTGGAGTTTGTTGTTGTTGTTTTGTGTGCGTGTCTGTGTAATGGCGCAACTAATTGCTGCATCATCGATTTACAAAACGGCTCATCCTCTTTTACCAACAACAACAACAACAACAACAGCAGCAGCAATAACAACATGCATTTTCAATTAAGCAAATAAAACTTTTGTTGTTATCATTTTTTACTTTTAAATATACACATTCACAAATCCGCACACACATATGTACTTACACATTTACATTTACATGTACATGTACATGTACAAAAATAAAGATACTTTCCGGATAATTGTAGCTGTAAAAATTGTTAAATACATTTTTGAAGTTTACTGTGTATAGATCATGGTGGGTGAAACAATGAAAGAGATGCAATCATATTGGAAGCATAAAATCAATCAATAAATTTTCAAAATATATAAATTGTATCTAGAACACATATACATAATTTTAAATGAAGCTTAAAATTTACATATTAAAATTATATATTGATGTACATTAACTATTAAGCACTCATACGCTCTCATTGCACACACACGGAATTGATTCCGTTCCTTTTCTCACATTACGCACGAAAGTATGCAATGAACATATCTTCCCAATTCTGCATGAAATTATTAAATTCACTTACAAAATTTATTTTATAATTTGTTATAATTTGACATTTATTTATGTGCACCAAAATGCGACTTCAATTATTAGCAGCACAGCAATATTTTACTGATTGTCTGTAGTTGATTTTGATGCAATTACGTCCACAATGTCAACCACCCCAATCATTTTGGTTTTTGTTTCTTATATAAAAGTTATTAAATAACAAAGTAAAAATCTTAATATACTTATACTAACTAAAACGTTGATAACTAACTGTCATAAAGTTCTTGTTTCCGTTTCCGCTCTAAGTAAAATTTTTATTTTAGTATATTCCTTTTATCCTACATGTATTCGTATAGAACAACAACAAAAACAACAACAATAAAAATTAATTTAGGCATGTCTGAATTATCGTATGATAATAACAAAAAGTTTACCTTTGATAGTTTCCGCTTGTCATTGTCCTTTCATAAACTAAGCAGTTAGTCGGTTTATTTTTTATATCTTATTGTTTAGTTTTAACTTGACTTGGCTATGCTATTATTGTTGTTTTACTACTTTTAATGTGGTTGCTGCAGTTGTGCATTGTTTGTTATCCATAAATACGCCATCAGCAATATGTCATTGCGCTCTACATGTTTTTGTTGGACACATGCATTTCATGCATAAAATAATAATAAATAAAACAAAAGTGTAGAAAAGACCTAAATAATAGGAGAAGATTAGAGTCTATGGTAAGACTACTATAATTTAAAAGAAATCAAAGAGAATAATGAACTCTTGAGATCATTTTATCAGTGTTGAAAAAGCTTCTACTGTAAAGAACTGCCCCTAATAAGTTGATGACTTGAAATTTGTCGTCAATTTAAGTCATTAGTCACTTGTCATTGTCATTATTTAAAGTTTTTCTGTCTTCTTTATGGCATATTTCAGTAATTTCACCAGGTACTTAAAGAAAGTTCTTTAGTATTGATCATTGCCAAAGGTAGTGAATCAGTGTTTTGGGAATCCTCAGTTTATAAATGAAATTATGGGCATTTTCTGTTGGTTGGTAACAACAATGTTGCCCTCCCAGAGTGTAACATTTTTTAAATGTCGCACTCACCACTCGCTGACGAGTAAAAAGCAAACAGCAGGTAACTCTGTGATATTAATCTGCCGATCAAATTGCTGCCATTTTTTTCAAAACAAAAAAAAAAACACAAAATTTGACACGCTCGCACGGTGCAGAAAAATGCAAAGAAAACACTATTATTTTTAAGTACTACTTTTCCAAACGAACCAATGAGAACTTTATTTAATTTAACACACACACAACTGCAGTTTCGCCACAATTTAAGAACTTGCTTTGCCTCTGTTCACTAGCATAACAGACAGGAACCACCTAGGGAACTTTAATTAATAACGAATTTTTTGAGGCTTAACATACAATCCAAACTGTAAATAGTGAACTAATCTTGACATTTTAATGCTTGTGTTTTAATTGAAAACAACTACAATGTGAAGTAAGCGCTGTTGCTGAAGCAGAAAATGAAGGGCAAATTGAAACTTTGTAGCGCTTCAGCATAATACGAGAAGTCAAAAAGAAAAAAAATTGGAGAGTGAGCGAGTGAGTGCAGAGGGGGAGAGAGAGAAAAAGAAAGCGAGAGAGAGAGAGAGAGAGAGAGGAAAGCGAGAGGAAAGCGAGAGAGAGAGAGAGAGAGAGAGAGAGAGAGAGAGAGAGAGAGAGAGAGAGAGAGAGAGAGAGAAAGAAAAAAATTCCCTGGAAATATTAACTTAAAAATCATTAGAGTTTGTTAGAAAATTTTAAGATTAAAGATAAAGAAAAGGGTCAAAAAAAATGGTAAGGAAAATATTTACTAAAAATTAATTTCAATATTTCTGCTGCTATTACAGATGTTGCTCATTTCGCCAGAATGAAACTAAAATAATAACAGTAACCCACAATAATTTCCTCCAATATTTCACTTCTAACTTTTTGGCCAGACTTTTTTTGCAATGAAAATAAATTAAAAAGTTTCTATAAACAAAAAAGCACAGCATAAAGAAACACAGAGAAGGTAATTATTAAAATTTAATAATACCAAGCAACATAAAAAACGCAAAGTAATATAAAGAATGAGTTTCTGGAGAGTTTTTGAAGATCTTCATGAAGAATGATGCTACGAATTTGAATAAAGCTTAAATGAAAGTGGTATTTTTTTTGCAGTTGCTACATTTTTTTTTTTGCTTAATGTTTAATCTAGCAAGAAGCAACAGAATTTAATGAGTTTCGCAGCTGTAATAGCTTTTTTTGCTAGTACCACCAGTGTTGCTGTAAGAACATACTTAACATGTTAATTAGACTTTATGCTTCTCGCATTTTAAGCTAAATGTTTTAAGCGATTTTTGTTTGTTTTTTTTCATTTTTTTGTTGCTTACTGTTGTTGCACTTTAGCACAGTTTACTTTGGTTTAATCCAAGAAAACATTAAAGCAGTAGCAGTTTAAGTATACTTAGGACTTGGAACTATGTGAAGTAATAAGAAAAGTATATATTTTTTAAAACTAAATATGACATTCAAATGAAAAAAGAATATATATAAATTATACACTACTTTCATTAAACATACATACATACATAAGTAAATGCAACAGGAACTTTCAACTTTATGCTAGATACAAAAATGTTACCTTAATGCATGTCTCGTTTGTTGAAGTCGGAAGTTGTCTGCGCATAAAATGCAAACAAAAGAATTCTTTAGGACAACATACTCGAACAGTACCAACACATGCACATGAAGTTAATAGAACCACATGCTCTACATATTACATATAATAAATGGCGCTTAGGACACGTTTTCCCCTCATCTGCACAAGGGAGTTTCATGTTAGATTATACTTATTTGTGTGCACTTGAATGTTAAAATAGTAGCTAAAATTGTTGCATGTTTGCATAAAAATTGTTAAAGGCACTTGGTTTTTACTTGACATTTCGCTCTCGTCCTTCCAAATGCTCACACACACACACACACACACACACGCAACTGCAGTATCGCCACAGTTTATGAGTAAAAATACTCGTACAAGAGAAAAAGACAAACATTTTAGTGAATAATTTTTGATTTATGTATGTACAAAGAAGTTAAGACAATTTGTTTCGAAATTTTTAAAAAAATTTTATAAAAAGAGAAACGAAGTATACTTACATATCATATTAGACATATTTAGTCCTATCTTCTTGGTCATTTTAAAGTATTTCCATAGAAGAATAGTAAAAATTACGTTAATCCATACAATTAGCAGAAGACGCATTTCTTTCAATCTAATCATAATTATTTTTCTTTTCACTAATTAACGCTTTTTATTGCATCTGGCTAATGCTATTTTACGAGTTGCCGCTGTGATTTCTATGTACGAGCACTCATTTCTCAAGTTTTACACAAAGCAAGTAAGATGTGGTTGGTGTTGAGTTACAGGAGTGTATCAAGTAAATTTTCCGCCCCTCTTAAAAATCGTACTAAATTCACCAGGGTTGTGGTATTCCTGTGTGAATCCAACATTACATATATACCAAAATAATATTTCCAAACTTAAATTCATGAAATTTATCAGAAATAAGTACGATGGTGGATTAATGCTGGGAATTTGTATGAGACAGTGGCGTAGATAGGATTTTGGATTTTTCTTCGGTATACATATTCTTTTTACTTCCCCATACCTACGCCACTCATATGAAGGTTTCTTCAGGAACAAAAATGTTCTCAAGAAGTAATTTGAAATTTCGTTTTGTGTTCGCCCAAGGCGCTTTGCTTCTGTTTTGTGGCTGTTGTTTTTCTGGTTGGGTGTTCGCGGTCTGTGTGTTTGTTTGTTTGTTTTTTCTACAACTGTCTGTCTGTTTTATTCGTTCGTGCGCAAAACTTTAAATGCAAACATTTACAATTCAATTAGTACAATTACCCACCAGCCAACAGCGAAGATGAAATGATTAGCGGCAAAGCAGCAGGACAAGAGAAAGGACAAAGTGGATGAAGGGAATGGACTGACGGAGGGGGACAAAGAACAACGAAATATAATAAGTTACTTGCGATTTAAAAGGGTTATAATTTAAGATCAAATAAAGAGTTGATTTGAAGTTTTATCTCTAGAGTGAACTTGCATATTTCATCTCATTGCTTAAGAATGATAAATAAAAATACATGAGTAAGAAATGAAAGTTGAGCTTCAATAAGATTTTAACATTCTATTTTTTAAATCAATTTATTCTGTAGTAACACAGAAAGCGATCTTTATTAGCATGAAGAGCTGATCGGCGTACCGTTTGATAAACTTTAATAATTTGCTAAACCTAGGCATGAATACGAGTATGTCGAAATAAATTTTCTCTTTTCATTTATGACCTGAAAAATAATGCAAATAATTCAAAAAAACATAAAATACTTGAATACCTTCAAGATGCTTTTATGTCAATGAAGCTGAATAAAAATTGATGAATCATCAAAGGAACACTGACACATACATACAAACACACACATACAAATCCAGAAGCACTTATGCAATGAGGCAAAGGCAAAAGGATACATCCAAGTAAATCGAACTGGAATGAAGTGAATGATAAACTGCTGCGGTTATAGCCGGAGGCCGAGCAAAAGCAACGCATGAAATATTTAGGAAGCAAATGTAAAATGCGTGTTATTTACTGAGGGGTATACCCATAGAAAAGTTGTCTGGTTGGTTTCTATGTTTGTTTTGTTTGCAAACATGAGACCAACAAAATCAATGAGTAGAAGGAAATTTAGCAAATCGATTGTGAACTACTTTAAGCTCATTTGTGTGATGGAGATTGAAAGTCGAAATTTTTTCATGCACTTGAATTTGAAAATTAGAATAACTTTAAAACTAAAAAACTTTAATATTAAATTCGATAAATTTTCAAGCAGTTGGTTTAGTTTAATATTTTCAAATAGTCACTTAAAATAGTAACAACGAAGAATATCAAACCAAAAAATAGACCCAAATTTTTCAAGCAAACTTTCAAAGGCGAAATAGTGGAAAATTTGACCAGTAGCGTTGCAACAAGCAAAAAACTTCTGCTGCTGCTGCGGTTGTTGGTGATAGTAATGATGATGGCGATGCTGAGCTAACCAACGTTTTGTGGCAAACGTTGAGGGAAAAATGATTTTTCAAAATGTGCAGCGACGAAGCACAAAACATTTACAATTTTTTTTATTATCAAATACTGTAAGTGCCTTCGCGCACACACACACACATTCACCACACCCGCACGCACACGTACTCATGTGATGGTTAGCAAAAGCGGAAGCAGTTTTCATTTGTGCCGGAAATTAAAATGCTCATAAAAGTCGTTAACAGCGTGTGAAGTGAGCAATGCAGAGAACACAAAAAACAAAGAAAACAAAAAATATTTGCGCAATTCTTCAGTTGCATTTTTGCAAAATTTCTCCTTTTTTTGGTTTTTTCCATCAGCTTCCCATATTCCGAAGTATGCAAAAAGCATTTATGCTCGTTGTTTGTATGTGTATGTTGTTGTTGATGTTGCTGTTACATTGTGGTTCTGGGATTGTTGTTGTTGGCCTACAAATAAAAGTGATATATTGCCCAAATGATAATATGTGTGATGATATGCTTGTGATGTGTGATAAAGTATGCAATTTATGATTTGATCAAAATGTGCAGCAACTGCTGCTGAAGATGCTGGAATTTGCAGCCGTTAACCAAAAATAAATTGAATTACACTTACATAACACTTGAGCAATCAAAGAGCATTAGTAAGCATTTACTTATTTCCTTTTGTGGCAGCTTTGCAGAGTAGAGGTTAGGTTATTTTTTTCAAATGTAAATACTACAAAACCAAAATAAAACCTAGCTTCATTTTTTCACCGTTACTAAATCCACCCCGTGGAATTAAAGTATCCTAGCAGATTATTTGGGTTGGCTACCGAGCTAATAGGCAGGTGGGCCAGCAGATACGTTTCAGTAACCTTTGTCTTGTCATTGACAAAGCAGGGCGGCCATTCACAAAGAAAATGCGTGTTTCTTTTTTACCAAGTTTCTACAACGCTTGCAATGATTGTTAAATGGAATACACAGCTTCTCAGCGTGAATACCTATACACCAGTGACCGTAAGCCAATGTGTAGTGTAGTCTGCCGTAAGCCTAGCAGTCCTTGTGTGGTCCATGTTAATGAGCTCCGCAGACCTGCCCACAATCTAAGAGAACCATACCGAGCGCGAGTTAAAACTAGATGTTAAGATTACAAGGGAACTAAAAACGGTACCGCTAAGGTTACGTCAAGAGAAGCATTCAAACGAGCCATTTTTCTCCACTGTTCCTAAAGCTTGGAAGCTAAAAGAGAGTGATGTCAGTATATTGAATGAGATGCAGCTATAAACTGCTGCTTTAAACGCCAATGATTAAGTGACAATATGATAAAGGGAACATTAGAAAATACATTATTTGGATGCTTCTAGTTTTCGTGAATTTCGCTGTTTTTTCGGCCATTTTTAACTAATCACTTGTGTTGTCTTATTATAGGTACATAGAGACAATATCGATTTCGGATTTATAAGAGGTGATAAGAAGATACATGGCCGCCGTGGCACAGTTGCTACGCAGTGTATCCGGGGTTCAAATCTCGGCACAGGCAAAATCAAAAAGTAGAAAAAAACAATTTTTCTACAAGGCACCACGTCATGACAGGCAATGGCTAACGTACAAGAGTAAAAAGTGCCTAAGAAAAGATTTTCGCTTCGCTGTTCGGTTGGAGGATAAAACTCCAGGTCGCGTCAATTCATGTAGAAATATACAAATACTTGTGGTCGCTGTAGCGTAGTGGTAGTGCGTTGGACTGCTACGCAGAGTGTCTTGGGTTCGAATCTTGGCACAGGCAAAATAAAAAAAATAAAAAAGGAGAAAAAATAATTTTTCTAGACGCCACCACCTCTTGGCAGGCAATGGCAAACCTGCAAGAGTAAAAATTGCTATGAAAAGCTTTTCACTTTGCCGTTCGGATTCGGAATGAAACTGTTGGTCCCTTCCATTCATGTACAAATATAACACGCACAACATGAGTGGCTGCGAAAAGCACGTCTTAGGCTCTCCATGGGTTGTACTTTACTTTACTTTTAATGGCACAACAGCCCATTGAGGGCCTAGGCCGAGCTTTTCGCATCCACTCATGTTGTGCGTGTTATATTTGTACATGAATGGAAGGGATCTACAGTTTAATGCCGAATCCGAACGGCGAAGTGAAAAGCTTTTCATAGCAATTTTTACTCTTGTAGGTTTGCCATTGCCTGCCAAGAGGTGGTGCCGTGTAGAAAAATTATTTTTTTCTATTTTGTTATTTTATTTTTATTTTGCCTGTGCCGAGATTCGAACCCCGGACACTCTGCGTAGCAGTCCAACGCACTACCACTACGCCACAGCGACCACTCCATGGGTTGTTGTGCCATTAAAAGAAGAAAAAGAAGAAGATAAGAACTTAATACACTTTCTCAATTAAAAATATAAAAATTAAACTCGAAAAAAACATTTTTCTGAAATTCTAAATCTGGCAGAAATAAGGCGCTTTAATTCTTAGGTACTAGTATTAGAAAGTACTATTGTTATTGCACAAAGAAGAGACCAATAGTTGCATGCCGAATCCGAACGACGAAGTAAATGTCTGCTTTTCGAGGGTGTAGCAGTGTTTAGTTTCAAAAACATCAAGTACTTATTAGAGAGTGGCATGAAGGTAAGTGAAGAATCATGCATATATTTTTTTTTAATTATGCACAATATCGATGTAAATATTTTGTGTTATAGAAATTTGATTGCCACATAGATAAATTGAATAGCTTTGAATATTTGACAAATTAGGACTGTGTTAGTTTTAATGTTATTAGTCGGCACTTAAAATTGTAAAGTCCAAAAAAATCCCATTAATACAAATTGCAAGGAAATCTCTTATACTTCAACAGCGCATGACTGCTCCAATTTACACACGTGCAACACGCGCTCTCTCACAGTCACAATTTGCGAAGTTGTAAGGATATTTCTTGGTGAATGAAGTGTTCAAGCTGACCAAACAGTACGTTGTCAGATGCGGTGGCAGTAAGTTGTGATGTTGGATGATGTGATGAAGCAATGATGATGAATTGCAGCAATAGCAATACGAAAGTGGAAACATCGATTCTCAGTTTATGTATAAATTTTATAATATATAATATTAAAAATGTATTTATGTGTAGCTATTAATTTCCTATTTGTTATTAATTATTAAATACAACAAATTCATATCAAACTATATTTCCTTTGGTGACATTCTCTTTAAGCCAGCTTCTTTTGGACAACTGCGCTTGTGATAAATAAATGAAATGAAAAATAAAGATGTGCATATTCAATCAACTTATGCGGTACTCGCACAGATTACGCATGGTGGTGCGGATATTGGATGGAAAGCGAAGAGGAGGGAAGACAGAACGGTAAAGGGGGAGGAGTGGATGTTGTGGCCGTGCAATCTGTTTTATTGAAAATGAATGCATACATAAAGTAAAGCACAATCATACGTAGTAATATAAAAATATAAGTGCATATTTCTCGAATGCTTCAAAGAGTTTCGCATGAATGCATGCTATGAATGAGAGCTCGCAAAAGGATATTGAATGGTGTGTTAATGATTTGTAATGTATATTTCCTTAATGTTCATTTTTTTTTTTTTTTTTGTTAAAATTATTTGCATAATTTGAATTGCAATATCAGTTGCAATTGTAATGTTATAATGGTAAATTAAATTTTCCGTTTCTAATAAACATACTCGTAAATATGTGCACTAAGTAAATGGGTTAATGGAGACCAAACGATTAACAATTGTTTCAAAATAAAATCAATTTCCACGATTACATCACATAATATTGAGCGTTATCAATACTACATACTAAGTATAAGTAGTAAGGATGGGAGACTGAGCATTGGGTAAGTGGGGGCTTAATTATTCTCTTGTTGGCTTCAATTTAAATATGGTACATAAAACGGGTGCACAAGATTTAACAATTTTTTTTTCCTAATTTTCCTTTATTTTCGAGTCTTCTAGACGACAATCATATTAAAACCAAATTTCTATGTCTGCTCAAGTTTCGTGTGTGCTTTCATTTTCGCATGCATTGAACTTTTAATTTTTCAATTACATTGCAAGCCATCCGGATTCACAATCAATCAATCAATACTTCAATCTAAATTTTTCAATTCTCTAATTTTGCAATTCTTCAATTGCTTTCTTTTTTCTCTATTGTTGTTTTTGTTCTGTTAGTTTTGGTACGTCTCCTTGCACATAGCTTTTTATTTTTAAATAATAGCTTCATACAAATAACTGCTGCCTGCTAACATGCTGCAAAACGTGGAGATCGTTATTAAACAAGTGAGATGAAGAGGACGAAGAACAAAAAACCAAAAAACGAAAAGAAAAACAAACAAAAAATGGTAAATAGTAGAATTTTCTGCCAACTTCCGTTATTTGAGTTACGTGACTCCATACGACTTTAGCAACAATTTCTACTGACATGCACACACAAATACACACACACATCTCCTTTTTTACTATTTATCTGAACGTGTGTGTGAAGTTTGTTTGTGTGTTGTTTGTGTGCTTATTACATGTAAAATCCAAATGAAGGAGGTACATTTTCGCTAAATGCAGGCAAAGCACGAATCCTTTTCATCTTCACTGTCTTCGTTGCTGTCGCGTAGCTTTCTCAAGTTTTAAGTTTGTTGATTCTCTTCTTTTTCCTGCTGCTCTCATTCATTCTCGTTCGTTCATTCATGCAGTGTTAAGCCACTGCAGCAGGATGTTACCACGACAGCTGCAATATCTAAGCTGCACATACGCGCATATACTAGCAAAGTCACTAGCGGATCTGAGGGGTAATTTTGGGGTTAAATCGCCCTTTTGCCGTTGCAGACAAAATCAAAAAAAATATTAAGCGTCGAGAAACAAAGGCCCGCACATTGCAGTCTCCAGATCCGCCAACGCATACAAACGCATTCACATACGAATATGGCTTTCTACATCTATGTATGTATGTATGCGAAGCGGCGTTGCTGGCATCTGAAATGTTGCTAACGTGCCCGCGAGATTATTATTAGGAATAGATTTTACCGGAAGTTGCACAAACATACACAAGCACACGCACGCCCCTATACAACTAAGAACATGCACGTGTGTGATTGTGTGAGCTCAGGAAACGACCTGCCAAGGTGCAAACAATTTCTGGTTTCTCCCTTGAGCTAGATGCAGAAGGGAGAAGCGCCAAATTTATGCTACTATCAAGTTGCTTGAGTGCAATGTTACTCTTTTAAATATTAAAATTTCACCTTACCTAATGCGCGCTACAGAAATTTAAGAAATTTTAATTAGAAATCATATTTTATTGCTTCATATAATGCATGCATGCAATTATATTTAACACAAAATGAAGACAACCAAATTAAGTGACTGAATTTATTACCATAAACAAATCTATTTATGCTGCTGACAAGAAGTGCATCTGCGTATAATGTAAACTTTATCACAAGAAGCTGTCACAGCTACCAGACAAAAAGAATTAAGGACTTACTATGTATAATACCCGCTAGGAAATCAGACTTTTAGAGATAAATTATAACATATATATGATTAGTTTAATTATAAGCCCCTTATCAGCCCCTTAGCTACCCAGAACAAAGTTTACACTTAAATTTAATTTTATATTGATACATAAAGAGAATATAGGAAACTGGAATATTTTCAAACAGAAATAGTTCAGACTTCGGATCTTGAAATTAACAATTATTGTTATAAACTAAGTGCAGTTTGTGCTGTATTTGAATGCCGTAAGAGATGCGTGTGATTGAAGTGTATTTTGAGTATTATTAGCTTCGTTTTATTCGCCACTGGCTACTAGTTTTCTATGTATAGTTATAGATAACTAGTAACTACTTAGTTATGGCATCACAACGAAGAAGAGAGTCAACAGCTACAATGCTATAGCATTGTAGCCAGTATAATGTATAACCAGCATGTTGTTTACCATCCCAGGGTTTTATAGCAACCCTACTGTGAACTTTCAATAGAAGAAGAACTGTTTGGTATAATACAAAGAAGAAATGTGTTAAAATTTCCGCTGGAGAAAAGAAGTTACAAACGCAATTAAAAATGTTTTTTGACGCGCAATGACGAGTTCACCCATATAATAAAGAAGATAAGTTCCTATGATCATGTGCTCGTAAATCATCTGCAGCTGCCAGAGCTATTGACCAGATTTATTACGAATGACAACACTTGAAACAACTTGATTGGCGTGTTCATACATGTTAAATGAGCTGTAGAAATGAAGAGGAGGAAGCAATATTCCACCTTCTATATAACTGCTCTTCTTTAGTAATACGCATGCACAAAACTCTGGAGGCATCCTTTTATGAAAGTGTCATCGAACTGGCATCCTCTGAAGTCAGTGACAAATTAAGATTGAACGAAAGCACAAAATGATTGAATTAGGTGGGAACAGTACTAAACGACTCTATAGGGTATCACAATGGACCAACTGATCTCCGTGTGTTCTATACGAACAGCCCCAATAACCTAACTTAACCTAAATGAATGAATGAGAATAAAACAAATCATAATCGAATGGAATCATGTAGAAAAATATTTATGTAAGTAATATCAATTTTTTGTTTTGCCAAACCGGGAACCCGAAAGGATAATTCCGACTGAGGAGCTAAGTAAGATGCTAAACATACAAACACAAAAAATCTACATATATATGTAAAGATGATGAGACATGCGCTACTTGCGCTGGTGCTGCATACTGCATGCATAAAATAAATACACAAACAAGTGTAGTATATGAAATATAAACAACAGCACGATGACAACAACTACAACGACGTTTGAAAATAATCAAATTTTTGGCAAACATCAACAAACAACAAACATAACAAAAATAACATTAGGACATGCTCTCTGTGCCACAGACCATGAGGACATAATCTACTATGCTGGCGCAGAAGATGAAGAAGAATAAGTAAGAAATGTCAGGAGGGCATAGTCACCATCAGCATCAACAGCTTCGAGTTTGTTTTTCTTTGTGAATGTGTGAATGCATGCAACTCAACTCGTGTATGTATGTATGCATGTATCATTCACATGTATGTATGAACATGTGCATCTACCATATGTACCCGTATGTATGTATGTGGTAGTAAGTTCATGTTAAAAACTTAGTGAATAAGAATAAAAATACGTCCACAAATTCTATTTGTATTTCACTTATTTACTTGTATTCATACAATCGTGCATAAATATATACATACTACTTATATATGTCGTATGTGTGTGTGATTGTGTGTGTGCATACGAGTATGTCAACAATGCATGCGATGAATTTTCAAACATTTCCCGGAGTAAATTTTACTATTTCTGGAATATTTTTTCACAAAATATATTCGAATTTGCTCAACTGCTGCTCTCGCTGCTGCAGTTGCTGTTGCTGCTGCAGTAACAAATTGCAATCGACAAATATTGGCAGCATTTCATTGGAGTTTTATTTTTGGAGTTGGAGTTTTAGTTGAGTTTGTCGTGTTTGGCGCACGAATTCCATTACGAAATCATTATTTTTACTACAATTGTTTGTTGTTGGGAAACACACGTACATATGCCCGTATACTATGTATGTATGTACTATATATGTGTGTTGTTAGTGTAAAATAAATTAAAAATAATTAAAATTAGAATTTCATAAATCCCACGTGGATTTCAACGTATGAGCGATAAAGTAAAAGTAATCGATTATATTGTGCTATAACGTACTATAGACTTAGTTCTTTATTTCTATAATAGATGTAGCCTGACTTCGAGATGCTTCAGTCTTATAAATTTTAAGGCTTTCGCAGGTTAGAAATCAGAGGCAGTTTAACTCTGAAGCAGCTAGAATCAGTCAGAGAAAAGATAAGTAATAATAGCTTCCTTTTATTCGCCAAGTAGTTAAACATGTGCTAATAAAACGATCAAGTTATAAACACTGTAGTATTTTATAGAGTCCAGGGGTGTTAATAAACATGCTAGCCCTTTTTGAATTTGTTGTCATTTCCTATCACGTATTATCAATTTACATGAACGTGTGTTTTTTTATTTTAATTCCTTCTGAAATGTACCCAATCCATAAGTCGTTTGGCCATCCGCGATTTACGAGAAAACCACTCCAAACCAAAAGTAAGGGTAGCTATCTCAATTAACATCGCATATAAAATATATATACCTCTCAGTGTATAATTGCTAATGCTGGGCAACTTGCGGCCACTGAGGTTCATATACTGAAAGTACCTATGGTTCGCATGTTGCTTGGCTATATGCGAATTGATTCCGGAATCGATAAGTTGCTGCAGCTTGTTATTGAAAATATGAAGCAGAATTGAGTGTTTGTTAAAGTACATGGCCAATTGAAGCTGATAAATCGGTTCGTCAACATAAGCCAAATTGCTAATATTCCAATGGTGTTTATTGTAAAAGGCCAAAGTGTCCAAAGTGGCAATGGCAGTATAGTGATTATTATGCCACTCTACTATGCTCAACCGATCTGAGAGATTTGGTGAGATGATGGTCAAATTTCGAGGATAGAAAGGCATTTTATCGGCAGAGACCAGTAAAAAACTGCGATCGATTAGTTCGCCAATACTGCACGGTATTGGCAGGCGCCTGGAAAAACGCAACGAGTCGAACATTTTTCCTTGATATGCATTGCGCAGCACTAACGTGGACAGCGTCCATAACATTAACAAAAAGCGTGCAAAGTTCCGTCGCGGTGCAAAGCTTACGGGTTGACCCAGCGGTATAGTGATTAAATTCAAAATGGCATTGTGATTACTTGGCCCCATAATGAAGTTCCGTAGACGCACACTGGCGAAGGTTCCAATCAGTTTTATAGCGATTACGGCAATCAATAAAGTCAAGCCAATTAATTCCCAAACCTCCACCTTAAATGAGTGCGCTAATTGTTTGAGCGGCCCAAATTGTAAATCGCTCCGCACCACAAACACGAAAGGACTCTGATGGTACGAAAGCGACCTGCTAAAAATGTTGCCTTTACTGTATGAGCTGCTCAATCCGCCAATGCCGATATTCGCGTTCTTATTTACCAGCTGCAAGTAGTGAAGGAAAGTGCAGTAGAATTCTATTCAAAGGAATTAATTTGATCGAAAGCGAATTCCAACTTACATCCGCGAAGCATCCTGTTATATTATTCGTTGTAATATAACTTGGGTCTTGTGGAAACATTAGAACTATTCTAAAATTCAACACATCCGCCAGCAATCTCAGCATATAGCTATCAATGCCTGTCAATCGTTGTATGTCACGGACATGACTCGCATTCGTTTTGTCACCAATGAAACTCAACATTGGTGGCAGCACACGTGCGGTCACATTCAGCGTGCAATTCTGGAGGTTGGCTGGATAATTCGGAAAGAGATAATCGTGTTCTATGCTGCCATTGTGAAAGTGGTTGAACTCATCCAGATCGACACCATCCCTGCAGTCATATGAGCCAAAAAGCTGATAAGAAAAGAAGCTAAAACTACCATCGGAATTTGCGCACATTATCACAACTTTGTAGACGCTGAATCGCAAACAGATGCGAAACATTTCTAGCATCATGATGTTACGCAGCATTTGATTTTGCGTGATCACCGTAAATACGATGAAGAAATGAAATTCTCTTTCATGTTGCGTCTCCGCAAAGTTGAGACGTAGTTTTCTATCCAAAAAGAAGGCCAGTAAGAAACATGCAGCATTAACCACTGTAACCGCACCCCACCCCACCTGCGTTTCTACTCACTTAAATGCATAGACGCTATCCACAATGAAGATGTTGAAGTCCCACTGCTGGTCATCGCTTGCACCCGTAAACAATTGCAATGCCACTGTTTCATTTAAGTGCTGGAGGAACTGCTCCAAAATGCGTGAATGGAAATTTTGTCGTAATCTTGTGCACCGACTGCATTTCTCCATGACAAGCAGCGTATTGGTTTTCGTGGTGATGTAGCGTTTTGTCAAAATCAACGCCACCTCGGCGAACGGGACATGCCCCTGCAAAGTTTCTTCCACAAAAATCTTACTTTCTGTTTGTGTTGAACAGGAAAGCGTAAGTAATGCTACAATGCAAAGTTTTTCCAGCATTTTTGCAATGGTTTTGCGGTCGTTGTGTAACTAAATTTCAATATGAATTAAACTCTACTTTGGAGTTGAGAAGTTATATGCTGATTGTGCAGATAAAAATTCTATTAATCACAAAAAATTTATTAAATGATAATTTTAATGGTATTAAAAATTGTGAATTAGAAACTCATATCCCAGTTGGAAGTAACTCCGTTCCACAATAGGGTAATCGGGCTCGAAGCTCTACTCCGACGGGTCCAAAATGGGCCCTCATCCATTCGCCTCCCCAACGAAGCCAGTGTATTCCAGGCCGAATTAATGGCAATAAGGGAGGCGTGCAGATCACTTTATGACATCAGTGGGGTCAAGATAGCTATGTTTGCAGACAGTCAAACCGCTATTAAAGCTTTAGATTCTTCCATTATAAATTTCAAGTTAGTTCTGTAATGCAGGGAGGATCTCGTTCCACTTGGTCAAGGGCTAGAAATTGCTCTAATATGGGTTCCAGGCCATAGGAAGATCGAGGGTAGTGAAAGGGCAGACAAGCTAGCTAAATTGGGTTCGGCCCTTGATCTCGCTACATCGGAATCTGTCGTAATTCTTTTTGGCAGTGTGTTAAGGTCACTCTTGATTCGTACTACCTCACTATAGCCGGACATAAGTGTAAACGACTGACTACCTGCGCCAAATCTAGGAAAACGTGGCCCGAATATAATGATTTCAGGACAAAACAACTGATAGAGTGTTCTCGTTCCAATATCTCACGAATTACCGCTGTTCTCACAGGCCACTGGAAGGTGCGAGAAACATGCAGCAGGACTTAATCTTCCATCCAATACTTGCTGTCGTAGCTGCCAGGAAGAGAGGAAACGGAAAGTCTCTTTCACTATATGTGTGCCGGTCCAGGTTTGGCAAGATCAAGACTTCTCTCATTTGGCAAACCATTCCTCCAAAATATTAGTGAAATCTCAGAAATCGAGATAAAAAGCCTAGTCATATATTTGAACCACCCACACAAGGTGGACATAACACTTTGAGGTTCAGATGCAGAGCCTTACATTAGTTACGATATAGGTTAACTTTATTTTGAAATCGCTAATCGCTGAAATCGCTAATTGTCGAATTTCATCTCTACGAGATATAGTTTTTATCAAATATCTCGAATTCACATGGACTGCAAAGAGTGGAATGAAATTGGAAATCAGTAAAATTTTTTACTTTACCACTTTTAATGGCACAACAGCCCATGGAGTGCCTAGGCTGAGCTTTTCTCATCCACTCATGTTGTGCGTGTTATATTTGTACATGAATGGAAGGTTTTTACAATTTAATGCCGAATCCGAACGGAGAAGTGAAAAGCTAGCAATTTTTACTCTTGTAGGTTTGCCATTGCCTGCCAAGAGGTGGTGCCGTGTAGAAAAATAATTTTTTTTTACTTTTTTTTTTTATTTTGCCTGTGCCGAGATTCGAATCCCGGACACTCTGCGTAGCAATCCAACGCATTACCACTACGCCACAGCGACCACAGAATTAATCAGTAAAATACAGAATTAAATTTCACACCAATGAAGTTTTACGTTCCTTTTGGTCAAGAGCAGAGTGCATCTATTAAAGACGCTTACAAAAAAAACCAGACTTTTAAATTACTTAATTTGTGAAAGTTTTTTGCATAAATATTTGGGTTTTGAATAAAGCGAACGATTTACTCAAATGCGCCAATTAGAAATTGGCTTAGTTTGGCAACTTTTCAAATTTCCATGCCGCAGTTTCCCCTTTTTGTGCTCCTTTTTTATTCTAATTTCTTAAATTGCCGTTAATTTTCAAAAAAAAAAAAAATATATAAAAAAGTTATTCGCGAAAATTGTGAGTTGAGAGTAAAATGATATAAGGAAGAAATAGAAGCAAAAGTTTAAATTGCTGGCAATTTAGAAAATAGCGTGCGGAAAGAAAAAACATCAGCTAAACTTTAAATTGAATTTGTTGCAATTTTTAAAATTATCAAGACAATGTACATAATTGATTTTCACATTGAAACAATTTTGTTTTAATTTAATAAATATATGTACCTAGAAATGTTTAAATCAACACATAAAGAGTCAAATATTTATGCACATTCATATTAAAATGTAAGTGCATATGCATGTGAGCACATACATGCACATATTTTCTATTTCTAAACACACAATACAACTCCACAAAAATGTATTTAAAACCGCAAAATTATTGTGTAAAAAGTTTTCTTTTGTTTCCGTTTTCCGTTCTGACTGACTAAAAGTTTTTACCAACTGCACATCAACACAATGCTGCTGCTGCTGCTGTTGCTGCTGCTGCTGTGTGTGTACTTAGCCTTATGCATACAACGACTATGTATGATGTGCGGATGTGGGGATGTGGGTTTGTGTATGTATGCTAAATACTTATATTTAACTATTTGAAATATGCTAACACACATGTATGCATATGCATACTCGT
The DNA here is from genome assembly GCA_958295655.1 of Palloptera scutellata. Lineage (NCBI taxonomy): Eukaryota > Metazoa > Arthropoda > Insecta > Diptera > Pallopteridae > Palloptera > Palloptera scutellata. The sequence continues at coordinate 153,346,726 of OY282449.1, read as the reverse complement.
ACAAACACATACGTATGTGCATACATTCTACAAAGCTAAGTGTATGAAGTGAGTGTGAGTATCTCTGTGTGTGTGTGTGTGTGTGGGTAGGAGTACCAGCAATAATAACATGAAAAAATCTGTTGCCACAACCGCACAACCAACTTCAGGTTAGAATTGTAAAAACAATGAGGAATTGAATACTACTTACTATATGAGTATCAACAACAACAATAACAATAACAAACACCAGAGTATCAGTGTGTGTGTGTGTTTGTGTTTGTTTGAGTGAGTGTGAAGTTTGTTTGAAGTGCGGATTTGTTAAAGATCAACGAAGTGGCAGTGATAAGCCAGACGCCAGCCAACAACTATCAGCCACCGGCCACCAGACAAGTGAATGTGAATGTCATTATTACTATTTGCTGAAGTTCCTTACCTGCACCTGCAGTATTCGATTAAAGTATGGAAAAGTGTGGAAATGGCCGAAAAGAGATAATATTACATAGCGGAACTTGCTATATTTATTACGTTTTAGGTACGGAAAACAATTTATGACGATAGATAAATATAAGAAATTTTAGATTTAAGAGAGTTTTGATTGATAGCTCATGCTATAATCTTTAATATCCGCAAACTACAATTTTTGATATTTTTCGAAACTCATAAGGCATAAATTATATTCTTTAAGTAAATAACTAGTGACTCATCTCACAGCCATAAAACTTCATTCTTATAATTACTATAGTTAACGAGTTGCATGAACTTGTATCATTAAAGAACACACCGTGATATGCTTTAAGTTTTGACCTTTTTATACTTGTCGCTGGATGTTCTGTCTCACAAAATAGGAAACCATTGCTCACTTCGTGATTGGATCAGAGTTCAAAGGCATGTTGCTATATGTTTCGACTAACTTTGGTTAACATTCTTTATTGAATAAAGAATATTAAAATAAAAACTAGAATTTAGAGAATGGTTCAAAATTCAACTATAATCTTATATCAGCCTAGCGCTTACTTTATTTTTTATTTCGACATATGTATACAAACATAGGTAAGTATTCATACTTAAGACTTAAAATTTGTAATTTCGTCCAAATATTGTCTTCTCTCTCTCTCTCTCTCTCTCTCTTATTGTTTTCTGTCAACCGCAAATTAATGTCATTTACAGCAGTTGTTGCTTGATATTACCAAGCCCACAACATATGTATTTTTGCACTTCTTCCCGCTGATGATTGTCATTAGTGCTGTTGCTTTGCTTGTGTGAGTGAGTGCTTCTGATGACAATTTACCGGCTGCAGTTGATGATGACATCATCAACATCAGCAGCTACAGCTGCAGCAACATTTACATCAGCATCAACGTCGTTATTATTGTCAACATAATCATAACTAAAAGTTGAAAAGCAACAGCGGCAAGAGATACAGTCGTAAATTTTGATAGGATCAGCAGTAAATGCAACAGAAATGAAAACATCAGAAGCAGCAGTGATTGCTATTGCTGCTGTTATGTATTAATGTAGCTAGCATGTAATTTGATTGACATGACAGTGAAATCAAACGCATATACAATATTTTTAACCTCAATTCAATGAGGTTGTTTGTGTTTTGTGTTATTTTCTGTATTTATATGTAAAATGTTGTGACGTGGTAGTGTTAAACAGCGGAAAATGAGAATGTATTCTCCGTGTAAACATCCTTTGCTGCACATAGAAAATTTATTTTATTTAAAGGAAATTCAAAAGTGTATGTGAATGTCGAAGGTTTATGGTGAGATGTGGAATTACAGAAATTATTTAATAATTTGCAAATTTTAAATTAATTAAATTAAATTTCAACATAGTAACCATGGATTGGAGATTGTTCTGATAAACATTTTTGCCGAAGAAACTTATAGTTCAGCGTGCCCTGGTTTTTTTATTCGCGAATTTTTACTCGTAGATAAGAGTGAACATGTTTACTCAATTATTTTTGTGTATAAATATTAAGTGCTAGATATTTTTTTTGAGACAATTAACGTATTCTAAACCTTCTACTACTTTCCTTACCTTCAGTATTCATGGTTTTAGTAAAGTTTTTGAATATAATTTCCAAATTACTACAATTATTTCATAAAATACTGAGCAGTTTTTTTTTCATGATTACTTCCTAAATATGCCCATATTCCACTAAAAGAGTTTGTATTTTCATCAGGAACATCACTGTCTCAGACATTCAACTTTTATCTCTAGAACTATGTGAACATATTTACCCATTGAAAACTCTGACATTGCAAGTTTCATCTTTCAAATGCCGTTTAAAAAAAAGGGGGATGGGATGGGAATAACTTTCCCCAGCAAAAATGTTCAGCACAACATTCTCTTTGAGTATTACAAACAGCTAATCTGTTGCAAAAATACTGTTGGACTAATTTATTTAAAATTGGGAGTATAACTAGAAAATGAGAATTATGTATCAATTTGCCAAAGTGTAAACAACATAACCTTTTTGCGCTACCAACGTGTCAGCATTCGTGCCAATAACAATAACTTGCAACAACATTAGTAGTTACTCAAATAAACAGCATTTGGGTGAAGTTTTGCTATTGTTATTTAAAAAAAGTGCAGCTGAAAGTCATCGATTGCAGTTGGAAGTTTACGATGAATATACTCCATCGATGAAAACAGGCGAATTCTGGTTTCGGCGCTTTAAAAATGATGATTTTGATACTGAAGACAAGGAACGCCCTGGCCAAGTGAAAAAGTTCGAAGTGCATAATTAAGGATGTTATTCCACGAAGACTCGTGCCAAATGCAACAGGAACTTGCAATAAAATTAGGAGCTACTCAAGCAGCAATTTTCAAGCACCTAAAATCATTGGGTTTCATTCAAAAGACAATTGGTCGCCATACGAACAGAAGCCGAAGGACGTCGAAAGACGATTTTGCACGTGTGAAATGCAGCTAGAAAAATTTGTCCTTTTTGCACCGAGTTTTGCATCGGTGCCAAGGTAATGCTTTTTAAATCAGGTAAAACTATAACGGGAGAGTTATAACGAAAACAATTGATTCGTTTGAAAAGAGCAATGGCCAAAAACGACCAGGATTTGCGACAAGGCACAATTTTCCAACATGTCAACGAGCCTCATGTGGCTAGACAGGGTAAAAATTATTTGGTAAATAGTGGATGGAAAGTTTTGGCTCACGCGCCGTATTTACCAGTTTTTGAACCTTTTCACCATTACTTATTTCGATCGATGCAGAATACACTTACCAGAATATGCTTTACTTGAGTTGAAAGTATCAAAACTTGGGTTGTTTCGTTTATAGCCTCAAAAAATGGACGGTTTCTTTTGACAAGGAATCTATAAACTGCATGAAAGATGCCAAATTGTCACTGCTTCCACTGGACGCTTTTTTAAATAATGTATTCATTCGATTGATATTGAAATAAAACTATATTTTTGTAAAAAAATGATTTCTAAGTTAAATTTTTGATTTTACATTCCTTGCTGGAAAGTTGATTTCCAATGTGAACAGTAAGAAAATGCTACCAAAATACTTAATGTTACATAATATTTTCCATGTACTCCCGAATAAATACTTCTTTTTTCTGCACAATACTCGTATTTAATTTGAAAAAAATGTTTAAAGGATAAAACATTTCAATGACAACAACGAAACTAAGTAAGTAAAAGCAACGAGAATGGCGGCATAGTGCACCGCAATTAAAAACTTTCCACAATTGAGTGTTTATATGTGCATAGTATGTGTGTATGTGAATTAATCTGTGTGTGTGTGTATGTTGATGCATTCGCTATGGTGCGTGTGTGTGTGTATGTATGTGTTTCAAGTGCAGCAGCAAAGAGCAACAGCATTTCGTATAAACTAACGTGATGTCACGTTTTGGTTGTTAACGGTGGCAGCAGCAGCACCATCAACAACAAAAACAACTTTAGGAACTACAACAACAATGCTGCTAGCTGCAGCTGCACTAGTAGTTAATCTAAGTTTAGTTGTACAAACACACACACATGCACACATTTTTGGTTGCTTATATTTCGACATTTATTTTTACAGTAGTAGTAGTTTTCTTTATATTGCTGTGCAGTTGTTGTTGGCGGATCATTAGTGCAAGCTAGTGAAATGCAAAGTTGCCGCCTAAATAATAGACACACATACATACATACTCGTATATACGAGTCATATAAACTTAGCACGAAAGTTTAGAGTAAAGTAAGAATTTACTATAGTTTTTTTTTGTTCATTCCTTTTGTTGGGAAAAATAAAGTTCTGAACTTGTGGTTTTGAAGCCTAATTTAACGTTAATTGAGTGTAATAACAGTAAACTAAGAAAAAAGAAAATATAGCTTCTAATATTTAATTGTAGTATAAAAAAGCTTCGTGACACACATGACGTATGAGTAACTTATAATTTATTAGCGTTACTGCTTATATAATATTTGTTTAATGCAACTGCAGCAAGAACTTATTTGTGCATTGCTCCTTAATTTTATGTACCCCAGATTCACCCGAGATTCCAATTCACATGATTCACTCAATTCACTCATTTGTTTTTGCTAAGTTCTTCAGTAGCAATTCCAAGTCTGCATGTAAGCTTCATATGTAGATCTCAATTTATTCTTATTTAACAACACCTATGTAATTATTTGGTAGCAGGGTCGTTAAAAATAAAAATAATTACTTATTACGCCGTGGTGTGCACAGTAAAACATTACTCAGACAATAGTAATAATAATGAGCTAATTCCAAAATATTTGTACTCGCTTCCACCAGAAACGTGTAATTTTATTTTAAATTAAATTGTCTGCCCATACACACATACACCGACACAACGACGTATGCAAGAAACTCAACAGCAACAACCACTACATACATAAGTGCAGTGGCAAGTGTTGCAAAAGTACTGAAAAGGCGCAAATACAAGTGGCCATCATTGCATAAAGGAAAGAGCCAAGTTTTTGTATTCTTTTCTTTAACTGTCGTTGCGTTTTAGATTATTCACCCTATTCTATCCTCTTTCCATTTTCCCCCTACTATCTCCTCCCTGCTCTACCTCTTTAAGGGAATTTTAGCAAAGTTATGTTTTCTGTCGCTGACATATTTGCCACTTTCAACGTGAATTTCAACATAAAATGCGCAATTAGAGGTTTTTCTTTGCAGAAGCAGCAGCAGCAATAACAACAACAACAACAACAAAATCATCGAATAAGTATTCCAGTACTTTCATACATTCATCTTAAACACAATTTGTGGTAATTTACACTTGCTACTTTGCTACTTGAAGTACCACCAAAAGCATGCAGCAATTCTTCTATTTGAACGAATGTGCTCCACTCAACTTGGAGCGGGGAACTTGAGTAGCTCTTTTAAGTGTGTGTTTGTAAGTGTGTGCGTGTTAGTGTTGATGTGTGTGTGTGTGTAATTTAATGGAAAAATCACTTGTTCCGATTTATAATGTTCATGTTGAAGTTGTTAGTTGTTAGCTGTTGTTGCTAGTTGTTGTTGTTTTTGTTTTTGTTACCCTTTGCTGCTTGTCATGTGCAGCTGCAGCAGCATTGGAGGCAATAATAAATTGCAACCACATTATAAAGCACTTAAGAAAATTGCTCACATTCACTCGCTTTACAAATATTTGCATTATTTCAATAAAGAAATTAGTAATGCAAATTGAAAAGGGCAGAGAATTTTTTCTTCCTTCAGATTGCATAATAATTTTTTACTTTGAGAAGTTGAATTTAAATTGAAATTTTATTATTTTGTGCATTATGTAATGATTGCTTTTAATTTTTTGTGTGCAAATGATTACAAATAAGCACTGATGGGTTGGCATCGTCATTGAATATCCCCCTGATTGTAGTTATCACATTTGAGACGAGTGTCCCATTCCTGAAAGGATTATAATTGTCGTTAATCGAAATCAAATTTATTACAAGAAAATGTACTCGTTTGGCATAAAGGACAGCCAAATGCTTTGCATGGAATTTAAAGATATTGGTGTTATACGAGACTACCAAGGTTATACAACCGCCGGAATCAAAGTTATCCCACTATTTTTATGACTCTTCAAATTAAAGCAAGTGAATAGAATTTTCTTTATGTATCACCACCACATTTCAAATGTAAAACGTTACAGACAATTGTTTATAAGAGACAAGCGGTAAAAAGATCGGCAAAAAACAAATTTCAACAGCAAAATGAAGTTAAAGTGTCCCCTTAAAATGTTTTTCTACTTACTTGTATTTATTCTGGTATTTCTACTTCAATAAAATATCAAATACATCTAATATGCGTCAATAATTTATTCATAACCTTACATTTATTATGTAAATATTTTATACATCCACACATACGCACACACACACACACACACATATATAACAACAACTACAACTAAAAATCAAGTGATAACATAACAAGCGCTGGTACTAACAAAAACAAGTGCATGAGAGAGAGAGAGCCTCTCTCTTCGTCATGCAACAACAAAACCACAATAAATAAACAACAAATTCATAAAATAACAACCACAAGAGAGAAATGTATGTGCTTTTGATCCCTGCTGTGTATATGTGTGTGGGTGTGTGTGTGTATTTGAGTGTGGGAAAAAGGACACCCAAATAACACACAATTTGTTATGTGGTTGTGGATATTTAAGCATCAGTGCTGCTTTGCTGGCTTGTTATGCTTTACAAGCATGTGTGTGTGTGTGTGTATATGATTGTTAGTGCTTAGGGTGCATAATAATTTTATTGCCTGAAAGGAAGCGTGTATTATAAGGCATCGTAAATACGCATAAGCTTATTTATGGAAAATATCCGGCCAAATATTATTTCATCCTGTTTATCATGTCTAAAAAAAATTTTCTAAACAATTTGCAAATTATGTATTCGCACACACACACACATACATATAATAAATAGTTATACGAGTACATACCACAAAATAAACAAACTTTTTTGTGAACGTTGATTTTTCTTTTTAATTTTTTAATAAAATTTTCAACTGTTGTATATTTTTGGCAATTTCTACCAACGCATTCATCACAATTACCACTTTTTTTTTCAATTTGCTTAGCTGCTGTTGTTTAATGCATCATCGCCAAAAATATGTTGCAAACTGTGAAATTGCATGCAACTGTCAGTTGCAACACTAGCAGCAGCAGTACTCATACGACTATACTTACCCTTCCTCGAAATGTGTAGGTGTTTATTTACCATACGTATGTATGTGTGGAGGGTAGAGAGCGCGCAAGCTTTTGCGCCTTTTGCTTACGCTAAAAATTTATGTGGTATTTTTGAATGAAAGAAAAACTATATAGTACATACATACATACTTGGATATGCATATGTATGCGTGTGTACGTGCCCTTGTCTTATTTTGTTGCAAGTTGCATGTTTTATTTAAGTTTTCTTGATTTCATATTCTTTATTTTTTTCCTCGTATAAGCAGAAGAAACAACAGTGAGACGAAAGCAGAAAGCGAGATTCGGATGCGAAATGCATCTTCTTTATTTTATTTTCTGACATTTTGACGAATTTCTTGGCAAATGCATGAAATAATAAAGTTACGCTGTTTATTTCCACAGTTGCATATGAATCTTTCTACAATAACAATTGTTGTTTCATTTCTCCTTTATTCTCTTTCCATTTCCATTTTTTGACATGACACAAATATAAAACATTTTCCACTTTTAAATAAAGTTGTCTTCAATGTGATTGATATCAGACTTACTCGTAGTACATATAAAGTTTGTGCTATTCTTTTACACTGCCTAGAGAAGTTTTAGCAGTTTTATTCAGTGCGAAGTTCTTTTTACCGAAAAGTATTTGCAGAAAGAAATTTATAATCACGAGTGTCAGTAGGAAGTAGGTGATTATTGAAGTATAAAATAAGCATAATGAAAAGTTCTCTTTAATCAGTCAAAAGCAAATGGTTGGTTTCTGGTTTGGCTTCCTTATTTGACAAATTTTTGTTTTTACTTTTATAAGTACTTGTAAAATACTCATCTTTATACGAGTGAATTTACCCTAAAGTTCAGCACTTGAGCACGCAGACCTTTACTGTTTTTCTTTTGTTGCATCAATATTACACTAAAGTTTCAATTTCATGACTAGCCCCTAAGGTACACTTACATATGTACATATACCCACACACATACAAGCACACGGTAACAAAACGAAATACAAAAGTGCTAGGAAAAATCAACAGAACCTCGAGTTAAATGTGTATTTAAGGACATGAAGACATATTGAAGGATATTGTTGCGTGTGAAAATACTCAAGTAAGCTTAAGTGCTGAAATTCAATAAGTCACGTGACTGTGGCACGTACAAACGCAAAGTAACCCAAAACCGGTCGGTAGCAATAAGATGAAAAATATTTACGAATCATTGCACCTGAGTGCCAAAAATGAAAATATAAACAAATGGAAATAGAAGAAATGACCCAAAGTAAAGTGTTGCTGGAAAAATAAACAAAAAAAAAAAAAAAAAAGAAACAGGGACTTATAAAATAATATACCATAAAAGTAGATATGCGTAGCTAATAGCTAATAGAGCTGTATAGAATCGAGAGATTTGATGATAATTTGTCAGCCTTTGCTCATCTTCAAAAGAATAAAGCCTGATAAACAATTTTTAAAACCAGTTTTCTGATTATGAAGCAAATGCTTTCAAATTAAATTTGTATTTAAGTTAGTCATGGTAAAAGTGTTGTTCTTTCAATGCGATAGCCCAATCGTTTTTCATAGTGCTATGCACATTTTGTTCAGAAATTGCATTTGGAAGCTTATGGATAGACGCTTAACTGCTGTCCTGAGTTTTGTACCAGTGTTAAATTTCCGTGGTTAGTTCTTGTGTTCCGTATCTTATTTGTTACCTCCTACACGGGCTGCCAGAGGCGATTAAGTCGCACAGTCGAAAATCATTAAAATTTTAAATTTCTCTTTCGCGTACCACCACTGGACTGCGTACGAATATAATGGGCACGATGTGAATGCATGCGAATAACTTGGCCTAGGTCCTCAATGGGCCGTTCTGCCACAACAGTAGTAATTGTCGTTATGAATTTGCATAGCTTTTTAAGGCTTAGGGAGACATATTGCCCAAAGCAAAGTTAAAATTTATCAACTTTGACTTTTTCGAAATTGATGTGCAACAAAAAATATCTATTGAACCCTTTTTAAAAACAAATTTTCTCAAATTTACTTGGAATTTGTACGGATTTTATGTAAAGAGTAATATAATGTAAGTAAAATTAAAAAAAAAAATGTTTATTATTAATGTTAGAAAACTAAATGTACCTAAAAATTAAAATATGTCTGCATATGGCAATTAATACAAGTATTTAAAGCAGTTTTTTGGGACTTACACTGAATATACTACTGTGGGCAAAAAGTAGTAAGACTTTTTAATTTAAATTTCGCGCGGAAACCCATTCATCAAAATATTATTTTTTTAAGGTTGGTATGACTGTCGGTGATATCTGTGCCAAATGTCACATCAAAATAATCATTAGTGTTTAGTATACGCTTGTCTTTCTGAAGTTCAAAAACTGCATTCGGCGATTTTCACAATGAGTGAAATTATTCAACAAAGAAGTTCCATTAAATTTTGTGTGCGGAATCTGGTGCCGAAACGTTCAGAATGTTGCAAAAGGCCTTCGGTGATAATTGTATTTCGCGAGCAAGTGTTTTTGATTGGTACAAATTGTTCAAAGATGGTCGAGAACGCGTTGACGACGAACCACGTCCAGGACGGCTATCGACATCAACTGATGATCAACACGTCAATAAAATCAAGGAATTGGTACTCGAGAATCGACGATTAACAGTCAGAGACCTTACTGGCATAGTTGGAATATCGGAAGGATCAGTGAAAAATATTTTAAAACATCATTTGGGCCTAAGAAGAGTGAATGCACGATTGGTTCCAAAATCACTGCATTGGTCTTACGAGACCATTTTGCCAAAAATTCGACTGATATCGTTCCGCAACCACCCTATGCCTGACTTAGCACCGTGTGACTTTTGGCTATTTCCTAAACTCAAAAAACCGCTTCGTGGACACCGTTTTGAGTCAATTGAAGACATTAAGCATGAATCGCTAAGCGCATTGAAGGCTATTCCGGAAATCGACTTTAACAACTTCTTCGAGAATTGGAAAAAACGTTGGCACAAGTGTATTGGGGCCGGGGGGAGGGGGGATTACTTTGAAGGGGACGAAATAGATTTGGAAGAATGAATAAAAAAATTTGAAATTATGAACAAAGTCTTACTAACTTTTGCCCACAGTAGTATGTTCAATAAATTTACCTAAGTAAATTACTTGCATTACGTTTAGCCAAGTCTTGTCTATGTTTTCAAATAACTAAGTAACAATTGAAATCTCATATTTAAGATATTTTTTTTTGCGTTTGAAGTCAAATCAAAAATTTAAGAGCATAAATTCCGCGCCGATGAGTAGAAGATATTTTAGGAGTTTAAATTCACCATAGCGAGCTGATGGGAGTCGATGAGAAAGATTTTTATTTTTAACCCTTTCTTTTCCGAATTATGAAGCAACTGTAAAAATATTAAGAATTAGAATTATTTTAAGAGCGTATTTGAAATGAATTTGCATAAAAATTTATTTGATTCCGATTTTCCAGTGGGGGTGGGAGGTGGTAGTCATACCTGGACAGATTCATATATGAGATACCCATATTGCCACTACCACCTAAACTTTTAAACTTTTCTAATTGATAATATCATTTCTAGACACAAAAAAAAGATGTTAAAAAATAAATGAATTATTGAAATATTTCAAATACCTAAAAGTAAAAGCCGCTAAACAAATGTCAAAAGTTTTCGATGTTGTCAATGAAAAAGTTTGAATCTTTTAAGGAATGTTGTATTTTACCGTGAAACTTTTTAAATGGCACACATTTAACAAACGGAAGTCAATATTTTGATTTTAAATTTGGTAGCCATATGGCTACCATTATGAGGAGAGGGTTAAGTCTTACAGCTAAGATGTCTGAGGAAAAGTGCTTTATGTATCACTTAGTGAACATTTTTGGTGTATACACCACCTCTTCTCTTTTCAGGGATTTTTGCTACAAATATCTTAATAATTTTTCGGTTAAGTGAGTCCGAGGTAATTTTAATGTATATACGCTTCCTTTCTCTTATTATGAGGAACATTTTTGCCGCAGAAAGTATATAATTTTTCCACTCTAGTTATTTACTTTATGAGCGTGTTATAGTATATTTGTAAATGAATGGACAGGACCTTCAGTTTTATGCCAAAACCGCATTGCGAAGCTTGGTTTGTCATTGCCTGCCAAGAGGTGGTGTCGAGTAGAAAAAATAAGAACTACCAACTTTAGATTAGTATAGTATCAAGTGCGACTATGAACTGGTACATTAAAAATGTAATTATAAACTTTGATTGCGTTGAATTCACAAATTTTTGATGAAGAGTTTTGTTTTATATCCAAGCTTATCTCTAAAAATTAAGTACCTTCAGCTTCACCAAAAATGATTGATTACATCCGCAGCAGTAAACGAGTACATAAGTAAAAGTACCTCGTACCTACCTAAAGTACCGCTATAAATACAAAATTCTTCAAGCTCATCGAACATTTTGACGTCACTGTTGTTAATGTGGCCTTAATATCCTGCAGCAGCAATAGCGACAACAACAGCAAAATTGTTATCTTAGAAGCCATTAAACATTTTCCCACTGCCTGCTGCATCCTTATTTTCAGTCTCTATCTCTGCTGCCAACTCCGGTCTGTCTCTAGTTGTAGCGCCTAAGTGTTTTGCTATGTGTTCTTACTTAAATTTTTGCGCAATTTCATTTATTTTTTATTTTTTTGTAAATATTTCAAAACAGGAAAGTTTTGTTGCCGATAAAAATACTGTGGAAGGAAGAAGCAGTTTTGTTGTAGCTGTTGTTTCTTCCAGATGCTAGAATGTAAGGAGAAGCAGAGTTTTTGTATTTATTATGAAAATCTAAATCTCAAAAGATATATTCAATCTTCATTAGTGTCGATAATACTTATTAGTTAGTACTTACCAGTAGGTAGAAAAGGTAGTAGAAAGGGAACTGGTGGAGAAGAAGATTTGTTAATGACATTTTGTTGTTTCAGGTTGTATGCAGAAGTGAGTAATAATACTTGATAAATTTAGGGAATATTATTTGACCATCTTTTTTGGATAGTTGTAACTAATTTTGCCGTGTGTGTATATTTAATTATTCAGCTTGCCAGTGATCGTTATGTACTCGGTATTTCAGCCTGATTTATTCGACCACACTCGACTACATTTATGTAAGTCAAATATTCAATCAAAGTCTTTTGTGTGCAATGCTTGCGTGTCTGTGCAAGCGCTTGTGTCGCACAGTTAAATGCCTGAAGCGACACTTTGACGAATTGTACATCAATTTAACTCGCAAATACAATTCTTTTATTTCATTATTTATTGACTTTGGCAAATCGGTGAACACATCGTCATACCAATGCCACCGCAGAGCACAATTTCTTGGAGCAACTGCTCTAAATCATGATGTCAACGATGTGCTGCAACAACAGCAACAGAATGTAGAGAAAGAAATTCAGAGAAACTCGCCACCAACAATAGTCGTTTACACACAGGCACACACACACATTTAGTTACAGTTCTACTCTTCAATCTCCTTTTTATATACCTATATGTAGTAAAGTAATTTTATTTTACTCTTTTGTGGTGATTGCGATGTTCGTCATCGGTCACACACTTTCTGGTTGATGGTTGATTGGTCTGTAATCGATTGATGATGATGGTCAATCGATATTGTTGTTGTTGTTGTTGCTGTTATTGTTTGTGCTGCTGCTGCTGCTGGTGCTGTCGCTGCTCTTGATGATGATGGTGTTGAAAATGATGATGCCATTGTTAACTTTGTAGCTTCCACTTTATTTTAGATTCCACACTATCAATCTAACCATCTACATTCATAGTTATCAACATGCATATATGGTACATATATAAACATATCTGTCTGTCCACATGTACGAGCGTGTCTGTCTGTCTGTCTGTCTTTTCAAATCAGTATACAGTTCCATTTGACTCTCTTTCCTTTTTTATGATTTTTGTGTTTTTTTTTGCGTACATGCAAAAATCATATTCACGCGTGCCATTGTAAATTGAACACGTGATCGAAATTCAAATTTCTGTACATACTTTTCTCCTACTCATGCAGGTTGTTGCAGGCATTGGTATTGCTGTTCATCCAGTTGCATTGCTTTGATATTATGCATGAATTGCATTGATTAAAAATTTTGTGCATTTATTTTATGTCTTGTTCAAATATCTATCGTGTTCTATTCACAACTTTTCATAGCGAGTATAATATGTATGTTTTATTTTATTTCCCGGTTTTTTGAACACAATGGATGAAAGGAATCATAAGCAGTTCAATTGCCTCATCAATAGTTGTGTTTCTTTGGACGCTGGTATAAGTTAACTATCGCAGTGACAAAAGAAACGAGCATCGCTGCTTTATTTGCGTTGTTTTTAAATAATTTTATAACTTAAATAAATACGCATAAAATGGCCCAAATTGCAAAAGGGAACATTTTTTCTTTCTTAGACATGTTTTTGTTCCCAAATACAATCTTTACAAATAAATAATTTCGTTAAAATGAAATGTTTAAATTAAAAAAAATTTCATAGAAACTTTTAAACGTTTGTTTACCTTTTTACTGTCTGTCTTCGTATTAGTTGCCTTCTACCTCACGCACAATAAGATAAATGGTGCCACTTAGTGTGCTGATTAACAAAATTAAAAACTATGACTTGGCTACACTTTTTCACCCCGGTTATAATCCTTCGCAGGGACAGTTATCGCCGCGATATAAGCATATATAGGATTAAGTTGCATACAAAAATTTGTTTAAGCCGGTACACGCAACAAAAGACACACAGCTAATATAAAATTTCTCCGAGTTATAATAATTGAAAATTAATCAGTGAGCTCGTTCCTTATTGCTAGCATACAGCAATCAATTGAAGCAGCATGCGGCAATTGCAAAGAAAACTAGAAGTACAAATCAAAAGGAGATAGGAAACAATTTTCCAACAGTGTATTTCACCGTTTAAATATTTAAAACTTTTCAGAGTCTCGCACGTCACAAACTCAGAATTTTTTATATGAACGAGTATGTGCGCTTTTTTGTGTGTTGATGAATTTTTATGCAAATTTCTGCTGTTTCTGTATCCGCTTCTTTTTCCTACTAATACTTTTTCTTATAAGAAATTCATAAGTAACAAATGTTTTCCACCTGATTGTGATTTTGCAATTGGTACGTTTTGTTATTGCCTTTTTGTTGTTGTTGTTGTTGTTAAACATAAACATTAGCAAAACAGAAAACTTTTTGTTTTTATGTTGTTTGGAATACCAACTGTGGCCAACTTAATACAATATTTTGTTGGATTTGTTTTTAGTTATCTGCCAGTGTGTGTGGTGTAGTTTAGGAGTGCCTGAGTTTTGGCGTGACTGCTTGTGTTTGCCAGCTGGTAAAACATACTATAAAATACCAACAACAAACGTACTACATAATACCAACACACTATTATTTGAAAACGATTGAATTTCTGTTATAGTTGCCACTTTCCCTCCTCCCCTTCTTCCATACACACACACACACACACTTATGCAGTACATATCTAGATTCATTTTCTCATTCGTTTAAGTTTTCTTGCGGCACATAAATCATTTTTTCTTTTGCAAAAGAACATAACAAAAAAGGGTTTCAGCGTTTTTTCGCTGAGTTTATAGAAATTCTTACGATTTTCTATGTAACAAGGACAACAACAACAACAGCAACAACAACAACAACAACAGAAATAACAACAGCCACCGTAGCAACAACATGAAACTAAACTCCAGTCATAAGTTATTTTCTAGTAAAGTGACCTGGAGTATCTTTGCCATGATATTGGCGAGGTGCAGCACAACGCAAAAAAGAAGTGTGGCACACACAAAACCTTGTGAAACGGTTTCATATTTCATATGCCACATTAGAGTCCTTGAATGTTTATTGGGAAAAAGAAGAAGTAGGGTTGCCAGCCAGTCAGCCAGCAAGGCAGGCAGGCAGGCAGCCAGCCAGACGCTCTACTCTGCTCCACTTTAACTTACCTTTATCAAATTTTTCTCCAACACACATTTGCTTCTTTTTTGCTTTTACTTAACCATCATTTTAAGGTTATAATTTATGCATAAGGCTCATGTTTCTTGCAACGCGTGTCAATACATTTTGCCTTTAGGGTGTTACCTTTGCCTTTGGTGGGAAATAGTTGAAAAAGTAGTAGAAATGGTAGTAAGTAGTACGAGTATGTGTGGCAGTTTACTATACGAGTACCAAAAACAAAAACGTCTTTTTGTTTTGCTGTTTTTTCTTTTGTTTTTGATATTATTTTGTGGTTGAATTTTTGTTGCAGTTCGTGTTGTTGTTGGAGTGTTGTAATGATTTATTTAAAAGCTGTTAAACGATTTGCTATAAATCAGTGTTGCACGTTGTTTGTTTACTTTTGCTGTTAGTTTTTTTTTTGCGCATAGCAACTTTTGACAGCTTTTATGTAAGATAAGCATGTAGTAGGTACGGGTATGCAGGGATGTGTATTCCTGCTGCTACTGTGCGTGCGAGTGTGTGTGTGTATAACATCTGTTTCTTTCATATAATTTCTGTTGAAGTTACCTCTTGAAGATAAATATTTCTTTTGGTGAACATGCCCCTTTCTCAATTCTCACTGCTACTGTGTTTTTTCGAAATATGAAGCAGTAAAAGGTTGTTTGCTTTCTCCGTTTCGGCGGCCCAAACCCTTTAATAAGATTAATGCACATATGCATGCTTCAGGAAAAATACATATGTTAGCTATTAGTGAAAATTCTTACGAAGAGTGCATGTTCTTAAAGGTCGGTCACTTTAAGCTAATCCACAGACAACAAAAATATAAAGTATGCACTTTCTTTTAATTGGATTCTGCAAGGAGGTCTCATTTAACAAATTAATTGCCGCTTAAAGCTTTCAGCTCTAACTTTCCAGTACTCGAACTTTTTTTTTTTACCAACGTCCCCGTGAAGTTTTGCCTTGCAACTATTGCCAAAGCGAAGTAGCGAAGAAATCGCGCCAAATGATTCAATTTAAATTAATTATTATTTGTGCCACAAGTGTTTTTGGCGCGTAAAAGTTGCTACAACTTTTAATTATGGTTGCAAGGGTGTTTGCACAACAACAACATCAACAGCAACAGCAACAACAATAAAGGCGTAACTTTGCAGCAAGCGCAAAGCATCGATTAAAGTGAATGAAAACTGTAGCAACTTGCAGGTTGAGTGCAAAGGAAAAAAAAAATACAGCAGCAAGTGTTTTATTTTTCTCGAGCTACTTCTTCCATGGCAAGCAATTTGCTGCTTGCCGCTTGTTGGTTGCCAATAGTAGTAAAAGTGTTGCTGATGCAATGTAAAATACTTCATGCTTTTTTATAGCAACTTTCTGCTGCTTTCCTTGTTCTTCCTGCTCTGCCGTTTATGCTCTTTGCTTTCCGCAATTTAGCGCTAACGCAGCAAAATTTGTTAAAATTCAATTTTGTCTGAAAAAAATAAAAAAAACTTTGGCCACATTAGACACAGTTGTATTTTTTCATTTGCGGGCAATTTGAAAGCGGTAGTTTGTTTTGTAACACTTGCCAGAATACAGAGCAGCTTGGAAAGCTGCAGTTTTTATGTATTGCAGTTTTATGTGGTGTGGTGCTTGTTGCTAAGCATTGCAATTGATCCGATGCCGAAATCAATTGCAGAGGTGTATGGGTATCTTCATTTCGTTTTGCTATCTTGAGATTCAGGCATGGCGAAGGTTAAGGTTTGCAAGCTTTAGAATTCTTAAGATTTCGCTGGTTTGTTAAGAAAATGTTACAAGAAATTTAATTTTTCAAGTTGTTTCGTTTTTAATTTTAAGCAGCTGCTGATTTTATTTTTAGTTAATTACTTTCAAATGAGTTTGAAATTCTTTTTTGCAATTTACTTTAGCTTGCATGCTCTCAAAATAAAACTGCCGTCCTTAAAACCTTTTCTTTCCTTAATTTATTTCTAACCTCAAAATGCAATTAAATTAAATCCTGAATGTGCCTCAAAGAAACTATTACAATTTCCTACGTCTTCATTCGTTTGCCACATTATTATTGCCACTGTGTTTTTATGTGTGCGAGTGGAAGCGTGTAGTTGTGCCTCCATCTCTTGCGGACATGGTGGCGCACAAGGCATTGTTTATTTTGCTGTTTGTTTATTTAACTTGGCTTATTGTTTTACGGCTAGCAATATTGACCTCTTTTGTATTTCATATTGCATTGTTCACAACAAAAGGATAGAGGCGAAGAAAACGAACAGAACACAAAAGTTGTAGAAGTAAATTGAAATAAGATTTTGACTTGACCACATGTTTTTTCTTTGCTTTTCTACTGAGAAAAGCACAATAGAGTTTGCTTTATACGAGTATGTAAAATATATGCTCAAGTAATTTCAATTTGGTAAATGGTTGAAATTATATTGTGTTTGCCTGAAATAGACTGTGCTGTTTTGGTAAAGATTTCTGGAAAATAAAGATAAACTGGACGTTTTGACCCTGCATGAGAAATTCTGAATAGCTATTCAGTGATTCCTTTTGCTTATCAAAAAGTTTATTTAACCTTAATTCTAATCTATGGTTTCCAAGGAACTATTACTTACTTTCCTCTCTAGCTAAAGCTCTTCTGTTACACGAAGAAATATGTATCTATATGGTATTATTGCTTATATTCTTTACACTCCAGTAGGTTCCTCAAGAAACTGGAATGCTTCCAAAACAGCTCCAGAAAACACCCAAAACTGCGTGGAAACTTTCTCACTTTACATCTTTTATAGCACATGATGTTGTTAAGAGTAAGGCTTACTTACCGCTACATCAAGCAGCTACAAGGAAGGCTTACTCGAAGCTGTCTTAAGAAGGTAAAGTAAAGCCTTTGTTAAAATCGAAGAAAAAGCATTGCAAAGCCTTGTTTTGAAAGCCTTCTTTTGTTCTGAAATGGAATTTAACACAATATTTTCAGTAGCACTTAGTGTTAAATTACAGTGTGCAACAAGAATTAACTTTATTAATATTTCTAAGACTGCGTAGGGTAATTCCTATCGATTTTTTGTGGCTTATCATAAAGTTTACGCGAAATTTGAAATTAAAATTGGAAAACCGAAAAATACCCGAGAAAACTTCTTCTTTGATTTCTAAATTTTACTTTCGGATTCGTTTTCAGCACATAAAATCTATGAGAACCTCCTTCCGCGTGTTAAAAAATAATAACTGTATTGCACTGAGTTATGAATGAGCAATGCTGGGTTTCAATTATAAAATAGAAGTTCAGCCTTATAAAGAGTGCTTTTTTTAGAAGTGTGGTTTTCAATTTTGCAAAACTTTTTTCGTAGTTGGTCGTTTTGACAGCTGTCTCTTGACTTATGCTCAGTTTGGTTTGCCAATTCATAATGAATAGACTTTCTCCTTTGCAAATCGTTCGGTGAAAGAAAATTTTGTTCAGCGATGAAGCTCACTTTTGGTTGAATGGGTGCGTTAATATGCAAAATTGTCGCATTTAGAGTGATCATAATCCACACACACAAGCTATTGTTGAGACGCCGTTACCTCCTCAAAAAGTCACTGTTTGGTGTGCTCTATGGGCAGAAGGAATCATATCCATATCATATTTCTTCAAAGATGAAGCCGGTCATAATGTTACAGCCAATGGGGAACGCTATAGAGCCATGATTAATGACTTTTTCGTGCCTGAATTGTGAAATGGAGGATGTTGATGTGGAAGACCTTTGGTGCCAACAAGACGGCGCTACATGCCATGCAGCCAACGAAACAATCAATTTATTGAAGGAAACTTTTGGTGAGCGCATTGCCTCGCGTCGTAGGCCTGTAGCGTGGCCTCCAAGATCGTGCGATTTAACACCGCTGGACTATTTTTTGTGGGGTTATGTGAAGCCTCTACGCAGATAAGCCCGAGACGATTGACGCCTTGGAAGAGAAGATTCGACGCGTTATAACTGACATACGGCCCCAATTGCTGCAAAAAGTGGTCGAAAATTGGGTCTCTCGGCTGGAATTTATTCAAACCAGCCGCGACGGCCACTTGCCCGAAATCGTTTTTAAAACATAATGGCAAATCCTTATCTTTATAATAAATTTAAATCCTTGGTCATAACATTAAATTATATTAACTTATTTCTTCTTGAAAACCACACTTCTAAACAAAACACCCTGTATAAGCTGTTTTAAGTTTTATTGAGATATGGAAAAATACCACAAAGTATGCTAGAAAATGCTTTTTTCGATTTATTATCTGAAATTTCTCGAAAAATATGAGTGATACAAAAATTCTGGTTTCAAATTGTGCTCAGCATAAAAAATTCAATATGATTCAATATACGCCGTCTAAGAAATAAGAGTCGTGTTTTGTAGTGTTATTAATCCAAACAAAAATATTGAACCGATCCGAAAGCGAAACTAACTTAAATATTGCATTAACGGTAGATTTTGAATAATGAAATCAAGAAAAAATATTAAAAGCAATACAAAAGTTTCCTTATGACTTCTAAAGAATTTTTAGAAAAAATGCAAACTTCCACTTACCTTCTCAAGGATTGCAAAGTGGAACTAATGCAATAATATTATGATAAAAACTTCCGAAAACCTTCTTGATGCAAAACTTCGGAATACCCTCATAAAACACAGGATTAGAAGTCTTCCATGCGAAGCATTCTCACTTGAAGGTTGTGTTTCTAAACTGTGTGTGTGTGGGTGTGTGTGTGTGTACTTATGTACATATCATGTTGAATGTCTTGACAAAACTTTCCGGTCGCTAAACACAAACAATACACATAATATTATAGTAAGTAATACGAATGTAAAACTTTTTTGAACTTATCCTTTCAATATTTCCAATTAACACTTCGTTTGTGGTTTTTATTCGATTTGTTTGGCAACAAGAGTAGTAAGTTAATTTAATATATAGGATTTTTATAACTTTTTCATAGTCATACTGCATGCACCTTGACATGTGCAAGTACTTAACAAAAAGGAACATGTCTTCATTTTATCATTAAGTTCAATTAAAAGTTTCGTTTTCTGTTGTTGATATTTATTAAAATTGACAAAAGTTTTCAGTTTAGTTGTTAGTTTTAATAAAATATGTACTTCAAGGCAAAGTTAATTGAGTGATAATGGATATATTTTGTTCCACAATATTAAAGTATGATATTAGAGAGATATAAAATACTTACTTACTTGGAGATGGGCGCACCGAAATCTCTCTTATTTCTAAGGCAGGGTTAACTTCAACTACTCATTTTCTGCATGGAGTTAGTTTTTAATATAATCTTCTCTTTAGTGACACAAAAAGTTATCGAGAACATAGTCCCAGGTAAATTGAAAAGTTTGCCCTTTGCTAGAGGTGGTTCTGTTTTAAAAAGTGAATTTTTATACAAGTCTAATAGTAAGGTCTAACTAAAAATGTTCAGAAAATCAATGAAAAATTAATGAAAATATTTAACGTATATATTTAACAGATCGCATGATAAACTTCATAAAATCAATGAATGGGGTTTCATTTAATAAACAGAATCAATGAAGATGTTCAAATTAACGAATAAGTTCATTAAAACTTCTTACAAATTTTTAATTCTCATTCACTTTATATCGGTAGGAATAAAAGAAGATTTATTTATTTATTTATTAAAAAAATATAAATAAAATACATAAATAACCACCGCGGGTGAGAGTCTAGTGCACTACCCACTGGACTATCGACGTCGTCTGTACATCTAGAAAAAAATATATCAATAATGAAAAAATTCATTAAAATATATTAGAATCATGTGCTTCAATTTGTTATGAAACAATATTGATGAATAATATCAATGAACGTTTTCATGCGCGTTCGTAAAAGTTAATGTACAAATTAGCTCAACGACGGTTTCAATGATTTCATAATTTGCTGATTTTTAATTTAATTAAGAATTTTCATAAATTTTTAATGAACTATTTTTTCCACGTACGAAGCAAACTTGTTGTCTTTATTTTTTCTTTAGTGGTCTACCTACTAATTGTAGAAACAATAAGTTTGCCTCATAATTTTTTCTTGATCATTGCTCTTCTTCCAGCGCTACAGAAAAGGAGCAATGAAAGAATTTACATTATCTTGCCAGCGCCATCTTTCTTCTTCTTTTTTTGATGAGACTCATGTTGTGCGTGATATATTTGTACATGAATGGAAGGGACCTACAGTTTAATGCCGAATCTGAACGGCGAAGTAAAAAGTTTTTTTGGGAAATTTTTACTCCTACCAAGAGTTGGTGCCATGTAGAAAATTACTTTTTTTTTGCACTTTCTGATTTTTATGTTCCGAGATTCGAACCCTGGTTCACTTCCAGCCAGTAGATGCCCAGCGCCATCTGTTGCATGTATTTTATCTTTATTTCTTTTGATTTTACTAAAATTCTTAAAACTCACACTTTCTCCAAACACATGTAGCATAATAGACATCATTGTAGACAATTTGTCACTCGTAACACAAAAAAAATATAAAATATTATTTGAAATGTTCTCCCTCTACAAACATGTACATGCTTAATACCCTTTTCCATGTCTATGTAGTCCATTGTAGACATATTATGTACATATCCAAAAGGGGGAAAGGCAAGGCGATGGCAAAAAATTGTGCAAAGTACCAGAGCAGCACTTAAATTAATAACCCTAATAAAGTGTCCTTGACAGAGCAAGTAAGGCACCATTTCATAAAAAAAATCTCAGCATAACTGGAACAAAACATTGGAGTATTGTGGGCGGAGGCGCGGCGTGGCGGCAGAAGTGCTTGTTTGAGACACACTAATGCATAAAAACCTGCTGGACATGAACATAGTCCCTGAAGGATAAATATATGTTCACATGTGCATGTGTGTGTGTATGCGTCTGTGAGTGTAGCATGTATTACAAACAAATCCGCATGGTTATGCTGCTAGTGCGTGCAAATGTTTTTGCTGTTGTTGTTGTTGTTGTTGTTGTTGTTGTTGTTGTTGTTGTTTGATGTAGTGAAGTTTGAACGGAGTGACATAACTTAATAAAAATGTCAACCTGTCAAAAACAGTCGTTTTTCGGCATTTTTCTTTCTTTCTGTAACTCATGAAAACGCAATGCAACCTTGGGGTGCTGGACTTTGTGAGTGCTTGTATGTGTGTGCCAAACCGGAAGTGTTTTGGGTCATAATCATCACGCCTTTAAACCTTTATGATTCTATTGTTTAGAACGAATTTTGTGAACGTGTTGAATATTTTATGTGATTGGCTTAATTTTGTAAAAGATTATTAAAATTATGTTTATTTTTAAAATGTAGACTGGCAGAACCAGTTTACAATTTGAGTGTATTACGAAAAATAAACTTCCGCTACATTATCGCCGTTCAACTTTATCCCCAACTTTTCACTTTTCGTGTGCTTTTTTCAATAGTCCACATAAAATTTTGTCGTTTTGTCAATTTTGCCGCCACTATTTTAACATTGTATGTCGTTATTTTTTCCAACTATTTTTGTGCTTTTGCTGCAACACGAGTTGCCATTGCAATTTTGCAAACTTTGTTCAATCAGTCGGAAAACTATTTCCTCCGTTTTACTTACAAATGCAGTTATTTCGCTACCTTTTTTTGCTTGTCGCCAGCTTGTTTAGATAAGAAAATGCCGACGCTCGTGTGCAATCGTTCTGCCGGAAGTGAAATTTGTGTAAAAAAAAAAAAATGGAGTGGAACGTGC
The DNA here is from genome assembly GCA_958295655.1 of Palloptera scutellata. NCBI lineage: Eukaryota > Metazoa > Arthropoda > Insecta > Diptera > Pallopteridae > Palloptera > Palloptera scutellata. Next base: position 153,323,901 of record OY282449.1, on the reverse strand, counting down.
AGCGGTAGAGCTGCAGCGAGGGAAGGTAGGAACATTTTATGCTTCAGCGTTATAGAGAAAATGTAATTTTAAGTTTAAAAGTTGTTTGCCAAACAAAACAAGTGTTGAATGCTAAAATGGTGATTGCTATGCTGCCAGCACGAAGAAATTCATTCCAAAGTACTCGTTGGTAGAACAGTAAAACCCGAACAGTTGAAGAAACTCTCCAGAAGTTATCCACCTATTTATGGTGAACAGAAAATGTTAACGCGCAGAATGTTCAGCTTAAAGAGGTTTCACTGTAATTGCAGATAGTAGTAGATAGTAGTAAACACCATTACTTTTTTCTGAAGAGCGGCGATTTAAAATAAAATTGTGCGCTTTTTGCTATATTTTGTATTTACTTGCAAACATGACAGGATATTTGATGACACGTGTTGGCAAAATTTAATCTGCTAGAAATAAATACATATAAACTGCTGGCCGAAGAGAGAGAGAGAGAGAGAGGGGGGAGAGAGAGAGTTCTGCTTCTTTTTCGGATCGAAAATATAATGGAAATAAAGAAATAAAAGTATTTATCAAAATAATGTGTGGTGAAATTGCAAAGTTTACGGTAATTTTCGATTTGTAATGAAGTCTGAAATATCTCTACCAAAATGGAGAATAAAATGTTACTTTAAACTTATTGATTCGAATGGGATTGGCTCAAGAATCGGATCTATGGAAACGGCCAAAGATTTTATCTTTACATAGATGGCCGCTGTGACGTAGTTGGTAGTGTCAGGCCAACACACGCAGAGTATCCGGGTTCAAATCTTAGCATAGGCAAAATCAAAAAGAGTTAAAATTGCTTATGAAAAGGTTTTCACTTCGCTGTTCGGATTCTGCATAAAACTGGAGGCGCTTCTACTCATTTTCAAATATAACACGCACAACATGAGTGCATGCGAAAAGCTCGGCCTAGGCCCTCTATGGGCTGTTGTGCCATTAAAAGAAAGAAGGAGATACATAAAACATACGCAATTTTCATGAGAAATGTTTGTTTACTATTTTATATTGAGATCGAACATAGATGCATCGCACTGAGCAACCCTTTGTTATGTGGATATCAGACATTTTTTTATATCCCTTGAAAATATATGACCATTCCATAGGAAATGTCCCTTCATTGATAGCGTCACCAGTTTTTGAAAGATATGCAGCATTAAGAATTTTGTGTTTAAATAAAACTCAAAAATAGCTGAGAAATAGGCTGAAATTTATTTCAGATATAGTACACATGGTACATTTAATTCGATATCACTCATATGACCACCATGAGCACGTTTTCCGCGATCGATTCTTTGCATCCAATTTTCCACCACTCTTCCTTACATATCGGGCGGATTGTTGACAATTTCGCGTTCGATATTGTTCCTGAGCTCCTCTAACGTTGTTGGATTAGCATAAACCAACGCCTTAGCGTAATTTCATAAAAAGAAATCCAACGGCGTTAAGTCGGTTGAGCAAGGTTATGATTCCACCAGATTATTTCTCGAGATTACACGATTACCGTACTTCCCCTTCAATATAATGATTGTTTGGCCAGCTGTATGACATGCTATTTTGACCAGTGCGCTGTCTCACCGGCACAGGAGGAGGAACATTCAATACTGTATATATTGTGTTGAACTTATTCACTATAGCATGCATAGCTAGTCTGGTGGGGGTAATATTACGACCGGAAATTGGAGTAATCGTTCTTAAAGTTGCGACCACAGACTCAGATTTCGGTAAAAAATTTTTAAGGAAATGTTACTCGTTCGTGAACTTTACCATGATAAACACATAATGTAAGTATGCATGCTGCAATGTCGTTTAACCCTCTAGTTCTCAAGCACGCCTTTAGTCAGCCGTTACCAAAACGGGTGTACCATAGCAACCACCCGAGCAGTAGTCAAGAGGTTCACTTTTTCATATCGTACGAGTATAGTGAACTCCCCAAAATTTCATAATAATGCTTCGACTATGTGCTGCGATGTGTATAGAATCCATCAAAGTCAAATTATTCGAAAATCTGAAAAATTAATTATTAAGATTGAGGTTGAAAATTTTGGCTAAAAATATATGTATATAAAATACTTCCCGTGATACTAACAGTATGTAGACTAGCTAAGAATAGTAATATTTAATATAAAATGTTTAATCATTAAAAAAAAAAAATGGTAACAGGCTCAAACCAGAACAATTGCTTTGAGGGATCCCGACATCCCAACATCATAAATCAACACTAATTAATTTTTTTAAGTTTTTGAGAACAGGTCTGTGCTTTATTGGATTAACTAGAGGGTTAATCCAATTTAAACTTGAAAGCCCTGCTTTAACCGTTTCTTGCCACCTGGCACACACACACACACAAAGCCAAACAAAGTCAGCTTTGTGCCAACCTGTGCAAAATTAGTTCTGAAGTTAGTTCACAAATTTTCTTTTACAACTTGACATATTTCATGAGCTTCAGTTTACGCACATTTTTGATCAGAATTTGAAGAAAGGAAGAGTAATGACGACCAATATTTGCGTATGTATAAGTATTAAGTAGATTTGGGAAGAGATTTATTTGTATGGCCTGTAATCCCATTATCGTTCCTTTTTAGTTAATTTACCCGAAAACGTTGCCAATTTTATTTTACTTTTACATATCCGCAGCACACAAATCTTAAACGATTACTAACTTATTACTTAATAAACTGACAGCAACAAAAAGAAGGACATGTCACTAACTTCATAACTGTCACATGCAATACTTAACTTTCGACTTCAATTCACTTCACTCTACTGTCTTGGCCAACATACTCGTACTTCGTGTCTCTGCAATTTTACACACTTGCGACTTCTGAACTTGTCTTTCATCACACATACGAGTACACTGTGAGTGTGCGTTTGTGTGTGCTTGTATATGGGTGAGTCTGAGTCACGTGAAGTTTATATTGTATCAACTGAGGCGCATAACGCGACATAATGCCATGCTTCCTGCGAGAGCAAAAACAAGTAGTCGTCGCTGTCGTTGTCGTCATTCCACGTTGTGACAATGATAAGGACGATGGCGGTGGCGATGATGACAACAACGAAGACTTTGTCTGTTCATAATTTCACAACCAACTTGGCACGCCAGCTGTGTCAAAGAACTAGTTGAAGAAGGCAACGAGAAGACGAGAACGACGTAGACGATTTGCACTAGGATGAACGGCATTCACATCCTTAGCATCTTTAACATCCTTGGCACGCTGGCAGTTTTGTCAGCATCTTTGATTATGATCCTTGTCGTCTCAGTGAAGACGACTGCGACGAAGTGCTTTCAACACCTGAAACTGACTGCGAACATTGTTTCTAAGATTTATACATCTCATGCCTCTACATCGTCTTTCCACACACTGCGTTGAGGGAAATGACTTGAAGTATTTAAGTACGTATGGTTATAAGGAAATTCACGCCGAAAAGGCGGAACAGCGTATTATGCGTGTAAATAGCGGGAAGAAAGGGGAGGGTGCGGTGTGGAGTGGTGCGGTGAGGTGAGGTGCGGTGCGTGCAGGCTGCTGTAAATGCATGTTAAGTGCTTTATTTATGCCTTATTGTTGTTGTTTGAGAGTGTGTGCCACACAGTCATTGTGTCATTTACAGCTAATGCTCATATAATTGTGGCTAAAAGTGGCTTTTAACCATTATGAAATATGAATGCCAGTCACACAAAGCAAAAGCGAAAAGTGCTCTGCTTTCTCTTAGCTGTAAACTTCTATTCACGAAAATTAAACTTGTCACTTAAAGTTTATTTATCCTATATAGTATAGTATAATAGTAAAAAGCTAAAGGACCATTTGTTTTTTGTACTCGTATCGTAGAAAGTAAGAGAGATATTAAAAGAAAACGATATGTCATTTTTGAAACAAACGAAAGCAATTACACTAAAGTGTCGTCTTACATTCAGATGGAAGGACATTACCGACCAGGGATGCAAACCGGTTTTGAACCACATCATTTTTAAACCGAACCATCCACAGTGTAACTTACTTGAACCGAACCATGAACCAAACCGTTTTCATTTTTTTCTACTTTAACCAAATGGTTTGGTACGACTAAAAAAAATATACCCTTTACAGCACTAATTTTTTCTTTTATCTTGACTACTTTACAGGGTTGCAAAAACCCTGTAAACTTCAGTGAATCGCTAAGTTTTAACAAATTTCGTAGTGAGCATGAAAATTAAGCGCTCTTAAAACAACTTGAGGAAAAAAGTTTAGTTCCAACTAAACTAGGTGCCACACCATTTTTGATCCAAGCAGCGGTTCAAAGGTGCAGAAGAACCGGTTCTTGAACGAAGCCAGTGGTTCTGTGAGATATTGAAACACTGAACCGAACCACACTGCGAAAATTTGTTGGTTCAAATCCCTGTTATCTACTACTTTTACCTACTATTATTATTATTATTGTTACAGCTTCATTTTGGCACCACTTTCTCATCGTTGCACCCTACAGTTGTCAGACCAAAAACGTATTGAGTTGACATGTGCTATTTACATACATACAAATTATTGACGACTTGTTTCTTTTCCCATCATCAAGTCACACAATTCGCGGTGCGAGTAAATATGCATAACAAACATTGGTTAATAAGTGAATAATAAGAAAATTTGATTTTTGCTGGCGAGAGTGAGTAAATTTAAACCTTTTGTCTGTGACAAGTAGTGATCAGGATATGTGATGTCGCTTATACATACTCCCTATATCCGACAAGATTTATGGTTTTGACTACGTTTTACTTTCAATTAAAATCGATTAAAAACTTTTTTGAAAAATACTTTAACATATTTCTCCATTTCTCCTCTATCTCATGTAGGCCATCTTGGGTTCGGTGAAGCTGAAGCTAAAGTGTTTATTTGTAACACTGGCAACTTTTTATTGCAAATTCAATTCTATTGTTATGAGTTTCATTGAAAAATGTAAGACAACAAAGCAATCAATTAATTTAGTTCCTTTTTTTTGTTTGTTTTCATTTATGTAATGGAATCCATTTAGTTCTGTAATACTGACATTCTACGACGCGTACACACGCATTGCTTATGAATTTGTATATTATTGATCAGTTTAATTGAAAGCAGCTTGGGGACCTTTGGGATTTACTGCTATTATTGCAATGGCTTTTTTCATACATTTAATTATGTATGTATGTATTAGAAAATAAGAAATTTCAGATATTTCTATTAATGTGATATTAACGTAAGTTTTTACATGTCGCTGCCTTCCTTAATTTATTAAAGCCACAACATAAAATTTGTTTAAATTTTAAACTTATGCCTTTTTTCTTTTACTTAAATAACAATTTTTGAAAATAATACTGAGTTATTAAAGTTTCCAAATGTTTTTTACATGAAGGTTGAAAAATTGCGGATTAGAGCTTTAGCAAATAAAGGTAGCGATATTTTACTGTTTATAGTCGAAAAGTTGTTGGTGATAGATTAAATAAAGATCTCCAGTCAATCCACGAGTGAGGTCTCAGTAATAGAGTTGAGTTCAATGCGAATAACACCCAATGTTGTCTGTTATCTCACAAACAAGTTTCCCAACCCCCTGTAAACCCCTTAGATATGTTTGGGGTAGGTATTGCGGAGACAGCGACTCTTGATGTTCTGGGCCTGTACATCCAATATGAGGTTTGAATGCGATGTTCGTTGCAATAAACATGTTTTGGACGTATCGAAAGAAGCAGAAGCAAGTGTCTCGGCTTTCTTAGGCGGTGTAAGAAATATTTCACTCGAACGTAACTGGAGCTCCTGGACGGTTCCCAACATCGAAGCGATAAAGCTAATAGGAGATCTATTGACTCCTTGGCTTGCGTCTCTCTGTTTTACCGTTACTTTCACGGTAGATGGCTGTTGAGATGCTACCAGGTCGTGTGTTCACCAGAACTATGCGAAACGAAAGCGGAACTCACGCATTCCACGTAAACAGAGAAAGTTCTTTTGTTATCTGTCGAACCGCGCGTATTTGGAATAAGCTCACGACAAATATTTTGCCCTATTATTATGACCCTTGCAAATTTAAAGCAAACGCTTACAGCTACTTCTAACTCCTTCTTCCTCCCACCCTTGAATTCAACCCTGTGTGTTGACTGTGACCAAAAAAAAAGTAAATATTATATTTAATGTGAGGTTCGTTCTCTATATACAGTATATACTTTAGACCAAATTTGCGTAGGTCGCAGCAATGAGCAACTTTTGAGCTTAATAGAAGCTATTGAGCTACTAATAACGATTTACAATTTTCATTCCCAGGGAAACATAGGGTAATGGTTATCACCCAATATTCACTATTTTACGAGTAGTTTGATTGGCCTATTCTTGTTGGCCAAACTGTCAACATAAATTGTCTCTTCGCATACTTGAAAATAAAAAACAACCCTTCAAAACTTTAGCCATTCTCATATTTATTGATGCGATTTCGCACAGCAGATAACATTACATTTATTATAGCCTACTCGTATTTTCGAACTAAACTTTATCCACTTTAGTTATCTTCTGCTTCCGTGTCTGCCTCTCTCCTTGCCTGTCGGCCGTTCCAATGGGAGTGACGGTTTAACTAATAATATGATAAAAAGCCATAAAGCTAATGGGCCCCCATAATCAAGACATTTCTTTCGTTTTTTTTTTTAACTAAAACTTACATGAAAGGAAAAAGTCAAGTCGAGACTTGACAATTGATTCAATTTGTGCGAGTAAAGTGTTGCTAACTGTATTGGCGTACTGGTGGAACCAGGGCACACACATATACATACAAACAAACATGCAAGCACATACTCGCACATACATACATTCTCGTACATATCGATGCCTTAATTTGAAAAAGCTCTAACAAGCATTTTTCAACTGCAAATAACATTTGACACTTTGCTGTCTTCAGTATTCTTTTCAAAATATTGTTATTTAAAATTAAAAAAAAAGACTTTGTTTTCTGGTGTATGGCTCCAAAATTTTAAGCGGAGATGCAGATGGATACGCTCGTAATCATAATCAATCAAAAACTAGATTTTTTTAATTTTTATGTTAGGGCCTTTGCAACTTAAGGCAGCGATATATAAAAATATATGCTGCGTTCATAAATGTTTGAAGTTTGATTATGGGAAAACTTTTAAAATATCAACATTTTTTATGTTATCTTTTTTATTGCTGCCACTTCCACTGCCAATGGTGCTGTTGTTACTGGTGCTGCTCGCAGAATGTTGTCAATTGCATTTAACAATATTAGCCAAATACTGTGGGTGTGTGGATGATGAACATAGGTGCACGGTGGAATGGAACTGGGGAAGGAAGATGAGCAGAGCTGTGAATGATATTGTGTGAAACTTACGCTTCTAGTTTTCTGCTTTTATTGCCTTTAGCGCGGAAACGGAAATGCAGCAATTGTTTCTGCAGGAAAAAATAGAAGGTTACTGATACGCTGCTACTGCTGCTGCTGCAAGCTACTCTTGCTCTTCTGTTGCAACTGATGCTGTTTATTGCACAGATGCAGATGATTATGATGGTGATGGTGAAAATAAATAAAACTTCCATTCGCAAAGAGATTACTTTGAGTTTGCTGCTCTGCATAGGATGCATAGAAAACCAATCATCAGCAAATATAATTTGTTGTTGTTGTCGGTGGTGAATTCTTGCAATCATCTGTCGGCAAATATTGCTACGCAGTCAAGTGCATCATATTTCTGTACTATAAGCTTTAATAAAATTTAAAATTATAAATAAAGTCAAAATTTAAAATTTTCCTTCTTCTTCTCGTTATAGTTTTTGCATCGTTTTCAAGTTTTATTGTATTTTGCCGTTTTTATTGTTAACATATACTGAAAAGATAATTCATTTGTCCTTTTCGAAACTGCAACAATGCAACAATTGCACGAACATGCCTGGCATAGAGCTTGTATGTAGTCGGTATTAACTTTTGTTTCAGTTTCCTGTTTTGTCTTCGTGTACGCTGCAAAAAAGATAGAAAAAACAAATTGCTATAAATCCAAAATGACATTCCAGCCGCATGTTGAACTGCCGAACAAAAGCAGCTGCACCAAAGGAATATAATCGAATATAATAAGAAATCAGCAAATAAAATTGCAGATGAAAAGTCTTGGCAAGTTTATTCCACCCAATTGAATTGCAACTCAATTATTTATGAGCGAGTGGAAAAATATATCGAAGGAAACTTCAAATTAAGGGGCAATTTTCTTAAATTTTATTTGCTCAGTTCTACTTGCAATTGTGAAAGAATCTATATCTATTGAAAGAAGCTGGGAATTTCTAAACTTAAGTCCATAGCTCTACTTGCTAAGCTGCAGGCGAAGGAAAATTATTTAACTTAAGAGCCCGAACAAAATATATATACCCAATGAAAAAAGTCATAAATGAAAAAATTACAAACAAGTCAAATATACTTAATTTATATCGCGCTTATAATTTAGAAGCTTTAATATAAAAATTATAATAGGTACTTAAAAATATTTGCAAATCATTGCTATAAAAATGAGAAGAGTTCGGGGGAGGAAATGTTTATCATTGAGAATTAAGTAAAAAATAAACTGAAACTTGCTTATGATGATGTCAAAAAATTTGAAATAGCTACAGAGATTGACAAGTTGACAAGAGCTTATCGCCAAAAGTGTCAAAATGTCACGAAAGAATAAGCATAATTCCGGCAAAAAAGAATGATCTAATGAGTTCAAAGTTCACGCAAATATGTGGTGGAATGATATGGATGCGGAAGTATGTGAAGTTGGAGGAAGCTACACTGAAAGAAAATCTGTGGTCTGAGATCAAATCCAGTTAAGTATACTTACTTGCGCATCAGAACATAGAAATTTCATAATAAGTACGCTTTTAAGTACGTAATCTAAAAGCTTTCGTCAAGGGTTGGACTTGATTTAATACAGCTTGTCTTCAATTTAAATAAATTTTCCTTCAGTGTATTTTTGTTTCTCATATCTATCAATAAGTACAGTAATCAACAAATTAATTCTTATATTTTATCCTGGTCTGCATCATATCATAATATCTTTATTACTGTTGGATTCAAAAACATACAAATATGCATTTTTTCTAGAATTTAGAGCTGAAATTTACAATAAATCAGCAGTCAAAAACTAAAAGCTAAGAAATGTGTAATGTAAATATGATGTAATATGACACCTCAGTTTAAAATAATTAAAAGATTTTTCACTACCCCATGCAATGACCTCCCCACATAACAGATAACATAAATATGAAAACAATAAAAAATTTAACATGGAAGTTAGTATTCTGGTTTGTCGATAACAAGAAAATGTAGGAACGGTTCAAAAGTCGATATATCATTCTCAGTATGTAAGCTTAAAATCCAAGGTTGTCTACTTTTAATGATCTGCTGTACTTAATTTTGAATTGTGTGTCTACAACTCACTGCACTTCTAAACTCGTCATCGCTTCTGAAAAGCTGTTGACAAGAAATCATAAATTTTCGTTTGCCTCAAAACAACAACTAATAATGAATTGTTTGTTGTGAACAACTTTTTTGCCGTTGATATAACAATCTGTGCCACATGTGTGCAAGTATACAGTAGTGGCAGTAATTATAAGATGCACTTGGAATTACTATGAATAAAAAGTTGTTAGTTGACGTGAAATACTTACATAGATACTTCGTTAGTATTACGAATAGCAAGAGACCAAGAACAATCTTAAGAAAAATGAGGAAGGTAGAAGAACAGAAGTAATGAAGTAAGAAGTTGAAACAAAATTTTGTTGAGATCCTGCTTCATCTTATCATTTGTCGTCCGTCGACTATATTTGCATGAGGGAGCAACGTGCAGCAGATGAAGTGCAATTTCCATTAGGACATCACAGAGTGTGTCAAACCCATACTTAAAATAATTATCGGAGAGAAAATTCACAGAGACTATGAATGCACGAAGAAAGCAGTTTGATTAATTCTTAAATTTACATCAAACGTTCCTTTTAAAACTGAACTTTAATAACTCTTTGATGTGAATAAAGAAGCAGTATCGTCTATTTTTTTCTTTAGCCGGAAAAAGGCAAAAAAAAATAATTATTATTGTACGTAAAATAAGAGGAAAAAATTTAAAGCAGGTACCATGGCAGACAATAACTTGTAAAACGTACGTGATGTGACAAAAAATTGTCAGCATTGTTGCTCCCAACATGTTTTTGAATAAATTTTTACTCATTTCATGTACTACTCTCCTTGCTTCACTTCACTTGCGCTGCTGCTTGCCCTCAATTTTTTCTAGAATATTTTCCATCCAACACATGCATACACAACACTCACACATGATGAGCACTTCTTTGTGTGTGTATGCTTCTTACTTAGCCTCATAAACAAATTGAATTGAAGTCATAAAAGCAGTTCGGAAAAAAGCAGACAAAATGAAAAGAACTGCTTGCTTTTCTTGTATCTTAAGTGTACATGGCATTCAACACACTCACCTGTTTCGCCTGTGATGCCACCTGCTGCCGCGCCCATTTAGCACACCTTGTTGTACATAATAACACTCCATTGAATCAGTTGAACACAAAGCGCAAATGTGTGAAATATGTGGAGAAAAGTGTGGATGAAAAATTGCAAACATATTCTACATTTCAAAATAAAAATACAAATACAGCACTCGCGGAAAGTATAGGCAAAACCAACGCAAGCTTCTTTCTCCTTGTCACTAGTAAATGGGTGGGTGTGACATAGGGGAGAGCCGGATAAAGAATTTGGAATACGTTGCAAAGACAGGCTTTTTTACGCTTCAACAAAAAATACAATTCAATTGAGTTTGATTGAAATTGATGGCAAGTCTGATGCGTAGTACTCGTGCAGCGGTGTAGCAAAAAGGGGTGAGACAGGGCAGGGTAAGTGAGAAGGAATGGGAAGGGAAGGAAGCAAGCTTGAATGTGAACATATGAAGCAAAAACATAAATAAATACGTACATATGTAGATGTGAAGACATACACATATAAACACTGCAATGTATCCTTCTACGAAACTTTTCAGCTGGCAATGATAAACAAACATCATAATGGCAGCGATGACAGCGATGATGATGTTGCTGCTGTTGTAGGCTATGTGTATTGGTTGGCGGCATAAAGAACGATGGGAAAATATTGTGTGACATCACTTTTGTAGGAGTACATTACTTGTATACTTGTGCTCTTTAAACCCAATCCTGTGCTCCTCTTTTCATTGCTATTGTTTGCAATTGAACTCAATTGAAAGTCAATCAGTGTAAATGAATTGTGCTTTTATGATTGAATGGAGCGAACGTTGAAGTGATTTAAGAAATAAATATTTTATACACACGAGTATGTATGTTCTATGGCGTATGTATGCATGCAAAATTATTATTATTTTTATGATGATTGCATTTTATTGGCAGGCAGGCGAACATAGCAGGTATACGCTTTTGATCGCCATTCCATTTGCTTCTGCTTATTTCATCATATTTTTCTTAAATGTGGCAATAAAAGGATTTTCCTCATTTATTGTTGGCATATTGACGATGTTAACCATGCACTTTTATTAGGGAAAGGGTAAATGTGTAATTTTGCAAAGTACACAATAAGGACATATTAATGTCTGAAATATAAGTAAGTGTAGTTAATAAAGTGAAGAAAATATTTTACATATTATGACGTGAATATTTCATCTTGCAACAGAAATTTATTTAAGAAGCAGTCTTAGTTTACGCTTAGTTTAAGAAGCAAGCATAGATTAATATTATTATTATTTTTGTGTGGTTAGTTTACTGCGACCTCCAAGATTTATTGTGCTCCTTCATAGACTTATATTATTTCCATAAGTCCCACTTCCGACTTGGGGTTCTGAGTTGACCCACTTCTATTGAATTGAAATTTGATGGTCACCCAGATTCCTATAACGAATATACGAGGTGTGATCAAATTTCGTGAGTTACGTATATTCGATTTTCGCATTTTATTTCTGTTATGTTGGTACACATGTCTGTTATATATGTTGGCAATACCAACTATTTTGGATTGTCAATTTGTTTTTGACAGATAAAAAGGTTAGTCGTGTTTTGGTGGCTCTTCGATTTTTTACTATTCGAAAAAATAGACCAAAGAAACTGTATTCAGTTTTGTGTAAAAAACGAAATTAAATGCGTAAGGACATTTGAAATGTTGACTGTGGCCTTTGGGGAGTCTACTATGAGCAGAACACAAGTTCAATTGTCGTATAACCGGTTTAAGGAAGGCCGAGAAGATGTAAATGACGATGCTCGTCCTGGTCGCCCGAGCACGTCAACAACCGATGAAAACATTGACGCAGTGAAGAAAATGATCTTGGATAATCGTCGAATCACTATTAGAGAGGTTGCTGATGATGTTGGCATATCGTTCGGCTCATGCCAAGCAATTTTTACGGATGTTTTAGGCATGAAACGTGCGGCAGCGAAGATTGTTCCAAAATTGCTAAATTTGGAACAAAAACAACGTCGCTTGTGCGTAAGGTTTTGTCCAAAAACAAAACCGTTATCATACCTCAACCACCGTATTCACCGGACTTGGCCCCCGCTGACTTTTTCCTCTTCCCAAAACTGAAGACACCGATGAAAGGAAAGCGTTTTGCTACGATTCAGGAGATAAAAGAAAAATCGAAACAGGAGCTGTTAGCGATACCAAAAAGCGCGTTTCAGAAGTGTTTCGAGGATTGGAAAACACGCTGGCATAAGTGTATTATATCTGAGGGGGATTACTTTGAAGGGGACAAGATAGTTGTTGATGAATAATTAAATACTTTTTGAAAATAACGGTTATTTTTTGATCATACCTCGTATGTGGGAGGCACTGTCCTAAGACAACTATGCTTCGCAGATTCCCTATCCTGTCTAAAAAACCTACATGATTCATTAGATGTACTTCCCAGTTTTATTAGGTGATACTTATTTGACTCTACAGTGTTCTGTTGGAATTCCTGCAATGATTCTGAGACTATTTTATGACAAATTCAGGCATTCCTTGAAGCGTTATAGGTTCCTAATAGTGCTTTTGAGTCTGCCAATCCTGGTCTGTGTTCCCAGTATAATTGTCCTTAACTTTCTTTTTTTTCCCAAATAATAGAGGGAAAGCTCATTTTCCTGTTCCGAAGAATGGCACTGGACATACGAAAGAAGTTGATGCCCCCTTTCTTTTTCATTCCCTTAAATCCCAATATGTCCCGGAATCCAAGGGATCGAAATTCGACTAAGAAAACGAAGCATATTTAATTTATCACTCCAGCACCAGTTTTGAAGTTACCTGGTAGGATTTAAATGCCTTAATAGTCTTACTATCGGTAAGGATCGGAATATTTTGTGAAAACAAAAAATGTATACGGCCCTTATACTGATAGTGGAAAAAGGTGGAGTAGATACATACATAAGTAGTTCTGTAGTTACAGTGCTGAGTAAATTCTTTGGTGTTTACAGTACGGCTTGAAAGATTCACGCACAAGAGTGCTGTAGTGCAAGTGAGCAAAGTTGTAATTATTTGATTTAGAAAAAAGCTTTAAAATCTATTTCATTTAATGCAATTACTTAGTTATAAATTTAATCATTTTCGAAACAAAATACTTACATACATAGTACAGTACATTCAAGAAGAAAGCAATCGGCTTTTTCGCATGAAATAATTTGAATATCAGGTAGGCCTTGATTTTCAAAAAACTTGATTTCATTGTAAATTTCGCAATGTAATTGTAGAAATAGTCCACTATACGCTTTCGTCTCAAGAGCATATTTAAGAAATGAGTTCCGTATACGCGAAACGTTTTGAAGCAGTCTTTCTTTGTTCCCACCCAAAAGGTCCCAGGATGACCCACTTGAGTGCTTCGAATTACTTAAAAAAGTCGAAGGCGTTTGTCCAGCATTGGAACCAACACTTTTTGGTGCACAAAAATGTGGACGACTTGCCAAATCGCGGCATTTGTAGAGCTACCTCGAAACGGGAGGACTTGGTTATAAAGAGGATTTTCGAAGCTAATCCAGCCATATCCTTGAAAGCAGCTAAACAAAAATTAGCTCGAAAAGGCATAAATGTCTCTCTGAATACAATAAGAGACCGTTTGAGGGAGTTTCAGATCCAATTTCGAGTAACGACGGTAAAACCCTTACTAACTGCAAAGCAAATAAAAAAAACGTCAAGAGTGGGCAACTGGATGATGTGGATGACGATTGGATTCACAGACGAATCCTCCTTTTGGATGACAAACACAAATCCTCCTTTTGGATCACAAACACTATTAAGCGTGCTTGGTCCACTTAAGACGGTAAGATGCTCCAGCGATCAGTGAAACATCTAGGAAAGGTTCATGTTTGGGGATGCTTTTACAAAACAAGGATTTGGTAAATTAATCATGTTCACGAGGAATTTGGATGCCAACTTCATGACCACGATATACCGTCGTGGACTTCTGCCATCAACGGATATATGGTTTGGGGCGGGAAGCCGAGATTGGGTTCTTCAAGAGGACAACGACCCAAAACATCGCAGTCGCTTGTGTAGCAGTTGGAAAGAGGAAAACGGCATAACTTCATTGGATTCGCCCTCACAGTCGCCAGATGCGAATCCGATCGAAAAGGTTTGGGCTCTTATGAAGTTAAAACTACGTGGAAAAAAGATACGTTCAATAAATCATTTGAAACGGCTTCTTAGGGTAATATGGCGAAGTTTAACACGGTCATATGCTGAAAAATTTGTCGATAGCATGCATTTCCGTTGTAATGAAATTACAAAGAATGGTGGCGTCTGGACGCCATATTAACATATTTGCGCAATGAATAATTAATCATTTCAAGATACTGTGGACTTTTTTTTAAAGATACGTTAATTTTTTCAGTGACTTAAGCCGATTGCTTTCTTGTTGAAACTACTGTATGTGTGTACTTTAAAGTGGGCCGAAGAAAAAGTGTTTTTGCCCCTGCGATTGTTACATAGAGTCTAGCAGTTACGATTACACATAATAAAACAATAATATAACACATTATACAACCACTTTATACATATTTGTATATATGTTCATACATATATACAAATGCATATACTTTAAAACAACCTAAAACAATTTATTTACAAAATTCTTAATAATTTAAGTTGCACACTTCACAGTTTAAAGCAACCCAAATATTTACAAAATTCCTAATAATTAAAATTGCACACTACACAGTTCAAAACAACCCAAATAATTTATTTACCAAATTCTTAATAATTAAAATTGCATACTACACAGTTTTGACAAAGTTCATTCAATTACTTAAATTTCTTCACATCGAACAACCGGAAAACAAAATTCCGACTAATTTTGTTTTCTTTATTCTTATTTTTTTTATACAATTAAACATTTTTAGTTCTAAGCAATTTTAAGTTATAAGTATAAGAATTTACATTATTAAAAGTTTAGTTTTAATTCACAACTCAATCAATTAATAAAGTTTTATAAAACCAAAAAATAACTTGTGTTTTTTTTTGGTTAAAAAGGAACCCAAAAACATTTCTGGCGACGAGGATGGGATAGGTATATTAATACCAATTCCTTTAAATCAGTGAAAAAAAAATGGTCATATCCTTTGACCATCAGTGAAAAAAAAAACTGTCATATCCTTTGACAATTAGTGAATAAAAGTAGTCATATCCTTTGACTAAGTGAAAGTGTAAAAGTTACCTTATTCGCGTAGAATCAAAACAATAAATTAATTTTGTCTTTGACTACGAACTTTAAAACAATAAATTACTTTTGTTTTAAAAGAAAAAAAAAGGATTGAAACAATAAATTAATTTTGTTTCATGTTGTGAATTAAAAAGCAATAAAATAATTTTGCTTAAATTAAAACAAAACAATAAATTAACTTTGTTTTGTGTTGTGACTTGTAAAAACGAAAAATAATTTTGTTTAACTTACAACAAAACAATAAATTAACTTTGTTTTGTGTTGTGAAGTGGTCATATCCCTTGACCAAGTAAAAACAAAAAAAAAATAAATAATTGTGTTGAATAAGAACAATAAATTAACTTTATCTTGGAACAAAATAACGCTATTTAAAGTAAAC
Organism: Palloptera scutellata; assembly: GCA_958295655.1. Lineage (NCBI taxonomy): Eukaryota > Metazoa > Arthropoda > Insecta > Diptera > Pallopteridae > Palloptera > Palloptera scutellata. The sequence goes on along the minus strand of OY282449.1, from coordinate 153,307,831 downwards.
CTATTTTGAAGGAAGAACTAACATCGGAAGATTGACACCATAAAGCACAAGCAAATCAGCAACAACATCATTAATTTATTCTACATACATACAAACTCAACCCATTTTGTGAAAAGAAGTATCATCAACAATAGAAGACTTACAACAAATATTAAGCCAGATTAAATCATAGTAAGTGTAGCATTAAATTATATTCATAATTGTAATTATATTTATAATATTTGTTTATCTCGAAAAATTTTCCATCGGTATATACATATATATATTTAAATATTCAGTTATTCAATACGACGCGCGAATAGAATCAAATAAATTTTTTTTTGCGGCTTTTGTTGTGAACAAACCTTAAATCCTTTTAATAGAAAAAAAAACATTTCATACACCCCATACATTCCTTTGCACTATCCCAAAATGGCAAACCCTCAGATTAACTTAGACCCAATCAGATATTTAAACAATTTACCCCAATTCAACGGTAATAGGAATGATTTAATGACCTTTACGAGGTTAATAGATAGAATTTACCCAATACTCGCCACATATGACGAGTTATCCCAATTACTATTCTCAGATATCATCAAGAGTAGACTTGTTGGTAGGGCGAAGGAGGTAATTGAGATAAATACCCAAGTTAGATCGTGGGAAGATATTAAGAAAACGCTTCAAAATAATTTCGGTGAAAGAAAGAATTGTGAGGAATTATATGACGACCTAAGAGCTGTCACTTTTCATACAAACACAATTGATTTCTACAATGACATTAAGTATAGACTAAGGCGTTTAAATAATAAAAGTGTAATGGTACTAGGCGAAGGAGAAGCCGCAAACCATGTCTCAATGAATAACCAGAGAACGGCTCTACATATTTTCAAAAATAAAATTCCAGAGCCCATGAAAACCATCCTAGCGTGTAGAAATCCAACATCGTTGGAAGCCGCTATGGACATCATGTACGAAAATGGATATGATCAAATGGGCAAAGATAGCCGCATATATTCAAGAAAGGCCAGACAACCTAAGGATAATAATACTGATGCAAACAATAAAAAGCAATATCAAGGATATAGAGGGCATGGTAACTATCAACAGAGTGATAATAGTAAAGACAATCCTAGATACGGTAACTATCAACAGGACGACAATAGTAGAGAAAATCCTAGATACGGTAACTATCAGCAGAACGATAATGGTAGGGAAAATCCTAGGCATGGCAATTATCGGCAGAGCGATAGAAGTAGGGAAAATCTAAGACGTGGCAATTATCGTCAGAACGATAATAGTCAGGAAAATTCAAGACACTTTTATAGAAGTAATGAAAATCAAAGATGGCATAATAATCAAAATCACAACAACCACAACCAAATGACCCAACCACAGCAATCAAGCGTGGAACCCATGGACGTTAATAATGTGGAAAATTTTCAGCAGACAGCCTCTACGGAAAATTACCATATATAATGATAAAAACAAAATTAGGAACCTTAAAATTTATTATAGACACAGGAGCAACGCACTCCATTATTAACCCAGGTATTTGTCATCCTAAATGGAGAAAAGATACCGATATAATGAACCTCAAAACTCTTCAACATACCATTACAATTAATGAAAAAGTATCTATTCCACTTTTCGAAGAACTTGGCGACACCAACAATAGAATAGAATTTTTAGTCTGTAATTTTCATACGTATTACGATGGCTTAATTGGAAACAATATACTGGTACAACTAAAGGCTATTATAAATTTAAACGATAATATATTAGAAGTTGGAGAAAAAAGAATCTCATTAAAATACAATACAAGTGGTGTGGAATATTATTTTGAAAAAGATGGCGTATACGAAATAGAATTGCCTATAGAACAGAAAGAAGGATTAATATATAAGCCTCAAACAATATTAGCAAACAATAAAAATGTTGAAATCATGGAAGGAGTATATGAAGCAGAAAACTTCAAAATAAATGCTCTAGTTAATGTCAGTGGAAAGATTCCAAAAAGAGTTGCATTTCAAACTCAAGAAACAGGTAAAATAACCGAAGAAAATTTTTACATTAGCCCTTCAAATAATGAAAATCTTAAACCCCCCCTATTAGAACAGATACGAACCTCTCACTTGAATCTTGAAGAAAAGAAGAAATTACTACAAATCATAAACAATTTTAAAAAAATATTTTATACAGAAGAAAGTGATTTAACATTTACCAATGCTATCAAACACGAAATAAGGACAGTTAATAACATCCCAATAGCTGCGAAAACATACCGCTACCCCTACGTTCACAAAGACGAAGTGAAAAAACAAATCAAAGAAATGTTGGATAAAAAAATAATCAGACACAGTCATTCGCCTTACTCAGCTCCGGTTTGGATTGTACCAAAGAAAATGGATGCTAGTGGCAAGAAAAAATGGAGATTGGTGATCGATTACCGTAGGTTAAATGAGGTAACAATCGATGACAAATATCCAATCCCCAATATCGACGAAATCTTGGAAAAACTAGGAAGATGTCAATATTTTACGACATTGGATCTTGCCAAAGGATTCCACCAGATCGAAATACACGATAAGGACATACCTAAGACGGCTTTCAGTGTGGAAGGCGGCCACTACGAGTTCCTTCGTATGCCTTTTGGACTGAAGACAGCCCCGGCAACTTTCCAACGTCTAATGAACAACGTTCTAGGAGACTTAATTAACAAGATCTGCCTAGTGTACTTAGACGACATAATAATATTTTCGACATCACTACAAGAACATGTAGAATCCCTAACTAAAGTATTTCAGAGACTTAAAGAGGTAAACCTAAAAATTCAACTTGACAAAAGTGAGTTTTTGAAAAGGGAGACCAATTTTCTTGGACATATTGTAACTGAAGAAGGCATCAAGCCAAACCCTGATAAAATAATATGCGTACAAAATTTCCCATTACCAACTACACAAAAAGAAATCAAGCAGTTCCTCGGATTAGCAGGATACTATAGAAAATTTATAAAAAACTATTCAAAAATTGCAAGGCCAATGACTAAATATCTAAAGAAGGATACTAGTATTGATATTAATGATCCGGAATACATCGAAAGTTTCAAAACATTAAAAATCTTATTAGTAAATTCTCCTGTTCTTATATACCCCGACTTTAATAAAAAATTCACTTTACAAACAGATGCAAGTAATTTCGCGATAGGTGCAGTGTTATCCCAAGACGGACACCCAGTTTGCTACGCAAGTAGAACACTTAATGACCACGAACAGAATTACAGTACCATCGAGAAAGAACTGTTAGCGATAGTATGGGCAACACAACAATTAAGACCATACTTATTTGGAAGAAGATTCTTAATTGAAACTGACCATAGACCCCTAACTTGGTTATTTTCCATTAAGGAACCTAATTCAAAACTTATACGATGGAGGTTACGGTTAGAAGAATACGATTACGAGATCAAATACAAAAAAGGAATCTTAAATGGAAATGCCGATGCGCTATCTAGAGTCGAAATAAATCTGAACGAAGGAAATAATACTTCAACATCTACAAATAATAGTTTAATTATTGAAACAACCAACCCTTTGAATTTTTACAAACAACAAATTATTATTACTAAAACAACATCCGGATCACTGAAAATAAAAAACGAGAAAATATTTAAAAATAACAGGAAAACAATATCAGCTAAAAAGTTTGACGAATCAACCCTCATAACAATTTTAAAAAATCATTTTAATCCCGACAGAGTAAATGCAGTGCTAATTAACGACGAAACTATTGCAGAACAATTTAAAGAAGTATTAAACAAATATTTTGAAGCCAACGACAGATTTAGAGTCTTAATATGTAAAAAAGTATTAGAAGACATCTTAGATGAAAATATTCTAACAGAGAAAATAGAAAAGGAACATAAGAAAAATAATCACAGGGGTATTAACGAAAACTTTGCAGAATTAAAAACAGAAATATACCACCCACAATTAAAATTACGGGTAACACAATTGATAAATAATTGTGAAATATGCAACAAAGAAAAATACGACAGACATCCTATTAAGCAAAAATTCCAAATTACAGAAACACCGGAGAAACCAGGAGAAATAGTCCATGCGGACGTATTTTATAGCTTAGAAAAAACCCTATTCCTTACATTTATCGACAAATTCTCCAAATACGCACAGGCAATCAAAATAAAAAACAGATCGTGGATCGAATTCAAAATCGCCTTAACACAATATTTGGCATCGGTTGGGAATATAAAAAAATTAATCATTGACAACGAACTAGGCTTCAAAGCACTTCCCCTTTTGGAATTCCTTAGGGAACAAAACATTGAAGTTCACTACACTTCAAACAATAATCATACTTCAAACTCGGATGTAGAGCGCTTGCATAATACAATCAATGAACACCTAAGAATCTTAAAACACGATCCCAACAGAGATACAGAATCAGTCGAAGAAAAAATTTATAAAATTATTATGTTTTATAATAATACTATCCATTCCACAACCAAAAGAAAACCAGTTGATTTCAGGAATGGAATTATCAGTCAAGATGACTACAAATCAATCAAAGAATCTATTATGAAAGCTAAAGAAAATAGTATAAATAAACTTAATGCAAACCGAGAAAACGTAGATATTCAAACAGGACCTGTTTACTTAAGAGATGAAAGAGGAGGTAAAAACCACTCTAAATTCCGCAAAATAGTAGTCTCCGAACTTGATAATGATCATGTTATTACAAACACGGGACATAAATACTATAAGTCCCACATTAAAAGAAAAAAGAAACATACAAAATAAATCACTATACCTTAAAGAAAACCAAATACTTCTTGATAAAAACCTTAATATTTTCCATATTGACATAATAAATAATTTAGCTAAAAACCTCAAAACATTTAGTGACCCTTGCATTGAAAATATTGTTCATAACAATGAAGCCAAATGTACATTAAGAAAATTTGATTTCTTAGAAATTAAAGAAATAAAACAAGGCTTTCTTTTATTTAAAAATTTTTTCGGTAACTTAACAGAAAATTGCATTCATGAGAACTATGGAAAATTTTCCGGGACATTTATCTTAAAATTCGAAAATTGTAATGTAACAATAGAAAATAAAACGTATTATAACGATAAATTAAATATCAAAGAAAATGTAATATTATCTCATTTAATCACCGACATTAAAGAAAACAAAACATTTATAGATTTAAAACTGGAAGATCTCTATATAAAACAATTAAGTTACGAAAACAATTTTAAAAATATAGATTTTAAACATAAAACTAACAAAATATTAAACATAACAAGTAACGGAATAAATGTAATTATTGTTATTATTATTATTATATTAACATTTTTTGTATACAAAAGAAAAATTAATGTTTACAATATTTCGTCGGAGCCTCATTCTAAGGATGGGGGAGTTACGATTACACATAATAAAACAATAATATAACACATTATACAACCACTTTATACATATTTGTATATATGTTCATACATATATACAAATGCATATACTTTAAAACAACCTAAAACAATTTATTTACAAAATTCTTAATAATTTAAGTTGCACACTTCACAGTTTAAAGCAACCCAAATATTTACAAAATTCCTAATAATTAAAATTGCACACTACACAGTTCAAAACAACCCAAATAATTTATTTACCAAATTCTTAATAATTAAAATTGCATACTACACAGTTTTGACAAAGTTCATTCAATTACTTAAATTTCTTCACATCGAACAACCGGAAAACAAAATTCCGACTAATTTTGTTTTCTTTATTCTTATTTTTTTTATACAATTAAACATTTTTAGTTCTAAGCAATTTTAAGTTATAAGTATAAGAATTTACATTATTAAAAGTTTAGTTTTAATTCACAACTCAATCAATTAATAAAGTTTTATAAAACCAAAAAATAACTTGTGTTTTTTTTTGGTTAAAAAGGAACCCAAAAACATTTCTTCTAGCACCATAAGTAATTTTTTGCTTGCGATTACTCTTCGTGAGCGATGGTAATGAAAAAAAAACAAAACTTTCTTGTTGGGTTTACCCCATCAAAAGTTGATTTCAAAGAAAGAACATCATCATTAGAATTTCAAAAAAGAAGCTGCAAAAAAATTAATTATGCGATTTTTAGGGTGAAATTAACTCTAGCATTCCTATACTACACATTTGTTTCATCTGATTTATGTAAGGTTCGTTGAGAAGGTCTCACTACGATCAATATCATCAATAGATGGGCATCATAAACGTTTCGATATTTGAGAAATGTAGGCTTTTCACTGCCGCTAAACCAAAATAAGTACATTTTTTTGGACCATTCAGCTCACGAAGAGTGTTCGTAGTGGAAAAACGATTTATGGCGCTGGACTCTCAATGACCGTTGCGTCAAAAATATGTAGGAACTTTTTTCTCGTCCATACATCTCCGCCCACTTTAATGTAATCGTACGTACTAGTGTCTTTACAGCTCTCTGCTATTATTTGACTTTTTTCCAACAATTTTTGGTTTCATCAGCAAATAGAACTTTGATAATTAAACTTTCGCAAATGTTAGAAGATATGAAAAAACCAACAACAACAAATGCTGTATATATCTGTGTATCAATCTGCAGTCGAGTATGTTTATTATCAGATCAAAGTATTTGGTATTTGTTGTATGTATTTGCTATTTTATATATGTGTGAGTATAGACTACAACATATCCAAACTTTCTTGTGCTTTTACAATGTTACTTTATTGTGTCATTTACTACTACTAATTAGTTGTGCCATTTTGTTACTTTAGCTAGCTACTCTTTCTTCTACTTACTTCTGCTTAGCAGCGCACAACTTTTCTATAATGGAACGTAATGGAATGGAAGATGAAGTAGAGTATCTTCTGGCATTGCTTTAGTGCTGGGCATTTACAGATTATACGAGTACTTCCCCAGTTTACATTCTTTTATTACCTCTGTGTCTTCCACTTCTTCATTTTCTCTTATTATGTCGACTAATGCAAAAGTTTAGCTAGAGTTTCTTTCTGGTTGTCTTGTTATGTGTTGCTGTTGTTCCAGTTGTAGCTACAACTATTAAGTGCATACAAATAAATAGCATCGACTCATTGCCAGCGCAGCACGAGGGTTTAACTACAAACTTTGACTATGACTTTGACCCGTTACTCGTAGCCACCGCACTGCATTATCGACATACTACACTTCATGTTACTGTCGCCTGCACTCATTTGTGTGTTGTTATCTTCTGGTCTCCTCTTTCCTTTTTACATATATTTTTTCTGATTTTCTCACAGAATCACAGAATCTCTGCTCACTTATCGCCCCTTTGCCAGAGTTACTTCTCGATGACAGTCACTTTATCCATTACAAATTTTGTTGTTTTTAGTTTTTTCGGACTATTTTTGTGATTGTGTTCTACATACTTTTTCAACATCATTTTAATCCTTTCTAAATTTTTGTGTAAATATTTAGTTGTTTTAGTTTTATGTATATCGTTTGAAATGAATTTTTATATACATATTTAACTTTATCTGAAATTTGTCAGTATCAGCAAACGTGGGTGCATGTGTATGTCTCTGCTGTTTCTGTATTAGTTCTGTGGGCAGATTGTTGTTGCTTAAACATCAGCAGCAACATCCAACATCAACAGAGTTTTAAATTAGTTATTCATTCTCATGGAAAATTACAAATTGGAAAACTTTTGCCAATTTTCACATGACATTTGTTTTGATTTTTATTGTTGTCATTCGCTATTCTCATTTGTTTCAGTTTGGATTTTGTTTGAGCTTGTGAAAATATTTGTCAAATTAAATGGGAACTTTTACAGTTTTTGAAATAAAAACGTTTTATTATTATTTTCTGCGTGTACAATAAATTTTCGGTAGTTTATTGTCGAATAAATAAAATTGATGGAAGTTACTGATAGTCCTGTTACTTTAGTGATAACATTGGGTAGCTTGTTATCACTAAAGTAACTAGTAAAAAAAATACATGAGACCTATACTGCATTAATTTACGCGCTCAAAGTCACAATGCCCCTGAGCAGGTGGCTTGTTACAGGAGAGCGTACATACGGCAATGAAGATCAAATGTAAAATGAAAATCAAATACGTAATATCACATTGCAACTTAAATCTTAAAAAACACTTCATAGTTTCGAAACAATTTTTTTCTGCAACATCCAACGACTTCAACGTAATCCATAATGCGAATAAGTTAATATCAGAGTCGTTAACACAATTACCACAATGCTACTTAAGAAGAAATTCCCTTATCCTTTTTGTGACACTCGCAAACTTTTTTTGGCATGATATACATACTTTTTTTTGCTTCCAGAAGTCGAAGTGACTTCAGAATATTATATTAACCCTAAACAGCTTTTAAAGTTCAGAAAGTATATCAGCATATCCTTAAAATAAACAGGAAGCTTCACAAGCCAAAAAGAAGAATGAACAAAATGTATTCAAATATCCTTATGAAACACCTCGGCATAAAAGTGGGTGGATTTCATACAAAAAAGCTACGGATTTTCACAGGATGCACAAAGTAAAATGCTGACTTTTTTTTCGTCTTATTGTGTTGCAAAACTATTTCTGCTTTTGTTTGAAGCGGAAGTCCAATACAAACACAACGTACATACGTCCAACAAACACACACACACACACAGCAATAGGGAGAAGCGAAGAACTTCTTGACTTGACTTGACTCGAGTAGCAGCAGAGCTTTGAGTACCTAAATACACAATAACAATAATAACAACAAAAACTAAAAACACTAGTGGTCAACAGCAGCAAACAAACAAACAAACAAACAAACAAACACAAAAAGGAAGTCAAAGCTTAAGGATGTGCTAGGAAAACAATAGAAAAGCAAAAAGAAAATGAACTACTTACTGCAGTCGTAGCTTTTTAGACTTATGAATACTTTCTGACCTGTACTCGTACACACTACAATGAAAGCGGGAAGGAATTCCTTTTTTGAAAGTAGATATCCAGTCTGACGATGGACGGACGAACGAACGGATATAAGCAACAGACGAACGAATGGAGACAGACAGATACATCCTGTATTTAAACTAAAAAAAATTTAAGAAATTTCATATACTTAGTGAAATGTTTAAGAGCTTAGCAAACAACAAACATCAAATAGTAGAAATTAAATAACAGATAAATGTAGTAAAAAAATAGCGAGAGTATATTCGTATATGTGCAGTGACCACTGTATATGTGGCCACGCCTTAAAAACCCTATTAGTTATGATAACTTACATGTATCATCAAAGACTAAGCAAATTGCAACAAGAACGTGCAATAAAAGTAATAGTTAGTGTTGCATTGTGTTTAGATATACTCGAATGTAAGTAGGCACCAAGTGCTGCAAATCTCTTTTGGATTTGGGTCGCAACTATGCCACGCAATGGTTGAGCGTAAGTAGACACCAAGTGCTGTAAATATCTTGTGGATTTAGGTCGCAACTACGCCACGCAATGGTTGAGCGCATCTAAATGGTACTTAATGGTCAGAATATAGTGTTGGCTGTTCCGTCCAGTAGGTGGGAGCTATAATCCAGATTATACCACATAGATCTGAATAATTTTTTTTTTAATTAAAATACATATTTGCATGCAGATATGAAGTTAGTCTATCATTCATTCTCTTGTGTATAAAAATGAAACACGAGTTGATAAGAAAAAAGTAGTAGCATAGCTTTAGGCGTAAACTCGATTTTTATTTGAAAATATGAAGCAAAAAAAAAGAAAAATAAAGATATAGAATACACCAACAACAAGGACATTGTTAGCACACAGGATATGACATTATTTCATAAAATACTATACGGAGCAGACACTGCCAGCATGCAACAGCAGCCACAAGGAAGGAAAAGGTATAAACAACAACTACAACAATATAGACAATGTCATGTTGTGTTTTGTTGATGTTACTATTTACCCAACGGGCGATTTTGAAGTTGCCAACACTTTTGTGGGTGTCTTAGAGTTGCCATTTGTTGCCATTGGTTGCCATTGTTCAGTGCATTGCTTATTCATTTAGCGTTGGTGAGATAAAGAATTTGCATTTTCAATCTTTCATCCGCTATCCCTTTTACGTTTATCGTTATTGTGCGTTGTTGTAGCGTCATGCTTTAGTAGGTGAACTTCATCCAACTAATGATTCTCAATGGTTTTTGCTTTAATGAAACTTAATTCTATTAAAGTTATGCTTCAACTTTTTTGGTCAGTCATTATAAGTTAATAAATGTCTTTAGTCAGTATCAGGCAATGTCATCGTTTCCCTTTTCTCTTTCTGCCCCTCACTGTCTCCCTTTTGGCATTCAAGTCTCATTTACAATATTGTACACCACCTGGTCAAAAGTTTACACAATAGCAACAAATTGCAAAGGTGCGTCTGCTACTTGAGTGACTTTCTTCATCTTTTTTTGTTTTCTTTTATTTCTTCTACAAGGATGCCCCTTTTAGATAGCCACCTTTAACTACTCTTCCGTTCCTCTCCCATTTCCCCTAGCTCTCTTTTTTCACTTTTCAGATTTACACTTTACAACATCATACCGTTATACTTAACTGCTTTATCGACCATAAGCGTTTTAGTCCATGATTTCAGGCACTTTCCTATTGTCCTCTTTTCTCTGTGTATCGTCTCTGTATTTAAACATTTTTTGCCCTTCTTCATTTAGTGTCTTTGGCTGCCTGGCGACTGCTTTAGCTTGCTGGTTTGTTGTTGTGTCTTTTGTTATTTAAGTTATAAACTTGGTCTTCTTCTTGACTTTTGCTTTCTGAAGTGTGTACGAAGGAGCGCCAGCAGGGTGAGGTGAAGTAAGGTGAGGTGAGGATGAGTCGAGAGTCTTTTATGTGCTTAAGAATGACTGATAGCAGCTTATGTGTCAGCCATACCCGTTTAGTGGGCAAGTTCTTTAATGTCTTCCTCTTCTGTTGCTTCTGCTGCTGCTGCTACTGTTCACGAAGCGGAAATAGATATAATATACAATGAAGTATATTGTGGAGAGTGGATTATTTTACTTTGATTGATACTTTAAGGTGTGTTTTCACTTTGTATCATCATCATCGTCGTCGTCGTCGTTGTCGTCGTCGTTGTCGTCGTCGTTCAGAGCTTGTTGTGTCTACTTTATGGCTGTGGATATAGTGGTTGCTGTTGTTGGTTTTGTGTTTTCTAAATTGAGGTTGTTCTTTTCTATTTTTCCTGGACAAAGGGTACGTGATTTAGATTATCATCTGGGATTAGTTGTCATGCAAAGCGAATAATTAAAAAAACGTATTGGAACATGAGAATAGAGAAGTGAGATGAAAAAATGTAAAAGGTTAAGATTTGTTTACCATAATTATTGAACGCAGATTTACGAAGATCCGCGTTTAAAGTTTTATAGTAGCCAAAGTAGTTAGAATCAAATATTTACAAATATTTACCACACCTTTGCTTGGTTAACATAATTAATTGTTGGACGTCGTTGAGGCCAACAATGGCTAATCCATTCATTCGAATCAAGGCAATTATCCACGTATCACGGGAACTCCTTTCCTCTAGCAGACCTGTTGTACGCTGTTGAATCTCATTTCGTGCAACTCAATGAAAATTGAAACTAAAATACCAATCTACCTAAGCCGCCTTCAAATGCTGATCATAATTTTTAATTTTTTGTAAAACGATGGCGCCTTAAATTTTGCTCGAAAAACAATTAAAATGAAAATTGCAAACAATGAAAAACTTTTGCTGCTACAAATAAAACTTTATCGCAACAAATTGCTTTGTAATTGCGTAAGATTGTTGTTGTTGTTGTTGTTGTTGTTAGAGGTGGCGGTGTCGGTGTCGGATAAATTCAACATTGTTTGCTCGTTTGCTTGCTTTGGCCCTTTATTTCTGAAATTGGCCTGCAAAGTATGTATATGTACAAGTAACCGAACACAGCAACAACAACAATAAATTTATCATAACAATTACAACTACAGCAACCACCAGCAACAATGAAAATATTAATAATAATAATGATAATAATTTTTAAATTTATGAGCATTGTTGCTGCTGTTGCTTCTGCTGATGAATTTACGCTGTTGCCTGTGCACGGAAATGAACAAATTAATTTAATTAATTAAATTTTTGTTGAGGGAGCTAAAAGCAAACAAAATAAAGCATGATGATGGTTAAAAGATGGAAAAGTTGAAATGTCAAAAATCATGTATTTACTTTACGGTTTTTATATACATACGAGTAAGTACATATGTACTTTTAAAACGAGAAAATCAGATACGTTATCTGTGGAGTTTTTGAAGATCTTCCATCTTCCTTCGATTCTCCTCTGCCATGCCATGCACTCATGCCATGGCGTTTAAAAGGGTATCAAACTATAATTTAAAAATGGACAAAAACTTGAATTTATTATGTTTAATTTATTATACCGCTTGAGATCAATAAACTTAATAAGTTTAGGTGCCTAATAAATTTGTGTCCAAAGTAATTTGTAGATATCAATTGATATGCGCAATAGATTCGGATAAAAAATGAGGGGGTTGGAGGGATACATGGAATTATCAATTAATTAATTAATAGCTGCAAATTAAAGGCGAAGTACAAGTAATTAGTTAATTAATTTAAGCTATGAACTTACGAGTACAATTTCCTGTTCCCTTCACATTTATTCAGTTTGCTGAGTTACCTTTAATGTGCGTAAACCAACCGCAAACGAGTGAGTAAGTAAGTAAAAAAGTAAGTAAGTAATAGTAAAATATGCATTTAATGTTAACTTTTTTAAAACACGCTTTAATGTCGCAATGCTGGCAACTCACACCTCTCCAGTCTCAACTTAGCATCTACTTTCAACTAGAAATGCTTCGAGCATTCATGCTTTCATATTACATATTTTGACAAGGTTTACGAGTGAATTCATATACCATACATATCTATGTACATGTGCACTATATACCTACATACAAGGTGGGGCGAAAGTAATATCCTACAGAGAATTAGTTGTCGATATGCAACAGACCGATACTCATCTCGTTAAACAATGGAGATTTTGGCACAGCAATTTCCGGACTTTCGGGCCGTGTTGGCGATTAGAACTCACCGGAGATCTGACGGCGCCAGACTTCTTCCTTTGGCGCTTTTTAACATCTCGCAACAAACCACAAACCTTGCAATGGTGATGGCATTTCCTCTCGCATTCTCCCTCATTCTTTCTCCCACCTATCAATATTCATTCCATTTAACACAATGCTATACATTCATAGGGGTACACCCTGTGTGTTGAATCTATAAATAAAAAAGATGTTTTGCGAGCAACAATTCAAAATGATGTAAAACGGGCACAAATGTACATCAACTCAAGAGGGTATCACTTAACCGATATAATATTTTTACACTTTATGCCATAAATTTTACACCTTCAAATAAACTTTCCTTAAAAACAAAGTCCAATTTTTTTAATTTCTCCCAAAATGGCAGCCAATTCACATTATAACATTACTTTTGCCCCACCTTGTACAATATGTGACTACACATCACATTAACATTATTATTTTGTAAATGAAAAGGTGAAATGAAAACAAAAATAATAACGTGAAAGCGTGCGCTAATGCGGTTTGTCTTGCTGTTGTTATTGTTGTTATTCTTTTCACAATTATTGTTGTACTGTTGCTATCGTAGATGAGCATTATTACGTAACAACTGCGAAGGTGTAACAACAACAACAACAGCAGCAGCAACAGCAGCAGTAAATAGTGCATAATTGTATGCGTTGTTAACTTGTTTTGCTTTTGCTTTGTTTGTACGCCTAAAAGCATGCTACTATGTATATTATAAACATGCTTATGTCTGCTTGCCGGCTTTTGCCATTGTTTTTGTTGTTAATTATAAGTATGCACATATTACATAAGTTCATTAAGACGGTAACACCTCAAAGCAAAGATTTAGGAGTTGAAAACTTTTTTTTTTTTTTACATCAAGATTTTTGACTGTTTGCTTGATTTAAATGTAAAATATAAACCTTTATGTTTCTGTTTTTACGAAATTACTTTATGCTGCATTAATTTAAGAAGCTTTGAAATGTTTAAATTCCTTCTTTTATTTTCATAGGCATGCCTGAAAAGGTTTCCATGCTTAAGCTTTTACATGTTCTTGTATAATTCAAACAACAAGATTTTTGGCCACAAATTTAAACTTATTGCAGAAAGCCAATTATACCAATTGTTATCACAAAATGAATTCATGGTGTAAACTATTTTCCGAGTATGTGAAAACTTTAGAAGCTTTAGAAACTTTTGGTGAACGCCTACTTTGCTGTGTAATCCTGTGTGTGTATGTGTATGTATGTGTGTGTGTGTGTGTGTGTGTGTGTGTGTGTGTGTGTTTGTGTGTGTGTGTGTGTTGTGTGCTGCCTATATAGGTGCATAAGCCTGCTATAGAAACCCTTCTTCTATCACGCTCTTCCACTCTTTTATTCCTTCATCAACAACTTTATGCCCCACAAATATTTACAACAAGTTGCAATATGTTGCCAAAGTTTTCTAACACCATTTAAGTTGCACATAAATAGCATTTAGAAACCGATTATATTCGAATAAAAACAAAAGTTAAGAAGAAGATGAAGCCGGATAAAGTTTCTCAATGCACACACACACACACACTTATAGCAATTCTAAAGCACTTAAAAATAATTTTTATAAATTGTAGCATAATTTAAGTTGAATAAATGTTTAATACCATTTCTACAATTATCTACATTTTCAAAACCACCGCGCTAATTTCATAGGATTGCTTAAGACTCCAACCACAATAATTGTGAGCATAAAGAAATTATTGCCATAGTCTTAGACTTAAGGGAGCTTAAAGCAAAATGGAAAGTTCTTCGGCTAGATTCTACTACAATTGCCAGATAATAGTCCACAACCCTTGTTGGTTGACACCATCGCTCTTGCACTTTCTTCCCCCCAGCTAGCTCAGCTTCTGGCTGCACTGTTCGTCATCGATTTGAAGTTGAAATGATTGTATGAAGATTTCCAGATTTTCAAATTGAATTGGTTTTAAATAGATTAAATGCTCTGCATGTTCATGGCATGGCGCTTAAGTGAGAAATCTGTTTTGCTTTCTGTGTAAGCTTTGAGGATTCCGACAACCCCAGAATCCAGAAATAACTTCAATGCAAATCGCCTGTATTCGTTATTCGTTATTTACTTTTTAGAATTTGATAACCCAGAAGAATAACTGAAATGAAATTGCACGTGCATCATCGTGATTGCTGTGCTATTGTTTCTAATTGTTGTTTCCTGATACTGTCAAATATACCCAATTCGTTTCTTAAAGATTATAGGCCAATAATAGATAAAAAATCTGGCGACATCTTTACGAGACTCTTAAAAAATATCACACCAGCTGTTTATGTATGAAGTAATTTTTTTTCTTGATGTACGTTTATTTTTAGATTATTTTGTCACCGATTTATTTATAGTTAAAGGATTGTAAAAAGAATTATTTTTTGCCAAAATTCTTATAGTCGATATTTGTGGTCTTTCTTTTTCAACGAAAACAAAAAGAATTAATAACAATAAACATTATGTGGCAGTAAGTGATTCTGCGAAAAGCTCGGCCTAGGCCCTCCATGGGCTGTTGTGCCATAAAAAGTAAAAAAAAGTAAAGTGATTCTGCGCGAAGGCTGTCAACTTGGAGTTAAATTTTACGGAATTTGACAAACGGAAATGGGAGAATGTGGAAAATAGGGGAAATAGTGAAAATGTGTTAACGGCGTTTTTCTGAGGGCATGTAGAAACTTTAAATTTGGTACTTCAAACGTATTTCCTTCGAAAACACACACACCCAAGCCTATAATAAAAACGTAATAAAAGTGTTCAAAGAGACCATAATGGCGTCTTTGTGGTCTAAAAGTATTTAGATATCTAGAATTTGACCTCTCGTGTTCCGATCGAGCATAGTCATTTTCCTAAATCTCACCTATCTCTTACCTATCTTCCATTCTTAATCAAAACCATATTGAAATTAATTTTAAAATTCATATTTTTGATTTTAAATTGAAATTTAATGGAAACTTTGCAACCAACCAACCTAACCAAAATGAAGAACAGAAACAAAAACACAATTCAAAAAGTTTTGCACTCGACCCTTGAACTTTTTATATCAGCAACATCATCAGCAAACGAACAACAGCAGCAACAGTGCAACAAATAATAATAATAACAAGCTCGAAAAACAATGAAACCAACCATTTGCAACATCAACACCAAAACACACCGACTGATGTTGCGAGTGTACGAGTAATGCTGTGTACGCGAACGTATTTATGTATGTGTGAGTGTGAGTGTGATTGTGAGTGTGTGTCTGTGTATGTGTGAGTTTTTGCATAATGAAATTGTAAAAATGAAAGCGAGAAAATTGCATAACGAGCCAAAAATTCCCGGAGCAAGGAGCATACGCAAGGACATTATTTTTGTTTTCGATGGGAGGCGAGACGAGGCGAGGCGAGGGTGGGCGTGAATGTTAAAAATATTATTTAGATTAAAAACTTCCTCATACCCGAAAGATCATGAATTATTTCATTTTTGTACGATTAAATTTTAACTGTGACTGCGCAGCAACGCGTGCATTTTAGTTTTGTGGGCGTGCAACTAGCGTTTGGTGTTTGCGTGTTGCAATTTCGTGTTTCTCATTTCGGGGAACTGCGTAATATTGAAATGTGTGGATGCTTCCCCTTTGAGCGTACACAACAGTTTTCAATTAGTTTTCTGGCATCAATTTTTAGTTTTTAGTAAAAACAATGAAAGTTTAAAAAAACGTATACAAAAATTTTATAAAAATTTATTATTATTTACAAACGCAAAAATTACAAACAAATAGAATCAGTGCAATCAGTGTTGCCATCGCTTTCATTAATTTTTGCTTTTTTACATAAAGCTAAACAAAAGAGAATCATGTGATGTATTAAGTTTTCCGCAATTTTCGCTTTACACTTATTTTCATGTTCATATTCATCATCAACATCACCACCAAGGCCGCATTTACCATATAGTGTGGTTTCAGGGGGGTTCTAATCCGCCCGAAATGTGGAAAATATCTTTTAGTACTTAATATTACTAGTTGCACTAGTTAACAAAAGCACTAGTTAAGAAAAAAGTAATTCTGAAGCAATTATGACATTATAATTTTTTTTTTTTTATGTAAATTTGCCTCCTGAACACGAAAGTTGGACTTGAACGTTTCTCTATTATATCGTTTTTGAGTAAAAACTTTTAATTTTTTTTAACTTTCTAGAGGCAGTTTCACATTTTGTGATATACATATATGGAGATGTAATCGACCGAGCGTGTTAAGTAACGATCTATTGAATCGCTAACAACTTTTTCTCACATTGTCTCCCGATCGGATCAGTAGTCCAGGTACAGTCAAAGGAATTATGCTAAAATTGCTTCTAAGTATTTTTCTTGCATGCCTTACACTTTTTTCTATTTTTCATTCTCATTTCCATTTTTTCCAGAAGAATCGTTAAAACTCAGACTGAAGATAATATGAAATACAACCCACTTACTTCTTCATGGGTACCTAAAGAATCCTTTAGATATTGAGAAAGAAGAAAATGTATCTAAAGTTTCAGCTTCAAGGGAAAAATGGCTCAGTGGTCATTTTCTACGCTAATACACACATTTATTTTTGGTGTATTCTTTCACATTTCTAGACACTTTTGGTGAACAATTTTAAATAAGTACCATGAATTATAAAATTTTCTGTTTTTAAGTTTTTACACCATAATTTGTAAATGTATTTTTTTTTCTCCAAAATACTTATACTGGAATATCAGCTGTTTCTTGTCGATAGATACACTATCTACAAAATCGAATCCTTCACTCCAATTGAGCTAAAATATACTACAATTTTAAGCATTGCATACCACTTGTGGAAAAAATGAGCTTATCGAAGAAAAGAGTACACAGATGTATTCAAAAATGGTTTAATTTTTAATGCTTTCTTTTTTACTTTAAATTGTTTTACTAAAAATATGTAAAAATTTTAATTTTCCGAAAACTTTAACATCTAAGTTTTTATCATTTACTGCGATATTAGTTTTCCAACAAGGTCGGAAGCTGGCGGAATCACTTAATGGAAAGATGCGATACAAGATTTTAAATTTCACCTAATAAAATAAAATTTAAACTTTTTAGTTATTTTATCGATTGGTGTAACCCCTCCTCCCCCCTCCCTCCCCCTCTAGTTACGACCTTGATCACAGTAATTTTCGTGAGCTTTCATCGTCGTTTTTCACATGCCGCACATATCATATCGTTTCGTCCCTTTGCATACTTGCGGTGCTCTGCCTTTGTGCCACACAGCCGCACTCGTACAAATATTCCTTTTGTATTTACCCAGTGTGAATATAATTTAATTACACAAACAGATACACACAACCTTGTATGATATATATAGGTTCATAGTTATGTATATGCATGTAAATATGTATTTGTGGCTTGACTTTGCTTTCCTTACAACGCTCTGTGGTGGGCACCGTACAGCGAACGAATTGTTGACAGCAAGAAATTAAAGCAAAACAATGCGTTGCATAATAGAAATCTAGAAAACTATACATGCAAGCTGTAAATCAACATTTGATTTGATTATAATAAATATAATTACATAAAAAACCACTGGTCTTCATACATACATACGAGTATTTACATATGTATGTGCGAGTATGTATGTATGTGTGTAAATGACATTAAGACGCAAATTTCTCCAGTGTCAGTTTATAGAGATTTGAAAATGTGTAAGTTGATAGTATGACACGAGAGATTCTTTTGGATCCTAAACCTATTTACTACGAGTATATGCATCTAATTGGTCGCTGTGGCGTAGTGGTAGTGCGTTGGACTGCTGCGCAGAGTGTCCGAGGTTCGAATCTCGGCACAGGCAAAATAAAAAAGTAGAAAAAACAATTTTTCTACACGGCACCACCTCTTGGCAGGCAATGGCAAACCTACAAGAGTAAAAATTGCTATGAAAAGCTTTTCACTTCGCCGTTCGGATTCGGAATTAAACTGTAGGTCCCTTCCATTCATGTACAAATATAACACGCACAACATGAGTGGATGCGAAAAGCTCGGCCTAGGCCCTCCATGGGCTGTTGTGCCATTAAAAGAAAGAAAAGAATATGCATCAAATCCAGAGATTCTTACGTTAGAGAAAATCTAGGACTATAAATTTATAAATACACCTTTTTGATATAAGTACGAGTATGAACTTAAAATACATAAATAAAACTGATAGTAAATCGATTTTAAGAACAAGTGCAGGCAATTACCACTTCAAATTTTCCATTCCAAAGTGATTAGAAAATGGAAAATATATACTTATATGTATGTATTTATGTATGTATGTAATTTGTAACAAAGCAAAAATCTCAATGCCTTAGAGTTTCATTGCGTTTACATAGATTAAAACATTAAATCATCAATTATTGTACAATAAGAAAATGGTAGTAAACGCTCGCATAGAATAATCATAATTTATATGTAGTTAGATATGGCACATACACGGAACCAAACTTTCAATTTTGAGGAGATTAATGAAAAATCAATGAAAAGGTTCGTTAAAACACAGCCTATGAAAAACAAAACTATGTGCATAAAATTAATGAATTGGTTTAATGAAGTTTTTCATTAATTTGCTGATTTTTCATTTAATGAATTATTTTCATTAATTTTTAATGAACTATTTTTTTCCGTGTATATACATAAGATAAATACACATGCACGCATTATCTTACGTCCATAGAATTGTGCAATCTATGGCAGCATTTGCTACAAATTGCCAGTGTGGCCAGGTTAATTACACTTTGAAGTTATATACATATAAAATATAAGTATAACTTTGGCCGATCCATGGAGAAACTCAAGCTGGAACATGGAAAACGCATGTGTAGAAATTTTAAACTTTCATGAAATATATAATGCCATATTTGACATAAGAGAAGTGGAGATTCTAAGCCATATTTCGTATTATTTTGGCTGAAAACCCTACTCTGCAAGTAGTCAAAAATGTTCACACAATCAATGGAAAATAAGTTAAAACACATCCCATGGAAAACTGCATAAAAT
This sequence comes from Palloptera scutellata, assembly GCA_958295655.1. NCBI lineage: Eukaryota > Metazoa > Arthropoda > Insecta > Diptera > Pallopteridae > Palloptera > Palloptera scutellata. Next base: position 153,287,707 of record OY282449.1, on the reverse strand, counting down.
CAATGAATAGAATCAATGAAAATGAACAAATTAACGAAAAAGTTCATTGAAACTTCCTAAAACATATGCGAACTTGTTATATTTCTCGTTCACTTCATATCGGTAAGATTATATATAAGAAGTTTTATGAGAAATTACCCACCAGATCAAGGCGGGAATCCATTATTCTGATAACGGTTAACGAGCGACATCATTAATATTTATTAGAATCATGGGCTTAAGTTTATTATGGCACGTTCATCAAATTTAATGTACAAATTCATTAACTCAAATTAATTTAATGAATGATTTTCATTAATTTTTATTTAATAATTTTTTTTCCATTTTCAAAACGGCTAGAGGTTAGAAATAAAATGCTACAGCAACTTGAAAAATTGCCCATTAACGCTTTTTTTTTACACAGATTCACCAATCTGGCCGCACTGCTTGCCACATACCACTTCGGCATACATGTATGCCCGCCTGTTTAAACCACATTGTATTCTATACGTATATGTATGTATGCATATGGTTATTATTCAATGGTGATAAAGCTTCATTGGGGTCACTCTTTCAATGTATAGGTATATATAGTACGAGAATTATACGTGAGTGCGTGTGTATGATTTGACATGTTAATCAGGCGTGAAATTAATTCGTTCCACATTGCCACATTAACATTAATTACATAATGACCTCGTAGCGTTATTGCTAAAGCTCTAAAAGCGTATGTGTGCATAAGTATGTGTCCTGACTAGAGCATACATTATTAACTTAATCCTTAAATAGACATAAATTGTATCTTCTACTTACTAAATACTACTGGTATCCACTCCGATTCATTGCTACACGCGACGCTCCACCACACTCTGTGCTTATCTTTTGTCTCTATAGTCTCTAGATTGTACAGAAGTATTTAATTAATTAATTGGTTTACTTAAAATGCAGAGATGCCAGTTCTTTATATGGAAACTGAAAGTAATAGCATACATTTAGGCGCACAACAATGCATAAATTTAATAAAATTAATATGTAGCGCTTTCAAGAGAAAATAGAATTTTAAATAAATATGCTTAATAGGTTTAGCTTACATTCTTATAAAAACTTTCATACATACGAGTACATCCACTAACTACACTCGTGCACACACTTCTATGTATTGTATGTAAATATGTACATACTCAGTCCATATGTACATATGTACTTATGAGTGTATGCATGTGTATATTTGTCAAGAAAGCACACACATACTCGTACTCGTACTTATCAGTCATGTCACATATGCTCTAAGCACCTCATGAATAGCGAATTAACTTGACTTTCAGTGGTAAGTAGTAACAATGAATGTGCGGCCACGTCTGTCCGATTGTGCCAGCATGTCTGCCCTGAATTAAGGTGAAGTAAAAAATCCAAAAAATCGTATCATCTATTACACTGAGAAAATTCTCTTCTTCTGAGAAAGTCAACTTCTTTTAAACTAATCAATCGATTTTAATGATTTTGCTTTTCTTTGAGAGATATTTTAGTATAGATGTGGCACCCTCACTATTGGAGCAGGATGGGCCATTTACATATAATTTGGAATTTGATTTTGGTGTAAATAAGAAACGAATACTTTTATGTCTTTTTGTGAAAAGTTCGGCCTAGGCCCTCCATGGGCTGTTGTGCCATTAAAAGTAAAGTAAAATACTTTTTTCTCAATGTGTCTTTCAATATTCGAAAGTACAATGCTTCCGGTTAATTGTGGAACACTATGTTATTCAAACGACTTCCTCGGCTGGCCTTGCAGTAGCTCATAGGATCAAACAAATTTTTCAGTATATATTCGACTCTCTGGGGCTGTACTTAACCGATGGCTGCACAAACTGGATTCTGGATTGTGGATTCTGTTCTGCTTAATTTTGAACGTAATTCACCATTTTGCAAGTAAATTTTTATAATTTCCCAACATTGTTCAAGGATATATCGACCCATTTCATTAGCCGCAAATATAAACCACATTTTCTGTCATAATACGAATTACATTAGAGTTGCCAAGAAATTCTATATACACATGCATACACATAAAATAACCATTAGCTTAAATTCGAAATGTTAGATGGACCACCCTTTATGATAAAAATACCTCTAAATGGTTTTAATATTTGTGCACCACCCTAATATGCATGTATGAGGGTATCTTTTTAAATTTCTGATTTTGTTTTTTTTTTGTTTTTAGTATTTTGCCCGGCCGAGACTATTCAATCAAAGTCAACCAGTCAGTCAGTTAGTCAAATCCAAATGTGCACTACGTGCCGCATAAGGAGAGTAAGAAGTATGCTGAGTACTGAGTGGTTGAGTGTTGAAGAGTGGTAAATGTTGCAAGTGGCAAGTGATGAACGTCCAGCACTAACGCTTCTTCAACTTCAATTGGTTTGCAAAAGGGATTTCCTCATTTTGCCTTGGACATTTGGATTAAGTTTTTTGACATCATGTCGCTTTCGCTCTCCCCGTCTCTACTCTAAATACTAAGAGTGTGTCAAAATTGATCGCTACGTTGGTGTCATTAACAAGTAAAATGTTGGGAGCTGGAGAGAAGCGCTGTGTGTTCGTGTGTGTGTCTGTAAGGTATGCTTATTCTAAGCGATATTTAGACATTGAGGAAATGTAGAACTACTGAAATTTTAAATAGTCAGAAGCGATATCCTTAAGCTCTCATGTTGTTGTTGTTTTTGCGTATAGTCATTGTGGCGTTTATATGAATTTAATTGAGGTCAATTTCATTTGTGATTATTGCCAACATATCCTCGAATAAATGTGAGAAAATTGAAAACACTTGAGCTGTAAACGAAGTTTATCATCAGAATTTCAAGTATCAGCAACAGAAAGAAAAAGCTAATGTTCCATAATATAAAAGCTTAACAAAAACAATCGCAAGATAAATGGATTATATGCTTAGAATAATTGATCAGATAAAACGATTCGATTGGAAAATAATGGAAAAAGCAGAAATGCAATTGCGTACATTGTGGATAATGATGGCAAGAATGTGATGTGTAATGATGATAAATATTCAATTGAGCAAATGCTTTAAAATTAATTCCAACAATTTTACACTTTACAATTTAAATTATATTTTACATCAGTGATTTTTTCAGACTTTTTCCTTTAGCTTTGCAGGCACACAAATGCAAATTAGCCCGCATTTTATTTTACGATTTTCCCCTTAGCTTTGTGATTTTTGTTATCTGTAGATATAAATTGAATTATGCTGGTGGTTAACAGCACCTCAAACCAACAACAACTGCGATTTTATTTTACTGCATTTTTTTTAATTTAAATCAATCAATTTGTGATTCAGTTGGAATAATGAAATTTTTCTATAAACAAAAGTGTATTTTTTAACTGCATGAAAACAAAATATCTCACATATACTAAATATAAAAAAAATATTCTACTTAAACCTAAAGTTTAGTACTAAAGAAAGCGGCTGGCGAAAGTGCCCATAGTTTTATCGGTTATTCAACAGTAATCTAAGAAACGTAAATGCCCAATACAATGTATTTGTGTAATTTTGTGTAATTTTTTACCTAATATGAGTAAACCTAAGTACTTTTACACCAGTGTGAGTAAATTTGTACCTACGAGATTTCAATAACGTATTTTTCAAGTTGAAGCAAACATAGTATTATTTTATTCGGGTAGACCAGTTGAAATCTGTAAATTCAAAGAAAATAATTTTCACTTGAACGCATTGTAGTCAAACATACTTTAAAGGTAGATCCTGAAACATGAAACCCCTGAATCAAATCATAGACCGAAGGTTACCTAAAAGGTTTGGATTTCAGCAGTTCATGTACATACTTATGAGAAAAGCCGATATCCTAAATTATCAGTTCCCAAAAGAAATTTTTTTAAGTTTCGTTATGTTTTGTATTCGGCCTTAATTTATTTGGTTATTCATTATTTCTTTTTTTGTTTTAATTCTTTGGATATTTGGTAACCCTACCAAGATAGTAAACAGAAATCTTTCCTCAGTAAAAGCAAAAGCTCCTAATACTCTTATTTTACCTTGACTTCTGTAGGAGATACCTGAGACTAGACAGTTATTTCGGTGTGACTGCTTCAAGCTATAAAACGGTTGTCTCCAATTCCTGGAGAATTATATTTGGAGGACTGTGAGAAGTTTTCAACAAATTCAAATCGTGTCGAAAACTTTCAAAACAATCTTTCTTGAGATGCACTAAAGCAAAAGATTTTTGCGCGATCTAGCTAGATTGAAATAGGGGCTGGGCACAAGGCACCAAATCACTAGCTAAGTAAAATAATAATCTTTATATGAAAATTGTCACACTACAGATTAGTGCGTGAGCACTTTTTGACTCACGTCACGAACGCTTACCGCTTGCAAATATTACTCTTGAAAAATGCAGTATTTCTGTCCACCAAGTGAAAAGAATAAGGTTAATAATTCTAACTAATCAAGTCAAATGGCAGCAAAATGAACATTTAATTAACACATTAAATCACTTTTAATAAGTTTTTGGATTTTCCGGGAGTTTGTGTGTGTGACTGAATGAAAAGTGGCTCTAACACACACACACGCACACACACACACACACACACTCACACACTCACCCACACCAACACCCATAGTTCAATCAACCATGATAATTTTGGAAAATCATAAACTCATGCGGCATAATAATGAAGGCAAAATAAGCAGCAGCAAGAGCAGAAATGGCAATTGCTGTTGCAATGTGGCATTGGTGGTGGCAGTGGCAGGCTATTGTTGGTAGTGGCAATAATACAATAATACAATGTGAAATATTGAATCTAACATATGGATCAGGTTAGCATGCGTGCAGTACACTCATGGTTCTATTGAATTTTGATAGAATTTGTCATTAGGCCCACAACGAAACGAGCATTTAATCATTAAACAATCATTATTGGTAACGGGTAATGGTAATATGCATATGTGTGAGAATGAGTGTGCGTGTGTGTGTGTGTGTGTAAGCCAAAATCTCTTTCCTTATTACATAGAAACTCACATGTATGAATATTTTATATTGCGACAATGGTTGAATTGAATTTTCAATTACAAAACAAAATTTCACTTCACATATCGAGAGCAACAAAATACGTACTTACTTGAATGTGAAATTGAAATGTGAACTTAATGACTTTTCGATAATAATAACTAATAACTAAGAATACTAACAATAATAATAATAATAATAATAGTAATCTGAATAGTAATAATAATATAGTAATCAGAATATTACAAAAGCTCTTAAAAATAAATTACCAAGCATACGCGTACAGTCTTATAAAGGGTGATTTTCATAAGAGTTTAGTTTTTGAAAATGAAAACAAAGCACAGAAATTTTCCAAGAGTGAATGAAATTTTTATTTGGATCGATAAATCAATTTCTGCCATTTACTTTTTAAATATAATTTCACTTAAATGTTGCCCGCGGCTACGCTTCAAGTGGATCATTCCGAAGGTCCAATTTTGGCACATTTTTCATACATTTCGGCTGGAATCTCACCAATCTCACGGAATCTCAGTGTTGGCTTCCAAAGCAGAAATCGTGTTTGGCTTGTCCCTATAGACAAGAGACTTAACATAGCCCCACAAAAAGTATCGGGGTCAAATCAAACGATCTTGGTGGCCAATAAACTACAGATTAACTGCTTACCAAATTCGCCTCTCAATTGATGTATGGTTTCGCGTGCAGTGTGGCATGTGGCATATGGCACCGTCCTGTTGGAACCACATGTCGGTCGAGTCCAATTCTAGCATTTTCGGCCAAAAAAAGTGTTATAATCGAACAGAACGGGGCGGCCTTCATCGTCTTTGAAGAAGTACGGCGCAATGATGCCGCCTGCCCATTAACCGCACCAAAAAGTGCATTTTTCAGGATGCATTGGTAGCTGCTGAATTGCCTCTGGCTGGTCTAAACTCCAAATACGGCAATTCTGTTTATTCTCGTATCCATTGAGCCAAAAATGAGCCTCGTCGCTAAATGGACGTAGCCTGCGAAACACTTTTTTCACAGCGCATGAGTTTTGATAATAAATTTCAATAATTTGCATAAATTGTCCAGGCGTAAGCCTATTCATTATGAAATGGCAAACCAAACTGAGCATAAATCAAGTGACAGCTGTCAGAAAGACCAACTCCGAAAAAGTATTGCCAGATTGAAAACCACACTTATAGAAAAAACACCACACCCTTTATATATATGTTTATTTACATACACACACATAAGTACATACACACGTACATAGATTATAGATATTTGATAAATAAACGCTCATATCCCTTTTTAATATTATAAGATTCTTATTTAGCTTCAAGATATTTTCGATTTCCTTATGTGAAAGGATAAAAACGCTCGTAAACTAAAATTGCAAGAAAAATCGTGCGGCAAAAAGTTAAACATGCGAGGTTGCCTTCGCAAGTCTCTTCATCCAGCCACACGGAAAAAAAAATAGATAAATCGAAACATTTGCCAAATACAATAACAAACAAAAAATAAAAGATGCATGTATGTGGCTTCTTTGGCGCCTAGCTAAAATGAATCCTAAGGCGAACAAGAGCGGCATTCCACAATGTCGTCGACGACAAGGACGACAAGGATGAAACGGACCAAGAGCAAGAGTAGGTAGCGAGTCGAATAAAAGAGCTGACGACGAACCGCAATCATTCAGCCGTAAGGCAATCTAAACAATTTTCTGCTGCTTTTACCCCAGCTTCATTACTGACGATAAATAAATCGATATTGAGCATATCCTTTTTCCCTGTTTTTGTTTTTCTGATATAAACAAAAATGATCGAAGCAGTTGCAATAAAATAGTTTGGTCTTGTTGATGCTGCTACTGCTGCTGCTGCTGCATGTGTACACACACAAACACACACACACACACACACACAGACATAGAAAAGTAAAGCACAAATATTAAGTAGCGCAGTGTTGGCGAGGATGAATGGGTATAAAAAGGCAATGCTTTAGTACATAGTTTGTTGTTGCCTAATGCCTTCATTGTACGGAAGACATTAAAGAGATAAGGATATGTGCTGAGGATGTGGAATCTCTTTAATGAATGAGCCCTCTTCAAGTTATCGATGAGCGTGTATTTCTTGTCTTATGTATTTTCTTTCGATGGTTTTTGCAGTTCTTGTAAGGATTTTAAGTTAAGATTGTTTGAGCTTATTCTTTATTTTTTGCTTAAAATGTATTATTATTTCAGAAAAACTGGAAGAACAGTTTCACCTAGAAGTTGAATAAAAACTATTAGACACTTACATTTAATTTAGAGCCTAATCCAAATGATGTGATGGATTGGCAGTTTAAAATGCGAGCTTCACAATTTTATACACCACATCCATAGATAAATATGTGCAGGACTGCTATGCAGCTTTCCTGGGTTCAAATCTCGGCATAAGCCAAAAGTAGAAAAATGATAAAGCGCCACCTCTTGGCATGCAATGGCAAACCTCCTAGAATAAGAATTATATTTAAGAAAAGCTTTTCAATTTGCCTTTCGGATTCGGAATGAAACTGACGGCCCGTTCCATTTGTGCACAAATAGTATACCAATTGATGCGAATCTGGATCCGACATTTTCATTAGACGTCCGAAAACTGTAATAATCAAAACTAAAAAATGTCAGGCATCTTGTAATTACCCCTTCTTCTCGAAAAGTGCTCTTAAGGTAGGGGTTACGATCCACTCTGAAGTACATAAGTACACCAGCTTCATGTACAAAAACGCCTTCAAACAAAAATTGTAATTAACATTTCATATGGCATTTTATCAGTGTAAAACCCCGAAATGTATAAAAATGAGTAAATGTGGATTACATGAAATAATCATGTTAAAATTAGACAATGAAAGGGCAAAAACATGACCAAAATAAATGTTTCAAAAAGTTTTTACAAAGTAGAAAATTACCAACTAGTATCCTTTCAAATATAAAATAACTGGTGAAAATAAGAATCGGAGATTGTGTGCGATAACTAAAAAAAAAATTGTAAAATGTAGAAATAACCGAAAACAACTGTTAAATCTTGCAGCCGAGCGAAAAATAAAAGAAAAAAAAATCAAAAACAAAAGTGCCACAAAAGCAGGAGATGTTGCAGTTGAGATGAAAATTGTGCACAAAAGCTAAAGGAACATTTGATGATGAACATTCCATCCCTCGCAGAAACAGGCATAAAGATAATATCATTCATTGCTCATGTGAATGAAACAGTACAAGAGTGTGGAAAATGATGTCTTTGTCCAACAGAAAAAATAACGAAATTATAAAAAAAAGAAGTTGTTTACAAGTAAGAAGGGGAGGGAAACAAAGGGGGAGTGTCCTTACTATGATATTTAGATGTACTCGTATGTATGTGGCTATCATAGTTACACAAAAACTGGACATAATCTCATGTTTATGGCCATTCTTGGATTACAAGCGAGCGTACATGAACAAAAATGTTTGAGGAAAAGAAAAAAGGCAAAAAGGATGAAGCTGAAGAAAGGAATTACATGCAGGATTACATGAAGGATTTTTCAATTACAATGGCATGAGCAGTTTGTGTTTTTATTGTTGATATTATCAATTAAATGCGTTCAATTTGAAGCGTGGCATTAAGATATTATATGTTGATAGTTCCACTTGTGTATGGGAAATTTAACAATAACAAAAATATATCATGCGAGAAAACTATCAGCTTTGTGTTTTTAGAGCAATCCCCATTATTTGCGTCCTTATTTTAAACAGATATAAGTATTATTTCTTTTGGAGGATTATATTTACTCAAAGTTTTGTTTTTTTTTTGAGCATTAATAGCAACATTAGCACACAAAAAAAAAACAAACAAATTAACATAAGTAGAAAGAAAATAACTCATAAAATTTTATTATGCACGCATAAAAAATTTCTGAGGAAAATAAACTTTTGGTCTCTAAGGAGTTATTAATTTTCTTAATGATAAAATGTTTTCTTTTTCTAACTCATTTGCTTTATATTTGCGTGTTCCATTTTTTATATTCTCTTTTTTTCAATTTGCTATTTTTGAACCATTGAAATGCAGGCGTGACTGTTGATCGGGTTTTCCTAACGTATTACTAATTTTACAATCTGAATCTACTATACTAAAAACTTTCCATTAATGAGAAATTAGATTCGCCTTTTTACCTCATCAATTTGCAACGTTTGTCAATTTCCCGGATTGTGGTGATGCCATCCGGATTATTATGAGCCTGTATCACTCACTTCATACGTCAAAAAGTCTTTATGTTATTTTTTTGCAATAATGTATTGTAAATTTTCGTATTTATTTAAATTACTTTTCATTATATTTCTTGATGCATTATATTTATTAACAGAAAACAAAAAAAAAAAAAATTATTTATTTTAAGATTAATAGAAACCTTAGAAACTTTTGAACTTGAGATTCATTCGCCTAATGTTGTTATGGAAAAACTTTTCCAATTACATCATTCCAGAATAAAAATTGTGAAGTTATTTCAAATTTAATTTTACTTGGTGTGAAAAGTAAACTAATTTAGTTACTTACTTCAGTTGCATTGTACAAAGCACAGCTATTTTCTATTTACAAAATCTTGAATTCTATATCATTGTTTTAACACAGTCATATCTAAGTATATACTTGGGGACATCTTACATATTTCAAGTTTCCTCAAATCCATTAACAAGCATCACATTACCAAAACTTATTTTTTCCAAATAATAATGAATGCTTTTAGCTAACAATTTCACTAATGTCCAAGTATGTATGTAAAAGCAGAAGTGGGAAAGTTTTTATGAGCAACTAATATCGAAATCATTCCCTTGAACTCTGGAGACCCTTGGAGTATTTTTTGGAACATATTTGAATGACTTAATTAAGACGAATGACAAAAAGACTTTTACTTTCTTATACATTGCTAAGTTTATAGCTAACAATAGGAACTAAAGAAGTTTTTGTTATATGGTACCTACATGATGCATGAGTCTTGCTATATTTATAATGAATAAGTAAAAAAAAAACGTTTTCATATTCTTTGGTATTAAACAACAAAGCAAGTAAATCAAAATATTTACTTTTAATGAACATAAAAACCGAAATTATTAACAAAACTTAAAGAATTACAGTTATACTTCTGTGGGAAAAAAGTAGTAAGACTTTTTAATTTAAATTTCGCGCGGAAACCCATTCATGAAAATATTATTTTTTTAAAGTTGGTATGACTGTCGGTGACATCTGTGCCAAATGTCACATCAAAATAATCATTAGTGTTTAGTATACGCTTGTCTTTCTGAAGTACAAAAAGTGCATTCGACGATTTTCACAATGAGTGAAATTATTCAACAAAGAAGTTCCATTAAATTTTGTGTGCGGAATCAAATTTCTGTTGCCGAAACGTTCAGAATGTTGCAAAAGGCCTTCGGTGATAATTGTATGTCGCGAGCAAGTGTTTTTGATTGGTACAAATTGTTCAAAGATGGTAGAGAGGGCGTTGACGACGAACCACGTCCAGTACGGCCATCAACATCAACTGATGATCAACACGTCAATAAAATCCAGGAATTGGTGCTCGAGAATCGACGATTAACAGTCAGAGACCTTACTGGCATCGTTGGAATATCGGAAGGATCAGTGAAAACCATTTTAAAACATCATTTGGGCATAAGAAGAGTGAATGCACGATTGGTTCCAAAATCACTGCATTGGTTTTACGAGACCATTTTGCCAAAAATTCGACTGATATCGTTCCGCAACCACCCTATTCGCCTGACTTAGCACCGTGTGACTTTTGGCTATTTTCTAAACTCAAAAAATCGCTTCGCGGACACCGTTTTGAGTCAATTGACGACATTAAACATGAATCGCTAAGCGCATTGAAGGCTATTCCGGAAATTGACTTTAGCAACTGTTTCGAGAATTGGAAAAAACGTTGGCACAAGTGTATTGGGGCCGGGGGGGATTACTTTGAAGGTGAAGAAATAGATTTGGAAGAATGAATAAAAAAATTTGAAATTATGAACAAAGTCTTACTAACTTTTGCCCACAGTAGTAAGTATTATAATGTGGTTAAGGAATGAGTTACAATTAATTTTGTCACAGAATTTCAAATTAGTCTTGAACTGGCCCGGGCACAACAAATCAATGGGAAGGGAGCTAAAATCCAACATATCAGACCTGTGCTCTGGCCAAAAAAAAGAAACTACGTATCAAAAACAACTGCTCTGTATCAGAATCCATAGGACTATTTTGAGAATGATACTTAGAGCAATGTGGGCGCGGTGGGTTTAAAATTCGGCATTGTCGAAAACCAAAAATAAAATCAATAAAATTTTTGATAAAAATATATAGCATAAAAAAATATATCCCCACCCATTAAATTCTTGTAATCCGCACACGAATGGAGTCGATGTGAAAAGTTGGGTTCGATCACTTCTAAACACCTTACAAGTTTCACCATTGCCAGAACTGACTTTCGCCTTTACTTGAATTCAACTGTAATCGAAATTAATTTTGATATGAGTTAATTTTTCAGTTCATCCAGTAAAATATTCAACGTACATGTGCATGTTTGTATGTCCTCTGTATACATACCATAAATATGTATAGCTTCCGGTTATACACAGCATTTACGTTTGTACGACACAACAATCACAGTCGAAATGTCATCGTATCCTTAACAATATTTGCAAGCATAAATAGAGGAATTATAGATGATTTCCGATTGAGGAAAGAGGGCAGGTAGGTAATAGAGGGAAAATACAATTTAGCAAAAATAAATATGGTAGCATAGAGAAAAAAGCACCTAGAGAAATGTTGTCGTAGAGTAGAAATTGATGAATATATTTACAACGTAACTAAACGAAATGTCATGCCATTTTGCCTCTGGCGATGAGTAAAGAAACAAAACCCAAAACAGAAAAATGTTGGAATTTCGTTTCAATTTATTTGAATAATATTCGATGAGAATATTCCAAGTGCGGTAAAAAATGGAAAATTATTGTGTGTAATATGTGAAATAATGTTGTACAATTTAGCAGTGAGGAGAATGTGAATATTTGAACTATAAGGTACTTAGTTACTTACTTAACTGGCGCTACAACCGATGATCGGTCTTGGCCGCCTCTATAAAGCTTCGCTAGTCACCTCTGCTATGCGCGCGCTGGTGCCAGTTGATAAGGCCAAGTGCAGTCAGGTTGTCCTGCACCTGGTCTTTCCAACGGAGATTAGTACGTCCCCTTCTGCGTATTCCTCCACCGTGGTTCGAAAACATCCTTCTACCCGGAGCGCTTTCTTCCATTCGCTCAACATGACCCATCCAGCGAATTTGCTGGATTTTAATACGCATGACTATGTCAATGGTCACTGTGACGTAGTGGTAGTGCGTTGGACTGCTACGCAGAGTGTCCGGGGTTCGAATCTCGGCACAGGCAAAATCAAAAAGTAAAAAAAAATAATTTTTCTACACGGCACCACCTCTTGGGAGGCAATGGAAAACGTACAAGAGTAAAAATTGCTATGAAAAGCTGTTCACTTCGCCGTTCGGATTCGGCATAAAACTGTAGGTCCCTTCCATTCATGTACATATATGACACGCACAACATGAGTGGATGCGAAAAGCTCGGCCTAGGCCCTCCATGGGCTGTTGTGCCAGTAAAAGTAAAGTAAAGTAAGACTATGTCAGCGTCGGCGTACAGCTCATCGTTCCATCTTATTCGATACACGTCGTCCACGCAAACTGGACTGTAGATCTTACGGAGTATCTTCATCTCGAACGTTCCTAACATAGAAAATTTTGAAGGGAACGATATAACTAGCACATAAAATGACCAGAAGGTGCTCTGAAATGAACATAAACCTGCAATGTGCAAATTATTTTGGAAAATAGACGAGTACACCTTGACCATATGGCCAAGGTAAGAGGGGAAAGACAAATGTCCTCTTATAGTACAGCAAATCCACAGCACGGCTGCTCACAGGTATCATAATTGGTCATTGCGCAATTGCTTCAATGCTTCAACGGTGGCGTATTTCGACGGTCGGACTGTGCAGAAGTTGTCACGATGACGAAGTGGTAGCATTGATTCTTACTTTCTACGCCAATGCCCAAGGCTGAAATGCTTGGGTGGAGAGGCTCGACAATTCTAACTTACTTACTTTTTACTTTTGATGGGACAACAGCCCATGGAGGGCCTAGGCCTCACAATTCTAACAGACAATTCTAATGAAAGTGGAACTGTGAACCCTTCTTACCTTCAGCTGGAGTACCAAAGGGAGTGAGTACCTGGGCTGAAAATGGAAAGCGCGCTCAGAGACGTGCCTACTTCTGGCAATTACATGAGCACAATTAAGTTTCCGTGTGGAAATGCGAGTACACATATCGCTGCCTTAATTTGCAACACCCATTTTTCAAATTGTGGAGACTTTAATATTTTCAGTACATATTTTTTCAAATTAATTCAATTTAAAGTTAACAAAACAATACGTAAGTTTTTTGTGTATGGCTCCAAAATTGTATTCAGAAAAACTAGATTTTATAAAATTTGATGTTAGAGCTTTTGTAAGCGCTAAAAATAAACATATTCACACTCGCCTTCCCGCCTAGCCTAACCTTATTAAAAGCTTATTTCGTTGTAAGGCTTTTCTTGCTATTCAAATATTTCCGAGTACCTGTATCATAAATAAAATTTGCATCTCTTGTTCCATGTACATAAATCAAGCCATCATACATATATGAAGCTTATTTCAAATTTTATTATGTACAAATGCAAAACATTTCGTCGCTAGGAAAAAAAATGATGGGAAAATTATGTGACAAATTATCCATGAATACATGAAGAATTCATAATGCAGAATAATAAGGAAATTCAATTTGCATTTATTTTGCAATAATTTGATAAAGCTCAAAAACGAAAACAAAAACAAAAACAAAAACCAGAACAAAAAAAATGTTTTGGGTTTAAAACCATCCAAAAGAAACTTTGAAAAAACTTTTCAATATTATACAAATCAAATAAAATCATCAAAAAAGCGACGTAGGTAAAAGAAAATCTACAAAACCGCAAACATATTAAACTGATAATCTGATAACAAAACGCAAGAGAGATTCTTAACCCCACTTATCCATGTGGTAGTAAAGTGAAGACAAGCCGCAGGGCCAGAAATCTAAACGGAATCAACGAAAGCTTCGCTTGGCATCTTCTTTACGTATTCACAACAGCACAAAATCAAACGACGAAAATTTCAGGTTGATGGGGTGTGGCAAAACTTTGCGGTTGGCACATGCAAATCAGCCTATTTTGCATACTTTTTAATAGAATACAAACAAAGTAAATGGTACAAGCAAAGCTATTTATGTTTTATGTGGGTAGGTAGATCTCATCCATTGTGCTGCGCTTCCTTGCCGCAGAGGCAAGGCAACACAGCACAAAAGTCGAATTTCTTTGTTGTTTGTTTCTGCTGTCACTTCAAATCGTATAAATCATTTAAACATTTTTCACATGCCCATTCGTGGAAGGTGGCAGCAGGTACCTGCCCACCTTCGATTTCTGCCCATATTTGCTGTGCATTTTCAATTTCATTTTCATTTTGTTTTACCTTAAGTTTTCATTTTTGGCGGCGGTGACCTGCATCGAGGGAAAGTTTTTCAAAATAGGTAAAGGAAAAATTCAAAGCGTCAGACAAATTTTCTTTTTCATGAGTGAATATAGTATAAAAAGAGCAGTAGGCAGTAAATAAAGTAAGTGCTTATTGTGTTTCTGACTTTTCCTTTCCCATTTAGGGCATAAATTTAGTGTACTTGCCATGGAAAAATGGGAGAAATTAAATTCCCACCAAGAAAAACAACTGGAATTATTTTAGATAGCCTGAGATTTTAGCAAATATTAAAGTTAAAATCAGCAGCCAGCTGCCGTTAAGCTATGAGAATCAAATCAATTTTGTACTGCTACTTCCAAGTTTCAAATTGGAAAACGATCTTATTTTGCTTTGCATACTTTCCTTCATTCCAGCATATTTAGATCATTTATCTGCTACATTCCTAAAATGCCTGAATATTGTCAAAAATACTTATCCTTTAAACATTTTCACTTCAAATATGCTCGTAAGAGTTTCCAAACATGCACATTTCATTTTACATTCACATTTGTTTATTCTTTTTCCACTTTGTTTTATTTTAGTTCGTTATTTTACATATGTACTGACTTGAGAGAACTTTCATTTTCCTCATTTCGACACGTATTTTCACTCTATTTTGATGAATTTCCGTTTCCGCTGTTACTAAACTTTGCTTTTATTAAACACATCTGCACACAAAACGATGCAACGGAGGTCAGGTCAATGCTGCCCTTCACACACACTACTACTCAACTATTACTATTATTCTACAGTGGTCGTATTTGTTAATATTTCAAAGCAAATTCCATGCAAACAGAGTTTTTCATTGTAATCGAAGCAATTTGCACCACTGTCCACTGGCTCTGCTATTGAGCGGTATCAGTTGCAAACGTGAAACGTGTTGCTACTTAAGGTACGAACGTGACTACTAAAATGAAATTTATTGAATATTTGCTATTTCAGCATTTGATTTGTTACTACTATTGTGCATAAGGTATGTACAAATACAATACGAGTGAATAGAAAGAATTCTTTCAGCTTCAACAAATGCTGGAAATAATGCGAAAATTCGAATCATATCACCGTAGGATTTAGTCCTCGGGAGTATTGAGTGATTCTAGGGGGAGAGGGGAAAAGAGGGAAATGAAACTAAAATTAATATCCATATAACATTCAAGTTATCGACATAATATTTAATAGCACCTACATTTAAAATTAAACTAATTCTATGCTTATAGAAGTTTTAATTCTAAAAGTGCTATTTTGAAGGGAAGCCAGCCGGTTTTTAACCAAATCAATTTTGAACCATACCAAACCAATCGCATTTCGAGTTACTTCAACCGAACTATGCACCAAACCACTTTTGTTGTTTTTTTACTGAAACCAAACCTTATTATATAAGAAACGACCTCGATAGTCTAGTGAGTAGTGTACTAAACTTTCAGTTACATAGGTCGTTCGATTCCTCTCTTAGTCTGGTGGTTAATTCTCATAAAATTAGATATATAATATATATATATTATATCTGCTACCGATATAAAGTGAACAGTAATCATAATAAAGTGTACAAGTGCACCTCTTCATAGGCAATGGCAAATCTACCAAGTGATAACAAATTGCCACCCTGCCATTCGGAACCGTGTACATGACCTCGTTGCTCTTCACTAACCCACTTAACCCTCCTCCTAAACCCATCTGGGTAAAGTACAATGGTTCAAAGGACTGAGTGCTATGGAAGGTCTATGGAAGGCCTTCCTACCCATATCCAAATCTAATCTAAAACATAAATACCATATGTATAAAAGTTGGGCGAAGCTCTGGAAAAGTTAACACCACAGCGCCACCTATCTGGTACATTCATTCATAAAAGATTTTCTCATTATGAAATACATTGTGATTTGCAGTCAAATTGCAATGAAAATAAGAATTTTATTAATAACTTGACCACAACGCCATATAATGGATGCAAAATAAAAAAAACCCCAGAGAAGCTCAAACCTTACCGTACATGGTGCACATAAATCTTAGCGCGATAGCTGGTATGATTCCAGATATCAATCTTTACATATAAATGCCGCAATGATTCTATATATGTATATAAGTAAAGACTAGACTGTTGCCGCAAGGGCCCAGGATTCTATTTCCGACTGTGGCAATGTTTTTTTTTAAGCACATGAACCATCAGCAGTAAGTGTTTGAGTGCTCGTACTCACATCTACAAAAAAATATTTAAACCATTTTTGAACCGACCAGTATTTTGAAGGTGCGCAGAACCTTTGAACCAAACCAGCGATTCAGTGAAACCATTAACCGCTGAACCGAACCGCTCTTCAAAATTGTGCTGGTTCACATCCCTGCTATTTTGCACTATTCCAGCAATTCCATTCATCTCGAACGTTCCTAACATAGAAAATTTTGAAGGGAACGATATAACTAGCACATAAAATGACCAGAAGGTGCTCTGAAATGAACATAAACCTGCAATGTGCAAATTATTTTGGAAAATAGACGAGTACACCTTGACCATATGGCCAAGGTAAGAGGGGAAAGACAAATGTCCTCTTATAGTACAGCAAATCCACAGCACGGCTGCTCACAGGTATCATAATTGGTCATTGCGCAATTGCTTCAATGCTTCAACGGTGGCGTATTTCGACGGTCGGACTGTGCAGAAGTTGTCACGATGACGAAGTGGTAGCATTGATTCTTACTTTCTACGCCAATGCCCAAGGCTGAAATGCTTGGGTGGAGAGGCTCGACAATTCTAACTTACTTACTTTTTACTTTTGATGGGACAACAGCCCATGGAGGGCCTAGGCCTCACAATTCTAACAGACAATTCTAATGAAAGTGGAACTGTGAACCCTTCTTACCTTCAGCTGGAGTACCAAAGGGAGTGAGTACCTGGGCTGAAAATGGAAAGCGCGCTCAGAGACGTGCCTACTTCTGGCAATTACATGAGCACAATTAAGTTTCCGTGTGGAAATGCGAGTACACATATCGCTGCCTTAATTTGCAACACCCATTTTTCAAATTGTGGAGACTTTAATATTTTCAGTACATATTTTTTCAAATTAATTCAATTTAAAGTTAACAAAACAATACGTAAGTTTTTTGTGTATGGCTCCAAAATTGTATTCAGAAAAACTAGATTTTATAAAATTTGATGTTAGAGCTTTTGTAAGCGCTAAAAATAAACATATTCACACTCGCCTTCCCGCCTAGCCTAACCTTATTAAAAGCTTATTTCGTTGTAAGGCTTTTCTTGCTATTCAAATATTTCCGAGTACCTGTATCATAAATAAAATTTGCATCTCTTGTTCCATGTACATAAATCAAGCCATCATACATATATGAAGCTTATTTCAAATTTTATTATGTACAAATGCAAAACATTTCGTCGCTAGGAAAAAAAATGATGGGAAAATTATGTGACAAATTATCCATGAATACATGAAGAATTCATAATGCAGAATAATAAGGAAATTCAATTTGCATTTATTTTGCAATAATTTGATAAAGCTCAAAAACGAAAACAAAAACAAAAACAAAAACCAGAACAAAAAAAATGTTTTGGGTTTAAAACCATCCAAAAGAAACTTTGAAAAAACTTTTCAATATTATACAAATCAAATAAAATCATCAAAAAAGCGACGTAGGTAAAAGAAAATCTACAAAACCGCAAACATATTAAACTGATAATCTGATAACAAAACGCAAGAGAGATTCTTAACCCCACTTATCCATGTGGTAGTAAAGTGAAGACAAGCCGCAGGGCCAGAAATCTAAACGGAATCAACGAAAGCTTCGCTTGGCATCTTCTTTACGTATTCACAACAGCACAAAATCAAACGACGAAAATTTCAGGTTGATGGGGTGTGGCAAAACTTTGCGGTTGGCACATGCAAATCAGCCTATTTTGCATACTTTTTAATAGAATACAAACAAAGTAAATGGTACAAGCAAAGCTATTTATGTTTTATGTGGGTAGGTAGATCTCATCCATTGTGCTGCGCTTCCTTGCCGCAGAGGCAAGGCAACACAGCACAAAAGTCGAATTTCTTTGTTGTTTGTTTCTGCTGTCACTTCAAATCGTATAAATCATTTAAACATTTTTCACATGCCCATTCGTGGAAGGTGGCAGCAGGTACCTGCCCACCTTCGATTTCTGCCCATATTTGCTGTGCATTTTCAATTTCATTTTCATTTTGTTTTACCTTAAGTTTTCATTTTTGGCGGCGGTGACCTGCATCGAGGGAAAGTTTTTCAAAATAGGTAAAGGAAAAATTCAAAGCGTCAGACAAATTTTCTTTTTCATGAGTGAATATAGTATAAAAAGAGCAGTAGGCAGTAAATAAAGTAAGTGCTTATTGTGTTTCTGACTTTTCCTTTCCCATTTAGGGCATAAATTTAGTGTACTTGCCATGGAAAAATGGGAGAAATTAAATTCCCACCAAGAAAAACAACTGGAATTATTTTAGATAGCCTGAGATTTTAGCAAATATTAAAGTTAAAATCAGCAGCCAGCTGCCGTTAAGCTATGAGAATCAAATCAATTTTGTACTGCTACTTCCAAGTTTCAAATTGGAAAACGATCTTATTTTGCTTTGCATACTTTCCTTCATTCCAGCATATTTAGATCATTTATCTGCTACATTCCTAAAATGCCTGAATATTGTCAAAAATACTTATCCTTTAAACATTTTCACTTCAAATATGCTCGTAAGAGTTTCCAAACATGCACATTTCATTTTACATTCACATTTGTTTATTCTTTTTCCACTTTGTTTTATTTTAGTTCGTTATTTTACATATGTACTGACTTGAGAGAACTTTCATTTTCCTCATTTCGACACGTATTTTCACTCTATTTTGATGAATTTCCGTTTCCGCTGTTACTAAACTTTGCTTTTATTAAACACATCTGCACACAAAACGATGCAACGGAGGTCAGGTCAATGCTGCCCTTCACACACACTACTACTCAACTATTACTATTATTCTACAGTGGTCGTATTTGTTAATATTTCAAAGCAAATTCCATGCAAACAGAGTTTTTCATTGTAATCGAAGCAATTTGCACCACTGTCCACTGGCTCTGCTATTGAGCGGTATCAGTTGCAAACGTGAAACGTGTTGCTACTTAAGGTACGAACGTGACTACTAAAATGAAATTTATTGAATATTTGCTATTTCAGCATTTGATTTGTTACTACTATTGTGCATAAGGTATGTACAAATACAATACGAGTGAATAGAAAGAATTCTTTCAGCTTCAACAAATGCTGGAAATAATGCGAAAATTCGAATCATATCACCGTAGGATTTAGTCCTCGGGAGTATTGAGTGATTCTAGGGGGAGAGGGGAAAAGAGGGAAATGAAACTAAAATTAATATCCATATAACATTCAAGTTATCGACATAATATTTAATAGCACCTACATTTAAAATTAAACTAATTCTATGCTTATAGAAGTTTTAATTCTAAAAGTGCTATTTTGAAGGGAAGCCAGCCGGTTTTTAACCAAATCAATTTTGAACCATACCAAACCAATCGCATTTCGAGTTACTTCAACCGAACTATGCACCAAACCACTTTTGTTGTTTTTTTACTGAAACCAAACCTTATTATATAAGAAACGACCTCGATAGTCTAGTGAGTAGTGTACTAAACTTTCAGTTACATAGGTCGTTCGATTCCTCTCTTAGTCTGGTGGTTAATTCTCATAAAATTAGATATATAATATATATATATTATATCTGCTACCGATATAAAGTGAACAGTAATCATAATAAAGTGTACAAGTGCACCTCTTCATAGGCAATGGCAAATCTACCAAGTGATAACAAATTGCCACCCTGCCATTCGGAACCGTGTACATGACCTCGTTGCTCTTCACTAACCCACTTAACCCTCCTCCTAAACCCATCTGGGTAAAGTACAATGGTTCAAAGGACTGAGTGCTATGGAAGGTCTATGGAAGGCCTTCCTACCCATATCCAAATCTAATCTAAAACATAAATACCATATGTATAAAAGTTGGGCGAAGCTCTGGAAAAGTTAACACCACAGCGCCACCTATCTGGTACATTCATTCATAAAAGATTTTCTCATTATGAAATACATTGTGATTTGCAGTCAAATTGCAATGAAAATAAGAATTTTATTAATAACTTGACCACAACGCCATATAATGGATGCAAAATAAAAAAAACCCCAGAGAAGCTCAAACCTTACCGTACATGGTGCACATAAATCTTAGCGCGATAGCTGGTATGATTCCAGATATCAATCTTTACATATAAATGCCGCAATGATTCTATATATGTATATAAGTAAAGACTAGACTGTTGCCGCAAGGGCCCAGGATTCTATTTCCGACTGTGGCAATGTTTTTTTTTAAGCACATGAACCATCAGCAGTAAGTGTTTGAGTGCTCGTACTCACATCTACAAAAAAATATTTAAACCATTTTTGAACCGACCAGTATTTTGAAGGTGCGCAGAACCTTTGAACCAAACCAGCGATTCAGTGAAACCATTAACCGCTGAACCGAACCGCTCTTCAAAATTGTGCTGGTTCACATCCCTGCTATTTTGCACTATTCCAGCAATTCCACGAAGCAATTAAATTTCAGACTAAAAATATGATTATCAATGTTATGCTCGATTTTTAAAGTAACAAACATTTTGTCTGGCCTTAAAAGAAAAAAATAGTTTTCATTAAGAAAATTATCAGAACCAGTATAAACTTACTTTTTACTTTTAATGGCACAACAGCCCATGGAGCGCCTAGGCCGAGCTTTTCGCATCCACTCATGTTGTGCGTGTTATATATGTACATGAATGGAAGGGACCTACAGTTTAATGCCGAATCCGAACGGCGAAGGGAAAAGCTTTTCATAGCTATTTTTACTCTTGTAGGTTTGCCATTGCCTGCCAAGAGGTGGTGCCGTGTAGAAAAATTATTATTTCTACTTTTTGATTTTGCCTGTGCCGAGATGTGAACCCCGGACACTCTGCGTAGCAGTCCAACGCACTACCACTACACCACAGCGACCATTTCTTCCTACTTACTCCCTCAATCCAAGATAAGATTTCCAAAAGTGTTAAAATTTTTATATTTCCATAGTATTTTCTAAAACTGCACACAGTAATTTAGTACACATACCCCCGCTTACACTCAAGTTTGCATATTTAAGTAAATTGTCCAATCAAAAATAAAACACAAACACGCAAATACTCATGTGTGCTTGTGTGAAAGTGTGTGTGGACAAAGTTAAAAGTGAAACCACAATTGCATTTCCCTACCGGAAATGCTACTTCCACATACCACAAAACTACACCAAAAAAAAAAACCAAAATTCCATATACGAGAAATGGAAAAAAGGCATCGGAAATAACTTAAATACACTCTCGTGCACACTTACACATTCGTACCGTTGTTGATGTTGATGTTGCTGTTGCATCCGTTTCCGAAATGAATCCAAATGGCGCATAAAATGAAATTTTCTAAATTGACACTTACGATTCAAAACGAACTATGGCAATGTAATGAAATGCGATGCGCTGCGATGCTATGCGATACGATGTAAGGCGATGCGATGGAGACTTCACTATTCCACATATCTATACATACATGCACCGTAGCTTAAAAGCACTCACACATCCATACTTCCAACTCTATACAAGCACATACACATACTCAGACTCGTATGTATGCAGCTCTGGCATTTTGCAGGGGTGCAATTGCTTTGACATGATGCGAGTTTTATTTTGTTTTTTTTTCTACTGCTTCCACTCGAATTGTATGGTATGGCAAGCCATTCTGTGTGAAGGAGGGGGAGGGCCCGAGTGCAAGAGGAATGCTGCACATAAGTAGTAATGACCAAAATTGACCACAACACGATGAGAGTCGAGGAATTTTTTATTGTGGCAATGGAATTCCTTAATGGACGATAAAATTGTTGCTGTTGTTAGTCGAAGCACTCAAAGAACTACAAAAAACTATAGCTGTTATTACCAGGGCGACGATGACGACAACGACGATGACGACAACTACGATGAGGATGACTATAACTACTTGCTGGACTGCAACCCGATAGTGTACGTATAGTAATTTAGCTTCAATGAGCGCTAAGCGTATAAGTGTCGCATGTATGAATGTGTGAGTGTGTGTATGCGTGTGTGAGTCTCAGTGTGTAAGATATAATTCAGTGTGATGTGATGAAGTTGACCACAATCAATTCTTCCCAATTGTTCAAAGTTCTTCTTCTTTTTTGTTATCCTTTGGTATATAAGAAAAATGTGCAATACTGCAATGCTGCCACATTACTCTATTCTTAAGCTTTCAACTTTTACAGGTTCATCACATTATTTTTGAAAATTTTTAGTACATATTGCAGTAGAATGAATGAAAATTTAATTAAAATTTTTTGCTTTAGAATCAGTTTATTTTATTTCTTTTAATGACGCAACACAGTCCATGGCCGAGTTTTTCGCATCCACTCATGTTGTGAATGATATACTTATATTTGTACGTGAATGGAAGGGACCTACTGTTTTGTGCCGAATCCGAACGACGAAGTGAAAAGCTATTCTTAGGAAATTTCTACTTTTCTTGGTTTGCCACCGCCTGCCAAGAGGTGATGGCGTATAAAAAAAGGTTTTCCTACTTTTTTGTTTTAGCATGTGCCTGGATTTGAACCCCGGACACTCTGCGTAGCAGGCCAACGCACTACCAACTACACCACGGTGACCACAATTAGTGTTAGTTTCGGAAATAATTAATCCAAAAATCAATTTCCATTCTGATTTTAGTCTCCGTTAGAGCAATGATACATACTATTATACAGGGTGCGCCATCATCATTATTTATGTCGGTATGTGAATATTGAATAACTTTTAAAAAAAAACGGATTTTTACATAAATGAGGTAATTTTATTTAATTTGGTCGTCTACAAAATTATTTGGACTAGTTTTGGAATACGACATCAATCAAGTGGCCACATCTCGGGCGGTATAGCAATGATTTCGGCAGGAATGTTTGCCTTGAGCTCGTCAATAGTCTGAGGTTTGCTACCGTACACTTTGCTTTTCAACTAAGCCCACAAAAAGAAGTCCGGAGGGGTCAAATCTGGAGATCTGAGCCAGACCATGGTCATGCATGATCTTGGATTCTCCGTTTTCCAAATGCGGCAATTTTGCTTGTGAAATGCCACTCGTCGGTCTTCAAAATTTCCTTCCAAAAATCAGGTTCGGTGTCAACCATTCGAGCGATTGTTTGGCCGTAATTAAAGCGACGTGGACGGATCTTGGTTAAAATTGTACTGAATTGACGTTTCAAAAACATGTTTACTCCGTCAATCGGTTGCTAAATGTTAAAATTATTCAATGTTTACATACCGGACATAAAAGTAGCGCACCCTGAGTACTTACTTATACAAAAATAATTTTCTGCCCCATAAAACGAAGAGAAAATTGTAAAGTAAAACCTTTCAGTGGGATCTCATGAGTCCTTCGGTTTTTAATTAACTTGTAAAAGTTTTCCTTTATTTGCAGTAACGGTGGCAACGCCAAATCATTGATTTTGACACCAAATGTGCAATTTGAACTGGACATTTAAACAGTCACGTATGTGCACTCGTATGTACGAGTAAAGACACATCAAATTCTTTCCGCCAACTTCTTCTATTACCGATACATTCAAAGTCCATTAAGGAAGCAAAGCGAATGAATTGAATTGAAATATTTCATTGTGTGAGTGTGTGAGCGTGAGTGTGCGTTCTGGTCTGCGTGTGTGTTGATGATGATGCACTGCAAAATTGCATTGCTGCATATTCTGCTTTGCCTGCTGCTTCTACTTTAATGTGCATATTGTTCGTGCAAATGTTTGCACAATTTTGTACATAAGAGAATCAAAAAGACACACATGCAATACAAACACAAGCTAAAGGGCACTAACAAGCACACATATACATATGTAGTTACCAGATGGTGGCCATAATAGTGTGGCAAAAGTGTTTTGTGGCCTTATCAATTGAGTATCGTGTGGTGCGTGTTGGTGACATAAATATTTGTGCAACTATGTTGTCGATAATGACGATGACTTTCGCTGCTGCAATTCGGTGAGAGCTGACCGCAGACAATTGATGTCTTAATTTTCAATCAACTGCAAATTGCTTGCTGTTTCTTTTTTTGTTACACACTAAGTAAGTGATAATTTTGATGTTTAATGTTGTTTTAAAAAATTACATAATTATCGAAGTACATATATATGTACATACTCGTATATATGTGTGCGTGCGGCTGCATTTCAATTATTTGACGCCTGCCTCATAAAAAGATTCTCCTTCTTCTGACTTTACACACTGCTGCTTCTTTTTGAATTTGTTATGATAAACAATTGTGGAATTTCAGGAATTTCATTAATTCCAGCATTCGAAATGAAAATCAAAAACTTTTTTTTCCTGTTGTTTTTGCTTTTTTTTTATATTCACTTGCTATAAAGTTTTCTAATTAAAATAACAACAAATAACACAGACACAGAACAAACAAAACCTTCACACACACATACACACAAGTGCACGAGTACACACAAGTACTTAAATTGTCAGCTATGTTATTACATACGAGTATATTTGTGAGAGTGCATGAGTATATGTAAATGTGCATGTCCAAGCATCAGCTAAAGTGAAATGACAGACAGACGCAGGACATGATTTAGTTTTAGTTTTAGTTTTAGTTTTGGCTTTGGTTTCATTTCACTTTGGTTTAGTTTTCCGTTGAGTTTAGTTTCAATTTAAATTGGCTTCTGAATGCTGCTGTTAAATGCTAATTCCAACACTCAAACTGTCATTAGCATCAACATCATCAACCATAACATCATCATCATCATCATGAATGACTTTATTATTGTTCTCGTGTATGCAAATTGTCGTATAATTTTGGCCAAAACTTTAGTTTTGTTGTTAGTTGAATTAACAAAAAGGAAGAAACCGGAAGACAGAGACTCGCTCGAATGCATTTATTTTTTCTGCACGAACTTTGTTATCTTGGTGTGATTACTGAGTTCTCTGAATTTATTTGAAGCTTGAATTTCTTGTGCATATCTCATAGAAGAAGTAAAGCAAAACTGAAAGTTAGTGAAATCTTTGGAAAATGAAATCAATACGAATTAATTTAAATAAGAAGAATTTGTCATTTCCACCTGATTTTGCCATGATTCCCAACTCGAATTGTCTTATTAAGAATAAATTTAAAATCTGATGTTTCATTTATACAATTTCCTCAATATTAAAGATGAATTGGTTAAAAAGTTAGTCGCTGGGATCCAGCTTATAAATGCGAGTTGCTTCACTCTTCAAATATCTTTTAAAGTCTAATTGAATTTAAGATATCACTATCGCTATTATCTTTTTCTGCCACTTGGTGATTTTAAAGCATTTCATTTCTTACGTAAGTAATTCGAGAATTTAATCTGGAGAACGTATGCAACTAACTTCAATGTGCCATTAATTTCAAACAAATGAAAGCCAAATACAAAAGGAGAAAGTGGACCGCCAGACAAACAAAACCCAAACTTTGATCCAACATTATTACAGTAATTTTTAAAGGCTAAAAACCACCCGGTTAGTATGTATGGCGACGGCAACGGCCACCAGCCACCCGCAATGGGTAAAACTTTAAACGGATGTCAGTGTTACCGGAAAATTGGAATAAAATTTATGGTTCAGGATAAATTCCGCTTTCCGTTGTAGGTGGAGGTGGCGGTGGCGGTGGGCAGTAAGAAGGTTAGAAGTGATCCTAAGCACATTTTCCTACGCACATACATACAAAATACATAATAGTGGAAAGATGAAGCCACAAAACTAAACAAACCAACAAACAAACGAGGAATGCTCGAGGCCGGTAGTAGCTGCAGCGAAGATGTTAGAATCACAATTGTGCGCACCAGACACCAGCATGCCACTACCACTGGCAACACTCACATACAGTCACACAATGGCGATGGTGAATTGGCCATACTCTATATGCGCTGCTTTTATTTGATGACGGAAATGCCAAAAGCAACCAAAGACATCGACAGCGACTTGGTCTTTTTCCATTTTTTTATTATTATTATTCTTTTGAATTTCACTTGCGCTTTTGTTGCATGCATCAAAACAAGCATTGATCTCCATCCATTCACCGCAGCTGCCACCTCCTTTCCTCTCTCGCCCTTCTCACTCTTCGCGAAAGGATTTTCACTTGAATAACATTTTCTTTTCCGTTTTGGTGAGACTTCGTCTCAAAAATGTATGTACTTTTTCTGTTCTTCTTCTTCTCTGTGAACTTCTTAAAGCAACCACAAAAGGGTTGTAAAGTTTTTCTATATGGAAGCAAATTCATGTTGCCTCTAAAAATTTGTGCTGGCGAAAATTTGAACGCGCTGAGCGCTGAAAAATACGCAAGAAAAATATAGACTTTGGTGTTTTGTTGTTGTTATACTTGTTAACTTGACGTTTATTTGGCTTCACGCTTCGTTGAAGTTGGCGCTTGTTGCGTCATTGTGCGATGGTAGCATTTACTTTGATTCTGATACTTTCATTTTTTTTCTCTTCTGCTTATTTTGACGACGCACACCACCGCAGACGTGCCGCAATTGCAATTCAATTGTGCAATCACTACAGTGATTTTCTTCACTTTCCTTTCTCGTGTTTCTTCCTCGGATTTCACAACATTTCTTTTCTTCCTTCCATTTTTCTGATTGTGTATGAGTTTTTCCTTATCAGTGTCTTACTTATTTTTCTACATTTTTTTATTCATTTATTTCGTTTTGTGTTGAACTTGCTTAATTATGTGGAAATTTTTAATGAAAAACTTTATACATGATGTTGTTGTTGTTATTATTACGAGTATTGTTATTGTTGCATGAGTAAACAAATTACGTTTGTATTCCAAATAAAAAATCTCTTTTGTGATCTCTGAAACCCAGAGAGAGAGAGAGAGAGAGAGCGAGAGAGAGCTAGACTATCGAAAAACGATGAAAATGCTTCTTAAAGAATCTTTCTTGTTAAATTTATTGTGGCTCGAGTAGAATTTTTTTTTGTATAAATATGGTAACAACAAAGGTCATAACTACTATAAATAGACTTGGATGGAATTGCATCATATAAAAGGTTCCATTTTATGAGAGAAAAAGAAACTAGTAATTTTCGTTACTACATTACATTTCGGCAGAGTAAAAATTGGATCATTCTTTTGGTCAAAACAATTTAAGCTGCATTCGACCTCTGCCGTCAAGCTGAAATGGCTCAGGTAATATGAGATGACCCAAATTCTTATTGCCCCAGCAAGAACCTTCCTACTTTTACAACATATTTCGACGTATGAAAGCAGTGAGTTTTTATTGGTGTACAAAAATATAGCAGCTTAATTTTCCTTAAGTCTGTATGCGTGCTTCATACCCAGTGTTGCCAACTTGGTGCTTTCCCTAGTGAATCTAGTTTGTATTTTGAAATAAAAAAGTATTGAAAATGGCTTAGTGGACTCAACGAAATTTTTGGGGTTAATTTGCTTTTTGGATAGACCCTTTTTATAATTCGGGCTTCTATTCAAAAAAGATCAATCGTTTTTGTTATAATTAAAAATTATATCGAAAAAAAATATATATTTGGGGGTTTCATTTGAAATGTTGGCATCTCTGTTCTTACTTGCTCGTACTTCACCATATGCGGCGGTAACCCTAAATGTAATTGATAGTGACTTATGTTTGTATGTATGTATATATGTATGTATGTACGCAGGTGGTATGTTGTTTTACTACCAACATTTTATATCCACGTGAATGGAGTTATCCGAAATGAGCAAAACCGCATATGAGTGGTTTACACACACAAACACATACTATAGGTACATACATAGTAGGTACACATACATTTACACACTCATATAATAAACGCCACGCACGCAAACATTCACAAAATAAGGTGTGCCAATATGTCTTCATACAAAATGTAAACAAATGAGTGCAGAAAGGGGAGGGTAATACAAATGAAGTTCAAAAGGTGCAAAAGGAAACAGTGAATGTAATTATGAGTGTGTGTAAATTACACCATTTCCATAGTAATTACCACATTGTAATTGCCATTTAGTTGCTAGTGTTGCTTTGTTCTGTCAGTGTGTTTGCTGTAAACTGAAACTGACAGAAAGATTTGTTTAAATGAAGTAAGATTTGTTGGGTTTTTATCATAAATAAGTACGTTTATACGGAATGGATAGTAAATGTTTGAGACCACCAAAAAACGAGCTTTGAATATGTGTTTTAACTGAAAATTATATCATATTTTTGTGAGCCAAAAACTAGCTACATCACAAATGAAACATAAAAGAAGCACACATATATAGTCGCTTTCATGGGCATGCACCCAATACACAGAAACCATAGCGATGTATTGTATTAACTTTACTTTATGTAAGTTGATAAGCCCTCTGTTGGACCTTCCAAAAGCATGTAAGTATAAATACATTTTTCTTTGTGTTCTTTCGTATGAGAATTGATGTTAGTTGTTGTTAAAAATTGCTACTGTTAAATTAAAAGAATAATAGTAGAAAGCAGCATTAGATGTGGTATGTTGTTATTGTTTTTTGGCGTGTTTTGAATTGTGTTTCACCTTTTTAATGTTGAACATTTGTGCACAATTGAAGTTGACTTTCACGCTTGTATGAGGTAGTAAACAAAATACATGCAATCGATTTTAGCTACATTCCTAGCTGCATATTAAATTACTTACATTACTACATAAGTTTTGAGGAAGTACAATACTCCTTTTTGCTGCTTAAATTTATGACTCAAGAAAACAAACGCAGATAGAATGTCTGAAAGTTTCTATCATCGCACACCCTTTCTGATAGCTTATAGAACGAGAGAAACATCTTAGACCTGCCGAAAGTAGACACTCCATTAGTTTAATTTTGTCCATATTTAGAGTATTCAACTATCCCAGTCAAAATCTCTATTTTCCTTTTTGGTGGCACAACTGCCCATGGTGGGCCCTAACCTACGTTTTCCGCATCTATTCATGTTTTACAGTTTTAGGCCGAGTTCGAAGGGCCTTTATTAAGCAATTTTTACTCTTATACGTTTGGCCTGCCAAGAGTTGGTGCCTTAGATAAACCTTAGGCAATTTTAAGTCACACTGAACAATTAAACTTTATTGAATATAAATTCATTGAAATAACCGAAATGGTATAACTTAGAAACTAAATATACTCAAATATTACATTCCTCAGGGAACATTGTAGTAAAATACAGAAGCAAGAATCATTAATAGTTTAAAAGTTCTCAATTGCAACTTTCCAACCATCAACAGGAGAAGCTCCCAAATTGTGCCAACAATTAAATGCCCACCCACATTCCTTAGGCTTTTGCGGCTGTCACTTTTGCGGTGAAATTAAATCTATTTTTATTTTTCGCATTTTGGACAACAATTGGGTGTAAAATTCTGTCTCACAAAATACTAAAAAGCTGTCAAAAACTTGTCACATAATTACAAGCTATTAAAACAACATAATTGTTATTGTTGTTGTTGCTGTTGTTGCTACTGTTATTTTATGTAAATGTTTTTGGGAGAGCACAAACATCCAGAAACAGAAACCCATGCGCACCAAGCAACCGAACCGAACCGAACCATCCATCCAAAGCCGTTTCCCAGCAAAGAATGCGGTGGGGCGAAGGCGCGGCGGCGTTGTATTGAAAAAGGATAATAGCTTTGGCACGTAAAAGTTGTAATTGAAATTCTTAACAGTTTTACTTGATTATCCTGTCACCGAAAAAACAAACACAACAATGCAACAAGTTTTGTTACGCAATAAGAGCACACAAGTTACGAGGAAGCGTGGTAGCTGGCGTGGTGGGTGGCATGGTGGGGAAGCATTTGAAAAATGTATCGTCTTGCCGCCGCAGCCGCCGCCGCCGCAACCAACAGTGTTGATAAACTGTTTTCATTAAAATATTCTAATTTATGTTCTAAATGACAACAAAAAACAAAATCAACACAATAGTACTCGCACTTCCGTTAAACGCCCGCTCGTTCACTCCTTGTCTCTTTGCCAAGAATCCTCGCTGTGTGAGAGTCGGTATTTTTGTAGCTGTAGCTGTTACTGCCGCCGAAATGCGCTTCCATGCTAAATGTATTGTTAAATTGTTTTCGTGGGTTCTTCATGCTTCATTTTAGTTCTTAATGAAGGGAATTTTTATGGCGAGAAGAAACGCGTGCTTGGGATTGTGTGTTTGGGACTCGTGAAAGGGTACGAGAGAGGACGTGACATTATTTTGGTTAAACGAAGTGCCATTTCGACTTGGGGTGTGAAGGGAGTGATACGTAAGTGCATAAAGGAGAAGTGAAGAAAGAGTTTGTTGCAGAGTGTGACATGGTGATTAAATGGTCTTACCGGTTGTCACAACCTGGAAAGAGAAATTGTGGGTGTAGAGAAAACGTAAGGAAAGATTTCGGCTTTTAATAATGATATAGAGGAACAAAAAAAGCAGTTGATTTCGAATATTAAATTATAATAATAGAATTCAAGGATGAATGAGTGTGATTATCCATGTTATCCGCAGAAGGTGGAACCGTGAACGATGCCAAAAACAGACCCAACAAAGTTAGAGCTGAGTTTGGATGACTACAGCCAGGATGGAGAAACACACAAGTATTTAGAAAAGCAAAGATCAGAATATTCAATGCATGCTTAAACTCAACAATCGCAAATTGTAGTAAAACTTGACAAACATTGCACAATATCACCCAGTAACGACGAGTATTCATTAACAAGTGTCTACGGATGGAAATAGAAGAAGAATAAAAATATAAGAAGGAGAAAAAAATATATATAACCAATCACCGCCTCTATAAAGCTTCGCCAGTCGCCTGTTATACGCGCGCTGGCGCCAGTTGAAAAGGCCAAGTGAAGTCAGGTCGCCCTGCACCTGGTCATTCCATCGGAGATTAGGACGTCCTCTTCTGCGTGTTCCTGCATCGTGGCTCTAATAAAACACCCTTCTAGCCGGCGCTTTCTTCCATTCGCTCAACATGACCCAGAAATATTTTTTTTATACGCTTGACTATGTCAGTGTCGGCGTACAATCATACAACTCATTGTTCTCTCTTATTCGTGTATTAATGCTGGATCCTAGCTAAACGAAATCACTGGTGACTTCAAAAGTATAATTGTCAATACTGACATTTTCCCCAAGGCGCCGTGATTCTTTTTTTTGTTGACACAAGGTATTTCGTTTTGTCCTCCTTCACCACTAGACCCACTCGAGGAGACTCTCTTTCCAGGTTGGAGAATGCTACACTGACTGACTGCTCGAGCGTTTTGGGCAATGATGTCAATATCATCAGCGTATGCTAGCAGCATGACACTTTTGTAGAAGATAGTGCCAGAGATGTCGATGTTCGCAGCTCGAATTATTTTCTCCAGCATAAGATTAAAGAAGTCGCACCTTGTCTGAAACCTCTTTCCACTGCGTTGGTGGTGTCGGTCAGTGTTATTTTACAAAGGCGAATGAGCTTGGATCTTACTTAGCTCGAACATAAAAGTTTAACATAAATTTTAATAATTTTCAAAATTTTTTGAAACATGTTGTTCTCTTTGTTATCGACTTTGCTATAGAATTGAATTTCTAATTATTAAATAGAGTTTTTATTGGCAATGAGAAGTGTCCTTCATAACTCAGCATTCTCCTTAACTCAAAACAAAATAAACTCGAATTTTCCCACAATCTCTTTTGCTCATATTTTTCTATTCCACACTTTCAAGCCTCCTTAAGTCTGTGATTAATGAGCTCATTATAATTCCAATTTACTACTACTACTGCTGCTGCTGCTGTTGCTGCCGCTTGTCCACTTAAACAGTCCATGATAACAAAGACACACACACACTGCGGCAACTCCTTAACAATTTCATTTTTAATTATGCGCTCTCTTAAAATAAATGTTGCTGTCATGTCGTCCCGAAATAGAAGAAGGAGAGAAGAAAATGAAAGAAATCCTCTTAAAAAAATTACATTGCAACATATTTTTTCTTTTACATTTTCGCACTATACAAAATGACAAATGACAGTTGCGTTTAAGCAACTAACACACACACACACACACACACTCACTTTCACTCCTCCGACCAAGTCTCTCTCAAACACACACAATATCTCGCTCTCTTCGGGGCTTCTCACTATCGTTGCCTGTGAAATTCTGACAGTTGGCATTTATTGAGTTAACTGCAGTCGCTCTATTAAAATACTTAGATAAATTATTATTGTTTCTGGGTGATTGTTAATGAAATTACTGCTGGCTTTGTTAATAAAAATGAATTGTTGCGTAATAAATAAGTGCCATTTTTTGACACGTTCAAACATACTTGACATTTTCTTTTTATTACATTTACTACAGTATATAGTATATTAAAAATTTATTCAATTTTGTCAAATTGCATAACTGCGCCCGTTTTCAAACTTTTCGTTTTTCGTTTTTCTTTTCATTTTTCATGTTTTTGCTGCTTGAATGAAATCACCTTTTTGATAAACTAAAATAGCTACTTTCATTTCATCAGAGTATCAGTATCTATCTAGCCATTGTTTGCCGTTCAGTTTGTTATGGCAAAAAATTCTTCTAGTATTTTAACTTTAACATAATTTTGGGTTAACAACATTCCCCTCTTTCCCTCCTCCATTTCAATTCTATGGAAATACTATATTTCAAAATTACATACTTTCCTTTGTTTTGATGAGGGTTTGTTGTGTGCCTAAATAAAATATTTTATCAAAAATAGTTTGAAACTTTGTGCCGGAATTTTTACGTACTACCACCGTAGAGGAGATGGAAAGTTATTTTGGAATTTCTTGGATATTTCTACGCTCTAGGTAATAAGATACTTGAGCAGGTGTTTGCAAAATTTAATCCACTTTTTTTTCGAAATGTTGTATTATTTTCTATGTACAAATATGTACATACATATATGTAAATGCCAAATGCCCATGTGCATGCCTATGTATGTATGTACACACAGGCTGTTTTGCTTTTATTAGAATTTATTCTTATGAAAAGTGTGTATACGTAAAAAGGATGAAAAAAAAACCATGTTAAGTGTGAGAAATGTATAAGGTATCACTTAAAAAAAAAAAAAAAATTTAATATAGTTTATTTGTTAAATAATTTTCAAATCAATGTCATGATGTTTCAGTACAACTTTCTCAAAAGCATAGCAAATGCACAAATATTATATATGCACTGATATTACCCAACTGAACCGCAGGATTATTGACCAATACTACCTGTATTGTCTAAAGTGTTTCAAAATCTTGTCTATGAAAAGCTTTTCACTTCGCCGTTCGGATTCAGCATTAAACTGTAGGTCCCTTCCATTCATGTACAAATATAACACGCACAACATGAGTGGATGCGAAAAGCTAGGCCTAGGCCCTCCATGGGCTGTTGTGCCATTAAAAGTAAAGTAAGTTTCAAAATCTAATGGCAACTAAAATTTTTGAATACCTACATGAGAAAATGTTACTAAACTCTCTTCAGTCTGTTTTAAGATCGGGGCATAGCTGCTCCACTGCAATTTTGAAGATTATGGATGACATTCGAATTTCTTATGACAACAATTTGCTGACCTTACTTTGTTTGTTAGATTTTTCAAAAGCATTTGATAGTGTGAACCATTTGTTATTGTGTGATAAGCTTATGTATTTGCTTGGTTTCTCGGACTATGACACAAGACTGCTGGGCAGCTACTCACATGGTCGAGTATATATAGTTAAGACGGGTGAAATGGTATCTGTTCAGGCATTCCGAAGGGATCTGTTCTTGGTTTACTTCTTTTCTCCATGTTCATTAATGATATTTGTTCGATTTGTAGCCATGATATACAGTTATATCTCTCCCATCGCATTGGTCTTTTAGAAGATTCGAGTTGCAGAGTTAATGAAGACTTAAAAGCCATCTTTGAATTATGTAAGAACCAGTGGCGTAGCCTGGTCGGGTGACACCCGGGGTGGCTCTAAATGGCCCCCCCCCCCCCGCCCGGGTTCCACATTGGTAAGAACAATCAACTTTGTCTGAATGCCATTAAATCGTTTGTACTGCCCATACATAGGAACAATACTGTATTGCGTGATATATTTCTAAAATTGTGAAATTTACGTATTTCAGCCACTTTTACCCCCTTGGAAAGCAGAAAATTACTTGTAAACAACTTGTTGTCCCTTTGCTTATGTATTATGAGCACGTGTACTGATCGACAATCAGTCGATCAAGGCTCTACATGTTATACATAAGGACTTACACTTGGATTCAAACAAACTAAATCAAATGTATTTATCAAAATTTTTTTACTTCCCCATAATTATAGAGTAGTTTTTTAGGTTCATTTCACACGGCTTGATCATAACCATATTTGTAGCAGATTTTTAAGTTAATTTCATGCAACGTTTATTTTTTTTAGAAATAATGAAGTAAGTAACACTCCACACTTAACACTTAACAGACAGACAGATCTCAGAGATATTTTCTTCTCCCACGTAGGAGTGAATATTAACCAATTAATCATGGGCATTAGTAGAAACTATTCACTTTTTATAAAGTATTGCATTCTATTTGAGTACCTAAGTTTCTGAGCGCACCTACAGAAAAATTTTTTAAGAATAAAATCCCACCCTAGTACTACATACACTCTAGAAAAATATGTACGCGAAGGACCACAATTAGATCCATGTTTAGTTCAGGACAGTTTCTACAAAAATCCTTTTCTAATTTCATATTCCGAATATGCGGGCACTCAGAGAACCTAACCTCGGTATTTCAGAGGCATCCCTAATGCATTCATATACGCATACACTAGAAAATCGTAGACACGTAATCATTGTCACAAGCAAATGCATAATAATCATAAAAACAGAAATACATAATAATAATAATTTTTCGATTTTCAGTTTCAAAAACGAGAGAAGAATTGAAAAGGACACTTGAAAACAAACACACACACCACGAAGAAGTGCCGGTGCCACTCGACGTCAGACAGACAATGAGTGAGTATAGATGTGAGAAATTGAGGGTGGTGTGAAGTGCAGAGCTGATGCTGAATTGAATTTTAATGAAAGCACAAAAATATGAGATTGTATGCGTGTTAATGTAAGTACGTGTGGCATGGCACCTGACCCCTGTAACTAATCGGTCTAGTCTTATACTACATAGTATTATAAGCATACTAGACCTCGAAGGACCAAGATTAGATCCATGTTTAGTTCAACGATATGAGAAGAGACTAGATATTAGTATACAGGCTTATCATTGGACAGGATCAGTACTGGTCCTGCACTGTCTTTATATACTAGTATAAAAACTAGTTGCATTCGGACCCATTTCGTGGAACAAACAAATAAGAAATCGTGTTTTGGGTAATTTTTACTAGGCTGTGTACAAGTACTAAACAGTATGCATGAACTAGAAATATTTCTAGTCTGTTCGACTAGAAACATGCGCGTTTTGGTCTGCTGTTGGATGTAGGGGATATACTTATGTATTTACATATGAGTATGTATGTGTATCTACTAGTACGGTATATTTGTACACGCACACTTCGACATCAACATCCACATTCGCATTCCCATTTACAATTGGGAAATCGCATTGTGCCCGTCGCGTTATGTGGTCTTATTGAAAATATTCATTTGTCAAGTGCAAATGTCAATTACAAAATGCAAAATGGCGTCACAAATTTCGAATTGTGTGCGATCGTACGTACACTCGCAGTCACACATCCAAAGGTACCGTTATATGCTTGTACTCGTGCAAAAATGTATTTGTGATTGTATTTTGTAATTCAAACACTTCAACACGCACATTGATATGCATTAAATCCAAGAATACATATACAAGTGTATGTGTGCGTGTGTATGTGTGTATGTGTGAACATGCAAGTTCAAGTTTCACTAGCAGCGGCACTCACTACGAAATGCGTACAATACAATGGGCGAATGAACGAAATGCTCCTCGTTGGTATTGTTTCAAGGTAAAATGATGGACACGTTGACTTCTACACTACTACAATATATATAGGAGTACCATGCAGATCAAAAATGGGTAGTCTCTCAAAATACCTAGTATATGTTTACCTAGCTAAAAACGAGCTAGTTAAGATATTAGCTCAAAACTGATGAAGGATGAGTCACTGTGAAGACTGCTTAGACTTTTCTGCTTGTTTATGCAACAACAAAGAACTTCTTTTAATAATACTATTCAGTGAAAATATTGCTTTGTAGTTCTTATATACTTTACAATATTATTCACTTTTATGGATTTTTGAAAAGAGGGATCCATGGCAGGAATAAGAAATGCTATTTTTTGCTTATATCTACAGATATCTACAGAAACATATATGTATATATAAAAATGAGGATATGTATGTTATGTGTGGGAGGAATGATCTGGGAAACGGTTAGATTTTTTTCAAAAATTCAACTTTCATGTTAAAGTACATGCTTTTCTGACGGACATAGGCTATTTATCCGCCCACTACCACGCCCGCAATAAGAGTAAAATGCCTATAACTCTTGAACCCCTCAACGCATTCACGTCAAATTGAAAACACATCCTTAAGGAATGTATTTTTATTTCATATTTTTATTGTTATATTTTTAAACGAAATCATTTGTTTTTCATTTTCGATACATGGAACGTTACCCGAACGTGCAGCATTTAGCTGTCCATTTTCTAAACGGACAGCGTGAGTATTTTAAGTCGGAGAATGCAGCGCAAAGAGCGGAAACGCCACCAGAAACGACATTGACAGCATTTTTCAAGGTGTGTCAACTGAATTTGCTAAAACTTTTTTGTATGCAAGAACCAAGGTATTTTACATGGAATTCAACAAAAAAAGAATTTCAACGTCGTAAGCAAGGGAATCGAGTTGATGGCCATGTAAATCTGTTTTCAACTGATTCTTTCCGACGAATTTATACTGTTCATCCCAATAATGCAGAATGCTTTTATTTACGACTGTTATTGATCAATGTTCGTGGACCAATATCATTTCAGCAGTTAAGAACAGTTGATGAACATGTTTGTACAACATATCGTGAAGCATGTCAAAGTTTAGTGATACATTAGTAGATGCATCAGTATCTGTCCATCCACTACAAATTCGTTTAATACCACGAATTCCGCTGATTCTAGCCGATTTGCCTTTCAAATTCAAGGTCAATCTTTGGAAATTTGTGGTATCAACTTAGAATATCCAGTATTTTCTCATGGGCAATTATACATAGCCTGTTCACGTGTAGGCAAACCGTCAGTATTATTCATTTATTGGCAAGATAATAATATAAATATAAACTTAAAAAATGTAAACTACTTTGAATTACTTTTTTCATTATACACAGTCCGCTAGTTTATGATAAATTCTGAAAATTTTAAATATTTTGTTGTAACTGCCTCTGTATAAAAACTCTCTAAAAATGTACATAGTCTGCAATTAGTTAGTTTTGAACTAGTTTGACTCTTACTTTTAATGGCACAAAGGCCCATGGAGGGCCTAGGCCGATCTTTTCGCATCCACTCATGTTGTGCGTGTTATATTTGTACATGAAGTGAAGGGACCTACAGTTTAATGCCGAATCCGAACGGCGAAGTGAAAAGCTTTTCATAGCAATTTTTACTCTTGTAGGTTTGCCATTGCCTGCCAAGAGGTGGTGCCGTGTAGAAAAATTATTTTTTCTACTTTTTGATTTTGCCTGTGCCCAGATTCGAACCCCGGACACTCTGCGAGCAGTCCAACACATTACCACTACACCACAGCGACCACAAGTCGCTGCAAAAACATACTAAGTAGTTAAATAGCTAGCTGAAAAGTTATCGATTATAGGGCAATTGTCTTTTAGAAGGTCATTAACGGGAAAATAAAACCAGTAGATCGCCTGCCAATGAGATCGAGGAATGAACTAGTTGTGGCTTTTTTTGACCTAGCTTTTCAGCTAGTTGGCTGCACTGCAGGGTAGGTATTACTTTATTTGTGTGTTTCTATGCGAGAGACAATATGAAGGCAGCATATGAATAAACTGAAATGTAGAAAAGGTGTGTGCTGTTGAGTTGCTGGTAACTCCTTGATGATGATGTTGGTGACATTCTTGTTTATTGTCAAAATTTGATTTAGAGTTATTGCAATATTATGTTCAATGCTTGCTTGCTCTGTTGTGTACAGTGCCCACTGCACTTTGTATTGTGTGTTATTTATTAATTTCATAAATATGTAACAGAAAATCTGCCAAAGACAATAGTAGTAAGTGCAGTCGACTTAACAAATTAGGGGTTGAATAGATAATATTTAGGAATATTTATAGTATTTGTAATTCAACTAACTCCCATTTATTAAAAATAACACCAGCAAATATTGGAATCATTCTAGATTTCTTCTTTTAATAGCACAACAGCTCATGGAGGACCTAGGCCGAGCTTTATATGTTATACTTGTACATGAAACGAAAGGGATCTACAGTTTTATGCCGAATCCAAACGGCGAAGTGAAAAGCTTTTCATAGGTAATTTTTACCCTTGTAGGTTTGCCATTGCCGTCTGCCAAGAGGTGGAAAAGAAAATTTGTTTAGAAAAATTGATTTGCCTACTTTTTATTTATACCGAAGTTTGATCCCCGGACACTCTGCGTAGCAGGACAACGCACTACCAATCATTCTAGGCGTTTACTTAAAAAAATAAAAAAGCAAATACTTATCAGAGTTCTAAGGAAAACACCGTAAAAAGAAATTCCGATTTTAGCTCTTAGAATAGTTGACTTTTTGAAAAAAATCTAACCGTTTCCGAGATCATTCATCACACACATTAATTGGTCGATCGATGTTGGAATATGAAATCTCACTTCCAAATACCACCCTCTTCAGGCCAACGTCATAACCTTAAAGTTGCTACCTGCGATTTCGGGACCATGTTTCTATATTCAAGTTTCTACCATATGTACTATTTAATTATTATGTAAGTTGAAATTCACTGATAGAGAATTAAAATAAAGTTAATTACAATATAGACAAGAAGTGCGGAAGTTGAAGGTCGCAGTTGAGTATTTTATTAAAAAAAAAAATTATATAAAAATTAGCTAAGCATTTAGTTAGAATTAGAATGTTAAAAGGAAAAACTAACGCGTAATGATAATGATGATAATAAAAGTGAACCTCATTAAGAATGCAAAGAAGCATAAAACACATTAGCCTACTTCAAAATACAGCAGCAACAACTTAAGCACCGGAAGTGGAAGTGGCTGTGAATGTGAATGTGAGAGGAGTAGCAGCAGCAGCAGCAGCAACCGAGGAGAAGAAGAAGAGTTGAAATGCGTTGAAAATGTTGTTAACAAGCATGTGCAATGTTGTTGCTTTTGTTTGTTGTTTGTCTCTTTCTAAATTGCATCTTTATATAAGTGCACACATATTTTGTTTGTGTGTGTGAGTAGTAGATTTTTATATTATTTTTGTTTACAATTCCTTTCATTTTTTATAATGACGCTGCAACAATTTCGCTTTTTATTTGAGGTCATTTGCGTGTAAAAAATGAAAAAAAAGAGCTGAAATCTCTGTCAACCATTGATAATTATGATAATGTAAATTTAATGAGCATGTTGCTCCAGTTTTGCTCCCTCCCCACTTATGTGTACTGTGAAATACTAAGTAAAGAGAGAAAGCTGAAAAATTAACGCACAAAAATTCGTTTTTTTAAGTACGTGAAATTGGCAAATGCAGCAGCTTCATTTTTGAAACAATTAGAGCAAAAATAACATAGTTTTGAAAATGAAAAGCAGCAACAGCAACTAAAAAGGTCAACTTAAATTTTCTACTTTAAAACTGCTAATGTTTACAGCATTCACAAGAACACAATTTGCGCTCTTTTTGCTCTTTGATTTCCTGCAAAACCACCACAAAATGAAAAACCGCAGCAGCACTCATGTTCATGCTTAACTTTTAAGTGGCTTAAAATAAACTTTCAGCACTTTCTCACTTCTTAAGTTCTGCGCTGTATATTGTGCTTCCACTGCTCTTCTTCTATTCTAAAATACACACACCAACACACACACAAATAAACACATACATAGATACGAGTATAGATGCAGTCAGGTGTGCAAATATCAAGATACTCTTGCCAAATTTGTGTGCGACAAAATGAAAATTAACCCCCGACAACCGACCAGACCATGACGACGACTACGACGATGATGCAGCCAACAACCAGGTTGGTGTTGTTATTGCTACTTTCATTATTGTATTGTTGCTGGCGCCAACCATTGCCAGCCGCAATAATATTATCTGACCATATCATTGCATGTTGCTGTTGAGATTTGTTTTTTTTTTCCTTCTTTTTTTGCTTGCTTGTTGTTATGAGATTTTCGTAAAACTTTTCCTCTTAACCTCACTTTTTAGATGTTTTTTTATGGATGTTGTTGTTGTTGTTGTTTTTATTTTTCTTCATCGCTACTTATTTGTTAGAAATTGCTGTTGTTTTTTCTACAGAAAAATACTTTTTGTGTGCCAGTATACTAAATAATTGTTCTGGAGATATTTTGCTTTGAGATTTAAAAAACATTTTATTTAACAAAATTAGGTTTATTGAAATTGAAATAAATATATTGAACTACTTAATTCATAATAACTAAGAATTTTACTACTGATGTATCTGTTGTAAAATGAACTAAAAATTAGAACACAGCTTTTCCTTTTGAAGTAGTTTGTTCTATGTAAAATAGGGTGTCGCAATAAGAGTGCACGAATTAATTTTTGTGCCATTTTTTGCCTGTGCAAGTGGCAGCTCTGAAAGTTAATAGATGTCGTCAAAAATTGTTCCGATTAATAAAAATGGAGCGCTATACAAATGAACAAATCGTCATCATTGTGAAAATGAGGCCGGAAATTCATTTCTTACAGGGACATGATAACGGAGTTCTTTTGGCATCAACTCGACCACATGTGATTTCAGCAGGTAAGCGCCACCTGTCACAACGCGTATGTAACAATCGATTTATTGGAGCAACGGCTTTCAGACCGAATCATCTTCCGAAATTCCGATGTCAACTGGCCACGAAGATGGTGCGATTTAATGCCGTGCGTTTCTTTCGTTCTTTGGGGTTTTGTGAAATCTAAATAATCTAAAATAAGCCACAAACAATTCCTTACCCAAGGCTGAAATCCATAGCGTCATCGGTGAGATGGAGCCACATCTTTCTCAAAATTTCATCGAAAATTTCACTTAAAAGGAGCAGGGTCTGTGAAAAATATTGAACTAATTCATACTTACTAAAAATTTTAATACTGATGTATCTGTTGTAAAATGAACTACAAATTAGAACATAGCTTTTCCTTC
Source organism: Palloptera scutellata (assembly GCA_958295655.1). NCBI lineage: Eukaryota > Metazoa > Arthropoda > Insecta > Diptera > Pallopteridae > Palloptera > Palloptera scutellata. Next base: position 153,245,709 of record OY282449.1, on the reverse strand, counting down.
TTAAGTACGTACTTTCTACTTTACAATGCGATAAGAATATCACCACTCGCTGAAAAATATGGATTTTATTTTTAAATTAAATCTTGTACTCTTATTGGGACACCCTATACAAGTTTGTATGACGTGAACTTTGTAGCTTAAGTCGCCATAAGTGCAACTCTATGATATTGTTATTCACCTTTTGTTATTTTGAAAAGTTTTACTTCTATTCAAAATAAAATCCCTCATTTAAGCAAAGTTATGTTACTTTACTTTATAGCTTAAGATTTTGTGAACAGCAATGTATTTGTCAAAACATCTTAATTACCGGAAGATATTTTCCGGTTATATGTTTCATTGTTCGATAAACACATCTTTTAGCTGAAACACTTAAACCGACTTAAGTTAAATATTTATCAAGTAATTAAAAAATACACCGTATATAAACTAACAACTTATGTTCTACGGTGTTTTCTTCATTTAAATGTTAGCAAAAAAAATCATTTACATCTACTTATAAAAGCCAAAAAACTAAGCTTTCGCTTCAATAAATTCGCTTCAGTTTTCTTATTATTTTTGAAGAAAAACTTAAGTACAAAACGATCAAATTACAGGGTCCGGCGTTCATTCACAAATGCTGTTTTACCTTTTCTGTAGTAATAATAATGCATCACATAGCTTATTTCTTCAGATATTTCAATCATTTTCCAGTCAATGTAACTTTTTACACCAGCGACGAATTATACAACTGTATACATCTGTCTAAAACTGCCACCTTTCAAGGATGTGTTCATTTGAACAGGGTGTTACGCAGAATGTCCGGTGTTCGAATCTCGGCACAGGCCAAAATGAAAAAGTAGAAAAAAAAATGTTTTCTACACGGCACCCGCAAATCCAAACCTCCTAGAGTAAAAATTGCCTATGAAAACCTTTTCACTTCGCCGTTCGATTTCGGCATAAAACTCTCCACTAATGTACAATTTTAACACGCACGACATGAGTGGATGCGAAAAGCTCGGCCTAGGCCCTCCATGGGCTGTTGTGCCATGAAAAGATAGAAAGAATTCATTCAAATTTGGGCCCTTCCGAAATAAGTAATACACATACACATCCAATCATCAAAACATTTTTCAAACGCAATTTTCGGAATCGACTTCAGTTCTCGCCACGAAATCTCTTTAATGTATTCTATTGAATGAAATCGAGTGCCTCGAAGTGGTAATTTGAGTTTTGGAAAGAGAAAAAGTTATAGAGAGCCGCCTCAGGTGAACACGGTGGTTGTTCGATGATATGTCTTGGGTTTTTGGCCAGAAATTCGTTTATAATTTTGAAGAAAATTCAGGTCTTTCAGAAATATAGTAGTTCAGCAGCAACGCGTATCATATCCAAACAATCGTACATGAATTCATTCGTGTGACACAGAAAGTTCAGCGGTTATCTCTCTCAAACATAAATTATGATTTTCCGACTTCATTACCTTTACTTTATTGATGTTAACTCCAATTGAAGACGTTGATGGCCGACCAGAACGAGGCAAATCTTCCACCACATCTCGATCGCTTTTGAATGCACTGTACCACTCATATCCACGTGTTTTTGATGAAGTCGACTCACTGAAAGCCTTCTGTAACATTTTCAGTGATTCGGCACACGGAATTCCATTTTCCATACAAAATTTTAAACAAATTCTTTCTTCGATATTTTTATTCATTGTAAAAATCGCAGAACACACTTGAGATGAACTGACAAAAACAATGGATGTAAACAAAATAATTGACAGAACAATGGTGCCAACTTAGAGAAAAAATAATTATTTAAGCGGGCTTTTTAAATGATCCGGTACTTTTTTAACATAAGTTAAAGTTATTATAAGGTTAAGGTTATATGAGGTTGTTAAGCAAAAGTATTTTATGCAAAAACCATCAAAATCGGATAATATCCGCAACTATCTATCTGTTCGTTGTCTGTTTTACCTACATTTTCTAAGTTTTCGACCGCGTCCGAATTTTTTTTATAATTCGAATTTTTTTAAGTTCACAATCTGAGATTGAGAAACTAAGAACATACGCTGTCGAAGTTTTAGCATAGATCGTATTGGGCTGGACTAGACTGCTACTACTTATATCTAAGAGTAAAAATTGTTTAAGAGCCCTTTTTGCTGCATGTACAATTATATACTTCATAATATAAATAAATGGATGAGCAAAGCTCGGCCTAGGTTCTTTACGGTATTTTGTTCATTTAAAGCAAAGCGAAGAAGGCCACAAACTTCATATTGTTTCATCCAAACGAGTACCTATTTGTGGCATATGTATACGAAAACTGTGTATGTGTGTTGTATCTGTGTTAAAGAACTGAGAAACCCGATGAAAACATTGTTGGAAAGTTTCTTCCTTTTTATTTTATTTTATTTTTTTTTTTAGAAACAATTACGAAACTGAATCAGCCTGTCTTTAGTTTAACCAAAAATAAATGGAGTTGCATTTTTCCCTGTTGCATATTGAAGGAGGAGAAGGAAGCAGATAATATTAGTTTTGTAATAAGAAACCAAAGTTTAAGTTGAAGTTACAAGAATGCAATGAAGGAGTAGCGTAAGCTCAATATTAGCTCTATTTTACAGTTATTTGGCTTTGCCTTTGGCATACACTCTTACTTCCTATGCAACAGCAGCTGAGATATTTGAATATATTCAAATTTAAACAACTGATATGAAAAGAGTAATATGGTTGAATAATTTTATGAAAACATACTAATTTTTGCTCCGAGTTTAAATTGTAAATTAATTTATTATTTATGTATTTATGTATTGCCCGCATCCATTGAAAATGTTTAAACGCTTTCGTAAACAGTTTTTCTATTAACTCAAAGTTACATACACAAAAAACTTTTTACATATTTCCCAATAACTTCTGATCTCATATTGTGACGTAAAACACAAAAAAAAACTTCTACATACCTTAAATTTTCATTTGTAGTAGCTACTACTTTAGAGTAGTAAATATTATTGAACTTGATTTCACTTACTTTAGCTCAGACTGAATTATCCTTCGTGTCAATCTGCCGGAAATTGAAAAGTTCTCTACGTTAAGCCAAAATTCTGTTACGCTTTTTATTTGTTTGTGGACATCTTTTCAATTCATCTATCTGCTTTTCTTTATACTTGCACGAATACACGTTTCTGGTTAGAGTATTTCATTACTGTATTCAAAGAAATAAATAAAATCAAACAAAAGTGAAGCCAAATAAAAAAGTGAAAAGGATTTGCAAAAGATTGATATGCACGATATGAATCCTTGCGGTGACGTGATTTTAAATAAAAAGCATCAGGCGGGGAAGTAGAGAAAACAGGTGTGTTTCGAAAGTAAATGACGCCGGCCAAAAGCACAAATGCAAACAGAATACATTGACAACGAACTGCACACATAAACACACACACACACACACACACACATAAATACTCGTATCTACAATGTATGTATGTATAAGTAGTAAATGTAATAAAGAGGAAATAGTGAATGAATGAAAATCGATTTTTATGAACAAAATTAAATGGTAAAAACTTTAATTTCACGATATATCTACGAGTATGTATGTATGGCATGTAGTTAGGTATGTATAAAGCCATTTTTGTTTTGTCATAAAAAATAAAAAAATTATCTAAAGGTTTTACATATACGACTACTTATACAGTTCATATAGTGAATGTGTATTAGTACATATTTGGAGGTAGGTACATGTGTGGATATGTTCGTGCGTGTATATTAATTTGCATTAAAACGCACAAACACACCTTGCTTGAACCCACACTCACTCACACAAATACACACTTGCATTCATGTAAAATGTAGTCAATGCACGCATATCACCGCACTTCACACATTTACACATACGTGACTCTGACACTGTGCATGACATTCACACTCCGCAACAAAGGATTGCTATGCACACACACATTTTCATTGTATCATTCTGAATACGAGTATATTCTATATCCAGTAGCGAGTTCAGGACTTTATAAATTGTGTTGCTTTTGAGAAATTTTGAGAAATTTTGCGAAATTTGTCCCCTCCTCATTATTGTAAGTTATGTGAGTAGCTCTTTACTGAAACTTTGTAGGTACGAAGAGCTTAGTAAGTAATAAAGTAACATCGATACACATCTACTCAACGAATTATGTTTGCAAATGATAAAAAAAAAAACACTAAAACGTCATAGAATTAAGTTAAACTGCTTCGAAAAATACCTATGTATGGTATAAGGTACCAAGTGAGTCGGCCAAGACCGACTAAAACTTACAAAGCTGTTGTTTCCAATTTCTTAGCGTCTTTTTGTGACTATGATATGTAAAGTGGTCGCTGTGGCGTAGTGGTAGTGCGTTGGACTGCTACGCAGAGTGTCCGGGGTTCGAATCTCGGCACAGGCAAAATCAAAAAAAAAAAAAGAAGAAAAAATAATTTTTCTACACGGCACCACCTCTTGTCAGGCAATGGCAAACCTACAAGAGTAAAAATTGCTATGAAAAGCTTTTCCTTCGCCGTTCGGATTCGGCTTTAAACTGTAGGTCCCTTCCATTCATGTACAAATATAACACGCACAACATGAGTGGATGCGAAAAGCTCGGCCTAGGCCCTCCATGGGCTGTTGTGCCATCAAAAGTAAAGTAAAGTAAGTAAAAGATATGTAAAACTAAATGAAATTTGATTTTAATCACCTCACCAATTAAACTTGACACCTCATGAATTTCATCCTCTCCCCCACACAAATACACACACAATTATGCTCCTCTTGTTGCAAATATTTAATTATACTTTTAGTTAACAATTTTTTTTAATAATTTGTTTAATTTAATTTATAGTGTCTTGAATACTTATTATAGTGAATTGAACATTTCTCTTACTTCTTTGTTGGAAATTTATGAAAGATCTCGGAACGAAACCGTACAAAGTTCAAGACACATGATCATGAGTAACTGTTTGGTGTGGTTTTTGGTACGGCGGTATCATTGATGTGCGCTACCGCTCAATAATAACTGAATACTTGTGGCCTCTTTTGGAGATATTGACTTAGACAACATTTGGTTCCAACAAGATGGCGCACCGTGTCACACAATCCGTGCAACAATCAATCTTTCGCGCGATAAGTTTGAAAATCGTGCTATTAGACGTTTCGGTGATGTACATTGGCCACCACGCAGTTGCGATTTGATTTCGCTGGACATTATTTGTGGTGAACGGTTAAAGGTAAGTCTTACGCCAACCATCCACCAATGATTGAGGCTCTTGAAATAGTGTTCACCAATTGACCAATTCAAATAATAAAAACAACAATGAAAAAAATATATTCGTTTCCTGGTGTGAATAACAATTTCAAAATTCCAAATTATAAAAGGTCCACCCTTTCCAAGAGTTGATCAACTTGGACGCTTTCGGAACTCAACTTCTTCTGGGCTAAGTTTGAGGCACAATGCATAATAATTGGTTAAGCTTTAAATCAATTAATTCTCGAGAAAATGCAGTTTGAGAAACACCTACAAAAAAACTTTTACTGTTTTTAACTAACTCAAAATTGTAGGTAATATTTTACTAGTTTTTTGTTGGGTATTTGTTTTTCGTTGGTCATTAATATTACAGGCAAATGGTATTCAACACGACGACTTTCACTGTTTTTGGGAATTTCTACACACCTGCCATATTTTTTATTTAAATGAAAAGTGGCTAAAAATACATGGTATTTTAGAAATGTTATGCCTGGCAACGCTGATGGCAACTAGATGACTCACGAGCATCAGTAAAATATGTTTGTTTGTATTCACACGACAACGAACACACGACTACAAATTGCTGCCGGCTTCAACTGTCGCCATGTAGTCAGCTACTTGATCAGAACGAAAGCGACAGCAGCAGAACAGACGCAAGCACCTTCCTTCACTCTCTCTCTTATTCTAAATTATAAATAGATTTAAATTGGCAACAGCCACAATTGTGGTCTGTGGTCAAGTCGCAGTCACAGTCGTCGCCAAAATAATCGTCTCCATAAGAACGTGTGGTTTTATAATTTGACAGATGTGGTCGTGCAGCTGCCGCCGTCAATGTGTGTGGAGCATTACTCTTGCAGTAAATATGTGCAAAATATCAAGACTGTATTCAAGTACGAACGCTGGCCTAAAATACTTAGTGTGTATTAACTACTACATGTGTTGATGCAGCATAATCCCAACAGCGCGGCCGGTTGTGTGTGAATTTGCTTGTGCTTAGGATTCTCACGGAGGGTCATATTGCACCAGCGATCATGTCGTATTTACGCCAGCGCGTGTAGCAACATGACACTCTGGAATTCTGGGACAGCCAGAACCTTGCAATCGGTCACACGCTTGACGTTGTGCTGTGCCAGCATTTTTAGTTTGTAAATTTGTTTACTACGTTTTTGCGTTTGTCACCAGCATTGTAGTTAATATATAAATAAGCAATTTGTGGAAATAACATATTATTAGCAAATCAAGTATTGAGCGATCCAGTCGTTTCTTTTATTTTGTGGAAAGAAATCATCTAAAAATCTCCTCGAAACCCAAGCATGGGTTCTGCACCAAGGCTTGGAAAGAACTGGCTGACCGGCTCTGTACCGAGCAACCAACCGACAACCAAAAGAAGTTGCCGGAATATAAAAACAACCTGCATTGCTTATTCTTGGTGCCACTTTAATTTGTTATGTGGAAATCAATGTTCAGTATGATGCAGTGCCAGTGACCAGTGAAATTAACAAATTAAAATCTAAAAATTTGAGCTCACATGTCAAGCCAAATCGATTGGAAATCAATTCGCAATCAAATAATTCAAACAATTTTAACAATTTCAATGTTCACACACACAAAAAACAAACATTCACATAAGTGTGCATGCATTTATGTTGACATGTATTTGAATTTAGTAAATATTTGTCTACGTTTCGCATATTTCCCAAACCAAACAAATTGATTATACCAGAAATTAGAAAACGTGCCTTCGATAAATTGAATGAAAAATAAATACACATGAGCACGCTGTGAATTTCATAGCATTTGAAATAAGTATTTGCTATCAAATGCTGGAACTGACACTGGCCAGAGAGTTTCTTCGTGAGCCCTGAACTAATTTTTATGATTTAATTAACATAAGTAAGTAGTAGCATGAGTACGGAAATGCAAATGAACAATAATTTTCAATAATTTTTGTACGGACTGTAGTTGATGATCCTCATCAACTTGGATAAGACCAGTTTTACATATTACTTATGTGTGAACATCAATTTAATTTCAGAAATGCTTTCCATGACTTGGCTATGTCGAATGTCGATTACTCTATAAATAAAATTTGCAACTTCACTTTACCACCCACATTTTTTCTCTACATTGTCAGTTTTTGCCATAGATTTATTCATTATAATTTTTGTTGTTGTTTGCCATTTTTTCTAAATATTTAACTCCCACTCTGTGTCATCAGCATAACTTTAGATAAGTAAGTAAATATGTATGTCACATTGGAGAAAGAGCAAATTCGAGGATAAAATTTGTGCGCAAAAATAATTTATTTTGATGTTAAGTGCAGATTGTCGCAAATTGTCACATGACTCAGTCAGCGATGATAAAAACTTAACGCTTTGGAAGGAAGCGTGTATAGCCAGTGGGTGGGCCCTGTGAGGGGAGAGCTGTGAGCGGAGAGCTGTGAATGTTTAAAGAAAATGATAAAGTAAATGTGTAGGATAATGCTTAATGCCATCAAGTCAATTTAGAAAATGAAAAAACGCAAAAGAAGAAAGAAGCACTTAAAAGTTAAATCACAGTCTCATCAACCCCAAAAAACGAGAAAAACGTAGAATCAGGTTTTTATTGAGCTTTAGGTTAAGCAAATATGTACAGACATACTTAATAACTGAAAATATACGACATGAAGCAAATAATACTTGTCATTATCAAGTCTCCATGCAACATTGCTTTAAATCATAAAGTTCCTACATTATTTCCAGTTCTGCACGAGAGGCGCCCACCAACCGGCGCTATTCTTGGGACACTAACTCAAAGGAATACAAAAAAATGAAAATTATTCCGCTCTTATGTCGTGAGTAAATCATGTTCCAGAATAAATGTCACGCTGTCAACTTGCATACGTTTTACTACAACTTGCTCGGTATCTTGTCGTCTTCATCAGCAACTCGTCCTCATTTCTCTCCTGCATTCATGCATCATGACATTAACCTGCCATTTTGCCGCATTTATTGTTTCAATTTGTGGCATGTTAGCGCTAAGCGCGTTGGAAATTTCCTCCCATTCTCCTCGCTTCAATAAGCTTTTTCCTCCAGCGTTTCTTTTTATTTGCTTTTCATGTTTTCATTTTAGCAAAAATTACAGAAATTTGTCTTTCTACCGCTGCCACCAGCGCTCCCCCAACGCTCCTGTCACTGTTGTTTGACATATGTGCGGCGTCTACGAGAACATGGAACTTGAGTTTGGTGGCAGCAGAAATAAATGTGTTTTTAAAATGTATATACTTAAATAAAAAATTGTGCATGTGCGCTGCGCTAGTATTCAATTTAAATTTGTATGCTTTTTGTAAAAGTGATTTAATAATTTGCATTAAGTAAGTGACAATCACATTTATGTTAATGCTGTTTTGTTATCATCACTTAAATGCCGCCATAATTTGATATTATTCAATTGCATGGTTTATTGGATTATACGGTATGCACTCGTCATAGATATGTATGTAAATTTCCCTTAGAGCAGCAGAATTCTATTGTAGCTTGAAGAGCGATTTAAATGGTAAAACCTAATCTGTAAAGTGCTAAAAAATATGTGGTTTAAAAGAGGAAGCCATACGGTTACGATTCACCATAGTACTAAAACAGTTCGATAATTCGAAATCAAGTTATTCTTTTTACGTATAGCTCCATACATTTTTCAAATGTCCATTCAAGAATAAGCCTCCTGGTATAAAGGTGCAATGAACCCCTACAAGCTGCGCTGTATTTAATAAATATCCAATAAATATCTATATTTTTTTCTGTACGTAGTACATAATATGTATTATCTGCTTATTTTGCTGAAGCTAGCCTCTCACAACACACACGCCTTTCTCGAAAGTGACTAGCTTCACCACGAATTAAATAAAATTCAAGCTGGCTACATCTACTTGTATTTTAGTATATAAATTATTTTAATTACAAGCTGAACAAAAATTATCACGCTTATTGCAAAAATCATGGATCATTATTCGTTAAGGAATTTAAAAAATAAAATATATTTTTAAAATTTATCACCCCAATCGTTTTATAACTTTACTTTACATTGCAATAGTTTGTGTATTTCAAGTTTTTCAACGATTGTTAACTTAAAAGACAACAACAATTATAAATATTTCGAGAACAACAGCATGCAGTTATTACACAGCTACGCCATCTAGCGACTTCAGAATATATGAGAATAGAAACTCCGAAAAAGCTTCGAGGTTCGTGGTCAGGCTAATATTCGTTGCTAGGTTAACTAATGACATAAAAACGTAGCATCATTTGGAAACTTCGAAGAGATCATCCTGCTCTGAGACAGGATGCAGAGAGTCGCAGTTCCACAGTTTTAGTGTAAACACAAAGAGTGTAATAATATTGTGAAGTAATTGTCAAATGGTGAATTTAATAAAGTTACACTAATTTTCTTTTATGCACAATACAATGATCGAATAGACTATTATTTTAGAAACTAGATAATCGCAAAAATATGCTTCCTTCCAATTCCGAGGACATTGTACTGTCCTCACTAAACAAACAACAATTGTCATTGTTTGGAAAGATTAAAAATATGCAGAAAATTCTTCTTCTCTAACTGCGTGTATATGAGAGTATACATAGTTATTGTATATATACGAATACATATATACTTTTGTAGATTTATAATGTCTGTGCATGTGTACGAGTATAGTAAGAGTCAAAAGTTAGGCAAACTTTTGAATGTGTGCTAGTTTCATGCATTCACGACGATGACAAAACTTGTTGAAATGCTCGTTAAAATCTGGTTACAAAACATTATAATTACATTTTATTTGGCAATTGCATACACACACACACACACACACACACACACACACAAATAAATTCGTTTGTATGCTCTACATGTTGACAATACACAATTGTGAGTGTTTCGTAAAAAAAAGTTCAAAATAGAAGAACGAGTTTGAATATAGTTTTTTCTTTCAGTATTATGGTACATAGTAAAGTTGCACATCATTAAAAGTTCAATTTTTATTTTTTATGCAGGTTTTATTAATATTTAACAAGAAGGTTAGACTTTTTTTTATACATACATTGTATTTGCCAAGTAGGAATTGCTCAATCTGTGAGAGAGAATTTTTGTTTTAAACTAATTACATTGGTATTGCATTTTTCTAAATATCACTACCCGAAACTGGCTGAGCTTGTAAGTAGCAACTATTTATTATTATTGACAACTAGTTGTAAGGCAACTAGTTATCAATACGATGCTAGTGAATGAATCCGTTCGGAGCAATCAACTATTTTTGAAATGAGTGAAATTCAATTTCGAAAATAAATCAGCAATTTTAAACGCAATTTCATCAATTATTGTAAATGCAAATGTAGAAGTCTTAAGCTAAAACCAGAACACATTATTCGATTTAATACCCGCCTCCGCACCATAGCAATTCACTTTAAAAGCAGCCATTAAAATTACCACCTATCGTCGACTAAATTGAATTAAATACATAGCAAATAAATTTTTGGCTAAAACAAAAGTCAATTACAATTCAGCACAGGACTCGACTCGACTCAGTTGTACCTGCTGCAGTCATGACTTGCTCATACTCATACATAGCGTGCATGTATGTATAAAGTATAAGTACTGAGTAGATTTGTGTGTGTATTCCCAGCGGTCAAATGCAACAATAAACTACTAAGCCACAAAATTCAATTGCAATATGTAGATACATACATACTCCTAGAGCAATCCAATAAAACAATCCACTGCAATAAAGTAGCTAAGTGTGATGTGATGTGGTGGTGGCGACGCAGAGGCAATACGATGCTTCCAAATGCTTTCTCGCTACGATGCAATACAATACTTTAACCTCTCTTCGTGTATATTTGCAAAGGCGGGTGAACTCAATATTTTAGTTAAATGTAATTTAGTGTAATGCACACTACTTGCCCCAACACAGCAAAGATGGAGCAAATAAGTACTTAGTATGAATTTTATTTAACTGAAGTTCGATTTAGAGGGTGAGGGTGAAAACAACACTTTCCTGTTCTGGTGAAAGTGAATAATGTCTCATGAATTTCAATATGAGCATTCACAGGAAGCGAAGGTTAATATTTTCATATCCGTGTTGTGAACTAGTATTAGTGTACGTCGAAAAAAAGAAATGCTTCGGTTACGCTTAAAGATTTGGGGGCACCTAGTGGATCCGCAGTGTTCGATCCAAGTGACTCTTGCAGATGAAAATATTAGCCAAATGACCAAATCTTTATCACATAGAGAAGGACAAAAACCAAAATGACTTCTTTCTGTAGTTTCTTCTGACCCTGATCTTTCGTTCTCTAAATGTATTTTAAAGGTGGAGATATGTATTTTATTTCCTATTTATAATATTTTATTTGCATTAGCTTTCACCAACTCAAAGATACCCTCTCCAGGTTATTATTTCTTATAAAAGTCTTAGAGACTTTTCAAAAGCGTTCTTCTAGGGCTGGAAAGAAACATCACCAACTATCGATTTATATCGATATGTCTCGCACATCGGAAGGTATCGATAATATCTAGTGTTACCGATGTAAATAATGATGTTACAGTGACTTCACTGCTAGTGTCAAGTAAAGAGCACATGAGCCGGCTCTAATGGCTCTGCTGAATAGACGGGGACGGCTCCCTTCAGAATCGGTAACTTTTCCTTACCGATAAGTATCACCATATGTATCGTTAATTTTTTTTACCGATTTTTCCCATCTCTAGTATCTTGAGTGAAATTTACTTACTCAACTGGCCTGCTTTGAGTTATCATTACTCATTTGTTAAGAGAGTCAATAACATGCACCATTACTTATTTCCATTACAAACTTTCAATTTCGATCAATCAATTTCGTAGAAAAGTGTAACAAAATTCAATGAATGATAAAGTAAGTCAAACATTAAATAGACAGACAGATGGATAGACAGTCAATATGTATGCACAAAAGTATAACGATAGACTAGAGAGTAATATGATAAGAGTATGAATGGTAACTACTAAAAACAAGAAAAATGGCAGAGACATATTGAAAACAGCGGAGCGAAATAATATAAGACACAATTTCATAATTGAGACGTCGAATCCTTAACCTGAACTCGCCAGCAAATAATGAAACTAAAAACAAAAAACAAAAAACGCCGCTACCAAAAAGAAACAATATAAAAATGTAGTAAAAAGTTCTGCTTGTCTCGCGCAACTAAAAGTAACAATAACAAAATAAGTCAAAATAAAAAGTAGGACCTAGAAAAGTCAATAACTTTGTTGCTTGCTTTCTTCCGTTAGAGAAAAGTACAGAAGTAAGTTGAAAATGCTGCAAAGTATGCTACAATTTCATTTTCATTTCTTGTTTGTTTTTTATTTACTGCTTTTTATTTTGCTAAAAAAAAAAAAATTTTCAATATTTGTACACATCAAATATTTGCGCGCGTTATTCGCGTGGCGGAACGTAGCAAGTGTTGGTGTCGGGAAATAGTATAGAAAGAAATGGTTTTTATTATTTCTATACTTCTACAGAAGAGAGAATTTCATATCGAACGCCATCATCAATGTTGTATGCATACACACACACATGCATGCAAAGATATGCACCTTTGCAACTAACTACTACTCGTACTAGTACAAGACGCCAATACCGGCCAAACTGTTTGTTGTTATTCTTCCCCTTCTCCCGTTTTTATGGCAGAAAGTGTTCTTTGCTTGTTTGTGTATGTGTGTGAAACGCAAGTGAAAACCTTTTAGTAATATTAAAATTGAAACAGTAGCTGCTGCCCTACAGCTAACGTCATCTACTACTTATTACGTTTCTCTCCAGCTTATAAATTCTACATGTGTTTGTGTGTGTGTGTGTCTGAGTTTAACTCCTTTTTGCTTCGCATACTTGCAATGCTTGACTTGGTGCTGAATTTTTTCATGAATGCTATTCCATTCATTTTTCTTATATTCCTTTATACTATACTAAATTTAATATTATCGATACTCAGAAAATATCTACGTAACATTATCTTAGAAAAGCATATTGCTTAATATGAAAACTTATGGTTGAGCAAGTTTCTTCCATGCAAATTTAAAAAATTGTGAATATTTGTTAGTTATTTAACAGTAGAACCAACTTTTCCTTAACATTTCGTGTCCTTAACGGAATGTGAACTTAAATGCACACAGATAAATTTCAGCATTCATTGTTGAAATTAAATTTTGTCAATTACACTAACGCCAAAAAGTATGCTTCAAGTGTTAAAATAGTAAATACTTCGCATACCTTTTGACATTGAACTTTAGATAATATATTCTATTACCATATGTATTCACATACATACGCCAGTGCATAAGTATGTGTGAATGTACTATGCGCATGCATAGTATGTGTACAGGAATGTAACTGCTTCCTGTAGCTACAGCATTCTAAATAACATTCATCTTTAGCACAATTAATTTCTATGTAAGTTGCACCTGCAAACACACACACACTCACACACATGCTCAAGCACACATACGTACATTACAATTACAACAATCAATTATTACACATCGCATGAAAATTAATTACGATTAGACCAAAAACGAAAGTATTCAAGCAGCAACAAAAATATCTGCAGCGCACGTCTCCAACAATATCGAAGACCGACCGTAAAATAAAATAAAGATAGTGATTCCGCACAGTTTCCTGTTCTATCTGCTTTTTTGTTTTTTCTCTAAAGGCGTATTTGTGATGGCACCTCTAGTTACCACATCATTACGTTTCGCTGTTCACCTGAGTAATTGTTAATGGCCTTGGAACTTTTTTTATAGCTTCACATGACCTTTTGCACGTAAATCGAAAGAATGGTAGAGAAAACTAGTATGGAGAAAATATCGGAGTGTTTCAAAGGATTTGGGCTGCTTGCCAGCGAACACTTGTTATTATTACTATGATGTTTAGCTATGCTCAAATATTAGCACAGTGGATCTGACTGCAATAATGAAGAGAAAAAGTGGACATAAAGAAGGTAAAAGGTGAAACCTAATTTTGCCATCCAAATCAGACCTTATCACCTCTTCTACTTAAGATATGCTATGTATAACTATGTTATAACTATTAGTATAGATTAGATTAGATTTGGATGTGGACAGAAAGGCCTTATAACTTCCATAGCACTCAGTACGTTGGAACCAATTGTATTGTGCCCAAGGTTAAGTGGGTAAGTGTAGGGCAACGAGGTCATATACACTGGTTGGACCTACAGTTTAATGCCGCTTCTGAGCGGCGGGGTGGCAATTTGTTATCACTTGGTAGATTTGCCATTGCCTATGAAGAGGTGCACTTGTACACTTTACTATAATTCTCGTTCATTTCATATCGGTAGAAAATATAAGAAGTTTACGAGAACTAACCACCAGACCAAGAGGGGAACTCCCCAACCCGAAAACTCTCGATATAACTAAAATGGTAATCGCTTTTGATCGACACTAAGAATGTGTACCATTTAGATCTAGTTTCAATGGTGTGATGCGAGCAACTTAAAGATACTTAGGAAATTTAAATCTCACTCATGATACATTTTGACTATGTTAGTTTTTCGAAAATCAAAAAGCCGGCTTATATTCTTTAAACGCAGTTGCTAATCGAACATCGAGAGAGCCAAAAATTTCAAATATGTCCGGGAACATATTTACCTTCATGCTCTAGTGTCTCATTAATAAAGTGAATAAGTCTTAGATTTTCGATATCTTTCATAAATTTAATCTCATATATGCGCATTAAGTCGACTGTGCTATGTGAAAGCGGTATAGGTAAGCTTACTCATCGTTGCGATAATTGGAAAATGTATGAATATGCCCAGAGGTAAGCTGGTGGTATTTAATGGTTTTTAGTAAAATAAATTACTGTAAGGGAGACATATTGGACAAGTTCCTTTTCTGGTTAAAGACTTCCAAGCGGGAAATGAGATTGAAAGGAAATTATGAGTAATACCAGAGGCTTTTGATTAGGATATTATGGTGGTGCATGGGCATAGTTGATTGTATTTTTTGATTAGTAAATCTTATATTTGACTTATTTTATTTATATAAAATATTAACTCCGAATATGTTTGTTTTAAGCTCACTTCGGTGTATACATAAGTTTGAAAAACGATTGCTTCAACACATATTGAGATTTTTTTTGCACCGCTTAAGTTTGTAACTAGGTAAATCGCTGCCGAGTCAATGAACTTTTCAGAATGGTTGCATTACTTTATTTTTGTTTGACAAATTTACTTTAGTATAAAAACAGTTCTCACTTTTCTATTTATTTCTCAAATTATATTATCTCATAGCGGAGTAAATTTTTTTTAAAGCAATTGCATTAAAACAGATTGCTTGGTTTTTGTTTTGAGGAGTAAACATTAGAATAAAAAAAGGTTGAGCGTAAATCGAATTTAAATGACCAAAAAGAGTAAAATTTACTCAGAAAATTTTTAATGACTCTTTTTCGATATGGTTTTTACTCTTTTTTACTTGAAAGGTTTGCTCATATTAAAACTGTATCATCATTCTCATATTGCAAAAAGCAGACGGAGAATGGAACCAACCTGCGCTATCACTAGACAGTTATGGCCTAGGCCTAACTGGGAACTTATTTATGGTAAGCATTCATTAACCTGGATTGACTGAATCCACATATGCAATGTAGTTTCCATTGTCATGCCCGCGGACTAGGCCTTCCTTGCAATGACTTCTGTAGAAGCTGTAGAAATTAAGAGAAGGAGGAAGCAATTTTCCACCTTCTTACAAAAACGAAACTCTGCGAGTATCTTTCTATGGAAGACTCATGCCACTGAAATCAGAGACATAATTCGCTTCATCGAAAGCACTAATTAAGGTTTAATTAAGAGGGAATGTGAATAGTCCCACAGGGAATCAATCACAATGTACCAACTGGTCTCAGAGTGTTCCTTACGAACAGCTCCAACAACCTAAACTAACCTAACCTATTATTGTTATTGTTATTATTTATGCTTGATTCCATGATATAAGCTATCTTGCACTTAACTTTATGATAGCTTCAAAACCGAAAACAGAACTTAGTGATATATGTAAAGTGTATAAAGAGTGGTGCCGAATGTTTTCAATGATACTTTCAATTAAATAGTCATGCTTTGAAAACATAAACGAAATTTAAAATAAATACGTAAATTCTCCAAATACATTTTCATATATCAGACAAATTACTACCTCAAAAATAAATAAACCCAAATTGGATAATGATAGAGTAAAGTTTAAAATAAAACCAATAACTTTCATTTCAACCGAAAAATTTAACGAATCTATTATGAACAGAAAACGAAAAAAACGAAACGAAAACAATTTAAATTACCGACTAACAAAATTCATGATGCATATTGTGTTTATACATGTAAGTGGGGGAGGAAAACGGCCACCCAAATTACATACATACATATGCACGAGTGTGTCTGAGTATGAGTGTGCTTGCATTTACGAAGCAAACAAACACCAACGAAAAATAAAACATTTCTTCTCTTTCTCGTTGTTACACCCACCAAAATTAGCATAATTACTAGTTTTAGTTTCTATTTTTATTTGTGTTTCGTTTATTTTCTACCACTTCCATACATACATGCATATATTTATACACGGAACTAAAATAAAAAATTACACAGTAAATTGTTTATTTACAATGCTAAATTGTGGCTAAATGTTGGAGCGAGTGTGTGTTTGCGTTGAGAATGGAAAATTATATATTTCAAATGTAATAAACAATAGACAGCATTTAAATTGTTTTCATATATCGTGGGTACTAAAATAATTTTCATTGCCTGCAGCATGTAACTTCGGTCGACCTAAACCGATTTATTTATACCAACATAACACCGGAAAATAATATAATATACTTATACATAGGCTAGAGATCATCTACTCTTTATGGGCGTACTGACTACTGAGATAGGTCTCTGAAACTCTCAAAATGAGCTAAACAGGTAGTTTCAACTCTGGGATGAAAAACAAAGGGGAATGTTTAGAGAATGCTTGGCATTTCTTATTACTTATATTGAAAGCTTTACACGAAGGCTATAAAAAATTGCCATCAAAGTGAATGTACCCGAAGAACAGAGTGCATCGTATGAAATGTACAAATATTGAGAAAATAAAATTGAATTCAACATGCACGCAACAACACACACACACACATACACATAAATATGTTAACATGTTTATGCATGGATATAAATATAAATATTGTAGACTAAATACAAATATCAATTACAAATCCTTACCACATCCTCGTACATTTACAAGTTGAATAATTTAGCAGAAAGTGTTGATTTTATTGAAAATGTTATTTATTTAAATTTATCAATTTCGTTTTGCTTTTATTTTCCTTTTTCACGTAAATAAATAATTTAAAAGTTTAACTATTAAATTGTAGTTTTCCAACATTGCAAATTACTTAAGTAATTATTTAAGTCACAATGCAAATGAGAATATTTCACGTTTTTTAAAACATTTTCTTGATTTTTCCCAGCTTTCTGTTAAGTTTACAGGAGGTGTAGTTTTGATGTATCCACGCGGTAGACAGACAAAAATATCTTGCGAACGCAGAAACATCTACAATAATTGAAAGTAGTGATATACAATGGATACAAAAAAAACCATTTACCAGGTTTTGCTCCTTTTTTAGCTTCGCAAACTTTGGGGCGTATGAGCGATTTTTGTTTTGTTTTTATGAACCTTCAGTATTAAGTCTATAAATCCTGAACCGTTGATAATATCCTTTTACTGTCTTCATAAAAGTACAAATGTGTATACTGTGTGCATAAATATGTGTTGCAGTTTCATGTGTCCACAAAATGGTAATTTTCCAGGAAAAATATATAGTCTATTGTGAAATACACCATTGCTCTGAATATGCCTATACCGTAAATCAACTCGTTGGTTGTATTTCAAAACCCACAACCTCTATTGAGATCTGTGAGTTGGGATATAAGCTTTCCTTTGCTGAAGACAGCAAAGAGAAACTATCAACGTTTTAGGAGTTATGGGCTTAATACTAAATCTACATTCATGTACAAATATAACACGCACAACATAAGTGGATGCGAAAAGCTTGGCCTTTGGCGCTACATGCGGTCATAGTCGACACTGATAAACTGAAGTTGATTGTGGTAAAGGCATAACACTTGCCACAATGGCTGCCTATCTCTTTATCGATGTCCTGTGTGATCACATTCACTCTATCATTCTCCCTCCTTCTTCCTCTCACCTATCAATCTTCCTTCTATTCAACACAATGCTCGGCATTCATAGGGGTACAACCTGTGTGTCAGATGTATCAGTACAAATGTAAAATATCACTCAGACGCCCCAAAGTTTGCTAAGCCATAAAAAAAATGAAGAGAAGAATGACCAAAGAAATCACAGTGAGAAAAGTTGTAAGCGACAATGGAACCCGCTGTCGCTTACAACGTTTCTCACAATAACGCTTCAAATATGTGACATCTAGGAGCAAGATCTGGTCTGGAGCTTTCTACTCTATATCACTTCTTTCCTTTTTTGTGGGTGAAAAGTTAGTTTCCAAATAGTGTGTTTATAAGTTATGATAATTAATCAAGTTCTGTTAAAACTTAGGGAAATTAATTTGAAGCAAATAGAGAACAGTGTGTGAAGCAAAACCAGATACATTAAACTGAGCCTTCACACGAGGTGGATAGAAGTTAGGTCAGTTCATGACTCAATCTTAAAACTCAGCTCTCGTGCCCTTGATTGCAGTTTCGTTTCTCCTTACTTATGCAAATATTGAATGCTTTGAGTCTAGCAAAGGTTACTGCCAATCAGTTTTAGCTTTGATAGAAACTCGAAACTACTAACACTGCAACGTGACACCATAACCCGATTGGAACACGAATGAAAGGAACACACAGTTTTATGCTGAATACAAACCAGCTAAGATTGTGGTTCTATTTTTGATTTTGTTTTTTCAGTGCTAAGTGCCAAACCGGCGTACCCATCATATATCACGGGGAACTAACTATGATAATTCAACTTGGGTAAAAAAAACGAATATTATAAATATTTACATTGGCATTAAATTTAAATTTCTTTTTCTCGTCGTTCTTCTCATTATTAATTTTTATTTTTTTATTGCATAGGCACATCCACAATTACAACAACAGCGCCAAAATATAGTTACAATTTACGTAGCACCAATAAGAATCTTCAAATGTGCCTAAGCATCATAAGAAAAATAAAATCTATACGTTTCCTTTGCACGAACTGATAAGGAAGCAATAACAACAACAACAGCAGCAGCAACGACAAAGCGTAGAACAACAACAAACACAATAACAGTAATACTAGTAGCAAAAAAAAACGAAAGCAGCACATTTCATACATAATCAAGACAACCCCTCGTTATCACAAAAGCAGCACGTGTACGCAACGAATTGTAATTCGTTGAAATTACAAATTGCCAAAGCGCATGCGCAAACATTCCACAGTCAAGACGCTGAGTGCATATTAGTTGATGAAAACAACAGCAGCAACAACAATGCGCCGGCTTTTTCATTTCTATGCAAAATCCAAACATCAGTATAAGAGTTTACTCGGTGGCTACGAAGAGACACATACTCTCTGCACTTGCATCGAGTACATATTTACATACATAGGCAAAAGTCGGGAAATTCTGATGGAGCACGCACTACGAAAACCCGACGTTTCTGTTGAGCCATTTACAATGACGGAGCAGGCATACCCTGCCAGGCTATGGGAAATGACAATTCAGTCAGACGTTGCATTTACAGTTAAAAGGACGACGGAAATGAAAACGATCGCGTGTCGAATGCCGCGTGTCTTGTGTGAAAATGTGAGCTGAAGGAAATACAAAAAAAAAAAAATTTATTTCAATAGATAGTAAAATAAGAGTTAATTACAAATCCGGTTGGTTATAGTCGCAGGTAGTGCGCTTGCAATCGATTATCGAATTTCCGAAGTTTAGGTGCGCGTCACAATCAAACAATTTAAATAACCGCATTTCTTACCACAAGTCTGGTGTATTTTATTTATTTATTTTTGTTTGAATTTTTTCCCGCATTCTTTTTGGCGTCCTGAAGCGGTTGCTAACAGAAAGTGAATCCTTTAGCTTCTCTATTCAGTTCATTAGCGTGAAACTATCAGGCAAAAAGAGCACAAAGTCAAACTTCAAAGTGATTTTTCAATTGAAACATCGTAGCAACTGCAACAACAACAACAACAACAACAATAACGGCAACATTAAAAAGCAGAAAAATCCTAGTATGTAGTAGTTGTAGCAAATGGTAGTGCAACAAAAAAATGACTAACGAAAAGTAGCAAGTGTAGGAAAAGTGTCGGTGTCGGTGTCGGTACCGGTGCCGGTGCCGGAAATGAAGTATGCAACTTATGTTGTCCACATCAAAGAAAGCAAAGGAAATTAAAATTTGCATGTGAAGTGTGAGTGCATTTTTTCCACATCATTGTCAACTTCCATTACTGCGACTACTACTCAATCTGCAACTCTTACACTTTTACAACGTTTACTACAGAAAAAAAAAAATGGAGAAAGAGGCAAATAGCAAATAGCAAATAGCAAACAGAAAACTGAAAACCAGCACAAAGTAAGCCAAAAATAACTGCATATAATCCACAAATGGCTCCCGTCCGTAGAAAGCGAGAAATCATCGCGTATCCTGCTGCTGGCGCTTCTGCTCCTTCTGCTTCTACATTTTCGTGTATCGCTGTCAATAATTGTTAGTTGCAGTTGTTAGTTTCGGTTTCGTCGTTTTAGAAAAAAAGAGCATTTTTTATCTTCAACTTCTTTCTTTAACTACTCACTACCACACAAACAAGTTATTTTTGTGCTTGTGCGTGTATTTATCCGAATCTCTACCAACTGCACGTCCAACAAGACGACAACTTGTATCGCAAGCTGTCAGTGTGTGCGTGTGCAGCAGGAAACGTAACATAACCCACACATCAAACAACAGCTACACCAACCACAACAACAACATACCGAGACTGCCCTACTGGTGCTGCTGCTGCTTCTACATACTACATACACAGCAGTGTTAAAGTATATTTTGGTTGTTGTATTTATTGCTAGCTGCTGCAGCAACATGTCGTGCTCTTCAGGATTTATCGCTTATTCAGCAATCGTTTTGCTTTGTAGTTCCGGTAAGTGAAATATCTGAAAATGAACACAATCATGCAGATATGAAGAAGAATCTTCTTCTTGCACCCCCTCATCAATCCCCCCCGCTTTATCACCCTTTATCACCCTTTATCACCCATTCTCTCTGCTATTGACATGTGAGGCATGCATGCATGCATATTACAATTTTTGTTCTTCGTTCAACTTGGCTTAGAATGTGAAATGCTTCTGGTGCTGTTGTTGCAAAAGGATATTCCTTTATGACGAAATGAAGCAAATCTCCAACAATGATACTAACGTTTTTTATTTCTTCTTTTTTTTTGGAATTTTACTTTCCTGAAATATTCATAGACATGTTTCATTTTCTTGGTTCTAGTTGCCAACTATGAAGACGTGTTGTTATTAGTTGCTTCAACTGACTATGTCTCTTCCTCGTTCGTTTCGATTTTTTCTAATTAAATAACTACATAACTAGATTGAAAAATTTTCAATTGTATTCTTCGGACAGTTTTATGTATTGGATTTTTAAAAGCACTCAACTTGGGTTAATTGAATTTTTCTTTCTGAAGCTGGTTTTAAAAGTTCTGCGAAGGCGAAAGTAGAGATGATTCGTCTGCTTTCACCTTGCAACAAAAAAAAGGCTAAATATTATTTGATAACCACTTCGATCTCCATTAACTTCGTAGGGTACAGGCATTCGCGACGGGCTGCTTTTTACCATTTGCAGTTTGACTGTGACCGAGAACTGTGAATCCTTAAGCCTCCCCTTAAAGGACTACACAGTTTTTGTACGAAACTGCATGCTCATACGCCAGAAACAACCTAGTTCCAGAGTTTTAGGGCGGACAAAATTAACTTGGATATGTATTTCAATATTATTTTGTGAATATCTTGAACTGTTTATGTTTCTTTACATATATAATAAGATTAAATTTAAAATTTTTAGGGTAACAGGTGATAACCAGTGATTCAGAGAGTAGATGAAATTTGAGCAGATGAAGCTTTGAAGAATGAGAATAGCTTGTTTCCTGCAATATCTACCAATGACCCCTTCGATAGTATAGTGGGTATATTACTAGGCTTTCACCCGGGTGGTTGGGGTCGATTCCCTTCTATGTCTTATATTTCTACCTATATGAAGTATGAATCAGAAATAAGTATAAGAAAGTGTAACAGTAGGCCAATCTAACTATAGTTTTAAAGCCTCTTACCATATTCATTATAGAGAATACAGCAAAGTTCATAGTGGCTCAAAATGGTTATCACTGAGCAACTTCTCAGCGATGATATTGTATTAATAAAATAGTACACAGAGCTTGATCGCTATAACCATTTTCCTCGATCTATCATCGAACTTCCAATCATGTTTCCTATCATCGTTTCCTATCATGTTTCTAGCTGTTAATTATGGCCCTTTTAAATGCATAATGTGAGTTCGATTTTGTAAACTTAAGTGTTTACATGTAAACTTAAACTTAAAAAATTCATTTTAAGACAAGATACTTTCTCTGAGCAATTAACAGTGCTTTAAAATTTGTATATTTGACATTCTTTACTGAATCTATGTGCCACAGTTGTCTTTCACTTTCTAAAATCCATAATATTAAATAGAATAAATCGTCGCATCCATTTGCAAATGTAAAAGGAACTCACAAATAACCACAACCATTGACCGTGTATCACAATACATAAAATTCTTATGCATAAATGAGGACAAAACTGTTTCAAAACTTAACCCCAATTGAAAATCAAATTAGCTCACATATATTCGTAGACTCGTGAAGAATGAAATCGTAATAACACAATGTATACATTGCTAATGCAGTCTAGACTAGAAGAACCACAAATTAAACATATCACAGCTACATAATAAAGAAATAAATGTGGTAAATAAAATTCTAGCAATTTGAATAGCACAAGTAAAAGTCAAACGAAATAAAATCAGTGTTGGTGGAGCAAACTACACGGCGTAATTTACACTAGTCTTTACGCGTAAACAATCCTCAATTTCGCTACTGAAACGCAAACAATGTCAAGATTTGAAAATATTCTGGCAATTTCTGTTGAAAGAGCTAAAAATCCCATAAGGGTAATGCTAAATCGTTAACATATGTACCATAAATGGTGCATAATTCATTTAACCTTATAAAGTTAATGTATATTTTTAGTTAAGAAAATACTTTTATAGTTTAGAAAATATATTTTGAAAGAGGAGGAAATTTTAAAGATCTTTGAAATTTTGCTTTATTTTTACAAAAAACAAGTTTAGAGATTTTTATTGTTCAGTGAAATCTTATGAGCAACATATTTTCGGAACTTATTAAGTAACCTTCTATTAATCGTCGAAATAGGTCGAAATCATAATGTCCCCTGAGAAAGGCAAAAAGAAGTATAAGGGATGGGAGCTAAAACGATACAAATGTGCTACTATACTACATAAATTACTGAACATACTTACCAATAACCTCAGATGAAAAGTCTCATGGTTTATTATGCCAGAAATGGGCAAATTTTAGGACCGTGTAAAATAAAAATTTAATGTAATTTATTTAATTTTCTTTCAATTTTCAAAACCTTGGTATTCTGAAATAATGGATTTTTGTCAAACAGTGTAGCTAATCTGTCATTTATACATAGAGTAACTAGTCGAAGGTGATCACTCGTAGTGATATTTCCAACTTACTTTTACTTTTAATGGCACAACAGCCCATTGAGGGCCTAGGCCGAGCTTTTCGCATACACTCATGTTGTGCGTGTTATATTTGTACATGAATGGAACGGACCTACAGTTTTATGCCGAATCCGAACGGCGAAGTGAAAAGCTTTTCATAGGCAATTTTAACTCTTGTAGGCTTGCCATTGCCTGCCAAGAGGTGGTGCTGTGCAGAAAAATTATTTTTTCTACTTTTTGATTTTGCCTGTGCCGAGATTCGAACCCCGGACACTCTGCGCAGCAGCCCAACGAACTACCACAGCGACCACTTTCCAACGATGTACTATAATATCAAAGTTGTGCAAAATAAAAA
This sequence comes from Palloptera scutellata, assembly GCA_958295655.1. Lineage (NCBI taxonomy): Eukaryota > Metazoa > Arthropoda > Insecta > Diptera > Pallopteridae > Palloptera > Palloptera scutellata. Next base: position 153,221,302 of record OY282449.1, on the reverse strand, counting down.
GGCGGAAAATGTTCTCGGGGTAATCTTTGAAAATAGGTGGTGAGACATTCAACTTTTTTTGGTGATCCACTTTTTTGTCAGAGTAATTGCAACCCTGCATAGAGAGAGGAAAAGGGGGAGGAGTACGATCAACAACGCGAATGAATACGGTTATTAACTTTGTTCTTGAAAATAATACACTACATAGGTAACTTTAGTAACTTTAAAAACAGCTACATAATTTTACAAATTTCTATTACTTCTCCAAAGACACACGATTTCTTGTAGAGTTGTGTAGCTCCAAGCTCCAATTAGAAAACTTTTATGTGGCGTATTTGGTAGTATATAGTATATAGTTAGTGATGGAAAGTATCGGGGACTTGTGAGTATCGATTACTTCGGTATCGATACTTTTCAGAATCGGGTATGTTTTAAAGAATCGGGTACTTTTTTGTATTGTATTGTACATTAATTTAGTTTTAGCCGTTTCAACTTCTGGCAATTTTACATATCAGTATTTTACTTCATTACCTAAAACTAAAACACCACTTTTTCACTTTTACCAAAAAGCTGATTTTTTAAATGCATTTTTGGGAAACACGATGCTGCTCGAAATCCAATGCCACCAAGATCAAACATCTGGGAGCTAGTGTAAAACGCGTTTTAAACCTATTGGCTTTGATAAAGTTTCTCAGGCACATATCATACAAAACATTTTGCCGGCTGAACAAGCGTCACCATCGAGAAGATGGTGAAACACTTGGCAAAAGAGCGAGCAAATGTGATACATGATCACATCTTGGGACGCGTATATCTAGGTGCTTTACAAACACTAATTCAAAAACTCGTAGTGAGCTTTTAGTGCAGCAATAGTTTGACATACCTTAGCCAAAATATTTAGGAAAATCCGCTGCAATTTATGTTTTATTGATACATTCAAAACACAGGGTGTATCCCTATGAATGCGGAGCATTGTGTTGGTTGGAAGGAATTTTGTGGGAGGAAGAAGGAGGGAGAATCAGAGAGGGAATGCAATCACAGGACACCGATAAAGAGATAGATGGCTATTGTGGCAAGTGCTATGCGTTTACCACAAATATGTACACAAAAATAATTTTTCACTTTTATACTAACTCGTAACTCGCTGCAAAATGCTCGTATTTTGTGTTTCTTCAACTTCGGGGACATCCGAAAGAATTTTCCTAAAAAACAGGCAAAGAAGAAACCATCTATCGTCTAGCCTTCTTCATTTTTTATGTATGTTTGTAAATTATGGCTGAAATGCTGAGAATGCTTCTTGTTGTTTTGTTTTAATGAATTGAATTGAATCTAGTAATTTTACTTTAAGTTAAAATAAAATATCGTATACATTTACGTACAACATATTAAACTGACTGTTTATGGCTTGAAAAGAAATTAGTAAAAGTATCGTTTCCATACTCAGTCGAATCGATTCTTGTTCTTTGAATACTTTTGAATACTCAAAGTTGATGCTTTCTTAAATCAAGTACAACCAATTCTTTTGAAAATCGAGTACTAACTACTTTAAGTATCAATTCTGCCCAATACTAGTCTATAGTATATTCTTGATGTTCATACTATAATTCACATGTGTTATTCGAAGTTGATTTACGATTTTGTATTTCCATTACATATATAATTCTCTTTCATTTCTTATTGTTTACAATTGTTTAGGTTTCTTTACGCCAAAACGTAAACAATTCAAGGAACTTCGTAATATATGTGAAAAATGTCAACAGTGAATGAAAATAAAAGGTAGCAACATCAACAACAACGAGTATCCCACATTGACAAGGTTAATTTTTATGTAATTAGTGGTGAGAAAAAGATAGGTAAACATGTATGTATGAATGTATGTGTGAAGTGTGAACAGGAAGTGGGAAACGTATGTACATTTCATATTTCAAAGGGAAATACATATGCATACGAGTATGAGCTAGTGTGTATTTGATAAGATTCATCAGATTCATTCATTGTGATTTTACATATTTTATGCCACCCTTACCGCTTGTTTTTATATTTATGTATATTCACATAATTACATGTATACATATGTATGTATATCGTATGTAATCCTTTTAGTAGTACACGCACACAAATAGACAAAATGACAAGATTAAGCGCCAGCAACATTGACCAAATATAAGTATGTACTACATAGCCACTGGTGGGTCAACAAAAATATTGATATATGTACATATGCCCAAAAGTAAAACCTTTTATATGCAATAAAGTACATACATGCACACATATAAGCACACTTACATGCATCGACACGTAAAAAGTATATGCACTAAACCGAAAATATATTTCCATCTCTAGGGTAAATTTAACGCAATAATTTGCACAATTTGTCGAAAAGCCTTTAAGCTATTCTATACATCCATGCACAAAGGCAAGCAGACACACGCACACTCACACACACACACGAATAAGGGCATTCACATTGTGTGTCACAAATTGTTTGCTATATTATTATGTAATAATAAACGCACACACTCTCGAACACACTCGTACGTCCGCATTCATATACTCGTATTCACGTACAATATACCATACAATATTTAATTCTTGTTTTATTCGTAAAGTGTTTTTTTTTTGTTTTTGTTTTTTACGAGTGGCAACTTGTGAGCAAGTGTCTTCTATGTTGAGTATGGGTGTGTGATTGCTGTTTATTTGAACAAAAATATCCCACGTGTGTGTGTGTGTGAGTGTGTTACATATAATAACCTTAGCAAATGAGCTTATCAAAGATCATTTTTATCCTTTGGCTTTATTGTTTGCGAGTATGGCTTTGTGTGTGTGTGTGTGTGTGTGTTGGTTTATGATTTAACATTTCTACATAGATAATTTATGGTTAAATCGTTGACAATTCAATTAAAAACAAATTGCTGTTGATTTTCTTATTATGCAATGTTTTTAAGCCAAAGGCATCCATTTACAAATAGTTGACAGCTCTTTACATAAATAAAATTTATATTTTTAGGGCATAGGATTTAGCACTATCATATTAGATTTGTTTGTGCGGAGAAAATAATTGTATTTGCCATTGGCTTCACAAAATTGTACGGCCTTAGAATATACCAGTAAAAGCAGAAATTCTTGGCCACGCAAATAGAAAAATAGGTTTTGGAACATCTACATGAGTTCTTGATATTGCACTAGAAGAAGATCGTAAAAAAATTAATTTGACTTGGGATATTTGGGTGACGAATGCCGTTTATGTTGTACTACTAATTCTTTCTATTCGCTGAGAAACTTCAATTAACATTTTTGTTACAAAAAGCGAGTGTTTTTCTTTTATTTGATTTGAATAAAATTTATATAGAGATGTCAAAAATGATCAACCTTGTAGATTCTTCAGCCTCCACCCTAAATTGAGATTTTTAAATAAAGTACCCAAGTATTTTACTGTTATTTTCGGAAATTTAGGCACTGCCCAGCCCAGCCACATGAGGGGCGCATCCGCATAACGAACGAATTCATGAACGCAGCAGACTGTTCTTCGCGGCACAACACGGGAAAGCGTGAAATAAATATCCCATAATGACTTAATTTACAAAAGCGCTATTTAAAAATTTTTCAAGATCGAGTTCTTGAAGTACATTTTATGAATAAGCGTATCCATCAGCATCTCCTCCTTACCTCTCTCTCCATTTTTTCTTAACTTAAAATCTCAATATTGTGAAAATACACAAAAAATTTAAGTTTTAAAATGTGATTTGATTTTTTGAAAAATTTAAAAAAATGTAACTTAGGGATTTTACAAATTGTGTCAGAGATCGGTACCTACAGAATAATAAAAACTTTTCGTACAATAGCATTATTGAAATTTAGACTAATAAATGCAATTAACTAGATTATACTTAACCCTATGTGTGCTTTAAAGTCTATTAATTCGATTCCAATTTTATTGAATTAAATTAAAATTGTTACTATAATATTAAAGAATCAGCACTCATACACACATATAGTACATATGTATCTACTACGGAGGGACCAAAAGAGCACTAAGTTACAGTTGGGGTCCCACATGGTTCTGTGCTGGGCCCACTGTTATAGAACATCATGTATGACGGGGTACTAAAAGGAAGGAAGCCATTAGGGGCTCACATCATTGGATACGCAGACGATGTTTCAATCGCAATTGTAGCAAAAAAAGATATAGCCGGAATCTGCAATGACACAATAGCTTGCGTAAAAGCATGGTTGCAACTAGCTGACCATAAAACCGAAGCGCTTTTGGTGATTAGCCGCAAAAAAGTGGAAAAAATTGAAGTCAGAATCGGCAGGAACACTATAACATCTATAACATCACCTCCATCAAGTATCTCGGAGTCATTCTTGACTGACTACCGTATGAACTTCAAGGGACACCTCAGACATTGCATGGTAATTGTAAGATTAATGCCAGTGTCATGGTAGTACGTCAATCCTATTGTATGCGGCACCAATCTGGGAGAGGAACAATCTACAGAGAAACAGAAACCTTCCTAGGCTGTCGTCACTAAGGGTATGCTGTGCTTTTAGAACAGTGTCGGACAATGCGGCGAACCTACTGGCAAGCAATTGCCCTATAGATATAATGACAAGAGCAGCTGCAGAAGTCAGAGAAATCCTGAAGGCCGCGCAGCGATTGCAGAAAAACATCGATGGCAGACATCAATGAAAGGTCGGTGGACGAGGAAATTGATTCCTAGTGGGGAGAGGTGTATTAATAGGAACCATGGGGAGATAAATTATCATCTCACACAATTCCTTTCAGCACACGGATGCTTTCGCCAGAATCTATACAAATACACCCACGTCGACCATCATCCGTACTGTCTATTTTGTAATGGTAAAATAGAGAATGCTGAATTACTACTAGAATGCACCAAATCTGTGGATGCCAGAAATCAGCTCCGGATAATTGTTGGCGATGTACTCACCCCAGAGAGGCTGGTGAACTCCATGTTGTTAGCAAAAGAGAAATGGCATGAATGCAGCGAGGTCATAGCACACATGATGACGCAAGTGCGAAAAGATGAGCAAGCAGTGAGGCGAGCAAATAATTAAATAGAAAAGAGGGTCCAACTAAACTTTTTACTGGTAGTGTCGCGGGGACAAACAAGACAGCGCTCGTAGGAGGTGGGTTTAGTCCGCAGGTGCATTGATGCGAATCGGGCAAGTGAGTAGTGCGGTGCTACTCAAATCTATGAAGATTCCCACCGAAACCAAATTCAAGAAAAAACATGTATCTACATACTAAAATTCATGCATATCTTTCTCCTATATTAAAGGAGCGCAAATAAATTAAATTACAATAATTTTCTAGAACAGGGCTTAAAAGAAAAGTCCACTGCACCTAAATAAGTCAAGAATGAAATGTACGGTCAGTTGAATTCCCACAAAAGGGCCCTCATCGTCCCAGAAAAATCTGAAACCTCTTAGTAAGATTAAATATTGAAATCAGTTGTAAGCCCGATAGTAAATATTTTCTATAATATTTAATCTTATCGTTTCATTTTTAATATTTATTGAGAATATTATAAATTTTACAAAATTTTACTACGATATAAGTATGACATTACTAATTTAGATACGAAAAGCTGAGCGGTATAAAATTCCTTTTTATCACTCGAATCCAATCAAACCTACGCCAGTTTTTGGAATAATGCAAAAAACAAACACTCAAGCCATTCCTGCCAAGCAGAATAGCAACATACTTAATGTACTAGAAGTTCAATGTTTATATGTTTGCTTTCAAATGTTTCAGCAAACATCAGTCACAGGGTCACCCTTCACTAGGCAAATAAATTTTGAAAACACTTTTTACAAATTTCGGACTTAAGTAGTGAAAAAACTACAAAAAATTGATTTCCCCAATGGAGCATAATTCAGTAGTGAAAGGTTAAATGAGCAATGCTGCGAATCCTCAGGGGCAACGAGGGCCATTTGCGGGGTCAAAACTCTATGTTTATCATTAGTAATTTTTATACAAAAGAAACCTCTTACGCGGGCCTCGAAAATCAAAAGGATCTTTAATATTTTCCATACAATTGTGGCTGCCTTTAATGTACGTCATACGTGAATACACGAAAGCATGTAATCGGTGCTAAATTGCAAGTAACACGTGACCTTTTTCTCGCCAAAATGCAATGCCAACAACACTTTGCAGTGAGTGGCGAGTAGAAAAATGTAAACCGAAGCTTGCATGGCCCGTGCAAGCAACCACTTTCCAATTTCAATGTTAGCTCCAACCAACCAAATGAAACTAAAATAACCCATACAGAGATCAGGCACACACATGGATACATACATATATACATACATTCACACATAGAAACAGTTTTGTATAAATTAAAAACAAATAAAAAATGAATGAAGTTTAGAGTATGTACTATAAACAAGTTTCAGAGTATCTTTGGCAGAGTATCTGTTCGGAAGAATGCAAGGTGAAAACATGACCATCGCTCAATGCAGCAGCGCACGTAAACCTCTGTAGAGAATAAAGAGAAAAAGTAGAAAAAGGTTGCAGCAATAAAATAGCATGTAGTAAAACAGTTTTTCTCAATTTCATTTTTGTGCTCGGCATTTTGTGTTTTCTTTTATCATTTATTCCCTTTTCTTAAATTTGCAATGAATTAAAAAAGGATTTTCCCACAGTTTTGTCCTTTTTTCTACTATTGCTTTCTATTACATACATACTATGTAAATACTTACTTCTGCTAAAAACTATTTTTACTACTTACTTGCCACTGCTTCATTTGCACGTTCTGCTCTTGAGAGCGCAACCAGCTTATTTCTTTGTGTGTATTGGTGGTCCTCGTGTATGTACTCGTATATTGGCATACTTGATATTTCTCTTTGTGGTCAACGGAATGGGAAAGAGCGAGCAGCTACTTCGGTTCTTTTAACCAAGTTCATTTGATGATGATTACGCTCAAATTACCAAATAAGCGGATTCTTTTGTACTTTTTAAATTTCACTCTTGTCTTCAAATCATTTATTTTTAATTCATGCTCTGTTGATTTTTCTGTTTCTTTAACAAAAAAATTGAATTGAATTTTGATCGATGATTTTTCTTTTTGTCGTTTTTTTGATTGTTAACTTTGTTGGTCTTTTATGTGTTGTTATAGCAATAATGAAGTGCTCGACATTGATGGAGCTGAGGAAAAAGGATAGCTTTAAGTTCAATTTACTAGCTCATCATTAATTAAATGCTTTCGTCATGACTTTCGGTTTTTTACTCTTCGAAGAATTATTCTCTTTGGATAATCCAATTCCACGACTTTTGGCTGATTTAAAACAGCTAAGTTGTACTTATTTTATTATGAAAGGAGCAAGAAAAATATTTTCTTTTTTTTTATTTTAACACAAGTCGTCAATCCTTTTTAAAATTGCTGAGTTTTTGGTGTTGGTACCCACAAATCTGGAAACACTAGTCCGATTATGACCAAGGAACACATGTTTGAAAGGTAACATTTTAGGCTACATTTTGTGTGTAATTCGCCGCTAGTGTAAAAAGTTACATTGATTTGAAAATGAGTAAATAATCTGAAGAAATACGCTATGTAACTCTTTATTACTATCGAAAAGGTAAAACCGCTCCAAAAGTATTCCGAAAAATTTATGCAGTTTACGGTGAGTATGCAGTGAGTGAACGCCGGACCCAGAAGTGGTTTGCTCGATTCTGTCCGAAAATATTGATGTCAAAAATGCACTGAAAGTCTCTGAAAAAGCCGATGAAAGTTTACAACTGTTGGAGCAAGATCGACACGCAAGCTAGCGGAGCCACTAAACATCATATACATGACAGATTTGAGGGCACCAATATGCGGATACTTTTTATATGATACATAATACATAAATACGAAATGTCTTAAACATTTTTAAATTCCCTACCCGATTTCGCACAGAACTTTTGAGTTGGCATCCCTGGCTGTAAGTAAACAGGAACCAACAAGCGAAAACTTACCAGTCATGAACTTCTCTGCTTTAAACTATAATATTTTAGCTATTTTCAAAATTTTCAAATCAATTGCAAGTGTCTCTCAAACTGAACTTAAGCAACTTCATTCTTACCTCGTTTTGTGTTAAATTCCAAGTATTAGGTAAAGTTCTAAGGCAGTTCTCAACTTGTTACGATTTCACGAACTGAAGGATTTTCAGCAGAATACTTTGTAAATTTTTAATTAGCTACTTTATTATTCGAATGACAACTTAAATCTCTCGTTCTCCTCTCCTCTCTGTGTGCCTGTCGGTATTTACTTATATAAGTAATTTATAACTAAACAATTTGCAGTTGCTTCTTTCATTCTCCAGCGCTCTTACACTCTCCTGCTATCTTCATATTTATGTGCAGTCTAATTTTTGTGTATCAGGAACCAAGAGTGCACAAAAAACGTAAACTAAAATTAAATTTTTATATAATTTCTTGCTGCTGTGCAATGCGCTTACAAATGAACGAACACAAACGACCAACTGAGCGACCACATTTCAACTTTATCTGAACTGCGTCTGACCTCCAGTCGCCCCTAGTTGCTGCTCATGAGCGCGCCGCTCACAACACAAATGACCGCCAAGTGACCATTGCTTAAATGCGGACATAGACAACTACCAACAACTACTACCGACAACAACAACAACAAAAACTATGGCCATGTAGCGCATTTAGTGAAACATGAAATGTGAACCAAGAGGACAAAGTTTTTACGCTCGCAACGTTTTATTTATTTTCATCTCTGCACCAGCATCAGTCGCAAATGGGAGAAGAGTGCACACAATCTCTTTCACTCTCTCTCACTTGAGTCCTTAGCAAGGACGAAACTGTAATTGCATTTTAAACATTAAAAATGCTCACGCGATGAGTTAACATGAAAACTTTTCATGCTCGCTCAACAACAGCAAAAAGTTCAACAAAATAATTCCGGGCACTTTTTTGCTGGATTTGAGAACAGATTTAGAGTTTTTCCTTTTCTTCATTTTATACGTTAAGTGTGTGTGGGTGTGTGAGTGTGAAAATTGGTAGTACGTAGTAGATTTGAAAATTTACTCACCATTTGTTTCCGAAATTCCCGAATAGTTTTTCTTGCTTGCACTTTTTGTATGATTTTATTTGAGTGAACAATATTTGATTTGTTTTCATTACTAAAAGCATTTGAAAAATTTATAAATTTTCCTTTTTGCTCTCCAGCACACACATAAATAAATATTCATATTAGCGCTCAATGTGCACTTTTTTGATTACAGTTTTCGCAATGAAAGTCAAGCTAATAAGAATGTGTTTGCATTTTAACTGTTTACACTATTTTATATTATATAAATGTGTGGATTTCCTAGTCCATTCTGCAAACATTTTACTACTTAATTATATTTCACTTACAAAAATATTTTTTTTCGTTATTGTTTTTTATTTCACTTTTGCATATTTTAGCAAGACAGTCCTTTTTAGACCATATCAAATTCAATTTCATTATAAGTTTTTTGTTTTTTAATTTATTTATGTTAAAATGTTGGAAACTTTTTGCATTCCTAATAGAAATATTTGATGTTAACCAAAATTTATTCGTAGTTGAGCCAACAAAATATTCAAGCCTCAACTGATATGAAAAAATATACACAAATTGTAAATTGTTTGCTCCCTTACACGTTCCCAATGTCAAGCTCATACTTCGAGCATACAAACAATTAGTCAACCTAACTATGGGAAATGCGCTTAATGCGCTTATTCTATCTGTTGAATATGGTATGTCAACTTGTTCGGAAATCTGGAGAATAATGGAATAAAAGTTTCTAAATCTGCTGCAAAAATTGCTGCACCTGTGAAGAGTGTGCGAAATACACAATGATTTATGGTAAAAGTACTGTGAATATGAAGCATTAGTTACACTCTAGTCGCCATTTTAGTTAACCAATTGGTTAACTACTTACTCTAAGTTCGGGCCTTGGTGGTAGTGATACCAATGCTTTGCCATAACATTTATGTATGTACATACCTGGAAACTCTTGACAGGGGTACACCCTGTGTGTTGAATGTATCAAAAAAGAGAAAATTTATCTCTACAATTCGACGCGCTTTTGCTGTTCTTATCATCAAATTTATTATGTTTATAGTTTACGTTGTAAAGCTACAAACACTATTAAACTAAAAGGACTAAATAAATATAGAGACTTTTTGATATTATGATTATTATTTATTCGTATCGTTTCCCAATGTGAAACAGACTTAAATCTATTTCACTATCAAGTTAAAAATCATTTTAAATCAGGGATTGCAATCGAAACGAATAACGGTAATAATAACGGCAGCGAAGTGATATTGGTAGCGGTATTCCGGTATGTTAACGGTAATGAAAATTAAAAAAGACTAACTCGTACAACAATGAAAATGCATTATTGGAGAAAGTATAACTGCACCGCCGATCTACTCATCTGAAATTTGGACATTTAAAAATATTTAGTTACATTTTAAGGAATTCGACACTGAATCAATATAGCTTTCTTACATCGGTTGATTATTATTAGGGATTTCATTGTGAGTAATAAGAATTATTGTTACCTGAAACGACATTTCGGTAACCGTAACGATATTGGCAATGAGAATGAATCTGTAACGAACCTGTAATGTACCATTAACAGTAACAGTAAGGGTAGTAGTTTCAATTACTGATTTAAATATTCTTCTTTTTTTACCATGAATTCAAATTCTAACATTTTAAACAGCATTTAAATTTTAATCAAGCCAAATCAAGTGGTCAATGGTCACTGACATTGAATTTAATTTTTGATGAAATATTGAGCTTTAAATATTTCCCTTTTTACTATTAGAGAAATGGCAGTTTAAACAAGTTTAATACGAAACGTTGATTTTACAGTAAAAAATATCAAACTGATATGTTTTATGTTAAATTTACATTAAAATTATCAAATGGATCATTATCCGTTTTACATTGCAATAATGTTCTTATTATGTTTTACATTTACCATGTAAAATTGTTATCATGCTACAAAAATTTAACAGTCAAAATGTAAACAAACCATAAATATAGCATTAAGACTGACAATACTTTTCCACAAGTTTAACATTATAAATTTAGACTTCTAATAGACTGACAAGATTTCTCAAGGTGTAGGGAATGTCAGAATGTGAATTGGCTGCCATTTTGTTAGAGATGAAAGAAATTGACCTCTGTTTGCACGGAAAATTTATTTGAAGGTGTAAAATTTGTGGCATTTCAGATCGGCGCACAGCGATGTGCTTTGGAATAGGCAATTCATGCCGATGATTAGAGTTATATTTAACAGTTAAAAGTACATGTAATTGAAAAATTAATATATCTCTGTATCGTTCAGATTATTTCCTCAATTTTGTTATGTACATACTGTCATGTATTTATTTTATATTATATCAATGTTAAAATTACATTATTTTCAAATCAATTATACATTTTCATGTACTTTCTTTTTTGCGTATATCCAAATAATCGCTCATGTGTACGAATATGTGTTTCGATAACTTGACTACTAATTTCGAAACGGTGAGAATGTGACTATTGACACTTGCCCACAACTCACAACCAAGGCAGTTCAGTTAATCTCTTTGAGCTGCGGTTGAATGTTGTTTTCGGTCTTGTAATACCGAAATAAATTTTGACGCATTCACTGTCAAAAATCTATCTTTAGACGCTACCGCCTATTTAAAAATATCCTCCACTTTTGATTCTCTATACTTGATTATAAATCAGCTCGAATAATCCTGGTCCATCTAAACTGTAACATCATAGCTAAATTTTCTGAGTTTTTCATTTTTCCAAAAAAAAAAACAAAAATAAACCATTCTTCGGCCATCAAAATAAATCATTCGCATGCACGCCTGCGTTACGAATTCGTCTTTAAAGGAAGACCGACATTGAAATCAATTCGCATTCCTAGGCTTGTCAGCATAGAATATTTCATATCGATGTTCGTATTTCCTGAACATACTCACTCTAACTATGTAGTATACTTTCAGCTATCATAAACACAGATCTCAAAAATAACCACACGAAACATATACACGCAAAAAATGACAGGTATTTCGTTGTATGTGTGCATGTGTGGGTATCAAAATGATTTTAATCACTACATACATTTTGATGAAAATGTTTTCATTTTGTATATAAATAGCAATAAATTCAAATTAAATAAATGTAGGTGTACTTAGATAAATAATAATATGTAAAATATCAATAAAATCAATAGGCCCAACCTCTTTACCTTAGCTTCTTAAACGCTTTCTATTGACTGCTGCGTGTATTGTAATTTTAATGATATTTCACATCGACATCGATAGCAACTAAATGAAATTTCCTAAAACAGAAGGTACGCTCTTAAAGTTGACTTTCTTTAAGAAACCACAGGCGACACACAATTGATAATAATCATTTCGATGATAGTTGAGCATAAATAATGTGTTGCTCAAAATTTATTGTCACATCGTTATCACATCATATAGTTACATACATACTTATACATATAAGAACATATATACACACACATACTTACATACATTGCCGCTTGCATTGATGTTACTCGGCTTTATATTGTTGTTTTCTGTTTCAACAATGAATATTTTCGTTTAGAAGGTGGATGGATTACTTAATGACGGCAATGGTGGTGATACTTTTCCCAAGCATGAAACCTGACAATGAAGTGTGACGACTGCGGTAAGTTATTGCTGTTGTTGTTGTTTCTGGTTGACTGGCTCGCTGGCTGGCTGGCTGGCTGGAAAAAGCAACAAAAAGCCTCGCAATGTTTATGAAACATCAAATAAGCATCAAAAGAACGAACAAGAACACGCCAGCCAGCCCAACACAACCGCAACGCCCACAAACTATAACCAAACATCACAACAACAGCTCAATGAGTTTCAACGAGCATTCGTCGCCTTTGCCGTTCTCATCATTGCCATCATCGTCATGGTGTTTTATGTTCTGAAGTGAATTATGGCAATAGTTAAGGCAAATATTGACATTGAATCAATAAAGGAAATGCCCTTAAAATTAATAGGCGACATTTAGATATAGAATTACCGTTATGTCATCGATTTTAATTAAAATTTCTCTACAAATATACACACACACACACACACACACACACACACACATACACACACACACTCAACTTACGCTGCGTGCATGGGAAAAATTTATTACTTCCGTTTCCGGTTTTAATCGTTTGATAACCATCACAGCCGCAATATTAACGTTTGAATTGATGAATTACTGTTGTTGTTGTGTTTGAGGTTGGCTGTTGCTATTCGATTCACAAGAAACTCATTTATTCAAAGTCATTCGCGCGTCTCAGAATTTTAATTTGATTTCTTCATTTCATCGTTGAAGCAGTTGCTTCGTTGCTGTCGTTATCCTCATAAGTTCATCACAATTTCCTGTTTATTTTGAAATTTAAATTTTGCAAAAGTTGTTCTTGCTTAACGCGCAAGTGTGAGCAATGGCATTTTTTATCACAATCATTCTAATCCACTTCGCTCTCAAGCTTCCTTTTCCTTTTGTTTTTCCTCACAGTGACGTCAGACCGCTGCTCATTAGAATATCATAATCAGTTTATTTTAGTTTTGTTGTTCTTTGGATTGACTTTCTGGTGTTTTTGGTTTTTCTTTTGAATTAAGCTGATTTTTTGTTGACAGAAAACACCCGTTTCCTTTGTCTCATTCGTTTTTAAACACCGCTTTAATGCCGGTTCTGCAGAAAATTAAGAACTTAGTGCATTTTTATTATTATTCTAGAAAACAATGCCATTATATGGAGAACCCAGTCAAAACTCCTCATAAAATGACAATAGACTTGACTACATTCAGGTTGGCTCTTTTTGCTTCAGGAGCACAGAGCTTCCGAGCAGATTGAGATATAATTCTTAAATATGAAAAAGCCTCCAATGAATTCAATGAAACCCATCCGCTCACTCCGAAATTGAACATTCGTGCCACTTACAAGCATTTAAACTAGATCAGACAAGATTTGTAGGGCCAACTAATTTTTAGCAGGAATCAAAAGCAGAAAACTCAAAGCACACAAAAGAATGATACATTTTTGTTGTGACAACTCATTTGAAAGTTTGCTACTTATCTTATAAAATGTTTTAGGCTCATACAAGCACACAACATGAAAGAAGTAATTAAAATTCTCCAAATGAATGACTACGAAAGCCAATGGCTCAATTAAATGTAATCTAATTTGATGCTCACAATATTTAAACATAGACTATTTAAATAATTTATAAAAAACCACATCTGGAAAATTGAATTGAATGTGTTTTGGAGCGATTTACTTATCGAATAAATTTTGCATTCGCCTCGGTACGAGTATATTTTTCTTAGAATTTCCCAAATTTCCAATTTCCTTTAATCGAATGAAACTGAGGTCTGTGCCAGTTTCTCTTTCACAGAACAAATGCCTATAAATTACTTTGAAATCTGCAGTAAATTGTAAGCAATTGGTTATATTTTCTCTTTCCATTTTACTCGGATTTAAATGCAATATAAATAACTAGCAATTGCTACTAAAAACTAAAAATGTATTCGAGTTTGTTGGCAGAAAAAAATGCATTGCAAAAATGCAACGATGAAAAACAGAGTCAGCCAGCGCCGCATTTGAGCATCAATAACTGAAAGTGACGCCACAAAGTCTGCAATTGCCCCAACTCTACTTGAAACACACTCAGAGAGCAATACACAATCGTAGAAAAGTGGAATGGTGTGTAAATACTCGTAACTGAACGCAATGCATTGGGGTAATTTGGGCAGCATGATACCGAAACTGAAATACTATATTCCCGCACAACAAACAAATCTCTCCCATACTCGCTCCCCTAACCAACCATCTCCCGTTTTCACTTATCATTGAGTCTCACACCCTCTCTCTCTAAATCTGATGACGAATATCACATTCCCCTTGTCGCAATCCAAGCCAAAAGCTGTCTGCATTTGGCATGCCAGTACAAACAAACGAGTTTTAGAAAAAAAAGAAGAGGTACAAACAAAACTTCATCGGATTTTCATAGTTTTCTTAAACTCATATGTACATATTTTTTCTTCTTTCTCTCATATTTTCTGATTTTTTTTTATTATTTTGTCTCATGGCTATTGTTTTTCCTGTTGTTATTGTTTCCATTTTCCCCCCAAACTTGCTTCCTTTTTTGAGTTCACAGTCAGTTAGACGCCAATTTAAAAGCATACTTTTCGGCGTTAAGCAGACAATAACCAAACAGAGACAGCAACAACTGTTTCTTTCATTCAAATTGACTTGAATTGAAAAGAAGAAGAAGTTGAAAACACGGAAGCGGAGTTGTCTCTGGATTCATCCCTTGGTTGCACTTCCGTCTTTGGTTTCTTTTTCATTTGTTTAGTTGTTTTTCTGTTTGTGTTTGTACAAACAAAATCGCATAAATTTTGAATTTATAGTTTCACAACGACTTCAATTGCCAACATTTTGCCATGTTCATGTAAACGTGCATGAGTGTGCGTATGTGTGTGTTTAGTATAAATTTTGCTAGTGACTGAAAACTTTATTGGCGCCAGACTTGCTGGCGACAAGCTGACGAGTGCGTCAACATCTTTGCAGAATTGATTTTTTCGCTTTTCCCTCATTTTCCTTTAATAATTCCGATGAAGTTAGTATTTTGTTGCAATATATTCGATATTTTTAGATTTTTAGTCTTTTCCGTTCTGAAAAAGTTAGTCATTCAGTCGCTTTGATATCACATTTTCACATTTTCTTTGGCAGATTACATTTGTTTGTTGAAAATGAGTTCTTAAAGGTTTCTTTATGTTATTTGATTAAAGTCTATATTAAGTTCAATAGGTTCTTTAACAAATTTTAGAATAACATTTTTTGGAGTTTATTAATAAAAGTAAAGCAGAACTGAATTCAATGTCAATATCTGAAAATAGTATTCAAGTTGCATTGTGGAACCTTTCAAAGTTTTCTTTGAACCGAACATATCAATCAACCAACTTTCACTATCACTACACATTTAGCAAAATTCTAATAAAATTATTGCATAGGTTAGACAATTACCCTTTTTGTATGTACATAAATAAATTGCAAACAATTTATTCGATTTCGGCTATTTCGAATAGGCTTATACATTTCCAATGAGCTTAGAATATGATTTTCGCAAAAAACGTTTAAAAAAAAATTCCTTTTACGTATTCATATGCCAAAAATCATTGTAATCCACCCTCAGCTTTAGGGTTAAAGTAAACTCGCGCATACAATTTATCAATATGTAAAAGTATTTAACTTATGCATTTGATTGTGTTGACGAATTATTTTAATAAAAAAAAATTTTATTCGACTGTTACTCATACGACATGTGTGCCAAGTTCAACTATCACGATTCAGCGATTCCATTTCCACTGAAATCAATTCACAAAATTGTTTTGCAAAATTAATTTTTTAAAAACTAGTCTGTAGTATGCTGGACGTGGAAAAGCAACTGATTGTTAACATTTTCAGATAAACACTTGCAAAATACATATGTACGATATATTCACCTACAGTAAACTTGCTATATCAACAGCAACAACAAAAATGGTTAAGCTAGGGCTTTTACATGAATAACTGGTATATGCAGTTGTTTATTTGTGAAAAAATCAATTCAAAAATAAAGAAATTACTGCTAAAAGCTGATGTTGCCACTTGATGTTTTGTAGCTGCTGCTGTTGCTTTTATATGTATACTTTAATGTATTAATGTTGCATATGTGTCGGTGTGCGGTGAGCTATAATGCCTGTGGGAGCGTATTATCAATGTATGTATGCATTTGTATTTATGCATTTGTATTTATGCATTTATAAATGTGTGCAACTCTAAAGTCGGACGGTTTGTTTTTATGTATTATTTGATTAAGTTTAAATTTTTTTACTCAAACGTAAAAGTAAGCAAGAATTTATATTTATGTATATTCAATCTCTGTATTTTTTACCACCTGTATGTAAAGATTATTAATAAAATAGCTACTGCTGCAATAAGCATGAGAAACAAAAACAAAAACAACAACAACAACCGCATCAGCATCAGAGAGAGAGAAAAGAAGAATGTTTTTATCACAGTGGCAACAATAACTGCAATGATATTTACCCCACTCCCACCCCCACTCACCTTTTAGGTTTTATTATGGTCGCATTCAGTTATTGAAATTAAGTTCATTCATTTTGGTCCGCTGAAGCTGAGAGTTTTTGCATATACGGAAATGTATAAAAATTTGTGTCAAAAAATGAAAATGTGCACAGTGGAAAAACTCATAGAACTTCATTGATTTGAACGAGGAAGATATTTTGA
Source organism: Palloptera scutellata (assembly GCA_958295655.1). Classification (NCBI taxonomy): domain Eukaryota; kingdom Metazoa; phylum Arthropoda; class Insecta; order Diptera; family Pallopteridae; genus Palloptera; species Palloptera scutellata. Next base: position 153,203,978 of record OY282449.1, on the reverse strand, counting down.
ATTTAAAAACTTCGAATTTATGGTATTAATTCGGGTTCTTCCCCATATCGCGCAGGTCGCTCCACATTAGAATTTTACATTTGTTTATGAAATCTGAAATAGAAGAGAAATATACAAAATCAGTTTTGACTCTGAGATTTGACTGTCCCCAAAAGTAGTACCGCAAATTTGTTTGAACTTCGTATGTTGTGAGCTCAAATAACAATTTGTGAGCACCATGACAATTCCCAATAACATTCAAATTTAAAACATTGTGTGCCTCATTGGGACTCCCTACAGAAGTTTACTTCTTCAGAACTTTTGCGTTTTGGGTTTTGAAATTAGGATTAGTAATCTTATGTGGTCGCTGTGGCGTAGTGGTAGTGCGTTGGACTGCTGCGCAGAGTGTCCGGAGTTCGAATCTCGGCACAGACAAAATCAAAAAGTAGAAATAATAATTTTTCTACACGGCACCACCTCTTGGCAGGCAATGGCAAACCTACAAGAGTAAAAATTGCTATGAAAAGAAAATCTTTTCAATTCGCCGTTCGGATTCGGCATTAAACTGTAGGTTCCTTTCATTCATGTACAAATATAACACGCACAACATGAGTGGATGCGAAAAGCTCGGCCTAGGCCCTACATGGGTTGTTGTGCCATTAAAAGTAAGTAAGTACGTTTAGTAATCTTATAAAAACCAGAGTCTATCGCAGACATTGTATACGTGGCCGAAGGAATTTTTAACGAAAATGTTTGTGCTGATTTAGGCAAACGATAAGTCTTAATAGTTCAGTTTGATGATTCTCTGATCCCTGGTGTGCTACATCTGGATCAACTTCATTTTGATGGTTTTATTGATGGTTTTTATCACATGCATGCAACGCCCTCTGTAAGATCATCATCTCCATCAAAATATTCGTACTCAAAAGATGCAAATTTATTTGCTACATCATTATAATTATAACCTTACCATCATCATTATAATAATCATCATCAAAATATTCAAGTTGTATAATTTCAACAGGTGGAAAATTTGCCGCTTGCCGGTCTGAGAACTGGCGAATGTTATGAAGTTGACCAGAAACTTGGTAAATCTTGTCTATATTTTGTTGTGCTGATGCGGGTTGTTTTCTTTCCATGGAGGAAAGATTTTCAATCAAACTTTCAAGTAAATCTTCTGCCATTCTGTTTCGGTGAGGAGCTGGGAATTCGGTCACCTCAATGACTGCCTGGTGCTCTATAATCTGAGGACTTTCGGCGGTGCTCAATGAGATGATTGTTGATGCAATTATTGACTCTAATGTTTCAGTCCATACTCGCTCTTTTAGCTCAAGAAATTTCGAACTATTTTTGTTTGAAACGACAAATTTTAATAGATAGTGATGGGCAGCGCCCACTATCAATCGAGTATGAATTAAACGCGAATAAGCGCCCTTTATCAATCGATAAGGGAATAGAGAGATAGATAGGAGTCCTCTATTCCTTTATCGATTGATAGAGGGCGCATAGTAGATGCATATGTGCTGCCATCATTTATGTATATATGTGTACATATGCATCCTAATTGTTTTCATACTCGATGATAGAGGGAGATGGAGGTCATCTTTTACCCCCTCGTAGATATGAAAATGATTCTAAAAAATGTAACCTTTAAAAATAATTCATAATATTCCGGTTTACAATCGAGAACAGATTATGGTAAACTTGAACTGAGTTCATGAATATTGTTATAGATAGCAAATATTTAATTTTAGATAATAAATTTGAATCCACTGTGAGCCAAAGTCAATTCGCATTGATTTCCTGTTCAAATTAAACACCCCATTCTTCTCCTCCCCCTGCAGATCCAAAAGAAAGAAAGAATAAATATGTGCATATTGTTTTCATACAAATTAATAATGTTTTTATTTCACTTTTTCTTGCATTTTATGCTCTATTTGCAGGAATTAAAGCCAGTTGGGATGATTGGTGGACATATGACGGCATATCCGGTAAGTACGCAGCAGCAACGCAACCAACTGACATTTAAATTGATTTAAAAATAGCAACAAAAACAAAAAGCCGTTAATCAATTCTGTAAACAAAACAAAACAGAACTCAGAAACACAAACCGAATACACAAACAAACAGTGATTTAAGTTATTCAAATCAAAGTCAACATATAAATTGCTCGTATGCACGTTCACGTGTAGTGCAGTGTACACTGGATACATTACAAGCAATAATCGATCGATTGAATTTTAATCAATTAGAAATGTCAAATGTCCGTGCTCTAAACTCATTCGCATGTTGTTGTTATTGTTGTTTTTGCTAACGCCACTGTGACATACTCGTATACTCTCCAATAGAATCAATCAACATCAATCAAACTGACATTTATTAAAGTTGTCAAAACATGTTAGAAATAAAAAAAATAAATAAAAGTCATAGAATCTGGAAAAAAATTGTAAAAGTTAAAATCAACAATTCAGCCGCACATTAAAAAAAATACCAAACACAAAAACGGCAGCACAAACACATACACACAGACACATGCAGATAGTGCAACCATATATATCTGTGGCAACTTGATAGAGTAGCTTATGTCTAAAAATGTATTTTGTGTGTATATCGCAGTTTTAGGTTAATACCGTTTATGGAAGCTGACGCAAAAGCTTTTAAGTATTGAAAATGATATACTTGGATTTAAAGCCTTCTTTTAAAATACAAATAATGTAAAAAAGTACTTTAGATAAATGGGAATATTAAGAGTAATATAACTCGATTTTCGCTTATGTAGACTTAAGCGTGTCTGTCTTATTGCAACAGATATACACGTTGAAACTGATATGTTCGAAATTATTGCAGCGCTATTAAAGCCAGCTGACAGCTGATGTCATTCGTTTTGTTGTGAGTGAGAGAGAGAGTGAGTGTGTAAGCGCGCGAAATCACGGTGAATCACATGAATAAATTTATGCGCATATGGTTGTTTTTTTTTTTTTTTTTTTGGAGGAGGAAAGCATTGAAAGCCTCAGTCAGTGTGAGACCCCCACCCACTAAAACCACCTCTTGTGTCCGGACGGTAGGTCCTCCCGGAACCACCGTTAATTATTTCGTCGGGAGGCCGTCAGAGCATTACTGCTCAAGCGTCAGTTCTTGGTAAGTCAAGTTAGCTGCCTTAAGGGTTGCCTGAATTAATGGCATTTAGGCCTACGTTGCGCAGACGGCTGCGCTCCATATAACGATCACGATCAATGCGGCGAAGTGCAGACATTATTCTTGCTGCCGCTGTCTGGACTGCTTGCCACTTATGTAGCACATGTGATTAATAATATTAGCCAATGTGGGGGCCTCCCCAAAGGCTTCCCTTATCTCGGTTCGTTCGGTACCAAATCGGGCAGAACGGCTCTTCCTCGTATTTGAAGCGGTGCAAATAGTATTTGAAGCAACCATGTCCACTAAGTAGCTGGGTCATGTGAAAATCGATTTCACCATGTTGACGCGTAATCCAACTTTCTATATCTAGGATAAGTGCAAATGATATGCGCATATGGTGAGTCCACGTGTGTGTGTGTGTGTGCACTAGTGTACGACCGAATCTGATTTTTTGGCAGAAGCCAAACTTTCAATCTTCGGCCGAAACCGAAGCCTAAGATTTTAAAATTGGAACAAAACTAAAAATTTAAAAGGCAATTCCGACTTTTGAATAAATAACAATGAAAACATTAATTAATCAAATACTTAATATAAAAGTGTTGTTTCAAATTTTAACTTATACATAAATTTTTAAATTAAATATTTTTATTGCCAATCTTCAGTAAAATTTATCGTTATGTTCGGCTTCGGCCAAATCTTTGGTAAAAAATGCGTCTATATTTTGCCTAAATTGGAGCCGAATATGTTTTTTTTTTTAGGCCCAATAGCCGAAGAACCGAACACTAAGCCGAAACCGAATATTCGGTTGGACACAAGTATACACACACAACGCCACATCATCTTAATAACTGTAATAGTATGTCATTATATCTGACGTCGCTGCTGCCATAGTATGTTTCTCTCTGTCTGTCTCCCTGTCAGCTCATTTGTCTGCACATTTAAAAATTGTGAAATGTTGTTGTTTTAAAAAACAGAAATTACCAGTAACAACAACTACAACAAGAAGCAAGGGCAACTGCCAACAATGTTTCTCTTTGTTGATATGTTTCCATGTCCGTCTTTGGTAAAAGTTTTTTTTTTTTTTTTTTGGTTTACACTGCTGCATGTCAATCTTCCCCTTTTTTGACTTTTGAAGCAACACATAAAGAGACACACATTGATTGTGGTACACACAAAATATTTTTTTATTTTTCGCTTAATTTTTGTTTGATTTTAATATAACCCGCTGTTCAATATACTTATATGGGCCTATGAAATCAAGTACGAGTATATTTACCGAAAATATGTACATATGTACATGCATATGTATGTATATTTGTACACCCAGCAGGTACAATGAGCTTAATTTCCCCTTTAACTCAAAGAGAAGATAGGAAAGGTTAGCATCTATGTGATATTGAGATCATAATGACATAAAGTGAATTGGGAACTGAGCGGTCACTAGGACCTAATTATGACATGATTTAGTAGCTTTAAAAATGCGGCATACATATGGTGACGATGTTTACAGAACAGCATTCGCATGTAAAAGGCTAAACTTTTATAAACTTTAAATGAAATCATATTTATTGCTTGTTAAAAATTAAATGATTAAAATAAATAAATTATTTAGTTCTTTCATTTCGTGTCTGCCTGTCCGTCAGGGTTGTACTTTTGATTCCTTCGCAGACAGTGTAGCTTTTACAGAAGTATGTATCAGTAAGCGTCATCTAAAAGCTACATAATTTGGTATGGTTTGTGACCATGCTTATAATTCGTGACTATGCTAAATAATGCAAAAAGTTCAACATCATCCAGAGACACTTCGAAATGTGCTTGAGTATTCTTAGCCACTATATATAGAATGGAATGGAACTATGGAATGCTCCAGATTGTTCGTGGTCATGCTAACTCTTATTCGTGGACATACCACTGGACATAAATACGGCATCAAGCAGGGAAATGGAAACAGTTACAGATTGATAGTTTAAGTGAACACACATAGTGTGAGAGATAATTGTTAAGTAATTTTATATGCTATTGAGTAGTAGAAGAATTTAATAAGGGTGCAATTGTTTGCTTTTATACATTGTCCAACCTCTTTGTTGTTGAGAATAAATGAACAGTAGGAACTAAAAAAATAGGTACACCGATTCCACAATGAGCTCATATTCACCACATATTTGTCTTCCCATCTCACATTTGTCATCTTATGATTCGTTGTCAGGGTAAAAAAAATTTAATTAAATGCAAAAAATATTTAACAATATAAATCAACTGCTGGGATTTATAACTGCAAGAAAATTGTTGCAAGTTGCTCTCAGAAATTATTTATGTTTTTGTTTACTTTCAAACAAAAGAAAATCATTTTCTGGAACCAACTTACGGCATTGGTATTTCCCGCTTTAGAAAAAGTATAACGAAATGTGTTTTATATCTAAACATTTTTCTTTTGATATTCAAACGTGAGTGTTCCCAGTGAGTATGACTTCAAAATAAGTTCACAACTTAGCTCATATTTACCTCATGCCAGTTTCAAACATTAACACCACAGTTATATCTCAGTTAATGTAATTTACCAAATGAATAAGCTCATATTTAGCTTATTTTGAGTTACAGTTCATGCTGGGTATACTACAGGCCTTCATGTATGTATGTATATAACAACATGTATGTATGTAACATAAAAGCGATATAACAACATTACGGAAATGTTTTCAGGTTTTCCTCTTTTTAATGGTTATTTTATATACTGCTTATACTTTTTTACATATAAACACTACATATGTATGTACATAAGCCTGAACATACCATAGATATTACATACATACAAATGTACTGATATAAGCCATTACATTGAAATATATTTATATTTACTTTAAAAACATGTCTCTTTTGCCAGGGAAGTAAATATTTTATTATATAATAACTTAAATTTATTAAAAAATTTCAATAAAACAAAAGAAAGTAATAAATACTTTAGTTTGTTTTACGATTTCTCTACCGGAAATTCTACTCATGTTCTTTATAATTCCTAGGCTAACCATTTATTTAAACTTAGAGAAAACAATTTGAATGGCAACTTTAATTGAAATTCTTTTTTTTCTTCCCAGGACCAGGTTTTTGGGGCCTTATCAATCCACAATGGAATCTGTGCAACAAAGGACACCGGCAATCACCGATAGACGTGGTGCCAGACAAATTACTCTTTGATCCCTACCTGCGGCCGTTGCACATCGAAAAGCACAAGGTAATGAAACAACACAGAAGAAAGGGCGGAAGAAAACGTAACAGAAATGTAACAGACACAATGCAAATGCAAATGCAATTGCGGTGGCCTTATTTTGCCTCAATGTCAAATAGAAATTCAGAAAATACCAAAAGTGAAAAATACAACAGAGTTCAATTGCATCTACTCCATATTCATTTGCTTGTTATCACTAGGTTTCCGGCACACTACACAACACAGGTCAATCACTCGTCTTCCGCGTTGACAAGGACTCAAAGCTGAACGTGAACATAACAAATGGACCGCTTGCATATCACTACCAATTCGAAGAGATTTACATTCATTATGGCACAGAAAACACTAGAGGCTCAGAGCATTACATACAGGGCTACAGTTTTCCGGGTGAGGTATGCACGTAAATGCGGAACCACGAATTGTAGTGTGTGTTTTATCTAGTTGAACTCTTCACAGATACAAATCTATGGCTTCAATAAGGATCTCTATCACAACATGTCCGAAGCGCAACATAAATCGCAAGGCATCGTCGGCCTATCACTAATGGTGCAAATTGGTGAAACGCCAAATCCTGAACTACGCCTTATCACAACCACATTTAATAAGGTTTTATATAGAGGTGAGTGATTTCCATAAGCAAAATATCTATTGTTGCATTATAAACGTCAACTTTCTGCAAATGTCAATGAAATATTTACATAGGGATTCAAAAAAAAAAATGACATTAACAAGGCACCTTATTTCCGGTCAACAAAATACCGGAGAAAATGAAAATATGGTTTCACCGGCATGCATACTGGATTTTATGTGTGTTGATGAGTGGGAGGAAGCTTAAGATGTCTTCACTTCTTCCCGACGTATTTTCTTTTGAATTTCACTTGCAGAAAAATAATGCAAAAGAAGCATGCAGAAAAATTTCAACAAAAAAAAAATTCCCTGAAAGAAAGTGAGAAAGTACATAAATTTATTTTGAGCGTGAATTCCTTCGTATGCTAAGTAAGGCAGTATAAAGGAAACTAGTTTTACAGTATCATGACAACAGTGTAATAAACTGGTGTTCCATCGTTTAAAATTAGACAAATTACTTTTAAGATATATAGAGGTGGGCAGACCTTCAAAAGTACGTAGGTGTACGAGTATTATTTGTGAGTGCCAAATATGGGTCCATATTAGAGGTGCCCACAATTGTTGGAAAATTGGAAAATTCTAGTCTCCGTGCCTGAAATGATTCTTTTGTATCAGAATATAAGTATCTAATATTAAGTCATCGGACCTTCGTTAATACTCGTAAGAAATTGTTATATCATATGAAATTTGAGTAAGCAGCAGTCACGGCATCTTCAGGCACTTAAATTTAAATTATAACTCATCAAGAGAGAAAAAGATTACATCCGCTGTAGAAGGCAGATTTGCAGTAGTCAGATCGAAGTGATTAAAAATTGTTCAACATTTCCTCAAATATTTCCACTATATTTTCCACGGCTTCCTACAATGCAAGCCTCAAATCTGCTGCTGACGTTTACGCTACCATAACGTAATTATTATGCTTCCGCTTCATGCAAGAACATGACTTCGAAATTATGCACTGCCAAATGCAATAAAAGTAACTCATAATGTAATAACATGGCAATTGCACAAGAAAGAAGCGTCAAGCTGCTTGCTGGAAGCTACATACACACATATATATATATATATATATATATATATATATATATATAGTCGTACCTATACACTTACAGAGCTGTGCGAATATTATATCTGAAATTGAGCTGAAATTTCTGGCAGCCACAATAACGAAGTAGAAATAAAACGAATGGCAAAAGCAACACTTAATTTTTCTTTCCCCCTTTTATATTATATTAACTACGCCGCCAATTTTAAGTTAAACTCTGGTAAAAGCCAAAAAAAAAAATGGGGAAAAAAAATTGTTGCCATGAAAAAATTGACCATTTCAAATTCCACTAATGACGTTGCACTCCACGACACAGCAACGTGGTGACTATGACGAAAACATTGACGGTGGCGGTGATGTCGTTGGAGAATTGGGGATATACCCATAAAGTTATGCGGCGAGCATTACCTGTCAACAACGACAACAACAGCAAAAGCAATTTGAACGTGCTTGTCTGCCATTATATGCATTTCCGTTATTCTTAAATGAGAGGCGAGAGCGAAGAGAGTGAATGCGAAGAGCGCAACTAAATTTTGTTGGGACACATAGGGAAACTCAAAAGAAAATATTAAGAGGTGTCTTCCTAAAAGGGTTTCGAAGAGAGCGCAGACTTAAGGAACCTGAAATGAATTAATGAAATTAATGTGCATTTAGCATGCACAATTAGCAAGCGCTTACATCAGTGGCGGCCAATCCACATATAAGTACCAGGCTCATTACCATAGAAAAAGTGTTCATCTGATCCGCTGCGCATGTATGGATGGTCACCACTGGTTTAAATATACGAGTCTATACAGACTATGCAGACTTCCTTAACAAATTTAAAACATTACTTAATTAATATTCATATTTTCGTTCCACTGTTGCAGGCTTCTCCACACCAATACGCCACCTAGCAGTGCACTCTCTATTGCCAAACACCGATCATTATATAACATACGAGGGTTCAACCACGCATCCGGGGTGTTGGGAGAGCACCGTTTGGATAATTGTGAATAAGCCCATATATATCACCAAGCAGGAGGTGAGTATTTGGGGCACGAGAGGAGAATAGGAATAAATATTATAAATGAATGAAATGTAATTAAAACGGTAAACATTTTAAAACAGAATTTAATTAATTATAAATTATCAGTGAGCCACAAAATTGAATTTTACCAAATGTGCAGATTAGTTTATACCAGGCAAATGCAACTAATTACCTGTTGTTAGCCGCAAAATTTGTTTATGTAATCAAGTAAATTGTTTTTTAATGTACATTTTTATTTACATATTTTCTATGTTTTCATTTTACCATTAAGGCTACAGATATTTGTGGTTAAAAGCTGTGTATTGCTGGATTTCTTGTTTGTTTTTCACATAACGAAATTGTATAGTGCTTGAAATATAAATCAATCGAATCGATTTCATGACAGAACATTTTTGAAAATAGCAAATCGTAATTAATTGACAAAATTAAATTTAAAGATTTTTTAATATTTATGTAAAAGAAAAAGAGGCTATCAGACAGATCGAAATTTATTAACTATGTAAATTGTGTAATTATCGATATCTGCCCTGATGAGTTAACCTAAAGTCACAGATACAAAACAAGTAGACTAATAACTCCATAATGACCAACATGTTTAATCCACATCTGACTGCATTTATGGTATATGCACGGCATTGTAAAAAACTTAACCGAATTCAATTGAATACAAAGTAAGGTTTTACTTTAATGTTCGCCCATTGATATAACAAAAACAACTTATATTTAACATATTTAAATTTCACACTTGCTAACCTTTAAAGTTCATTTGTTCATTGATGTTTCAATGATTTCGTTTAGACGGTTCAGGCGCCTGGTATATATACTAAATATGTGCATAAGTATTTAATTTAAATGTAATTATGTGTTAAGTGTTTGCAATTTACTTAACAGTTTTATAAACAACAACAAAAACACAAAAACAGAAAAACACATTTTTTTTTATACAAATTTTTTACTACTGCCGTAATTAAAGCTTATTCACAACTGTAAATAATTCATTGAAAAGCATTCAAATATTTTGTATATGTTGCAGGTGGCTTTCGTAATAAAATATACGGCAAATTGCTAAATCTGTATTAAATAGCGACATTTTTGTTTGATGTCACTTTAATTTAATCACGACTGTATACTTTCTCCTTATGCAATAAGTATGCCTTTACCTATAAAACGAGATTAATAAAATATATTGGTCTTAAGTAAACCAAGAAACAAAACATTATAAAGTAGGGAAAGGTTCCAAGGAGTTATTCAAACAAATGGGTAACATTTTATATTTATTTTGCAGTTATATCAACTCCGACGACTGATGCAAGGCTCCGAAAATACACCAAAAGCTCCATTAGGTAATAATGCACGTCCAGTGCAGTCATTATACCATAGAACTGTAAGGACTAACATAGATTTTAAGAGAAACAAGGTAAGTAAAAATATTATGGAAGTAAAAGAAATATTTAGTTTTTAATCACATCACAACAGCACGGAAAGTCTTTTGCACTGGTTTTTACTGAGCAATATCTTTTGAAGCTGCAATATCTTTATTAGAATTTAGTGTTCTGTATATGCAACACACTATGTGCGAATTAAGAACCGCTCACATAAATTGAAAGTGGTGGTACAGAGTAGCAAAACCCTGCAATAGGTTTTACTCCTAGTCGTTACACATGTTTTGCCTTTGCAAACTTTGGGGCGTATGAGCGATATTTTATATTTATACACATTTTGTATTAAGCTCATGACCCATAGTATCTACTTACTGCCTTAAGGAAAGTAAAAGCTAATGTTCTAATTCATAGTTTTTTGAACATACCATGATAAAAATATAAATAAAATAATAAATATAAAAAATCACTCATACGCCCCAAAGTTCATAACATAAACAAGGCTTCGGGACTCGATGGCATTTCAGCCCACGTATTGCGAGCTTGTGCGACAACGCTGGTGCGACCGTTGCGCAATCTTTTCAACATTTCATACACAACTGGTGTATTTCCGTCTTGTTGGAAAGTTGCCAATGTCCAACCAGTTCCTAAAAAGGGCAAGACTACAGACCCTGCGAACTATCGCCCCATCGCAATCTGTTCTATGCTATCCAAAGTCATGGAAATTGTAGTTAACTTCTACTTGGTGAAATATCTTGTAATGTATGCTGATGATGTAAAGTTGTTCTTATCTTACAAACTTCTGCAAGAAGATCTTGATAATTTTTCAAAATGGTGCCGATTAAACTTAATGTTACTCAATCTGGATAAATGTAAGTTTATGACATTTACAAGGAGGCAACCTATGTCTGCTAAATATTCTTTACAGAATCAGACTCTGAGTCATGTATTGATATTTGTTGATTTGGGTGTGACAATGGACTCCAAATTAAGTGTAATTTTACATATCATCTCGTATGTGAACAAAGCTAAAAGTTCGATAGGATTTATTAAACGCTGGTCAAAAGAGTTTAAAGACCCTTATACAACAAAAACGCTATTCACTTCACTTGTTAGACCCATCCTTGAGTATGCATCTCCTGTCTGGAATCCTCAATATAATTGCTACATAAGTAAAATTGAGTCGGTTCAAAAACAATTTCTTATTTTTGCACTGAGGAGTTTTTGTTGGAATACTCTATTGAAGCTTCCGCCGTAAGAACATCGACTAAAACTTATTAATCTACCGACATTGATAAGCAGAAGAAAAATGCTGAATATAACATTTCTTGTAAAGCTTTTGAATGGCATTTTATCATCTTTGTATTTACTAAACGAAATAAACTTTAATATACCCTGTAGAAGCTCACGTTATTTTATTCCTATTAAACTTAGCATATGCAAAACAAATTATGCCCAAAATGATCCTTTTCGTGGAATATGTAGAGATTTTAATGAACATTATAATTTATTCTGCATTTCCGATTCTCTGGAACACATCAAAACAAACTTACTTGTCATATTAAATCAATAAACAGCTGATGATTTCATATCTGTAGTTGTAAAGAATGCCTATTTGGATATACGCGGCTCATTACATATTCTCGTGTAAAGCGGTTGCGTCGGTCACCGATCCATACGTTATGTGGATGCGCCCTCGGCCGGGAGCGGGAGAAGGGTCCGTTGAAATTCGTTCGTAAGACAAAAAAAACCAATTGCTTAATTACCGCCAATACGGTTTCCGTTGAAATCGCTCTACGGGCGATATCCTGGCGGTCTTCACTGAGCACTAATACCATAGTGTCCATGGCTTCGGTGAGAGCAAGGCGGTTGCCCTGGATATTTCAAAGGCGTTTGACAGATTGTGGCATAAAGCACTAGTGTCAAAACTAATTGCGCATGGGGTCGGGAGTAACTTCAACTTCAAGTTTCCGAAGCCATAAACAAAATTTGTAACTTCTAGGAAAAAAATCTGGTATTAGGTTTTTGCTACTCTGTACTACTACTTTAAATTTAGGTACACAGTTTTTAGTTCGCTAAAAATTACTTACGAATTGTTGCATTGTTTAATGATTAACTCTGTTTTATCACGCTCTATCTTTGCCCAGTAGTAATCAAATTAGAAACTAGAAACAAAAGCTTTACTTACTAAAAAGCTTAATTTTTACCTTTTATAAGCAATCTGATTAAGAAAAATGGTTATGTTAATTGACTCCTGATTATTTCTTTCACAGAATCAAAATTCATGCCCATCGATGTATAAGGATATGTATTATCGTGCGAATCGCTGGTCACCCGATACAGGACTTTTGATTCGTTGACCCAATTATGAGAAAAATAATTATAATTACAACAACAATAACATTAATAATAACAATAATAATATAAAATTTAGTATTAATAATAAGAATGATAATATAAATAATAAAAACAACAACAACAACGATATAATCATGAACAACATTAACAACAACATCAGTGACAACAATTGCAGCAGCAAATATGATAAAATTGATTATAATATTAAAATAGCAACAACAACAACAAAACGATTAACAAAAATTAAACAGAATTTTAATTTATTATTAAATTTTAATGACATTAACTGTTTTCATCATTACTGTGATTATTGTTATTATTTTCATTTTACTGACTACCACTCAGGCTTCATATTACTGGCAACAATATTATTAAATAAAATCGACAAAAACAAATACTCGTACTGGAAGAAATTAATATAAGTGAAGTGAGTAATTAAATAATTTTTTAATTATATACATACGCACTTAATTTTATTAATTTTCATTACGAATTACGTACACATAACAAAGAAAAGGTGAACTGTCAGTGAGTCGCAATTGCATACTCGTACATACAATATAATAAATTTAAACCATAAAACTGAAAACTGGATGGGTGGACAATAACTACAAAATAACTAACAAAATCTACTACAATTAAACTACATATAGTACATTCATATACATAAATACAAATTACAAAAAAAGAAACAAGAGAAAAAAAAATGAATAAATAGAATTTTCCGCAGTTTAGCATTTATACTACAAGTGAAGATGAAAGGCTACCTTGTATCTAATCAAAAAGAACATACCTGATTGCAGGTTGCTTGTTATTTATAAGTTTCTCCTAGCCGAATCGATCGATGACCTAAATCTAAGCCCATGAATGAAGGAAAAACTTTTCAGTCATAAGTTTAACTAATATTTAGTTGATATTGCATTCGAAGTGCAACACTATTACATAGTGCATAAGTACTGCATACAAAATCAATTGAACACTAGTTAAACCTTAACTTGAAATGCGTCACTAACAAATTTTTGTATGTATTGTACGCTGTAGAATTTAAGTTATGAACGAGTAGTAGAATTTACATAGTAGCAGTAGGTACAATTTAGGAATGTCGCTTTACATACATACAGACACATGCACACAAATGTGTGCGTGCATGTAAGTATTTGTAAGGAAAATACATAGTAATTGTATACATAGAATTTATAGAGGATAATGTTTAATGCAAGCAGACATGCAGACGGATAGACCGGCCGACCGACCGCCGAACGACCGCCGAACGACCGCCGACCGACCGCCGAACGACCGCCGACCGACCGCCGAACGACCGCCGACCGACCAACCAACCAACCAACCGACCGACCGACACATAGCCAGTCAAGCGAGTAGACAGCAAGACAAGCAGTAAATATTGTAAATTTATAGTAGTGTAGTGTAGTTGTTGAGCTTAGTCGTTAAGTAAATAAATGAAATATGTATTTTGTGTGTGATGTTCATGAAGATGAAGCCGGTGATGAATACGATGGTGATGAATACGATGGTGATGAATACGATGGTGATGGTGACGGTGATGATGAAGTTGATGATAGTCTGCTTACTTAGTATTCCTTGTTTTAGTTAAATATTTTAGTAAATTGTGCAATTAGTTTTTACAAAAAATGAGAAGCGCAAATGTTTCAATATACATACGAGTCGTAGTTATTAATATGTATTTGTAATGAAAGGCTATAATTAAATTTAATCACTTGTATAAATTGCAACAAACAAACAAAGAACTACATACATAAAGACATACCTACATATAAATACATATACTTACCACTAACAATTAATACATCAGAAACTATTCTTAATATAAGTTGATATTATTATAATTATAAATATTAGTGCGAATATTGTTACTACAAAAACCAATCAATTATAAATTGAACATTTGATGAACAACAATGCGCAACAAATGCAACCACAAAACAAAATTATACTGAATATATAAATATAATGTAAAGAAAAAACATTTCAGCAAATGTGTTTTACTATTGTGATTATAAAATTTCAGCTAGTGTACTATTTTGTATGCGACTGATGCCGCCTGACTCGGAAAAAATCCAGGCATACCTCAAAAGTTTGAACGTTGGGGTAATTTTTTTCATTAAATACTTCGTGTGAAGCAGTAAGCTTAAATAAAATTAATTAATCTTCCTTTACGGTTCATTTACTCTGGCAAAAAAAACACTCACATACACAGTAAGAAATAACCTTGCAACAAAATTGCTAAAATATGCAATTCTAATTTCCGCAATGAATATATTCTCACAAAATGAATGATTTTCAAATTGACAATGGAAGTGGAACGTGGCACGTGGCACAAAGTAGCAGAAAGAATAATAACGCTTGTGGTGTTTCAGTAAAAAACTAATTACAAATTAATTTACCACAAAATGAAATTGCTAAAGCAAAAAATGCATTTAAACGAGCAACATTTAGTTTTTACATAACTACTGGCAATGTTGGCTAATTTTCAGAGGAGTTTCCCTTTCAAAATTTGGCAGCCAATGCCAGTCACAGCAAGTGCACTTGACAGTATGCAGCGCTGCCTGACCATTCATTCATTCATGCATGTAATTCAAAATTTAAATCGCTCACAAAGCGCTCGCGCGCGTGGTCAAAATAACTAATTACAGCAAAACGCATCGCAAAACCGCGACTACATTTAGCCGATTAAATGAAAAACAAAACAGAAAGGGCCGAGCGAGCTACTAACTGCAGCTAAATTGTTTATCAGCGATAAATGAAAATTTCTCATGTCAATATTTAGACGCAATTTTGAATTACGAGTAAACACACAGAAGGCAACAAAAAATACAATGAAATTTAATTGTAAACATTTATACACACTCACACACACTCATACCCAGACGGATAGGAATACATATGTGTGATGTGACTGTGTGTGTGTTTAGAATGCAAAATTTAATTTTTCATATAAAATTTAAACACATACATACAAACGAGCACACACATACTCTGTACCTACTCAAATTCAATTTTAAATATTTAATTTATGCTGCTTGATAGTAGTAGTCGTATGTGAGTGTGTGGGTGTGTGGGTGTAGGTCTGTGCGTACGTAATGTCGGTGTCTATGTGTTTTTTTTTGCCCATTCATTGTTTGGTCAAAGCAAATCATATTTTTATTTATACAAAAAGCACTGCCACTAAATAATAAAACATGCTTTAAATGTATGCTTTACACCTAAAGCTATGCTATGAAAAACTTATTAAAATTTATTGTGGAATCTTATAGAGCACAAACATATTCGGAGACTATATATGTGGAGTATGTAAAAGTTCTGAGAACCTTAAAAATACCCTCTGGCCAATAGAAGCCATGAAGGCACAGCTGGACCTCTATATCTAGTAGAAGAGTCAACCGCCAAAAGGGCACTTATGAGTATAGTAAAAGAAGGAGCTGGTAGGAGGAAAACCTTTAGCTGTAGAGGTCTTAAAAGCATCTCGAAAGTACCTCGTTTAAAGATATAGTAATTAACTCCGACAGTCAAGCTGCTATCAGAGCACCGTTGAGATATCCTCAAAATTAGTTTGGGAATGAATGGAGCTCCCGAATGCATTAGGCAAGACAGATAAGGTCACCGTATTCTAGATACCCGGGTACAAAAAAGGTGTCTATGAAAACGCGGCAGACGACGACCATGCAAGGAACGCCGCGGACAAAACTTGCATATATTGATTGGCCAAGAACCCACGATAGATATAGGGAAACAAACCAGTAGGTGTGTACTGGGTACTGGGCACACCTACCAAAGCCTAGAGACCCCGACTACTAACTGGGAATTTCTACACCAAAAGAGCTGCCTGTTGTAATCAGCTCAATAAAAATCAACTGATAATAAGAGTAATGGGTTCCCACTAAGGGCAGTGCAAACTAGGTGGGAGCACCTGAAGAACTTGAGCATTCATCAGGAGAGCAACTGTAGGTTTTTCCAAGGTAACGGGGAAACATTAGAAAACATCCTAATACACGGCAGGGCACTCACTCGCAGGAGGAAGAGATTTCATGGAGCTATCATTATAGCCGTGAAGCCACAGCTACTACTGAGATTCGCAACAATATTGGCTTGTCTGATAGCTTATAAAGAAGGTACTGTCGGGGGTTTAATATACCTTTAAAAGTGCAGAACGCATCACCCTCTTAAATCATCAACCTGGCAAAGTATCCAAGTTGTTGTTGTTGTGTTTGTTTGTTTTTTTTTTTTTTTTTTGATGTCCAGAACCAATTTTTACATGAAGAACGAAAATTTGCTTTTACTGCAACTTAAGCGTCTGTAAGGTAGGCAAACTGCAACCACTGCAGGGTGAGGGCAACTCAAACTAATTGCTAAATCAACATTAAACAAAATAATAAAGTTTAACATAACCTGCACACACACACACACGCACATGCTGAAAGAGAGAGCAATAGAAAACTAAGAAACGTAAACTCACTCGTATTCGTTGAGGTCAATGATATTTAAAGTTATTAATGTAATGCATTTATTTCCGTTCTTAAATGCCAATGTCAAAGTAAGTATTATACGAAATATGTTCGAAATGATAAACACGCCCATACAATCGAATGCAGAAGGGCGCATTTCGTCCTAAAGTCACGTTCATGGTGACTACCTACGTAACTACTCAAACGTACTCACACGTATGTATGTGTATGTGCACTAACATGCAACATATGCACCGCTTATACTCGTAGGTGGCATATGGCTACGTGTGTAAAGTTCGCACATAATTTTCGCACACGACATACGCAAACTAATTAAAATGCATTCAAAGAGGTGTTAATCTGTGCGTAATATGCTACAAAATATTTATTACATTATTTTATACGGTATTATGGGGAAATTACACATGTACTATGTACATATATATATATACATAAATAGTATATGTAGTATGCATGCATACATACATACATATACGCGTATATGACAACATCAGCTACTGCATTATTAATGTGTGCATGTGGCAGTAGCAGACTTGTTGTTGTTGTTGGCATTGATAGTTCGTTAGATTACGAGAATAGGTTATTTTAAGGCAAAAACACACGATATGTAGTTTCAAAATTAAAATTTATAATGAAACATTACTTTTTAATAACACCTTTATTTTCACAGGAGAAAGGGAGGCTGAGAGATGATCATCATTATTGTAGTTTATCGTATTTAGCATAAACTTTCACGGCAAGTTTTGTTGCAAAAAAGTTTCCAATTCCCTGATGGCCACTTGTTTTTCCACACAGCACGATTTCTTGATCAATTCTGCTTTTATTTTGTCTGACATGTCAAAGAACGCTCATTCCTCTCCTATTTCCTCTCTCGCCAAGAAACTTATATTGCTTTCAAGAAAACTTGCCGTGTGGAAAAGGAGACTTACTACTGCTAGAAATATGTATACATTACTGACTGGTTTGAAACTGAGCACAAAAAATTATCCAAATAAAGTTTCAACATTTAATAACCAAATTTAAAAATATGATTTTAATTAGTACTGGGGTGGTCGCCCGATGAATGACTCCGCAATGTTGGCAAATGAGAAGAGAGAAAAATGGCGTCACGTATGCCTTTTACCTTAGCTTCTCATACTTATCATGTGAATATGCTCACCTGCATTAATTATAAACACGTTCGTGTACATACATAGTACTTACTATATGTAACTCCTAGCTGAACTGCTAGCTGGCTTAGATAGCTTAGGGTTCAAATCTCGGCACAGGCAAAAATCAAAAAAGTGCAAAATACACGGCAATTTACACTAGAGTAAAAATTACCTAAGGCTGTGGTTATATTCAAAGTTTACTCGGCGAACACCATGCAATTGTTTCTTGTTGCCCGAACACGAAAAAAAGAGCTTTTACTCACTCTCACACCGAACACGATATGGTGGGTGAAATGTACACCGAGCACGCCGAGTATTCAGGGTTAGCAATGAGTTATTCTACAAAAAAGGAACAAAAATGTATGTAAAATTGAAGGAAAACATGCAAACCTGTGCGATGTTCATATGCAGAACAGCGAAGTTGCGAATTTTTTTAGTTTTTAAAAGTGAATATTAAATATATTATTCATAAAACTTTTGAAGAAAAATCATTTTATTTTCAATTATATTGTTAATTTCACGCTCCATATTAATAAAATCGTTTAAAGTTTTTTGATATACCATTTAGTGTTGCCGTTGCGAACAATATAGTATTACAAAAAAAAACTGAATTTCGACAAAGAGCAACTCTGTAAGGAACACCAATGTAACCACTACACCCAGCACGAGAGTAAAATATGATGTGTTCGTCGAACAGCGAACACCAGAATAAAGAGCAGCTAACGAAAACTTTTTAATACTCTGTTCAGATTCGGCACATAACTATAAATCCTTTCCATTCATCTACATCTACATCAGCTATGCCCAACGTCAATGTATGGTATGCAATTTGTGCGATTGTATTGGGTACGCGTAAAAGCTTTTATATTGATACTTCGGCAAACAGTTCATGGCAAAAGTATTTGTTCACTTTTGAAGAGGAAAGCATTAGTTCATCTATATATATTTCGCTTTAGTAAATTTTGATACGAATGATCGGTCTTTCTATATCGGTATTTACTAAATTATATTTTCATGGCAGAAAATTCTGACTCACAATTATACGTAGACCCGAACATAGAATATAATTTATATATGTAATTTTTAAGATTAGGATTCTTATCACCTCTTATTTGCTTTCAAAAATGTTCATATGTTTCTGAGGGAATTAAATCTCGCAAGTCTATACTATTACTATTATAACATCAAAATCCTTAAATCTAAAACAAACATTTTCTAAAAGAGTTTCCATTGTTTTTGAATATTTTTCCATTTTTTTAAATTCTTTATGTTCATGAAATATTTGTGCTAAGCTTGGTAAGTTAGTTATATTATTATTTTTAATTTCGTTTAATAATATTTGAAATTTTTTTACAAAATCTGTTATGGCTCGTACAAATTAAAAATTCTTTTGTTTTTACCCTGAAGCAGTAAGTATCAATTAATTGTGTGATATCGCACAGTGGTCGCTGTGGTGTAATGGTAGTGCGTTGGACTGCTACGCAGAGTGTCCGGGGTTCGAATCTCGGCACAGGCAAAATCAAAAAGTAGAAAAAATAATTTTTCTACACGGCACCACCTCTTGGCAGGCAATGGCAAACCTACAAAAGTAAAAATTGCTATGAAAAGCTTTTCACTTCGCCGTTCGCATTCGGCATTAAACTTTAGGTCTCTTCCATTAATGTACAAATATAACACGCACAACATGAGTGGATGCGAAAAGTTCGGCCTACGCCCTCCATGGGCTGTTGTGATATTAAAAGTAAAGTAAGTGATATCGCACAAAAAAGCCAAATCAAAAATCTTTGTCTTTAAGACAAACTTATCGACATCTGAACTCATATTCCGTTCAAAAAAATTATTTCTTCTTTTCTTCAATTAAATTATCTTTGCAGGAATTTGCCTCTACTAAGCCAACTTACTTCAGTATATAAAAGTAAATCTCCGTAGTCAGCGTCAAGTTCGTTCAGACGGATTTAAAGTTCCTGTGAGGCCATCATGGCCACCCTTTATTTTATTAACTATTTTTACTGTGATGTCCATTGCATTATTAAAACAAAATTCTTTCGCAAAAAGTGCTTGTTGGTGAATAATGCAATGGAATGTTAACATATTTATGTTTTTGTTTAATTTAATTTGTTGGCATCAATATGACAAAATACGTTTGATTTTAATGTCTACAATATTTTTTTAAAAAATTCCATCAACAAAAGGGCGACAGGCGTAGATAGCGTAAGCGAAACAATAAAATATTATTATTTTCTTCATTTATTTAAATCTGAATTAAAAATATTTCCATCATCGCATTTTCATCAAAATAGCAACAATTAAAGTAGCTTTTTTGTCATCTTGAATATTGAAATATTCTTTATGGCAAGAACTGAAACGACTTTGGACATTAAATTTTTTGGTTACGCTTCAACATTCTGGCTCCCTAACATTATTTTGGGTAAATAAAAAATAATCTTTGTAGCGTACTGTATAGTGCTTTGTGATTTCCGTATAGTACCTGCTCGCATGAAGCCTGTATTTCGAGTGATCAACATTCGAAAAAAAAAACAGAATGCAAGCCTTGCCGATTGCTTTCAAGCATGACGCTATCAGTCGTGTATGTGTAAAAGCATATAAGATCCATGTGTGTGCATGTGGTGAAAGCACAAAAGCTGTTTTCGCTCGCGACCTCACGGGCTGAGCATAGCTGGTCTAGATACAACAGTATAAGGTGCTGGTTATACTGGTCGAACACCACCTGTTCGACGAACATATCATATTTTACTCTCGTCGTGGATGTAGTGGTTACATTGACGTTCGTTACATAGTTGCTTTTTGTCGAAATTCAGTTTTTTTTGTAATACTATATTGTTCGCAACGGCAACACTAAATGGTATACCAAAAAACTTTAAACGATTTTATTAATATGGAGTGAAAAATTTACAATATAATTGAAAAATTATGAAAATAATATGATTTTTTCTTCAATAGTTTTATGATTAATATTCACTTTTAAAAACTAAAAAAATTCGCAACTTCGCTGTTCTGCATATGAAAATCATAATATATAGGTTTGCATGTTTTCCTTCTATTTCACATAACTATTCATTTTTGTTCTTTTTGTGTAGAATAACTCATTGACACCCGAATACTCGGTGTGATCGGTGTACATTTCACCCAGCATATCGTGTTCGGTGTAAGAGTGAGTAAAAGCTCTTTTTTTTCGTGTTCGGGCAACAAGAAACACGCATAATACGGGGTGTTTGTTTTTAGAAGTGTGGTTTTCAAGAAGAAATAAAACGCATATAATTTAACGTTATGGCCAAGAGTTTAGCTTTATTATAAAGATAAGGATTTGCCATTATGTTTTAAAAACGATTTCGCGCCTGGTTCGAATAAATCCCAGCAGAGAGGCCCAATTTTCGACCACTTTTTGTAACAATTGGGGCCGTATGTCAGTAATAACGCGCCGAATCTTCTCTTCCAAGGCGTCAATCGTCTCAGGATTATCTGCGTAGACAAACGACTTCACATAACCCCACAAAAACAAAAAATAGTCCAGCGGTGTTAAATCGCACGATCTTGGAGGCCATGCCACAAGCCCACGACGCGAGATAATGCGCTCACCAAAAGTTTCCTTCAATAAATTGATTGTTTCGTAAACTGTTTGGCATTTAGCCGTCTTGTTGGAACCAAAGGTCGTCCACATCAACATCCTCCAATTCAGGCACGAAAAAGTCATTAATCATGGCTCTATAGCGTTCCCCATTGACTGTTACATTGTAACATTATGACCGGCTTTATCTTTGAAGAAATATGGACCAATGATTCCTTCTGCCCATAGAGCACACCAAACATTGACTTTTTTAGGATGTAACGACGTCTCAACAATGGCTTGTGTGTGTGGATTATGATCACTCCAAATGCGACAATTTAGCTTATTAACGTACCCATTCAACCAAAAGTGAGCTTCATCGCTGAACGAAATTTCCTTGTGAAACTCGGGATCGGTGGCCATTATTTTGGTAATAAATTTGCACGACTTGCAAACGTTGTTCAGGAGTAAGTCTATTCATTATGAAATGGCAAACCAAACTGAGCATAAATCAAGTGATAGCTGTCAAAAAGACGAACTCCGAAAAAAGTATTGCCAGATTGAAAACCACACTTCTAAAAAAAAACACCCTTCATGTATGAATGCATGCCAAAAGCTCGGCCTAGGTCCTCCATATGCTGTTGTGCTATTAAAATAAGAAGAACCAAAGTAGCGATAGGATTCATAAAAAATATACTCTAAGCTCCCTCTTAAATAAAACACATTTCTGCATTAAAAGCTGGGTTAAATTTTTATGGTTTTTGCATCAAATATTTTTTTTTTGCCTAACTCACTGTACTAAATTTTGTTGTGTCGTTAACAGTAGCTCCTTTTATATTGTTATTTAAAGAATTCAATGGTAGGTGAAGAAGGCGTGGCTAATGCTTAATGATAACAATTTCCCTATCAGTTATTTTTGCAGCTATTTTAATTATTCATGCACTCTATATGTAGGGTATAAAAAATATTCATATGCCAATACAAACATTACGCGCATAAAGTACTGCTATTAAATATTGATTTGTTGCATTTTCTTAGAGTTGCAGTGCCCGCTTACGCCAATTCAATAATGTCGAAATTAATGTATTTATCAATCATTAAATCAACAGCAAGTTTTTTCTGAAGTCCGATAAGCTTGAACTTAATAACAATTCAATGATTGTTTAATATGCACTCAATTTACAATTTGCACAATAAATCTGCTCTCAGTATGCTACAGAGGAATGATTTATTCAACAGCGTAAATAAAAAAAAGCAATAATATGTACTCGAAATACCAAACAACTGCTGTTTCAATCTCATAGCAAAATTCTCAGTGCACATATGCAAACATAAATTACCCACACACCGATGACTCTGTTCAAGTTCATTAAAACATTTTCCTTCCGTTCTTTACATATTTATGCACAATGCATGATTAAACATTAATGATATTAACCAAGGCTACAGGGACAAGAAAAATCAAAGAACCATTTCATATTTGTATCAAGTTCAATGGCACACTCATTAAGTTAAATATTAACTAAATTAATTATAAAGTTTTACAAAAAGTTTGAATAGTTGCACTGATCAGTTGCACTTACCAGTTAAATACTAATTGCTAGGCATGATAAATAATCTCATATTGGTTTAACACACTTACTTAGTGATGATTCGATACAAATAAATACGAATTTATACAATTACTCGATACTTTTCATTTTTCTACGGGTGAAGTTTGTTCTATTTTTTATAGTGCTACCATCATTTGTAAAAATGTATGTACAAGTAGCATACTTTACTTTGTCTCTTAAACGAGTATTCGATACAAGTACGTTTTCGGAACTTGTTTCCGATATTTTTTGTGGCATCGTTACTTTTACGACACTAAACATATTAGCGATCCAAGAGCAGTCCTTGTGACTGCATTCCCTCTCTCACTCTCCCTCCTTATTCCTCCCACCTACCTATCTTCCTTCCAATCAACACAATGCTCTGCATTCACAGGGGTACACCCTGTGTGTAGAATATATCAATAAACAAATATAATAAAATAAAAACTCTCCCCTTGGTAGTTACTGCATATTTATGTGTATTGATTGGAACTTGAATATTGTGGGGATATATTAAAACTATTTATTTATAGCAGTGGCGTAGGTACGAGGGGAGAAAGGGGGGCGGGTAGATAAAAGTAAAATTCCCTCCTTGCGAACATTTTTTTATATTGTTCGAAGTCTAACATTGAATTTTTTAAGCCCTTGTCTGACATAAAAAATTCTATCCCATCCCAAAATCGTATCAACGCCACTGACAGCTTAACTTCTGAAATTATGTATCAGTTTTTCACATGCAGCATTGGTGGCATGGAAATAAAATCAGTAAGTAATACACACAAAGAATACCTGAAGCAAATTAAATTTTTTAAATTCCAAATCTTTTCTTATGGTAATTTCAAACATATCTCGGCATTCAGTCCTCCTCCTTCTCACTTACAAGGGAAAACAACAAATTCAATGAAGGTGTAAATTTGTAATTCCTACGCTTTGTAAATTTATTCTTTCTTTTGCCACGGTATTTTTTCCGCATTTACATTTACATTTACATTTCCGCTTCCGTTGTACTTCGTCGCCGTAGACGTGATGGCCTGCTGACTACACTGCCTCCACTTACTGTCTTTCGGCTGACTGGTTGACTGGCTGCTTGACTAAGTACAACACCGGCAATTGCACAGCTTAGCATTTTATCATCAAAGCAGATTATTATGAATATTTTATTATCATTTTGAATTTTTTAAGACATCAACTAATGGCGCCAAATCGTTGATGCCATCAACAGCTGTAAAAAGCAGAATACACAAGCAAACGGGCAGCGGCACAAGCAACTGCACTAGCAGCCAGCATGAATAGTAGCTAAAGAAGCATGCCTAAAAATATGCTTTATAGCTTTTTGGTTGAGTGTTTTTCTTCCATGCTTTAGTTCATATTTTTATGTTTTCTTTTGCCTGAAATTTGCTAGCAAAGGAAACACTTTGTGAAATGCTGGCGGTGCTGTTCGTCTGTCGTAAGAGGAAATGTGGTGAGAAGAAAGAATTTATGGCCTAAGGTCTGCTAAGGGCATGCAAGGTAAATGTTTCATTCAAACAAAAAACAACATCAGTGGCAGTGAAGGGAAAGGGGAAGGGGAATGCCACTTTTATATATTATGCAGTGTGAATTCTTTGTTTATTATCTATGCCACAGTATAATATGTAATAATAAAAATCTGCTTAAATGTGGCGCCGAAAAGTATGCCTCAAACTTTAGGTATGTTTCAAAATTTCTAAACGAATTCTTCACATTGTACATTATATTTTTTACACTTTTGCTCAAATAACTCACAGCTCACAGTTCACTTTCTTTTCTCACACTAAATCAGACTTTAAAGGGCAACCCTCCTACCCACTACCAACATCTAAAAGAAGGCAACATTAAAATATCACTGCCATCACTCTTCCTATAATATAAAGTCCCAGACATTGCAATAAAAGAGAAACACAAGCAAAGTAGAAGAGAATCCTTTCAAAATAATAACGTTGTTAACACAATGTGCTCGTGTAATAAATTCGTTTATTGAATTGGCAATAAATATGGGCGGGGACATGCCCTCAAGAAAAAATGAAAAACTCCCACCGCTGTCTACAGTTAAAGTTACAGTCGATTGAAAAAGAAGGAGGAGAAACAATAAAAATTACACGAACAAGCGATTTATGCTGCTCGACAAGCGCAAAGAACAAACGAACGAAATTCTGAGCCACTACTCTCAACTTGAAAGCTGAAATAATAATAAATAAATTTAAATGCGCCTAAGAGTGTGCTTTAAAAACTGTTCGTGTAATGCTTTCGATTTCTTTGTATTCATTTCTGTTTCTGTTGTATGCACCCCAATTTCTTTTCTCTTCCTTAGTTTCATTTTGCTTACTACTTTTTCGATTACTACTTGCTCTTTTGGACAATAAGAAACCGCAAGGCAATGCAGCCGTCCATGTACAGTGTTGCAAATACGTGCTATTGCTCTGTGTATTGTGCAATGTGCACATCGCCTAAAAGTCTGCTGTTGCTGCTACTAAATAAGTTCGTTTGCGTCGAAATGCCACAAGTTGAGACCCCGGAAGTCAAATGTGCTGGGTCACGTAATTCAAATAGAGTCCTCATGGCTTAGCGTGTTTAAGTTGGTGTTGCAAATATGGCAAATGTAATATGGGGCGTAGAAGAGTTGGCGACCAGTAAAGGGTTGGCGCAGCAACTTGCACTTTTTGTTATTGTTTTGTTGTCTGCCCTTATTTTTTTTTTGGTTTTTGTAGTAGCAACAGCAACAAATATGGTATTTACACTATAGAAATGAGAGAAGGATTTGATGAGGGAAACAGAAGAGAGGAAGGAGTAAAGAAAAAGCACGATCAATGATATAATTTTGCTGCAATTGTAATGGTAATTTGGTGTGCCACACAGTTGAAAATTGAATTGTGTGTATGGTGAATGTTGTATTGAAAATTAATGATTGGAGAAAAAGGAGCAAAAACAAAACAACAAAAATGTGTGTATGCAGTAAGACCTTATATTTTGGGAGCAAATAAAGATGCACTTTAAGATTTTAAAGGGACACAAACAAGCAACAAGGCGAAAACTGGCCACCAAGATGGTACGATTTAACGCCGATTTGTGAAATCCCAAGTCTATGTGAATAAACCACAAACAATTCCTGAGCCCAAGGCTTAGATCCAACGCATCATCGGTGAAATGGAGCCACATCTTTCTCAAAATGTCATCGAAAATTTCATTCAAAGAGCAAGGGTTATTTTTAAATTAAATCGTGCACTCTTATTGGGACACCCTTTATATGTATACAATTACTTTGAGTTCACACCGTCTCTTCAATGAAGGCTCGAATTCTACTTCTACACTTGAATATATGAGGATTTCTATTAAATTTTGCATGTCCATTTCACATTTCAGTTTTCAATAAACATCAACACGTCCTTTTCCCTATAATACCATATAATTCAATGTCTCGTTACCATCGAACTGGCACACATACTCTACTCGCACACCAACGAGAGAAGAGATTTCTAAACATCATCACCATTATTATTATGGTATTATTATCCTGGCGCTATTCTAGCACTTTCAATCAAATATTGAAGGCAGGATTTGCTCGTAACCCCATTACAATTGCTAGATTCATCATTCAATAGGCTCTCACCGCACAATCACTTGGCTCCTCTTCGATTTAATCATCATACACACTCTGTTTGCCTGAAGACTGCCAACATTCGAGAAGACACTTTTGCACATACATAAACATACACACATGTGTAAGTGTGTCTGTGTAAATGCATGAAATCACATGCACCTTCGCTTTTCATGCTGTCAGTGGTGCTACTTCTTCTACTCATGATTACTTGCAAATCACGTGATGCTGTTGCTGCCGATATACTCATGTACATACTCGAACGATTCCAGCTTATTTTATATTTGAGTCTACGTTTTCCTTTCATGTCTTTTTTTTTTTTTTTGATTATTATTTGCGAATTGGATTTTTCAATCATTTGAAGCTTCTTGTATTGTCGTATCTGTTTTGTCCTATCCAATATATTTCGCCATGACGTTTTATTTATTCCATGCACGAGTTCTGAATCCTTAAGTAACCGTCTTGCAATTCGGGCCTCTTTTCATGTTGCATTATCGTGCATACGCATAAGCACTGGTTGTGATTTTAGTTTTCGCATAAATACTGGGAGTCTCAACAGGTTTTTGATTACTTTTGCAATATTGAATGTTTTGTGCATCTTCACTTCATCCTTATTTTTATGTTGATTTGCATTTTAATTTAGAAACGAAAACCAAATTAACTTTATTCTTCAACTCAACTGCTTCCATTCAATTTGTTTATGCTGTATTTGGAAATGAAATTGGTGAATGTTTTGAAAATTACTTTTTTTATAATTTACCAGAGTAAAAATCATTTAAAGAACCTCTTCATTTATTACCTGATTCCTTGGATAATTAATAAGTTTCATTAACTGCAGCACTTGGCCGAAATTGGCATTACAATATTTTATCTTCATGTGAATGTAAAAGCTCCTCTTATCTCTTTTGCTATTATCATTCAAATGTTTATATCTTTTTTGCTTTGAAAGCACTTTAATTACCCAATATGAAATTTACTTATGTTGTTATTTTCTTAGACATTCTGCAATTGTACATCCAAACACAAACAAATTCAACAACGCGTTGTTGCTAGAGCTGATCGAAAATTGTTTTGTTTTGTTTTATTTTAAAAGGCCCTATCATAATTAAATTTGTTATTGATATATTATTCACTTTATATTATGATCAGTGCTTGAGGCAACGGCTAGGCGGATAAATTGTGGCCGGCAGGTTGTAAAATAGGAAGGCATCTCGAAGCTGATTGTAAACCGATCGGCACGAAAACGAATAAGAACTTAAAATTTGCCTGTTTCGATCATTTTCTTCAGAAATATTCTTTTAAAATAATTTTTTTTTTTTATTGAAAAACTCGAAGCAACTTTTGCAACAGAATAAACTTTGGAATAAACTGAAAAGATCAACACAATTTCAACCCCCAAAACGGAAACCCAATGAAACGTGGCCGAAAAGTAACCACGAGAAGGCACAAATTTTCGGGCATCATCTTAAAGATGTATTTATCCGAGCTCTTAGCTCAGCCATACCAACTGAGTTTACCTACATCTCTATTCAATTATAAACAAATTGAAACCTGCCAAGGCTCCAGGATATGATCTGATTACAGGAAAAATTCTGAAGGAATTACCAAAGCGAGCAATAATCTTCTTAATCCAACTCTACAATGCTGTGTTGAGAACTAGCTTTATCCCACCACAGTGGAAGGTTGCATAAAAAAAAATGATCCAAAAAGAACCAGGAAAAATGTTGGAGACGCAAAGTCATACCGCCCCATAAGTCTGCTAGCAATCCCTTTCAAAGTCTTGTAATCGTTGCTTATGAAAAGGCTAATGTCTATTAAGTATTGTGTCATAACATCTTATTCCTGATCCTCAGTTCGGTTTCCGTCACGATCACGGTACAATTGAACAAATTGATAAACGAAGCCTTCGAATCAAAAAAAGTACTGCTCCACGGTTTTTCTAGCCATATCATAAGATTTTACCGTGTGCCACACACGAGGCTCTTTTATATAAAGGTAGGAAAACGCTTCCAATAAACTTTTACACGTTCTTGATATCGTAGTTAGGGCAATAACATCACATCTCTATATGATATAAAATCCGGCGTTTCCCAGGGTAGTGTTATGGGCATAATGTTCACTGCCGATCTGTTGATAACTGATGGAATAGTTATTGGAACCTTCGCAGACGACACTGCTGCCTAGTTAATCCTGTTACTGCCTCACTCCAACTTCAAGAATGTTTTAATAAAATATACTTGCACACCTGTGCAATTAAATGCAAAACAAGCAAATAATGAAAAGAACCTAGGAATGCATCTAGATAAAACCCCTTAAAATATCATAATTTAAGGTGAAAATTGCGAAACATAAATATGTAAAATTTAGAATATGGGTCACTGGTCACGCACCATGAATGTTTTTTTTTAATTCTATTTATTTTTAAATCTATTGTTAATATGAACCGAATAAACTGGCTAGATTATATTATAATTTACCTCTACTTCAGTGTGTATATGATCTAGCTGAGGTGTCAGAAGCAGGGATCCAAACCGTTTTCGAACCAAAGAAATTTTGAACCGAACCATCCACAGTTTTAGTTACTTGAAGTGAACTATGTACCAAACCGTTTTTGTTTTGTTTTTTTTCACTTGAACGAAATCTAAACCAAACCAGTTTTGTTTGGAAAAGTACAATAAAAAAATATTCTCGGTGGTACTTTTACAGGATTCTTTTTTGTCCTGGGTTTAATTCCTAACTATGACAAGTACTTGAGCTTGTGCACCCAAAGTTTTTAAACCAAATTATTTTTGAATCGAAGGTTCGAGGATGCAGAAGAATCGGTTTTTTTTAACCAAATCAGTGGTTCGGGACACCGTGAACCGGACCATAATGCAAAATTATGTTGGTTCACATCGCTGGCCAGAAGTTCTGTCGCAGAGTTTAATACTCACAGTGAAAATAAGTGAAAAATAACAGACATAAAGTTTAGATATTATTAAAAATTAAATTTTTTGCATTTTAATACTTTTCCAGTAATATAAAAATTGCATGGAAAAATCTAAGTTTGTATCTAACTATGAAAATATGATAAAGTTTCATTTCAAAAAAAGAAAAGGAAAAGATTGTCCGAAAGTTTAAGATAACATTATTTTGGCAGAAATTTTGTGTATATTTAAATGCGAAAGGTAAATACTCTGGAGGAGAATATTAAATTCTTCATGTGTTTCGTTTGTTGTTTCGAATATTGTGAAAATTCATCATGCATTAATAGAATAAAGGAACTTTTCTGCGGAAGGAGCCTTGTAATAATTTATTCTTTGTTCTAAAAATATTTTGTACATTCGAACGGAATCATCTTAATCATGTGTCTTAACTTCACTTGAGCAGAGTATTGCGCTGAGTGTTTGCATTGTTGTGTCATTATTCTCTTTCATTACATTAGTTTTCAATGGCTTTTCAATTGAATGCACCAGCACCAGCACCAACACCAATACCAACACCATCGCCCGCCGTAATGGGTAGTACCGCCTTAGTCCCCAACAGCATTCAGCACCAATGCAATAGCAATGTCAACAATATGAAAACAGTGTCGTACGACAATTTACTGTTCACTGTTTGTGTGCGCTTATCATTTTCCACTTTCTACAAAGCAAGCAGCGTGTACCACATACTACATACTTACTATTTCATCTTCCGCCGGACTCCTTCTCTGCTCCCAGTGTCGTTTGTCTTCTTGCTTTTCGCAATGTTTGCACTTCATTTCCACTTGAAATTTTTTCTTGCAATGATCATCATTTTTACTGAGTATAAGTACAAGCACTTTGCAGCGTGCTGCTTGCTGCTTGCTGCTGCTCGTAGGGAGAAACTCAATAAAAATTCGACACCGAAATGCTCATTATTCATAATCCAAACGCATCGTTTGAATTTAACCGAAACCAAGCTGAAGCCAAGCCGAATCGAATTGTAGGGAATAGAGAATTTTGTGGAATGATTTGGGATAGAATTGTGTGGAGAAGTGTATCGATTGGGGCGGGGCCGCTCGGCGTGCCATCTTAAGCATAGAAGAAATATCGAATCTGAAGTTGAATTTTCACTGAGCGGAAGCAACAAACAAGAAGAAATGATACCACCACTAGTATGCGCCTTTTTCACTTTACTTTATAAGTATATAGTATGCACTAGTGTGAGTGTATGTGTACCAGCGGATATGCAAATGTATGTGTGCTTAAGCTGAAGACTTATGCAAATTGCATTTCATCGAAGACGAATAATTTCTCAAGTGCTCATTTTTGTGCAATATTTAGATCAAAAAACGAAAAAGTTATAAAATTAGTAGTCAAGCAGAATGTAAATTTTTGTCGGTCTGAAGTGAGAGTAATTAATTATGTTGCAAATTTGCAATAAGTATCAGACGAAAAACAAACGCATGAAGTACATAATTTGTGCCATACTAACTAAGTATGGAATCTCGTTGCGAATACGACTGCATTATTTTATAAATTCGGATTAAAATAGTCCTTCTTTCTTTTAATGGCACAACAGCCCGAGCTTTTCGCATCTTAATCTTAAAATATAAATGCACATTTTACACATGCTTAATAAAATTTAAACATCTAAAAAATCGTCCACTTTAAAACATATTTGCATATTAATAAATCAAATAGCAATACAGCTGAAATAAACAATTTATTTATAATTTATCTAATTGTATGAACAATTGCAATTTACAGTAATAATAATCTACCGGAAACAACAAAAAACCAAATAAAAAAAAAAGAAAGACACCAACCAAATTGAAATTTAATTGAAATAATATATTTAAATTTAATAAATTGCAAATATATGAGTATAATATACGAATAAAATGAATTTTGTGACTATAGCTTAACAAATGTGTCTGTGTGTGTGTGTATGTGTGCACACAAATATGTAACAGTGTGTATGTATGGACGTACGAGTATGTATGCATTTAATTTGCAATTGTATGCAACAATTAAACTTTGCTGTGTTTCCAATTCTCTCAATTGCGCATGCACATGTACCTATATTTTTGTTTCAGTGTATTGTATGTACCCTCAAGGGCCAAACCAATCTCGTCCACTAAAATTACTAGTTTTTCACTTAGTTAGTGCAACAACTACATACACTACTGTAATCAAGTGATCAACCAATTTTATAACAATATGTATTGAGTGAAAATGTTGTCTTGTAATTCTCATTTACTTTACAATATTTTTCATTTATATGGTTTTTGAAATTTCACAATGATCACTGATGAATACGAAAATGAAATATGCAATAATTATGATTTATTAAATATAAGTATGTAGTACAATAATTAACCCTAGTACAACAACAAACATGTTCAAATAATAATAGATACTAGTCACGAACGGAAAAATATCTTTAATTTTTGCATAGAGAACTAATTGGAAAACTGAAAGAATTCGATTGGTCTACAAACTATTCCAAAAACATGTATCTTTCAACTAGTTCAAGTTTGATTAGTTTACAAAATATTCTAAAAACATCTATCTACCCAACAAATGACTTGTGCCTACTACAACAGAATGTTTAAGAAACCAGTTCGCGATGAGGAAAGACACCAAATGTGGGACTAGTTGTAGTGTTCTGTAAACCAGCTTCTCAACAAATATTAAACCAGTTGGACTCCCTACGGGGTAGGTATATACATATGTGGCAAAAATTCGATTTATGTTGCTGCAAAAACAAAAAAAAACATAATTTACAAAACAAAAAAAATTTGTTTCATTTTAAAACAAATTTGGTGCCATGCATTTGTTTTTTACATACATATTTCTTGAACTTATTAAAGTAGCAATATGTACCTAGTGATATATGCAATATAAATATGTATATATGTATTTCAATAATTTGTGCATTTTGATTCGTTGGTTACATGTAATTTTGTGTAATTTTAAGAAAATCACAATCACAAATCGAACGCGTGTTTGAATCGATGCAAAAACTATTATGAAAATGATAAACCTTCAATTTTAAAATGATAAATCGGCATAAGAGTATGCAAGGAGGTAGCATTTATAAACGAATATATTAACAGCAGTATAACTCGAAAAGTGTTTGACTTCATGAGCGACATAAGCTAAATCTGAGTTATTCTTCTTCTTTTAATGGCACAACAGCTCTAGGCCGAGCTTTTCGCAATCCACTCATGTTCTGCGTCTTATATTTGTACATGAATGGAAGGGACATACAGTTTTATGCCGAATCCGAAGCTTTTCCTAGGAAATTTTTACTCTCGTGGGTTTGCCATTACCTGGACGTGTAAACAAATTTTGTTTCTAGTTTTATTTTATTTTTCTTTGGGATGTTAGTTGAACGTCGTACACTCTGCGTACCAGGACCACTCATTACCAACTACACCATAGCGACCACAAACACTAACTTATGATTTTAGTAGAATTTTCAATTTTCTACATAGGTTTAAAAATCCTCTACGGATATATCAGAAATAGCATTTATGAACGTGTATGATAAGTTAATGTGAGCCTAGAACTAAGTATGGTATACCTTATGTAGAGTGCAAATAAATCAATTAAAATATATCAAAATTATTAAGTTGTTAATTTCCATGTTCCAATCAAATGCAATACGTGTGGAAATATGAATTTTTTATTTACATAATATGCAAATTAATGGCGATGTGACAAATATTTAAATTATTGTAATATTAACTATTAACTTTAATTAAATGAAATGAAATTATATATTTAATATGATATTTATGTGTGGGCGCAATAAAAAAAAGAAATTAAGATATTAATTTAATTGAATTTGATGTCGAAAAAATCAATTTAAAATCTGTATTGAATTTGATTTCAACTAAGTTATTCAATCTCAGTATCCCAAAATCCAGGAATACAACATTTTTTTGGAAGTCCCAATATCATGGTGTAGCCCCCACAGGATCTTAGGATAGGTACTTGATATCTTCTTCTTTTTTTGTAATGTCAAAATTTATTTTCCTTAGCATTTTATTTGTTTGTTTTTCCCCCCTTGTTCGTCTGCTGTTTAGTTAATCTTCTATTTTTTACCACCTGAGTAAAAGGTTTACCCTACCTTAAAGTTGATTACGATCAACGTTCATCGCACATTCATTCTTCCGTTTGGATGGATTTACAGTCACATATATGGTGTATAGGGGGCAATGGCAAACTTCCAAGCGTAAAAATTGCATTAGAAAAGCTCTTCACTAAGCTGATGTGCTATTAAAGGAGCAGAATGGTGGGATTTAGATAGTTTTTTCATAGCATTTCCCGCTAGAAATCAGTGTGGATGTAAATATGTATATATTGCTCATTATGGATGTTGTTTTGTTCATAATGGAATTATTTGAAGATTTGAAGATTAATATGAAACATGATTACTTGAGAAAAGCGTACGGCCATGCCGTTTCCTGTAATCGAACCCGGGACGCATGGGATGTTAGCCTACCACACTGCCACTAGACCACCGAGGCGGTTATAATATCAAAACCAATACCAGATTTTCTAAAACGTTCCAGGGCTGATCGCCTTAATTCCAACCATAATCGAAAAATTTTTATTCCATTTCTCTTTATATTATAATATTTAATAATAATTATTTGTTATTGCAAATTACATTTAATTGTTGGTGAGGAGAAGTATTTTGCTTTTGAAAGACCATTTGCACCCCATTATGAATACGGGAATGTGTGAAATTTCTAATATCTTCTTCTACTTAATAAAAATGTGGTGTTGACATTGAAGAAAACTCTTTGTTTTTCCTGTAATATGCAAAGAAGCTGTAAACGGCACAATGGCGTGCCCGGTCAAATAGCTTCATACACTGAATATGGAACAAGAAACTAATTTGGAAGAAAATTTTAGGAAGTAAACGCTGACATCAAGCTTTCCGGAAATGCTGAAAGAGTGCTCCTTAAAAGCTTAATAACAGCGCTTATAAGACGAACAAAAGCTCATGACAGTTAGGAGCACAAAAGGTAAACTCTCTCTCTCTTACTTATAGGTTATAAGAAACGATTATCATTTGTTTTCTGCACAATTTTTGGAAACAAATGTTGCTCACTTGCAGTTGAGTGTTCCAATATTTACTATATATATACTATTCCTAGTATTCCGAAAATCACAATGTCAGCGCTCCCAAAACTGCATCTTTGGGGAGCTCTTTAAATTTTCCTTTTGGGTTTCTTTAATAATCATTATTTTTTGAATGTGTTAATGGTTAGGAGTCTAGACATTTCTCATGTTTTACTTGCATGTTTCACCTCTTTTGATATTCAGTATTTATTTAAATTATGCTATTTGCAAATTTAATTTAATGAGTTAACTTTCTACTCTCTCGATGAAGCGTTTCAATGTTCACTGGTAAAATTCTAGAGTGTAGTTGCTTCTTTTTCTTTTTGTTTTCATTTGCTGTTATTTTTTTTACCTCGACACTAGTTGCAGCAGTGCTGGTAAAGTTGCAGACAGCATTGGGCGGCGGGCATCATCATCATCATCGGCATTGATAATGTGTACCGAAGTCACAAAGTTAATGAGTTGGAAACGCGAGAAGTGACAACCGCAATGGCTTTCATTAAAATATTAATTTAATTAGTAGGTACACATTCTTTCAAATTTGTTTTACATTTCGGTTCTAGCGAATGTTTGAGAGGTTTTTTTTTTGTTTGTTTATTGATGTGTCTAAAAAGAAGTTTTCATGAAATAAGTTTAAATTCATATACTTATACATAAATATATAATGTACGTAGATTTAAAATTTTGAAATGCAATCACGAATTGTTCTTTACTAAGTATTAACGGTATTCATATATATGTTACGTGTAAATGCCTCATAAACCTTGTAAACCTTGAACTGAAAAATTTTTATGGAGTTTACGCGCACCTCGAGGCAAATTTTGTGCGTAAATAGCCTCGAAGAAATAGTCGAATGTTTCAGTGTTGCTGGCAGTTAAAACAATTTGCTATTAAATTCGATGGCTAAAGTGTATTGATTTCCATGAAAATATATGAATTGAAAATAAACCGAATTTGAAAAATAAGTCAAAGAAAAGTTTTTATTCATTGTCTTTGTTAAAAGAAGAAATTTCTCAATTCTGCCATGCCATGAAAAATCTCAAAATCTCTGAGAAGATTAAGGATGAACTTGAAGTTTGTCCACAAACGCGTACTATTTGCCTTAATCTTTTTTCATAAAAGTTGGCAAAACGTCGGTTACAAACCTTCTAGATTTCGGGACTGAATTGTGTTGAAAAGGAACCGTATAACGAATGAAATATACAATCACTGTTGCATGTGCTCATTCCTTTAACTATAACATGTACCGAAATAAGTAAGTACCATCACATCATTCGAACATTTCCAGCCCAGCAGAAGCAAATTATTTATTGCAGCATCGTCAGTAAATTTCAATAATGCTGCTTTTTTATTTATTCTCACCCTTTTTGATTTTTTATATTTATCTGTTTGTTTAACAGCTACTGAATGTCCACGCATGGTAGGAAAACACAAAATACTTAAAAATAAATCCTGATGCTAAATACTAAGATAGAACCCTGATCAAACTGTCAAATAGTTGATTTACGCGCTTATTTACACATTTGTCGTGAGATGTGTTCCCGAAAAAAACATTCTAAGCTTTAAAGTGTTGCACAGTTTACGAGTTTACACGTTTATAGGAATACCCTTATTACTTCTTTTCATTGCCACTATTTGTGACTGGTACAATTTATGTATAGTTTTATATTATTGCCCTAGAATTAATATTAATTAAATTGAAAAAAAAAGTAAGATAATGCTCTTTTGTTGTTCCATGTTGAGTTTATCCGAAGCACTTATCATAAGCACTTGCATCACAACATAAAAGAATAACTATAACTTCTAATTTAAAAAAGATAGAAAATATTTTTTTGTAATTACACAAGCTTATTTCAAATGTATTTTACTCAACTCGAGATTTGGTATTTTACTACCTTTTTGCCTTGCCTATGCATGTGAAACAATTACTTACCCTAGTTGAATAATATGAGGATAGATCAATAAGTACCCGTGTGTGAAGACAGGTGGCGTTGCTGAGGGAAGTTGGCAATACCGTCGTGTACTGTCACAACGACACCACACTAAATTCCAAACTGATTCATAGGTTAGTTTTTATTTGGCAGTCATTAGTATCACTCGTGTTTGGTGTTTTGCGATGAAATGGAAAAAGAACAATATCGATTCGTAATTCGCTTCTTATTTTTGGATGGAAAAACATTCGAAGAAATAAAAGCGAAGTTGGATGTTATCTGCGGGGACCCTTCACCATCTATGACAACCGTAAGATATTGGTTCAACGAATTTAAATGTGGTCGTACACCTGTTTTTGATGAGGAGCGCCCAGGCCGCCCGGCAGACATGGTTACCGAGGAAATCGTTGAAAAGGTCCACGACATGATTCTGGCTGATCGCCGAACGAAAGTGCGCGAAGTAGCAGAGGCCGTAAGAGTGTCGTACAGAACGGTAATTAACATTTTACATGATAGGTTAAGCATGAGAAAGGTGTCGGCCCGATGGGTGCCGCAATTGCTTATGGTGGACAACAAGCGGATACAGAATTGTCGCGGCCAAATTGTATGAAATGAACTACGAATTGCTGCCGCACCCACCGCGCTCGCCCGACTTGACTCCCTGCGACTTCTTTCTATTCCCCAACATGAAAACGTGGCTCGGGGAAAACAAATTCAGCTCAGCCCAGAAGCGTATTTTGAAGAGTTTGACAAGTCGTATTTTTTTGAGGGGTTAAAGAAATGGGAGTAACATTGGGAAAAGTGTATTGTACTAAAAGCAGATTACGTTGATTAGATTATCTTATTGATCTACCGTCGTAAAGCCTTAACACTCCTTTCATTGTTTACCCATTACACTGTGCAACAAAAAGCAATTTTTCTCAGGTGGATTAAGAGTTTTATACAAATTTTGGGTTGGTGATCAAATCGAATCTGTGGTTCGTATCAAGTTCTTCGTTCAAAATACCGTTAGTTGAAGTTGCATATATCCGTAATGCAAATAAAAAAATAATAAAATAAAATAATAATTTTTATAATTACAGCTTTGGTGTCTGAGACAAAGTTCTTTGCTATATAAATTTAAAAATTTTTTTTTAACTTCCAAATTGCTGGACTGGGAGAATTTTGTTTTTTGACTACCCATAACACCAAACCAACCACAGTTTTTGTGATCAGCGATCCGAAATTAGTCTAAAACACTTCATAGATCACCATTCGCATTTTGGATGTTGCACAGTGTTAGTTTGATGCAGTAGCGAGTATTTTATAAAACAATATCGTCGCTATAAAAACATAAAATTTCCACAAGGCTGTTCAGTAATGACACTGCGAACCACTCATTTCGATATTTTATATTGCAGCAGACAAGGACTGTCTCTCTATCAGACAGACCTTTTTCAATGCACATACATTTATCATTTATAATTTACATTTATTACTCAGTTGAAAGCCTAAGCGTTTATTTTCAACCTACTTATAAAGCTAAAAGTTTTCGTAAATATGTCTTCATAAGAATTAACTTACGACAAAATTAAATTATTACAAATTACTTAGTTGGCACATTCACACGAGAGCAGCGAACAAACTTGAAGCCACTTTTTTATTTATTTCAATGGGACAAGGTCGCACGAGTGCGGCCAAAACAGAAAAAGGTTTACGTTGGAATTACTCAAAATTTAGTTTAATTGACATCAACACATAACCTTAAAATTAATTACTTTAAATAAATTTATTTTTTCTTATGATTTGAATCCTTGAAAATCAAGGTTGTGAAATTATTGCGATTTATGATCAAAATGCCAATATTTTTATACAGACTTCAAGCTAATGTAACTTTTTTTGTTTTTTCTTCTATTTATTGTAAGAGTTGCGACTTTTCTGAAAACATGTGATATTTTCCAATACAATGCTGTCTTTTAAGTTTCCTTGGACTTACAGTTCAAATGTACCGTTAACCAGAAAAAACACTAAAACAAATCAAGAAAAGATAGAACGTTTAGAAGAAGATAAAACCTTATGTCCGCAAGAGGAACCTTCTAGCAAACTGCGTTAAAAGCGCAAGTTGATTATACGAGGGTAGGAATGAAGAGGCAAGTTTTTCACAATTTTTCTTTTCTATTTTTCAACGTAATCTCCTATTAGTACAATACACTTTTCTCAACGTTTCTGCCATTTCTTTAACCTCTCCAAAAAATACGATTTGTCAAACTCTTAAAAAAACGCTTCTGTCTCGACGATAACCTCTTCGTTTGAGCTGCATTTTTTCCCCCGAGCCACGTTTTCATGTTGGGGAACAGAAAGAAGTCGCAGGGAGCCAAGTCGGGCGAGTGCGGTGGGTGCGGCAGCAATTCGTAGTTCAATTCATACAATTTGGCCGCGACAATTCTTTATCCGTTTGTTGTCCACCTTAAGTAATTGCGGCACCCATCGGGCCGACACTTTTCTCATGCTTAACCTATCATGTAAAATATTAATTAACGTTCTGTACGACACTCCTACGGCCTCTGCTACTTCGCGCACTTTTGTTTGGCGATCAGCGAAAATCATTTCGTAGACTTTTTCGACGATTTCCTCGGTAGCCGGGCGGCCTGGGCGCTCCTCATCAAAAACAGATGTACGACCACGTTTAAATTCCTTGAACCAATATCTTACGGTTGTCATAGATGGTGAAGGGTCCCCGCAGATAACATCCAACTTCGCTTTTATTTCTTCGAATGTTTTTCCATCCAAAAATAAAAAGCGAATTACGAATCGATATTGTTCTTTTTCCATTTTATCGCAAAACACCAAACACGAGTGATACTAATGGCCGCCAAATAAAAACTAACCTATGAATCAGTTTGGAATTTAGTGTGGTGTCGTTGTGACAGTACACGATGGTAATGCCAACTTCCCTCAGCAACGCCACCTGTCTTCACACACGGGTACTTATTGATCTATCCTCATAGGTAAATAAAGAATCGTCAGCAATTGAATGGAGAAAAAGTGGAAAAATTCACATGCTTCACACAGAGTTCGAAACAAAGTGAGTTAGTTGCAATAATAGAAAGAAATTTGTAGAAAAATGTACGTAATAGTTTGTGGCTTCAATCATATTTCACATTTAATAATGAAAGTTAAGTTAGATCATAAAAATCACATGCAGGGCGTGCCGGAAGTCAACATTTAATAATGAAAGCGAAGTTAGATATGACAATTCATCACGTACAGGGTGTTCTGAAAGTCAACGTCATCACTTGGAGGGCTGATAGGGCAGCCTATAACTAATCAAAATATTGGGATATGTATTACCTTAGAAAGCAATTTTTAGATTTTGAGATATTACCACTTTTTCGTAAAGTTCGTGGAAACTCATGAATCGGGCATGGATGTCTTTTCCAATGGTGTGACACTGGCCTTCAGTACCACTGATGTGGTAACAAAATTTTAATCATAAGATACAGAAGTTCAAAGCTGTGACCTCTGTAGAACTGATGTAGTAAGATGTGGAGTTGCGGAAATTCATAATAGTGTCAATATCTCAAAAACTAACAATTTTTACCAAGGCTATATTTTGATATTCTGGTTACTGGTACTTTGAAGGCAAGCCCGCCCATTTTTAGTCAGCTTTGAAAAATTTGTCCCGCAAACTTCTGAAACCAACTTAATCCCTGTACTGCTTAATATGGATGATTTATTTGGGTTTGAAGAAATTTTGTATATAGGAGGTGGGCGTGGTAATGACCAGATTTTTACGAACTTTTTGTC
Organism: Palloptera scutellata; assembly: GCA_958295655.1. Taxonomy (NCBI): domain Eukaryota; kingdom Metazoa; phylum Arthropoda; class Insecta; order Diptera; family Pallopteridae; genus Palloptera; species Palloptera scutellata. Next base: position 153,162,978 of record OY282449.1, on the reverse strand, counting down.
TTCAATCAAAATATCATGTGTTTGAATCAAAATTTTCTAATTTTGGCCCCGCTTGTATGAGCTCGCTACACTGTGCGTCGTCTCCTTAAACCATATCTTTTACATGCCAACAGGTTGCTTTCTTTATAGTATTTGCATATAAGTACTTAAACAAGTTAATACGAGATTTTTTACCCTACCAAGGTATAGCATTGTATTCACATGCCGAGCGAATGCTATAAAAACAAAGACGAACACACATAACTGATACATACATACCAGTATGTATGTTTGTACCCTGAACTTAAGCAAGCAGTATAAATACGCAGCTGGTGCAAGCACATACACATGTACTACTTACGGGTATACATATACCTGTATGTATAAGTAAATAAACGAAAAGAAAGGAGCAACAAACACCATTACAATTACAAAAGTCAAAAGAAATTAAATTTCGCAAACATTTCACGTGAATACTTTTACGCATTCACACATACATAAATACTCGTAGCTACAAACTCACTAGCATACCATCTATATACATACAATGGCATACCTACGATGACATATATGTATATGGTACGATATTTAGATACATACATATAGGTATACATATGTACATATATACGAGTATGTACACTCGAATCTACATGCAGCACACCAATGAAGTGCCGGAGAGTTTATTATTAAATAAGATAATCAAAATGCGGTTACGTTGCAAGAGGATACTCAACAAACGTGAATTGAAAACCACAAAATTGTTGTAGATATTGCAGTTTGTCGAAGTACATACATAGTATGTTTATGTGTATAGCTGTAGTAGAAGTAGTAGCATGAGGCACCTATGCATAACAAACGTAATTGATATGCTGCGTGTAGATTGCTGCTTAAGTTAAACCAGAGAGACTGGAAGCAACGCAGCAGCATAGTTGGAGAATATCCTGCTGCGTTCTGCATACTATGAAACTCATAAACAAATTATTCGCAAATTGACACACTTCCGGTGAACATGTCACAAAGTGAAATTATCATAATTTATTACATTCATCAGCAAATGTGGATACGTGTTGGTGTATAGGTAAACAGTAAATACTATAAATACTTATATGATAGACTCTGATATACCATATACATAAACACATATGTATGTACATATGTAAAGGGTATTTTTTTTAGAAGTGTGGTCTTCAATCTTTTTTCGCAGATGGTCTTTTTGACAGCTGTCACTTGATTTATGCTCAGTTTGGTTTGCCATTTCATAATGAATAGATGTGTGCAAATCGTTTGGTGAATGGGGCCCAAAACGAGATGGCCACCGATCCCGATTTTCACAAGAAAATATTGTTCAGCGATGAAGCTCACTTTTGGTTGAATGGATACTTTAATAAGCAAAATTGTCGCATTTGGAGTGATCATAATCCACACACACAAGCCATTGTTGAGACGCCGTTACATCCTCAAAAAATCACTGTTTGGTGTGCTCTATGGGTAGAGGGAATCATATCCATATCATATTTCTTTAAAGATGAAGCCGGTCATAATGTTACAGTCAATGGGGAACGCTATAGAGCCATGATTAATGACTTTTTCGTGCCTGAATTGGAGGATGTTGATGTGGACGACCTTCGGTTCCAACAAGACAGCGCTACATGCCATACAGCCAACGAAACAATCAATTTATTAAAGGAAAGTTTTGGTGAGCGCATTAATCGCGTCGTGGGCCTGTGGCGTGGCCTCCAAGATCGTGCGATTTAACACCGCTGGACTATTTTTTGTTTTTTGTGGGGTTATGTGAAGTCGCTTGTCTACGCAGATAAGCCCAAGACGATAGACGCCTTGGAAGAGAATATTCGGCGCGTTATTACTGACATATGGCCCCAATTGCTGCAGAAAGTGGTCGAAAGGCCTCTCGCCTGGAATTTATTCGAAACAGTCGCGGCGGCCACTTGCCCGAAATCGTTTTTAAAACATAATGCCAAATTCTTATCTTTATAATAAAGCTAAATTCTTGGCCATAACATTAAATTATGTGCGTTTATTTCTTCTTGAAAACCACACTTAAAAAAAAACACCCTAAACATATGTGTTTATGTACAAACGCAAGCACGCAAGCTTATGTAATTACGATAAATTAATATATAATTCACTATAAAGAAACACATGTGAATTATTTCTAATATTGTCATGATATTTCCATATGAACAAAAATATATAGTACATAATACATATAGTACATATACATACATACATATGTATATATAAATACACACATATGTACATAAATATAACTGTTGAAGTGTGTGTATGTGAACTCGTATGTACTCATACAAATATAATGAAATAGTCATCAATTAATTTTTGCAAATTCTTGTTTGCTTATTTTTATTCCGTATGTATTATTTTAAAATAATTAATATATGGTTGCATGTGTAGCCTTCTAAGTAGTATTTAAATGTGTAATGAAAACTAATTTCATCCTTTCTTTTCTATCTTATTCAGTATTCATAAAAGTGCTCAACTTCTTTGTCTTCCTTATATTGAAATTGTGCAGATTTCACTATCGCAATTGGCAATGCTCAAGGGGCAGCAGTAACAGCAAAATTATTTCATCGAATTATTACTGCTTCAAAGAATTTAAAAACAAAAAGTATACATATTCTAAGAATACATTTTTAATTTGCATTATAATTATTAGCAGAACTTGTGGCATTTTTAAAGTTTCTTCTGCATAATTCTGACTCTCTCTCTGATTGCATTATTGAAGAATTTTATAAAAAGGGAATTCATAATTTCATCAGTGGCTATTGCTAATACCCAGTAGAATAAATTATGTCTCTTCAACATCAAACTTCTGCTTAAAAATGATGATAACTCTTCATAAAGGACCAGATTTTATCCACCTTCAGTGGCATCATCAGTAGCATTTAATTGAATAAATTTCCTATTGGGAAATATAACAATTTTCCGCTTCAACATATAATTTTTTAACCCATTGAAAAACATCCACACACACACACATAATCATTCATACAGCAAGAGCAACACTGAAACACGTGTATGTACAAGGTGAGGCTAAATTACTGTTACAATGTGAATTAGAAATGCATAAAATTGGGCACTGTTTTCATGGACACTTATCTGATTTGAAGGTGTAAAACTGATGGCATTAAGTTAAAAAAATTATATCTATCAAATGACCACCTCCTGAGTTGATGCATCCTTGTGCTCGTTTCACGGCATTTGAGCTCCAAACTGTTGATTTGGAGGTGCGTAACGCTCAATTGCTTGTTGTAAACTAAATCTCACATTATGACATTACTTTTGCTCCACCTTGTATATTCAAATTGTTTGGATGTGTGAGCACAGCAAACAGCTGAGATCACTTCGGTCATTTTGTCCACTCTTGTCTGGTTGCCAAAACAAAATGTTTCTTTTGCAAACGCATATGTATTCCATTCAACCGTGCATATTCAAATGCAGCGATGTGTAAATGATCACATCACATTTTGGTTGTACACCAAACGTCAAGCATTGGCGGTGGTGTTGGCACAACGACTCCATGACACACAGTGCAGTAGCAGTCCAGTGTACACACACACACACACACACACACACACAACCTGTGACTCATTCATTATGAAAACCCACAACAAAATACCAACAACAACAGTAATGGCTAAAAACAAAAATTCCAATGCAAATGTTTGCGCCATGCAGACTCAAACTCGCCGCGCACTCACCATTTTACTATCATGAGCACACCTCAGCAATCTTTTTATTCTGTTGAAGATTAGTTACCATTTAAACTGCTGCTGCCGCTGTTAATGTTGTTTTCCATTTCAATTTCCGTTCAACTTCCGGTGCATTACGATGGTACATATATGCAAAAATCTCTCTGTGCTTGAAAGTATTCATCGGCATCGGCATTAGCATCGGGATCACCCTCTACATTCCCATAGACGTACTTATCGCTATGCAAACATTTTGCTCCATTTAGATTAGAATTTTAATACGATTTTTAACATTTGTCTATTTGTGCAAGCGCCTTTATGCAATTGTGTTGTCGTTGCCGTTGCTGTTGTGTTTGCTTAATCTATGGAAATGAATGGGATGCAATCATTGTGATCCACCTTCAGGTTTGCACTCATGAGACAAAATTCATACACATTCAGAAAAAGTTGGGGAAACAAATAGGCCACACTTAATTGTTGTTTTTGTTGGTGTTAGTGCTAACAAAAACACAGACGCACACGCAGCACTATTGCAAACGGTTCTTCAATATACTCGCACTGGTTTTCCAAAACTGTTGCCTCTGTTGCTTGTAGCAGCAACAAATATTGCTTTACATTACATCACCGAATGCACCAACACCAATGCCAACATCAACCAAATCGAATTGGCCAGACCAGAAAAAACTGGTCGAAAGCCTAATTGAAATTTCATGTTCCGAAATAAGTGATTACCGCAGTTGGTTATTGCTTCTGCTGCTACTTCTGCATACACGTTTTAACACGGTGCGACATTCTCTTTCCATTTTTGTTATAATTACTTTTTTTAGGTGACGAGTGGTAATGGTAACGGTGACAAATGTAAGAGCCTATTGGATGAAATCGCAGACAATTAAATAAAATCGTTAAGTACGAGTACATAATTGTATTTTATCATTGAAATGGAATATACAGTGGCAAGGCAACAGCAATAGTTTTTATTGTTATCATTATCTCGGATATACTCACATAACTTATCTAATTGTGTAGAATCGTCGATGTTGTGCGTGGCGTATGAGTGATAAATACATCTTCTTCTTCTTCTTTTTAATGACCCAACAGCCCATGGAGGGCCTAGGCCGAGCTTTTCGCTTCCTCTCATGATATGCGTGTTACGTGGACGTGAGTGGACCTAAAGTCTTATGCCGAATCCAAACGACGGAGTGAAAAGCTTTTCACTGCAATTTTTACTCTTGTAGGTTTGTCATTGCCTGCCAAGAGGTGGTAGAAAAATGTATATAATAATTTAAGTGTGAATATTTTGATGGAGATGATGATTTTGCAGAGGGCATTGCATGCATTGGAAATGCAAAAGATCAAAATAAAGTAAGTCCCGATGTAGCACACCTGGGAACTGAACTATGCGAGCCTCGTTTGCATAAATTAGCACATATACAATTTCAAAACATGTTCGTTCAAAATTCCATCGGCCACACCTGTATGTCTGCGGTAGACTTTGGTTTTTGGAAGACTACTAAACCTAAACTGAAAATCCACAACGCCAACGTTCTGAAGAAGTAAACTTCTGCAGGAAGTCCCACTGACGCACACAATTTTTGTTATTTCTTTTTGTTTATGTCTTTGCCGAGTTTTGAAACTCAGATATTCTGCGTAGCAGGCCGACGCACTACCAACTACATCAAAGCAACCATTAATAAATTAACAATATATAAAAAAATAATTGCATAGGCATAGTTGGAAATTGGCAATGCATTATTATATTACCTACTTAAATCAATTGAAGAACTAGTATATATTCCACGGACATCGCGATGTAACAAATTTATAAGGGGGCATACATCACAGTTAATCGTCGGTAATCGTACGTTTTGAAATTGGCTTCTTACACACACAGGGTGTTCCAAAAGTAATAAACTTATACAGCTATCATGCGACGTATAAACTGACACCGTCCTATATTGTAAATATATTTAGGATTTCCGCTTCTCTCTATTGTTATCTTAAGCTGCCTCCATTACTCCTCACCCAATATGTTCCCAACGCGGATGCAACATCCAAATCAAATTTCTTAGGTGCGTATCCATCGAATCAACATGAATTGAAAGGAAAGTAAAAAAGAAAATTTAATATTTCTTGAGCAAACCTTCACAACAAATTGCCCGTAAATTAAGTGCATTGTACTCATTCTTATGTGTTTGTAAGGTATGCCGTAGTTATTCTTTTATGAATATTCCAAAAAGAGTAATTTACATTTTTAAATAAACAGAAGTACATTAAGTAAAAATTCACCGCATCACGCTGAGTGAGCGACAACGGAACGAAATGAATGAATGAGTAGCTCTTGGTGGCAATAGGAGTGGCATGTGGGCGCTTGGTTGGAAGCCGTCATCAACATCAGCAAGAGCAGGCGAATATCATTCACCTCAAACCGGAAGTGACAATGAATCTGCATTAATATTATTCACAATAATGCTGACAGCAATAATAACAACAACAATGAATGGCATAAGAATGAAATTAAACGAAATAAAATGAAGTGAAATCAACGAAAGAATATATAATAAATAAATGAAGGGACAAAGAATGATGCCAAAGGAAAAATGGAGCAAAATTGTGCAAGAATTCACAGCTGATGGTTGCTGGCAGCTGGATTGAGTTGCGTTGGGTTTGCTTCGATTGGATTGGGTTGCGTTGGGTTGGGTTGGGTTGACTGTAATGATGATAATTTACATATGTATGTAAACGACAACGACGAGTGCAAGTTGTGAACGTGAACTTCCGGTGGAATGTAAATTGATACGCAAGTATCCAAAGGCGCTACCACAAGCCATAATAATAATAATGAATACTAATTAGTAAGAAGACTAATTTTTCAATACATTGCATTGAGTACAGCGTAAAAATGATTAAAAGAAAGTTTATTTTTTACGTGAAATACATACATACAATGTGCTTACATGCACTAAGTAAAAGAGATGAGAGTCACGCTGAAAATATCGCATGCTACATTTCTTAACATGCCTTACGAATATTTGCTACAAATAAAATGCAAATTAATCAAAAGTTATTTATGTAAAACATGCATACCCACACGCACATAGATATGATTTTTGAAATTGAGTTTTGTTTGCTTTGCAACAAATTTCATTACATGCATTTTTTCAGCATCCTCTTCTTCTTCTTCTTCTTCTTCTTGTATTTATTTCATTTTATATAATATGTATGTAGATGCTGCTTTGTGCTTTTGCCTCGCAGGAGTTGAGTTCTCCCCGAGGGCGTTTATGTTAAAAAACTGGAAAATGAAATTATATGATTTGAATAATAATTGAATTAGAAAATCATCATCATTGTCAAGCATGTTGCTGCGCTGCTACTGCTGCTGCAACATGCTGTGATATGTTGTCATTTGAAGTGGGAGGCAACTTTTCACATGTTGCTATAACAATTTCTTTTGCTTTTGCTTTTGTCTTGTTTTTTTTTTTCTTTTTTGCATGTTCAGCACAAAAAGGATGAGCAAATTTAAATCATTGTAAATATAATGTACGAGAGAATACAACAAGAGAAGCAACATCAAATTCATGTTTTCATACAATATATGAATATGTATATATGTATGAGTAGGTATATACTACATATATTCATATGATGGTATGTATGTGTATGTATGTATATTTATACAGAATGCATTGCTTTTACTCGTACAACATGAATTCTTGACTTGAAATATTTGTACGTGCTTTATTTATTTATTTTTTTCTTTCTACATGTTTCTTTTCCTGGTTCATATATAATATTTTCATAGTGAAAAGTGAAAAAATACAGTGTCCGTATACAAAATTGTGTTTTGAATAACTGCAACTTCGATTGGAAGAGAATGAAATTCTTTCTCTGCACCCTGTAGATTTTATCAATATGTTTATTTAATCAGCATTCTAATTATATTATTCATAAGTGAAATGCAAATACTTTTCACTAAAACATATTAAAAATAAAATTATTTTCATCAACTGCATATTAATTTGCAAACTTTATGGAAATTTGTAACTCATCGAAATTATGTACTTCTCAAAAATTCCAAAATAAACCAAAAACAGTGGAGAAAACTATGTCAGTGATGGAAGGTATAATTGTATGTGGACTCCGGCTGGAGTAGTACGGCATTATACATATTTAAGCAGAAGATTTTTAATTGAGCATAGATTTGCTAAATCAATTCATTGAATAATTTAGATTTGCAAATATAAAAGTTATGCAAGCTATAAAATCAAAATGCTCTCCCAATAATGAAATAATCATGCAAGTTGTGAGGATTTTATTTTATTATTCCATATTTTTGTGAGCAACATTCTTTGACTACGTGGACGCGTCAATTTTTTTTCTTTATAAATAATGAACGTAAAAACCAAAGCAACTGTTGCAACATTTTGCTGCAGTAGCAGCAAAAACTTTTATTAAAATACTGCCAAAAGTGCTTAAATGTTAAAAGTGACAGAAGACATGAACTGAAGCATGCCAGCAACCAAAGTGCACACAGCACACACAACACTGGCCAAAATGTCAACAGAAATTAACCCAAAAAGAAATTCGGAGAGATATGTAGGTATGTTTGTATGTATGTATGTATGTAGGCATGCACAGGACACATCCAGCAACAGCATATAATGAATAAATCCAAAACATACACAAAAAAACAAAGGAAAAAACTAGCACGAATGCACATTTCACATTTCTTCATTAAGGCAACCTAAATGAAGTGCGGGGAAGAGTGAGTTATGGTTAAGGTTAGTTTCATTATAGGCTCAAAATAGAACAGAATGGGGGTGAAGAATAGAGGCGGCAATATAGTAGACGAAGAAGTAGTTGCAAAGACATGAACAAAAGGGTAATTTAGATGTGAACATTTTAGGTTGCATGCAACAGCAGAAAGCCAGCAACAATAGGAAAGGTTGAAGCTGATGATTTTTGTACACTGATTTGACAACAGCATGAACTTGTGCGACCAACACCACCAACGTAAGCAAGCTGCTTTTGTTTATGTATGTGTACCGAAGAGCAAAGAGAAGTACACTTACATGCATGCAAAAAGGATATGCATGAATGCCTTATGCGTGTGTGTGTGCGAAATTTGAAATAACTGTATGTAGAGTACAAATGATTTACACGTGTTATTGTTGCACACACACATTACACACGTATACATACATGAACACTGATGAATGTACGAGTACAATTAGTAAAACGATGCAATAGCGTCCATGTGCCTGTTGGTGTCTTCATGCTAAAGATTTACTACTGCAAACAACAACTGCATCGACATGCTTATGTACATATGTATGTACATATGTACTCGTATGTGTGTTGGAAGATCAAACAAATAAAACTACAGCAATGACAAGCATAATTCTTTTGCTCCTTTCTTACTTCATATTCAGTATTGAACTAACGAGTTGAAATCAAATCAATTACGAGTAACAACATTAAGCACACAGAGACACACGCTCCAGAAACACACGCTCACACATTATACATACTCGTACATAAGTAGTATGTACCATATATTACATGCAGTATGAATGTTGCTTTAATTTATATAAAAATATACCTAAATACCCATAAATTACATATTATAATTCAACAGAGATGTCGACAAATATCAAAATGTCTCATCTGTGTGTGAATTATATATGAAAATATAGAAAGTATGTCTTACACCAACCATCCGCCGCCTACATGTGCCCCCTTTTGGGGAGGTGAAGGGTTGTGTACTAAATTCTTCTAACATTTTCCTGTGATTACTTTTAAGTAGTAACATTTTTACCCAAAGAAGCTTCCGAAATAAGGGTCCAGAAAGGAGTGAAGAGTTGGTATAAAAAATGTTACCTGCCGAGTTTTTGTGTTTTTTATAAATTTTTTTTTTATTAGAAAATCAACAACAACTAATCACATTTGACTAACAAGAAGTTTTTTAATGTAAAATTGCACGTAATATTACTTATCTAAAGTGAGCATGTAGATCTGAGCTAGTCAATCTCCTTGCTGGTTGAAACGAATCAAAAGGTCATTTGGTTTGAACCAACTTAAACGATACGATCAATAACCTGCCGAGTTATTGATGACGATAATGTTCTTTTTAACCTTCGCCTTACAAAAATTTTTTACGCGTTTTTTACCAATACCCATCTGAATAACTCAGTTGAATTTTGTAGGTAAATGCGCCTGGTGCTAAGGCTTAAACAAAAGCGATATACTTGTCTGCACTGAGAACGCACACTTCCATTGTTCATAGAGCTGGCAAATTGGAATATAACATGGAAGATGCCGAACGAGTTGAAACCATCACCAACTCGGAAAGTGAATACAACTTTTTTGGCTTCGCTGAGAACGTTACTATGTCCCAACTAAAAATAGATCCCTGCTCTTAATATCTAGTAGCACAGAGATGGAGATGTTTAAAGATCGTTTTGTTCTATAATGTTCAAGAGAATAATACTGTGAAGCAAAAGAAAGCAGTTCATCGAGAGGTTACGAGTAGAGCTCTTCCTCTACTATTGACTAGATCAAAAAATTAAAATTGTACAGATTAGATTTGGATGTGGTCATCATGGTCATAGATCTTCCATAGCACTCAGTCCGCTGGACCATTGTATGTGGCCAACAAAAGGGATAGGAGAAGGATTAAGTGGATAAGTGTCATACACCCTGGATAGACCTACAGTTACCATCACTTGATGCTTTTGCCATTACCTGCCAAGCGGTGTACCAGACCAAGAAGGTAATCGAAACCCCTACCTCCTGGGTGAAAGTCTAGTTCTCTACTCTTTAGACTGTCGAGGCGTTAAAAACAAAAATATTACTGGAACGAATGTTTACTTTAGAAAAACCTGTTTTCGAAACTTACGATGACAAAGAGCAGTGTCAGTTAAACTAAGTATAAAATTAGGCGTTCGGTCCATCCTCATCCATTCATTGCTTGAGGAGCCAAAAATCCTTGATTTTAATTAGTTTAAAACGAACACACTTAAAAAAAAGAAATTTGGAAAAGTCTGCATACGGCATATATCAAAAGGCAAAATTGAAGGTATGCAAATGCACTTTTTTCGAAAAATACTTCTTTCTACATTATCCAAAACAAATCGAGAATTTGTTCAGTGAGTCGATATCGTTTTAAGATTGGATTAAAACTTACCAAGATATTAACAAATGAAAATCAGAAAGATCACACGGTTGGGTATTGGTAAGCGGACGGTTAAAAAGTTATTGCTTCATTATTACAAAAATCATTTATTTCAAATTTAAGGTAAATATGACGGGAACAAAACTCGGTTAAAAAAGCAGAGCCTAAGCAAATGTGAGCAAATTTAGCCTTAGTCTATCTGCGAGCATACAAGAAAAATTGTAGTTATGGTGAAGCTTCCCATGCTGGGATAAAGAAACATTAATATATTGCCTGAATGGAAAATTGTAATACAATTTTTAATACTTGAAATAGTTTTCCATATGCCATTAATGCTAGCATTTATTTGATTGCGGAATGAATCATTGAAACTACTGAGTGGTACTTATTATTAATTTGAAGCTTATGCTGGGACGAAAGGAAAATCAAAATTTTACTGTTTAAAAAGTAACATAATAAAAATGGTGGTTTCAAAATGAAAACTGTCAAGAAAATACGAAACGCGAAAAATAAGAACACCAAAGTAAAATTGTTTGAACCATAATCCTGCCATGAATACATTTGTTCTCCAATAACTATATACTTTTACATTATTTTTTGGAAAACTATACGAGAACGAGCTATAAAAATTCATTGCCACCATAGAGATAGTAACAAAAAGTATTGTGTGTAAGTGTATGTGTATGTGTAAGTAAGGCGGCGATAAAAGGAACGAGCTGCATGCAATTTTGCTGTATGCGACTTCCACAAAAGTTCAATACAATTCATTCGTTCCTTTTGCTACTTGCTGCTAAGAGAGAATTTTAGTTTTCCTTTTCTTCGCTTCATTTGAACGCTTTCTTTGCTATCGCCAAACAAGATTTGCTTGCGTAAATGTGCGACGCGATAAGCCACAAATGTCTGCAGTGTTTTGCACTACTTACAAACTTGCCTCACATAAGTATTCCCAACGCCCTCAATGCTTTTTTCTTCATCTCTTTAGCTTAAATAGTAACGTTGTAGAAATTGTACTGATAATACCATATACTAATACATACATATAGTATACTACATACAGTGTTCTTGTTGCCAATATTGCACAAGCAAAATTTACAAAATATGCAGCAACATCTCTCGTTTTGTGGTTCTTCAATCGTTGATAAAAAGCAAAAATTTATCGCTTATAGATAACGCGTTTTTAGCGTTTACAAGTGTCTGTGTTATTATGTGGATTTGTGTGCGCTGGGGAATATGGAATGGGCAAGTGGGTGTAAGCTTGTTGAGAGTGTTGTGTTGAAAATATGACATGTTTTTGTAGCATGAACGAAATTAATTAAAAAGCTCTTTTGAATTCGTAGTACATACGAAAATGTATTACTTTTACTTATATGTAATTATATAATCTCTTAAAAACTTTAAGAAAGCCTGAAATAAACAAATCAAATGAAATCATTGGTCGAATTATTGAAATTTGCTTTATTCTTATTTTTATCAAATGCAAAATCACATTTTTGGATAAAAACACCAAAAAATATCGTAAGTGTGCTTGACTGACATTTCGTCGTGCGTGAATTTCTCCGTGGCTCACGCTAAATTTCATTTACATTCTATGGCAAGTGTTCATTAGTTACTTTTGAATTCGAATTTAACCACATGCACAAAACATGCAAAACATGATAACAGTCTCAGTTTCATTATTTGGCCATGTTTATGCTGGTGTTCGCTGCTCGGCGAACATATCACACTTTTCTCTCGTGCTCGGTCTGATGGTTACATTGAGCCCATTGCAGAGCTGCTTTTGACCGTTTTTTTAAGCTATTTTGTGCGAAATGGCAAACAAATAAACTTTAAACACTTTTATTTATTAAGTAAAATAGAGAGTGAAGTTAATAATTTGCAATGATGCAAGACTATTTGCATCACATCGTGCATACCTCTAATATGATGAATAAATAATTTTCATATTTTTATAATATCCACTTTTAAACACTAAAAATATTCGCAAGCTTTTCTGCAAGTGAAAACAATGGTTTGCATGTTTTCGAACTATTTTAAATACATTTTCTTTTTTGTAAGATATCTCGTTTCCACACCCTGAATACTCGGCATGCTAGGTGTTCATTTCAACGAGTATTTTGTTTTCATTGCGCGAGTATAACACCAATTTCATGGTGTTCGCCGAGCAAAATATGAACACAACCATGACCTTAGAAATTGATCTAGGTTTATGTAAATTAAGTAAATAAAACTGTCAAATGTTTTGAAATAAAATTTGTTTTTAAATTTATGACCGAGATCGTAAAAATTTAGCCCATGAAAAATTTCGTCGTAAGTGTGCGCGACCGTGAGTCAAAATCACTTACGCGACCATTTCTAGTCATTATCATTATTACCACCAATTTTCAAAACAAATTCATTTTAACATGCGTGCCACTGCCACAGGTTTGCTGCATGCTATGCGTGTATGACACTGAACTTCTTACAAACATATGTAAGTATGTATGTATATAGCACATCTATAGTGTTGCTTAATTTCCATATGTATACTACTTAGCTACGATATATAATTAAGCTTTTAGGCAAAACCAAACTGTGACTGCGATTGTGTGATGTCGTCGCGTTGCACATTTAGTTCTCACTTTGGAGACAATGTGACGCCGCGATGTTCCAATTGAATTATTGTATAAATTTTGTGATTTTTCGGGCATCATTATTGCCTTTGATGTTGCTCCTGCTGCTGGTGCTTATGCAACTTTTGCCTTCTGTGCATAATTTATCGAATTTACAAAAAAATTTATGAAATTTCCCCAATTGCGATTACCGCATTGTGCAGCATTATACGCGAATATTATGTCCCATATTCGGTGGACTTCGTAGTTGCCACTCATGCAAAGAAAGTGAAGCTTAAAACATCAATGGCGGATATTGTCTATTGAAAAATCAATGGGGATAGACGAGCATCGGATTCGAGAAAATTCAATTTGATTCTGGTGGACGGTGTAGACGTTTTAGAGTGAATTCAATCTCCACTTGTATTGATATTAACATTTCTTTTCTATTGCCAGTTTTAACATCGAATTCTCTAGAGATCCCGACCCTGTTGCCTTAATGCTCAACTTTGACATTACTAAAAATTATCTCGTTTACTTAGTTAATATCAGTGTTCTGTATGAAAGTGCCCCAAATAGCATTGAGCTACAATATCTCAGTTATTATCCCAATAAGACCGGATTTGATAGAGTCGGTGACTTTGAAGGATAACTTTTGATAGTGTTGGCCAGGAAATTGAACTTTTATTTTTCATTGGGCCCCCAAATGATGAACAACATGGTATGCGTTTTGAAAATGGTACTACCATTGGAGCCACTAAGCATATGCATAACTGTCTCCTTGGTTAAGTAGCACGTAATCGCGCATAGTCAACATTGGTAAAACTAATAATCGGCCTTCCCAACCACTCAAAATCATTAACAAATATTATGAGTATTTTTTGAACATGGCAATGGATAAGAGAAAACTGCGTAACACTTTTACACGTTTCATCATTGTATTTTGGTTCACATATTGTTATTTGGTACACACAGTGTATCAATGTTTTCTTTTCCTAAAAACGCTGCAGTCGCTAATAGAGTGTGGCTATAAACTCATCATGTCGCGGGAGGTATATTATTCAGTATATATAGTGCCGCAAATAGAAAATTAAAGATTGATTGAGGCTATCCTCACCAATGCTACATCTGAATTGACCACCTATGCAATGTTAGAGGAGGCGTCCAGGCAACGGCTGGCTGGCGTATCGGCACTGGACTTCTTAACCCATTAAGCCATGAGAGGGAATAAGCGAGACAGCTTATATACATTGCCTGAGAAGATATTCACTCAGCATATCACAATGTACTTCTCCAAGCAATCATATTTAATTGAACGCTTCAACATGTATTTAATGCACTTGAGATATCTGGGCCGTACGGCTGCAATTTGCTTGGACAATACATGGGTGTGTTTATTATACATAGTTTGCTAATAATCTAAGCTTGTGCGTGAGTATAGAGTGAGACTTCAAACACAAAAAGGAAATACTTCGATTATGTGGAATAATATCGCGATGGAGATTTATCTGTTGTATTTCTGAAAAAGACAAATATAAAATCAGAACTCTAATAGAACAATAAAAATGTTTAATTTGTGCTGGTGCGGTTCTTTTGGGCGCCAAGATTTGAAGGTAGAAATATCATTTTTGGACCGAAATAATTTTAAAATATTAGGTGATAACTGTCGATTTTCAACTTATTTCTTAAGTTTTGAGTGGTTTTGAAAAAAAAATTCACAGAATTGGCAGAAGATTTGATGTTGGACACATCAGTTTGAAGATGGAAATAACAAATTTGGATTTATTTAAAATATTAAGTTGTAATTTTAATGTTTCGACTTAGTTTTCTAGCAATGAGTTATTTTTATGGAAACGGCGGAAACTTTTCAAAAATGACTCATAACTCGAAATTAAGTCGAAAATCAAAACTTGCTGCAGAATATTTTCAACTTATTTCGGTCCAAGTATACTATTTTTACCTTCCAATCGAGGCGCCTAACGTCAAATCTTCAAAAAATTCAGTCCTAATTTATTTCAAAACTACTCATAATTCTAAAACTAAGTCAAAAATCTAACATTACCACCTAATATTTTCAACTTATTACGGTCCAAATATGATATTTCAACCTTCATAACTTGCCGCCCTAGGAACCCAAAAGCTCGATGCTTTCATTTTATAAACTGATCTTACTATTATTCAATTAAGTGTTTAACATTCGCTTTCTATTTTAGTCCCCATTAACTGAAAAAATATCAAGGTTATTTCAACATACACACAATCAACATACTATTCATGTACACGGACATAACGAGGAAATAACTTTTTGTAGGAACAAGGTGGGGTAAAAGTAATGTCATAATGTGAATTGGATGCCATTTTGTAAGAAATGATCAAAAAAAAAGTGGGATCTGTTGCCACAGAAAGTTTATTTGAAGGGGTAAAATTTATGGCATTAAGTTGAGTTTATGCATATTCGTGTTCGTTTTAGGGCATTTTTAATTTTTGATGGCATCTAATTTCTTCTTTAATGTTCGCTTTCTGGATGTAGGGTTTCAAAATCTCCATCATTTTCCAAGCTGAGTATCCCTACATAGCATATTATCAAGAAATTCTCTATCTGTCTGCAACATAAATTTCAAAGCACAATGACATTTGACGCCATTATGGCATTACTTTTGCCCCACCTTGTATTATTATTATATAGTAAAAACATTATTTCTTGTGTGTGGCAACTAATAACACATAATAAATATCATTAGTATTTTAGTGTGTTAGCAAAACGAATTTAATTCGAAAGCAACATCCCTGACATTCTAGTGAAACAAAAAATGCACTAATGCATTTAAATTCCTCCATGACATGAAACATGAACAACATTGCATGACCGTTTACAGGCTGAACCTGAATCTGTTAGTTTGCCAACAGCATTTGCATTAAGTAGACTTTAAAACAATGTCACGACTAATGGACAGCGTAACCCAATTCGGACCAACATTTAACTTGTCACTTGTATTGGCTACTGTGTGGACCATTAAAAATGATTATGCTAAATTTACGACTTCTTCGGTAACAATCGGTCAATATGCCATTAGCAAAGCAAGCCATTGGTACCAATGTGATCTGATCGAAAATATTATGACGCGTTCGACAAATCATAATCACAAGCATGGAGGTGTGAACATAAAATTTCTACTTGAAAGCGACATTCTGTATAGTAATGAGGAGAAGGATGAAGAAGAAGACCCTCTACAGAAAGGTTACAAGGAGCGAGCTATTTGGTTTATAGACAGCATAAAAGCATACAAGTAAGTCTATCTATTTTGTGGCATGCAGCAGTCTCATAAATATTTCTCGTTTTCGCACCCCACAGTCGCTTGGAAGAAGATTTGCTCGATCCACGCAAAAACTATAAACGCAATGGTTACTTTTGTATTATCTACACTGGCAACGAGAAGCAGCGCCTGGAAAATATTAAAGTTATATTTCATCGCCTGTTCGATATTTATGTGGTCAATATTAATTTATTTGTGAATATGGGCAAGTCAGCTTACATGTACACTTACTTCCCATTTGCAAGTGACAAATGTCATTCATCGAAGCCGGAGCTATATCAATCATTTCGAGGCATACGTGAAAACGCTGATTTTGCCATGAACAAGCATTTCTTCCCACCTAAAGTGCAAAATATGTACGGGTGTGATCTTTATGTGACCACTTGGGACCAATCGCCATATATAATTATTGACAGAAACCCAGTGACCGGTAAGCTTCACCGTTTGCACGGCATTGAGGGAATGATACTGACAGCGTTGGCAGAGAAAATGAATTTCTCAATAAATATTCGACCACCACCCACAAATGATCGTGGATACATTTATGACAATGGTACAGCGACGGGAGCAACACGAATGGTGATATACACTTTTATAAATTACAGTTTCCAACACAGCAAATAATCTTTGACTCCCGTTTTCCTTCCTAGGTTATTGAGGGGGAAACAAATATTACGCTCGTTTGTTACTTGAATGTAAAACGGCGAGGGGATTACATGCTGCCAGCTACATCTTACATATACGGATCACTGGTTCTTGGCATACCTAAAGGAAGCCCGATGTCTCCATTCGCACGGTTAATGAAACCATTCAAATATATTATTTGGTCTTGTCTCAGTTCGATCATTCTATGTGCGATCATCGTGATCTTCATATTGAAACTAGTTAGAAACTCCAACATGGCGCAATTTGTTTTTGGACATAACAATCGTATTCCACTTACAAACTTGTGGAATTCATTTTATGGCGGTTCTATTCCCGGCCAATTGCCGAAACGTAATTTCGCACGCTACTTACTAGCAGTTTGGCTGCTCTATACCTTTGTGTTACGCAATGCTTACACGGGTGAACTTTATCTGATTCTGCAAGATGGACGCTCACGCACCACGCTACAAACAATAGATGAAGTTATAGAGAAAAACTACATCATCTACACACTACCAGCGGTCGCTCCTCTCTTATACGAAGTAAAGAAACTGCAAAACATCAGATATGTGGACACAGAGAAGAATTCGTTGGCGAATGTAATTTCGCGTCTAAATGACCCAGGTGTGATGGATGTTGTTACAATTATGGAGTATACCGCCATAGCACATAACAGTGAAGCGGTGAACGCGAAAAACCCTATCCGAGTGCTGCCTGAGAAGCTTATAACTGCGCCCATAACGCTTTTCATGCGTAAAAATTCATACCTGAAGCATCAAGTAAACGAATTGTTACTCAGTATGATGTCAGCGGGTATGGTGCATAAATTTGTAGAACTGTATCTAGGGAAGGGTAGGGATGCTCAGAACCGAGTGGAATATGTGCCCACAGTACTATCAGTTTGTCTGCTCCTGGGCTTATTTACGGTATATTTTGTGTTATTGTTGTTTTGTATATTGGTATTTTTACTAGAATTATATTCAAGGAAATCATCTCTGATGGGGAAGTGCTTCAACTTTTTCAATTGTTAGTAAGAAATTTTGTAAAAACACATGCACAACCATTTGGCGCATTTTAAACACACAATTAGCTTGGATATTATTTGGATTTTGAACACCTCTTATTGTTTTGTTTCTGTTTTTATTGAGTTTTATCACATTTTATATTAAAAAGAAATTCTCGGTAGGTTTTATGCAATACTTATGAAAATTTGTTTTAGAAGAGTTACTGGAAACCATCAAGAATGGTGATATGGAAAAAGTTGAGGGTTTAAATTTTAAATCTAATTTAAAAATTCTAGTAAAACATATCCAGAACGTGCTAGACCGTAACTTTCTTCTGCTTGCAGTAAGTATTACACCATGGTTAGTTACTCTATTACAAATAAAAAAATTTAATTTGTTGGACTGTGTAATTAATAATAATAAAAAAAAAATAACTGCATAAGTGGGCGATTTTGATAAGTAGTTCTGAATAGAAAAAAGTATCATACAATATTTCAGAAAAATATTTCAGGTAATATTTTTAATTACAAAAATTATTAAAATTTAAACTCAATGCGTGATAAGCTGTTTTAATAGTTAAAAATTTTTGTATTTGGGCGGAAAAATGGGTGGTAAGTATATTGGTGGAAAATATTGTATATTATAGAGCGAAAATAATGAAAGTAGGTTTCAAATTAAAACCCTCTAGGGGCCCGCGATGCGTCGCGATGCGAAAATATTGTAGACCGAAAATAATGAAAGTAGGTTTGTAGGTTTCAAATTAAAACCCTCTAGGGGCAACTCGTTGCCCGCGATGCGTCTAACTTTATTTATATCTTTCGGTGCACGTTTCTTCGACGCGATTCCCAAGATCACAACCAAAAATCAATTGTTTATATCTTGGCCTACAAGATCAAATTAACACAAGAAATGAAGCCTCGTGATCATTTGAAGTGCCGAAACCACAGATTGAAGGAATAAACGTCGTTGCTGTGACACCAAAAAAACCGATTGCTCTCCGATTGCACAAATAAATACCGAATTGTTTATATTTAACCGAATGTATGCATACCTGGTTTTATATGCTACATCGTACATGTCGCTGATTTGAATAAAAAACAAATGAATAAAAAAATTTTTTTTTTCTTGCGCCACAAAATAGTTTAATGTAACTAGTTTTTGAACTAATATATAAAGAAAGGTCATATGCAATGAAAAGCGTGTATATATAAAATATATATACATATATTGATATAGTGGTCCTCTGCGGTCTAGTATAAGACAAGGATATTGCTACTAATTTCGATCTAATTTCTAAAAATTTAAATTCCCAATTTGGAAACAGTACTCTAAATATTATAATTGAGACAGGTGCGAAACAGATATTTAAAATTTTGTGAAAGAAATTTTGTTCTAAATCGCTTTATCTGAATCGCCCGAATGTACATGACATTTCATATAAAGTAATGATTTTCATATTTTGTAATAGGATTATTAAAAAACACAAAAATTGGAAAATATAAGTGGGCTCAAAGTTAATAAAGTGGTTTTAGAACTAAATAATATCAGAAAATCATCATACCAAAGACCATTAAGTTAACAATTATTTTATCATATTTTACCGAATTAACTTGGATTTATATAAATTTTAATATAAATTTCAGTCACGTTGACCCATAAACTTTAATTGGGAATATCTCGAAACTCACACCAGTCTGTAAAAATTGCAGAAATTAGCTATTCAAGCTATTCTATTTCAAGAAATCGATTCAAGCTTTCCAAAAAGCCATTATGAAATTACAAATTTCTATGTTTAAAACTTGGCATTAAACAAAACAAAAATGTTTTTTAGTTTTGATGGATTTTCTGTTGAATTATAGTGAATATGAGGGTTTTTTGATATTATCCAGTGGGGAAATTTCTATGTCACCTGGCAACACTGGTATGAATGCATGTGAATTGATTCAAACTATTTCCTTTTCAATTCATTGATTCAAAATTCCTCTTTATTTTTATTTAATTTATCTTTATTTTGTATTGCTTTACTTACCAAAAATAATGTTGCTCTTTACTACATCTGTATTTTTCATACTAATTACTCAATCCAACTGTATTTTTGCAACAGAGTAGCCTTAGTTTAACACTGAAAGAGAATGTTGTGCTGAACATTTACTTACTTTTACTTTTAATGGCACAACAGCCCATGGAGGTTATATTTGTACATGAATGGAAGGGACCTACAGTTAAATGCCGAATCCGAACGGCGAAGTGAAATGCTTTTCATAGCAATTTTTACTCTTGTAGGTTTGCCATTGCCTGCCAAGAGGTGGTGCCGTGTAGAAAAATTATTTTTTCCTACTTTTTTTTTTTAATTTGCCTGTGCCGAGATCCGAACCCCGGACACTCTGCGTAGCAGTCCAACGCATTACCACTAAGCCACAGCGACCACTGAACATTTTAGCTGAAGAAAATTATAGTCCGGAACGTCCTGGTTTGACGTAGAATGCGTCATTCGGCAGGGTGTAGATGTAAAATGGAGGCGGAACTTTAAGTGTTTTTATTGATACTTTGTGCTTTTATTTATGGATTTACATACTTAAAATATCCCAATCAGATTATTAATTTTGTCTACTAACGAAATATATTACTTTTAATTAATTAATTACTTTTAATTAATTAAATCAAATTTATGTGCTACTGTTTGTGCTATGCAATTCATATGGTTGTTGTAATAACTCAAAACATTGTTATTGCTATTATTAGTACAGCATATGAAAAAATGTGAAACACGAGGCGAGTTCGTCTAAGGAAGCGGATGAGGCCGTGTAGTTGGTGTAATTTATCAAATCATTGCCATCGGCGAAACTGTGTGTATTGCATTTAAGGATGAGAATTTAGCAGAGATGCCAGGATACACTTAAACATAAACCAATAGAAACTTGATTTTGAAAAATTGTTGGTTAAGGCAGCAATATGTAACTAATATACGAGTATACTATTTTTTCTATACTCTCTCTATACCCTCTCGGTTAGCACCGATGTTAGAATAAAAAATAATTTGAGTAGTGTGAAAATGGAATGAAATTTAGACACTTGCAAAAAGTTGAATATAAATAATAATAATTATTTTTCATTTGAAATTCACTTTTTAGTATACTCGTATGATTAAATCAAAATATTGTGAAAAAGTATATTTTTTATAATTTTTGATGTCAGTGAAAGTGCCGCAAATTTACATGTAACGTTCCAGTATGAAATTGCAAAAAAGTTTTTTTACTCTAATAGTCATTGTCTTATTTAGAATATATTTATAACATTTCACTTCTCAAAAAATAAATTCTAAAAAATGTGTAGTGAATTTCGGAGATAGTAAAAATGTTTTGCCTACCCCAGGGAAATGGGTGACCAAGTGTGAAGGCATACGTAATATAGTTTGCAATAGCTATTCTCAGCGATCAAATACTGTCACATTTTTTTTTAAATTATTGCATATTAAATTCAGTGTATATTGACAATTTGCACTTCTACTGAAATTGGTTTACTTATTTTTCTATATTCTTTTTTACAACTTGAAAATAATGCTCCGGCAGATACATTGTAACCTGCAGATTGAGAATATGTTCAGGCAGTATGTTGAGCACACCGGCTCTTCTAAGTATTTATACGTCCATAATGTAACAATAAATCAAGAAATCCCGTAGCAGCAAAGCCCATTTACAGAAACCAGCTTCTTATGTTGGAATGGAAATTTCTACTTGTCTGCAATTTAAAAGTTTCAGTTAAGCTAATTTAGCTGCTTGCAGTAGTAAAGTTGGAGATTTTTCTATGTACGAATATAGAGTATATTTAAATGAAAATTCCTTCTCGTTATTTATCGGTAGTTGTTTATTATTTTCGATAACTCCGATGACTAACAAGTCAATATTTTTGAACGATATTCCCATATCTTCTAAGTATGTCTTTTTTCGTTACAGTCAACATACAGGGTGTACTCCTATGAATGTAAAGCATTGTGTTGATTGGAAGGAAGATTGTTAGGTGGTACGAAGAAGGAGGGAGAATGAGAGAGGGAATGCAATCAGTATAACTAAAGCATTTTGTACGAGTTTTGATTAAATTTTGTTGACGTTTGTACTTAGGAACATTACATAATATTAATAACTATTGACACAGAATTTGAGGCTAGTGTTTTAGGCGATTTAATCAATTTCTGAACTTTTTAAACAGTACCAATAAATTTGGCATATACCATATAACTTTATTTAAAAAGCATAGAAACCTTTAAGTACTAACAATAAGAAATATTTTCCTCAAAAACTGAATACGTTTTGATAAAATTTCCATTAGGAATATAAATAAAGCTATTGACAGTCCAGTTAATTGAATTACGAATAACATATGCAACTCATGTAAACCGAATACTTTATCTGTATGAAAATTAGTACTTTGGTAGTAATCGTCATTCAGTACCGAACGAGTCCAAGCCTCAATAAATCCAGCAGCGCGTATCCAAATAATTTCATCTTGGAAATGATCAATTAAAAATGAATGTTTGGATAAGTACATTGTCACTTGTAGATTCAGAACCGTCTGCGGTAGAATCTTAAAAACTCCCACTTTCATATTCTGGCGGCCGTAGTAGAGTACAAAGTCAACCATTGCCAAGGCAACATAACCTTTCTGTTTCTTGTTTTCCATATACTCTAAACCGATAATTTGACTTGTAGTATTAACTACTATTTTAGATAAACGAGCCAAGAAGGGTACATCCTTTAGGCTTTGGTATGTGGCCAAATTCATAACTACAATATAGTCCTCTGCAATCAGTTCATCAAAGGTCTCTGGCAAATGATTGGTGGCATGAGTGCGTATGAGATGAAAGAGTAGCGCCTCATATGTGGTGCGTATGACTAAAGTAAAGAATAGGCAGCAGATGTAAAGAATGCGTGTGTAATTGCGTGACGGCATAAAAGGTATGGGCATACCCACTATACTAAGCAGTAAATTTAAATAGGAGTATGCGGGATTTAATCCTGGCAGCAAGTGAGGATGTTTTACGTAATATATGTTGATAAATTTTAGAAATAATATAAAGAAAGCAATTATGGCAATGAATAGCGTCCATGTTGTTGCTTCGAATGGGAAAAGCAATATTTGAAGTGATGAAAACTCGTATGCAGATATCAATAGCGTAAGCCTTTGTGTCGATTGGTAAAAGCTGGCAACCGAGGTGGCATTCGCAGAACGTATTGCAGTCTGACGAAAACAGCCTAAACTAAAATCAGCGCTTTGATTATGAAGCTAAAACGAAAAGTGTTGGTGGTTAATAGCTATTTAGCACATTTATCAATTGCATATCGTTACCATGCCCAAGGCACCATTCACCACATTCCCAATAAATCGCCCACGTTTTTCATCATTCGGTGGCACTTTTATTTCGATTGTAAAATTCATCCTCAACGCTAACTCCAATAGCAAATTTCCTTCGAATCCACCTATTAAGCGACTAGTGCCATTTTCATAGTTGTTTAAATCTACAAATGGTGGCTCATCCCATAGGGCTGCGCGCAACGCACAGCCGTATAGATTACGCAGCTTTTTTGGAAAGAGCTCATGCAGCACCAGAGAAGCACCATTAAATTGATTAAATAATACGGGCACCACTATGCCGCAATGTTGAGGCGTAAATGGAAAATAGGTGTAGATAAGAATATCACCTTCTACATTTTGTATTTGTACATTGCAATTTATGATTTGATTAGCCCAACAGTACTCCAAAATTCGATGCATATTTTCATGCACCGAAGCCTCGCTGCTCTGCAAGAAAATATGATAATATTCGTTGTGATCGTAGTACCGCGTATACTGTATGATATCAATGGCCCTGCAAATGTTCCACAATTAAAATTCGTTTTACAATCTTCTTGATGTTCATTACTTACAAGAATGCTTCAAATGAATCCGTTAATATAACATTACAATATCTTCTGCCATCTACAAAAATCTTAGAGGTTTTTGGTATCACCACAAACTGCCGCAAAGATGTCCCCCACATATCAAACGATTGCTCAAGTATATCATTGAAGTAGCGACAACTCTGCCGATGTCGGCAACTCACAGTCAAGACAAAAAAATTTGACCACGTTAGAAAATAATTCTGTATAACAAAATTAATTGATTTTGCTATGTATAATTGCATTGCGTGGTTTTCCACTCCCGAATTAATGTAATAATTATTCCACAGCGTTGTAATGTTCATTGTTGATCAGAACTGAATGAACAATTTTAAGTAATTACAAACTTGGTAGTAGCTCAGTAGCTTCCAAAATTGGTAAAGTTATTTGTAGCACTGAGGAAAAATTGAGACAACACAAATAAAAAAGATTCATACAATTAATGGTTTCTACAAAATTGATTGATTAAAGTTAATAAAGTTACTTATTTTATAGTTATTTTGTAGTTATAACGTGTTTTTTTTGTTTTTTAACTTTATATAATTGATAGGCTAATGTATTACACGCCGAACTTAACGGTGACTTTTGTTTAAACGAAATACTGTAACCAGTTGGTTTTGACTATCAATGGGTGAATGTGTTACACTCGGAGTGGGATAACTAATTTGTTACACTCAACTGCATATAAAGTATTCTAATGAATTATTTTGACTGTTTTAAGTAGACTGCTGCCAGCTGCAAGTTAACCCTGTGACTTGGACGCGGTACATTCACAAAGTCGATAAACAATCTCTAACAACTGAGGGAGATTAATATATAAAAACGGTTGTTTGCAACCGGGAATAAGTAAGTCGTTTTTATTCATAAACTTAAGTAAAATGAAACTTTAGATTTTTTATTTTTTATCAATAGGTTGGTTGATTGATTGTTTAAATAATTTAGATTTTTCCCTCTTTTCTTAAAAAGTTTTGGTCATTACTTTAATTGAATCGTACAATAAAGCTGACATATTTTCCTCTATTATATAACAAAAATATGTAACTTTTTCAAGTTGTATTTCAATAACGATTTTTGTCGCACCCGTATAACGATTTGACCCAATTTCCGTACGAAAAGAGTCAAATTTCCTTGTCAACAGCAAAAAACCACTGTGCAATCCGTAAAGTTAAGTCTTTTTCGGTTTTTATCACCTTTTTGTGATTGTGGAAAGAAATTGTAAATTTGAATTCTATGGTATGTTGCAACATAGAACAGAAACAAAATTGGAAATGTCATTCATTTTGTTTTTTTTTTCTTTCATTCAAAAAAATTTGCAAAAATATTGGAAAATATTAAATGAAGCAACAGATGGCAGCATATAATGCTGCAACATATTGTTTTGGGGAAGATTTTAGAGAATTGGTTTCTCTTCTTTTGCAATAAGGTCAGTCAATTTCGATCACATTTGTCATTTTATATCTGATATATATATAAATAATATTTGACCAAAATTAACGAACATCGATAACGTGAACAATGAAAGCTAACGTATTGTAAGACCACCCAATCCAAATACGAACACCACGTTCAACTCCTTGAAACCGAATACATTCAAATATATTGTTACTTGAAAATTGAGAATGGATTGTGAAACAACTTTAAATGAGCCTACTTTCTTATGCTTGCGACCATAGAAAAGCAGAAAGTCAAGGCGTGAGGCTGTAGTGAAACCCTTTTTTAACTTACTTTCGATATACTAAGTATTCAAATAGTATCCAATGATATTTGCCGTAGCTTCTGTATAAATGGTACGTGACTTAGAGTTAGGAAACTGGCAACTTTCATTAAAACAGTATAGTTTTCTGAAACTAATTCGTCTAATGTGTTTGGGAAATGTTTGGTGACATGAGTGCGTATAAAATGGAACAGTAACATAAAATTGAACGCTTAACAGGTGGCGCGTAAAATGAAGGTAAATAATCCAGCTTACATACTTAAGTTCACTCTGAAAAAATACTTTAAAATGCTTTAAAAACCAATAAAAATGCTTTGTTCCAATTACTAATTAATTATATTTACCATGTCAACAAAAAAGGCAGTTAAGTAATCAACTACTATTCTACTATTTATAGCAGAAAGAGAGTTGCTTTATGTAATAAATTTTATGTTTTTATCTTTAATGGCACAGACCATGGAAGGCCTAGGTCGAGCATTTTGCATTCATTCATGTTTCTATGGGCTGTTGTGTCGCCATGGTATTGTTAGTCAGAGCCGTGGAAGAAAGGAGGAAATTAAAATAAAGAAACTCTGCACCCTAACACTGATTATACACTACAGTACAAGCAATGCTTGGTGTGACCAGTTGTTAGTTAAATTGGAAAAACAGTGATTGAAACCATTACCACTAACTTTGCCGGTTCGTAAATTATTCTTTTTCATTATTGTTATCTTTACCGTTACCAAAACGTCGTTACCGGTTACAGAAATTCTTATTACTAAAAAAACATACCTGAGAGTAATCAGTAATAAATAATCGGATCTAGTACCGAATTCCTTAAAATCTCCGTTCCCGTATTAAAACACAGGTCCACAAAGAGTTTTCCTGAACTCGAAACACTTGCGAATGAGATCGACGATGAGAGAATATTTTTTTTTTTGTTCTTGCACGAAATATTTTTATTTCGAAAATTATTTTTTCGTCTTTTTGGCTAGTTTATCAATTAAGTAGAGTACATATATTCTATGCATGAATTTTATACGGGATACTACGAATATTTTTGCCATAGAGAGAATAACAACAATGTATATATAGCGCAGGCAGATCAGACGATAATTTCGGAACCAGCCATGATTCTTGATTGTACAAAATTTTTAGAGTGGTTCAATTCATGCAATTTACCCGCAAAAATTCCTTATCCGCTTGTTGTCCACCGTAAGCAATCACAGCACCCATCGGGCCGACACCTTTCTCATGCTTAACCTATCATGTAAAATATAAATTACCGTTCCGTACGACACTCCTACGGCCTCTACTACTTCGCACACTTTCGTTTGGCGATCAGCGAAAATCATGTCGTGGACCTTTTCAACGATTTCCTCGGTAACCACGTCTACCGCTTGGCGCTCCTCATTAAACGACTACGTTTAAATTCGTTGAACCAATATCTTACGGTTGTCATATATGGTGAAGGGTCCCCAAAGACAGCATCCAACTTCGCTTTTATTTCTTCGCATGTTTTTCCATCCAAAAATAAAAAGCGAATTACGGATCGATATTGTTCTTTTTCCATTTTATCGCGAAACAACAAACACGTGTGATACTAATGGCTGCCAAATAAAAACTAACATATAACCTTCCCTCAGCAACGCAACCTGTCTTCACACACGGGTACTTATTGATCTGACCTCGTGTATGATTCTCATGTTGAAAACATAAAAATCGCAAATAGTGTGAATACAGAAAGTTATGCCGATGATAACTGCAGAACAACTGGCGGGTATTTCATTTGTGTTTTGGAACTTCTGACCGTAAAATCGTCATAAAATGTCGAAAAACGTTTTTTGTACTCTTTTGAGTTAACGTTTTCACCTGCGTTCTCGTACAGGTCTAGTATGGACCTATTGCGAATCTGTTTATTGGCCATTTTCAGTAAAATATCGTGAACTATAACATTCGGTCTTTTTATATCCCTAGCGACGACATTCGTAATTTTTAGGTGCTTTGCAAACAAAATTTTAATACAGAATCGATTAGTCATATGGACTAAATTAAATTTAACACATTAAAAATAAGAGTGACAATTTATAGCATTGTGGTGAGAAAAAAATAAAAATTCAAGACGAGTGCGGTACAGTGGCTAATTAAGACATTTTTCGTTGCAACAATCATAACTTCTAAAAAACTCAGATATCTGCTCAGTTGTTTTGGCAGTTGAAAAGCAAATTTGGCTCTTTTTTGTACGAATAACTTTAAAACTTAGTATGAAAAAAATGAAAATATCATTGCGCACATATTTTGTTGCGGTATTTTTTCGATTTCAAAGTACTGAAATAAAAATAACTAAATTATTAGGAAAGGTGGATGTGTCTGTTTTTTAAAAATATATTCTTCTAAACTTAAACTTGTGTGAAGAGTTCCCTTCCATTATTAGGGCAAGAAACAACTGACGGCTCTATTCTGTAGAGAATTCAAAATCTTAAATTCTCATAATCGCGGTTATTCAATATTTTGATATTTTCAATAAAAAATTTCACATTTTCCAGCGTTATGAACTATGGACTTTTTCAAAATGGTGGGATAATGCAGTTACACCTTTAAAATTCGTCTATACAAGTCATAAAAATCAACTTAAGCCGCTTTTTATTGCCAATGAAGTCTCCAAACGGCAATTAAATACATATAAACTAAATAAAATCAATCATTCCCATAAAATAAAGTTTTGAGTTTTCGAATGTACCGTGAGCAAGTAACAGGGTCAACTTGCAGGTGGCAGCAGCCTAACGAATCAATTGATCGTTGACTTAGACAAATTTAATTGCGGCGAGCATTCTCGCACAACTGAATCATGTAATTGCGCCTGGTTTTACATATTTTCGTGGCATGATGGCCGGCCAAAACAATCAAAATACATAATTCATTAGAATACGTTATATGCAGTTGAGTTACCCCACCCCGAGTGTAACACATTCACCCACTGACAATCAAAACTAACTGGTTACAGTATTTCGTTTAAGCAAAAGTCACCGTTAAGTTCGGCGTGTAATACATTAGCCTATCAATTATATAAAGTTAAAAACAAAAAAAACACGTTATAACTACAAAATAGCTATAAAATAAGTAACTTTATTAACTTTAATCAATCAATTTTGTAGAAACCATTAATTGTATGAATCTTTTTTATTTGTGTTGTCTCAATTTTTCCTCAGTGCTACAAATAACTTTACCAATTTTGGAAGCTACTGAGCTACTACCAAGTTTGTAATTACTTAAAATTGTTCATTCAGTTCTGATCAACAATGAACATTACAACGCTGTGGAATAATTATTACATTAATTCGGGAGTGGAAAACCACGCAATGCAATTATACATAGCAAAATCAATTAATTTTGTTATACAGAATTATTTTCTAACGTGGTCAAATTTTTTTGTCTTGACTGTGAGTTGCCGACATCGGCAGAGTTGTCGCTACTTCAATGATATACTTGAGCAATCGTTTGATATGTGGGGGACATCTTTGCGGCAGTTTGTGGTGATACCAAAAACCTCTAAGATTTTTGTAGATGGCAGAAGATATTGTAATGTTATATTAACGGATTCATTTGAAGCATTCTTGTAAGTAATGAACATCAAGAAGATTGTAAAACGAATTTTAATTGTGGAACATTTGCAGGGCCATTGATATCATACAGTATACGCGGTACTACGATCACAACGAATATTATCATATTTTCTTGCAGAGCAGCGAGGCTTCGGTGCATGAAAATATGCATCGAATTTTGGAGTACTGTTGGGCTAATCAAATCATAAATTGCAATGTACAAATACAAAATGTAGAAGGTGATATTCTTATCTACACCTATTTTCCATTTACGCCTCAACATTGCGGCATAGTGGTGCCCGTATTATTTAATCAATTTAATGGTGCTTCTCTGGTGCTGCATGAGCTCTTTCCAAAAAAGCTGCGTAATCTATACGGCTGTGCGTTGCGCGCAGCCCTATGGGATGAGCCACCATTTGTAGATTTAAACAACTATGAAAATGGCACTAGTCGCTTAATAGGTGGATTCGAAGGAAATTTGCTATTGGAGTTAGCGTTGAGGATGAATTTTACAATCGAAATAAAAGTGCCACCGAACGATGAATAGCGTGGGCGATTTATTGGGAATGTGGTGAATGGTGCTTTGGGCATGGTAACGATATGCAATTGATAAATGTGCTAAATAGCTATTAACCACCAATACTTTTCGTTTTAGCTTCATAGTCGCAGCGCTGATCTTAGTTTAGGCTGTTTTCGTCAGACTGCAGAACGTACTGCAAATGCCACCTCGGTTGCCAGCTTTTACCAATCGACACAAACGCTTACGCTCTTGATATCTGCATACGAGTTTTCATCACTTCAAATATTGCTTTTCCCATTCGAAGCAACAACATGGACGCTATTCATTGCCATAATTGCTTTCTTTATATTATTTCTAAAATTTATCAACATATATTACGTAAAACATCCTCACTTGCTGCCAGGATTAAATCCCGCATACTCCTATTTAAATTTACTGCTTAGTATAGTGGGTATGCCCATACCTTTTATGCCGTCACGCAATTACACACGCATTCTTTACATCTGCTGCCTATTCTTTACTTTAGTCATACGCACCACATATGAGGCGCTACTCTTTCATCTCATACGCACTCATGCCACCAATCATTTGCCAGAGACCTTTGATGAACTGATTGCAGAGGACTATATTGTAGTTATGAATTTGGCCACATACCAAAGCCTAAAGGATGTACCCTTCTTGGCTCGTTTATCTAAAATAGTAGTTAATACTACAAGTCAAATTATCGGTTTAGAGTATATGGAAAACAAGAAACAGAAAGGTTATGTTGCCTTGGCAATGGTTGACTTTGTACTCTACTACGGCCGCCAGAATATGAAAGTGGGAGTTTTTAAGATTCTACCGCAGACGGTTCTGAATCTACAAGTGACAATGTACTTATCCAAACATTCATTTTTAATTGATCATTTCCAAGATGAAATTATTTGGATACGCGCTACTGGATTAATTGAGGCTTGGACTCGTTCGGTACTGAATGACGATTACTACCAAAGTACTGATTTTCATACAGATAAAGTATTCGGTTTACATGAGTTGCATATGTTATTCGTAATTCAATTAACTGGACTGTCAATAGCTTTATTTATATTCTTAATGGAAATGTTGTCAAAACGTATTAAGTTTTTAAGAAAAATATTTCGTATTATTAGTAACTAAAGGTTTTTATGCTTTTTAAAGTTATTGCACATATAAAAGCAAAAATTATATTTACTGTTTACTTACTAAATTATATTTAATGTTTACTCTCAAATGTTCCCTCAAATGATTAATAAATTTAATTTTTTTTGTGGTCCTTTAGCTTAAAAAAATATGTACATATGTATGTATAACTTACGTTATTAGCAGCAGGTGTTAGATGGTCATTTAAGTAAACTCAAGATTGAACCTCAGCCCAAATCACATCACACATCTTCAGCTATCCGTTTTTATAGAATAGAATTTAATCAAGACAGTTTCTGGCTTCAGAGCCACAAAAACATGTATTGCAGTAGGGATGCAAAATAAAGAGGAAAAACGCCGTCTTAGGTTAGCCGAGAAATATGTGGTACGACCAAGAATGTCGCGATACTATTGAAGCGAAAAATGCTGTTTACAGAGCCACCCTGCAGTCAGTTGCAACTCGAGGTATTAAAGAGCGATGCAGAAAGATGCGAGTTCAATGATATCGAAATGTTGAGGGACGGGAACGAAGTCCGAAAATTCTTTGAAAGAATAAGACACCTGACTGATGGTTTGAAGACCGGGTCCTCTTCCTGCAAGGATGAAGACAGAAATCTGACAGTTGGTTAGTATAATGTGGGGAGCTGCTTAATGGCGATGACGGCAATAATCCCGCCACTGTGGTATCTACTCCGGAAACCTCAATCACTGACGGCTTTGAAATACCGCCGCCCGACTATGAGGAGGTCTTAACAGCCATCGCTCGGCTGAAAAACAATAAGGCTGCAGGTGCAGATGGCCTGCCTGCTGAGTTGTTTAAGACAGGAGGCGAAGAACACAAAAAACGCATGCATGAGCTTCTATGCAGAATATGGTCGGATGAAAGCATGCCAAGTGATTGCAACCTCAGCGTACTCTGCCCAATCCATAAGAAAGGTTATTCCACGATCTACGCCAACTACCGTTTGATAAGCCTTCTTAATATTGCATATAAGGTTCTATCGTACTGTACGAAAGACTGAAGCCCATCGTCAACAAACTGATTGGACCTTATCAGTGTGGTTTCAGGTAAATCCACCATCGACCAGATATTCACACTACGCCAAATCCTGGAGAACCCCGAGAAAAATAGATCGGCACCCATCTTCTATTCGTCGATTATAAAGCCACCTTCGACAACACGAATAGGGATCACTTGTACGCTGCAATTTCTGATTTTGGTATCCCTGCAAAGCTCATTCGTCTTTGCAAAATGACACTGACCGACACCATCAGTGCAGTGAAAATTGGGACAGACCTCTTCGCGCCATTTCATACCAAAAGAGGTTACAGACGAGGTGACTCCCTATTGTGCGACTTCTTTAACCTTATGCTGGAGAAAATAATTCGAGCTGCGAACATCGACATCTCTGGCACTATCTTCTACAAGAGTGTTATGCTTCAACCTGGAAAGTCTCGTCAAGTGGGTCTAGTGGTGAACGAGGACAAAACAAAATACCTTGTGTCAATAAAGGTCTTGGACAAAATGACACTGTTGACAATTATACTTTTGAAGTCGTCAAGGATTTCTTATATCTGGGATCCAGCATAAACACCAACAATAATATCAGCCTTGAGATCAAGCGGAGACTAACCTCTTGCCAACAAGTGTTACTACGGGCTCAGTAGGCAATTGAGAAGTAGAGCCCTCTCTCGACCGACGAAAATAACGCTCTATAAGCCCCTTATTCTTCCCGTCCAGAGACGTGGACGTAGACCATCAATGATGAGAGGCTGTTAGGAAGATACTCCAGTAAGCGTGGAGGACATGTATCGAATAAGATGGAACGACGAATTGTATGAACTGTACGCCGACACTGACATAGTTAAGCGTATAAAAATCGAGCGGCTTCGCTGGCTGGGTCATGTTGAGCGAATGGAAGAAAGCGCTCCGTCTAGAAGGGTGTTTTATTCGAACCACGGTGGAGGAACACGCAAAAGAGGACGTCCTCACCTCCGTTGGAAAGACCAGGTGCAGGATAACCTGACTGCACTTGGCCTTATCAACTGGCGCCAGCGCGCATAGCAGAGGCGACTGGTGAAGCTTTATAGAGGCGGCCAAGACAGATCATAGGTTGTAGTGCCAGTTAAGTAAGTAACAGGTCAATAACATACAAAACAGAAGATAGTTAAATGTGTACATTTTAAAGGATTATTTTACTTCTCAAACAAAGTAACCGATAACCAAACTACTCATTCCCTGTGCCGAAACTCTGCGGACACTCTGCGTAGCAGTCCAACGCATTACCACTACGCCACAGCGACCAAATTAAAAATATATCGTTGCAAAAAGAATAATGCACTTGTTTTTACTTGTCGTTACACATTGATACGTAGAAGTGCTAATTCCGTGGTTGTACAAAATTGCGCATTAAGGAACATAAAAAAATTAACTATCGCATTGACTGAAAAGAATCGCGAATCTTTGCTTGATTTTTTGTAAACAAAAATTGGCAGCATTAAGTTTAAATTTAAATAAAATTATAACGTAAATAAATACGATTTAGACCCATAAATCAACCCAAAAATAGAAAGGAAACCTTTTTTATTTTCTCTTTCAAAATAAATATTAAAATAAAATGTTTAAATCAGAAAAAACCTCGTACAAAATTTTGTTTGTCTTTCCACCAGAACCCTTCTTCTTATTTGGCTTCTTTCACACTCACAATAACATAAATGGTGCCATTTAGTAAAAATATCCACATATAACTGCCAAAATAAAAAAGTGTGACTTGGCTACACTTTTTTTATCCCAGTAATAGATTTCGCCGCGACATAAGCACATATAGGATTAATTTCCAGTACAAAAATTTATTTAAGCCAGTATACGCCACAAAAAATAGCACAGCTATTAAATATTTCACTCAAATTGTAATATAAGTACCTTGGAAAGCTTTTTGTTCTCATGTAAAATTTGGAAAATTTTCACTCTATATATGTACTTATTATTGAATGTTATTGATAAAGAGAGAAATAAAACCATCAAAAAACCAATATCTGATGAGAAAATTATTCCGAAAAAGAGATTTGCTAGGTCATATTGACCACAAAAAGGTTATTTTTTCTATAAACAAACAAAAACGTTTTGAGTTTACAAAAGCTCACCTTCACATGCCTTAAATTTTGTTAAAGAGTTTTATGATTACAGAGGAAGCTAAAATTAATCTTTAGAGATCGGATGGCAGGCAGATTGTTTGGAAAGAAGCTACATTGCGCTACAAACCAAGAATTTGATAGCCATGCTGTTGAGTTCTGTGTCAACGATTAGTGCTGGAACCATGGAGTTGAAGCAACGATTATCAAGGAGGTAAATGTTATTTGCTAAATTTGCAATATAACCACGGACTAATACCAAAAATCAGTTTGGTTGCTTCACAGATGCGTTGCCTCTCAGGCAGCTTAAGTATTGATACCAGATAAGTACTTCGCATCAAAACTTAAGTCACAAAATTTTGAACTCTATATATGAATGGTCCGGACTAGAAGTTTATAAATAAAAGAATCGTGTTGCTCGATAATTATCAATAAGCAACGATATCGTTGCATATCGATAATTGTAGAAACTTAACGATAATTGTCGATAATTCCAAAACATTTCCTCAGATCATTTTCATAAAAAGAATACGATTACTTTAAATGCGAAAAGTAGCAAATTAGGAAGAATGTGTTTGCTTTTATGTATATTTGAACATTTAATAGAAATATTCATGCGTTATTGAGCATAGAAATTTGAGAGGTAAAATGTGAATTTATACATTCTTCTCCTAAGCGCTCCTAAGGTAATGTAAATTTTACCTAGCTTGTAATTAAAAGGTTTCGTTCAAGTTATAATAATAATTGTCGACAACTCCTTTGACTTCTTGATAAGTTGTCGAAAATTTTTCTTAATGATATTCCATCCCTAGTTTTGTCTTCAATAAATAAAATTTTAACTTCAAATTTTGAAGCACTTAAATTTTTAGTATAAAAATATATTTTAATAACAATCATGATGATGTAACGTATAATTTTTGCAACAATTAAACATATCATAACTTTTGAACTTTACAATGATAAAAAATATACATAAAAAATAAATGCATTTCTGATTGGATAAAGGCACAATATTGGCATTCACTTCTCCTACTTCCAGTTGAGCTTCCCACTTTACAATTTTTGAATAAGAATCGAAGAAGCACCACCACCACCATTGCAAATGGATGCGCAACCGTATTCACCAACCTTGAGTGCGTGTGACAAATGAGTTACCAAACGGGCACCTGACATTCCAATGGGATGACCCAATGAAACAGCGCCACCATGAATATTAACCTTAGCTGGATCAATGTCGAGTTTCTTGATATTTGCGCATACAACCAACGAGAAAGCTTCATTAATCTCCCACATGGCAACATCCTGCTTGTTGACACCAGCACGCTCCAACAGCTTAGGCACCGCTAGAGATGGGGCAATTGGGAAATCAATTGGATCAGTTTCAGCATCCTGGAAGGCAACAATACGCGCCAATGGCTTCAGCTTAAAACGTTCAGCAGCTTCGGCTGTCATGAGCACAACAGCAGCACCGCCATCATTAAGGGTAGAAGCATTGCCAGCAGTAACAGTGCCATTTTCACGTTGGAACACTGTGGCCAGTTGACCGAATTTATCAAAGTTAATACGCTTGTACTCTTCATCCTCGCTTATAGTAACTTCTGGTTTGCGCTTTTGTTGTATTTTCACTGGGGCAATTTCGGCATCGAATGCTTTATCTGTCCACGCCTTGGCTGAGCGTTTGTACGAAAGCACAGCAAAGTCATCTTGTTCTTGGCGAGTGATACCCATTTTCTTGGCGGTGTTTTCAGCGCAATTTCCCATATGAAATTTGTTATACACGTCGAAGAGACCATCAAAGACTATACCATCGATCAGTTGGACACCACCGTAAGGTGTAGATCCACGCCTCAAATAGTATGGTACATTTGACATCGATTCCATGCCACCAGCAACGATTACCTCAGATAAGCCCAACATCAGGGATTGTGCACTCAACATCACTGCCTTCATTCCAGAAGAACACACTTTGTTAACTGTTGTGCAGCACACATTTTTCGGCAAGCCAGCAAATATGGCTGCTTGACGTGCTGGAGCCTGACCCAATCCGGCTGACACCACGTTACCCATGTACACCTCTTGTACATCATTATTTGTAATACCAGAACGCTGTACGGCTGCCTCAATAGCAGCCGCTCCCAATTGTGTTGCAGTCAAAGGAGCCAATTGACTTTGGAAACTTCCAATTGGCGTGCGAGCTGCAGAAACAACTACCACATCGTTGAACTTCGATTTAGAGCTGTAGCAGCGTGGTACTTGAGCGGAAAGAAACGTGCGTGCTGATTTTAAGAAAGTCGTCATTTTATTGTGTATGCAGCAGTAATAAAAATTATTATTTTACTTATATTCGCGGAGCTGTTTAACTAGTTTCCAGTTGACCCCACGATAACCAGAAATGCACTTACCAAACGTTGCGTAACAAGATAACACTGGTGTTGACGTTTCTGAGCAAACTGTTTATAGCTATGATGCAGTGTTGATATTTTACGTAAAATATCATTTTTTTATTTAAAATTGGTACTCTTTCACCAGAAAGGCCGATTGTGATAGTACATGATTAGACCTACAGTTTAACTCTGGTTCCAAACGGCGAGGTGGCAATTGGTTATTACTTGGTGGCTTTGCCATTGGCTACCAAGAAGTGCACGTACACTTATAATTCTCATTCACTTTATATTGGCAGAAATATAAGAAGTTTATGAGAATTAACCACGAGACCAAGAGGGCAATCGAACCCCAACCTTCTGGGTGAAAGTCTTATGCTCTGTCCACCAGACTATCGAGGGCGTTACATTCATTTTTAATACATTTAACCAAAATTTAATTTTTTTTATATCTTTAGCTTTTAGTATTTTAATAATACCACTCTCCAGTGGTAAAAGTTTCTTCGAGAAAAAAAAAAAAAAGTTATAAATGCGAAAGTTAATATACATTATGTTAAAAGGCAGAAATATAATAAGGGTAGTCAACGTAAAAAATAGTTTAGGTTGCTGATGAGCATGCACGTAATTTAAAAAACAAAAATAGTCATAACTGCTGTTTTTGTTGGTATGAAAAAACAAAATGTTAAGATAGCTAAGAAAAGTGCAAAAGAAAAAATATTAAAGCCATTTAACATAACAAAATATAATTCATGAGATGTTACTTGCACATGCCCTTGGAAAAACTAATGGTAATTGTTTTATTATAATTTTACTTACTTTGCTTTGCTGTTGTTGACTTTCAAATTGTGTAGGAAAAAGTCTACGAGAGAAGGAGGATGAAATTATAAATGAGGATTTTTGAAGCGGCATTAAAATTTAAAAAATTAGCATCAGCTGTTTGTCAAAGAAGAAAAAAACGCGTAAAACGCGTGTTGTGGAGCATATAATATTGCAAAGCGCCAAACGCGTGTATGGACTTTGACCTTTAACTGCTTCCAGAATGGTGTGTGCTTGTTTTGCTGCCCACCTGTGTTTGGGCTTCAAATGACGTCGTTTGCTTCAATTATCTGGTAGAACAAATTACTCAATTATAAAGTAAAAATTATTCATGGAAGTTTCCTCACCGCAGTCATAGCTTTTCGATTTGTTTATTTTTGTGAACATCTGATAACATAGTTGCCAACTTTGTTGGGAAAATCCATGTATGAAAATTTACGAAGAATGCTTCATGATTTCTCAATTACATACTTAGAGAAATTTGTGTATTTTTACTTTTATTTCCAAAAATTCTAGGACACATGAGCAATTTTTTAAACTTTCAAATAAAAAATAAATAATTGTATAAAAACATTATGGTAACTGTGGCTGGTACATAGCTGCACAAGGTTGCGTTTAAAATTTAACTTAGTGTTTACACAAGTCAGTTTTGCCGCTACAATAGCAGTGCGAGAAACTATAATATATAATAAAATATATTTATAATTTGCAGACTACATAGAATGGAAAAGGATAGAAAACTAAAAATGTATATATTTTGTTAATAAATTTTCTAATTTAGAAAAAAGTAAAAGTACAACAGAGTGAGCAAATTAATCGAGGCGAAACATTCTCTTTTTTGACAGCGAATAAACATTCTCAATTGCCTTAAGAGCATTGACTGCTGTAAACGCTACGTAAAAGTATAACGCGTAAAGATTTTTTGATGTAAACTTGTTTTTGCATTATACGTAATAAATTATATAACCATCGAGTCGAAGGCGCATTTCGTCTTTGATGAATACCCATAATATAACAAAAAACAATTCGACTTAAACAACGACGTGTTAGAGAAACTCAGTAAATGCCAATGAGTAGTAGTGACGAAAACTATAGAGCGATTTCAACTGTTAAAAAAGATTGTTTAATTTTTATGATCAAACGATTTTAGCAGTCGAATTCATTCATTCGATTGAAACATTTGCGCACTTTCATTCAAATTTAGCAAACCGAATGTAGGCAGGTGAGTACATATTTCAAATAAAACAAGAATAATAATAAAATATAATTTATTTCAAGTTTATGAAATATTTGTTAATTATATTAACATATTGAATTGAATTTCAAAGAACAAAATAACGTAGAATGAAAGAAAATTTGTAAATTTCAGCGAGTTATTCATACATTTGTATGTGTAGAATTAATTTTTCGTATTTTCTTGCATTTATGAAGCCAAAGAACAATAGACACTTCACTCGATGAAAATCACTGAAAGTGTAATACAAATATTTTGCTTAGGCCATGGTTATTCTTCTTCGTGTTGTTCGCCGAGCAAAATTTTCAATATAACCACGGCCTTATAGAAAAAATATGTTAACATTTTCCACTTATACCACTTCATTCCTTTGAGAAAATCACTAATCAGTGATATTTCCAAACGTTTGGAGAAATGAAAATTTTTTAACTATCGAACTACAGTTCCCATCACCAATAACTTCTTTTTTTTTGTAAATTGCTGACTTTTCTGATACAATGGTTACAATTTTTTACCCTGTGGCATCCTTTTTGGCTGGTGTGTAACATTACAAATCACTTTCCATATATTTCCAAAAATTTGACAGCGACAATTGTGGAGAAGAAGCATCCAAATCGTCGAAAAAATTGCAAATTCACGTTAGAAAAGCCAAAAATTTGTGAATAAGGCTAAATAAAGAAGTACGATTCAAATTCAAATTATAAGAAAATAATAAAAATGACTACAGGAGGCATGCCAACTGAAGGAGTGCGTGAAAAAGCGTTATTCGATTACAGAAAAAAGCTGCTTGAGCACAAAGAGGTTGAGTCACGTCTAAAGGAGAGTAAGTGCAGTAACAATTTAAAAAAAAAATATTTATATTAATGATTACTTTCCAAACAAGAACGTGAAGAAATCAAGGAGCTCACTAAGCAGTATGACAAATCGGAAAATGATTTGAAAGCACTTCAAAGTGTAGGCCAAATAGTGGGTGAAGTTCTGAAGCAGCTGACCGAAGACAAATGTAAGCCAAGTTATAATTGAATGGTTTAATGTTAAAATCTAAACCTGCCTCTTCATCAGTTATTGTGAAAGCTACCAATGGTCCCCGATACGTTGTTGGCT
This sequence comes from Palloptera scutellata, assembly GCA_958295655.1. Taxonomy (NCBI): domain Eukaryota; kingdom Metazoa; phylum Arthropoda; class Insecta; order Diptera; family Pallopteridae; genus Palloptera; species Palloptera scutellata. The sequence continues at coordinate 153,122,970 of OY282449.1, read as the reverse complement.
GCCGCCGACAATTGGACAAAACAAAACTTAAGTCTGGCACTCGTGTTGCACTCGATATGACCACATTGACTATTATGCGCTACTTGCCACGCGAAGTTGATCCTCTCGTGTACAATATGTCGCATGAAGATCCTGGTGAGGTAAAATATTCAGCCATTGGAGGCCTGTCAGAACAGATCCGGGAATTGCGTGAGGTAATTGAATTACCCCTCCTAAATCCAGAGCTTTTCCTACGTGTTGGCATAACACCACCTAAAGGTTGTTTGCTATATGGACCTCCTGGTACGGGAAAAACATTGCTAGCTCGTGCCGTTGCTTCACAATTGGATGCCAATTTCTTGAAGGTCGTGTCGTCGGCAATTGTAGACAAGTATATTGGTGAGAGCGCACGTTTAATTCGGGAAATGTTCAACTATGCGCGCGATCACCAACCTTGCATTATATTTATGGACGAAATCGATGCTATCGGTGGTCGTAGGTTCTCGGAGGGTACATCTGCTGATCGTGAAATTCAGCGTACTCTCATGGAGCTGCTCAATCAAATGGATGGCTTTGATTCACTGGGCCAAGTGAAAATGATTATGGCCACTAATCGTCCAGATACTTTGGATCCTGCTTTGTTGCGTCCAGGCCGTTTGGATCGTAAAATTGAAATTCCACTGCCAAATGAGCAGGCGCGGTTAGCATCCCTTACAAAATATTGCAATTAGGCATATTAAATATATGGTATTTAATTTTTAGCATGGAAATCTTGAAAATTCACGCAGCTATAATTGCGAAACATGGAGAGATTGATTATGAAGCCATTGTCAAACTATCAGATAACTTCAACGGCGCCGATTTGCGTAACGTTTGTACAGAGGCTGGTCTCTTTGCTATTAGGTGAGTTCAAGAAACTAGAATTCCAATTCAATACGATAAACTTCAATCAATTTGTAGAGCTGAACGTGAATACGTCGTGCAGGAAGACTTCATGAAAGCAGTGCGAAAAGTGTCGGACAACAAGAAATTAGAGAGCAAATTAGATTACAAACCAGTTTAAAATCATCCTGATTCAGATAGTAACACGTACTACACATTTTTTTCTATAATATTTAAATATAAAATACAATTTATTTGATAAATTCAACACAAAAAAAAATTCATTTTGAATTTATTTTTGTTTTTCCTCAATGCGTCTCTTTTTGCGTTCCATATAGTCACTCACGTTATCATAGCGTTTCTTAAACCACGCAGATATATCCTCAGGTTTCCATTCCTCGTCAAGAAATTGTTCTTCTACCATTTTCAACCAATTCTCAGGTGCCGATGGTGTATCCTCAGATATTTTACTAACTTTCAGCGTGAAATGATCGTCCACAATGCCGGCAACATAAAGACGTTTCTGAGCAAAGCATATATTGTTGACAATCATTGATGGGAAACTAAGCACCTGTGATTCAACAATTTTCCAGGCACCATTTGAATTTTTAGTTATCTCATATATGCCAACACATTCGTTTGGCTGATGTAACAAAACTGCAGCTAGTAATTCATTTTCGCCAATACTTAACGCTAAATGTATACCTGGTGCTGGCAACTCTCTATGACCCAACTGCTTACCACTTTCAATGTTCCACAGACGCAATGTTTTATCCCCAGATACAGAAGCAATCACTTCGTTGTCGATCAGCGCCAAGCCAGCTACAAACTCTTTATGCCCCAGGCAGTAACCATGTATATCATACGTGGCTGGATAATTAGTCACACGAATCTTGTCATCACGATCACATGTAATAATGTACTTTGAATCGGCAGTCCAAAGCACGTCATAAACTATGCTCAAGTGACCCAACAGCAAACGTGGCGCAGCTTCCAAATCAACACAGTCATAGTAATAGCAATCACCTGTTTTGTCTGTAACTAAAATTGCTTTAGAATCATTACCGAAGGTCAAAGCAGATGAGGCACGAGCTAACGATCGCACTGATAACAATTTCGCATGCACAGGATAGCATTTATAGATGAGCAACGATTTTTGTCCAGCTGTTGTCACAGCCAGTAGTTGACCGTTTGGCGATAGTGCAACGTTTTTAATCCAGGGCACTTCCTCTTGTTCTTGATTCTTTTTTCCTTGCTCATCGTCAGCCTTGTCTGTCTTATTAACGTTCTCACTATTCGGTATTTTAAGCCCACACTCTCTCAAGTCTACCGGAAGATTAACTTCTTTGAAGATTTGCAAATCATTTGGATTCACAAACAAAATTCGTTTATTTAGCGCAACGACTAGCTCAGGTTCAGCGTAAAAAAGCGTGGTCATTTTTTCTAGTTTCTTGCGCCTGATAATCTTTCTTCATGTAAATATTGCAAACAATGACGTCATACACTTGGCTAATTTGTAAAATGAAAAATTAAGCTTTAATGAATTGATCAATTCCGGATGCTGTTTCAAATACTCAAAGAATTCGAAAAACGATTTATTCTACAGTAATTATTTTAAAAACAGAATTAACCAACTATCCTCTAACCACCAGGAATCAGTTCAAATAGATTTGTTTGATTTGTAATGAGTGTGTGATGAGCAGTGTTGCCTTTCGGTGGTTAACCCTGCGACTACACATGCAAAAAAAGCACTGCAAATTGAGAACAATAATAATTGAGAATCTTCGATTATTTTCTAAAATTGCGAAAACATCACAATTATTGTAAAAATTGTACTGTAAATAATAATTTAACTTTTGTTTTAAATTATCACCAAGCACAACAATGATGATGTTCTATCATTTTTTTTTTTGGGCACTAGAAATCAAAATAATGCATTTTAATGAAAAATAATTAATTACTACTTAATATGTTAATCTAAATTAAAAACGAAAACACAAAGACTTCAACACTGTTTTTACATTTTACATTTCACTTGTCGCAAGTGCCAAAAATGTACTCCCTCCCAAATTTCGTTGCAAGTAAGGTCATGGTTATATTCAGATTTTGCTCGGCGAACACCATACAATTGTTGTTACCCGAACACGAAGAGAGAGCTTTTACTCCCTCCCACAGCAAACACGATATGCTGGGTGAAATGTACACCGAGCACGCCGAGTATTCCGGGTGACAATGAGTTATTCTACAAAAAAAAGAACAAAAATGTATGTAAAATAGAAGGAGAACATGCAAACCTGTACATCACTATTTTCATATGCAGAAAAGTGAAGTTGCGAAAGTTCTTAGTTTTTAAAAGTGAATATTAAATATATTATTAAAAAAAATTTTGAAGAAAAATCATATTTTCATATTTTTTCAATTATATTATTAATTTCACGCTCCATATTAATAAAATCGTTTAAAGTTTTTTGGTATACCATTTAGTGTTGCCATTTGTCTTACAAAAAGAACTGAATTTCGACAAAAAGCAACTCCGTAACGAACACCAATGTGCCCACTACATCCAACACGAGAGTAAAATATGATGTGTTCGTCGAACAGCGAAAACCAGTATAACCAGCAGCTAATGTAACCACTACACCGAGCACGAGAGTAAAATTTGATGTATTCGTCGAACAGCGAACACCAATATAACCAGCACCTAACAACTGAATGAGTATATGAATTACACTTGCATATGTAGACTGCGTAACATTCTAATGACATAATGACAGCAGTCCTGCCAGTAGTGTTGCCAGGTTGAGCCTTTTAACGCTGATTGGGGTATTTTTTTAAATTTATATTTCTTGTAGAATTGTTTAAAATAATTAGAACGCTTAAGGCTAAAATTAAAAAACTGATCTAAGGTTGTTGTTGTTGCTGTACTGTACACTCACGGCTTCTTACTTATTTTACTGCATTAATGTCAACATATTTGCATGAAACTTATATTGTAGGATGCTTCACTACTTTACCTTTCCAACGTTGTAAGTTCTTCATGCGAATATTTTGACGTTAACATAGGTAAGAAGAAAAGTTTTGGCTTGGGCAACTAAGAGCGGGAAATTTGACACTTTAGTCGACCACGGTAACCCTGTCCACCGCACATTGACAATAATCGATAGTTGCCTATGTTTTCCACAGTTCATCTTTGTTTTCTCGAATATTTTTTTTTTGCCAAAAGAGACGGATGCCGGCAATAGAAAGTACCGAGGTGCAACAACAACACCCCGTCTACATAATTTTAGGTTCGGGTGGCCACACGGCAGAAATTTACAAAATAACACAAGCGCTCCTTCAATCTACAGATGGCAAGAACCTATACACTCCGTTACGGTATGTAGTCGCTAAAAGTGACACAACATCACGTACCAAGCTAAAAACAGCAATGAACAAGATAGGAGAGGCAGTAGACGAGAATGCATTTATTGAAGTGCCGCGTAGTCGCGAGGTAGGACAGAATTATTTTACCAGTGTTTTCACAACATTTTGGGCTCTGCTTTGGAGTTTCTGGTTGGTATGGAGGGATCAACCGAGTCTGGTACTATGCAATGGTCCTGGTACTTGTTTGCCCTTCTGCGTGGCAGCATATATATGGCGTCTTGTTGGCCGGCTGTCGTCCAAAACGAAAATCGTGTTTGTTGAAAGTTTCTGTCGAGTTAAGACACTATCGCTAAGTGGACGCCTACTGTTACCATTTTTGGATATGTTGGTTGTGCAGTGGCCTGCACTGGCCGAACGTTACAAAAATAAACCCAGCGTCAAATATTTTGGTAGAATTATGTAAATGTAAGTTTAATTTAATCATTGTATTAAATAAAAATAAAAAAAATTCATAAGTAGAAACAAGCGAAAAAGGGGAAAAATAACACTAAAAATTAATTATTAATTAGTTTGTGAGGCAATCATCAAGATGCTCATTAATTTCGGATTGTTCAACTTCTTGCGCACATTTGGGACACTGTATGGTAGTTTTGTAGATGCTCCTTTGACGATTAAGCTTTGATTCTCCATCCAAACTGGTCAAGTCATGGATGCTTGTTGAGTTCGCTCGAGGATTTGGTGGTGAAGTATTTGAACTGGTGCCACTACTTGAAAGATATTCTGCTTCTTCCTCTGCTTCTTCCAACAATGATATATTCTGCAAGTCTTCAGTAGTGTATCCGGCATTAAGTAGTACGTTTTTAACCGATTGGCGTGGTGCACGAGGTCGACGTGTTGGCTTTGCTTCCCGTGATGTCTTTGACAGCTTCTTAATGGCGTGTTTGGGTACTAAAATTTTGATTGCAATTCCAGTGCAGCCATTCAAATGTTCTTCCAAAAGACAACGTCTCATTTTGCCCTGACAGATTGGACATGTTATAATGTCATTGTCAGGATTTGCTACTTGTCGTGACCCTGCTGGCACTACATCATTTTCACGCTTGAACTCCTTTAGCAATGTATCTTCGCCAAAAAATTCATCTATCACAGAAGTGTCCGCCAATTCTGAAGCTGCCGATATATTGAGTAAATCTTCATCGTCATTGTATTCATCATCAATTAATATAATATCTTCGTCTTTTATAACCATCGTTTCATCATCATCGACAATTTCCTTTTTAATGGCCTGCTGCCGCTGATCGGCAGTCATTGGTATTCGATTTGTATTCGGATGCTTGGCGTAATCCTCTTCCCCCTCATCATCATCTGATATGATAGCAATTGTTTCCACCGGTTGATCTCTAAGCATTACTTCATCGTCGAGAACTTGCCAGTTACTATTTCTACTTTTATCCTCATCTACTACATAAACATCATTCGTATTGGTGGACATTATATCACTGGATAGTCGTCTACGTTTAGAATCAGCTGAAAAAATGGAGAAAAGGAAAATAAAATTGTTGTTTGCTATTTTGAATGAATTTGGAGAAAAAGAAGATTAAAATTATTTTTAAACTATAGTCATAATTCGCAAATGCAAATCAATACGATTTCGTTTCACATCGTTATCAATTTATGCGACTCTCACCTGCTGAACTAACGCTAATATAATCATTATTGTCGTCACGAGGATCTGGTCTGCCACTATTAGATTTCACATTCAATTCATTACTACTACAAGCCTTATTATTTTTTTCCAATGCTATGCTAGCACCAAAACGATTCGCCCAAATATTACGCAAATGATTGCGATCAACCTGGCCATTTGTAGTTGCTTTTACATTGGTATTACGGGGAGATTCCAACTGCCGTGAATCTAAGGCATATCCTCGCCCAAGCATTGCATTGGTGGATGCGCTTTTGGTTTTACTGACAGAGACAACGCGTCCTGGATTGCCACTGCTACCATCTGTATTAAGATCACGAAGACTCACAACATTGCGTAAATTACCACTAGGCACAGCCAACGCACTGGTGCGTGGTGAATTAATGATATTACTGAACGGGTCAGTTGAAAGTCCTGGATATGAAGTTGGAGGAAAAGCAGCAGCAATCGAGGATGCGGCTGACGGATTTTCTGACGGTTGGATGTTAGTGGCACGTTTTGTTTTTGGATTTATCAACATAATACCACCACCATTAATTTGTATGGTTCCTAAAAAAATTTTCGAATTTGAAAGTGGTATATATTCCGCTTAGTTACAGCAACTAAAACTAACCTTTTGAATGCAAATTAATACTGGAAATGCCATTGTTATTTGCTCCAAAGGTTGTGGCAGAATTTACAGTGTTTGTTTTAAAGAATTTTCGTAAGTCTGTACCAGCTGCTGCTGTTCCTTTACCTTTCTTTGGAATATTTTCCTTTTTGGATTTCTCAGGACCTTTGATTTTCATAAATGTACCACCACACGACTCGAGATGTGCTGCCCACCATTGATCATTTAGACTAGGAGCTCGATTGCAAGTGCGTTTCACATAACCGAAGAAGGGTGAACGATTTTGGCAGATACCATTGCAACGCCACCAATGTTGTCTGTATACTTCAACTTCATCGTGGAAAGTGTGATAAACCTTAACATAATAAATTCTTTTAAATCTCCAAATGCATTTATGCACTAAATTTAATTGATATGTACCGTTATATTTGTACCTGCTACCTTATTGATGCCATACATAATCTTTTTAAAATTTGGTCCATGACCACCATTTCCTTCGCGTATATTCAGCACAAAGCAATATGCATGAATCATTTCGTGCTGCAAAATAAATTCTCCCAGTTTCAAGATGCTGTTCATTTACACGTTCCAAAGACTTACCAGCATTGTCTCTATTAGATCTTTGCGAGGTCTTAACTTTAGTAGCGGCTCACTTAATCGAATAGTTACATCCATGCCGAATCGATTCCTACGCGAGTAACATATTCCAGCACAACTGTACATTTTTTTGCTCCACTCCACGGTTACACATTTTAAACGCCCTTGAAAGAATTTCGAATCGAAAGCTCCAAATAACGAGAAGACATCCGGCGTTGGGTCGAGAATCTCCCACTGTGGATGCACCAGATTTTGTGTACGATTCAAGAATTCTTCATCCAAATTGGAACGGGGGTTGCTCCGTTTGACGATTTGCAACGGCTTCTTAGAAGGTGCAGGCATTGTGTAGTCTTTGATTTCTGCAATATCCTGTAAGGATATTACGCATTTAGAATATACATTTTAAGTACTTTACAAAGTAGAACTCACCAAATCGGAATCTGAGTCCTTGTTGGCTTCTGCATTCCATTGATCTTGCATTTCTAATGCGTACAAGTAATCTGTCTCTTCAGACATTTTTTCACAAATGTAGAATATAAGTTCTATGTTGAATTATTAAATTTACACATGCCTCTTTAATATTTTCAAAGATATACAAAAACTAGAAACTTGCAAGCGAAAAATTGTCGTCTATCTTAGTGCTGCCAGACTTTCTCCCCCCAAAAAATACGTTAATTTGGTTTTTAATGAAGAACAAATCTGTATAAATCCGCCAAAATTTTGTTTAAACCACAGTATACAGTATGCCAGATAGTAAAAAGTCTTCTGAGATATTCTGAGGTCTTCTGAGATTTGACAATTTTGACAATAAATTTGAGAATAAATTTATTTATGATTTTTCTCTCTTCAATAAAATAAAAACAAATAAACGTTCTGTTTTTATTTTGCAATATTTTTTTATTTGGAAAATTATCTCTCAAAATTTAGGTGGCTTTACTATATGTAGTATTTACGACACTAGATCTGAAATCTTGGAAAAATCAAAATAACAGCCGAACAATTTATAAAACATTTTAATGATTTTTAATTTTGAATAATTTTTTGTTTTAATCTGAAATGAGTTCTAGACTTAAAACACAATTCCTTTATGCTATAACTTAAATCCACACCCGCAGATATCTCAATTCAAACATGACATTTTTGTGATAGTACTGCATATGGTTGCACTAGCCGCCTTCGTTTCTCATTGCCGAGAGCACTGAAAGCAGTTGCCACAAAATGCATTGCGCGTACTCGCTGAGAGCTTTTACGTGACTTATTGCCGAGAGCACTGAAAGCAGTTGCCACAAAATGCATTGCGCGTACTCGCTGAGAGCTTTTTAGTGACTTATTGCAGGCTTTCTTTTTAGGTTCTTAGCACTAGTAATAAATAGCATGGATATCTCCCTACCCAATGTAGTTTTGCAGAAGCAGCAGCTATTTCCTAGCATTTTTTTCTGTAAATTTCACTGGCTCCAATGGATTAATTTATTTTATATTTTCTTTTGAAATGACAATAATTTTGGGAGAAAATTGAGAGCAAAATTTAGATTTGGCAATATTATATAAGATGATAGCACCAGTACAACAAAATTCACCAGGGCAACAGTAGCAGAGCTTTCTTTTTGCGGTGATAATGGCGGTTTAATTATAATATCAAAATCAGCTAACGATAGCAATAGTAAATCATGTGCAAAAATAGATAACAACAGATATTTGCTGCTGCGGTCATATATGTATATATATTAGAAAAAACCTTCCACACTCACCATAAGATAAATGGTGCCATTTAATACATATAAATACTTACTTTTACTTTTAATGGCACAACAGCCCATGAAGGGCCTAGGCCGAGCTTTTCGCATCCACTTATGTTGTGTGTGTTATATTTGTACACGAATGGAAGGGACCTACAGTTTAATGCCGAATCCGAACGGCGAAGTGAAAAGCTTTTCATAGGTAATTTTTACTCTTGTAGGTTTGCCATTGCCTGCCAAGAGGTGGTGCAGTGTAGAAAATTGTTTTTTTTTTACTTTTTTTTTGTTTGGATTTTTGCGACTACTAAATACACCGCTGACAAAAATCAAAATTGAAAACTATGACTTTACATTATTTTTATACCGGTCACAATTATTCGCAGGGATAGATATCGCCGCGATGCAAGCTTATATGTAATTAATATCCAGCACAAACATTATTTTAAGGCGGAATACGGAACAAAACATGAAATAAAATGATCTATAATCATCTTTAGTACACCATGAAATTTATATCGTTTATTGTTTTTTGTTCATATCTATTCAAATTTTTTTGTTTGTAATTTTGATTTTCATATTTCTTATAACAAATGGCTTAAAATTGTTTGAAAATTATTCTTCCATGGTTTGAGATATAATCTGGGAAGGTGGCAACTCTATCTAAGGGAAAATATAATCAATTATCGATTACTTCAGAACTGTCAAATCAATTTTATGTTCCTTCTTAAAAAAACGGAAAAAGGGTAGAATTGCCAAAATTGATAATTATTTCTTGAAATTCCAAATAATAAAATGGAAGGACTTGTTAATTACAGCAGCGAAGATGAGCAGGATGATTGCAATTATCAAAAAGCGGTAATTATAATCATATTTCGACAACATAAAAATAATTTAGAATGTGTGAAAATAAAAATGGCGACAGTGAGGAAAAAAATATATGCAGTTTCTAAAAAAGGGTATAGAGAAAATTTCTGAAAATGTTTCGAAATTTTATGTATGCTCAATTATATTTGAATACATTCACGTATCCACTATATGCAAATATTTTTATGAACTCTGAAGTAGTCTTATGAAAATAACACAATTTGCTGTTTCTGAATAGTTGCGAAATTCCTTTAGGCTGAACGCGGAAGCCCCAGAAATCGTGGTGTAGCTTCCACCGCTGCTGCTAGTGGTGGTGGTGGTCGTAGCAGCCGCAGTGGAAGTAGTAATGGCGATTCAAGGCGTTCTCCGCATTTAAATGTTACGGCGGGTGGTAATGGCTCAAATAGCAGTGGACGCAGCAGCTTCAGAGGAGAAGAGGTAAACAATTTTCATTATCCATATGTTTTATATTTGTTATATTCTTTGGTGTTTATGTGAAATTTTTATCTTTGAAGTATTATACTTGTGTGTTTACTTTACTAAGAAATACATTAGCTATACATTTGATAACTAATGTAAATTAAATTAAGTTACGTATAACAATATTGAAGTGGTTTCGGCATTAAAAAAATTCCTAGTTTATACTTTATTCTGATGTGTGCCTTTGGGGAATTACAAATATATTGAAATTGGTTGCTTTAATATGTTCGAGTCATGGATTCTGGCGTGATTATACAGTATTATGTAAAACATATGCAATTAGCAACCACGTTTTTTTGTTACATATAAACTCATTTTATTCATAACAAATAATTGCAATTGTTAAATTTATCTGGTTCTTTGAAATAACTACACACACTGTATATCAAACCTTTAATTTCTTTCTGTGAAACCTTTTGGAAAGACTGTAATAATAGCTAAGAAAACAACAAAAATACCCCAAAAAAAATAATAAAATTAGAAGAAAGTACAAAGCTGTACTTAGTTTCCTTACATTTTTTTTAAATATTTAATTCATTTAAAAGTACATACATCACAGTGTCAGTTACAATATGAAGATAGAAAGATAGAAATAGCTAGTGTGAATGTGATATAAATAGGGCAAAAAGCGCTAACCAGTAAAAAAAAAAAAAAAAAAAGGTTTGAAAAGTAGCAAAAAGGCAAAATAAAACTTATATATAGTATTTTGAATCAAGGTCTTCATGTAGGATTAAGTAGAAACAATGGAGAAATTCTCATAATCCGCTGATTTTGACCGTTTCTGACCTAATTATAACCTTTATATTTGCTTTAACGATGTTAAAACTTTCCTTTCGAATATATTTACATAAAATACAGTATTTGAGCAGAAAATGTTAGTTTTAATCGATAACGTTTTGTATGCAATAATCAAATTTAAATTTACGACTGGTTGCATATGCTTTGCATAGCTTTATAGAATTTTGTCTTATTCGGATTCGTCGTTATTATTATCAAAACAAAAATAAATGATACATATGCTTGCCAATACAGGGTGACAATTAATAAGTGTATACAACTTTCTTCATTCATGTATTATTCTACGTAATCGAGAGTACAAACTGTTGTATACACTTATTAATTGTGCTGAAAGCGTTTTTGAATTTCCTTAGAGATTAATTTGTGCAATTTTTTTAAACGAAATTTAAATAGTCCTTAATCCTGGAAAAAAATTTGGAAATATTATCACTCTAATTACATTTGTGTCAAATCTTTAAGAAAAAAAAATCAATTTTTGTGTTAATATCTATCTGCTGTTGTTTAATAGAGATTGCCTTATTTGCGTTGGTCCTACTTTCTCTCCGATACACATACAATTTTCAATGTAGCCAGGAAACTTGAATTGTAATTGTTGATTGAAATTTAAAATTATAGAACTTTATTTGATAAATGAAATATAAATAAGTTAAATTTAATTCATATCGAAAGTTAGTAGAAAATTATTGACTAACTTTTTGCGTGTGTTGTTACATTATCTTGTGTCACTACTTACTTATCCCCTATTTTACCAAGACATTGGCTCTTAGGTTCCTATGTTGTTGACATTTATTCAGTAAGTTCTGTTTCACTTGTGCTTAGGTTTTTACTTTTAAACAAATCAAATTACTTTTACCATTACATTTTATTAATGAAATATCCACTTTTGTTATTATTGTTATTATATATATACAAAAAATCGAAAAAATACAAATCAACAACTCCTGTGCGTACATAAATAAAAACCACTTCGACCTCAGATTCAACATCCTCCACAAAAAAATAATCATGCTCGATTGATTGATTTAATCCAAGGCTGAGAAATTTAAATCGCACACAAAAGCATATAGAAAAATCATAATCATTTTTAATAGAAATGTGATTTACATAGCGCGAAGGAGAGATTTTTACAGTATATGTGTGTTCCCTTCCTAACTTTACTGTGTAGGACTTTTGCGGCGCACGAACGTGAGTATAAAATTTAACACAAAAATCATTTATGTTTATTTCAGACTTAAATTATTTAAGAAAAATAGATAGGCCATAAGAAAAATGACGTTTTTAAAAAATCATTAAAAGACCTGGCTGGCATATTTGAAATGCGGAGGTAACAAAGCAAAATGAAATCGAAAAAGAGAATCCGTTTTATTTTTGCTTATAGTTGAGGTTATCACTTTCATTTCTATACTTTTATCTTGTAGTTTCCTCTTTTTAACATGAGCATAGAAAGCACACATATTAATATTACAGTATTCTTCCACTAACTTATGTTTTGCAGGGAACGAGCAGGTATAAAACAACTTCATCGTACGCTGGTAATCGATCTATTTCATCCTACTATAACCGAGATAACCGCGACACAAAGGATGCAAAGGACTCGCGTGGTTTTAGAGATTTCGGAAATTCAAACAGATACAATGATCATAAAATGGTAAATCAAATTAGTAAAATATTAAAAATTGATGAAGTTATTAAGGTAACGAATTTCTTTCAGTATGAACGCAGTCATCCAAAGGATAACAAACGCGATAGAGAAACGTACCATAATAATAGACGTGGAGGGACATCACGCGATGATGACCGCAGCAACCGAAATCCATCTTCATATTCCTCTGCTCATACTAGAGGACGTTATGGCAACAGCAGCAATTCGCGTTACTCTTTTGATCGCAATCGCTCTCATCATCATCAGCAGCGTTCAAATGATGAACGTTCATCTGCCGATCATTATGCACGTTCGGAACGATCTACAGTACGCCATCGTCGTCGTAGCGAATCTCATTCACGTTCACGATCTCCTCATTCACCACAAAATAACATCAGCATTAAACGGATTTCAACACGAAGTGATACTAATAAGTCACAGCATTCGCGTTCTTATCGTGCTCACCACGACGATTCACACTCTCGTTCTCGATCACGCTCTCATTCTCGAGAGCGTTGTACAGCGGCGCAGCCATTGGAACAAGCACGCTTATGCGCACTCGAAATGGAACATAAATTGACTGCTGACGATGATGTGGCAGATAGCATGGCTTCTAGCACCGCCACAATTGATAGTAAACCCCAACAAGAGTTACCTTTGCGCCACAGTGCCGCACTCCTTGCACTTCCACTCAGTGATACTGCACCAAAGCAACCAAATGTTATTGCTGTTGCTACACCATCGTCGTCGTCAAATAATGGTGAGCCTGCAGTCATCCAGCTACCTAGCTATTATAATCCAAGCGTCATAAATCCAAATAAATATGCCGAGCAAGTACAGAAGCGTAAATTGCTGTGGGGTGCAAAAAAGGTCGAGGATACTGCTGCTAAATGGAATAATGCCCAATTCTCGCAAGATTCAGATGGTAAAGTGGCTTCGAAATTTATGAGACTTATGGGTATTAAAGGTGCGGCAGGTATGGCTCCTAGCGCAAAAGCCGACGGAAACGAAGGGGATGCAGCGAATAAAGTTAGCAGTGGTATACCAGCGCCTGATGTTAAGTCTCGTGAAGTTATGTTTTCCAATATGGAACAGCAGTATGAAGTAGCACGTCAGACAACACATACTATGCGTGGCGTCGGTTTGGGCTTTAGTTCACAATCACGCCCATTTTGAAGTGGGCATTGCTGCAAATTTGAGTCACATATTTATACATACATATATAAATTTTGTTTTCAGTTGCAATAATATGAAAACTAGTTGTTTTTTTTGAAAACCAAAATAAATTGATAATAGCATTCTAGTACTTGTTTTTCATATTTTATACGTACACGTAATTTGAAGAAAGATTTCAGGTCGTTTATAGAAGCCGAGTTGGGGAAATATGAAAGTACCTAAGCAAGGCTAAAAATTGTTTCCAGTGTATAATAGCGAACAAACATGAAGTAAAAACGAACAGAGCTAACTTCGTTGTTGCTGATGTATTCTGGCCTCAGCTGTTTTTGACGCAACAAAATAATAATAAATACACCACGAAAAAAGTGATTTTGCCAAGTTGTCATTAAAAAAACGCAAATAAATATATTAACAATTTAAAAACATAAAACGTTGTTGCAAAGCAAAGTGTAAATTGTTTTCCAGTTTTTAGTGTAACATTTTAACACAATAACAATATGTCTTGGCTTAATAATAGTTTAAATACGATCAAGGGTCAATTGACGACATTAGCTCAAGAAGTGCTCGCAGAAACGGCAGGTCCTGGTGATGAAGATTATCGTGGGCCAGAAGTGGATAACCGAACGGGGGTGGAGCTACTCTCCGATACGCGAAAGCAGAATGAAGAATTGGATAAGTTGTGCCACATAAAGGATAGTGAGGTTGGTTGGTGTGCAATGAGAATCGTTGATCGGGGGTAGGGAGAGTTGTGTACAGCATAATTAGCTTGTTTTTTTTTTCTCAATTATGTGAGATATTTATTTAATTTATAGTCAAATTGTTAGTAGATATAAATGTCTTAGTTTTAAATATTTGTACATGAAAGAAATTCCATAAATGTGTTCTTCTTTTTTTTGCCAATTCTTTGTGCGCATTTGTTTAACTTAAGTCAGTAATACTAAACGCATTCCAAAGCACATATTACAGTTGAATATAGTCAAATGAAGTAATTTTCTAGATACTAGATAATCGAAAATAACAGTTAAATGAAGAGGGTAGTATGCACTATGCTTAAATATAGAAGAACAATATAAAGTACAGAAATATCATAGAAACTTCAATGAATTTATAATTGTTTAAAATTATTTACTGAAAAGTCTATCGAAGATTCTTTTACTTTCTGCTGACAAGTCGGACAATCGTATTCAGTTTTGCCACACTCAAAACATTGCGCTTGCAATTTTAAATCGCATTCACTGCAGATCTCTTGGTGGTTGCATGGTAGAAATTTTATATTGGGTTGCAATCTTTTGCACAAAATGCATTTACTCTCTTGCTGGTTGTTTGTTAAAAACGCTCCACCTCCTCCAAAATATGATTTCAAATATGATTCTAAATTGGACAGTTCGGCGAGCGGATCCATTGTATGATTGATATGGATAATGACGATATAACTACTGAACTTAATACATACATAAATATTCAAGTAAAACTTGTGCTTACAATCGATTCTTAACAGTTAAAGGTACAGCTAACTTTTTGTAAACTTTTGTGCAAAGTATGTAAGTATATTGCTGAACAGAAACTAAAATAACCATTGCATGAAAACTAATTCGACCAATCCTCCGATTAATTAACAATCGCCTAAAAATATTCAACTACCTTTGAAACTATTGATTGTTCTCGATTTTTATAATTTGAGTTGGTTGAGTTGGAGAAATTGTTCAAATGTTCACTCAGTTTCTTAAATTAAGAAAAAAAAATAAAAAAAAATCTGGTTGCCAGCCGATCGTAGATTTATTTTATTCAATATTAATAATTTTTACAAGCATTAATCGCTTTGCATATTATATGAGTTGTTTATAGAATTCTTCTGTAAGGACTATTCTCAATTAATTATTGATTAACGGATTAACGATTTTCGGCCCAGCTCTGCTATTGGCACAGTAAAATCCGGGTTCACTTGTTATTTGCAGAGAGATTTCAATTCGATGTGTTTTTCGAATTCAGTTATTTTATTTAGTTAATGCAAATTTGTTTCACTTTTCTAATTATTTTAAAATATATTGGAGACATTCAAATAAACTAATAACTGTCTCATCAGTTCATAAGTCTATAAACTTTGAAAATTTGTATGAAATTTTAAAGTTTTCTTACGAGTTTATTCGGTTTGCGAGGCATTTATGAGTTTACTCGTATGTAAATCCCTCTATTGGAAATAAATTATTTATAATTATTTACACATTACACTGTATGTAAAATTTCAACAGTTGAAAAAACTAAATCGCAAAGGAAAGCCTCGGCCATATCAAAAATATGTTGAAAGTAACCAAATTAAAATAATCTTATCCGCCTAAAAATAGACGGCCATCAATTGCAAGAGTTGAGTTTTAACTGATAAAGAATAACTAAAATCTTTCCAAAGAGATTTCAACATCTTATGAGTAATATTTAACAAAAAAGGAGTAAAATGGTTGACGTTTCTCGGCTTCCCGCTGTATTTTCTTGAAGTCCCTACAGTGTTATTTGAATTAATTATTATTGTAGTCGTAGACTTTATTGTAAGATTAATATGTAAATTGTAATAATAATGATATTCGAAAAGCACTGAGCTCAACAAGTAAAAAGAAATTATTTATGTGCATATAATAAAATTTCTAGCTGGGGTGTTCTTCTTGTTTTGATTTTCATTTCTATTTATGCAATGTCATTTCTTTAATAAAATTAATTTTTGCTTTATGTTGATTTTTATTATTTACACTTTTGCAGATTGCATTACTTCGTAAACAGATCACAGAATTACAAAATAAAGTTAGCGATAGTGGAGGTGGCAATGTTGCAACAACAACTGCTGCAACATCGTTTGCTGCTGCAGGTGCCAGCGGACGTACATCAAAGTCGGTAAGTGAAGAAATGAAAAATTAACAAAATATCGTTCGACTATAGACAAATAGCAACAACAATAATTACTACCTCTCATGTGATGAAAGTAAATTTGTATTTAAGTTTTTGAAATTGAAAATGAAAAATATTAGTTGATATTGAAGTTGAAAATGCGAAAACCGAAGAGTATTTATCACTTCTGTACTTCCTGTATGCTTCTCACTTAATTTATGTTATGATATTATATATGGTATGTTCATGTATTGCATGCACATTATTATTATTATTATTTTTTTATCGTAGTGATAACAAAGTTGTTCGTTAAATTCATATCCCTAAGTTAATATTTAAATTATGATATCGTTTCAATGTTCGTTCGTTTGTTGAGTTGGCTTGCCTTTTTCTCATCCTCAGTGCCTCTATGCGGTCGGTAGGCATGAAAACTCATGGAATATTTGAGCTTAGTTTGGCTTTGTTGATTGTTTGTTGAAGTGGTTGGTCTTATGGTTGGTTGGTTGGTTGGTTGGTTATCTTTGTTATCTTATTGAATCAATATGGCATAAAGTGGAAATTTGTAGCGATAATGCCGTGTGTGATGGTGACACGCTTGTGACGACGCTCACCCTTAACCTCCTTCTTCGCAGTGCGTTACTCTTCCCCTTTGGAATTTCAAATCAACGACACTGACTTATGCTTGCTTCTTATTTACCTTTGCATATATGTATATCGTTGCCTTAATTTGCTAAGGCCCCAACACGCATTTTGAGATAAAATTTAATGGTATACACATATAATTTTTAGATGTTAGGGTTTTGTTTTAGAAATAAAATGTGAAATGTCCAAAATGAAATCGCCATAATTGCCAGACATAATTAGAAGAAAAAGCACATTGCATACAGTTTTTACGTAGAGAAAATTTTAATTATTTCCAGAAGTATTAAATATTTGTTAATTAATAAATGGTAAATTGTCATAGAAATTATTACAGTCGAATGTTAGCATGAACTTAAGATCTTGGAGATGTTGTTAATTCTCTTTGGAAATGCTTTTTCTCTGTTGGATGTAATGGTTGTGCATTTACAAGACTGTTAATAAAATCGTAAGTTTTCAGTAAAAAGCTCCAAATATTTCAGTAGAGATGCAGGTGGACACGTTTAATCATAATCCATTAAAAACTCGATTTTGAAAAATTTCCTCTTGGGGCCGTAGCAAATGAAGGCAGCGATATGAAGTTCTATACGTTGACGTTTTGTCGTTTTTTTCGTGTGAAATACTGCTATCTAAATTATAATAGCATGTATTCTCCCTGGTGCTCCTTGGAAGTACATAAAAGCATAAACATACATACACACCTGGACAAAATAATAGGTGTGAACCTAAAAATTTTTAACATGAACGAAAAAAATTAATTGGCATGGTCTAAAGTTAAAAGGCAAATTTTGAAGTTTGGTGGCACTGTTTTGCAATGAAATGGAGGAATCCCCGCAACAAAAGTTCTTCTCGATAAATATTGCGGCTTGTTTATTTTCCAACCTTCAAATTGATCTGGACAATGAAATAGGTGTGTTTTGGTAAAAATTAAAGCGAATAAATTTAAAGCGTTATTTAGTTCCAGAAGGTAAGATTTCCATGAAAGTGAAGTAAATAAATAATTTAATTATAATTTTAAATAATATTAGATGGGTCGTGGAGTTCATTGCACAGAGTACAGAGGAGAGAAGACTTGTTCGTCAGCTCCGAGACAAAGGAAAACCCTACAAATTCATTGCCAGATCGATGGGACGGTCTCAGAATTCCGTTGCAAATGCTCTCAATCCAGAAAAACCTAAATAAAACTTCATTAGTGACCGACAATAGTATCGTTACATAAGCTAAACGCGACCCGTTGCAATTGTTTCAGTTGCCCAGGACAATTGCAAGCGAAATTGGGAATGTTGTATCATCACGAACCGTTCCAAGACGATTAGTAAGCGCAAATCTTCCCGGTAGGATTGCTCGCAAAGTTCCTCTGCTTAGAACTGCAAATTTGAAGAAGAGGAAAATGTTTGCATTAGTTCAAAAAGTTGGTGCGGTTTGCAGGGAGAAAAAAAATTACGCAATATTCTCTGGAGCGATGAAACAAAAATAAATTTGTTTGGTGACGATGCGGAAAGAAACGTTCGTCGCTCGAAAGGCAAAGAATTCGACGTCCGGTTCACAAAGAAAACAGTGAAGCACGGAGGTGGCAGCTTAATGGTATGGGGCTGCTTTTCTTGGCAAGGTATTGGTCTGATACATCAAATTAATGGCGTTATGGATAGATTCGTGTATAAGGATTTGTTGGAAACGGTAATGATACCATATGCCGGGGATAATATGCCGCATTTGTGCAAATTTCAGCAGGACAATGATCATAAACATTCATCGCGAGTTGTCAAAGCATGGTTCCAAGAGCATAATGTAGACGTCCTTGAGTGGCCAAGTCAATCCCCAGCTCAAAATCCTATTGAGAACCTCTGGGGAGAACTTAAACGCCAAAAGAAAACGTAGTTATGGGAAAATATTAAAAAAATTTGGTACAGCATTCCTGTAGAAACTTGTCGGAAGTTGATATCGTCAATGCCCTGAAGAATCGGAAAAGCCATCAAGAATAATGTTGGATATTCTGGGTATTAATGCGTTCTTACCAATTCAGTAAAATACGGGACCATAACTAGCAAAATTTCAATATTTATTCCTAAGTTTTTTGTGCACACCTATTATTCTGTCCAATCGAAAATCTGTGTATTTTATGAATTAACCAAAATTGAAGTTAATTTTTAGAGTTTTTAAAACTTTTTAAGTTTTGTTATGACGCTGAGGTATGTTTATGTTGAACACTAATTTATTTTTTGAAGGATAATAAAAAATATATGAAAGCTAAGCTTTTTTGAAAAAAAATATTTTCACACCTATTATTTTGTCCAGGTGTGTATATACTATTTCTATGGCTGTGTGTGTGTGCAAACATTCACCCGTATGTGGTGTGGTTAGCTTTATCTACTTACTAGTGTTATTTTCTCTTTTTCATGGTATTTTAAGCATGTGTCTCATAGGTTTTCTTTTTTTTTTTTCTATTTTATTATATTTACTCTACCATAAAGTTGATGTGTACATATTTCTATTTTTCGTTTAATTCACTGAATTATTTGATTAAAATGAGATATCAAATTGTAATAATCCATTTTATGCACAACTGTACACTCCAGATATTGTTTTTGGGAATTTCATTACCCTAAGGTGACAGTCATAAAGTTTAATAACACTAGTCAACTCGCTCCAGATTTGCAAGTTAGAGTGAAAGGAATTTTGTGACCAAAACCATCCCGTCCCAATTTTCATTTATGTGCTTCGTATTATGATGCAATGGAGTCTCGTGTACGAAACCAACGGGATGAAATATTATTAATTATTCATTAATTTTGTATATAATAGAAAAAATAGTCAGCTGACTGTACCGCGGTGCATTTTACACGAACATGCAAACAAAAATTTAATATTAGTAATTCCATCCCGGTGGAAAATTGAGTTGACATGATACTTCAAATGAAGAAAATAGTTAGCTGGCTATATGCCGAGCAAAGGTGACGGCATTTCCCCTATCACATACGCAGCTGAATTTTTTCTTATTTCAAATGCCAGGAGTCGCTCCTAGAGTGTTAAAATGTAAGACCGACCTCCATTAATTTTCAATGGCCAACAATTTTTCCAATATATAGTACTTCCTCTGCATCACCACCAACCCTTACGGGGATCCCATACAACAACTACCACTAAACGTTTAGTAATAAGAGGACAGATTTAATTGGCAGTTGTAGCTTGGTACATAAATTTTTTTTTATGAAATAGAAAGTTAATTAATAATAATGTTTCAATACAAAAATATAAAACAAGTAGAAAAATGGAGTTGATCACATTGACCTTATATTACAAAAAAAAAAAAACCACTGAAAAATACTTTCACTTAATCCCCAGACTGCTCAAAAGAAATGAATAGTTTGCCATCGAGAAAAGAAGTTGCAATTTGTTGAGTAGTGTTATTAGTATTCGCATATAATTTAATTAAATGTTGCTATAATTTGAACATTTATAACGAAAGTTGATTTCATTATAAGATATTTTCTAGAAGCAAACGAGATTTCTGGAAAAATTATTGATCAAAAGTGGTTTGAATTCAGAATTACTCTTAGGCTATTAGAGTATTTTTGAAATTTAAAAATTTTCTCGTTTTTTGGAAAATTGTGTTTAAGAAAACAATAAAGAATAAAGTAAGTAAATACAAAATCTATTACATGTTTGTATACATAGGCTTCATTATAGATGCATTCTACTACTACTAGATACTACTACCTATTATGTCACAACAGGCCATGTAAAGCCTTGGACTGAGGTTTTCGTCACTTACCGAATACAGTTTCGTTTCGAACAGTCGAACATTCGAACGTTGCCGTTGAGCTTGAATAGACTTAAACTCCATGTACCTTCTGTTTAGCCATTTTTCTAATAAATCGTTGTTTTCTGTGTTAAATTTTGTCTCGGGTCAGTTTGAAGACCTCATGATTCTCGGTGACGGTTTTAAAATGGTCCATATTATTGAAGTATCATGTTATATTATTTGTTTGCTTGAGGCCAATAATTGAATTATGCATGAATGTACGCTGGAGAACATTTGCATTTTTAATCTCTCACTACTAAATCTCTTTTCATTCTGTCCAAAATATCCTAAAACATTCATTATCATAAGTGGTCGCTGTGGCGAAGTTGTAGTGCGTTGGACTATTACGCAGAATGTCTGGGGTTAGAATCTAAGCACAGGCAAAATCAATATTAAAAATTGCATATGGAAAGCTTTTCACTTCGCCGATCGAATTCGGTTTAAACTGTAGGTCCCTTCCATTCATGTATAAATATAACACACACAACATGAGTGGATACGAAAAGCTCTGCCTAGGCCCTGCAGGACTGTTGTGCCAATGAAAGAAAGAAAAATGAATTCATTATCATAAACTTAATTATAGAAATTGCCTTCAAATGTATAATTACATACATACTCGTATATACAACAAAGTAAACTTTCTTTATATCCGGGTTACTTGTTTAATCATTAAACTGTTGTCAAGTTTTTTTTTTAAATTAACCTTTATCGCTGTACTCAACTACTTTAAAACTGGATTCTATTAATATCTACTAGAGTTCTTAATTTTTTTTATATTTGAAAATTATTAGGTACACAAGAATTTTAAGCCCATTTCTATTTCTAATAATTCAAAAATCATAAATGATAATTATTGAAAGTGAACGACATGTTTTAGTAACACAGACAAATTCCTGTGAGTTAACGACTTCATTATGGCATTTCCTTTAAAGTCTGAAACTTATCAGAGTAATGCTTTACTTTTACAGTTGTTACAACAACGACAGTGCCGACTAGGTGAATACTCGTTTTCCTACATATACGAGTATGTATGCTAGTCAGATTTTCCTAGGCGGGACCATTTTCCATCGGGTATTTACAATGAAGAGTTTTGATGGATTGTGATAAAGTGTGTTAACTTGCATCTCTATCAGTATTTTTAAGCCATACACCGAAAACTTGCGTCTATGTTTTATTAGTTTCAAATTAATAAAATTACAAACAACATTTCGAATTTTATAGTTTCAAAATACTTTGTTAAGACTTTTTATACAATAGAGAATTTGACATACTACATATGCACATTACAGTAGGCGGACCGGACACAAAGTTAATGTTTTTGCCGCCGCGATTGATACATTAGGTTATTGTGAGTCTAGTGCCATAAACCGTTTTTCGATTGCGAAAACTCCTCGTGAGCCAGAAGATCAGAGAAAAAATTGTTGTAGGAAAACTTTGGCAGTTTCGGTTTCACTCCATTGCAAGTTGATTATAGAAAAAAAAAAAAAAAATAGGAACTGCACAAGCAAATCAAAAATGCAATTTTTGGTTTTTTTCGCCCATACATCTCCGCCCACCTTAATGCACATCAGTGACGGATTATCAGTTCAATCAGCTCTGGTTCAAAATTTCCCACGTTTACCCACTTTTTATTCGAAATTTTTTGCGTCAATGAAGATACTTTTGATCTTTTTTTATTTCAACATTTTCCAAATAAATTTTTCTTTTTTTTTACATCCAGGTACTCCTCACATTGTTGACAGTTATTAATTATTTGTGCTATGGTGGCAGTTTGTACGCTTTCGCAAGTGTTGTTTATAATCAAAACTGGTTTCATTGAAAGGAACAAAATTAAAGCAATATTTGGTAAACGATACAAAAGTGATGCTGAGAAACGAAAATAAAAATTCTGTATTTTAAAAAAAAAAAATATTTTTTCTGGAAGCTTGGAGGCCCTTTTGACCGCCGTGGGCCATGGTTATAAAATTTTCTCGACAATCCGCTACTGATGTTCATACATGTCATTTGTAATTTTTGTTTTTTTTACACAACTACTGGATGTATGGATGGATGTGAAGAAGGCCAAGAACCTGACCTACGAGTGGAAGACAGTTTCTCAAGCACTCAGGCTATGTAGCCCATTGTACTTAAGGCCAAGGAAAAGAAGAAGGGGTGACAGCAAGTAAGGGGTTAGAGAAAAGAGAGCAAAAGTTGAAAAAGGGGTTATAGGGGGACTACGTTCTCTTCCGCAAATTTTCCGGATTCTCTCACAAATCTCGGAAGATCGCAGAAGGGGAAGGAGTGAACTTTGTCCATACCTGTGATGTGCTATCTCGTTCTGGCAAAGACGGGACATGTGCAGAGAAAATGCTCTGTGCTGTCCACCTCCTCCAGACAAGATGTGCAAGTCGGGTCCTCGGTGATGCCGATGGTGGTCATATGTTTTGCCCCATGGATTATGTCCTGTGATGAGTCCCACCATCCGGCGTAGGTCCTTCCTTCCTAATTTAAGAAGGAATTCTGCTGCCTTCCTGTTTGGACAAATCAAAAAACACTTAGCCGTTTTACAGATGTCCAGATTGGACCAGCGTCTCTTATATAAATTATTAGCATAAGATTTTATCTAATACATGGTACCTGCTGAACTGGTCCCGCCTATTGGCTCTGGTCCCAAAGGCATGTTCTTTGATCCACAGTTGGCCAACTCGTCGGCTTTCTCATTCCCAGGAACTCCACAGTGCCCAGGAACCCAGATAAGATGAAGCTGATTCAGTCTTGCTACTGATCTAAGTTTCCTCTTACACTCTTGGACACACGAGTAATTCTCGTGTGTGTTCTCCAGAGCCTTAAGTGCAGCCTGACTGTCAGTACAGACTCCTATACGTTTCCCACGCCATTTTCTTTCAATTATCCATTCACAATTACTACTTTTATAAATAAATTAATTGTAGAATTAAGTGAATTGGTAGTTATTAAAGAAATTTAAAGTAATCATTTAAGTTTTTTCACTTGAGTGACACGTATTTGTATAAACTTATGTATATTTCATAATTTATAAATTTCAGTGTAAATTAAAGTTTTATCGACAGTTTTCATTTTGGAGTCAATTATTAAAATCACAATTTTCCGAGGGGTTTTCATTTTCTTATCGCATCTAATTGGGCTGAATATTTTTTTGATATACCATACGCCACTATCATTAATATCATTGCTTTATTATTAGTCCATAGTGCTAGAGCGCCGATTTGGTTCCATATCATCGTAATGCCAATGGGTGATATTTGTTGTTTACAGCCAACCTGTGAGATTGTGAAATTAGCGAAGCTTTCCGATTCCGAAGTTTGAATTTTTCTAGAAAGGGTTTTCGGAATGATTTTAGTCTAGTTTGGCAAGAGCTGTGCAGTGACAGAGAAAGTGAGAGATAGCCTCTGTTCCTTCCAGGTTGTTGCTGATGCAGCTGATGTAGTATGTGTTGTGTGGGCTACAGAGTCTGGCCGCATGGTCAAGTATTGCCTAGTGATCCGTCAGTACTGCAATCAGCCTGGCTACATCAGATGTGAAACAGTAACAGTAAATACCTGGCTATACTGCGTTCAAATTTTGGCTATGTTTTATTGGTTATGGCGCATGTGGTAAGTCTTTTTCATCTAGTTTCTGCGAGGGTAAAGGGTAAGGAAGTAAGAGAGTATATCAGCCGTAATTTTGTTGAGGGTTTGTTTGATACAGTGCTGTTCAATATTCAAATAAATATGAGGGCAATCCTTTTGTGTTCCATTTATCCATGCGCGTGAGCGCCACAATTATCGGCTTACTTTTCACAGTCAACTTTATCTAATCCTTATGCAAAACACGTCCTCATTGGCTAGGATCGTTATCGCCCTATCGCCCCCATTGATGATCTTATCACGTTTCCATGGTACTTAATGTAATTTCACTATCAAAATTCCAACCCTCAAAGTAATGTGTGGGTGTGTTGGGAAATACGTTTCTGAAGCGTGGCTATAAAAGGTGAATCACCTGCTCGATGCTTTCATTTTGGTGATTAATTTTGCTCTGGTGATAATCAATTGGTGATAGTCGCCAATATTGCATAAAAAAGTTTTTTTGTTTTAATTATTCTTGAAATTTTGTTAGTACCCGCATAAAGTGTTAAATGTTCACTTCGACTGCAATTGTTAACGTAGTTTCTTTGGCTTTGTGCCTTTTGTCTTTTGGCCTAAAAAGACAGAAAACCCAATTTGCATTTTAAATTGTTTGAACTTTTTTCTCGCATTCGTAATTTTCTTACATTTTGAAATACATAGTATGTTTGTGTGGATGAGTTACGAGCGGCGGAAATTGTGTTTTCGTATTTGAAGAATTTGTCGTCACATTATCTTTATCTATTCAGAGTGAAACCTTCGGGTAAGTAATGGTTTTTGTTACACATTTTTTCTTTCTTTCTAAATTAACTCAATATGTCTGAATAGGGTTATGCACACATGCCATATGTGTTATCGTTCTTATTACTTATATTCATTACTTCAACGCATAAAAATAAGACACATTGATGGAAAATATTTTCGAGAATTTATTGTGTAGAACATCCGAGCCGACCGACTACCATTTATAATGAAATTGAGTTCTTTCTACTGTTATTGATCTAACATTGTTGGTTTACATATAATAAGCTCATCTTTTTTAATGAATTGAACTGCTGAAAAGGCGA
This sequence comes from Palloptera scutellata, assembly GCA_958295655.1. Classification (NCBI taxonomy): domain Eukaryota; kingdom Metazoa; phylum Arthropoda; class Insecta; order Diptera; family Pallopteridae; genus Palloptera; species Palloptera scutellata. Next base: position 153,097,136 of record OY282449.1, on the reverse strand, counting down.
ATATCAATAACGAATAATATCAATATCGAATATGTACGTTTGAAATTCATAATTTTTGTAAAATTTATATTTTCACTCCTCTCATTCAAATGAACTTTATTCAAATTTCTAATCTAAAATATATGCTTGTTTCATATCAATTAATTTTATTTACCTATAGATCAATTTTGTTTGTTTGTTTTGTTAGAAAATAAAAACAGAAAAGTGCAAGTACAGCAAGTACGAGTTAAGTAGGTACATATAATTGTCCAATTTAGTGATGATGATTGAAGAAAATAGCACAAGCACGAGCGATGCTAATGACGACGAGTACAACGGATGCTCATTTTCATTGCTTTAATAATGGTCGAACCATGATGTCGGTGATGATAATGATAATCATGATGCCGATGATGATTATGGCAACGTTAATGATGTTCAGTGAAACATTAAAAGCAATAGCATTGGTGAAAAACACCAGTGACACAAATACTAGTACTGTACGAGTAGACAAATTATAGCCAGCATAAAACGTGCAGTAGCCGTGAACTGAATGCGGTGGCGGGCGAGTACCGGCCAACTCTAATAGCTGATCGCTCAGGCCAGCAGGTATTAAACGTGACCAATGAGTGCGCGCGTGCATTGGTCGTCCGCAAATACCGGAAGTACGCCATGATGGAGCTGTCGAACAAAATTTCTAGCAATTTCGTGCACCCGTCCCGTCCCGCGTTGCGTTGCTGCGCTTACATGCTAGACAAAAAACTGAAAATATTAACGATATTTGCTAGTATTGTAATTATATTTTCATGATATTTCAATTCAATTTCACTACAATTTCACTACACTACGAGCCATGTTCTGTGGATACACAGATAGATCCATGTTTAATTGAGACTGCAATCAGATTGAATCAGAATATGTATACATATGAATTTATAGATGAGCGTGCGCGAGCGCGTCCGCGTGTGTGTGTGTGTGTGTGTGTGTGTGTGTGTGTGTGTGTGCGATTGATGGCGTTGATTGTTTGTGAACGCACCATTACCACGACGAATTAACATGAACAAATTATTAAAAACAAAATAAATAAAAATTATTAAAATAGGTGTAACTAACTATAAAAAGAACAAATCTCAAATAATAAAAACTAAAGTAATTTTCGTAACGAATCACAATTTTAAATGCATTTTCTATTTAAACATTGGTCGGCCACCATTTTGACACACTTTGTTACATACGTATGTATGTATGGTATGTACTTACCTACAAGTACAAAACTTATGTATGTATATTTATAATGTGAGTTTATTACTTTTTCTACGGCCCTGAGCTGAAAATGCATGACAAATGGTTGCACACACAAACAAACCTACATACTTACATACACATACGCACGCATGTGCATGCGCCATCGGTGTAAACCTTGTGCTCATTATGAAAAAGCGCCTTTCTTTCAGCGAAGCTGTGCACTTACGGGTGTACACTTACTGTGTGTTCTAGAAGTTTTTCAGACCCTAACAATGTCACACAGGCACACACACACACATGCATGGGCGCAGACTCCCACTCTCTCGTAGCTAATGCCCGTGTACGTGAATACCACGTCAATTGAATGCAAAAAGTGGACAATCATTGCCGGCAAATGTTTTTGCTGTTGCTACTTGCTTGCATGCATGTTTGAATGCATTTTTGTCATATACCTGCAATTATTTTTGAAATTTTCCATAAACAGCAACAATAGCAATGGCAACAGCAATAGTTGCTGCTACTAGCCAAACAGCCAAACAGTAGCAGCGCCAACAAAATTATAGTCACAATTGCAGCAAGTGGAAAAATCACATTTTCACAATTGTGGAAATCGAAATTAAAACGAAACAATAAACAATTTAAGAAAAAATAACAAAAAAAACTAAAAAATGAAAATGAAAAATTATTAACGCAAATATCACAGAAAAAATGCTCATACATACGAGTACTTATTCGCAGATATCGCTTGTGTGATTGCATTTCCGTTGCCGTTGCCGTTGCCGTTGCCAGCTATCAGCGCCTGCGTGGCCACAATCATTTATAGCCAGTACTCTTCACAATTCTGCCTTTGAGTTAACTATGCCAGTCGCAGCGTGTACTTAAGGCATTTGCGAATAGTTTGACATATTTTTAAGCGACCTTCATTAAACTTATGACTACGAATAACTACAAATATGTTTTGCACTACAAATGTTTTTTTTTATTATTTATTCAGTTGGTTGATAATGTTTTCGTTGTTTTTTACATGCATACAATCTGCGATTCAGTCTTCAACTATTAATTTTATTTATCCAAGTTCGCCCATACCCGTTTCATATTTATTATTTGGTGTATAACTTGAAAATGAGGGATTCACAAATGATAGAGTAACTTTTACTAAATCACATCTTGCAATACTGTAACTACACACTTTCATGATTTAGCTAGGTCATGTAACTTTTGTTTTGAGTGTAAACAACATAAACTTTTTGAAATAAACAGCACTTTTGCTTTTCTTCTTTAACTCGAAGAAAGTGCTGCTGAGGAAGTTTAAGGTGAATATACTTTATCGAGTAAAACATACGAATTCTGGTTTATACATTTTTAAAGTAGATATTTTGACACGGAAGACAACGCAAATATGGATATATGAAAAATTGGAGAAGTTACTCGACGAAGACTTGTACCAAACACAAGAGGAACTTGCAATAACATTGGGAGTTACTAAAGCAGCAATTTTCAAGTACCTAAAATCATTGCGGTTTATTCAAAATGAAGGACATTGGTTGCCATACGACTTAAAGCCGAGAGGTGTTGACAAACGATTTTGCATGTCTGAAATGCTGCTTCGGTGCTATAAAAATAAGTCGTTTTTGTATCGAATTACTACTGGCAACGAAAAATAGATTTATTACGACAACCCGAAGCCAACGAGGAACACCAACGCCGCGGCAGAATATTAATGGCGCCAACGTAATGCTCTGTATTTGGTGGGATCAGAAGGTGGTGGGATCAAAATACGCTTCTGTCTCGACGATAACCTCTTCGTTTGAGCTGAATTTTTTCCCCCCGAGCCACGTTTTCATGTTGGGGAACAGAAAGAAGTCGCAGGGAGCCAAGTCGGGCGAGTACGGTGGGTGCGGCAGCAATTCGTAGTTCAATTCATGCAATTTGCCCGCAACAATTCCGTATCCGCTTGTTGTCCACCGTAAGCAATCGCGGCACCCATCGGGCCGACACCTTTCTCATGCCTAACCTATTATGTAAAATATTAATAACCGTTCTGTACGACACTCCTACGGTCTCTGCTACTTCGCGCACTTTCGTTCGGCGATCAGCGAGAATCATGTCGTGGACCTTTTCATCGATTTCCTCGGTAGCCGGGCCGCCTGGGTGCTCCTCATCAAAAACAGATGTACCACCACGTTTAAATCATCCAACTTTGCTTTTATTTCTTCGCATGTTTTTACATCCAAAAATAAAAAGCGAATTACGGATCGATGTTGTTCTTTTTTCAGTTTAAAATTTAGTGTGGTGTCGTATGACAGATGGCAGTACACGACGGCCAACTTCCCTCAGCAACGCCACCTGTCATTACACACGGTTACTTATTGATCTACCCTCGTAGCTCTAAAACATTTATCAAGTAAAAAAATAATTTTTGCGTTTGGTTATTAAAATTTTACAGATTATAGACCGCCAACTATGATAAACACAATTCGTTCCATCTTTTCACAATTCTAACTACAATGGATATTATAAATTGAGGGAATATTTTCAAAAATTCTATTCTACTCTAAGGATTGTTATGTACAGTGTACGCTCTAAAGGGGCTGATACTCGTATTATTCAAAAGTATGAGTCTATGAAATTATGTATGGAAACTAAAACATTTTTCAAAATTTCACATTGTCGTGTCGTCGCCAAAATAATTGGCTGCTTACGAACGTGTGTTTTACTAATAATTCGACAGATGTGGTCGTGCAGTTGCCGTCGTCAATGTGTATGGAGCAATAATACGAACTATACACAAATTTAAATAAACTACTTACGCCTCAAAAAGGGACATGGAAAGCTGCTACTGGGTGACACTGCAATGTGCACCATAGAATATAAAGGTCGAGCAACTACGAACGTAATACATCAGTTTTTAATTGCATAAATTTCAACATTGCGCTTCTAACAGTTATTACTTATGTTAATGTTAATAACATAAGTGGTCGCTGTGGCGTAGTGGTAGTGCGTTGGACTGCTACGCAGAGTGTCCGGGGTTCGAATCTCGGCACAGGCAAAATCAAAAAGAAAAAATATTTTTCTAGACGGCACCACCTCTTGGCACTTGGCAGGCAATGGCAAAGCTACAAGAGTATAAATTGCTATGAAAAGCTTTTCACTTCGCCGTTCGGATTCGGCATTAAACTGTAGGTCCCTTCCATTCATGTACAAATATAACACGCACAACATGAGTGGATGCGAAAAGCTCGGCCTAGGCCCTCCATGGGCTGTTGTGCCATTAAAAGTAAGTAAAATGTTAATAACAGTATTCATGGTATTCGTATGTCAAATCAAAATTTATCGTCAAGCTAAGTTTTCAGCTAACAACTTTATTTTTATTTGGTCTCCATTAGACAGGATAGAGGTTCGGGCAAGTCTGTACCCGACCCTTCTTTTTTCCTTTTTCATTCACAAATTAATCTTGCCGGCAATTGTAAATGGGGATTTTCATCGTCTTCGGTTTGAACTGACTGAAATACGATGATTTGAAAGGAAATTTCAAGTAACTCAAAAATTTTTAATGAACTCATCATATAATATAACATGAGGCAAAAATTAATATTTTTTGTTGACTAAGGGGAATCCCATTAGAATTTTGAAAGTGGCAAAAATTACCCTAATTAAAAGATCTGTTCTCAAAAACTTAAGAAAATTAATGGACGAAGTTTTATGAAGTCGGAAAATTGGTATCTCTCAAAACAGTTGTTATTGTTGTTTGGCAACTTTTTTTTTATTATTATATAAAGCAAGCTGTCTTTGAGACATTTAATAATAGATTTATAAATTGAATTTAGAAAATAACTCATTTCCGAAGCATTTTTATGACAGTTTGGGAGATTATCTAGAGACACGCTTAGGTTAAGGGACATACATATAAAAATTTTATTATATTATGTGTCGGATACACACTCTGTGTATAGGGTATGTTGGAACATCCTTTAAATATATGGAGTATGAAAAGTTGTGTTTTTTTGTTGGCTCCCTGCACATTTTCAAGGGCTGCTCGATTAATAAGTCGCACAAGAGTGGAGCTAAAGGGCTAATGCACCGTTGAATTTATAGGTGCTTAATTTAATTAATCTTATAATGTTTATTTTCCGATGTAAAATAAAGGCTTTTAAAGACATATGTATTTTTTTTTTATTTTTTTTTTTATTGATTCTTACATTCATAGGGGTACACCTATGAATGCAGAGCATTGTGTTGAATGGAAGGTAGATTGATAGGTAGGAGGGAGAATGAGAGAGGGAATGCAATCACACAGGACACCGATAAAGAGGTAGACAGCCATTGTGGCAAGTTACCACAATGAACTTCAGTTTTATCAGTGTCGAATATGACCGCATGTAGCGCCAAAGGCCAAGCTTTTCGCATCCACTCATGTTGTGCGGTTTATATTTGTATTTGTTCATTATAAGAGGTGGATTTATTGATTAGAATTGAGCAAATTTTAGGCCCGTGTAAAACAAAAATTAGATGTAAACTTTTTTACCACAATGAACTTCAGTTTTATCAGTGTCGAATATGACCGCATGTAGCGCCAAAGGCCAAGCGTTTCGCATCCACTCATGTTGTGCGGTTTATATTTGTATTTGTTCATTATAAGAGGTGGATTTATTGATTAGAATTGAGCTAATTTTAGGCCCGTGTAAAACAAAAATTAGATGTAAACTTTTTAAGTGCCAAGACACGTATCATTTTTTTCACGAGCTCTATCAAAATGTAGTTTCAAAAACTTCATATTTTTTGTGTGTTTACCTGTGATATCAACGAAACTCAAGTTAAAGGTAAAATTGACTTAAGGGAAAGTCAGTAAATTTTATTTAGCAAATCTTTATTTTTAAAATTAAACTACCTACTCTATTTTACGGTGTGTGGTAAATAATTTTAATAATTTTAATCCTTTAAAAATTATAATATTACAATTTCTACCTTTTATCTCTTAAAACACCATGATGCATCACTCTACTTAACATCAAAACTGTGAATCAAATATTTATATTTAAATTCCACGCCAATAATGTTGTTGAGAACCAATCACCAATATTATAATTTTAAAATTTATATATAGTTAAATAAAATTGTGTGTCGATTAATCTTAGTTTTCTTAGTCTTATATGAAAACCAGCTGGGGTTTTCCACTGGGTATTAAAATTTTTTCTCCCCAATCGTTATTTTTCCTTGCATTTTACTCATTTAGATGCTCTTATCTATGGTATTGTACTATACAAATATATATCATCAGTGTTCGTCAACAGCCCATAGAGCGCCTAGGCTAAGTTTTCTCGCATCCACTGATATTGTGTGTGTTATATTTTTGTACATGAATGGAAGAGACCTACAGTTTTATGCCGAAACCGAACGGCGAAGTGAAAAGCTTTTCAAGGCTTATGAAAAGCTTGTTTTTTTTAGTTCTAGGAAATTTGTCGTAATATTAGGTGAGTGATCCAAAGTAAGTAAGTAAGATCCAAAGAACTCGGAAAGAGTTTATCGTTACAAAAACTCACAAGAATGAAAAAGAAGCGAAACCCATCAAAGTAATGAGCACTCTTTTGAAAAGGCTCGCATCAATAAACGAGTGAGTCAAATACAATATTTGAGGAGTTCGTAATGACTAGAGTGAAATGTTGATCTGCTTATAATGATGTGCTCAAATGACAGATTACTCAAATGAGTGTGAGCGGATTTTAAATGCTCTACGCAGTCTGACTTGTACACTTTCTTATAGTTCTCATTCATTTCATATCGGTAAGAATGTAAGAAGTTTATAAGAGTTAACCTCATAGGGGAATAGCCACCTACAACCTCCCGGGTGAAAGTTTAGTGTTTTACCCTCTAGTAAATCTAGGTCGTCTCACATGTGGTTAGAAAACGATATATTTTTCTCGAAATTACTTCCAAGTTGTAGTATCGATATCTTGCAGTATCGAAGTATTCCTTGTCAGTGCTACCCGTTCAACTTTGCGAGCTGACTTTAGGAAGTTCAACGACCTTACATACCTTGGAATTCTTTCTTTAAATGTAAACTGTTGTTCAGTTGTGTATTGACTACAATTTTATGCCAATTGTCACACTGAGAAAAAGTACAATTAATAATTTTTGAACAGGGAAACGAACTGTGTCAATAACAACACTAGTCAACACGCAAATCGGGGTTTATCTTTTTTAGATCTGATCTGAGCAGCAGTCAGAGCTTCTTGTGTAAACCTTCTTGTGCTCAGAGCTCAAGCCGAGTGTGTTCTACGAGTTCAGAAAAAATAGGCCGAACAGACAGGGTACATTTGAAAAAAGAATATTTTAGCAAATCTTACGAAAGTATAAAATTGCTGACAACAGCAATAAAAGTTAATATTTTAAACAATCTTAATAAATAAACAGTTTTTCATTTAAAATAAAATGTATTTACCCTAATTTTTGTTTTTGATAAAGTGTGATTTTAAATTGCATCGCGGTTGTGCTTGATCGCTGTGGACTGCTACGCAGAGTGTCCAGGGTTCGAATCGCGGCACAGGCAAAATAAAAAAAATGAGAAAAAAGTAGAAAAAAAATAATTTTTCTACACGGCACCACCTCTTGACAGGCAATGGCAAACCACAAGAGTAAAAATTGCTATGAAAAGCTTTTCACTTCGCCGTTCGGATTCGGCATTAAACTGTAGGTCCCTTCCATTCATGTACAAATATAACACGCACAACATGAGTGAATGAGAAAAAGCTCGGCCTAGGCCCTCCATTGGCTGTTGTGCCATTAAACAAAAAAAAAAAAAAAAAAGTTGTGCTTGATATGCTCGAGCTTTAATAAGCTCGAAAATCCGAGGTAAAATAGAAAAACGCTTAATAACGCAGTATGATTTTTGATAGATTTTTCATCGCTGAATACGAATTTGATCGTACAAATTTTCCATTACGTCAGGTTATTCAGAAAATTTGGTTAAATTAGTAAAAAAAACTAGTGAAAGATAAAATTTGTGTTCAGCGATTGAAAAACTATCAAAAAATTGTATTTTGGTTTTTGAATCAGATAAAAAGTAATGTTTTGTAGAACAGTGTTATTTTTCGTTGAGAAATTTTAAAGAAAAAGTAATAATATAGAAAATCCAAAAATGTGTTGCCAGCATATGCACTTTTATTGACAATGTATCAACAACAGGTAACAAGAAATACTAAGTCAATAAGAAACTTGAATGGAGGAGGTAGGTGCATAGATACCAACATAATTTTGGTTCTTTGAATTTAATAAATGTAAAAGTACCTACAATTTTTCGAGTTCACTACTCCACCCTGAAAAGTGAATTGCTAAAAACTATCTTAAATATTTTTATCAGTATGTGAAGGAAATGAACTATTTCGTTTTTATGTAGTTTAAGTACCTTAAGTTTTTGTTGACTTTTCTCGTCGACATATGTCTTCTTTTATGTATTTTTACGGATCGTGCCTAACAAATTTGATATCCAATACTTTTGTACACACATAATTTGTACGACTGTGTATTCGCAGGTGAGAAATATGCTTTTTCATTATACAATAAACACATTTAACGGAAATAGTGCCTTCAATGTGATATTGGTGAAATGTGACTTTTGAGGCGCATGTGAAGTACATGACCTAGTTTTTAGTTTTTCTTAGTTACTACCATATGTATGTAGAAAATTGTGACAGAACTTAAAGTTGCATTCTAATTTAACTCTGCCGTTGAAGTGTTTGCATGGAGCTATGCACCTTGACTCTCTAACTAAAATTGTTATTAAGTAATGAAACTAGTGAAACTACACGCAAAGTCCCTCGTGCAATTCAATCTCTGTGATGAATCTTCAGCTAACTATGTATTTGTATCTGGAATCAATTTTATGTTAATGGTTCTAGAATTGATGACATGAGCAATTTGTGTTGATGATGCATTTCCCCACATTCAGTACACGTAAGCAGCGAAATAAATAGAGAAACAACAGAAATCGAAAAAAAACCTGTCCTGAACTTCGTATTCTTTATTGTCGTTGACGTCGTCATTTGTCGTCGTCATTTGACGTCTAAAGTTAAATAAAAAAAAATTATTTTATATCAATAAATAAATAAATAATTCGACTACTGTGCGCATACATTCACATACATTCACATACTTTCACATACATTACGAGCACAATTGTATTGGTATAAACTATACATATGTACATATTGTGGTACAAAGCCATAACAGCTTAAATGTAAGTTTGCCGAGTAAGTTTCAAACATAAGAATAGGACCCTTCAAAACAATATTTTAGTATTTGAAAAAGACTACACAGATCACAGGCACTTCTGGTAGTGCGCGGGAGGGCATTCCCGATTAAGTACCTACTATATGATTAAGTACCTACGTGGTCGGTGTGGCGTAGTGGTAGTGCGTTGGACTGCTACGCAGAGTGTCCGGGGTTCGAATCTCGGCACAGGCAAAATCAAAAAGTAGAAAAAATAATTTTTCTACACGGCACCACCTCTTGGCAGGCAATGTCAAACCTACAAGAGTAAAAATTGCTATGAAAAGCTTTTCACTTCGCCGTTCGGATTTGGCATTAAACTGTAGGTCCCTTCCATTCATGTACAAATATAACACGTACAACATGAGTGGATGCGAAAAGCTCGGCCTAGGCCCTCCATGGGCTGTTGTGCCATTAAAAGTAAGTAAGTAATATAATACATATATGTATGTCTATTTTGTATTTAGCATATCTAGAGTTGTGCTGTTCTGCCTTTTTCCACACAGAAACGTATAGATCGTACATACATACATATGTACGTACGTGAATATATAATATGTACATGTAAATGTATAATGCTGACTAAGCTTTAAACGGCATTCATTCAACCGCAAAGTTACTCCCGTTGCCACCTTAGATATACGAGTACTTATACAAACAAGTATTATATACGGGTATGTATGTATGCACTTATGTATGTTCAGGTAAGAGTGGATAGATAGTACTCGAAAGTAAAGCCACTAGAAATGTAAATCTCATTTGTCGAGATGCTAATTCATCACCTGCCTGCTGCTTGCCTACCTACCGGTGATTACGCTGATTGCCTCTATCTTTATCTCTATGTCGTCTCCCTTGTACATATAATATGCTATAGCTATGCTACCTATACGACTTTTTGTCATGGCCTCTTAAAATGCGACAACACGCATACTTCCTACGTCAGCGTAGAGTAGAAGTACTTCTCAAGTCAAGTTGATTCGTTGATGCTTAATACACACAGTTTACTGTAGATCTGATTTTCTAAAACCATTAATATGTGGATTTGCTTTTCGTTTGTCTGATTTTTAAATGTTTTTGTTTTTCTTTTTAACAACAAAGTGTTAAATGATTTCTTGTTGTTGTAGCATCGTGACGTCCTGTACTTTACACTTTATATAAGTATGTTTTGTTACACTGCATTAACCCATTTGGAAAATTCGACAGACATACATTTAAAAACTTCACTCAAAAGTTGAATCTTTGAACATATGCTGACTTTAAAACTGCATTTACAGAACTTGGAATTATTAGGTCTCACCTTGCACACAGGTCAAGTAAACAATTATGTTTTTTTTCTTTTGGAAAGTAGTTTTGAAAATCAACGACACAAATAATAAATTTAATTATTTTGCATTTAAAATGTGAAATTCATCTAGACTTACTTAGAATTAAAATAACAAACTTGATGTAAAAATTAATTGCACATAATTAAATTAACATAATAATTGGTCGCTGTGGCGTAGTGGTAATGCGTTGGAGTGTCCGGGGTTCGAAATTCGGCACAGGCAAAATCAAAAAAAAAAAAGTAGAAAAAATAATAATAATATACGGCACCACCTCTTGGCAGGCAATGGCAAACCTACAAGAGTAAAAATTGCTATGAACAGCTTTTCACTTCGCCGTTCGGATTCGGCATTAAACTGGTAGGTCCCTTCCATTCATGTACAAATATAACACGCACAACATGAGTGTATGCGAAAAGCTCGGCCTATGCCCTGCATGGGCTGTTGTGCCATTAAAAGTAAAAAGTAAAGTAAAGTAATTAAAATAAACGCTCAAGTCCCCATATATTTTTCAGAGACTACAGCTGACCAAACTTTGGAAAATAACGTATAAAAAAAATTGGCAAATTCCAACCAAAATGAAAAACTTAAACTTCTCATGTTATATTTGTACATGAATGGAAGGGACGTACAGTTTAATGTCCTTTTGATCCCAGGGAATACTTATTGCTAGCTATGTTACGTATGAGTATTTATGATTTTTTACACTTCTGAGGAACAACTTTTACATCCTCTAAAATATGCAACATCTTTTTTTTTGGAAAATTCAGTTGTGAAATGCCATTGGAACCTAAGCTAAAAAATTTTCGATATCCTATCACGGCTGGCTAATGGTTCAAAATGGGTTAATGAAGGTGCCATATCTGCTATCTATCTGTATCTACCTGCATATATTACATACTATTTGTATTTCTACTCCAGATACATTGAGAATTATTTAATATCTTGACTTAATGTTTTTTCTCTTTTATTACTCTAACTTGAACTTTTTGTATCTCTGCAAGTTAAGTATTTATTCAATCTGTTTATCCACGTTGTCTTGTCTTGTGCTGGGATATGTTGATCGAACGTGCGCAAATACAGGGAAACAACAGCAAGAACAAAAAATGGACAACGTATGTATAAATGAAATATTTATAATCTTTGCAGTTCGTTAGCATCTTGTATTCTTCTTTACTTACTTGCATCTGCTTAAACGTTATTTTCCACGATTGGTAGCTTAGCTGGTAGTTGTGCCTTTTTTCCTTCCCTTCTGTTAGCAAATATTTGTTGAGCTAGTCCACACTATGTACCATATGTATTTATTAAAAATTAGTTTAATTAATTTAAATGCTATTTCCCATGTTAATTTTGGAAATTTATTTTTATATTCATTAGTCGAAGCATAATAACTCTGCTTCTGGCTGCATAATTTCGGTGAGACAAATCGGTAAAGGGCCAAATACTGTGTGATTAATTATTGAGGTATAGTCACCGATGCCAAATCTCATACGAGCCAGTAATATTTAGAAGAAGCTAGCATTGGCATCTCATACACACTTTTGGGCCACAGTCAGAGTAGGAGATATAGATGTTTTTCTGAATTTAAGAAAATATATGCGGTACGATATTTTACCAACGTAAAAATGCATTGTGTAGCTCGGGCGTTCTTGGAAACCGTAAGTTTTAGACACGAAACATAATTTTAGAAAATAAATCTGACCGTAATGTGCTGAGTGGTGAAAAGAGAATAAAGATAAGTATACATAAGTATATACATACATATATACATAAATATATAATATATGGTGACAATTCATAATAATGGAACAAGAAGTCAAAATCCACCAAGAAGTGTACCGCCGTGAAATTTTGAATGCTGTGGTAATCCCCTTGGCACCGACAGCACTTTGGCAATAATGATTGGACGTTCGAACAAGATTCTGCTCCAGCTCACAGAGCCAAAACGAAACAATAATGGTACAGGGCTAATTTTCCTGATTTTATCACATCTCAAGAATGGCCACTTAATTCGCCGGATCTCAATCCTAATCGGATTGCATGGTCCATTTTAGAGGCCAAATGTCAATAAAAATATGCAGTCCGTGTAACAGTCGTTGCGTCGTGAGTGTGACCGACTGATGATGGGGAAGCTGCGGCCCATAGCCAAAAATTTTACCAAGCGTTTGAAGCTATGTATTCGTGCCAAAGGTGGCCACGTCGAAACCAGCTGTATATATTTTACTCATGCATTATGTATATTACACTTAAAAATTGTCACCCTGTATAACAGGTTGGTATGTATGTCTGTTTCAATAATATGTATCATTCAGAAAAAATTCTTGTAATAATAATTCTCGATTACCTTTTCGAATATGAGTAACTTATATGGATTATTGAAACTCAAAGATTTACAACTAATATCACTGATTAGGAACCATGACTGGTTCCGGAACGATCGTCTGATTAGCCTGTTCTATATACATACATCGTTGTTATTGTCTTTATGGCAAACCTCACGTTCATTACGACTATTTCATACACTAGATATAATCTCACTAGATGAATTGGCCAAATTCGGAATAAACTATTTTCCAAATTGATCTCTCCGAAATGTGGAAAATTTGTTTAAGTTTTGCGAAATTATTTACACTTGTTAACAAAATAAAATTACAAATTGTGAAGCAATTGTGATTACTACTTTTTATTTAAACTGACTCTTTGAACACAAAAATAGCACTTATAAATATTTCTATAGCAGCGTTTTTTGATCGAGTTGTAATCGACCGGCCAACAACTTTTCCTCACATTGTCTCCCTTTTGGATCTGTATTGCAGGTGCAGTCAATGGAAGTATGCTAAAATTGCTCCTATTGCTCTTGCATGGCTAACTTTTTCTATTTTTCAATATGCGAAAATATGTACGTCTCCAAAAATCAAGTTTTACCATACTCACTTCTACCACATTTTTCCCGAAAAATCATTGAGACTGCAGATAACATGAATCCATGTTACCCATATCCATGGGTATCACAATAATTTTGAAGATATTACAAAGACAAAAAGGAATTTTAAGTCTCAGCTTCAAGGGCAAAGTGCGCTTTGCACATAAATATGTGCACCAAAAATTAATTTGGCCGAATTTTAAAAACTACCCCGTCACTGCTGCATTTTAGCTAAAATCTACTACTATTTTGAATATTGCATAATTCTAACTTTTCTACGCTAATTTTGATTTTACTATCTAATCTTTTTTTTATCATAAACTACGATATTAGATTTCCAAGGTTGGAACCCTGGCCGAACCATTCACTTAATGGAAAGATGTAACACAATATTTGAAATTTCGTCCAAAAAAAATGTTTTATAAAAATTTAAATTATTTACTTTTTTCCTCCAGTTATATAACCTCCTCCTCCTGGAAAAAACAAACAATCATAGTTACGGCTTTGGTTCGTAAATAAGTATGTACAACACAAATATAAATTAGGATCATTACTCGATAAAAATAACTAAATACAAAATATTTATCGTAAATGTTTTAAATAAAGTAAAGACATCACTGTCACTCGGATCACATAGTGATGTTTATTTTATTTCATATATTATGTTTACATTAATAAATTTTTTTTTTTCTTTATTTTGTCCTAGCTCTTACATTTTTGTTTATTCAAAATAAAAATTGTTTATTACGATTACAAAAACTGCAGCTAAATTCTTATTCATCAAATGCATATCGGTCTCGACAAACTTCTTAAGAGACTGTGGGGTTTTAAAACCTCGTAATTCAAAAATTTGCCAGTGGAATAGTCGCAACTCGTCTACAGGTTTTTGTTTCAGCAAAAGTTAAATGTTGATAGGAAAACTCGTATTTGCGACTGCTTTCCGTGTTGTAACAATCGCTGCATAAAAACAAAGTTAGGTTTTGTAAATTTTACTCTTGATACAACCAATGGTGAAACCTGAAGTTTTGAAACTTTCTCTTTTTATTTCGGCAACATAGTTGGGTTTAAATATGTTTTTTTTTTTATGTATTTATAAAAATGTTTGAGGTTATTCTTTATTTTTTAAAGAAACTATGCAATAACTCTAGTTTCGTTTGAGTTTCTAACTATTAGCTTTGTTTGGGTAGGTACTTGTCATGGTTGTCACAAGTGACATTTTATTTTTTTTTTTAGCGAGGTGTATATCCTTATGTATATCCTTGTATTTTGAATTGTGACACTCGCCACACTCCGAGATTTGTCTGCGTTCGCCTGTGGCACTTAAGGCAAGGATTTTAAGGTGGAAAATGGTTATCTATTCATTTCTTACTTACACAGTTCTAAGTTGGAAACATGAACTTAATTTGAAGAGCATCCAAAATTTCATACAAAATAATGCAGTGAGAAAAAAGCAACGCTTGAGCCCAATTAACGCCTGTAAATAGAAGTTGTGTAGTAAGCGCTAGTACATACGGGTATAAACATAGTATATTCATCCATATGTACATACATATGTATGTATGTATATCCATGTGCATGTATGTGTTATCTGCTAATTAAATACAAACACGTCCCCTCAGCACACATACATGCACACATACATGCACATGTACCGCCATCTCAGGCACTTACGTGGCAGACTGGTGATGTTTTAACTTGTGTTAGCGCAATTGTATTGACTGACTGTGTTGCCGTTGCTTTTGTTGTATTTAGCTGATAACGAAAATATTTTTAACTTTTCCTTCATAACGAATGAAATTAAAAATTTCTACTTTTGTGTGTACCTTTATTTATTTATTTATGGATGTATGTACATTTTATATATTATGTGTATGGTATATATGTTTAAATGTATGTATGTATATAGATAGGCATACAAAAATATTTAAAGCCGGTAAACCTTTTTTACAGCAGCTCGAGCACTTATTTAAACACACGCTCACAAATACATACACGTCGCGTCGCACTCACTCTCGCAGCACTCATGATCCTATACTAATAAAGTGGAGAGCGACGGAAAGAAGAAATGATCACGTATGTGCTAAAAAAGATACTTATACTCTTTGTGAGATATTCAGATACTATGTACATATGTATGCACATATTCAGAGTAAGATAGTTTTTTTTTCTTCTCTTTTAAATAGAATGAACGTAAAATAAACAAATGAGCAAAAATGAGTAAATAAAGAAGAGAGATCACAGTGCGGGCACATGCAGAATTGAAAAGAATAGAACAGAAAAAACAAATAGCAGTGACTTAATAGGCAAAAAAAAAAAAAAAAAGAAACAACAAATTAGAAAACGTTTCAAAATAAAAATGCATGCGAGAAGAGAACAGTACGAGCATGTATGTAGTTAGAACCTTTTTACTTATATCTTTTTGGTTTAATATTTAGAAACATATTTTCTTCATCATTTCAATAAAGTTTTGTATTTGTGCTCTACAAGTGCAAACAATCAATGTTGTTGTTTTAATAGTACCTGTCCGTGCCGTTGTTGAGGCTTAAGATGAGTCGAATGCAATAATTACTACGGGATTGAGTTGCCACCCTTTCAAGGTTTCTAGAGAGAAATCGCTTTGAAATCTCATAAATTTAATGATAGCATAGAAGAGTATAGGTATACCCTAGCCGGTAGCTGGCGATATAATTCAGTTCACTATAGTTCTGCAGTTGTAGGTGTAAATTAAACCATCGCAGTCCTAATAATCATCCTGTGGATCTCAAAACCGGCAGTGCATCAAAATCAAAATTTTATCATCTCGGTTTAAGTTCATATATAAATACTTTTATATGGATATATTCCATAGAATCTTGCTGTTTAATCGCCGAAAAAGGTGATATTCTACCGGATGCGTTAACTAATATTGATGAGAAACGCAATGTGTAATATGTTATTGAATACTAAAGCCTGGTAGATAGGATCATAAAATTACTTTTCATAGCGTTGCTTTAATTTGCAAAAGACAACATAAATATTTTCAAAATCGAGTTATAGATTCTGATTAAGCTTATAATTTTTGGATCGAAATTTGGAGCCATACTTCAAAAACTTTAAATTTTAACCTTAAATTACAATATTTTGAAAATAATACTGAAAATATTGAAGTTCCAACATGTACACCGAGAAAAAAAAAACTGTGGTTTCAACAGTTCAACCCTGTTCTTCAGAAAATCTGTTGTATTGAACACTTTTCGTTTGATTTCACAATTTTTCACTTTACATTGACAATTTTCATAACGTTGCTTCTGTTGAACATTTAATTCACATATTTTCAAAAAACAACGTTTTTTTTTGATTGTCAAAAGAAAATTTAAAAAAAAATATATTAAATATTTACTTTAAAATATGTACATGTTGACAAAAGTATACATCGATTAATTGGTTAAGCTCACAGCCGTCTTAAATGAAATTTTGTGTGAAAATGTAATACTGTTTTTTCAGGCCTATAGCATGTACATAAGTAACTACCCAATAAAAATAGACTAAGGTGCTGTTGAAATCCTTAAAAAGTGCTTAAAAATGTCCATCTCCATCTCCACATTGCAGTGCAAATATGTTCTTTTAAAATACATAAGCCTTCTCGTTTTAGCTTTCGGGACTATGTTTTTGACCGCAATATTACTTCTGGAGAAAATCTGAATCTATCTCGATGCAAAGTGTATCTATCCTATTGGACGTCAAAAAGTATATTGGAACCACATTCACGTTAATGCTATTTTTGGCATTAATAAATATAAGTATAAGGAACAATTTATAGACTTTTCTTTTATACTAGGAACAGAATTTTTGTACATTTACCAGGTTTCACTATTTATTTTAGAAAAACAGTGTTTCCTTTGTTTTAACAGTATTCACTGTCAAATTTCAAAGAACAGCATAATGTTCTATCAACAGTTTACACTGTTGAATGTCAACACTGCCTGTTAAATGAACAGTACTCACTTTCTTTCGGATGAGACTTAAAAGCAAAATCTGTGTATTTTTTCTCTTAGTGTATCTGAAAAATTTTAAAAAAAGCTTGTTAGAGCTTTTGCCAAATTAAGATAGCGATAGATAATGTTATAATTTTTAATGTACATTGTGATTTACTATTCTACCATATTTGTCAGCTAGAAATGGATTTGGGGCCATAGTTCAATTTTTAGTTTGAAGATCATTCTCTGTCAACTCAGATTTTGTTTCTACTAAGCTCTGCATGAGCAAGTTTCATATGCCATTGGACCGTTAACGACGGTTTCTCTTTTAATAATACAACAAGGAGCCAAGCCTTTCCTTTTGTAGCAATCGCAACATTAACTCACAACTCCTACTTTCACTTTCTCTCAAATGCTTTTCTTCGAACCTAAAGAAGCCAATTACATTAGTACTTCAAACATTTAATGATTATTTTTAAGAAATAGAAGGTGCTTAAAATCTCTCAAGCCAATTAGAAAATCCCTCAAGGTGTAAATAAGCGTTGGTATTAGAACTTAACGCTCGCATACATAGAACCGATCATTTTGTTAGTATTGCTGTTAGCTGTTAGCTCTTCAACGCCATTGTGCATTGTAGTTGCCGCTGTCGCGATCGCTGTCGTGGCGTTTTCATATATGCACCAACAACAGAACAGTAACAAGAACAAAGCAATAATATAATAATATTAAGTACTCCCAATACCAATACTGTCAAACATTTTATGCCGCTACCTAACGTTGTGGGGCTCACGCTGTTACGTTACGGGTCTCGCTTGTCATTCGTCGATCAGTTGCGGCAACGACAACACGTTCACATACGCTCAAATGATTTGAATAGAATCTAAACCAATAACAACAAACAAAGAACTTATTTCCCGCCGTTATGTGATATTTGGCATTATTATAAAAGTGCAACGCACGAAAAACGAAAAAAGAAAAAAGGGTAGTGCCAACGCATTATCCACAAAACTAAACGAATATATTTTATGGTCTACATTGTACATAAAAACGAAACTGAGGAGCAGAACAGCAACTTCATAGCAACTTCCTCACGCTACGGTCATTTGAAACCGCGACTGTTTCGCGTTGTTGTTTTTTGTTTTTCTACATACTATGAAAGTACGTGCTGCTGACTTAACGTTTTAATCCCAAAAAAAAAAAAACAAAAAAAAAATACATTTGAGTAACATTTAATTTCATTCCATGAAACTTTAGTGCGAAAAAAGTGAACTTTTCTTATTGCTAACTCGTAAATTCTTTGAAAAGAAAAAAATTGATCGGACGAAAACCCAAAGGAAATTCCAAATTACACACGGAATGCAGCGCCGCAATCGTTTTTTCATATAATTTCAATTCGTGTACGAGTACCTTTGTAAAAACAATAATCATTTAATAGCATTTAATGTAGTATGTGCATTACATGTGCATAAGTGTCAAAATCTGTCAACGTTTTTTAGAATCAAAGGTTGCCTTTTAATTTGATATTGCAATTTGACTTGATTTTTATAGGCGTGCACGTGCTTTTAAACGTTATTGTATTTTATGACGTCTCGGTCTTTTGCGCTTCGTATTTGAATAAATTTTTGGCAAGAATTTAACGAAAATTCAACGAGCTTTAACACGTTTCCGTTACGTTACTTAGCGACGTTAATTGCCGGAAACAGACACACACACACACACACACACACCATCGTGTGCATGTAAGCAAGCTTGCATTGGTGTGTGCATATAATGCACGTTCATCACTTTTATATAACAATTCACTTGGACCCTGAAAGGTAAGCAGTTAAGTTTAATTTATAGATTTGCTGTAGATTTGCTACAAAATATTATCTGTTATAATTGCTATTTTTTGTACATACATATTCTGGAGCTATATGAATATTTCATAATTATTAGTAGAAATATGTTAAGTTTTGAGTTCTGTAAGTTTCAGTAGAGGAAAGTGAAAAGATTTCACCTTCGTAGAGAGCCCAATGTCGTAGAGTAAAAAGTTTTTCTTTCTTATGTTTATTTTTGACATTACATATGTAGATACTGATTTTTCGACCATTTTACTTGGTTAATTTTATTTTTTAGCGAACATTTTCTTCATGCTTAATCAAATTTTAGGTTCACGTAGAACTTTTCACTGTTTCAGAATTGCTTGCATTATGTTCGACAATATAATATTTTACCATAAATTACCCATTATCATTATCCAAACCGAACTCAAGCATATCTGAACTCGATTTCGTTATCTTTTGTATCGTTTCAATTTTGATATTATTATTATATTTTTATATTATATAAAATCAATCTACTTACTGGGATTTAAAATTGTATCTAATTTTTAATACAAGTTCTCTGTGATTTTTTTTTATCATTATATTATAAGAATCCAGATGGCAAACATCTTTTCAATGCTTAGGTACTATAGAAAATAGTTTTCATAAACTGAATGCACTTTTACAATATATGTACACTTCTAGATAGTTATAGTATATAGTTTAATATATGAACACAAGTAAATATTGTGCAACTGAGATATTTAAATTAACGTGTTTTTAATTCACTGACTTACGATTAGTGAATATTAAGCATGGTAAATTGAAGTTGAATCGGCAATAAATTTCTCTTGTACGTAAAATCACTTAGTTTAGAAATAAGCTTGGTAGTAAATGTTAGCTGTTGAAATCATTGTACTATAAATAGTTCGAAGTTCATGATTTTATGCTTAAAATGAATTGGAAACAAATAATTGTAAAAAAATATTTCGTCTAGTTATCCACATATATTGAATCTGCAGTTGAGAGTCTAGTCTTTGATATCGGGAATATTTAATGCTTTGTGACTAGAAACTGGTTTTATAAAATTTATAGCTTTAGTAGCTGAAGATTACTACAAACCATGTTACATTACGGCATCCAGCTTCGTTGATATCTACTCATCGGTAACCCGCAATGTACCGGTCGCTGTAAGGTAAACCCACAAATGAGGATGAGATGATTTACCACTTTTGACTTTTGAATATTTTCACATATGACTTCACCTATCTGTTTCGATCTGATAATCTATTTTTGTTACGTTGTAATCTTAAGATTACTTTGGGTGGAACTTTAGAATTACGTAGAATTTTTAAAAATCCAAGTATCGACCGTATGTAATCGGCGTTTTGATAATGCTTTTAACGTGAACTCAACACATTTGTCTTTTTCATTTAAGCATACATTTGCCGTACAAAATACATATGGTACATCTAAAATGTTATCATTAATGTACTTTTTATCTGTGTTCGATTTTTGATAAATATTTTTTAATGCTACATCAAAAACATAATTAGTTTTCTTACACACACACACACACACACACACACATGCAACATGGGCGCAACATCACTGCTGTCATGATAACTACGAAATTCATTGTAAAAATATTAACTTTTAGCAGTTTTATGGGCGTTTCCTGACACGAAGAAGAGGGGAAATAATAATACATCAATAAATAAAATTAATCAAAACATTTTCACATGCATATGTATATGTATGTGTGTGTGTTTGCGTATGTGTATATGCTTTTTGTGATATCGGCTCATCATTTATTTATTTATTTCGTGCTATATTTATATTTGGAATCTTGTTGATTTTAATAGGTTCGAAAAAACGAAAAATATTTCGTTACTTTTATCTTTTCGTGTGGTATTGTTTTTTTTTCTGTTAAATTTAATCACTAAGCTTGGCAAAAAGCCATGTTAAAAAAACATAAAGGAGATAAGGTTTTCCTTTGAATTTGCCTCGTGATAAGATAACATTTGCTGTGCAAGTGATATGATACATAGTTACCTTTATAGCTCATTTTTATTAGCGAATTACTCTGCGAAGTACCATCACCAATTTACTGACAGTTGTTTCGTTTTTTTATTATTTTTTTCTTTAGTTCTTAATTTAATTCAAGTAAAGTGATTGTTTATTGCTTTCAGTAAACAGTTTGAAGGCTTATCATTTAAAAAAGATTTAAAAAAAATTTATTAGCCTAAAAAATTTACTTTAATTTTCATGTTTTTGTTCCACTCTTTGCTTAAACTTGTAAAATTTTTGTGTTTTTATTTGGGATTCCTAGTGGTGTAAGACTCTCACTTAAGTTAATTTGAATAATTTAGGACCTCCTGTGATATAGAATTATCACGTATAGTGATAGTTGATTCGGTACCTATAGATACTTTTACTAATTACTTGCATTCTATAATTTCTGTCACCAGAAGTATCGAAAACAAGTATCAAATACTCGATTAAGAGACAAATTAGCACATATTATTTTTTATGTTGTTCTACAAATTGCTAAAAAATATTTAAAACACTGGAAGAAAAAGTAACAGGAAACCTAGTCGTCGGACCTGCAAACAATTTTTATAAGCGATGGCACCATAAATGCAATGAACTTCTCTTACAAAATGCATTACAAGAGTATCGAGTATCTGATACCGAGTGAAAAGAAATAATTACTTGTGATGTGGTGTCGAGTTAAAAATTACTCGAATCGAATGAAAAGAACGAAACTTGTATCGGATCATCACTAAGCACGCGTTGCCATCACGCAGGAACGAATTTTGAAAGTCTTGTTCATTGGACTGAACTTTTAATCTGAAGCACACAATTGTGTTTGTTAACTACGGTGGTTGCCGTAACATAGTTGTCAGCGCATTGGCCTACTACGCAGAGTGTCCCGGATTCGAATCTCGACACGGACAATATCAAAAAATAGAAAAAATAAATTTTCTACACGGCACCATCTCTTGGCAGTCAATGGCAAGCCTACAAGAGTAGAAATTACCTACGAAAAGCATTTCACTTCACATGTACAAAAGCTCATCCTAGGCCCTTCATGGGCTGTTGTGTTATTAAAAGTAGAAGAAGAGAACTTCATAACCAAGTAGTTATAGTTTTTCATGTTTGTTATTGATCGAATTAAGATTTTCCTTAATTTATTTTCTTGTTCTGAAAATTAGTCGGCTTTTTAAAAATCATATTTTCTATAACCACAGTTTTAAATGTAATAAATCGGTTCTGTTCGTGAATAATGTCTAAGGAAATCAGGTGATTACTTTTGCATTGGATGATTACTTTTGCGCCACTTGTAGTATTGCTACAATAAGGTTACAATAATTTATAAGGTTTTTTTTTATAATTTAAAATAATTATTCCTTACGTTTGGTCAAAAGGAGAAACAAAAAGTTGTTATTTGCATCAAACACCAATTGACTAAAATTTTTTTACAAATTATTAAAAACATAACAAAATAAATGGTAAAAAATTCAACATAAGTTGCATCATATTTTCTGAAAAAAAAAGGAACGAATAAATCCAATGAACCAACTTCAAAATTTGTTAAAGGAAAACCAAATTCTTCTTAGTTGTTTTCATTAGTATTACAAAGACTATAGCTTCACTATAGCTTTTCGAATACTTGGGCAGCTCTTACTTCCCGCGGTTTACCTTGCCTTTTTTCTGTAAACATGTTTATTATTTGCTAATTATTAGTTAATCTTATCTTCCAACAATCTAATCGTCATCAACAATGAAATGTATAATTTTCATTTCAAGTTTTCAACATTATTCAATGAAAAATAAAATTAGCAAAAAGTGTTAGTCATTTGTTGGCTAAGCTCTCTGAATAAGCCAGCAACAGCAACATCAAGCGGGCTAACACTAAAATTTTCTGCTAAGTATATAGTTAACTTATTTGAAAAGTTTGTTTGTAATTTGTTTAAAAGAAAGTCACGAAAATGCTTTGGACGAAATCCCAATGCAGGTGTGCAAACTCTTACCCACTTAAACATATAATAATGCATAGATTATGTAAAAAAAAATTTTTGTCGCTAAGTTGGCACCACAGTATTCTACCCTGATGTGAAGTTTGAGCGCGATCTGCCATTTAGTTTGTTTGCAGTACGTAAGGAAAAAGGCAATATAAATTTAATTTTCTGAAGCATTCCTGGTGGAAACCACCGAGTCCAGGCGATAATTTTCTTACCCACGACCCACATTGTAGAGCTTTAAAAGGTTATTTTCAGTGAATACTATGAGTAGTACATATGTAGCTTTGTTTATATGTATTTGTACATAGCTCAGCTTCTAAACACTTTTATGTACATGTGGAAGAAATATATTCTTTTAAATATTTCTTCTTGTTTTGCTATATTCTGTCAAGTGAAGACTTGTGTAATTAATTACTAATAACTCAACATCACTTAGAAATTCATATTTCTCTTTTGTACAATATCACAATTTTTTTTCGTAATTTTTGTTTTTAATATTCGAGCTTTGCACATTTGGTTAGCTGATGTATTCAATTGCCAAAGGCAGTTAGCATAATGAAATGATTTGTTTTTGTTTTGTGTATTTGCACAATTGCAAATATAAATATATATTTGAATAATTTTCATAGCAGTTTACATTTTATGATGTTTTTAAAGAAACTTGACTTTCAGCACTGACCCAAAAATTCATAAGTTCGAACAGCAAATGCAATTACTTCAAATCGTCAAACAGTCAGCCAGAAAATGTCATAATTTAAACTTCCTTTTTAGCTCGTGACAGTGTAATTGATATTTTGACTTTAACTCACGCAAACAATAAAATTTTTTCTCATTTTATAATTAATGCTCCACTGGTCATACATAAATTTGGACCGTTTTCGTAACGCGTTACTTTTCATTTAAAATATGTAGTTTCGTTTGAATTATTGATATGGCACGTCTTCATTTATTGCAGCATAATTTGAAGATTCATTGAAGATTTCAAACTGCTTCTGCCCAGGGATGCGAACGAACAAAATTGTGCAGTATGGTTCGGTTTAGCGATTCCGTTGGATCGATTGAAAAATGGTTTGGTTCAGAAATCCTCAAAAGTATTATTTAAATATTATATTCAAAGTGAGTGTTTAATGGATTATGGATTATTAAGCCCCTCTTGCAAAGACCAATAACTCGTTGTTGTAATGATTTGTAATGTGTACGTAGATTTCGAAATATTTTCGTGCTCCGGCTGAAACGACGATAATGTAGAAAATGCTCTTTCTATTGAAGCGCATGTGAAAATAGATTGTTTGCAAGTCCGACGACTAGGTTTCCTGTTACATTTTCTTCCAGTGTTTTAAATTTTTTAGCAATGTGTAGAACAACATAAAAAATAATATGTGCTAATTTGTCTCTTAATCGAGTATTTGATACTTGTTTTCGATACTTCTGGTGACAGAAATTATAGAATGCAAGTAATTAGTAAAAGTATCTATAGGTACCGAATCAACTATTACTTTACGTGATAATTCTATATCACCGGAGGTCCTAAATTATCCAAATTAACTTAAGTGAATCCCAAGTGGGATTCCTAGTGGAATCCCAAATAAAAACACAAAAATTTTACAAGCAAAGGGTGGAACAAAAACATGAAAATTAAAATATATTTTTTAAGCCAATAAAGGTTTTTAAATCCTTTTTAAATGATAAGCTTTCAAACTGTTTACTGAAAGCAATAAACAATCACTAAATAAATATTAAGATTGAATTGCGTGGTTGGCAGTTTTGCTAGTATTCCAATCTATCAGTATTAGATGACAATCGCTTTGTTCCATTGAATGAATCAATAAATTCACACATGCATTGTTTTTGAGGCGACACATTTCCCTCAATTTGTTACACTTCATCTTCATTTATACTGCCACGTTTAGAGTTGTCTTTAAAGTGAGTCACTTGTGATGATAAAAGAGAAAATTAGTGCTGCAAAGAGTAATAATGGGACTACTTCTTTAGACTGAACTAAACGATTTTTTCGATTAAAATTAGTTTGGTTTTTGGTTTGATTAGAAAAAAAAAGAACAAAAACGATTTGGTTCTAGGTTCGGTTCAAAAATGGTTTTCATCATTGATCCTGCCTACTCTGAAATATCGAAATTACTTGTAACTAACAGATTTAAAAGAGTGAAATATTCCCTCTGCGTGTATTGAGAGATAATCCCAATAAGTATTTACGTTCTTAGATTTTCCCTCAAACACTATAATATACATATTCATACTTTACTTACTTTTAATGGCACAACAACCCATGGAGGGCCTAGGCCGAGCTTTTCGCATCCACTCATGTTGTGCGTGTTATATTTGTACATGAATGGAAGGGACCTACAGTTTAATGCCGAATCCGAACGGCGAAGTGAAAAGCTTTTCATATCAATTTTTACTCTTGTAGGTTTGCCATTGCCTGCCAAGAGGTGGTGCCGTGTAGAAAAATTAAATTATTAATAAATTTTCTACTTTTTGATTTTGCATGTGCCGAGATTCGAACCCCGGACACTCTGCGTAGCAGTCCAACGCATTACCACTACATATACTATACTATACATATTCATATCGCTGCCTTAATTTGCAAGAGGCCAAACACGCATTTTTCAGGAGAAGCAAAAATCATTTGAGACTTTAATATTTACAAAAAAAAGTCGTAGGTTTTTAGTTAATGGCGCCTGTAGGCAGAGATCCAGCTGTATATGCTGAATCATAAACCAACAAAAACTCGATTTTGAAAAATTTGATGTTACAAGGCAGCGAAGTAAGTAAGTTTGTGATAAAATATTATGATCGGATTATTAGCGTCGTTAACCCGAAAAGCGTTAGCCAAAAGATTAACGTAGTCAACGTTAATTCGTAAATTCCTGAAAAATTTACGGAAAGTTAACGTTAATATTTAACGTTATATGAGTAAAACAAAAAATATTTTTTTTCCAAAAACAGTGAAAGAAAAGTGTTATGACTATGTGCATACATTTCGCTACCTATCTTCTTCAACCACGTATGTGGATTTTCGGTGAAATTGAGACTTTTGCTTCCATTATATAAAATCATACATCCAAATAGAAATCAGTTCTCAGTGAGATTGTAAGAAACGAAAAAAATTTTAGAGCCAGTTCTTCAACCTCGTATCTCCACTTTAACACTAAAGCTTATCGAAATGCATTTAGTTTTTTTCGTATTCTGCAAAATGGCACTTTTAAAGATAGTATGTGGTTGAAGAATAGAGGTAATAGAGGATATACATGTAGAATAGATAATAGTGATAGAATAGTAAAACAGACGTTCAACTGCAGCACGGTAGAGAATGGCTGTGTTGTATTTGACAAAACAAGTTCAATACTTTCAATACTTTCTCGCTCAGCTCAACATCTATAACCAATTCCATGGAGTTTTTCTTCAGCCAGTCATTCAACTAAATAGCGAATGACGCTTTTAAGCCACTTGTTGTTCTTCTTGATTTTTTCTGGCAGGGTGGCAGCACTGAAAAAATTATCAGCACACTCGTTATTGCTGATTGTGCTCCACAAAATATCGGTATCGTTCGCACCATAATTTTCTTTATTTTACCGACCTTCTTTAACCACATAAGCGCGAACTTAGGGTGGAAGGCAGCAATTAGCGGATATTGATAGTTATAATTAACTGACTAGGACGACTAGAGTTAACGAATCAATTTAACGAAAGTTAATCTTAACATTAATGGCTTTGGAAAGTTAGTCGTTAACCTTACATTTAACACCATTAATAAACGATAAACGGATTAACGATTTCTGCCCAGTTCCGATGATGATGTTTAAAAAAATGCCTGGTCTCCTTAATACCCACATACATATGTATATTTACCTGTTAAAACCGATGTAGAGTAAGATAGAATGAAACCAAGTGTTTCAATACACCACCAATCGAAAATCAATCTACCACTACAACAACAGCAACAACAACAACTAATTTAATAACAATGCATGTAAATAATAATATTCGCCATAAATAAAAGAGCAACAAAAAACACGCTAAGCTTATGCGAGTAGATGTTTTTGTCTATGCAGGTGACGGCAATTGGAAGCGCCAAAACACACAATGAAAATCCAACGCAAAGTTGCAATTTTCTTTCGATTTCATGGCTAAAAGTATTTAAGCAATTTATTAGCAAACTGACATGAATGATATTGAATAAAAATGTAATATTTTCGTCTATACGATCTTTGCATTTTTAAAATGAATGCTCATAAAAATTATATATTATAGTTTTTAGAACGTTGAAATTAAAGTAGCATCGCTTAACTCGATCATTAAAAAAAAACGAAAATGAATATACAAACCCAAACAAAGAAATGATTTTGTGGTTTAATACAAAAATTTCTTTGACAACTACACACACATCCAGTGTCGGACAATAAACTAAGAACACCTTGCACTATAAAACTCCCATTGTTTTTTTTTATCGGATTGCTTATGGCAAACACTTTTTATAGAGAATAAAATGGTATGGCATATACTTTATAAATTTCTAGGTGGCAACACTACATTTTAATATTTTTTGGGGATTCCCAAACAAAAAAGTTGAAGCAAAGCATTTGAAGGCAGGCAATCTAATAAGAACAGCAACGAAAAAATTTTTATTTTAAAAAGAAAACTTAAATTTGTTTATAATTTGTAATGGTAAGCATTTAAATGGTAGCATTGGGGGTAATTCAACAAATTAAATGTAAACTATTCCGTAATGTTACAGCAAAATGGGTCGAGCAAAGCACTGTAGCAAGGAGGAGCGTGATTTGGTGAAAAAAACTGCGAAATGAGGAACAAAGCATCCACCTAATAGCTAAAACATCGACATTTGTCTATCAATCTTTATTACCTCAAAAATGTCATTGCAAGAGAGGTAGGCCCCGCAAAACTGCAAGTGCAGATGACAGTCGCATACAAATTTTGGCGGCATGCGATCCGTTTACGGCAGCTGCCGCAATTAGAGTGGAGACAGGGGTTCAAATTTGTGCTCGATCAGTAAGGAGATGTTTGGTGGGGGAAAATTTATGGGAGAACACCACGAAAAGTAACAATGTTGACACAAAGACATCGAAAGTGTCCCATATAGTTCGCTGAAGCGCACATTAAGTGGGATGGTTCAATTAATGCAAAAAAATGGCCTAACATATTATGGACAGACGAAAGCAAGGTGAATCTTGTTGGAAGTGATGGCAAACGTTGGGTTGGACACCCGAAAAATGCAGAATTGAGCCCAAAATATACTAGGAAGACGTTTAAGCACGGAGGTGGAAGCATTATGGTATGGGGATGCTTCTCTTGGTCTGGTGTGGGCCCTATGTATTGGATAAAAGAAACGATGGTCAGATTTATTTACGTAAACATCCTTCAGGAGGTGATGCTTCCTTATGCTGAATGGGGAATGCCCCTGAAATGGCAAATGCAACAGGATAACGACCCTAAACACACCTCAATCTTTGCGCGAGATTGGTTTTCCCATAATGGATTTTCCGTTATGACCAGGCCTTCACAATCTCCTGATCTTAACCCAATCGAGAACTTGCGGAATGCTGTTAAAGAGAAGATTGGCAGTACCAGAGCTAAAAACAAACACGAATTGTGGCAAAGCATTCGGAGAGGGTGGTATTCCATACCCCAGGCTACTTGCGCGTCTCTGGTGGAATCAATGCCTAGAAGGTGTAAGGCGCTTTTAATTAACAAAGGCTATTCCACAAAATATTAGCATTAGTGAACAATTTGAGTCAATATTTTATAATTTTTTTTTTTTAATTTAAGTTTCTTATTTTTGTTTGTCCTTTTGAAATGTGATTTTATGTATAACTTTTAAATTTCCATTTTTACACTGAATTGATTTTGTTTTTGTTTTAAGAAAAAATTGAATAAAAGTAAATACCTTTTAAATTTATCATAAGCCTAGAGAAATATTGTTTAATGTTTTTGGTTTCAGAACAAGGTATTCTCATTTGATTGTCCGACACTGTATGTATATACATACAAACATATAGAGTAAACATTTGTATGTCAAGCATTTAATCAAATCTCCATTAAAATCAAGTATGCATTGATTATAATGGCGATAAATAACTGTACACTAAAAACAAAAACAATTCACTTCAATATAACAATTCCAGTTAATCATTTTGACAAACATCTAAAAATTATACCCTTGCCTGGCCACAAATTTGGCGCCAAATTGTTTATGTATTTCCTCGGAAAAAATTGTTAGTTGCCATGCCTAAATGCGTTCTGTTAGTTAGTTAATTTGGTGCTTTGGCTAGTTATGAGTTTTTGGTTGGTATCTTATCTGCTTGGTCTGAATTATATTTGCTTATAGACAGACAAATAGATACACTGACAGATAGGTTAGGTACATTCATACATACACATACCCACGACATTTACACAATTGATCGATTGTAGTTGTGTGTTGTGTGTATGTGGCGTGTTTGTGTTTCGCTTATATTGAGCTTATTTTTTGGGTTTTTGAACATTTTAGTCATTTCATTACGAATAATAATAATATTGACATTTTTTGTAGCGCAAGTGTTTTATAATAAATTAGCAAATGTATGTGCATACATACATACATTCATATTATGTATGTGTGCATTTTAAACAATTTGTACAAGTGTTCTTCTAACAATTTAATGAATTAGTCAAGGCACAAGTTTTATGCCTGCCGCACAGTAGTAACTCGGTAACTAGTCAAATGTGCCTGGGAGCTCAAATACAGTGATGTGCAAAATAATAAGGACACTCATGTAATAATTTGAAAAATGATTTTATGGTTGGGATTAGCAATATTCTTTTATCGAGGGAAACAACATGCTGATGGGGGAATGTGTGGGTGGGAATTCGCCAGGGGGAGAATCTACTGGTTTTTTTTTCTTTTACTTAAGACATAAATATTTTAGAAACGCAGCAATGCTTTAATTTCGGACGTACTTGAAAACTAAAAGTACTTGTTAGATGTAAACATATTTTAATTTCAAAATACTTACCAAATGCAAAGATGTAAAATTTTTGAGAACTAAACAAATATTTAGGGTATTCTGGAAAATGCGTAACTCGCACGCCGGCAATTGTAAGTTTTTTGTTTGCAACCAAGCTATTACACTCAGTAACTTTTAAAAAAAATTGGAAAATATTATTAATTTTAAATGAAATTTAATCCACATGAACAATAAACTTTAATTGCGAATATTTATCGCAAACCACAAAAGAAATTTGTGTAGAAATTCCAGAAGTTAGTTTTCTTCTTTCTGAGACAAGCTTTCCAATTCCATTACCTTTCCAATTTCATAACCTTTAAAACTTGGCAACAAATTTTAGTTTTAGATGTTTTTCTGCAGAAATATAGCAAATCTAGGGGGGAAGAAGGGGGAGGGGGGTGGGCGATTGGTGGTAACATTTAATTGGGGGTCAAATTTTTTTACATCTGCTAATACTGTTTGCTAGACCTCAAATTTTAAATTTCACTTCAGCAAGTGGGTGGCGTCGCAACACCACTGTAAACTACTGGGGAACCATAGTAAAGTTAGGCGTAACATCTTCCATAAGAACAACATACTACCTTAAATGACCTAACTGTGGAAAGATAGCAAGGAAAGCAATGCAAAATTGTGTGAAAGGAGATATATTGGATGGATGGATGGATGGATGTGAAGAAGGCCGAGAACCTGACCTACAAATGCAGGACAGTTCCTCAAGCACTCAGGCTATGTAGCCCATTGTACTTAAGGTCTAGAAAAAGAAGAAGGGGTGACAGCAAGTATGGGGTTAGAGAAAAAGAGGGAAAAAGTTGAAAAGATGGTTATAGGGGGACTACGTTCTCTTCCGCAAATTTTCCAGATTTTCTCACAAATCTCAGAAGATCGCAGAAGGGGAAGTAGTGAACTTTGTCCATTCCTGTGACATCGAAACCCAAAATGCGCCATCTCGTTCTGGCAAAGGTAATCTCCCGAGAGGGAAGGAGATATATTAGTAGTAGATATTGGGCAGAATTTATATATTTTTGTATATGTGGGTGTGGCACCTCCCATACAAGCATAATATTTGAAACGACGTTATTGGGGAGGCATAGTAAGGAATACAACGAAATTTTGTATGAGAATGTGGTAAATTTTGGGCAAGAGGGCAAAGAAAATACTTGAAGTGGCGTAACTGGGTTAGCATAGTAAGCATAGCATAGTAGTAAAGAAGTGGTTCCTCGGTATCCCCAGATTTCAGGTTCCCGGGCCCTTTTTCCCATCCCAAATGGTTGGAAATGATTGGAGCTCCGGGGTCCCGGGACTTACTTCCTTATTTTTTATCATAAAATGTGAAGCTTTTCACTTTATATTTTTATTCATTTTATTCCGGGACTTACTTCCTTATTTCTTATCATAAAATGTGAAGCTTTTCACTTTATATTTTTATTCATTCATAAATCTACATATATGGTACATTAAAGACAAATTATGATTGCCTTCTCAATCTCTGAAATCCTATTGGGAATTTATGGCAGGTGGTAAAAGAAGCATAAGAGGTAAAAACTCATCAAAAAGTAATCAATAGCTATTGATATTTCTGAAGGCTTCACGGGTACTATCCTTACCCGTACGTAGTACTTGCCAGACTTTGGTTGATTTTATGTGGCGCGTTGATTTGTTGTAATCAACAATATAATTCGGAAATATAATCTTACCAAATTTAAAAATATAAAAAAAAAATAAAACAATTATTAGTTTATATTAAATTAAAGATTATTTTATGTTGTCCTTATTATTTTTCACACAAAATATGAATAGAATTTTAAATGTTAGATTAATAATGCTTAATTTAATGAATTCAGAAGAGAAAATAATTGTTTTTTGGAATTTTTTTTTATTATTTAAGTAGTTGTGAAAGCTTACTGCTCCCTGTCCTTATTGCTTTTTACATTACTCTTTAAGGAAAATGTTTTCGGTAGAGAAATTTAACAGATTAATGAGTGTATTAGGAATGCAATTAAATAGCACAGTACACTTTTTCTTGTATATACTGAGTAGTGTACAGGGACCTCTTTTAATTTATGAATTAAATAATATTGTTGATTTTGCAAGGAAGAATCCTGAGAAGTTTTGTTCGAAAGTGTTTTCTATTCGAAAGAATTACATCATTGCCTTTTAAAACCTGTAAATAAGCAATCAAATAAAGCCGAATCAAGCGCGCCTAATTAAAGTATAAAGAAATAAGTATACTCTAAAAAACGACCACTCAGAAATAAGTTCTTTGGAAAATTAATAAATCGTGCACAGCTAGAAAGAAAAGAGAAACACTTGTAAGAAAATAATGAATACGAGTATACACTCGTATTATTTCTGTGAATATTCTTGAAATCCATGAAATATTTTTATTTCTACTGATAGGTATACAATTTGCAACGTGGAATAATGACTTTATTACTAAAATATTTAACAAACAAAATATGGGGGAATTGGAAGGCAAGGTGGAAGTACAGATAGGTGAAGCAGGCGTGGTGAGTAAAATGTTACCAACTGTTGCAAACTAATTTTAATTAAAATATTTTGCGATATAGCAATATTTTTTATGACATTTTCGTTATCGCACAAACGACAGCGCCATTTTCTTTTGTATGCCGTTAGTCATCGCTACAAATACAAACCGTTGCTTTTTTAGTTATAAATAACCAACTTTATTGCATGGAAAATATGTAATAATAATAATAATAATAATAATATCAATAGTAAGCTATTGCCAAAGAAACCTGAGTTTAAGCTAATACTTAATAAACAAAGAAGATATTTCATTTAACACAAAGGAACACGACTACTGCTCGTATTTCATAATATTTTATGATCATAACGCAAATATTTGAAGGTAAATGTAGCTTCTCTGTACGTCTCTAAGCGACTCTTTTGTAATTGTTCACATAAAAACATCACTATTCGTACCTACCGTATTTTGAAAACCCACAATTAGAATTGACCTGGTTCGATTTTTTTTTTTTTTTTTTATCTGTTTTAGCGAATAGTTTATTTGGAAAATAACATTAATAGTTTTCCTATTCCTGCCTACTACAACAGACTTGTACTTAAATAGTTACTCGTATACCTGCCCATTTGATGCTGGTTTTAGTATCACGTTAACCGCCACTTTGCCCATAAATTTACCACACAAAATTGTCAAGCTATGCTTAGGCACGTCAGAAAGTACTTGAGCTGATTTTACATAGTACCTTCATAAACTTAACTGCATACATATTTGGATATGCGAATGTGTGTGAACATACATATGTATGTACTTACTCGTACATACATATGTACGTAGTGTACATATATGCGATAGAGAAATTATTCTGCACAATGGCGTATGACGAACCAAATTTTTGCTTACTACTCTGCTTATTTATCGTTTCACATTAAAAATAAACTTAATATTTTGCGTTAGTTTTGTGATTTTGGGTACGCATGAATGGATTTCAAAAATAGCATAACTCTGAAAAGTGCTCCAGTATTAAAACAAGAACAAAATTTGCACGCGCTGGACATGCTCACGATGTCAGCAGGTATGTGTTCGAGTGAGTGTATGTGTGTGTATATGTTCCAGCATCGCTCTTTGTAGCCCTTTCTTCATATTTTCTGTAAACCATAAATGCACATATGTTTTATGTAGGTACTTTTTTTTTTTAGCTAGCAGGAATGTTCAGTTTATGTGTATACGTATGTTGTAGATAAAGTGACTTGTTACTGTTCTTTGTTTTTGTGACTTTTCGAGCACAAGTGCCATTCACCAGCCAGCAGACATCAGCAGCTTATGCCTTTTCTAAAGTGAGTCGTCTCTTTTGTGTAATTGATTTGTGCACTTGTGCCTATGCATTTATTTATACACAAGTACAAGTTGTTCTTGCTTGTTCACCACCTTTTTAGCACCACATTCGAGCACAGTTTATTATTATTAATTTTAAGTTTTATTTCGCTAAACATTTACATTTAACATTAACTTTTACGACTAAAGTTTCTGTGTTGTTTCTTTCCATTTGTTTATTGTTGAATTGCATTATAGAATTTATATTTAAAAAAATAAAGCAAAAGCATTTGCAATTATGCGAAAACATGTTTGCACACACAAAATAATTAAGTATGGTATTGTCGTCAAGCTTACACCAAGAGATTTTTGTAGTAGTCATAACTTTCCAGCATTGAAAGCAGCATATTTCATCATTGGTTATGTTAGTTAACTTAAGCAATTAAAGTTAGTTCATTTAGGTGATAAGGTCTGCCTGGTATTTTTGAAAAGGGGCTTAACCTAAATACTTCTGCATCTGCATCGTTGTCTCCATTACCTTCTTCAAAATGGAAAAGTGTTTTCTTCATAAACTAAATTGCAGCCTGAATCTGATTGGTTATTTCTACGACAAGTTATCGATTTCTTATTTCCCCATATCAGTTATAGTGGCTAATTAACCATTATTCTTGGTATAATCTGAACATTAGAGGAAATATCTGCAAGTGCATTCTAATTAGAAATATTTGTATTATCTTTTACATATGATATTCTTTTTTTAACAAGTGCATTTTTTTTTGCTCTCTTTAGCCTGACAACAATGTCATTCTCGAGGATAGTTGGTGCTGGGAACCAAACGATCACAGTTCAGAGACCAGTTCCAGCGGCAATGGCAACGAAATGGTTAACATCACATTGGAAGAAGTACCTTTGGAGGCAACAGCAAAAATGGCGACGAAGAGAACTCACGGGAGTGCTACTACCGAGCGGCGTATACAGCAGCTGGAAGAGGAAAATAAACAGTTGAATATGTCACTGGAAGAGTTGGATAGTCAACATAATCTGGCCATGCAAAATGTGCTTGATCTGAAATCGACTTTACAAGAGAAATTGTCCACAATTACTAAAGATTATGAAGCGCTGAAAAAGGAACACGCCGACAAGTTCATTAATGGTGAGCTGGAATTGGGTAAAATTAAAAAGCAAATGGAATTACTTCAAATCGAACGGCAGTCAGCTGAGCTGGAGAAGCAAACAATGCAAAAGCGAATGGATTGTTATTCTGATGAGTTGAAGAAATCCATGGAAGAAATGGCAGATTTGCAAATGTTGTTGGAAAAGAAAACTCATGATAATGTTGAATTGATAGAGCGGGTAAAATCGGCTGGTCAGTTGGCTGACAAAGCTGAAGAGGAGCGTGTTGAATTGCAACAAAAGATTGAGTCACTTACGAAAGAAGTTGAAGAGGCGGCGAGAAAGGCTAAGGAGAAAAAGACATCGGAGTCATCGACTAGCTCGACTGGCAAACAAAGTGAGGATGAATTTATAGTAGTGCGTGAGGCAGATGCGAATTCATCGGGGCCGACTACGCCACCCTCAAAAGAGGAACTCAAAGACAAGATAGTGCAATTAGAAAATCGTGTCTCGGAATTGACTTTGGAAAGTGGAAAGCTGGCGTTGAAGTTGCAAGACCGTGAAATGGAAAAAGACCTATCAGCCAATGTTCTTCAAGAGAATTTGCTAGTGTTACAAAATAAGTATGACGAACAGGAAGAAGAATTGAAATCCACAAAAGAGCAATTGGAGGAGGAGCAAGAGAAAGTCGAGGGATTAAAGGAGAAAGCAGCAGGAGCGGTTATAGTAGAGGGGCAACTAAAAGCGCTTACAGAAGAAAAGTCGAAAATTGAAACTGAGATTTCGAAAATGAAAGAAAGTCTCAAAAATATGCTGGAACTAGAAAAACGTTTGATTTTCTCAGAGCAGGAAAAGGAAGCTTTGCAGTTAGAATTACAAGGGCTGAGAACAGCAAAAGAACGCAGTTCAGAGTTGGAGGGTAAAATGCAGAAAATTACGCTTGAGAATCAACAACTTAAGCTAAATGTAGAAGCTGAAACAGAAACACTAAATAACAGCGTCGAGCTGGAGGATAAACTAAAATCCGTAGCCGAGGAGAATGAAAGCTTGCGTGCCGAGCTCGAGGCAATCGCACAAGCGAAATTCCGTCAAGCTATCGCAGACGAAAAACAAGAAATAACCGATTTGGATGCTGATGAAGATGAACCTTTCAATTTAGGGAAATTAAGAGACCTGTTACAGGCTTATGCCAAGCATGATATGGGCGATGGTGATGACGCAGGCTCATTGGAAAAAACATATAAATCTTTGCAAGAGAAACTCTGGAAGATTAATACCTTGGAAAAGAATTTTGCACATATGTCCGAGGAGATTTTGGATTTACAAGATAGTAAGCTCGTGTGGGACCATGAGAAGAAAACACTTGAGGCGGATATTTCACAGTATATACTGCAATGTGATGAGTTGATGAAAAACAATGAAATATTACTTAACGAGCTGGAGAACTACAAACGAAACAAGCTGGAGACAATACCTGAGCACAATGAAGAAAGTGTACTGCACTTAGAATCGCAATTGGAAGAGTCAACGAAGTTGAATCGCAGTTTAGAACAGGAATATGAGGAACTGAATAAGAAAAACGAAGAACTCGAATGTGAAAAAGGAGAACTCACTGAACATTTACGTGCTGCCCAGCAAGCGCGAGAAAACGTCATTTCGAAAGAGAAAGAATACAGATTACAGCTGGAGACTTTGGAGTTGGAGAAGTGTAACTTACTCTTTGAATTAAATGAATTGAAATCTTCTGAAACGAAGGACACGCATGTCAGCGATGCCTTAAAGCAAGCAGAAGAACAGTGCCAGTCTCTAGAGAGTCAGCTAGCTCGCTTAAGCACCGATCATGCAGATCTGGTTGCTGCTATGCAGGCTCAAAAGTCTGCTCTGATGGAAGCCAACAAGAAGCGTGAAGATAGCGAAAAAAAGTTAAGAGAACAGGAACAATTAGTAAGACGCATGCAGGGAGATATACAGGAGTTACGCGTGAGACGAGAAGAGGGTGTGGAGATTGGAAGAAATCTGCATGAATTAGAGGAGCTAAATATGGACTTATTGCAGCAGTTAATAGCTAAGGATGTTGTAGCAGTCAGTTTGAAAGAGGAAATTACAGCACTACAACAACGTTTGACAGAATTTGATGTTCTCATGCGGGCTAAAGATACGCTAGAGAAGAAGCTTTTAGAAAATGAACAATTTCTGGCAAATCTGCAACATGATCTACACGAGAAATCAACTAAAGAGGGGCGTTTGCAAGCTGAATTGAAAGAGCTGCTGGTGGCACAAGAAGAAAATGTCAAAGCGGATGAAGTTGCACAACTGAGGCAAGTAAAAGAATTGGTAGAGCGAGAATATCAGGAGCTACTGCAACGCTATGAATCTCAAGTTACGGAAATTAAAACATTACAAGACGCAGCCAAAACTACTGGCGTCATCGCAGCCAATGAATCGGACTTGCTTGCCCGCATTGCTGAGCTTGAGGCAAGTTTGCTTGCAACAGTTGATTTACAGAAAACTGTTGAATCACTCACTTATGAAAAGAATGAAATGATTAAAGCGCTGCAACAGAAACATTCCGAAAATATGCAATACTACATGGAAATACAACGACTTCAGCCGATAGTCCAACAATTACAACTACAAGTAGCTGCAGCTGCAACTGAGGCTTTGACGAAGCCATGTGAAAAATGCTCTACACTCGAGAACACGCTTACAGAAATACATAAAGAAATGGAAAAGCAAAAAGATCAGATACAATTCCTAAAAGAAAAATCCGATATACTCACAACAAATCTACTCACCGAACAGACAAATCAAAAACTCATACAACAAGAAAAATGCGATGTTGAGGAGCACAATGCCGTTATACGTAAGGACATTGAACGTTTGCGTGAACACTTGCTCGAGATCGAAGAGATGCACACGCAAGAGACAATGGAAATGCACCGTGAACTGGAAGAGACTAAGTCGAAAATGTTGACAATGCAAGAGGAGGTGTCCCAGTCGAGCAATGCATATACATCGGCGAGGTGAGTATTCTCTTTGGAAGACACAAATATTTCCATCTAGACAACACATCGATCAGTGTTCCGCTGCATTATCTGTCCTTCTGTTTTTCCGTTTCATTGAAAACAGCTTGAAATTAGTTTGAAGCACCTATCTTTTACATAATTCCAGCACTAAATTTCTTTTGAGCATTTCTTCGTACCCTTTTGTTTTACCAATAAATCATACATTCATACATATGTATGTACATATGTACTTATTTATATTTACATAAGCGCTTAATTAGCTTTCAAACTTGAATATGTTAATATGTATTTGGAGCGAATACTTACTTATGTATACAAAAGCACACAGTATTCTCCAAAATACACCTGTATCTGGTAGGCAGCAAAAAGCCAATTCTAAAAATTATCACTTAATTACCCGCAAACAACACCAACAGCCAACAACAACAACGTAGACCATTAATGATGAGAGACGATAGCGGTGGAGTGTGCGCGTCGTTGCCGTTGCCGTCGTCGTAGTCAATACTACGCAGTAGCGCGCCATATTGGCGGCCATATTAAATTGATTTCGTTTCGTTACATTTTCAAGAAGTTTTCCCCATTTTTATTTCATTTGTAAATATGTATATCGCTGAATCGTTATCGCTTTTAAGCCTTTCGTTAAGCTTTGTCGATAGCGCTAGCGCTAGCGCCAGCGATAAGAACAACGACTGTGGCTGTTGCTACTGCTAATAGCTGCAACAAATGCGCATTCGTAATGCCGCATCGAAATTAGAACAATTTTAAGTTGGTAATAAAAACGAATTTTATGTGTTTCTCTTCTTTTCGTTTGTTATTTCGTTTATTTTCTGAATTTCATTTTTTCGTCTCACATTTAAATTTTTCACAGTATTCGCGCCAATCAGCACGCCGAAACGCTGCAGGCACAGTACGCTTTGGTCGTACAGCAACGCGATGAATTAGTTAGCAAGTTGAGCTTGGCCGAAGATCGAGAATCGAAAAATCAAGCGGCACTTTGTAATTTACAATGTGCGCTGGAGCAATTCCAAAATGGTGAGCTGGTATAACTTGGAATTTATTACATAAACAATTTTTATTTGAACTATTTTATTTACGGATTGGGAAATGTAGATAAAGATAACGATATTAAAGCAGCAACGCAACGCATACGCAGAGAGCTGCAATTGGAGCTGGATAAAGAGTCTCAGCTTCAGGCTGAAATCGTTGCACTAAATCATCAATTAGCCGATGCAAATCAAGGATTGCGAGCGGCATCGCGGCTCTCCGATCAATTGGAGGCGTGCCAGCAGACTATAGCTGCGCTCCGAGAAGAGGGTGAGTGTTTGACTATTGTAGTATGTGGTAAGAAAGAGAACAACCACAACCAACTTTGTGTATTCTGTAAATAAAATAATCCATAGCACGCAAAAAAAAAAAATTCTTGTGAACTAACCAATGTACACCAAAAAAAAAACTACTAACATGTTGTTAATAACACTTACCTGCAAGCGGCATCTTGGCATTTTTAAAATTAAATACCTACATAGTATGAAGTTAATGTTAAATGGTATTGAAAGAATGAAACAACAATATTTATATTTCCTCTTCCTTCTGATTCACGTTCTGATGATTCTTAAGGGTAAATATCAGCTGGTAATTCTGGGATTTTTCGAAATTATTATCACTCGGAATTTCAGTTGGTATGCACTTTTTGGAATTAAACCTATACACCGTCACCAAATCAATCAATCAGTCAATCAATCAATCAATAATGCAATCGATCAATCAATTAATTAATCATCATCACTATTATCATCACCAACCACCATTACTTATAAAGTACAACCACAAAACTACTCCACTATTTATTATTATTCATCACGTCATCAAAAAGTAGTACTACGCTGAACTACTTAAAACTATGTACCAGCACCACCAAAAATACCCTACATTGGATTTACCTTTTTATTGGATTACCGGTAGAAGCAAGAAAACCTCGATTATTCCAAATATCCATTATTTTTTAACGCCAGTTTTATTTGCACGTTCATTTATTTAATTTTTGTTTTATTTTTACTGTTTTTATTATTATCTATTATCGTGTTTATTTGCACACTTTACTAACGCTTAATGTTTTATAATTTTTGTGCTTAATCTGCCTAAGTAAGTTTTAAGTAGTATTGTAGAAATTGC
This sequence comes from Palloptera scutellata, assembly GCA_958295655.1. Taxonomy (NCBI): domain Eukaryota; kingdom Metazoa; phylum Arthropoda; class Insecta; order Diptera; family Pallopteridae; genus Palloptera; species Palloptera scutellata. Next base: position 153,056,487 of record OY282449.1, on the reverse strand, counting down.
AGATCGATAGTAAATACTTTTTAGAACATCTAAAAAAAACTGAATTCGGTATTAAATCCAAGAGAACTTTACTTTATATACAAGAAATTTAAATTAACTACTAACAGTGGACCACTCTGGAACCATAATTACCAGCGGAACTATGTGGTTCGGCTTAAATTTAGGTAATTTTTGGTGCAACAGCATATTCTAGAGCTATTCGAATAGGAATCAGATTTTAAAAAATTGTCCAACAACTTGCAAAAATTAATCGTCAGTCATTTTATTCTCTTGGTTTCATCCAAAGTGGAAAGCAAAGATCTCGGGCATTGAATATAGACATGAAAGATAATATATACTATATATGTACATATGTATTTATATTCTTAAGACATACGGGTGTTTCCCAGCAAACTGATACTTTTATGTCCCTCAGCATCTTCATCTATTCGTTAAACCACTGTCTGAACTGTGGATTATGTTTTTCTAATAAAACATATTAGATCAATTCTAAAATAAATAAACAGTTTATTTAATATTTAATATTGCAAGTCATATTTCACTTCAGATGTCACTACCGGCATGCCCCAATCCTAAGTTTACCAACTATGGTATTTCGTTAAACTAGACTTTAATCTATAAAAAAAAATTCATTGTGCATTATATTTATATTTGTTATGTTAGGGCTTATTTTTTGAATGTGAGTTCAAAAGTTGTCCCAAAGTTTTGAACAAAATTGTCCTTTTCAGTTTTTTGAATTGGTATCGCCGTCTCTCGTGTTAATGCGTCGATTCTGATCAGCACTTGTGATCATATGTTCACATGATAAAAAAAAAACCACCTGCCAAAAACTTGTGTATTGTTCTGGAGCAGTAAATCTAAGAAAATGGAAATGTCGCAGATATAATTGTCACTACCGTGGGCACATTATCACGAGCGATATAAAATTTTTTTTTTAAGAATCAAATCTTTTTATGTAATATCATAACCTTTATTATTCGGAAAATGATCTAATTATAACTGTTTTTTGCTCAAATTTCCTAGTTTTGAAGTGCTTAAACTCTGAATTAAGTACTTCTTTTTCTTTTCTTCTGCCTTTCTTTTAATGGCACAACAGCCCATGGAGTCCTAGGCCATCCTTTTCGGAAGTGAAAAACTTTTCATATAAAAGTTTTAAAATTTTTTGGATTGTCATTTTTTTATTTTTTTGAGTACTTACACTTAAGAGTTTTATTCTACGAATTTCATTGCATTCATTGCCTTTGTCTATGTCTATAAGGCGAAATCGGTTAGGACCTATAGCTATATATGTATACGAAATTGAGGCTTTAATGTTTGAAAACCCTGCTATATATGTATACGAAATTGAGGCTTTAATGTTTGAAAACCCTGTTTTACTCTTTTCTTGAGTTATGCTCTTATGTATGCTTATTAATTTAATCTGTTAAACTATTTTTATTATTATTTTATTGTTCAATTATCATTTCAAGTGTTCGTTGATGCAAAATTGGGTAATCTCAATTTGTAACTGTGAGCCAAATCGATATCATGAACTCACGTTGCATCTGGAGATTGCTCGAGGTTGTATCTGTTTCTACATTTTTATTTACTTAGTCTAATTTAGTTTCTTTTTTTTTTTTCTTTAATGTATAAAACGAAATTTAAAATTTTAGAATTTTTATTTTTGTTTTTTGTATTATTTTATTTTATGCGGAGAATTTAATACAAATTAGTTTTATTTTAATTGCATGAGTGCAGAGCAAACAAGAATAGTTAACCAATTATGAATGAATGCAACTCAATTGCTTGCCCTAACCGCATCCACCGCATAACCACACAAGGATAACTGCATCAACAACAGAAATGACCAAGTATATACGGATTGATGAGTTCATCTGGTTGAGTATTACATCAGGTACTGGTGTGCAAATTTTGTATTTAGAAACTTACCAGTACTTATGTTATACTGTCCCAGATGTGACGTCATATGCTGCATGCCACCACATCGTTAGCGTCTGAAGCTACTGCAACGTTAAAATGTTTAATAAGTTATTAAAAAAAAAAGTTGTTTGAAATTTAAGTCTAATAATAATGCTAATATTTTGTACTACCTTTCAAACTGGCTAAACTTTTTTCACTAACGATTTTAATGGTAATTCTTTGTAAATTTAGTTGAAACACTGAAACAGGACAACAATGCACTGGCTCAAAAACTCAATAGCAGCGAGTCTAGTCAAACGGATAAAATCGATAAAAATCTCATCAAGAGTTTGCTCATTGGCTATATGGTGAGCGGCAATCCGAACGATAAGAATCAAGTGCTGCGCATGATTTCATCGGTTCTGGACTTTACGCAAATTGAATCGGATAAGGTGGGCCTGAATAAGCAACAGTCCGGTTGGTTGGGTTCAATATTAGGGGGCAGTGGTGGCGCACAAGGTAAGAGTGTAAATTTGCATTTTCTAACAATTTTCATACTGCATACATATATATTTTCAATAATTATTCTTCTACTCAACTCAAGGAGCACATTCCAAGGATAATCTTATGCAGGCGTTTGTAGAGTTTTTGCAGGAAGAATCCCAGCCAAAAGAAAACCAAAATAACATGCCGAACTTGCTGAATATTACACAAAGCAGTGCTGCTGTAATGCCAGCCACTACTTCAACCAGCACCAATAGCAGCACCGCTCCTGCGTCGCTCCGTCGCACTTCAGTTGGCAGCAGTAGTGGCTCAGCACCTATACCCATACAACCATTGATTTTGAACTCTAATGTTTTAAATGAATTTGCTCCAACGCGCAATTCCAGTTCCATACTTAAAGATATTCTAAGTGATTCCTGATTACTGTAAATGCGTTTTATGATTCATGTTTTCCTTATTTCCAATATCCACCCACTTCTTCATTTTACATGAAGTTCTTTAAAATTATTTTGTCACTACTTTAGGCTATATTCTAATTTATATCTATATATTTATATCCTTTTTGGTCCATGCCTATGTAAATATATACTACTATCTACATTGTCGTCCTGTTGTTTTGTAAATCGTAACTTGTAATGTAAATGAAAATGGAAGAAGAAGCGATTCAAATGTGAAAGGCAAATGTTTATAAAATGATAGTATGTTGATTGTACTGTAGTTTCATTGCATTTAGTGTAACGAAAATATGTAAACATAAACGTAAGTCAAATAAAATATATTTAAATAAATATAATTTACATATATTAAAATACATATATTGTTGCTTCTGCTCTTTAATTTACTGGTGCATATAAATTGACTGATCCCGATTTATGAGATTTAGCGCGACCAATCGACCTATTGGAGCTGGGCTTTAAATCGTACAACAAAGAGTGAAAAGTTAAAAAGCGAACTCACTTACCACTGCGTCCAGCCCCGCTACAGCTACTCAATCATCAGAGGAAAATAAAATTCACTTTTCCAATAACATTTAGAACATTTAAATTTTTATTTCTTTGATTTTCTTACTGTTTCATATTTTGATGTTCTCATTTGTGTTTTTAATTTAATATCATACTTTGTATTTATTTCGATATCAATATTTTTTTAAACAAAATATTAAATAAGTTAATTTTCAGAAAAGAATTTACATATAATAGTTATAGGAAATAAAGTTGAGTTTATAAACAATTGCTGGAGTATAAAAAATATTAAATAATTTACAAAATGTGCTTAAAATGTTACAAATGTCTCATACTCATACATTCCCATACAATTAACAATTTGGCTAATCTTTATTTATTAACTTTATTTATTTATGTATATAAATGTTTTGCATGTCAATATATTGTGTAAATGTTTGTATGTGTATGCATGCATTTATGGTAGCAGTTTATAGTATATAAATAATACAGTTCGCATTAATAACATTTAAATATATATTTATTTGCATATAGTAATATTAATATAATTTGAATTTCTTGTGGTAGGTACAAATATTTTTCATCATGCATTTGAAGTTTACGAATTCGTTTTTGGTTATACAAAAATATATATGTACTAAGTGTATATGATTTTCATTTATTTTAATGTACATAAAGAACATTTAAATAGCTAAAAAAAAACTCTACAAGAAATTTATGTTTAATTTTGAATTTGTTTGCTTAGAAACATACAAAAATGTTTACATATATTAACTACTTCTTACGAACAATATAAATGTAGTAAAGTTTTATGAGTAAATTTGATAACGCAAATCTGATCTCTCAAAAAGAAATAAGGTCTCGTTTCTAGAATTTTAAATAGTTATTTAAGGATTAAGTTTCCTAAAAATATACCTTTGCATACCTTCTGTTTTTGTAGATATTCATTTTTATTTTTAATGTCTAATGTTATGATATACAAATGCTTATAACTCCATAAGTTTAGTCTGCTTCGCAACATTTTTTAACTCTTTGATATTTTTCTGCATATAGTGTTTTACTTTTGTGCTTTTCCTATATATTTTACATAATCTATATAGTACATCTGTATTTACTTACTTTTGTTTTTGGTTTCAACGAAAAGGTGTAGTTAATATTTCCATTGTGTCATCAGATTTCATTACGTCCAAATTTTATTTATGGCATTTATTTTTTAATATTTAGTGAATTGTTTTTAAATTGAGTGGAATTATATAAAAAGGAAATCACATTTACATAAAAATAAACAGATTGGTTTACATTAACCTCAGTCGTGAAAGTTCGATGTGACTGGAATGAAATTTATTATATACTTGTACTTAGTATGTGGCATTGCAGTCGAAGTAAGATCAACAAGTTATTACAAGCCATGTACATTTTGGATTACTTGTGTGCAGAAGTGATTATGGGAATGAAGAAATTGAGGAGATTGTCAGGACTGAATAAAAAACTATCTCTGTCTTTGCTACCAGTACCTACACACATCTACTTCATTGGTGCACTACTTCGCATGTGGTTTACATATTTCCTTCACTTCAGTCATGTGTGCATTACGCATTTCTTCATATTGATCATATTGCTGCTTCTTCTTATTCTTTCTACTAAATACAACTATAACAATTTGCATATTTATAGGAAGCTTTTGTAACTGTAACTAATGTGAGAAATTATTTTATTTGGCGTATCATGAAACGCGTACTTAATTTATGATTTACACAGAACATTGATATTGATTGGCCAGGTTTGACACAATTCTACGCTTAAAACAGATAATGACTTACAGGGAATAAGGAATAATAATAATAATAATAATAATAATGAGAGTCCCTATTGTTAAACTTCCATAGGGCAAATGAAACGCTTACTGATAAGCGTTCATTTCGGCAAATAGTACATAAGTGATGTCAGTTGTAAATGTGTCTATGCATTCATGAAAAAAGAAACTTCGCCTTGATACTTTTGAAGTGCCAGGAGCGCAGTCAAAGCTAAATATCCCTAAAAGCATATTATTAACATTTAAAGCCATAATTAACCACTTTCATGTCATACATAATTACATAAATGTGTATTTGTGTAAAATTCAATGTTCAATATTTCATTTATATATTTTCAATACTAAAACTAAATATTTATAATATTTGCTACGTATGTGTAGGTACATATGTATGTGTATGTCTGTTTGTATGTATTTAGTATATTCCAAATACAATATAACCGTTATCACATTACTTTCATCTATAGATACATATCCACAAACAATTTGAATTCATTCCGTTAAATGCAGTTTTGAAACCACGGAGGAATATTTTAATATGAACTTCTTGCATATGACCTTCACAATGACGTAATATTTGTTATGCACTCTTTTATGTACGTTTTTACGTACATACATGTATGTACATATGTATGTGTGTGTTTGTGCATATGTGCATATGTATGTATGTATGTATTTGTACAATTCCAATAAAGCATTTATAAGTCACGCATTTAACGGTATCACTACTCTCCACCATTAGTAATTCTGGGAAATCCTTCGTTCCTTCAAAAAACCACAAGGCTTCACATAATTTTCCCTATTCTCCCTAGCAGAAATTTACGTGTCCAGCCTCTTTTGTTAGTTCTTTATGACTCATCTTGCAGTCAACAATCACAGCACTTGATTTCCTTGCACATAAATCTGTAGAAAACAACTAACCAAAAATCCAACTATCTTATGGACTCTGTTCACGCCCACTTAACTACCCTCTTCAGTCAACGTTACATTAATCCCTTCACCATTCGTCGCACACACCTTGGCATCGTCGTTTGCTTTCGTTGAAGATGCCTCAGCCACTGTTTCATCATTATCGCCATTCAATGCTTCTTCATCCGATTTACGTTGCAGAAACAAATAAACTTCCATGTTATCTTTACCTTTAACGTAAACGCTGCCACGTGGTTCAAACTCGTATTGCGGTTCCAAAAAGGGCAGGCAATCCTTGCCGACTTGTATGCGGTTTGGCACACCTGTTGAATCCATGCGCGAGGCCACATTGACCGCGTCTCCCCAAATGTCGTAATGTAGCTTGCTCGTACCAATTACGCCCGCCGTCACATCGCCTATATTCAGACCTATGCGTAAAATCAAATTGAACTCCAGCAAATCTTTGTTGAAAGCGTCGACCACCTCCTGCATAGCAATGGAAAATTCCATGAGCGCATAAATATGCTCGTTCTGCTCCCCACGGAATGATGGATCCAGGCCACTGGCAGCCATAAAAGTTGAGCCGATTGTCTTGATTTTCTCAACGCAATGAAATTCGGGCCGCGACAGCAACTCATCAAAGTCTCCGATCAGTTCGTTGAGCACGCGCAGATATTCCTTGCCACCGAGGTAACTTTCATCGTACATCTCATTGAAATTGATAATGGAGGCGAAAATTATGGCGACATCGTGGTGATTCTCGGAGTATTTCGCTGTGTTCTTCAGATGCTCAGCCACATGTTTGGGTATGATGTTGTGCAGCAACATATCCGCCTGATTTTTCATATTCTGCACGCGTATCTTATCCTGATTGGCCACTGCGTTGCCGTAGAATGTGAGTCGATAACCAATCTCAAATTCACGATTCAGAAACCACACCAGAGTGAGTATGAGAAATAGATCCAAGTAAATTTCGACATGATAATCTTGAAACCATTTGATTTCCTCGATTAAATAGTTGGCGACCTCAGACGCTGGCATACGTGTCGCATTCAAAGCGGCAGCTGCTTCAGCCGCATCTGTGCGGTTGGAATAGACCATGAGTTGTGAGACGGCAATGCCCACAAAGCACAAGGCGGCAAGAAAGGCCAAAATGTTGCGCATCCAACAGTTGAGCTGAGTAAAATTGCAAAAGTGCACGATGCTTACGAATATTAGGAAGCCATAGTGATACTCGAAAGCTTCCAACAAATTGAGATCCAGTAGCAGAAAGTTAGCAATGATGAGCATGACTGGCATCGCCATGAGAATGGCTAGGCATATGTGCCAGGGATACCAGCTGGAGATTGCTTCGAAGATGCGATCGGCGCATGATTCAGTGGTGCTTACTTTGGAGCGCGCTTTGGTGGCGTGTCTTCGACACATTTGCCTCGTGAAGAGAAATAATGCAAAGATCTGGATGGCCGTGAAGACGGTGAAGAGCGAGACCCAGAAACGAAAGCTGGGCGTAACGGTGTTGGGTGTCATCAGAAAGAGTGAAATCGAAATACAGAGGTACACCGCTAACCCAACGAATATATCAATGTAGGTATTGTAGCGTGGTGTTGCCAGCGTAGGTGGTCCTTCGGTCTCATTTTCGTTGCCGAAACGGTGCGCTTTTGAGCGGAAGTCGCGCTCCATTTGGCGCGACTGAAAGTACAAACTGAAACGTCTGAGCGGCGGTTTTACCAAATAGCTTCGTTGTGATTTGGCATTGTCCCGTACGCAGCGTATTAGCTGTAGATCGGATTGTTTGCGCAGCTGCTGTAGACAGGCGGCCAGTGGATCGGCTACTTGCGGTGCCGGTTGTGGTATCGGTGGGAGCGGTATATGCGGCAATGTTGCGGCATCACCTACGTTCGACATGCTCGATGTTGAACTGGTGAAGTAGCCGGATACGCGATGCTGACTAATGGCAGATTGATTGAGTGCATAGATTTGTTGCTGTATTGATGAGCGACGTGAGTTGCTCTTGATGCCTGAGTCTTTGCGTGACGTGGCCGACGGACATATACTTAAGCCATCAGGCCATACGCTGGAATTACGCGAGTGGGCAGGTAGTTGATTTTGTGGCGCAATTACGCCGGGTACAATCAGAGGTTGCAACGTTGGCACATCCTCGTGTGCTGCTGTCAATGTAGATGCACGTGGGCGGGGTACTGGCGAAGATTCCGACTTCCCGCTTCGCCCGCACTGTGAACGATAGCTGCCCGAACGCCCGAATGGTGAGATATCGCTACGCGATTGACTTATGTAAGAGCGTATATCGATGACATCATCAAACATGGAATGTTGGCCGGGTGAGCAGCAGCTGCCTCCATCGGGTGATTTGTTAACATTAGAGGAAATGCCTGTGGAGGTAGTCGCATGATGCAACATTGGCTTCTGTGGAATTTGAAGGGTATTACCGCTCAATTTCGATGACTCGATGACAATTGGTAATTGGTGATATCCGTTGGGTTCGATGAAAGCAACTGTTTCGTCAGCCGGTGCCTTGGAATTCATCAAGCTTATACTGACATCGGTGTTGGTTGATTTATCATTTTGTTTCGTTAAATCTTCAAATTTCTTAAGGAAACGCGGCACTTTCCATACCTTCAATTTGATCTTAGGACGTCCGCTCTCTTCGGAGGGTCGTATCTTTGTCATTGGCGTGGTGCCATTTGCCGCACCGTTGCAACATCCATCTATTTCCACTTGATCCTGTTCATCGGAGTCCAAACTGCCCGGCAGGCTTTTGGTTGTTATTATAATCTTTGGTCGCTCGCGCACTATTATCACTGGAGGTATACCAGTCCCTTCCGCGGGTACGATATTGCCGCGTTCAATATCACGCTCGCGACTTTGCGAGTGAGACTTTTTGCGCAGCTTCATACTAAGCGAGGTCAGTCTGGGACGTATGGAGAGCACTGGCGAGGGATTGAGAGAATTTGAAAGTTGACCCACCGGTGAAGCTGGTGGCACATTTGGATGAATTACCGAAATATTGGTAGCGCTTTGCGAGAGTGATGTAGCTTGACCTGGTACACCGGGCAGCAGAAGATTGCTTCCCTCTGCAATTGCTGGTATGCTGGGACTAAGACTATTGGCACGAGAAATGTCTTTCCGTCTGCCGGCTACGAAGTATGTGCGATGACCTGTAATAAAAAACAGCCAATTTAAAAAGTTTCATTCTTCGGCGGTTATTGTATACGGTCAGGAAACATACCAAAAACTTCTTCGCCTTCTTCCAGATAATATGCATCGCCCAAGAAACTGGACGTCTTTTCGGAGATGTGAACCTGTTCTGGTTTACCCGATGACTCCATTCTGAAAAGAAGAGAGGTTTCGGGAAATTTATAAATTTCTCATAATAACACATACACATTGTAAGAGCATCCTACTTGTTTGCTAGTGTAACATCATTGCTCCACACATCGAACTTAACCCGCCGCGTGCCCACTATGCCGCACAACACTGTACCCGTGTGCACTCCCACGCGCATCTTTACGCCTTCATGTCGCTGCGAATCGAAGCAGCGCATTGCATCGATCATGCCAAGGCCCATTTCCACACAGCATATCGCATGATCGGGCCTTGGCTCGGGGCAGCCCGAAACGCAGTAGTAGCAATCACCCAATGTCGAGATCTTCTCGCATCCATTCAGAGAACAAAGATCATCAAACCGCTCGAAAAGATCATTCAATATTTCCACCAGTTGCTCGGCTGTTTTCGTTGAAGACATTCGTGTGAAACCGACAATATCCGCAAATAGAATGCTAACGTTGTCCATGCTATGCATGTGAAATGGACGAAACAGTGACTTGACGTCATTGGATGTACGCGGGCGCATATTGTGCGACTCTGGTCGCATTGAGCCATCACCGGTGTCTATCTGCCCCCCTTCATTTAGAAGCATATCAGCCACCTTTGGAGGCATCACCGAATGTATCATTTTCTCTTTCAGCTGCTTCTCCATCTCCAATTGACGTCTCACCAGCAAATTTTGACCTACTTTCATAAATGTGCCGCGCATGCGCACCACATTCATCACCAGCACATGCAATCCCACCAAGTGCACACTGAAGTGCAGCAATATACGTAATATCAGAATCTTATTGTTGAATTCAGTCGCTGCCCCATGCACTGCACTGCACCCCACCACCATATGGGACGCCACCTCGAATAGTATGGAGTAAGTGATTGCGATAGCGGCGCTCATCCACAGTGGCATTGGCAGCGCCGTGTAGATTAGAAGTACAATTTCAAGGCATATTGCAAAATGCCCCAGCGGACTAAATGCTCGTCCTGTATAAATGAGGAATCCCAATGATGCTGCGCATAGCAGAATCGCTGTGAGCGCTGACGTGGTTATGCGGAATGCGCGATACATATCCCAATGGGTGAAACACATCGCCATGATTGTGATAAGCGACAACATTGAGAAGGAACTGGAAATGGGACGCCAAAAGTCCTCGCTGCCGCCATCAATCAGAAAGTACAGGAACCATGACAGTGAACAGAGCAATATGTAGAAGAGTGTGAATCTAAAAATTGTAAATATAAAATAAGTATTAAGTTTATGTAAAAAAGAATTTGTTCAAGTGAGCAATATTAAAGCATCAACTTCACATTTTCATGGTTGGTAGAGTGCTGGACTGCTACGCACATTGCCCGAGTAATATTCACGGCACAAATAAAAATAAAAATCAAAAAAAAGAAGCACGACTTCTTACCTAATTACTAGCACTCAATCTAACCTCTAGTTATTGCTTGAGTAAGTATATAACCCTATGAGATATTGATATGAGTGAGTTGCATTTGGAAGGTTTGTAACATACTTACGTACTTTACCCCAAGAATTCGTTTCTTTACCTACTATATAAGTGGCTCTTTACACTGGCGCAAGCATGAGCGACTGTGAGACCTGTCTCTCTTGTTCGTGAAATACACATTTGTTATGGCCTGGGAAGTTAAATGCTACTTACTTTAATGATGCTTATAACTTTTTGTTAACATTACCGATAAAGCTGCTGTGAGCTCTACGTATTTGTATGTGGTTTTGAAGGATAGAACTAATAAAATAATATTACACGAACAGATACTTATGATAACATACTACGCACTTCCTGGCAGTAAGAATTATGTACATAAATATGTTTCGGCTGTGAGTGGCAAAAATCTACGTGCCCTACCATTAAACTTGTAATAATTTAAAACAAAATTTACCAAGTTGAAGAGATTTCGCCAATCTGGGAACGGTAGCGTTTTTAGTTTTTTCAGTTTTCATTCGATTCAACAAAATCTGAGCGATAACACCAAAACTTTTCAAATTCCAGATTTTTGTGAATTACTCGGTGTTCAAATCTCTCAGCACAGCAAAAATAAAAAATAAACCTTTTTCTTTCTACACAGCACCACCTCTCGGCAGGCAATTGCATACCTCCAAGAGTAAAAATTGCCTAAGAAAAGCTATGCACTTCGCCGTTCGGATTCGGTATAAAACTGTAGGTCCACGATGAAGCTCACGTTTGGTTGAATTGGTACGTGTACGTTAATAAGCAAAATTGTCGCATTTGGAGTGATCATAATCCACAAGCCATTGTTGAGACGCCGTTACATCCTCAAAAAGTCACTGTTTGGTGTGCTCTATGGGCAGAAGGAATCATATCCATATCATATTTCTTCATAGATGAAGCCGGTCATAATGTTACAGTCAATGGGGAACGCTATATAGCCATGATTAATGACTTTTTCGTGCCTGAATTGGAGGATGTTGATGTGGACGACCTTTGGTTCCAGCAAGATGGCGAAGGAAACTTTTGGTATGCGTATTATCTCGCGTCGTAGGTGTGTGGCGTGGCCTCCAAGATCGTGCGATTTAACACCGCTGGACAAATTTTTGTTTTTGTGGGGTTATGTGAAGTCGCTTGTCTACGCAGATAAGCCCGAGACGAGTGACGCCTTGAAAGAGAATATTCGGCGCGTTATTACTGACATACGGCCCCAATTTCTGCAGAAGGTGGTCGAAAATTGTGCCTCTCCACTTGCCACTTGCTCGAAGTCGTTTTTAAAACATAATGGCAAATTTTTATCTTTATAATAAAGCTAAATTCTTGGCGATAACGTTAAATTATTTGCTTTTTATTTGTTCTTGAAAACCACACTTCTACAAAAAAAACACCCTGCACAAATATAACACGCACAACATGAGTGGATGCGAAAAGCTCCAGGTGGCATAACCAACTTATGCAACTACAAAAATTCGTTATTGCTTCAAAGAAGAGCGTCCAATAAAATAGAATCGTCTAAATGCTATCATTTTAGACTAGTTTTTTATTCAATCAATGACGTAAATGCGACGTATACGATGTAAATTTACTTTGGCGTATTGTATAATAGAAGATGTCGACATACGTCGCATTTACGTCTTTGAATGAATACCCATAATATGTGCATATGTATGTATGTACATAGTTATGGCCGCTGGCTGTAACGTAGTTGGTAGTCGAAAATAGAAACAAAAAAAAAAACCTTCTGCAAAGCATTCAATTCTGTGGGTTGCTTCCATTCGAGTCAAAAATAGCTCGCATAACATGAATGGATGCAAAAAGCTTGGCCTAGGTCGTTCAAGGCTGGTGTGCGATTGAAGAAAAAAATAATACATACTGACATACATACATCTGTATGAACTTATGCATATACAAAAACAAATAAACAGAGTTTCTCTAAATGGAAGCATTTTACATAAGGTAAAGGGTGACCACCTCTTGGCAGGCAATGGCAAACCTACAAGAGTAAAAATTGCTATGAAAAGCTTTTCACTTCGCCGTTCGGATTCGGCATTAAACTGTAGGTCCCTTCCATTCATGTACAAATATAACATTCACAACATGAGTGGATGCGAACAGCTCGGCCTAGGCCCTCCATGGGCTGTTGTGCCATTAAAAGTAAGTAAGTAAGTAAAGGGTGATTTTTATAAGAGTTTAGTTTTTGAAAATGCAAAAAAAAACACATAAATTTTATAAAAGTAATTGAAATTTTTATTTCGATCGATAAATCAATTCCTGCCATTTACTTTTTAAAGATAATTTCACTTAAATGTTGCCCGCGGCTACGATTCAAGTGGTCCATTCTGAAGGTCCAATTTTGGCACATTTTTCACACATTTCGGCCGGAATCTCACAAATGACCAATGACGAGTTCAATGTTGGCTTCCAAAGCAGCAATCGTGTTTGGCTTGTCCCTATAGACAAGAGATTTAACATAGCTCCACAAAAAATAGTCTAACGTGGTCAAATCACATGATCTTGGTGGCCAATTGACTGCACCAAAACGTGAGATTAACTGCTCAGCAAATTCGCTTCTCAATTGATGCATGGTTTCGCGTGCTGTTTGGCATGTGGAATGTGGCATCGTCCTGTTGGAACGACATGTTGGCCTGGTCCAATTCTTGCATTTTCGGAAAAAAAAGTCTGTTATCATCGAACGGTACCTTTCTCCATTGACCGTAACGTTGCGGCCTTCATCGTCTTTGAAGAAGTACGGCCCAATGTTGGCGCCTGCTCATAAGCCGCACCAAGCAGTGCATTTTTCGGGATGCATTGGTAGCTGCTGAATTGACGCTGGCTGGTCTTCACTCCAAATACGGCAATTCTGTTTATTCACGTATCTATTGAGCCAAAAATCAGCCTCGTCGCTAAATGGACGTAGCTTGCGAAACACTTTTTTCACAGCGCATGAATTTTAATAATAAATTTCAATAATTGCAAACATTATTCAGGCGTAAGTCTATTCATGATGAAATGACAAACCAAACTGAGCATAAATCAAGTGACAGCTGTTAAAAAGACCAACTCCGAGAAAGGTATTGTCAGATTGAAAACCACACTTCTAGAAAAAACACCCCTTATAATTTATTATTTGTGCTGTGAGTGAAAGTAATCAAAATAGCTCATGCAGTGATATTAATGCCTACACCTGCCAATTAATGCAAGTAACTTAATGTGGGAAGTAGTCGTTACATACATACACATAAAAAAATTTTGTTATGGGTTTTTTATTTTTGTGCTTTGGAAGGTGGAAACCTTACATTAGCTGCCGCAGCACTCCTGTTCTTATCCGGTTGGGTCGTATTCCTACCGACTAAATCCGCCTCCATCTCGTACACACAAACATACATATCTTTGAAATATTTATTTATATGTAAATACTGCTGGAATGTAAATTATAAGTACATATTATGTTGCACGCGTCGACCGTCCAGTTGCTTAAAAATTTACATAAATTCTAAATAATTCTCCAATGAAAGAAATTTATTCCGGTTGCTCAAAGTATTTGCAGTAATTACGTCGAAAGAATGGTTGGCAGCGGCATTATGTAATTTGCTTTGAATTCACTTGCACGCCGCAAATTAGAATTAAATAACACAACTAATTGCAATTTCAACTGTCATTTTCAATTGCTAAGAAGCAGGACGATGGCGGCCGTTTACGGTATGGGCTTAAATGCCGCTAAGTTTTAATGAGATTTACGTGTTACGTAATTAAGGTTAATTTTTTACGGATGCGGAATTAAATGCGCGAACAAAACGCATTCCTTTTTTCCTCTCTCACTTCCGCTATTGCTTCTAATTGAGGGCCTCTGGTTTGAAAATGAATAACGCACGCAGTATGGAGGATGATACATGTAATTATGGCGAAATACATAAGCAAACAAGCACGTGTGAGTGTGCCCACACACACACATGCATAAACATAAACAATGTAAGCACTAGAAGCTTCTAGGATCAGGAGTCTTTAGAATGCTGCCCTCACACATTTTCATACTGAACTGACAGCTATACCATAGAGCAAAATGGCAAAATGGCAAAATGACAAAATGACCGCTAATTACCTAAAGTCTAAAGAATAAAAAAGAATAAAAAAGAAACAAAACCAACAAACGGACAATAATGCGCCCCAATTAAATAATTTTCTTTCCACTTTTACTACCTACACTAAAAATAAAGTATTTGTAACTTAAGTGGATTATTCCACTATGTCATTATTTATTTCCTCGATGTCGATCGAGTGGGCAGAGTAGTTACTGAATAAAAAAAGAAAGTAAATGTATCTTTTTTTTTCTTTTAGAAAAATATCATAAAAAATTAATTTAAACAAGAATATAATTTCCCTTATGTGTTACAATAATTCCTAAGTGATTTTGTGTTTTCTCTATTTTTTTTTTGTTTTGGTTGAGATTTACTGTTTTTGTTACTATTTGTACATACATATTTACATATGCCACAATGTCGTGACTTGCGTGACCATCCCAAAAAAAAAAAAAAAAAAAACAACAATAGCAATGATTAATTAACCCATGTTTTTCCCAGGGCACATGTTTCTTTGATTAGGTATGTGGCTGCTACTGAGAAAATGTGTCCAAAACAATTAAGACCTGTTCTAGTGTAGCTAATGAAAATATGCTACTCTTCGCATAGCTCCCTTTGGACGTTTTTTCCCCTTCGTTCTCACTGCTTTTTCTTCATGAACGAGCATTGCTTTTTTAAGAATTTACCCTTGACAGCATAACATTTTGTTGGTTCGCTGGGGCAACGTCTTTAAGGACATATTAATTTTAGCTTTAAGGTTATTCAAAAACAGGCGATGACACAGGCACAAACAGTCCATACACATCATACGTACGTATTCTTACAACTTCTAAAGTATAATGTGTCAGTCAAGACATTGATTAGTCGAACACATACATACATACATACATACGAGTATAAGTATGCGAGATTGGGTACATTTGAGGTTGCATTTGAATGTAGGATTTTGAATGGAAAGGATTAATATCACAACAAAGGGGACAGCTTGTTTTTTTACTTTTCTACTGAAAAAAACCAAATATCCGAATCCCACACATACATGTACATGATGAGCAGGAGCGTACTATATAGTTATTATTGATAGTGCAGAGGGAAAGAACATAAGTTCACATATTCATTCATTCCTTCATTCAATTCTATTCTTGTAGTTATTTCTATAATTGTTCTTGTTGTATTAGTTAAAAGGATACATTCAATATACATTTATTTATACAGCACACTTTGTTTCTCCTTGTTACTGTCACTTTTACTTGGCCAAAGTTTGAAATTAAGTTCATCTTTACAGAGCCATAAAAAGGTCAATTGTCTTTGCACTTGTTTTCGTTGTTCAGATATTTCATCAAAGGTCATGCGCTTTTATCTAGTCATGTCGTGTCTGTGCATTTCTGTTTCTTTTTTTTTATACTCGTCATGTGTATGTTTGTACGAGTAGAGTATGTACCATATGTTTGTTAAAAGATATATGAAATTGAATCTTTTATTAGGAGTGAACATGAAAATAATAATAATAACAACACATAATACTTAATTTTCTTCTCTTACAAAGTTAAATGTTCAATTATTACCAATTTAGCTTGCCGAAGCTTATTACTCGATAATTTCATTAAAATGCCCGGAAATTGAAAATGATGAATCAGCTCATGTATTTTCCATACTATTGTAAATATCTTTAAGATATTGTATATGTTCATACTCGTATATTATATGTACTTAATTTCGTAATTAGTAAAAAATGTTAATAACTTAAAATGCAATCATTAATATATTACAAAATATAAAAAAAAATAATATTTACAAACGAGTAGAATTTAAAACTTAGAAAAACAATATCAAATGTACATGCCATTATGTATACATATTTCTATCATGCAGATAACTAATTTTGTTCCATCACTCCTCATATGTTTTTCAATAGGGACATAACAACTTTGTATTTAAATAAAACACAAACACAGAATAGTTGAGATATCGGGCTGAAATTTATTTCAGGTATATTACACATGTTACATTTATGTATGGAATTCGATATCGCTCATATGACCCAGCGAGCTCGTTTGCGGCGATCGATTGTTTGCAGCCAATTTTCCAACATTTCCAAACATAAAAGGTGTTTTTTTTGGAAGTGTTGTTTTCAATCTGGCAATACTTTTTTAGGATTTGGTCTTTAGACAGCTGCCACTTGATTTATGCTCAGTTTGGTTTGCCATTTCATAATGAATAGACTTACTCCTGAACAACGATTGCAAATCGTGCAAATTTATTACCAAAATAATGGTTCGATTCGCGCGACGAATTTTGTTCAGCGATGAAGATCACTTTTGGTTGAATGGGTACGTGTACGTTAATAAGCAAAATTGTCGCATTTGGAGTGATCATAATACTCGCACACAAGCCATTGTTGAGACGCCGTTACATCCTCGAAAAGTCACTGTTTGGTGAGCTCTATGGGCAGAGGGAATCATTGGTCCATATTCCTTCAAAGATGAAGCCGGTCATAATATTAAAGTCAATGGGGAACGCTATAGAGCCATGATTAATGACTTTTTCGTGCCTGAATTGTGAAATGGAGGATGTTGATGTGGAAGACCTTTGGTTCCAACAAGACGGCGCTACATGCCATACAGCCAACGAAACAATCAATTTATTGAAGGAAACTTTTGGTGAGCGCAATATCTCGCGTAGTGGGCCTCCAAGATCGTGCGATTTAACACCGCTGGACTATTTTTTGTGGGGTTATGTGAAGTCGCTTGTCTACGCAGATAAGCCCGAGACGAGTGACGCCTTGAAAGAGAGTATTCGGCGCGTTATTCCTGACATACGACTCCAATTGCTGCAAAAAGTGGTCGAAAATTGGGCTTTCGGCTGAAATTTATTCGAACCAGCCGCGGCGGCCTCTTTCCCGAAATCGTTTTTAAAACATAATGGCAAATCCTTATCTTTATAATAAAGCTAAATTCTTGGCCATAACGTTAAATTATATGCGTTTTATTTCTTCTTGAAAACCACACTTCTAAAACAAACACCCTATATATGCTGGAACATAAGCAATTTCGTTCCTGAGCTCCTGTAACTTTGTGGGCTTGTTGGCACAAACCAACGACTAACAGGAACCCTACAAAATGAAATCCAATGGTGTTAAATCGCATGAGCGTGGTGGCCATTCGATCAGACCATTTCTCGATATTACACGATTACCGAACTTCTCCATCAATAAATCAATTGTTTGACCAACTGTGTGGCATGTGGCACCATCTTGTTGGAAACACATATCACTGATGTCAAGTCCATCCAATTCTGGCCAAAAATAGTCATCCAACATGACACGATAACGAACTCCATTAACAGTCATGAAAGCCACACCTAACACGGTCACTTTTGTGGATACAATGGAATCTCTTGAAGCACGTTGCTCTTCAATAATGCACATTTGACAAAGCCATTTTGGCTGAATGAGCTTCATCGCTGTAGATGATTTTTGATGAAATTCTGGACTTTCTTCAAACTTAAAGTTGCTACCACCGACTCAGAATTTTGGTAATAATTTTGAATAATTTCCAAACGTTTCTCGTTCGTGAACTTCAACATAATGAAAAATGTAAGCCTTGAATGAAGTTTAGACATTGCGAGACCAAAAAAAAATAAAAATTGAAGTGTACGTTTATATTTAAATACAAAATTGTTACGCCTTTCCATATTAAAAAAAAACTATTTATAATGGCGTACTGATTTTGTTGTTGTTAAAAACCAACAATGACTTAAAAATTTTATTGTCGAATTTTGAATATCTGTACCGAATAAACTATAGCAAAAACAAAACACAATTTGACCTCCCTGAAATACTTAGAAGTTCTGACTGTTTTATATGAAACGAATAGTTTTATTTATATTGGGAACTGGAGAATTTATCGGGGTTAAGGACATTATAAAGTTTAAAATTTTGTTAACATATTAATTTCAACTGAATGTTTTATTTAATAGTTCTTGATATTTTGTTCTTTGGTGCTTCCGTGTTTATTTCGACTTTTCACGTTTCAGTCTGAAGCAACTTTGTTGTCATGAACTTTTATAGTAAAATTTTCATATGTGCAATTAAAACAATTCTTAAACTTAAATTTGTAGTAATTATCCCCAAAAGGGGAAAAAAGCAATAATTCTTTTTTCCATACATGAAATTTTTTAGTAAGTGGATGCACTTAAATCTCTTATGAGTGTATACTGCACATACGAGTACATATGTACACATGTATGTTTGTATGCATGCATGTATGTGTGGCTGAAATTCGTTGGATTTTAGTCTGCATTTACGAGTAAGTATCAGTGCAACATTTCACGCGAAAATTACCTTCAAATAATTCTTATGCCTGAGTGCAGAATCTAATAAACATTTTCAAGTGTTTGTTAGTTGATGCCTAAATTTCTCCAGCCACTTTAATGGAAGTGTGTAGAAGTGCTTTAAATGCGTTAACTGCAAGTATGAGTTAACTAGTGTAATGGGTATGGTATGGAAATCACTCATACGTTCACGATGCCACCCGCAGTTAAAGACAGCTACGACCTCAAATGCTGTTACTGATTTCTAAATGAAGTTGGTAATTGAATGTTTGCCCGTAGCATCAGTCTGGCATATGCAATTAAATAACAACGATCTTATTAGTCCGATAAATAAAGCACTAAATATTTTCCATTTTCCATACACCAAGGTACACAGTCGTATGGGTGCAAACACTCGCATACATTCAGATACATACCCTGTAGGGAAACCAATTGGTTTAATGTTAGTCGATAAAATGGTTTACTAAACACTACAACAAGTTCCACATCATTGCGAACTGGTTTCTTCAACATAGTGATGTAGACACAAGTTAATTGACCAGGCTTGCACAACTTACCAACTAATTAGTAGATAAATGTTTTTGGAAAAGCTTGTAAACCAATCAAACCTAATATAGTTGACAGATACATGTTTTTTGAATATTTTGTATACCAATCGTATCAGTTTTCCAACTAGTTCTCTATGCCAAAATTAAAAGCATTTTTCCGTTCGTGACTAGTACCTACTATCATTTAAAAGTGTTTGGTTTTTGGCTTTACAGGATATGTATTCGTATATGTGGTACATATGTGTGGACATATATTTGTGTGTTCCAAAAACCAAAATTAAAAAGAAAAGTTGTTTTCGGTTAATAAAAGAAAAAAGATTTTGCCATCAAGATGACTTCTGTGAAAAATTCGATTTTCGTGATCATTGTTGTTTGATATTTAGTACTCGTACTATCCACCCGAACCGGAAATTTGTATTTTTGAAACACCCTAATGTATGAAATTTATGAATATACTAAGTACATGTATTTGCACATGTGCTGTATAGACATGGTCTATGTACCATATGCTTTTCATGTAACCTATTCCATATGCCATATACTTATTACGTACATGTACATGTACATATGTATTTTTGTGTGCTGTTGCTGTTCTCGATAGGTATTGGTATACATCACTTAATCAATTATATATTGCATGTTGGTTGAACTTAGCAAATGCATATTGTATTAGAAAACTTTTGCCTGTATAAATAAATTGCCTAGGTTCTCGTATCTCACTGAGATACGATTTGGCTCAAATCAGAAATCAATTGAGTATAATTTTTGGGCATTAGTTTGTGTGTTTGAGTTCAGTTACAACAATCACAACAATGGTGTAACGATTTGACCTCATGCAAAAAATTATTGAAACAGGAAGCCACAATGCATTTTGAATGGGAATGAGAAAATGAGTGTATCGCTAAGGCTAGCACTCACATAAACTTTTTGTGGGACGCCCTACAGAAGTTTACTTCTTCAGAACGTTTGTATTTTAAGTTTTCAGGTTAGGTTTGGTAATCTTGTAAAAACCAGAATCTATCGCAGATATTATAGGCGTGGCCGAAGGAATTTTAGCAATGTGTTGATTTATGCAAACAATAAGCTTTGTATAGTTTAGTTTAATGATTCTGTGATGGAGATTTTATC
This sequence comes from Palloptera scutellata, assembly GCA_958295655.1. Taxonomy (NCBI): domain Eukaryota; kingdom Metazoa; phylum Arthropoda; class Insecta; order Diptera; family Pallopteridae; genus Palloptera; species Palloptera scutellata. The sequence continues at coordinate 153,035,502 of OY282449.1, read as the reverse complement.
GTGACACAATCGCCATTGGTGTGTGCCTCACGTCTGCTTTTTTCAATTGCTCATTCTTTCAGCTCTAGAAATTTCTAACGATTTTTATTTGAAATTAAAAATTTTTTTTTGAAATGTAGAATTTTACTAGAAATTGCTGGGTAACGGCTTCTACCAATCGGGTATGATTCATACTCAACGGCATCTGTTAATCAAGTTTTTATCATATGCGAATCAGCGCGCTCTATCAGTCGAATTTGATTCATAAACGAAGACACATGTGGTTGAACATGTGCTGCCCATCATTTATATATTATCCGCAGTTTTTTCATACTTGATTCATAGATTGAGCTGTCCTTCATTTCCGGAACAATTTCTGTTTTGCCACAATCATAATTTACTTTACTTACTTTTAATGGCACAACAGCCCATGGAGGGCCTAGGTCGAGCTGTTCGCATCCACTCATGTTGTGAGTGTTATTTTTGTACATGAATGGAAGGGACCTACAGTTTAATGCCGAATCCGAACGGCGAAGTGAAAAGCTTTTCATATGCAATTTTTACTCTTGTAGGTTTGCCATTGCCTGCCAAGAGGTGGTGCCGTGTAGAAAAATTATTTTTTCTACTTTTTGATTTTGCCTGTGCCGAGATTCAAACCCCGGACACTCTGCGTAGCAGTCCAATGAACTACCACTACGCCACAGCGACCATCATTTTCCCACAAAGCATAAACCTATGCATAATTTACCCTTCGTAAATACTTATATACGATTCTAAAGAAGTAAACTTCAAAAAGTATCATTAACTACTTATTAGTAACTCGTAAAGTCGTACTCATTTCTCTTCTCTTACGTAGGGTCAGGGTAGCACAACGTCCGAATATGTAGATGTTTACTTACAAGTTCAGTGAGCTATAGCTAAATTTATAATTGCTTTCTCTTCTGCATAGCAAGCAAAAATCATATTAAAACTCGCTGTCGGGAAACGATGGATGTGTGTTCACTCATAAATACGGGGAACGTAGAAAAAAGTAGCTTTTAAGTAGCGGTTAATAAGCGTAAATTATGTGGTGTCGAAAGTGGGAAGTGTTGCGCTGAAGCTAGCGGGCAAAAACGTTGGAGCACTTTGAAGTTCGTAGGCAAGGAAATCATAGTATTTGAATAAAGAACGAATGGAAATCGTCAGGTTCACAGGAGTTGGTATTCATTCCTTCTTGTTCTTGATTATTTCCTACATCTGCACTGTTCCCTTCGCTTTCATTTCTGCGCTTTCCTTTGCAATTTAGTTTACTTCATTCCAATGTACTTAGAAATAAACTCATATGTATGTAACTAAATATGTTCTTTAATTTGTGTTCATGTGTAATTAAAGTGTCTAAAGGCACAAGTTTGCTTCACGACATTATTCATCCTAATGTTCAATGAACAACATTCCAATTAAAATGCTAATGAAGGTAGCGTGAACAAGTAGAGTAGTGGTAGGTGGCAGAAGTGGTAGTGATGGTATGAAAATTAACTGAAATTCTACGTGTTTGCAAGTTTAGGTAATCTACATTAGGATGTAGGCAACAGAAAGATGCCATGCAAACTGTCTAGGTACTGATTACAGTCGCATTCTGCTGTTTCGAAATTATTTATTTGGATTTTATCTACAAAATGTTGCATTTTACGTTTAGGTTTGCTGCATTTCTGTAAAAATTTGAATTGCAAATATTCTTAATAATTGAGCAATATCATATTGTAAATATTCTACACACGTAGATTGTATGAAACATCACTGTTTATTCATAAACACTTTATAGGTTTGTTTCTTTTCTCACTGAAGTGCTTTATAATTGCCATGAAAGCAAAAGTTGCGATACAATTTCATCTTTCAACTTGCGGCTCAACAACTTGAACAAATACGACGCCGTGAGCTAACATTTAAATTAAACTATTGAAATATAAATGCACAAAACAGGAGAACCAAATTTTCAACTATTGAGTCGGTAAATCCAACTTATTACACACAAATTGCGATTTACATTGCCTCACTTAACGCAGACACTTCTCGCACCTTCCATCCTCTTTCACAACGTACTCCTTTCACTCTCTAATTCACTCACCTGTATCTCATGCGCACATGCGGGAAGACGCTTGTTTGAAATTGTCCTTCCAGTACAGCTGAATCAAATTTCGGATCCAGCCATGATTTTGAAGCGGCACGTTCGAATGCTACCGGCAACATGACGCTGCAGCAGGAGTGTCTTCGGCCTGTTTGACTTAAATATGTTTGAATGTGAGGTGCTAGAGCGATTTGTATATCATCTGTGGAGTTGGTACAGCTGTCGTTGACTAGAACGCCAGGCGGCATGGCGGTAAAGCTGACCGATTGACGACGCGACTGCAATCAAAAAAGGAAAGAAAGTGAAATTAGAGAATCGGAATTTTAATTACACCGTAATCAATTAAGTATAGTTATTAGTGTAAATTTGTGATATATTCAATTGGTAGTTACATATTTCAGTTGTAAAATGATTGCCTGCAGATATCGGAAGCATATAATTTTACACAACATGAACTATGGATCAATAAATCTTTATTCTCTGAAAAAGAAGAATTTAAATTCGGTATTTTCTGGTCTTATTTTTCTTCGTGTTTCTTTCTATGTACACATATAATATTCACTCTTTTGAGTTTTCCTCTTATTTTAATATCATGCATAGCTACAAATGAGCAATGCTATTTTATAGCTTGAGTGTTTGTGTGAGTTTTTATTGCTCATACGACATGTTGGCTGGCCAGCGAAATTTGTAACTCCTGATAAAAGTCATTAAAAGCTGCACTGCATTTAAATTATTTTTATGAATTCTCTTATTCCAATATCATAAAAACTCTAAATTCCAAGTTGGTTCCTTCCTTACATAGTATGGTATGTATATGAAATTTTAAAATGTTTTTGTGCATGTGAATAAAATATTAAATGCTTCTATTTTCTTTATGCAAAAAAGGAATTTGTTAAATTTTTGCAGCAACAACTTCCCAACACTTTAAGCAAAACATTTGAAAAACAACGCTCACTTTAAATGCCATCCAAAGTTAACACACTGCTAAAGTAGAAGTGGTAGCTTATGCTCCCGGCTAAAACTAACCAAACATTCTTTTTAGATGATTCAGCAATGAGTTCTGTAACCATTCAGCTTCACAGTGAACTCTGAAACTTTGAATTATTTATGTTGCTGGGCCACCATTAAGTCGGATGCCGGACCATAGATGCGCACACACTCTCTCATTCTTTTTCGCTTTCACACTCACTTTATTTCATGCACTTTTGTGATTTGGCATTGTTTTTGTGTTGCTTGTATGCTTTGTGGGAAAATTGTTCGCCTTGACTTTATCCTGTTGGCCACTGGAGTATAAACTTGTTGCAACTTGTTATTGCCATTGTCGCTGTTGTTGCTTGCTCGCCGTAGTGCATAACGGTGTTGAAGTATCAACGGGAAGACATTCTCATACTTGTGGGTTCTATAATCTTGCTTTGGACTCTCGTCACTACCACTTGCTGCACCCTGCACTATGTCAGCGTGTTGTTCTGTTAGTATATGAAAACTTTAGGTTGTCTGCATTGTAAATAGCGGTAATTAATTTTCATATTTAAAGGCTTTCAGTTTTTCATTCCTTTTATTATATTTTGCTCGTTTTTTCTTATTTCTTTTTACAATAAGAGCACAGCTCATGCTAGTTTTTCCACTATTGCTTTCGTATGCTTTCAAGCTTAAGCTTAAAAATTTAATAAATGTCTGTGAATTTAATTAAATTAGAATTAGTGCAATGCGGCGTATGAGCGACATCTCATATTCTTAATTGCATTTATGCGCATCAGAGTGACATTTCATTGTGGTAGTTAGTGACCGAGTGTGCTGTGCGTTCATCTGACAATAAGCATAAATGAACTGCTCATATCAATTTCTTTAACATGTATTTATTAATATTTGATTTCAGTATTACAATTCATTTTTTCTTAAATACCTTATCTAGCTTACAGTTATAGGTCAGGGCCTTCGCCGTTAGCCTATATATATTTATAAATATAGCCTATATTTATAAATATTGCAGTAATTTCTTCCTTAAATTCCTCACAGATCAAAAGTGCAATGTTGTATTCATTCTATTTTTAAAAGGTTCAGAACGGTACTGAATCGTAAAAACATCACTTATGGAGTACATTCGTACTCTTCGGGTATTTCCTTCTTTGCTATCATTACTTATTAAATCATTGTTATTATTTTCTAATAACCTTTGTCGATTTGTTACACATTTCCTGTTTGTCAGCCAGCAAACTACAACAAATGCATACTTAACTAGGTCAATGTAAGAAAACTGTATATGTAGGTATAAAATATCAGCACACCAAACTGCCAACTACCTCGACTAACAGCAGAGCAAATTATGCTAACAATAACAGCAATGTTTTCATATGCCTCCTTCTGTGCATGTGTGTGTGTGTGCATTGAACTCAAATTACACGACCCTGCGTCGCGTGTTGTGTTGCATTATTGTTTACTGTTCTTTTGTGTTGTTACTTCGTCGACGTCGGTTGCTGCTGTTCATATTTTTGTTGCGTCGTCCAAGCGACCATTAATTTGTGGCATGGCAAAAGCAAACATAGCGTTGACATACTAATGCTTGCCTACACACACACACACACACACACATACAACGTGACAGTAGCCAGTGAATGAAGAAGGAGTGAGGCAATAACGAACAGTAGCATGCAACTGCTCAAATGAACTGATGATAATTTTAATAAAGAAATTCTTCAAATTCTTTTTGTCAGCATTTGTGGTGAATTCAAATTTTTTTTTATATTCTCATGCAGTAAAGTGAAAATATTTAACCGGAGTATGAAAATGCTAGAAAGAGCATGGAATAATTTCCGTAAATTATTTATAATATTAATTTTTAGAACATGAACGTAATTGTGAAAGAGTTTTGTGCCTTTGGGCTAAGGTCAGCAAAACTCTTCTATGAAATCAAGTAGGATGATATGTATGTAAGAAGAAGCTTTGCATTAGGTTCCGCAGAACTCAGAACTCTCCTCTGATTATACCCGATTACGGACGAATAAAATGACACATTCGTCAAATTTTTTGCTGGACGCGGGACTAACATTAAGTATTACATTTTGGGGGAATGAAGGGCAAATGTTTGTACAAGGATTGTCCAATAGGCGCATAGGGCTCAAAATTATTCCAGGTGTAGTACACATGTTATATTTAAGTATGAAATTCGATGTCGCTCATATGACCACCGTAAGCATGTTTGCAGCGATCGATTCTTTGGAGTCGATTTTCCACCATTCTTACTGAACGTTCGCAATAGGCAACTAGCCACACCGCACGGTCACTTTTTGTGGATGAAATGGAGTCTCTTGAAGCACATGTGGGCTTGTTGAGGTCCAATAATAAATATTTTGCTTATTGACAAAGTCATTAAGCCAGAAATGAGCCTCAATGCTGAAGATGATTTTTCGATGAAATTCAGGATTTTATTTTCTTTTAACTTTTGCACAGCTCATTCGGAGTAGTTTTGGTACTTTAAATAATCGCGAGGCTTCACTTCTTGTGTTAATTTGATCTTGTAATGGTGTAGGCTAAGATCTTTACGCAAAATTCGCCACAATGTGGACTGAGAGATTACCAATTCCTGGGAACGTTGTCGAACCAACTGATTTGGCTCAATTTGAACTAAAGCAATTACCTCTGCGATATTTTTCATATTTCGAACAGTGCGTTGTCTCACCGATAAAGGAACATTCTATAGTGAATATGTTGACTCGAATTTAACCACTATAGCACGCACAGCCTGTCTGGTGGAACGAAAATTGGAGTAAGCGCTCTTAAAGTTCCGACCAATTACTCAGAATTTCGGTAGTAGTTTTTAATATTTTCCAAATGGTGCTCGTTCGCGAACTACACCACGATAAAAATGTACACCTTGATTGACGTTTTGACATTGACAGAATAAAAAAATGTATGAGTGCGTTTGTATTTGTAATGTAAATACAAAATTGTTATGTCCCTATTGAAAAACTCTTAAAATTTGTGTATTTTAAAGCAGTTTTGTGTTAGCTTAATTTTGTGTTTGTTCCTGACCAGGTTTGCGATAAGTGCAGAAAACAAAAAAAGTCTCGATTCAATAATAGTTTTCTGAACTTGTGTGTGTGCCCATTAAGAATCTGTCAATTTGTCCATTTGACAGCATATTTTCCTGCCTACTTGTTATCCTGTGTCTGTGTAAAAGCCTCCATAAATCGAAATCTGAATTGCCCACCCTCGTCTTGTTGCTAAAAATAGGTAACTACCTATAAAATATTCAACAGCTAAACTGACAATATGTCGATATACAACAAGGTTTAAGTTATTTAGAGTACACACATGCACAGACACACACACATAAGCACACGTGTACATACTTACAATATATATATATATTTCAATTCGTGTGAAATAAATTTACTATTTTGCTTTTTGTAAATTACCACAAAATTATGGCATTTCACATAAAATTATGGAAACTTGTTTCAATTAATTTTCTTTTAAAGTTTCTCGTTGTATTTATTGTTGTTGTTGTTCATGTTAATTGAATTAAAAACTAGTTAATTACTTTCAATTAAAAGCAAAATCAGTAAAAAAAAAACTGCAGTAGGTATAATTGCAACTACAATTGAAACAGCTGCTGTTTTTCCATTATGTATTTGTTGTTAATTTCTGTTTGTGAGATAGCCACTTACAATGCGAGTATGTAACGGGTGGTCCATCTAACATTTGGAATTTGAAAAGTATTTGTTATTTTGAGTGTGGCAACTCTAAAGCCATTCGTATTATGACGGGAAATTAGTTTTATATTGTCGGTTAATGAAATGGGTCGATAAATGCTTGAACAATGTTGGGAAATCCCAAAGATTAAATTGGAAAAGAGAGAATTTTCTAAGTACTTTCTTAATTCGGGAGAAGAGAAGCGCCTTCCATGCAATTCGTTCTCGTACTCATGTTGCTGTTGCTCAGAATGTGCAGAAAAAACCCAACCATTGTTGCGAATTTTACATAAACACCTCGGTATGAAGTTGCACAAAGTTCAATTGGTGCAACAGCTGAAGCCTCGTGACCATTCGCAACGTTTTCCGTGCGCTAATCTGGAACGCGTGGAAGAAGAAGAAGAGAATTTTTACCGAAAAATCATCTTTTCTGATCTAGTTCACTTTGAGCTTAACCACCGAGTGGCTAATAAGCAAAATTGTCGCATGTGGGGCTCGGAAAATCTCTGCGCGATTATTGAGAGGTCAATGCACCTTCAACGTGTAACTGTTTGGTGTGGTTTTGGAATGGCATTTTTCTATGAAAATGAGGAAGGAAGATGCGATACAGTGAATGGTGTGCGTTACCGCACAATGATAACTGATCATTTGTGGCCTATTTTAAAAGAAATTGACTTACACAAAATTTTTTTGTCACACAAGCTGTGCAACAATCGATCTTTTGCGTGAGAAGTTTGAAAACCACCGTTTTAGTGATTAGCCGTTTTGGTGATGTTCATTGGCCATTGGCCATTGGCCACGCAGTTGCGATTTGACTCATTTCGACTATTATTGGTGGGGAGCCGTCGGTCAAGTACAGCTCCATGCAATCGAAAATATACTGAATAATATGGTTGATCGTATGGGGTACTGCAAAGCCGACCGAGCAAGTCATTGGAATGAAATAGTTGTCAACAATTAACCGTATGGATTGTACTTTCGGATAATAAAACTCACATTGAAACTCGTTTCTTATTTACACCAAAATCAAAATCCAAATTATAAATGGTCCACCCTGTACATGTAAAATTACACTATTATGAAAATAATGATATACGAAAGCCAAAACAAAATTTTATCTTGCAAAAAATAATTTTTCTTTTTTTTAATTAAGTAATCATTTTTACGGTGTTAATTTCTGATCTTCATTAAGAGGCTCCCATCATATCTCAAATGTGTGTGTATTTCATAGATAAGTATGATTGACATTGCTTGAAAGATTTGATCTTCTATTTTATAATTTCAATTAACGATAAAACATCGCGTGACCAAAAATTTGGTTTGTCAAATAAATGAATAATGAAAAGAACAATAAAAATTGTATAGCTAATGATTTCTAGGGCTAAGAAGTTGTTAGCAGATATTCACATTTTATCACAGAGAAAATCTCAAACTGACCCAACTTTAACCCACGTACCTTCTTTCCATTGAACAGTAAATGAGCTGGATTATTATCCCATTTTCGAAGTTTTCACTTAACTTACTCTACGCTGCATTCAATTGCTCTTGAAAGCGCGCTTTACTTGTTAAATTTTGTTTAACTAAAAACTCAAATTTCCCAGGAAACTTTGTGTTGCATTTTAACCGCACAATTTTCAGCACTGTCTTTTCCACCATTCGTTCGTTACATTCTGCAGCGGTAAATTACACACATTTGTGCTCTAGAAGATCAAAGTTGCCAAACAAAGTATTCTTTCTAATTTATCTTTCGAGTCAGAAGCAAAACGCAATTAAATGGTAAAAGAACAATAGGAAAAACGACTTGAAATTTATTAGACAGCAATTGAAAAATTTCTTCAATGAAATATGTATTTGAGCAAACTTTCTGCAATATACAAAATAATATTGAGAGAATATGACACCAATTAGCAATTGCAGCTGCAGCTACAGCAGCATACAATTTCCAACAGACACTTGTGCTCATAGATACATACACATACATACAAAAACATGCATGTGCATATGGGTTGCAATATGGTCCGTAGTTGTTAGAATGCGTGCAACAGGTGTCATTTTCAGCTCCTTTTACACACTTCTCCGCTACTGCGCTGCTGCCTTTGTCAGAGTCCAAGTAAATATGTTATTTACTTGATATAAAATGGCATCATTAATCATTTGATCGCATACACTCTCCTCTAACATTGCTGAAGCATTTGTGTTTTGGGTGGTTAAGTGGGTAAGTATATGCTGTACAGCAGCAATACATCATAGTAACAACACAACAACACGCTGAAAACGCTAGTATTTTTGCGATGCAATGATTTTTTTCCTTTCAAAAGTGACTAATTTGTTAAGGATGGCGTTGTTGTTGTTGGTTCAAGCTGTTTCCGTTGCTATTGTTATTTTAGAGCTGATGTTGTTGTTCTCATAAAAATTGTCTACCCTATTTTAGAGTGTTTTTTTTTTTTGAAATTTGAGTTATTGTCGTCTGTTTTCATATTAAATGTTGCTAGTACACACTCTCACTCAATAATATTGCATCTTTTTGTGTTATTGACAGCATAAAATTGTGCAATATTTCTTAATGTTCATTAATTATAAATGTGGTAGCAAGTGCATCTACATTAAGCATCACGAAAACTTTGATTGAAATGTGTGGATTGCTTTGCCTTAGGTAAGAGATCAAAGTGTGCGATCAATATGCATTAGGTATATGTTTTTTTTTTTTTTTACGAATTCAAGCGGGCCATCCCCCCGCCCTATACGACCGTGGGGCGCATCCGTATCGTGCGCGCACGGACCAGTGACCGAAACAATCACAGTCCGTACTGCGATGCTTTTCACGACTCAGGTGGAAATGTCAATAGCAGCTTGGCTTACAGATTTGGCTTATCAACAGCTGCGTGGAACATTAGTTAGTATTAATTTAAATGAGATAACAAGGATTGTTTAAGGGCACATATAGAAAACGAGGCTAAGGAAAGGAGTGAAAACAAAAAAATGCTCATATCTTTAAGAACATATTTGTCTGAGACATAAAATCTTACACTTTATATACTTACATACATACATATATGAACAAACATATGTACAGTTACATATTGATTATGTTGATATTGGAAGGAAAGTAAAAAACAATATGTGCTTTTCAGAAAGAAATCAAGATGGATCCAGATAAAAGAACGTGAAATACTTGGAAAGATTACAAAGCTAATAAACTAAAGTTGAAGGACTCTCTCTCGGCAAAAAAGTAAGTTGAGAAAGAATAAATTCTGTAATTTGATTGATGCATCTGATTGCGTGGATTGCACAGATTGTAATACTTAAGAAAACAATGTAAATAATAGAACCATGATGGAAATGGAAGGCAAATATGTGAAATTTGTGATGAAAATGAACTTTACTGGCTACATACTCATTCATAAAGGAATGTATATACTCGTACTGCATGGTGGAATAAACGAAAGTTGAATATATAGTCGATGTGGCGCAGTGGTAGTGCTACGCAGAGTGTCCGGGGTTCCAATCTCGGCACAGACAAAATCAAAAAGTAGAAAAAATAATTTTTCTACAAGGCACCACCTCTTGGCAGGCAATGTCAAACCTTCAAAATTGCTATGAAAAGCTTTTCACTTCGCCGTTCGGATTCGGCATAAAACTGTTGGTCCCTTTCATTCATGTACAAATATAACACGCACTACATGAGTGGATGCGAAAAGCTCGCCCTAGGCCCTCCATGGGCTGTTGTGCCATTAAAAGTAAAAGTAAAGTAAAAGAATATATAGTGACAGTGGTTATCAAGCAAGCCTAGATGGAATACAATTATTTCCAACCCAATTACAATGGAGCTACCATATAGAGTTCTTCTTAAATATTGTACTTGTAATTGGATTGATTATGTTCTGATATTTTTTTTATATGTATTTCCGAGTTTGGTGAAGATTAAAGAAAAAAGGATTTTACTGAGATGAAGGCGTCCAGGTCAGTTAGGATAAACTCGTTTTTTTCATATAGAGCTATAGATGAACATAAGGGGAATGCAGTATATATAATATAATATAACTTTGTAATATGTAATCTCCGGTTAAGTACCTCCTCTCTTAAGAGCCATTCCTGTTTAAGTACTTGTATCTACGGTATCTTACTATTTTCTGTAAATACCTATAGAAACTTTTAAGTGTCTCTCGCTTAAGCGCCACTAAATGTACTAAATGTACTTATATATTGGTTCAGATAAAAAGTATCCGCAGCTGGTACCCACTAATCTGTCATGTGGTTGATGTTTAGTGCCTTCGCCATCTCCTGACAGTTTGCGTGTCGATCTTGCTAAACCAGTTGCAAAATTTCACCGGCTTTTTCAGTGACTTTCAGTGTGTCTTTGTTATCGAAATTTCCGGAACGGAATCGAGCAAACCACTCCTGGGTATGGTGTTCACTCGCTGCATAATCACCATAAACCACACTAATTTTTAAGCATGTTTTTGTAGCGGGGTTACCTTTTCTATAGTAATAAATCAATGTAACTTATTACACTAGCGACAAATTCCGCAATTGTCTTCACACAAATGCAGACTCCTTTGAAATGCCACCTTTTAAACATGTCTTCGTTTGAAATAATAGGACAAGTGTTGCCAGATTTGAGGGTACTTTTTATGTGACCCAATATTTATATAAATTATAAACATGTGGGAACATACATAGATTATTTTTTATTACTTTTTTTGTTATATATGATTGACCAAATTTTAAATATTTAATTTTGTGTGTGCTTAAATAAGTAAATTTGCATCATGAGGGACCTAAGCGGTATTGCTTCTAATGCTTTCCCCGCTGGAGCACCTCAAAAATCTGACATCTTCAGCGGGGGCTACTGTATTATGCTTGGCATGTGTTTGCATTTTTATAAATCATATTTAAAATGTAAATTACCAAGTTTCATGAAATTATTTGTGATGATAGATGATGGATGCTTGTGGATGATATCAGCAAGAAAGCTTATCTGCTCTGTATGTGCCTACTATGAATAAATAATATCATGTTCAAAACCAAAGGAAAGTTTTTATCTTTAGGTAAATGGGATTAAGTATTATTATTAAATATGTATTGTATGATGCATAAATATTTACACACACATACATATTTACTCATACATATGTACATATACAATATAAGATTAATTATGCAATTAAATGCATTTTTCTATATTTCAAAAGCAACAATGAAAAAAAGCCAAAATGAAAATGAATATATTTCAGTCGCGAATTGTAAGCAAAACAAAATGTAAACGTAAACGTAAACGTAAAAGCACAAGCGGCAATTATCAAAAAACTCAAATGAAACAGATGTTCTTTTGTTTACATTCAGGCACACATCACACACGAACACGAACAAATACATACATACAAGCACATAAACAAACTATCGAATTGTTACGAGGAAAATCACTGTCAAGTGGAATTCGATGCGGAATTTGTTGAAATTGAAAAATGAACTTTTGTAGTGTATCGCACCGAATTGAATCGAAATTGAAATTGAAAACATACCAAAACATTGTAAATTGCGGCAGCAGCAACAACAAAAGCCAAACAACTTCAATCATTGTTGCACACGAGTAGCAGCGAACAACATGAAGCAAATATGCACGTTGGATGCACGAAGAGCGTGAAGAGCAGCGATTGGGAAATATGTAAACAACACACAATACTCGTAATTGATGTAGCTCTTTGTTGCTTTTTTGCAGTTAAACTGACTAACTGACTGACTGAACTCGACTGAATGATTCACACAGCTTTTAATGAAGTTAAAAAATAATTGCACTTTTATGGTTTTTAAATTTCTTGAGAGATAAAATAGTGTGCATATTTATTACTTAATAATAACAGATACAAAAAAGAAAATTGAATTTTAAATAGCAGACGAATAAGTGCCACCAGAACACCTCGATCGAGTTAGCGCGACAAACTGATTTCAATTTGACTTGAATGCCTTTTCTCCTCTCAGCAAAAAACGCAAACAATATTAAATTTTTAAATAGTAATATTTCGAGAGACGCAGTATAGTCTTGTTCTTAAACTCCTTCGTTTTTAGTTTCGCTGTATTTTTATTTATTTTATTTTATTTTGTCTTTAGACAAAGTGTTGTTGTAATTCTTACTTTCATTCAGCACCTACATGTATACATATAAAAGCAAGTACGAGTTATGGTAGTATATGTAGAGCAAAAGAGCCAAAGCAACAACAACGATTAAAATTATGCATAGCAGCTCAATTCATTAAAGATAAGATGGAAGTGAGTAAATATTAATAATAAAAATCCCGAAAGCAAAGTTCGGGTGCGGACGAACTTTATATACCCTACACATCCTCTGAAATAAAAACATGCATTCAACGGTAGGTTAAATCACAGACTTACTAAAATAAAATTTGTATGGGAAGTTCCCAATGATGATAATTTACGGAACAGTTATTTAAGACACAATTTCAATGATGTGTACCTTCAATATTTTTTTTTTTAACTTCACTTGTATGCGATGTAACACGCCCACTTGACCGATTTTGCCCATTTCAGAGCTTAACCTCTTCCTGACAATAACAAATGTCTGTATTAAGTTTGGTTGAAATTGCTTAAGTTTTACTCGAGTTATTGTGTCCACAGACAGAAAGACAGATATGCGTTTTTTACTGAGAGGAGAAAAGGCATTCAATTCAAAATCGACTCCGACGACCGACGACGTCTAATTGTGGGCGTTATAAACAACCGTTACTCGATCAAAACCAATATACCCCGTCCACGGTGTGTTGTAGGGTAAAAAAAGTAACCAAATCTCTACTCTTAGTACGTTGGCGGCAGACGGCAAGCGAATATAGAACATAAGAGAGCGTATAGCGTTTAAAATAAGGTATAATGAAGAGCACAGTACATACATATGGTATGTGTGTATTTGTTTTATTGCATTCACCGTTATTAATGTACTTATGGCCACACAGTCACACCATTGTTGCTGTTATTGTTGCTATGCGTCGCCGTCGCATTCGCTTCGTCGTCAAGTGAATTAAATGTGGGTGATCAAGGTTCTTTCTTGCAGGCAGTGAATGCAAGTATGTGAATTTCGGTGATGATTGGTGTGTGAGCGAGTGCGAGAGATGAGTGAGAGTGTGAGCATAAATTGCAATTTCAGTGGATGTAAGCTGTTCTTCTTCTTATTCCCCACATGCCGTACAAAATGGTAGCAATTTTTACATTCGGCTTTAATAATATTTGAAGTTGATTATTTTTGGAAACATCTTAGTATCTCTGATGTAATGTTTCAAAATTACTTATAATATCGTTAAAGTAAAAACGAAAATTCGAGTTGAAATTTAAAAATAAAGCGGCGATAAATAAGTAATTTATTTTTAAATTGAAACTTAATCGCAATCATAAATCCACCTAAACTGGAATGGCGGTAATTGTTTCCGTATCAAGTGGGGGAAGTTGAAATCAAAACGTTGAACAATCTAATTAAGGATGCGTCAGCAACAAGTTGCGCTGGTGGAATTACTTCGAATTGCACCTTCTGATTAAGATGTATCATGAGACAACAGTCGGATTAAAGAAAATAAGCTGAATTGGATTCCCCTTCGAAGAATTGTCACCTTCCGACTAAAAACTCGATTGATTCTTGAAGCGGAAGGCTTTCAAAGAGCCGATCTGAGTAGCTCATTAAGGTTTCGTTGAAGCAGGTAGGTTAGCAAGATTCGAAAAAATTACATAACTGCTCATAAGTGATATTATGTTTTTGGACATGAAGGAGAAAAAGAACCAAGCCAAGCTTGCTTAAGTGATTTATTATTCATATTATTATTATTAGTGTAATATCACATTCAAATATTATTCAAATCAATAGGTTTTCCATTACACTTTCTTGGCAATTAATGAACTCAGTATAATACTGAATTTGTGTAGTATTTGGCAACTCACGTACATACTCTTAATAATTCAAAGTACATTCACATAAAATAACAAAATCAAAGCAGTGGAATTAAAATTTATTAAATTAATGTTTAATTTATGATTAGATAAAACCAGCAAAATATTTTAAACATTTAATTTTTAGCGAAAAGAAAATTTGACAGTATCGCAACACATATTCATTCATACATACATACATCGTACATAGAGCTCAGAGATAGAACAGACAAAGAGAGAAAGAACACTGATAACGATAAGACAAACTGACATCAAAAGAGAGACAGGGAGAAAACATATATTCATAACGGAAGAGACTTTAAAGACCTTATACCCCGTGCCTCGACTGGCAATAATTGTTGTCATAAGTATGACTTGACATATTTGTGTCAAGAAGTTAAGTCATTAATTCTAGTGGACAAATTTTGTTACGAAAAAAACTTAAGTCTAACTTCATATTTCCAAATGTAGGGGAAGATTAATTAAGTAAAGCATTTGAGTTTTATTTAGTTTTTATTATTTAAGTATTTATTACTTAATAAATATTTAAATACAATATTTTATTATTTTAATTTATATTATTATATTTTCAGAAATGTTTTATCTCGTTTTCCTTTGACAGCAGCACGTGAAAGTGTTTTTGAAGTTTACTCCTTTAAAATCATTTTTATATTTACGAGGGTGTAAAAGATGATCGTGGCAAAGCAGATATTGTCACGGAAATGAAGGGCAGCGCCCTCTATCATCAAGTATGAAAAAGAAGAAGATGGATATATATATACACATAAATGCATCCACTATGCACCCTTTATCAATCGATAGATGAGTTCTGTATTCCTTTATCGATTTATAGATCAGTTTTTCTTAAAATATCACATTTCAAACAGAAATCGTTAGAAATTTCTAGAGCTGAAAGAATGACCGAGTATAGACTGACTGGAAAAAAAAACAAACGCGAGGCACATAAAAATGGCGATTGTGCTACGATAAAATCTCCAGTAAAAACTGCGACTGAGAGACAGCGAGAATGTAGACTTCGTGGAAAAATGAATGTTCAAAAAAATTCAGGATCTGCTATCGTGGAAAAAAACCCAAAAACCAGCACCGAGAGATCGCTAGAGTGTAGACCTCGCAAGCAACTTGAAACACAACAGAGCTCGAATTGCATTGCAAAACAACTTGCAAAGACTAATGCAGTGAGACATCATATCATGGATGGCAAATGAGTTGAATAGATCCAATAATTACTTCAACACTCATGTCATTGAGTCCCGACGAAGGTTCTTAGGTTATACAGCACCAGGCAGTCATTGAAGGGGCTAAATTTCCAGCTTCTCAACGAAAGAGAAGGGCAGAAGAATTACTTGAAAATTTGCCTGAAAATATTTCCTCCGTGGAAAGGAAAAAACTCATATCAGCGCAACAAAACATAGACGAGATTTGCCAAGTTCCTAGTCAACCTCATAACATTTGCAAGTTCTCAGACCGGCAAGGGCCAAATTTTCCACCTGTTGAGATCATACAACCTGAATATTTTGATGATGATGATTATTATAATGATGATGATAGTAAGATTATAATTATAATGATGTAGCAAATAAATTCACATGCTTTGATGTGGCACACCTGGGATCAGAGAATCATCAAACTGAACTATATCAAGACTTATAGTTTGCATAAATCAGCGCATAATCAATTTCCATATAAGTATGTTCGGATGCATATGAATATACACATAAATCATGGGTTGCACATATGCATCCAAATGTATCCACGAGAATGATTCAAACTTGATTGGTAAAGGGCGCTAATTCGCTTATGCTTCAAACTTGATTGATAGAGGGCGCTGCCCACCAGATTAAAATTTGTCTTTCAAACAAAACTAGTTCGAAATTTCTTGAGCTGAAAGAGCGAGTATAGACTGAAAAATAAAACAAAGATGAGGCACAAACAAATGGCGATTGTGTAATGATAAAATCCTCAGCAAAAACTGTAGCTGAGAGACAGGAAGAATATAGACTTCGTCCAAAAATGGATGGCCAATAAAATTCAGATTCTGCTATTGTGAAAAAAGACCCTGAAACTAGCACTGAGAAATCGCGAGGGCAAGCAACTTGAAGCACAACAGAGTTCGAATTGCATTGTAAAACAATTCGTGAAGACTGATGCGGAGACACAGCATTAATGGCAAATTAGTTCATTAGAGTCAATATTTGCATTAACAATCATCTCACTGAGCTCCGTCGAAGGTCCTCAGATTATATTGCACCAGGCAGTGATTGAGGTGACCGAATTCCCAGCTTCTCAACGAAAGAGAATGACAGAAGATTTACTTGACAATTTGATTGAAAATTTTTCCTCTGTAGAAAGAAAACAACTCGCATCAGCACAAAAAAATATGGTATAGACGAGATTTGCCAAGTTTCTCATAACATTCGCCAGTCCTCTACTCAGACCTTGCCGGTTCAGATTATACAAACAACCTGAATATTTTGATGATGATGATAATAGTGGTGATGGTAAGATTATAATTATAATTACATAGCAAATAAATTCGCATGCTTTGAGTATGAATATTTTGATGGAGATGATGATGTTTCAAAGGGCGTTGCATGCATTATAAATGCGAAAGATCAAAATTAAGTTAACCCAAATGTAGCATACCTGGGATTAGAAAATCATCAAACTGAACCATACATGGCTTATCGTTTGCATAAATTAGCACATCGTTGAAAATTTCTTTGGCCATGCCTGTAATATTTGCGATAGACTCTGGTTTTTACAAGATTACTAAACCTAATCTGAAAACTCAAATCGCAATCGTTCTGAAGAAGTAAACTTCTGTAGGGCGTCCCACTGACGCACACAATTTTGCTTTGTTTTATATTTTAACGTCAAACTTATTACTGTGTTTATGACAACGCAGTTGCTTAGAAATAAAGTCTGTCATACATGACAGGACATAAATTATTGACGAACATCACATTAAACTAATGTGGTTAAAATTTAAATTCATTTAATTGATTATCAAATAAGAGCAAAGTGCCATGGAAGGTACTTTAGGGTTAATACTAAACAACTGGGCTGCCATAATATAAACATTTTTATCTTGGGCTTTGACATTGACTCTCGTTGCTTTTTGGTGTTGATAGCGTACAAATTCTAATCAAAATAATATATAAATATTATATATTATATAAATATAAAATATTATATTTATCAAAATTAAAATGTTTTTTTTTTGATTAACTTAGCAGCTACACTTTTGGAAACGAATTTCAAAAGTGTGAAATGGAGAAAAGGGAAACCAAAAATAAGGCCATTAAAAAATTTAAATGAAAAATAATAAAAAGTTTTTGCATCCTCTCTCATTTACACTTTAAAACAATTTTCCAAAAAAAATTTCAAAATTATGACGCTGGTACTATGCTCTGGATGCAATACGAGTACATACTCTTACTTTACTTTACTTTTAATGGCACAACAGCCCATGGAGGGCCTAAGTCGAGCTTTTCGCATCCACTCATGTTGTGCGTGTCATATTTGTACATGAATGGAAGGGACCTACAGTTTAAAGCCGAATCCGACGGCGAAGTGAAAAGCTGTTCATAGCAAAAGTACATACTCATATATGATAAAATCACTTCAATGTATCACATTGTTGAAATCTGTTCAATAACGTTGTAGGTTGCAATATGTATCTTTTCTTACTAAGGATAAACATGAGTATGCATTCAAATTATGTATGTATGCACTGGTATGTGTAGGTGCATAAACATTAAGACCTGACATCGTAATTGAGATGACAAATTACTCCACCAGCAACAGCACAGCAGTAATAATAGTAGCAGCAAAATAACAATGCAATGAAAATATTATATTTACTGAAATTACTTACTTAATAGCGCTTCAGTAATTTCTGTCAGAATATCAAATGGAAGAATTAAAATCATTTACGTTGCTTTACTGTAATTTAATATGTAATTGTCGTAATTATAATTACAATGTGAACAAAATTTATAGCAAACTGGAACTAAGTATTTATAATAGAATAATTATAATATCGTCGTTACTCGAGGCGAACGAAATGATGGATTTGTAATGTATTAATAATGTAGCACATACTTTTCTACTTAATGTACTTATCTGCTGGGAAAGGTAATAACAGCCTAAGTTGAGTTAAGATTGAAAAGGATTTTGATGTGATAACAGTATTACTGGAGCGTTTTTCATAAATTTCCAGATCACACTTTTTAATCACACTCTTCAGATTGAAGTTTGATTATCTTTGCTGTTTTTTGAAATGAAATAATCTGTCTTGAAACTACTATTTTCTTTACTTTTATTACTATTTTCTTTGTATTCTGTGGTCGCTGTGGTGTAGTGGCAGGGCGTTGGACTGCTACGCAGAGTGTCCGGGGTTCGAATCTAGACACAGGTAAAATCAAAAAGTAGAACAAATAATTTTTCTACACGGCACCACATCTTGGCAGACTATTAAAAAAATAGTCTGCTTTACTACTATGAAAAGCTTTTCACTTCGCCATTGGGATTCGGCTTTAAACTTGTAGGTCCCTTCCATTCATGTACAAATATGACACGCACAACATGAGTGAATGCGAAAAGCTCGGCCTAGGCCCTCCATGAGCTGTTGTGCCATTAAAAGTTAAGTAAAGTAAAGTAATTACTATTTTCTACTAGTTTTCTACTATTTTGCTGCTACTAATTCTACTACTCTTTGTTACAATTATTTTCTACTAGTGTTTTCTACCATTTTTTTCTGGTACTTTTACTGCTCCTACTAGCTTTACTAATGTGTGTAATACTTTTTTCTACTACATTTCTACTATTTTCTACTATTTTCTACTATTTTCTACTATTTTCTACTATTTTCTACTAATTTCAAGAATGGTGTTTAAACTGATTATAGAGTTTTGGGAAATTTTAGCTTTAAAGTTAACACATTCGCCAAAGAAGAAAGTACACTTAAGCTGTTACTGCTTTTTACCACACATATGCGATATCCAAGTATCGTAATCTTCAAACCCATTCAGAATAAAAACATGTCGTATTATTAATTTAAGTTCTTAGCAGTCAGACGACAAAAGAAAAAAGTTGAACGAACGTTTTCAAATTGCTTTTTGATTCTCTGTTAATTTTCTTCGCACCTGCATTCTTCAATTTAACTTTTTAATTTTTCTCCAATTATTTTAGATTTAATTAATTTATATTTTATATATAAATTATCAGTTTCCTGTTTTTTTCATTTTGTCGGCATTATCAAAAAGCTTCTTTGTTAAAATGGAGAAAAAAATGAATGATAATAAAACAAACAAAAAAAAAACAATTTTTTAAATAGCTTAAATTTTCCTTTGTGAATAAATAAAATGCTGAATTAGATTTTTATCTGTTTAAAGTAATATTTTCGTGCAGCTATGTACTAATAATGTTTGCTGTGCTCTATATTATGAATTATTTAGCTACAAGTATGAGTCCGATTGACTTGGAATAGCTATGATACCCACTGGAACAATTCGTCGCCTCAACCGAACAATTGAACTCCGAATTAGTTTTTTTGAAGAAACAAATTGGGGATTCGCATGAAGCAGGATATACTCGTATGCATGAAGAATGACTTACTTTGAATAGCTCCAAAACTATTCGAATTAGGACTTCATTTCCATGCACAAAGCGGTTCAAGTGCAAAGTGGTTTATGTGCATTTATCTCTTTCACCGCATAGAGGAACACTTGATGTAAATTTCACAAGAATATGTAAGACTGTGGCCAGCTAACACGTTTGTTTCTTTTATGGAAAAAAGTGTGGGTATACGAATTTTCATTCGGCCAGTTTGTATGAGAAGAGCTTTTCTTTCATTCATTAAAATGTTTCCTTTTTTTCAAATTAAATTGGAAAGCCTATTTATAAAGTTTGTGTGTGATACAGACGAGTAAGCGTGTGTAGAATCTTCAATTTGTTTTAAACATAAATCGAAAATTCAAATTTAACGCAATTTTACTTAGACACTTGTGTGCATTGAAAATTCCATAACATATTTTTAGGAGTGTAAGCAGTCGAGTCCAAAATACTAAAATCAACTGAATGAAAAACACTTAGTAAATTCTACAAAATGAAATTTGACTGAAGAAGAGTGAAGAAGAATATATTCAAGGGAGACAGAGACAGAGACAGATAAAAAAGACATATGGTTGAAAGAAAAAAAATATTTTATTTCTGTGTCTGAATTTTTGTGTTTTTCTTACTTTTCATTTATTTATATTGTAAAAAAAAAAAATTCGGTCAAAATGAATCCAATGTAAAAGAATCTTTTTACACACATGTAGCGATATAGAGACACTGTCTGTTGTACATGTAGAAATGAAAAAAACTCGTGTTTGCAGGCGAGCAAAACAGATGCAAATATAGCGCAGACATTTCTCATGGGTGCCCTCAATAAAGCTTCTTTACTTTTTTCCATTTGATGATGATGATATTTTTAGACAATTTAAGTGTTGGTTTAGCATTTTCAACTTTCCTTCAAAAAGAAAATAATTACGATTTACCATTTGAAATTAGTTTGTTTGCCTAGGAGACATGAAATGTTACTATTTATTTTAGAGCTATTTTTAGAATTTAGGGGCTGATGTCTACTCTAATGGCCTCAACTACCTGACTCCTGCAGCGTCTGTTAATCGGATATGTTGGCAATTTAGAAAGCAGATGAGCTAATAGAAAATAGTACAATTCGTGCTTTGAATATTACTATTACATATGTTGTCACGGTCCAGTATGCGTGGACGACGTGTATCGAATAAGATGGAATGATGAGCTGTATGAGCTGTACGCCGACACTGACATAGTCAAGCGTATAAAACTCCAGCGGCTTCGCTGGCTGGGTCATGTTGAGCGAATGGAAGAAAGCGCTCCGGCTAGAAGGGTGTTTTATTCGAACCACGGTGGAGAAACACGCATAAGGCGACGTCCTAATCTCCGTTGGAAAGACCAGGTGCAGGGCAACCTGACTGCACTTGGCCTTATCAACTGGCGCCAGCGCGCGCATAGCAGAAGTGACTGGCGGAGCTTTGTGGAGGCGGCCAAGACCGATCATCGGTTGTAGCGCCAGCTAAGTAAGTAAGTATGTTGTCGAGGAATACAAGGTGGTTACTTCGAAGATTGTAATGAAATTTTGGGCTTCACTTTTGTTCATTGAGAATCACAAGGTCTCTCTCTGCTGCATTCCTAGTCACAGCGATATTGAAGGGCATGAGACAGCGGACGAGTTGGCCAGAAGAGACTCTCAAATGAACATAAAGCAAGCGGATACCTCAATACAAACTCCGGTATTCGAATTATTTAGGAACGGAAAACGACTTGTGGACTAACTGGGCTGACTGTGAAGTCTCAGGAGCCCTATAGCCTAGGTTAAAAAGGAAAAAACAAAAAAATATTTTAGAGCTC
Organism: Palloptera scutellata; assembly: GCA_958295655.1. NCBI lineage: Eukaryota > Metazoa > Arthropoda > Insecta > Diptera > Pallopteridae > Palloptera > Palloptera scutellata. Next base: position 153,013,344 of record OY282449.1, on the reverse strand, counting down.
AATAAATTTGTAGTACGGTGCTTACTGGGGCCATAATCTAATATTGTGTAGTAGCACCAATGCTTCAAAATTGGCACATTCCGACGAATGGACTGTACAGAAGTTGTCACGATGAAGAAGAGGTTCGGGGTTAGAGATGAAACGGTCCCATTGCCAGTGTTCACGTTTCTTGAAAACCTAACAGAGATGACGGAAGTGGACCTATGGGATCTTTGTGCTTTCATCTGGAAAATTAAGTGGCTTAATAGGGATAGGTGACAGTACTAAAAAATTATCAGCATCTCGGTATTTCTGCTTGTGCTGCACGAAATATCAGTCTCGTTCTTCATCGAGATCATGACTTCCTTGACCCTACCCACCACATGAGACGAAACTTGGAGTTAACAAACTTCAGTTAACGGAAGTCATTTAATCAAACCTTTAATGATTTTTGAAATTAACTTAAAGGTTAATCGTTAGCCAAAATTTTAACGCCGTTAATTTAACGCAACTTAACGCTCTAGAGCTAGAGGTGGAACAAAGATGCGCAAACATTTTAAATATCCCAGTTAACAGATGTTGCCGGTTAACAAATGTTGCCGGTCAACAGAGCCCCTGATAGTCGAATTTCAACAGTAGAGCAATAATGCTCTAGATTTCAACTTTTCTCTTCAAACTACATATTTTATTACTCTCACTGTACATGCAAAAGAATCATAGATTTGTTTTGAATTCATTTCAGATTTTGCTTATTTTATTACCATACATTTCTATTTTGTCAGCAGTACAACAACAACAACCATTTGCTGAAATTTTATAATATATATTTCCCTGAAGATGTTTTTGGGCTGACAGTTTGCATTATATGATTGGTTTTTGAATTTTAATCCAAAGTGACCCATTGACCTTGCGCCCTTTGCCTATAAAAGGCAAAGTAATCATGTCAAAGTGTAAGAGCCAACGTAGTAACGTCGTTGGTTCAATCAATCTACCGACAGTGACATGTGCTTGCACACACATACGTAAAGTATATACGTATATATGTATGTAGTGTGAAGGGAAGAAGCTCAGGGGTCGGAGCGTAGCATGAGTAGTCAAATATAAACGTAGTAAATAAGAATATTAATTTGTTATTAATAAACGATGCACAAACAGAGTGGATTAATGACAGAGTAACACCTGCGTTGCTTACACTGTTAATGCTAAGCGATGTAGACAGAAAGAGGGAGAAGAAGATAGGTGAAATGAGTGAAGGATGGTGAAAGGAATAGAACGACGGCGTAGCTTTGTCCATTAACGTTGGTTTTTCATTTTTTCATCTCCTCATTTACTTTTAATGAAACATGTCGAACACTTCAATGAGCTTCAAAGTAGCGCACTGACGACTGTTGCCTGCCTTTAGTTGGGTTTGGCTTTGCGGTCGCTTGGAAGTGGTAAATTAGCCTACTTTATTAGGCTTTAACTAGTTTGAGTGGTTTTGAGTTAAACAGCAAAACGTATAAAAACTTGCTAGCGAGAAAATTAATGTCGTTTTCATTAATATTAACTCAGCAAAAGAAAAAAACGAGCTGAAATTTCTTTTTCTGGTGATAGTAAAGTACAATTGAACCCCGATTATTTCACTTATTTCAGGTTGCAGTATTAAGCAAATTCTCTAGAGCATGACAAACACAACGGCGTTGAAATTATGTATTTATATTTCATTTGGGTTGTTGTTGACTTAGTCGTAGGACATGTTATATATACACACATACATACATACATACATACATACATCCATACATACATACATACATACATACATAGATAAATACATACATACATACATACATACATACATACATACATACATACATACATACATACATACATACATACATACATACATACATACATACATACATACATACATCCATACATCCATACATCCATACATCCATACATCCATACATACATACATACATACATACATACATACATACATACATACATACATACATACATACATACATACATACATACATACGTACATACATACATACATACATACATACATGCATACATACATACGTACATACATACATACATACATACATACATACATACATACATTCTTGTACTATTCCTTACGACTAACGATCCATCTTAATTGTTACAATCCTGCCGTTTTTATACTTAAATAATAAAATTACCCAGTCAATTTATGCTATTCGAAAATAAATACTTTTAAGCACAAAAGTAAGAAATCACAAATATACATAAGTATACATACAACAATGAACTACCACGTGTACTTACACATTGTAATAGAATAACACTTAAATTAATAACGTGTTAAAAGCCATGAAAAACATTGGTATGCACATTTAAAAAGCTTTTAAAGAAACACACGTTGACAACACTTTTATTTTTTAACAATGTTACAATGTCAAAGGCAAACACATACGACCCCAACTCCTTCTCGCTCACATGTGTGAGTTTATTAATATATGTACATATGTATGTATGGTATGTACACACTCATACACATGTATGTATGCTTCCGTACATATTCATGTTAAAAATGGAGTGGTAAAATAAAGCTAAAAGCAACAGCAGCTGATGGAGGAAGTAAGAAAATGTGCTAAGAGGAGAATCACACATTCACACACACAACCAACCCCGCAGCAAAAGCGAAAAAATCACTCTAACTACTAATGAAATTATAATAACAATGGATTCTATGTGCGAAAACAAACACCATCATAAAAACGCAAATTTTAGAGGTACATACATACATATATACATATGCATGTGTAGGTAGAGAAAAAAATATAAAACAACAACCAAAAACACATGAAATCGTTTTAATTTAATAAAAGTGAAAAGAAAAACGAAAAACACACAATAACAACAACTACCACTAACGGATCCAGATATTGCGGATGGTTTTTATTCTCTCTTTTCATTTTTGTTTTTTTTTTTATTCAAAAGCAATTATCACAAGAGTGGGGAGAGGGTTAACCTAAAAACTCTCTCTCTCTCTCTGCATTGGTACCGTTTGTGACCATAGTCACACTATTATATTATAATGACAAAAACAGGCCGAATTTTCGGAGCCAGTTATTTTTGGACATGAATGAAAGAAGCAGAGATTATTTTTTTTCCGAACCCAAAGAGCGAAATTAAAGTCTGTGCTCAGGCATGTTTTACTTGAAGGCTTACCATTGCGACTTTAGAATTGGTGTAGTATAATGTAAATTTTTTGTTTGGCCGTGATGAATCACGACCCCAGGCGTCCTGCGTGTCAGTCTGGCATATACCATGACTACCAACAACAACAGCTAAAAAAAAGAAAAACTTTTAATAAAAGCATAAAAATAACAAAATAATAAAAACAGAAATTCAACTGTCAAGTGGAAATGCTAAATGCGCTTTAGCATAAAAATAATATTAATAGCAACAACAAAAACAAGAAATATCTCCGTTTTGTAGAATTCACTTATACATACTCACCAAAAGAAAACCCCCACACAAATGTGTGTTCATACAAACTTAAGTTTCTCTTTATGAAAGCATATTTTGCGGCGGCATTAAAAAAATATATATACTAGGTACATATATATAACTAGTACATATATATATGTATGTATTGAAAATCTAAAACAATTTGCACTCTTCTTTGTATTCGTTGTCAGTTTAAGTATTTAATATTGGCAGTGCAAATGCCCTTTGTTTTATATTTTTATCATCATCAGCATCTCTTCTTCTTCTCACTGTTCACTTATTATACTTTTGCTTCGTCTTGTCGTGACAGTGACATTGCGTTCGTTCTCCAAGTTTCTAAGAAGCTTCCAAGGTATTTGTTACTACTTACTCACATTCAGTAGTATCCACTCTCATACTCATGCAACGTAAATGCTTTTCGATTACTCGATGTCATTGTCGTCAGTTTTGCTGATGTGATTGTTGTCATTTTTAGTATTTCTTTGTCAAGGATTTTTGCGCATCAGTCTATTTTTTGCCTCCTGTTTAGAACAACTATACATACGTACATACTTAGACACACATACACACACACATGTGTGTTCGCATGCTTGCTTGTATTTGTGTGCCATTATATGTGAATTTGTGGCCACTTTTGTGAATGCTTATTGAATATTGAATTATGATTATGGATTTTCAATTTATCGGTCTTCCATACTTTCGGGTTGAATAACTTGATTACTTTTTTCTACATTTTCCTTCAAGGGTAAGTAGCAAAATTTTTTTAATCTTTGGAAACATATACATTTACTTACTTAATATATTGTATGTAGTATACTTTTACTTTACTTTTAATGGGTCAACAGCCCATGGAGGGCCTCGGCCGAGCTTTTCGCATCCACTCATGTTGTGCGTGTTATATTTGTACATGAATGGAAGGGACCTACAGTTTAATGCCGAATCCGAACGGCGAAGTGAAAAGCTTTTCATTAGCAATTTTTACTTTTGTTGGTTTGCCATTGCCTGACGTGTAGAAAAATTATTTTTTTATACTTTGTTTTTTGCCTCTGCTGAGATTCGAACCTTGGACAGTCTGCGTAGCAGTCCAACGCATTACTACTACGCCACAGCGACCACTGCATGTAGTATATTCAATACTTATTATAGGATAATCATTGGTTCTATACAATGATATGTTCATATCTGCTATGAGGCGTGCAGTGAAGAGTGAGATTGATGTTACCACGGTAAGCAGTCAAGTCGGCGAAGCTATAAATCAGGGATGCAAACCGGTTTTGAACCAAACCAATTTTGAACCGAACCGTTCGCAGTTAGAATTCCTTGAACTGAACCATGAACCAAACCATTTTAGTTTTTTTTCCACTTGAACCAAACCAGTTTTATTAAATAAAAGGTTTTCTTTAATCCAAAGAAATATTCACATTATTCTCTTTGCAGCACTAGTAAATGTATTTTCATTACGTTTTGGAATCCTGACAATTCCTTTTCATTAAGTGAATCTCCAAAAGTGCTAGTGAGCATGAAGATTAAGCGCTTAACAAATTGAAGTAAATGTGTTAGTTCCAACAAAAGGTGTACGTGAATTTATTAATTCATGCTATGGAGCGCTTGAACCGAACCATTTTTGAACCGAAACAGCGGTGCGAAGGTTTCAAAGAACCTGATTGAACCAAACCAGTGGCTCAGAGGCCGTGAAGCGAACCATACTGCAAAATTATGCTCGTTCACATCCCTGCTATAAATCGGCTATCAACTATTTTCATAAGTACCAATCTTTGTGTGTATAAATCCCATTCACTTTTCATTTATGGTATTTTAGAGTTTCTCTCTTGATTTCATTGAAGACACATGATTTGGATATAGTCTTATTCAAGTTCTACCCAAGCTCCAACCGAAACATCAGACTATTCTATTTATCGAAAGGCAAATGAACAAATGAGGTTTCATTTCATAACATTTTCTTTGAATAGATTTATCTTAATTTAATCTGCGCAAACTTTAAGAATTCAAAATTCTTTAATACGAAATTTACATATTTCCATGATGATTATTGAAAGCCATTCAAAAGTAAGATATGTATTAATATTTTTTATGCAAATGAGACGAAAATCCTTCTTCTTGCAGCACAATGGAGACTTGTCAATAACAAAAGAGAAGAAGAAAATAAAAGAAAGGCAGCAATGACTTCTGTGAACTTACGATATACATAATTCTTGTATGCATAAAGGAAACAAAAGGATAAAAAGAGTGCGCAAAATTGTCCAAAATAGAAAAATGAACAGACGGACAGACACAGGGAAAGAGGATACTGGAGGAGGTAGAAGTAACAAGATAGCAACAAAGAAGGCTGCCATGTATATTAGGGGTATGACTGAATTTTTTATTTTCATAATTTTATATCACGAGTGGTCTTTTCGGTGCTCGAAAATGCAGATGTACCTAAAAAAAACTTCCAGCACCAACTCGATTCACTAGAGCTGTGTGTACGGTGCTGTAGCCTGGATTAACTAAAAATTGATCCAGGTCAATAATTATTGAATTATTATTAAATTATAGTGGGTTTATATGCCAGCGTTTTTCCCCGAAACTTTCCTTTTCTGTACAACTTTGAAAAAAAAATCAAACGGAAATTGGCTGTGCCAAGAAAATGAAGAACTATAAAAGTTACAAGTTGAATCACAAGATAAAATTGGATATGTAACAAGCAACGTTGATGCACGTGGAGCGAGTGGGAGAATAAGCTTGACAATCTGAACCAAACGCTGTCTTTAACACTGATGTAGACGACGCATCATTATCCGAAGTGAGTAGTGATGACATCTTTTCTGACATAACATCTGGACCAGAAGAAAGTAAAAATGAAAATGAAAAAGAATACGAGTCATGCGTTTTGCAACATCACATGCACTTACCAGCTGCTGACTAATGACAAAACACTCTCTTTCAAGTAGACATTACAGTGAGGTATATGGCAAGCTGTTGTATAAGAAGTGGTGAAGATACGAAGAGTAAAATAAAATCTATTGTGCAACAAGAGAATCAGTGCTGCCTTCAATTCCACGGTAATTGCATTGCAAATCAAGAGTATCAAGTGGTAATCTTGAAGAGTTCACTTAGAGAATTGTAACTAGGTATACTACTAAAATGTGAAAGCGTATCATCACAAGATATATTCAGTGCGACGCAGTAAATACTGGACGAGTGAATGGAATTGTTAAAAAATTAAAATCTGAAATGGTAACAAGAGCAGCATCATTTTCTTGATAGAATCGTAAAGCATCTGTTAGACTTCTTTAGTCCGATTTATTCTACCAAACCCACTCTCAACTATGAATTGGAAGAAGTGTCTTGCAGCAGTCCTGGAAGCCGGGCAGAGAAATGGTAACTGTTCAAAATGCAGGTTGGAGATATGATTTTAGGTTTCTGTATGACTTATGGAGCATTAAGTTTTCTTAAAGAAACCCGTAATTAAGTGGAGACAATTACGATCTCTTCACAATGCCAGATGGAATTTACATCCAATATATGTTCTTATTTCTTACTTTCTCATTTCAAATTTCCACCTCAAATACATGGCCCAAGTTATTGCCCAAGTTTATTAACCAAGTGTTCAAAGCAAATATTCACCAGAAATTGATGGATGGATTTCCAAATGAAATTGCTCTGCAGGAAGTGCCTTGTAACTCACTGGAATATTGATAGATCCGATGTAGATAGAGACGAATATTTGTGCCGAACGAGGGGTGCAACTGATGGAAGAATTGTACCAGAAATGCAAAACTGACAAATACTTTAATCTGAGATTTATTGCAACTACGTAATACATTTTGACTGTACTAAATGTATTTAAGTTTGAGAATTTTCATTGTCATTGCTGCGGAATATTTTTTACGAATTTTTTTAATGTCATTTTCTGATTCTGTATTAAAAAGTTCAATGATTTCTACTACAGGCTAAAATACTTTTTTTTCTTACCCCTACTGTATATACATTCTTACTTTGCAGTGTCTGAAATCAGAAATGTTTGATTGTCTTAATCAAAGCAGTAAACCTTTTAGCAAATACGAAAATTGTGAAAAGCGCTTGCAGACACAATTTGTCAATGATTTTCAATAATAAAAACATTAACTGCCAATTGTAAATGCTGTCATAAATTTTAAATTAAATTTTATATTTTGCTTGACAATCTTTGTAACAATTCGAAAGTTGGAATGTCAAATGTTGATTGAATTAAATTCGAAAGTTTCAAGCTTCAAATTGACCATGAACGTAAAACAAAAAATTGGTCTTAAAAAATTGTGTCTGACTCAAGAATACTTTATGTGTATGGAAGTCGATCTTGAGCCTACTGAAACTCCAGTCTAGTACTCATTCACTAGAACACTGAGCTGGATAGTTTTGAAACATCCCAGTAGAAAGTTATAACACTATCGATCGATTGCACTGTCAACTTCTTTAAGAAAGGAAGGATAATGAGGATGGATTCTGTTTCTGATAATTTTGATGATTTCATATAACATTTATTGGGTGCCGGAAATACATTTGACTATGCTTACAGTTAGTTTACCGCTATTTAAATATCAATTGAAACACGGAAACCTTGACGACTTTTCCTTATCATGCTTTAACCGCAGGATAGGTCCGTACTCTGTCGGCGTGATTTTAGAGAACCAAAAATAAAATGCCAAATCCATTGGGAAAAAGTGTGGAATAACACGTTTCGATCGCAGGCTCTTCATTTGTATATGAGTTACGTCAATATCTGCTTATGAATGAATAAAAAAAATTGTATGATTCTCGTGGAAATTATGGAAACAATATCACGCTCACGGATGCTCAATGAGAAATTAAAGCATGTTCACGTCACGCGTCCATCTCTAGTGCCTATGTACTCGTATGTTGACATGTAGACATGAACAATTGCTTCACAAATATTGTAATTTACATGGAAAACTCAACAATTTTATTTTATTTTTATTTGATACTATTTTTTTTATTGCATTGAATGTCAATAAATCGACAACATGCACACTTTGCATGCGGCATTCAGTACGTAAGCAATCGTTTTTCGTATTTAAAATAAATGCATTTATTTATTTCGTTTCATGTTTTATTGCTGCATTTTAAAATAGTCTTCATTGTTTATTTAATTTCATTTTGTTTCTACTTCTTTTCAGTGTGGTAAAGTTTTTCATTTTGGGCCGTTGCCGTAAAATTATAGCACCACGGAAATTGTTAATATGTAATAAAGACATTATAGTTTAATGATTCCATGAAAAAGTTATAGATTTTTCCACATTTTTGTTGTTGTTTGTCAAATGTTATTTATGTATACATTAAAAATTGATTCTCGAATTCCATTTAGTAGCATACGCAACAATAAAAATAGTATCCAGTCGAAGTAAGCACTCTTCATCAAGCATTTTGCAGTACGTTTTCAAATGAGATTAATAATGAATTTCCACTTAGGACAAAGTGCGACGATAATTATCTGATTAACAAATTGAGCAACAAATTAAGAGATGTCTCCAGTTCAGCGTTGACTCGGAAGAATCAAGAAAATATTTTCTCGTAAACACCACGAATTCGATAACAATTTATTTATAGTTGTTGCAAATTCAATAATTGAACTTAAGGCTTTTAAAAATATTCAAGCCATTTTACAATATTCCTAAAAACAATAAGTTTTGCTGCAATATAAAATGCATTAGAGCTCAATATCTCAATGAAATTGTTAGTGATAAGAATATATCGCTAGTTCTATTCTTCAGTCGTGTTTCTCCATTTTGGACGAAAATTAGTTTTGCTGTTTACATTGTCGCTGTGGCGTAGTGGTAATGCGTTGGACTGCTACGCATAGTGTCAGGGGTTCGAATATCGGCACAGCCAACATCAAAAAAAAAAAAAAAAAAAAATTAAAAAAATTATTTTTCTACACGGCACCACCGTAAAGTATATATGTATCTGCTTGACCTTTACAAAGGGTAAAAAATGTTATAGCTATAACTTTTATTTTCATATTCACATTCACTTAAGCTTTATAAATATGCTTAATAAATACTTTCGCCACTTAGCAATAACTCAAAGAACATAAATAAATTTTAAAAAATTAATAATGGAATAGCTAAAACGTTAAATTTAAAAAGTTAATTCATTGGTAAATAAAAGACAATTTGGAATGACGTAATGACGTAACTCGAATAGTGTCATTGACTTAAATTATTCAACCCATATTTTATGAGAAATTCAAGTGAGATTTGCCAAAGCAACGATGTGCATGAAAGGGTTAAAGTGCACAACAAGCTGGCCCGGTAAACTTTATTGTGCCCAATTTGTAAAATTTGTTTTTAATAAAAATAAAAAATAATTTGACGATGCAGCTCATCACAACTGTTCTCTTTCCCTCGTCCACAGCATCGTTCAACCAAAGATCTAAGTTTTAAGTTTGTTTTCCTTGATATTATTAACCTCGTTTTGATGAACAGACGAAGGCGGAGTCACATACAATACATAAAAAGTGATATGAGAAATCGAAAATGATGAGAGACCCATAAAGTTACTTATTGGAAGTAGTTGAACTTAAAAATATTTTGCACACACATATTCTGAATATGAGCTAAATTGTCGCGAGTTCATAAAGAAATCCCATGGAAAAATGCACTTTAAATTTTTCCCGAATTTAAAATTTTCCGTGCAACTTTTCCAATTTTTCTTTCCTAGCAACCTGATTGAAATTATAATATTATGAACATTTAAAAAAATTTATTATGAACATTAAATTTGCCAATTCGATCCAGCCGTTCTCAAGTGATGTCATTACCAACGAACAGCAAATCATTTTTATATACATATAATATATAGATTTTAATAAGCGATTCATAAATATCGAAAATTCGTGAGATTATTGTACATTTTCCGAAAGTGACTGATTTTCCTAGTTTATTATTTTTGTGCAAAAATTCAAAATTCCACTTATTTATTTATATTTTGCACTAAAAATGTCAAGAAAAGTGTAAACAATAAACTAAATCAGTTTTGTATTAGTATCGCAATGATAAAAAAAAGAAAAAATTAACGAATCATGTTTTTTTTAAATACATACATATTCATATTCAGCACTGAAAACATAAAATACATTATTAAATACTTATATTAAAAAAATAGTGAATAATGTCATCAGTGTTACGGCCTTGTCGTCCTAGGGCATGCAAAATAAAAAATAAGAATACAGCAATGATTATTGCCTACCGAAATGGTTTTTTCAATTGGATAGTGGCAGTAATGCTCATCGTATCCAATGTGCGGGATGTGCACATCACAGTGAATCGAACCGTCTAAAATTCATTCACTAAACTCCCTTTTATTCGAATTTATCGAAATTTATCAATTTTGTACTGTAATCTTGAGTGTAAATATTGCAATAATAGAAAAGTAAACTAAGCTCAATCAAATTGAAATTGGATACACATACGTTATATATGGTACATGTACTTATATGGTAGATATAATATGTATGAATCACATGAAAATGTCAAAATTATGTAAACGAATGGAAATTTAAAGCTTTTCAACGATATCATCATCATCATCATCATCATCATCATCATCATCATCATCATCATCATCATCATCATCATCATCATCATCATCATCATCATCATCATCATCATCATCATCATCATCATCATCATCATCATCATCATCATCATCATCATCATCATCATCATCATCATCATCATCATCATCATCATCATCATCATCATCATCATCATCATCATCACCATCATCATCATCATCATCATCATCATCATCATCATCATCATCATCATCATAATCATAATCATCATCATCATCATCATCATCATCATCATCATCATCATCATCATCATCATCATCATCATCATCATCAACAACAGAATGAAACACTCCTACATAAACTTGCGAATCAATAATATTTTAAAAATTAAAGTAAGTATGTGTATGTGCTGGCCTGACGAAAGTGGGTGGGGGTGTGGACGGATGGATTACCTCAGTCCTGTCCAAATGCAAAATTTGGATATTAAAAAAAATAAATAAAATCTGTTAAAATTTGCTTGTTTTTCATATGTTTTTAACAAAAGTTTGGTTAGCTCTAGTCTGTGAAAAATATATGATGGCCTATTAGGTTTAAGTTTCCATACCAAGTTTGCTATTATATCTAAATGAATTTTGAATTTCAAATGGAAATTAATTAAATTTTCAGATTTTAGTCAATTTTCAAAACTATGTGTGAACAAGCATGTCTCTTTAGCTGACCTAAAAGGTCAGTGGGTGATACCCAATAATTTTAAATTACTTATTTATGTAAGTAAGCCAGAATATGTGCTCGCTGTGGTGTAGTTGGTAGTGTGCTGGTGGTGTAGTTGGTAGTGTGCTGGTGTCCGAGATTCAAATATCGGCACATGGCGAAATCAAAAAGTAAGAATTCGCTGGTAATGGCAAACTTACAAGAGTAAAAATTGCCTATGAAAAGCTGTAGGTCCCTCCCTTTAACACGCACAACATGATACGAGAAGCTCGGCCTAGGCCCTCTATGGACTGTTGTGTCATGCCATTAAAAGAAAAGGAAGCTAGAATATGAATAAATTGCAAACATAAATTGGAAAGTCTTCATAAATATATTACATATTTTTAACGAAAAATCGTATAGGTCGGGTTAAAATTATGAAGCTTGAAGAATAATAATAATAATAAGGGGTCCGTCAGATGTACTTTTTTCGCCCCCTCCCTCCCCCCGGGCCTTTTTTTCTCTCCACAACCCTGTATGCATATTTGAAATACAGTATTAGCATACGTAAATAAAACAATTTCTCGCACACGAGCAGAATTTGTACCTCGCATGTTTACTTACCAAAATTTGTTATTATTAGTAATTTCCAATAATAGCCCGAGTAATACATAAAACGATTAAATATAATTACAAATTATGAGATTATCCAAACTTTGTGTTCATGTGTGTATAGGTATACCATATATGTAAATATACTTTTGTTTGTATTTATGTGGCATCAGTTTTCATGGATTAATTCAGATTTTGTTTAATTTTTTCCTGTAAACAGTTTTATCAAAATATTATATGTGCATACCATGTAAAAAATATTTGTTTTTATTTTCAACAGTAAAGTGTATGACATTTACGTTTATGTTTAAATGACTCTGTGTGTCTGTATGTGTGTGTTGTAATGTCATTGTGCGTGTAGGCAGTTGTTTTTATTCTGTGTACTTTTCAACCTTGATGTGTTGCTGTACTTTTATCTTGTCATTTGAGTGAAACATTGTCAACATGAGAGTAGCTACCTACAAACGCTAGTAGCTACCTAAATTGGAAGATTGCTTCTCTTTTCTCTTCTAAATAATTATATCGATTCAAAAGGGATATTCAAAGGGATTTAAGCAATTCAACCTATAACACTATCTTTATTAATTGACTATAAATGTGATTCTTAAATTTAAACATTAGCAAATTCTTCTCACTCATCAGAGTGATTGCTTTCCATTTCAATCACTCATACTTAAAAGCATAAAAAATTGTTTTCGAATAGTTATTTTCATTTTAATTAAACTCCAGGTCTAAGATCACTTCTTAATAACAGTTTCAAAAGCATTTAAAGTTAATCCCATTACTTTTCCTTGGCAGTTTATTACTTTTGATTGTGTGTGTGTGTAATTTTGAGGAAACAACTTTTCTTTATTTTCTTATCATTTACTCGGTATCGTTGTCGTATACTCAATTGCGACTGATGACACTTTCTGAAAGTTAATGATAACAACAACAATAATAACCACAACGACCTGAAAGAAATATCTCAATTTACAATAACCAATGAAACAATGCGACCAAATGTAATAAAATGAAGAAAAAGAAAAAAATTTATATGAGAGCAAAAACGAAAGTAATGAACGAACACAGAAATGTAATGATATCATCAAATGTGAAAATTGTAAAAGTGACAAGATGACGAAAAAGTTATTTAGTCTTACACAGACACAAGCACAGACACAGGCACTAAGGCAAATTAATGCAATCACACTAGCCACAAGTGAACAATTAAATTTGTCAGCATTGGTGCGATGTCACACCCATCACATGCTCATCCATCTAGCCATTATGAATGTGGGTGGCAATGCTGTGTCTGATGTGGATGCCCCACAGATGCTGTTGTTGTTATTGTAGATGATGATACTCCGGCTCCGATTGAAATGATGACGATGATGAAAATTGACGAACATGATGAGAAAGACATCACGCAACGTTAAAAGCATCTGAGCATTGTGTGGTGCAAAGGAATAACTGCTTAAGTGTATTTTTGTTGGGCAAATTTTATAGCTTTGAATGCTAATATTATGGAAACTTTAGAAATATTTAAGAAGAAGTTATATTCATATCACAGAATCATCTTCCAATTATATACTATATACAGGGTACTACCTTAGCAACATGAGACAAGTTCAGGCAGTTTCAGAACATCACACTTTGACCAGCAAGTCTAGGGCCTTATTGACGAAGACCCTTCAAAGTCCATAAAGGCCATTTCGAGAGACCATAAACTCGGAAGACATCCGGAAGAAATTCTACGTGATACGCAGAGGACAGTTTATGTCAGCACAAACTCAAGAACAACACTTCAATCATTTAAACGAAAAAAATTTGGACCAGGACCAAAAAATAAACCGACAAAATGATAGGTGGCTATGTTCGGATCCTTCAGATATTTCCCATGTTATGCAGGCAAAGGTTCTGTCAAGGTTTTGGGAGTAGTGAGCAATGAAGTTAACGGCATGTCTCCCCATTTCTTTCCTCAAGGACTTCGGGTGAATGCTGTTACCTACATTGAGGGTTTGGAAACCGTTTTGAAACCCTGAATGGATGCCGTGCGTATTCCACAAAGACACTGTCCATTTTCGCAAAGCCAAAATAATAATTTAAATAAAACAATACAAGATTGGTAGCTCCCCGGATCCTAATCCTTTAGATTACTACATATGGGGCATTATTGAACACGAGAACAATCATCCCCCTAACACGCTTGATTCCCTAAGAGCAGCTATTACCAGAGTAATGACGGATAAGGATGAGCATCATTTGGTTCGGGAATGCAAGTTTGCGGCAGAGAATTGAAGTTGTTATTGCCGCTATAATAATAATAGCCTAAGTGTCAGGCAATGGCAAACCTACAAGAGCAAAAATTACCTATGAAAAGCTTTTCGTTTCGCCGGTCGGATTCGGTATAAAACTGTATGTCCCTTCCAACATAAGTGGATGCGAAAGGCTCGGCCTATGCTCCATGGAATGTTTTGCCATTAAAAGAAAGAAAAAGAAGTAGCAAACAGGATCGAATTTAATTTAATTTAAACAGGATCCGTTTACTATAAAAATTTCAATAAAATACAATAAGTTTTCTAAGATGTATACATATTTTAGTTATGTCCTCAAATACCTGCCGAATTTTTTTTTTTTTTTAAATTCGGTCCTGTTTGCTACTTCTTTTTCTTTCTTTTAATGGCAAAACATTCCATGGAGCATAGGCCGAGCCTTTCGCATCCACTCATGTTGTGTGTGTTATATTTATACATGAATGGAAGGGACATACAGTTTAATGCCGAATCCGAACGGCGAAGTGAAAAGCTTTTCATAAGCAATTTTTACTCTTGTAGGTTTGCCATTGCCTGCCAACAGGTGGAACCGTGTAGAAAATTGTTTTTCACCTTTTTGATTTTGCCTGTGCCGAGACTTGAACCCCGGGCACTCTGCGTAGCATGCTTTGGTAGAAAATATTTCATCTTAAATCGACTTGGGCTGTTTTTCCATTTTACTGCAGAATTTGTGTATACTTTTGCATGCTTTCGGGGGTTTTGTATACATCTACAAAATTCTACAAATACACAAGTGTTGTACAAATACAAAATTAAGCTCAATTTCTTTTCGTAAATCAATTTTGAACACACGCAAACACATCTGGCACATGATTTCGCTTAAAAAAAACAAGAAAAACAACTTATTAAATTAGGAAACGTGTAAGTAGTGCTGCCCCAAGGGTGCGAGCGTAGACACAAACCATAAAGACACATTTGGCAATAGCAATGTTTTCTGAAAGAATTTTACGTCACTTTATAGACTTAGGCCATTCATAAGGCGTCGTATCATGTCGAAGCTGCATTGTTAAAAAGTTGTTAAATTTTGTGTACAAAATGGGAGAATTTACAACTGAGTACGACACCTTGTGAATCACCTAACTATAGCATCACAAAAATGTGAGATTTGAAGCCTGTATTCATAAATTTTAAAATATACTAAATGCGAAAAGATTAACTGCAGTCGACATATTTTATTTAGAAAATATCAGTATTTTATTTAAAGTACGTTCGCCTCAATTTGTGGGAACAAATAAGGTGGAAACTAAAAACTGTCAAAGACAATAGCAGCAACGCTAACAGCAGCAAAGGCTCAATGTTGCTGTGCTTAAAATGCTTCACTTCAAGTTTGAGAAAATAAATTAAATTATTTGGAGAATATTATATACGTCATTGAGCAAACTCAAATGCTTACTTACCACATAAATGTTAAATGTGGACGCGAAGACTTCAGCTCAAAGCTCGGGCGGAGCGAAATAACTGAGTTTGGTAAACAAGTTTGAAAATAGGGGCAATTTTAATTTTAAAATTTGTGTAATTTAAATATTTGATATAAATGATAAGCTCAGTTTCTTGCGAATATGGAACCGATAGTTGTTTTTTAGAAAAAAAATTTCCATTGATTTCTTAGCCAGAATTAAAGTTTTCAGTCTCACTTTTGATCTACTCTTTCAAATGCGAGCTACAACAATAGGCAATTGCTTAGTTTTGGAACTAAGCAATTCAAATTCTAATTCAGCCTGCTCTTTTCTTGTCTCTGTCCTACTCGTTTTCCTATTGCAACAACAACACTTGCGCTCAATCAACCACAAACAAAGTGTCACAATTTCCATTTCGGAAAATTTTCTACGCATTCAATGCCAAATTTGTTTATTTGTTTATTAGCTTGTTGTGTGAGTGCGTGTGCTTGTAAATTGTTCTGCTATCTTCGGGTCACGCAAATTACCTTCATCGTTGCAATACATTCTTGCTCTTGCTCTTGCTCTTTCTTCTTCACTTATTTCTAATTTCTTTGGCAAAATCTCATTTCCTTTTCGTATTTACTTTTTCTCATGTTTCGGTTCATATTTTGGTATTTGTGTTTTTTTTTTTGCTTTTTTTGTTTCTTTGGATGCGTGTGACACTGCAGTGCTAAAATGAGTTAGTTTCACAAATTACCTAGTCTTTTACCTAGCAAAAACGAGCTGGTTAAGATACTAGCTCAAAACTGGTGCAGTATGAGTCACTTTGAAGGCTGCTTAGACTTTCCTGCTTGTTTGTGCAACAGCAAAGAACATATTTTAACAATACTAACTATTCAGTGAAAATATTATCTTGTACTTCTCAAATAAAGGGTGATTTTTTAAGAGCTTGGTTTTTGAGAATTCAAAAAAACACAGACATTTTATAAAAGCGAATGAAATTTTTATTTGGTTCGATAAATCAATTCCTGCCATTTACTTTTTAAAGATCATTTTACTGAAATGTTGCCTGCGGGTAAGCTTCAAGTGGCCCATTCACTTTTTCACATATTTCGGCCGGAATCTCACCAACGGCGAGTTCAATGTTGGCTTCCATAGCAGCAATCGTATTTGGTTTGTCCCTATAGGCAAGAGACTTAACATAGCCCCAGAAAAAATATTAAAATCAGACGATCTTGTTGACCAATTAACTACACCAAAACGTGAGATTAACTGCTAAATAAATTCGCCTCTCAATTAATGCTTAGTTTCGCTTGTAGTGTGGCATGTGGAATGAGGCACCATCCTGTCGGCCGAATCTAATTCTTGCATTTTCGGCAAAAAAAAGGTCTGTTATCATCGAACGGAACTTTTCTCGATTGACCGTAACGTTGCGGTCTTCATCATCTTTGAAGAAGTACGGCTCAATGATGCCGCCTGCCCATAAACCGCACCAAACAGTGCATTTTTCGGAATGTTTTGGTAGCTACTGAATTGCCTCTGGCTGGTTTTCACTCCAAATACGGCAATTTTGCTTATTCACGTATCCATTGAGCCAAAAAAGAGCCACGTCACTGAAGACAATTTTGCGATAAAAATTTCGATAATAAATTTCAATAATTTGCAAATGTTGTTGAGGCATAAGTCTATTCATGATGAAATGGCAAACCAAACTGAGCACAAATCAAACTTTAACACGTGTCAAGAATCACGCGTGAACTGTCAGAAATATAGACGTCAAAAACCAAGTAGCATAAAAAATCACCGTTTACTTTACAATATTTTGAAATATGGGATCTATGAGCAATATAGAAAAAGCAGAGTAGTTGTTTGCTCTTTGATCTTTATTTTTCATTTCTAGAAACATATTTATTATAAATTCTGAAATTATAAAATTTTATGTTTTACTTTTGTTGCGCGGACTCTGGAAAAATATAGTTAAATTTAAACTAGTTTGACACTATATCAAAACGTACCAGTTCAATAGCTAGCTCAAAATTCATCGAAGATAGGGCAATTATCTTTTCGTAGTGCATCAGCGTAGAAAGAACCGGTATGTCGCATGTAAAAAAGAACGACGTGGATTTTTTCGAGCCAGCTAATTAACTAGCTTTTGAGCTAGTTGGTTGCACGGCAGGGTTTCTTTCGTTTTATCCAAACAACAAATTCAATTGATATGAATATGAGAGTATCCTGTGGATTCTCCTCTCATCTTCAACATTGTCCTTTTTGTTTGCAGTCATCTAAATGGGCTGTCTTTGTGTTGCCTATAGCAGGCTGTGTACAATTTATGTAAAAACTTGAATAATATTTTTATTGTGCAAACAATAAAGAACAAAAACACATATGTTTACCATAGTAACTGAGAGCCTCTTAAGCAGTGATGGGCAAATGCTGTAGTGTGACGCTTACAGCTTTTAATGTATTATGTACTTATACATATGAAAAGTTCAGATGCTTTTACACGCATAATTGGAACGCCCATCACCACTCTAACTCATCCATATTTAGAAATAAATTCTCGTTCATTGAATACTAAACTTCAATTTATTATTCTCATTTTGACCATTCTCCATTTTCAATTAAATGAGTACAAATATTTGAACTTTTCAATTGATTGATTTTCAAGTCTTTTACAGGTATTTTTATTCAGTTTATTATTAATTTACATTCTATAGAATTATGCATAGTGTATTATGCTTATATAATCGTATTTATAAAATAAATTGGTATTCGGTCTGGTCCCATTCTGAAAGCCCAATGTACATACTAGCTAATCAGATACCCCATTACGCTGCATCTTGTAGATGAGCGCCCTTGCCTTTTTTTACTTTCCCTTGGTCTCCCTCCATTTAAGCAATATTTTGGTCAATCTTTCATCATCAAGCCGGTCATCTTCATTCGGCTGTTGCAGTATTATATATTATTACATCGAAACTTTGGTTGTTCGGAAATTCTGTCTCTTCTGGTTTTCCTGCATCAATCGTTTCCGTTGCTTCAAAATTTTTGAACGCATCCAGAATAGGCTTTATGATCCCATTGTGAGGTTATAAGGTGTTGGTTAGATTGCGCGTTCGTTAGTTTGTTGGTGTTCGTTAGTTATCTAAATTAATAAAACTCCGTTGTCGTTTAATATGTACTTATAGTCATGTAAATACGTTAGAAACTATCAAAGTATTTGAAGAAGACTAATACAAATCGATAGTTGTTAAGCACAGTGATATCTCCCTATTGGTGAAACAATATTAGCCTGACATTTAGCCAAACATTCATTGAAATGCGCATGTTTTTACTGTTTCAATTACAGCCTGAGTAAGACCTCCAGGTGATTTACAATGATCAACTCTCTAAGTGAGAGTGATATCAGAAATATCTTCTGTAGAGGGTGTCGATTCCCAAATATAGAACTCTACATAAAATAAATATTTTGCAAAATTCGAGTTAATTCCTTAGCATTATTTCAAAATTTCAGCTTTCGACATATATGAAGAAAGTTTATCTTTCCTAAGGAATTTGACCTCATATGAAAACAATAGTTTAAAAAATTCGCTGAAAATTATCTTTAGATTATTACAATTATTGTTATCTACAGGTTGTTTTTTTAGAAGTGTAGTTTTCAAGAACAAATAAAACGCATACTTATAATTTATTGTTATGGCCAAGAATTTAGTTCTATTATAAAGATAAGGATTTGCCATTATGTTTTAAAAACGATTTCGGGCAAGTGGCTGCCGCGGCTGTTTCGAATAAATTCCACAATTTTCGACCACTTTTTGCAGCAATTGGGGCCGTGTGTCAGTAATAACGCGCCGAATACTCTCTTTCAAGGCGTCAATCGTCTCGGGCTTATCTGCGTCGACAAGAGACTTCACATAACCCCACAAAAAATAGTCCAGCGGTGTTAAATCGCACGATCTTGGAGGCCACGCTACAGGCCTACGACGCGAGGCAATGCGCTCACCAAAAGTTTCCTTCAATAAATTGATTGTTTCGTTGGCTGCATGGCATGTAGCGCCGTCTTGTTGGCACCAAAGGTCTTCCACATCAACATCCTCCATTTCACAATTCAGGCACGAAAAAGTCATTAATCATGGCTCTATAGCGTTCCCCATTGACTGTAACATTATGACCGGCTTCATCTTTGAAGAAATATTGACCAATGATTCCCTCTGCCCATAGAGCACACCAAACAGTGACTTTTTGAGGATGTAACGGCGTCTCAACAATGGCTTGTGTGTGAGGATTATGATCACTCCAAATGCCACAATTTTGCTTATTAACGTACACGTACCCATTCAACCAAAAGTGAGCTTCATCGCTGAACAAAATTTTCTTGTGTAATTCGTGCGAACCGAACCATTTGGTAATAAATTTGCACGATTTGCAAACGTTGTTCAGGAGTAAGTCTACTCATTATGAAATGGCAAACTGAGCATAAATCAAGTGACAGCTGTCAGAAAGACCATTTCCGAAAAAAGTATTGCCAGAATGAAAACCACACTTTAAAAAAAAACACCCTTTATAAATACAGGTTTTTACTTTTGTTCAATATTACCCTTCTAGGGTTAACAAACTGGATTAAACATGTTTGTAGGTTAGATTTCAGATTTATTTGTTTATAACCTAAATTTAATAACACAAGTTAAATGTTTAACACGTAGAATTCGCTAACGATGTTCTGACAACGGCTGACTCTTCGATTTTTTTCCGAAGAGTCAGTTTTTATTTAGTTTGCACGGTTGCATTTTAGAATATTAATTACATGTCAAATATATCGTCGAACTCTCCGTGAAGTATGTAAGTATGTACATTCACCTCCTACATGTATGTACATATATATACAGGGTGTCCCTTAAGCTAATGTTAACTCTTGGTTTGTTTTTGAGATATTAACTCTTTTATGAATTTCGGGAAAATCGAGAACTTAGATTAGTTTGCCAAATGCCACAGCTACAACATTACATATTTTAGATTCTAAGTTTTGTTACTGAACGCAGAATAACCCTGATATTGATCGCAGCCAAAAATATGTTACAATAATACTTTCATACCTTTGGAAAAAAAGGAATATTTTTGCTTGATTAATGAGTTTTCAAGAAAAGGCTGGCCTAGCAGCTCTCCAAAGGATTACATTGACTTTTGGGACACCCTGTATATATATATATAACCTAACTGAGGAGGTCGCTATGAAACGTTTCGTCCTTTAAACAATTCATGAAATTAAACTATTTTTCAAATATAAAATCTATGCATTATATACAACAATTACCATAAATTAATCTAAAGAACTTATTTATTTATTTCAATGAGAATAACAACAAAAACAGGATATTAAAAAAAATTAGTCGTCATGTTGACTGCGGCAAGGCAATTTATCTGAATGACAAAGAGAATTGTTTCCAAGACTTTTCCAGCTGGCAACCATTCTGCTTGCTGTTACTCGTATATTCTTCGTTACATTCCGAACTTAATAAATTTTTACTAGCAACAGTTGAAGCTGTGCCGCGAAAAACGTTGTACGCGACAGTGGTTTACATTGTCGCTAATAACGATTTTCGTTGCGCAGCTTCAGTTTTTGCAATATGTGCCACCAACAAAAGCAATAACAATAAGAACACAAATAACCACTGCTTGCAGGGGAAGGGCACCATTAGGGGCAGAGCCTCTATGTACATAAACAATTACGGTATTTTGCATGTTGGAAGCTCGTGACTTACATACAAAAGGCAAAATATTTCAAGAGTAGATACTTACATACAGAAAAAAAGCAATGCAAGAAGCAAAGCAAAAGTCATGCAAGAAAAAAATTAATGGCGACAACCTTGTACAAGAACACGACAAGGATATTCAAGTATTGAAAAAAGGAACAAAAACGGAAATTCTTAAATGATGCGATAATATTCAGTGCCACAATAAAGTGAATTAGTCTAGTAGTAAGCAGTAAGAAGGTAAGTTGTATGCTTAGGTAGTAATATGAGATAAATAGTAGAAAAGAAAGAAGATGAGGTGCGAGTGAGTTTTTGAGACGCACCAAGGAACAATACACAAAGTGTAGGGAATGAATACGCAATAGAATCACGATTGAAAGAACAAAAAGCATACTCCAACTCCCACTTTAATTTTTACTTTGTTTAAGTTTATTTTCCAAGGATCAAATGTCATTTGGGAACTTAATACGAAATAAATCGCCGTCTTGAGTAATGAAAACTGAAAGGAATTCCATTGTGGCAGCATGTCATCATCGTCAACATCGAACACGCTGCATTTACAACCTACGACAAATCTGTCCTCTTCCGCTTCTTTTTCTGAGTCCTGTGCTGTTTAAAGTCCCTTTAATCAATAGAGCGACATGACCTTATAAAAGCAGGAAGGTAGTGGAAGTATGTAAGTTTGCACCACTGTTATATTGCTCTAAAGCTCTATTTCATTCATATCCATTTCATTCCCAGGCTCAGTATCCGTATCTGTATCGCTATGCTCATCCGTATACAAACAAAATCATCAGCGGCATTACTGAAGTAATTCATCAAAGTTTGTTTGTTACCTTATGACAGCGAAAAATTTGAGGAGCAAAGAAAATACAACAAAACATTGTACATACGTCACATTGTATGCGCCATTTTGTGTATGTAATTTCGTTTTGATAGCATATATATATAGCAGAAAAGAAAACTTTGATCATTTTACCGTTATGTGCGCATTTTGCAGATGTCTTTTAGGTCCTTACGCAACAAAGGCGATTAGAAATTGGGGGAAAAACTGCGTTAAGAAAGTCACTAGTTGAGTAAATTTATAAATTACATTGTTTTATATGTCATTCATTTCAAGCTTCCAAGTTTATTTTACAATAAACGACCCGTTTCAAAACTAATTTCAGCAGCGGCCCATCTTTTCAAACCCTAAACACAGTTCACAATCTCTAAAGTAAACTAATTCTTTATACGGCGATACTTTCGTATTTAAAGCATGTGTGTGTGTGTGTGTGTGTGTGTGTGTGTAGGGTATCTCATATTAACGCATGACCGAAACATTCCACCTTCAATTTCTTCTCTCTGATTCTATTGAGCTCTGGCGGCGTCATGCTATGCTCATTGTGACGGTGTATGGATAAAGTCGAAAGCTTCAATGCAGCATTCTAATCACTACAAATCTATTCAAATTCACTTTATTGTATGTTTATTTTTATATGTGCGTAGGGATGAAAGATTTTGTGTTAAGCTATTGAATTCCAATTGAAAATGGTTGGAAAATTTCGAATTCTATTCTCGTGTTGCTCCCTCCCCCTACCGTTTTACTTTGTTTTTGATACGCATGAACTGAAATCTAAAACCGTCAACATCGAATCGTATTATACTCGCAAACAAATTGACACAGTTTCATAAGCCAATTGTCGTTGTTTTTTTTACGAGTATGTGTTGGTGTGTGATGCATGTATGGTATACGAATATAGCGTTTTTAGATAAGTAATATAGTGGTTGCCCCGTGGCGTAGTATCATGCTATCGCTCATCGCAGGGTGCCCAAGTCTAAGACTCGACACAGTCAAAAAACAAAAATTAGAACATAAGCACAACATTTTTTACAAGAAGAAGACTGATTTACGTATTACTTTTCTACGTATATTATTTTCTTGTTCTTCATATGTAACATATCGTCGTTAAGTGAAGTTAGCAGCTTTTACCGCCACGGTGGTGATACGACGGTATTCTAATAAGTAACAGCAATAGTAAGAGTAACAATAGCAAATGTTGGCAATGAAACTTGCATGCGCAAATTATAATACTTACTAGCAAATTCCATTCAATAACAGATGCAAACAACAACCAACATATTCCAATGTTGGCGCACTGGAGAACAACAAAAATGCAAAAATTGCTATGAGCAACGAAATGTACACAAGTCGATAGAAAACTACTGGCGTATACCGTAGGTAACCAACTGGAAAAAAATGGAACTTTATGCAAATTTGTCAAAAAAAAACGCTTTCATTTCTGAAGGATATCAAAACGCACGATAGTGTTTTTGTATACGAAATGAGCAAATGCACATGCAACTAAATAATACCAAAAATTTCATTATTTAGTATGCAGTATTGCATGCAATTTGATATTTTTTCTTTCAACGTACACATTTAATTCAATGAAAATAAATACCTTTCTGTGAATACCGACAGAATTTAAGAATTGTGAATGGAAGTGAACTCGTTTGAAAGGAACCTTACTGGTGTCTATCCAATTTAAAGCTTTTCATGTAATACCCAAATTGATAACGGACAAGTCCTGATCCATTACCAGCAGCACCTGATAGAGTAGTTGGAGCTTAGGATGAACCTTGAAAGAAGCAGGTTATAGAGCTCTTTTCCATTGTCTACTCTATTTAATAAAGCATATATGATACAAGATCGTATATTGGTAATTATTAACAATTGTTTAAAATATTTTACAAGTATTATTTTCTCGGATTTTTTACTTACCCCCGAGAAAGTATGGTACCCAAGAAAAGTATACTCCCAAGAAAAATATGGTAAGTACTTAAGTGAGTGAAAAATAAGAACAAATTATTTATTATTTACGCTGAGCAGAGCTTTCTACGAGAACGTCGCATCTCTTAAATGACATTTTTATTGCTTATGTATTTTTTTTTCTTCTATATGCAAAAACAACAATAACTACACAAATAAACACCTGAAGGTAGCGAAGAGACAAGTACACACACACACACAAACACACTGCATAAAGTACATATGTAGGTGTACGTTTGTAGGTATGTACGAGTATGTATGTTAGGTAAATTACTTAAATGGGTTGTGATGATGATGAGAAAATTGTCAACAACAAAAACCACTAGCAGGAGTCGAGAAATGCAAAACTTCTTGCAGTAGCTGATGGCGAAAATATAACGAGAACATAAAAAATGACGTAATAAAAGAAAATATTCAACATTTTCCCCCAAGTACAGGTCGACGCAGCGATAAAATTGCATGAATAGACACACGAACATACGTTACGTACACCAAGGCGTTGGTTATAGTGTGGCAGCAAAAACAACAACAAAGATTGAGCGAAGATTGAGAAGCATGCAAAAATATGATGAGGAGAAAACTTTTCTCTGCTTGCGAAAAATTAACGTGTTGATGAAATTAAGTGAAAATTGACTTTTATTGTGTTTGGCATCAAAAAAAAAAAACGTTTATAACATTAACTTGTTGTTGCTGTTGTTATTACTTTTTATATTAACTGCATAAAAGTTGAAAATATGTGCTATAAAAATTTAAACTGCATAGAGTTGCAAATTTTACACGAGCAGATTACCGTGAACTTTTACAATTAAAACTTTCAATTTGTTGGCATATTCTCTTTTCTTTCTTTTTTTCGTTTTTTTGTTTTCTTTTATTCATTTATATTTTTAAAAAAGGGTTACACTTCATGTGCACCACTTCCACAAAATGAAAAGAAATGATAGTTTTACTCAAGGATAATTCGCGTATTATTCAAGGATATAAATTGTCACAAATACTCGTAGTTGATAATTGAATAAAGTATTTAATAGGAAAATGAAAAATAAATATCACTCATACGCCAAGTTAACCGATGGTGATCCATGGTTGAAACATTTTCGTATCACAATAGAGAGAAATTTAATTTGCATGTCTGTTAAATAACCTTTCTTCACAGTACCACGAAATTTAATAAATGCTAAAGATTTGCAAGCTTTTAATACAATGTAAACTTCATCTCCATACAAATACTTGGGGCGAAAAGAAATGTTTTACGCATTTTTTTAATCTATATAGCATTGTGTTTACATTAGAGATGGGCGCGTGAGCTGAATTTTACGTGACACACGTGAACACGGTTGAACGTGAAATAACTTCTGCGTGAGCATGCGTAAGCGTGACATAGTCTCCATAATTTCCACGTAAAGTAAAAAGTAAAACAAAAAACAAAAGTAAATTTAGGTTTAAAAATGAAATCTGTAAATTTCCTAAGCTAAGAAGCTTACAAATTCAAAATCTGGCATAACTGTGTAGCATATGTTTTATGTTCTTTAATTTTGTATTTTTTTGTCAACGTGCATACACTTGCGTGAGTAATAATATCAAAGCCGTGAACGTGGGTGACGTAAGCCAAAAAGTAATCACGCGCTCATCTTTACTTTACTTTTAATGGCACAACAGCCCATGGAGGGCCTAGGCCGAACTTTTCGCATCCACTCATGTTGTGCGTGTTAGATTTGTACATGAATGTACGCGCTCATCTCTAGTTTTAATTCCAAATTACAAATGCAAAATGTTAAATAAATTAACTCAATTAACAACGACGAACAAATGCGCTCCCTCACTTGAGGCTGTCTGCCTATCTTCGCTGTCTGTCTCCTCCCGCCAACTTGATTAACTTGTCACTCAAAGCTGAAGTTTATTAAATTTGTAATTGTCATTTGATTATCACCATTATCTTTATAAAATAATAAAATATTCGCATACTTGCTATATTAATAATTAAAATCACATTAAAGCTGAAGAATTTACAAGTTAATTACGACAACAATAACACTGAAAGTTTTTATTTGTTTTTTATTTTTAAAATATTTGTACTGAAACGAAAACCTTAATTATAAATTTTAATATACATATATACATATAAGTAATGAATTATTTTTATGAAATGACTTGAAAAAAATATGTAAATATTATGTATTGATTTCGAAGCTCGACAATTTTATGTTTAAGTTAAATGTAAATTTATTTAATTGAATAGATGAAGCTTAGTTTTTTTGAAATACCCCGTTGCAAATACTATACAATATATATATTGGCAGGAAAATCTTCTGAAATATTTTCATACGTTCTGCCTGAGCTGCAGATGTGTAAACCAATCATCGAATCGAACTCATTATTGATATTTGTATAACAACATTTTCATTTTTCCCACCCGAAAATCACCAAGAAACCTATTCACGCTGTTTGACTTTAACCAACACCCACTTTTGTGCTGTAAGTGAATTAAAATTAAGTATACCCTCATGAAATACAGAAGAGAATGGAGTGATTAGTTCAATGTACAGAAAAAATGCAAGTTTAATTATATCTTAAGTAAAAAAAATAAAAACTCCAAACATACTATGTACGTATGTACTGTAATCACAATGAAAGCAGTAGACTGGCAACATTTTATACAGGCACCTTAATTTATTGCAATATTTACAAACAATAAAACGGAATATTACTTTTTCTTTGAGTACATAAACAAAATGCCCTAAACGAGATCGTTGGTAATTGGGGAGCAAGCAGACAGCATTGCAAAATGCTGGAAAGAGAAGAAAAAACTGGAGGTTGACGAGTAAACAATTGCAAAGCCACGACGTGTGGCATTATTCTTTATTGCTAAAAACAAGAAAGTAGTTGTCGCAAAAAAATTGCTATGAAAAGCTTTTCACTTCGCCGTTCGGATTCGGCATTAAACTGTAGGTCCCTTCCATTCATGTACAAATATAACACGCACAACATGAGTGGATGCGAAAAGTTCGGCCTAGGCCCTTCATGGGCTGTTGTGCCATTAAAAGTAAAAGAAGTAAAGTAAAGTTGTCGCAAAAGACCCTTGATAAGTAAGCCTTAGACTTAGAAATTTATACAGTCTCCCATGGGGTAAGGTATCCATTACATTGGAGAGATATGTACAGAGTATACTGTAATACAGATACTTGAGGGACATTTTCATATAAATTAAACTAAATACCAGAGTCGTATTTTATAAGAAATTTATTTTACATTTGGTTTGTAATTAATTGTCTCATGTTGATAAATACGTCATACGATGGTGCGACAACCAGTGACGGAAGCCCTATTGACGATCACTAACAGGGTTCTACACATACGCAAATACATAACTACTTCAACATGTAGACAACATTGCGTATGAGCAACATTGCCAGTATGTATTTGGGTTTTATCTGGCGACATGCGCGTCGTATGAGTGATATTTGTCATTGGACAATCAAGATATATATAAAAATCAATGATTTATTCCGCTGTTTATGAACATTTACTTTTACCATTATTGACATATTAAAATATAAACAATAACAATAATATAAATTGCATAAGAAATGTCTATCAAGAGTTGTCTGAAGAATTCGAATTCACAAGAACTGTTCCCACCTGAATCACTTTTTACAGGACGCTAGATTGCCGGGTTTGAGCACTAAAATTTGTAAATGGGCTATTTGCCGCACACCGCTTTCAAGTAATCTTGTCTCAGCTATTGAAACTCTATTTCCATATATTGACACTTACTTAAAAAGTCTATAAATAATGGTTTGGCATGTATATTAACCGATTCACATATAGTTTCAAAAAGCTCGGCCTAGACACGACATGTGCCATTAAAATAAAAAAAATTATGTAAATTATAAAAATATCCACAATAAATTTACCTTACAGAATTGCTAAGCGCTTGAACCAACATTTTATATATACTGTAAAAGTATGTTGAGAAGAAAATATCGAAACATAAATTATATGTTGGATTTTTTAATGGCGAGCTGTGTTTTTGTTTTTTCTTTACCTTCTCTGAGTCTTGTATATCCAAATCAAACTCATTAAATATTCAATACCCAGCTGCAATGGAATTTATGTGAAAAAACGAGTGCATACCTGCATGCATTGATATTTAAATGAAATCGATTTTTTGCCACATCTTTACAAAAGCAACAACAACAATCAACTATCAAACACATATACAATATTGTATTTTTCGCTCGTGTTTGCCAAATAGCTGGCTTGGTTGGGTTTTTCAATTTCACACACACATACGCATGTACTTGCATATGCACACATTTATGTACATGTGAAATTATATGAATTTTTCGTTTGTTTTGAGGTCAATTTGCGCATATCAAAGCATCCTGTAAGCACGGGAAATAACAAGAATACCGCAGAAGCAACAGGCCATTTTTTGTATTTTTTGTCGGACTTGCTAAATGATTCAGCATTACTTTTAAAACAACAATGAAAACAAAAATCCGGGAAAGGCTTTATGGGGAAAGTCGCGTTCATTACACATTTTGGAAATTTGTGGCGTATTTAGTTTTTTTCAGTTTTCATCTTATCTCTTATCTTATCAGCTTATCTCATACTGTATAATATAAAACATTAATGTTGGTTAATGGGAAGTGGGTTTAAGGAGATGCTAAATGAGAAAATGGTAAATGGTTAAGAGAACAAATGAGATGCTAAATGCCAAAGAAGATGATATTAGCTGAGTGGTAATTTTTCCGCTTGTTCCGGAATTTGTTAGTCATTTTGACCTAATTAACAGATAATTGTGTGAAATTCTTTTATAAAATGTTAAAGCATTGACATATTTGCAGCCCCTCAATTAATTTCTACACAATGTAGAAAACAAATGAATTTAAAGAAAACTTGTATTATACGAACGAATCCCAACAGACCCTCCTCCCTCCCAACACGACCGAGGGGCGCATCCACATAACGCATGGATCGGTGACCGACGCAACGGCTTTACACGAAAATATGTAATGAGTCGCATATATCCAAATAGGCATTCTTTACAACTACAGATATGAAATCATCAGCTGTTTATTGATTTAATATGACAAGTAAGTTTGTTTTGATGTGTTCCAGAGAATCGGAAATGCAGAATAAATTATAATGTTCATTAAAATCTCTACATATTCCACGAAAAGGATCATTTTGGGCATAATTTGTTTTGCATATGCTAAGATCAATAGGAATAAAATAACGTGAGCTTGGTATATTAAAGTTTATTTCATTTAGTAAATTGGAAGATGATAGAATGCCATTCAAAAGCTTTGCAAGAAATGTTATATTCAGCATTTTTCTTCTGCTTATCAATGTCGGTAGATTAATAAGCTTTAATCGATGTTCATACGGTGGAAGCTTCAATAGAGTATTCCCACAAAAACTCCTCAGTGCAAAAACAAGAAATTGTTTTTGAACCGACTCAATTTTACTTATGCAGCAATTATATTGAGGATTCCAGACAGGAGATGCATACTCAAGGATGGGTCTAACAAGTGAAGTGAATAGCGTTTTTGTTGTATAAGGGTCTTTAAACTCTTTTTACCAGCGTTTAATAAATCCTAACGAACTTTTAGCTTTGTTCACACACGAGTTGATATGTCAAATAACACTTAATTTGGAGTCCATTGTCACACCCAAATCAACAAATATCAATACATGACTCAGAGTCTGATCCTGTAAAGAATATTTAGCAGACATAGGTTGTCTCCTTGTAAATGTCATAAACTTACATTTATCCAGATTGAGTAACATCATAGTATTGTTGATGAAAATATTACCACTATATTGTCAAGCAAAAGCATTAAAAGCATAAATAAATAAAAGTAGTGTCATTAGAAGTCGTTGAGAATGAAATTAATGTATAGTTTATCAACAATCATTTTAGAACCCCAGTATGGTTAAGTACTACAAACCTAGTACTTAGTTGATTGAAATTCTTATTACTTTCTAACTTACTTACTAATTAAATCAAAAACAAAAATAAGAATTCATGAATGCATCAGAAGAAAAATTTGTTTAGGTTTCGAACAACACGGTATACTTTGAAACCACCGTAAAAGCAGTAACTATTGAAGTATTTAGTTTGCCTACACAACCATAGTAAGAACCGGGGTTGCCCTATTCGTAGGCCGTAAAAACAGTAATCGACAATCCAGTTGAGCACCTATCGCTTTCGCGTTCTTAGACCGATATGAAAGGTTAAACTTTAAAAACTCTGCCCACATAAAAATATCTCACAATGAGCTCAAATCTATCTCACGCCGTAACTTTAATCATTTATATTTCACATTTTGGCACACAAACACAAACAACAGGTTCAGCTGGGGTAGCTCCTAGAACGTAGAAAGAAAATTATATATAAAAAAAAAATCAAAGAAATAATAACATGAAAATTAAAAAAATATTAAGGTAAACAGAAGACAGCAAACAGTAGATAAGAAAATGTGTTCAATATTTTTAAGCTCACAACTTTGCTTATATTGAGCTGGTACTGAGTGCCGTAACATGTAAATATTAAATACTTAGCTCACGAACACGAAGGATGCCCCTAAGAAACTGTGCCAAAGTAAAAGTACCTTTCATTGGTACCACACCAAGTACCACACAAATAAATACTTCTGCTTTAAATTCATTGCATAATTTCCATAGTTACGAGGTACGAAGTTATATTTTACTTTCCAGTTGTTCGCTAGAACTTTGTAATCGATAACTTGATACATTATTTCTTCTTAAGACAACATATAAAAAGCGAAACCGAAAAATTGCCTCACAGAACAAAAAGTTGCAATGAGAAACTAAATTGAAACTTCCAGTAACAATTTTACAAGGTTCATTAAAACCGCATTAAATATTAATAGGAGTGTGTGTGAGTGTGTGCTTGCGTGTGTATTTGTGTGTTCATAATTTAGAAAATGCGAAGAGGACAAGCGACAAGTGGGTAGTAAGTAAGAAGTACTTGTATTCGTATCTTAGAGATAATAGAAAAATACCCAGCAAAACGTTGAAGAAGAGAGACCATGTGATATTGAAACGGTGTTCGGTGCTTTTTCTCCTTCTCTGTTTCTACATACTGTGGCTAGCCATTGGAATTTACAGAATGTGCCACACATATTTCTATACTGTGAGCGGGAAATACGATAAAGTTATTGTAGCAGACGACGGGGAAGAGGGAGAGGGTGTACAATTACAGAATGGCTATGAATGAATGAGTAACTGAATGAATGAATTGAATGAATTGAATGAATGAGTGAATGATTGTATGTATGAAATGGAGAAAATGATAAAATGTATAAATAAGTAAACGAATTGGCAGAGAAAGATTATTACTTGTGCATGGCGCTATATATCTATATATATGTATATGTACTTGACCTTGACTATTGATACACAGTATAACCAAATAAACGATTCATAGTTACATGCATACGTGGTATGTGTGTATGTGTGTATATAATTGTGTATGTTTCATAGTATCAAGTGCGAAACAGAAATTAAAACGGAAATAAGATTACTTCATTTAAGTTTTTTGTGTGAGTGGTTGGAAAATGTTGTGAAATGTGAAATGGGAAATGAACTTGAAATGAAAACACAAAACCACATGAGAATTAATGAAATGAAAAATATTTAATTATAACACCCATGCACACAGAAATACAATGCATGCATAGATACAATTGTTAGGTGCCAATGTGCTTGTATGTGGTTTTTGTTTTTCTTTTTGTTTTAGTTTTTATTTGTTTCATTTTGCTGTTGTGTGATAAGAGTTCGTTGTAACTATCGCACATCCAACATTCGCACTCCCACTCATTGCTCTCGGCTGTGTATGTGTGAATGTAAATGTGTTAGTGAGTGTGTGTGTGTGTGTGTGTTGTTATTGTTTTTGTTTTATTCACATTTGACTTTGGTCATTGAACTTTGTGTATCGCTTATTACTAAGTATTGTACACACACACACACACGCACTTATATTTCTACTTACTCTATTCTGCTTTGGTGTTTCTTCTACGCCTTTTGCTTTTGAATCTAATCTATCTAAGGGTATACTGCTGGTTTTTGTTTCTGTTTGAGGCCAATGGCGGCGCCACCTCCATCTTCTTAGGGAATCAGTCTTATTGCGTTTGTTACATTTGCTATTGTTGTAATTGCAATAAATATTCATGTAGACGATTTTAAGCTGGCTTTCGAAACAAATTCGAACTTGAACCTATAGCCGAAGCTTTTTTCCTAATTCCGAAACCACAACATGTCTGATGACGTATTTCGGCTCAAGTCTTTCAAAGAAAGTTTTAAACGACTTACTAACGACCAATGAAAAATTCCCTTTTACATAGGAAGTCGAAAGTCGTTATCATTTCATGATCACTATCAATTCACTTTACTATCGAAATACGCGTTTACTACTATTGAAAAAGTACTGTTGCGATAGTAAAATTGGACGAGAAAGTATAAAAAATAAAAATTAAGTATCTCCGCGAAATAAAGAGTGTTCGCTTCAGAACAGACTCGAAATCTTCCTTTTGTTTTACGTCATATGAAATACTTTATAACTGAAATATTTTCTTTTCATATATTTCCTTTTATTATGTATTTGACTACAACAAAATCTTTTCTAATTTTGGGAGTTATTTTGCTTGGATAAATAAATTTAACGAATGTGGTCACTGTGTCTTGGTGGTAATGCGTTGGACTGCTACGCAGAGTGTCCGGGGTTCGAATCTCGGCACAGGCAAAATCAAAAAGTAGAAAAAATAATTTTCTACACGGCACCACCTCTTGGCAGGCAATGGCAAACCTACAAGAGTAAAAATTGCCTGTGAAAAGCTTTTCACTTCGCCGCTCGGATTCGGCATTAAACTGTAGGTCCCTTCCATTCATGTACAAATATAACACACACACAACATGAGTGGATGCGAAAAGATCGGCCTAGGCCATCCATGGGCTGTTGTGCCATTAAAAGTAAAAAGTAAAGTAAAGTATTTTTGATTTTTGCCACTATTTTTTGGTTGGGAAAAAGTAATAGTTCACATTGTTGGGCATGTTTTAATTTATATATCTTTTTTTTGCTGATTTCATTTGTGGACATTTTCTTGGGATTATTTTTCATTTTTTCTGGCAGTTTTAGGTGCCATTTTTAATTTTTGTGATTTTTCTTTGAACCAAATTACGCTTTACGGATTAGTTCATTTAGTTTTAGCAGTATTTATATTTTTTTCCATTTTGCTTGTTTTTCAGAACCATATTTTCATATTATGGCGCAGACGGAAAATGTGTACAGGGTGGAGCAAAAGTAAAGTCATAATGTGAATGGGCCATAATTTTTGCAAATGGCATCGAATGTCATTGTGCTGTGACATTTATATTGTAGACAGATAGAGAATTAGTTGACAACAAGCAATGGAGCGATACACACCTCTAAATCATCAAATGTGCATCGACTCTGGAGGTGGTCATTTGACCGCTATAATTTTTTTAATTTAATGTGGTAAATTTTACGCCTTGAAAAAAACTTTTCGTGAAAACTGAACATAATTTTTGTAATTTATAACAAAACCTTGTAATACACAACTTATTTATGTATCGATATACATAAGTATGTGCATAAAATATGTATATCGTGAACTAGAATCATTCAAGTGTAACCTTTTTAATTTGGGACATACATAATTTTACGGCTGATTTAAGGAGACAAACTTCCATGTTTTTCTGAACAGTAATAAAATAAGAAAATATTTTCACTTCGTCGGATAACCGACAGTTTGGTGAGGAGCAGAGCAAAAGTACATACATAAGG
This sequence comes from Palloptera scutellata, assembly GCA_958295655.1. Classification (NCBI taxonomy): domain Eukaryota; kingdom Metazoa; phylum Arthropoda; class Insecta; order Diptera; family Pallopteridae; genus Palloptera; species Palloptera scutellata. The sequence goes on along the minus strand of OY282449.1, from coordinate 152,978,916 downwards.
TAGATACTATAAGTACGTCAGATCAGGGATACGTGTATATTATAATGGCGAAGCACAAGCAAGGAGATTCGATGCTGAAGCAGCAACTGGGGTATAATTGATTCATTAAATCAATTTAAATATTTTATTAACATGTGAAGTATCTCTTGTCTTACCTTTATCGCATTTAATAGGGTCGTAGCAAGGCAATACATTTTTTTTATTTGAAATTTTACGTATCTATTGATACCCGGTCGAAGGGAAGCATTTCTATTTACTTGATTAACTGTTGCCCTTACTTCCTTACGCACACACACATACTTATTCATACTACGTACACAGTGTGAAATGCTTGCTTTATTATGTAGAAAATACAATCAACAAACACAATTTGCACCCAACCGTTCAACTGCCCCCAAACATTGTACAAGGTTATAACTTGTTTAATTGCTTTTTAATTATTATTTACAGCGTTGCTGCTGCTGCTGCATTGACTTTATCATCCTACTTTAGAAAAACAAAAAACAAAAAATTAAAAAAATATTATTTGAAAAACTTTTGTTAATTTCAGTGTTGTATACAACTTTACGCAAAGTTTCCTTTGTCACGTTAAATTTATGTTCCTCCCCGTGCACAGCTAATTCTTTTTGTTCCCGCTGTTGTTGTTTTGGTAAATTTCACCTACAATGCGTTGAAAAAAATAACAAAATACTTTTCTTTTTGTTTTTGTTTTGTTATTATGTTAAAATTTGCAGCTGTTTAAAAGTTATATATGTATATTTTCGTTCGCTTTGTCAGGTGGACAAGAAGTCAAGGTAGCTAGCTGTAAAGTACAAGGAAAGGTTCACAAAAGTCATACGCACATTTTTGGGAGTTTTTATTGCGTTGTCTATGCATAATTGATTGAAATGCAGTGAATTGGAAGAAGAAGCGAGAGCACTGAGTATCGCGGCTACCGCGACAATGAATGCAATTAAAAACTTAGTCGTGAGTAAGAGCCTGAGAATGTTAACAACTTTTCATAAGTATATTGGGATTGTTTTTAGTGGGTATATACTTTACGTTCCTATGATTGCGATAAGCGCAGCATTTCAGTGTCACCTTTACAATTCGTTGAATATTGAATGGATTACTTTTAAACTGCCATATTCAGTGACCATTTCCTTATTTGAAGAATTTTCAAAAATATCAACCAAACCTACTCGAATTTATTTATTTATTTATTCATAAAATACATGCAGTATATTTGTTCGCCAGATGAAAGCTTTTGCTTGTGACCTCAGCATAACCGAAAATAATTCATTTCTGTTCTATTGTCATTGGCTTTGGCACAGCACCAGAAGCACGGAGAAATGGTCGTGGAATAAGGTCGAAATAAAATTACAAGCGCAAATGACATATGTACATACATAAATACTTAATCTCAACAATGTCAAAGTCAGTTTGACTAACTGCTTGTCACAAACAAAACCAAAACAAATGTGAAGTACATAGAACAACAAAAGAGAATTTGCTAAGTCATCGTTGCAAACACAAAATTATTTGTGTGGATATAGAGAATATACAATATTTTGTGATCTGCCCTTTAGAAAATGAACGTTACGTTGCAGGTAAGCACTACGTAAGTAGTTAAGTTTAGGAAAATTATGGTACGCTGTGCAATGCCAGGAACAAGCGTTTAAATATTTGGAAATCACTGTAAAAGAGTTCCCTGAAGTAAGCAGACTTAAAATTCGTATTGTAGCTCATCACCAAAAACGTCTGCAATAGTTTCCGTCCAAACTTTAGATCTCCTTGAACAAAAGAATATGAATGCAAATGCAAAATAACCAATTAAGAGTTCGAGTGCTAAAACTGTAGAATTACTTCAAGGCCATGAAACTGAGCTAACTCAGTCGAAGAAATAAGTATTTTAAAGCACAATTTCGGTGGGTTTCAGTCTCTCGTCTCATTCTCCTCGTCTATAATACGTATTAGTATACAATTATTTGGAAAGTTTTGAATTTGTATCTACGCGCTGTTAGCTGAACTCATTTTAAATCATGAACCGTAGTAAATCAAGTTACTAACATTATTTCATTAAGGCTAAATTTTTATGCATACAGTCCAAAGAAACTTGAACTTTGTGGCGAAATGGCAAATATTTTTCAGTCATATACATATACTTATAAGAACCTATAAACATATGTATGCATTTACAGATGTAGTGTAGCTATACCCTTCCACTTACTAGGAAAAGAGAAATTCGAGAATATTGTCACGCATGAACTTCCTTTCCTTTCCAAAAAACAAACAAAAAGAGGAGCAGTAAAATCAATCAAACAAGTACGAGTTAATATGAGTTGGTAAATTTTCCTTAAATTTTTGCATAACACTCAGACTACTACAATTGCGGCAAGTCACTTTGAGCTTGTAGTCAAATATGAAGTGACATGAAATTGTACCACCAAATTGTACCAAAAGTGAAAAATTTTAAATAAATTTATTTTTATTCGGTTAATGAAACTTACCTCTGACATTTTGCGTTTCTTCTTCATTAAGTTATGCTTGCTTTAAGAAAATTAAGTTTCTCTTTTTTCTTGTCTTCTTTCCCCCGCTCAGCAGATGATAACAGAAATGAAATTGTATAGCAAGTGGAATTCGTATTTAGTGTCGTTCGTCCCACACGGCGTATGATGCAATCTAATTGCGTGCGAGTATCTGTTGCAAGCAAACGTTATGTTTTGTAGTTGTTGCTGCTCCTACTACTGCTGGTGCGGCTGTTATTGCTGCTGCTGTCACATTCATAGTGAAAATTAAATATTTCTATAGAAAATGAAACTTTAATTTGCCATAACCACAAATATTGACGACATTAATATCCGTTTCCTTCGTGCATACTGCGCATATTGAATTTTTCCGATTTTTTGCTGGTTGCACTTTATGCTGACGCCATTTTGTTGACATCAAATATTGTTGTTTGCGTACATTCGTAGTGTCTGTGGTTTTTATTTGATGCCTTTGTATGTAAGTACTCGTAAGTATACTTTGAATAATATATCGTTGTGATTTTTACTTAATTTCATTTTCGTTTTATTTCAGTTCACAAGATTTCTGTGTCTCCATCTTCAATCGTTGATTATTTTGTTGCAAATTCATTTTCGGAAAATATCGAAATTACCTCAATGAAGAAATTAGCATCTGAAAAGGTAAGAAGAAAATTTATTGTTTGTGATATGAAAGCTTAAAATTGTAAAATTTCTTAGTGAATTGATGAACGAATTTATTATTCCCCCAAATAAGCTTCGATTCAGACCGTATGTATACGGTTGCAGCTTGAACCTCAGGCTCGTAGATATACTATGGTAGTTATATCAATAAGTGTGACTTGATGTGCATGTGAAATAATTTAGTATTAAAAGGGGTGTCTGCAGTGCTCCTTGCGTCTACTCACCTCCCTCAGAAAACCAATAACAATTCTACAACACAACTGCTCATGAAGGGGCCTAGGTCGAGCTTGTCGCATCCATTCATGTTATGCGTGTTATATTTGTAGACGAATTGAGTTTTATGCTGAATCGGAACGGCGAAATGAAAGATTGTTCTAAAGCAAATGTTACTCTTGGAGGTTTGCCATTACGTGCCAAGTTTTTGCTTTTCAAGGTTTTGACTTTTTTCCTGTTCCGAAGATTCGAACCATGAGCAGGCCAGCGCACTACCAACTACCCCACGGCGACCATCTAACATTGACAATTCTACTTCCATTTTTCATTATTACATTATGGTACCAATTTAAATGTTTACAATGTGGCAGTGTCCGTAACAATCTTTTATCCAACTGCAACTGCCAACAATTTTCCAACTAATGCTCTGCGACTGTGTATTCTCTGTTACTAAAACTACAATATTAATTCATTTATTTAAAAAAAGAAACTAAGTATAAATCTTTGATCTACTCCAACTACTAAAATTATGTAAGCCAAACAACAAAATAAAAGTAATAAAAACCAAAACAAAATTTTGTGAGTTAAAAATCGGCAAAGTTTCGCATTAATTAAAGTTGCTGCCAATAGAGGTCATGCATACATACATACACACACACACAAACAGACAAACAGATAAACAGACCACCAGAAGTTATTGACCTCATATTTTGTTCACTATTTAGCGATAGTATATGGTACTAAATAAATTAAAATAATAGCGGTATTCACAATCTGTAGTAGTTGCAAGAGATTTTGCAATCTGTTATTGTGAATTTTTGAATTTATGATATTTGTTGTATTATTCAGCAGCAGACGAACATAAAAAACTTAAAATGCAGCCATAAATTGTCTTCCCTGTTTATCGTGTATTTATTCACAAAGAATTTAAAGTGCTGCCATAGCAAAATACTTAAATCCACGCTATATTATTTGAACTTAAACCATTTCAAACAGTTTTTTCTTTCAAATATATGTTAAAAAATAGGTCAAGATTAATCGATCTTAAAGAAGAACGAAGAGCCTTTACTTACTAACTTTTAATGGCACAACAGCCCATGGAGAGCCTAGGCCGAGCTTTTTCGCATCCACTCATGTTGTGCGTGTTATATTTGTACATGAATGGAAGGGACCTACAGTTTAATGCCATCCGAACGGCGAAGTTAAAAGCTTTTCATAGCAATTTTTACTCTTGTAGGTTTGCCCGTGCCTGCCAAGAAGTGGTACCGTGTAGAAAAATTATTTTGTCTCCTTTTTTTATTTTTTATTTTGCCTGTGCCGAGATTCGAATCCCGGAGATTCTGCGTAGCAGCCTAACGCACTAGCACTACGCCGAACGAAGACCCATTTTCCAATATATAAAATTTTAATGCTAAGAACCTTCAAAATCGGGCATTACATTACACAAATACTATACAAAAGTTACAATGGGCTGTCGTCGTTGTATTTTTGATATTTGAACAATAATACTTATTTGAGAAAGGCATGCGATTTGTTTTTGTAGCCATATTAAATTTACTGCAAAATATAAAATTTATTGTATCAAAAATACAGAATACAAAACCATTTACTCCAAATCGTGAAGACCGCCAATAATTTTGTTTTGGTGTTGTTGACATAAATTAGTAAAGCAACTTAAGTAAAATTTTGTACATATTTTATATTTTGCTTTAGGAAAAATATTTATAGAATGCTTAAGAATCAGGTTATCTTTGTTTACTTTTCATCAATAACATGAATAACTATGTATGCATTATTACAATACTACAACTATTGTTAGGTTCGTTGTCAAAGAGAAAATAACACATGAACTTAAGAATTTTATTGATAATTTTTTAACAGACAAACTTTTTCTACACACTAGTATGATTTCGTCTTCGCAGTCCAGATAATCTTGTCACTCTGAGTTGTGAAGATATTCAAATGTTGCAATAATATAAGAATAACTTTAAGTTTACATAAAACATTAACGCATTCCATATACCATTTTTTTCTCACTTTTAAAGATGAACCTTTGATTATTTTATAGAGATCCCCAAAATATCAAAGTTCATCTCAGTTCTAGCAATAAGCTAGATCGCGGTATCGATGGTTAAAAAAAAATAAAACTCTTTAACTCAATTTAAAAATTACAATTAGTAAAAATTCAAGAACGATTCGGTTTTTGACTAGTGATAAGGTGATTTTATGGAAATTTTTTGAAACAATCCAGCTAGCAACATCTTAAATCCAGATCAATATACCTTATAAATCTTCTAAAAATTGGCCAAGCCTAATTCGTAGCTGACGCGTCCTATTGTTTATATGTACTTATTGTATAAAAATTTTATTTAAAAAATATTAACCAAAAGCAACAAAAAACATTTTGCTTGCTTTTAAATTTTACACAAATTAATTTAAAAGGTTTTTTTTCTTTGTTTGCATATCGTTGTTTGCAAATCGTTGAAAGCAAAATGTTTGCAATTTATTTGCATAAAAAGAAAATTGGATTTTCTTCATTGCTTTCCACTTTACATATTCGTATCGCAAAAAAAAACCACAAATATTCATACCAAACTAGAAAAACAAAATTTGAATTAGTTATGAAAAAAAAGTTGTACTTGTAATGCAATCAGATTAATTTAGTATGTAAAATTAATTCACTGTGAAAAGGAGAACTTTGAAAAAGAAGGAAATGCACATTCAAAATTAACATATTCGTATGAGAATCGTGAAATATAAGTATACAAGGAATACGTAACTTATTTCGATTTATGTTACAAATTATAATAACTCCTCAAAGCACAAAATATAATTACACTTTACTATTAAGTGAAAGAGATTAGAAAATAGATCTTATACCATTTTCCCATTGAACACGAATTCCGTAGTTTCGACAGAAATTGCAACCGTTCACATTGACAACTTGATTTCCTTTGACAGTTCATTGTTTATTTCCTTTGTTTAAAATGACGTCGAAAAATATAATTGTAAAGTATTTCGGGTTTTACCATTTAAATGCGAAGAGAATAAAAAATATTTAGCACCGAAATAAAAATGCATCAGAGAAGGTACAAATTGTTAATTGAGAACAAATTTGAATTGCAGATACAACGATTGAAGCTTGCGACGGTTGCAGCCTCATTGACTGCAAAGCAAAGAGTGTATTGGGAGACGGTAAATATATATATAAATAATTAAAAAAACGTGTGATATTAAAAATCAATGGATCAATTAAATATTAATTCAATTTTATTTAAAATCAAATCGAATTCTTCATTTTCTTAAGTATGCTATTCACAGCAAATTATCAACCAGTAAATGAATACAGGGTTGCAATGAAATTTTTCTTCAGCTTCGATGTAGTTTGGGCAAAACTGCATTATTTTTGTGTTTTCATTTGGCATTTATTTATAAGTATGTCGAAATTAAGCATCGCCACTCAGTTTCAGACGAAACCATGCAAATTAGCGAAACAATGGGGACATGGTATTATATAATTTAAGTACGCTGAACATGATGGCATTTTTAGTTTTTAACTATTTGCTACAATTTTTAAATACGGTTAAAAATAAAAGTTCATTCCAAAACTTATTTACAAGGTTACAAGTTTCACAATAATATCAGATGCGATTTTTTGCTAACCGTCGAAATGCAATTAATGAAAACAGCAATAGTTTCTTTTCGAAATTTAAAACGTATATAAATGATGTTTTTTTTAGAAGTATGGTTTTCAATCTGGCAATACTTTTTTCGAAGTTGGTCTTATTGACAGCTGTCACTTGATTTATGCTCAGTTTGAGTCGGCAATTCGAGCAACCATGCATCGGTTTCGCACCACGTTTACTCTAGTGGATAATGCGCATCCTCAGAGACGCCGTACAGTGAGCACCGAAGACGCTTTTGCTGCTGTGGAGCAGAGTATCGAAGAAGACCCGAATGAGTCCATCCGCCATCTCGCGCAATAATTGGAGCTGTGCCCATTCATTTTATGGAAGATTTTGCGGAAGAATCTTGGTTTGCCATCTTACGAAATCCAACTCGTGCCAGAATTGAAGCCAAACGACCAACAAGCGGGTCGCACGTTCGGTGAATGGGCTTAAAACGAGATGGCCACCGATCCCGATTTTCACCAGAGAATTTTGTACAGCGATGAAGCTCACTTTTGGTTGAATTGGTACGTGTACGTTAATAAGCAAAATTGTCGCATTTGGAGTGATCATAATCCACAAGCCATTGTTGAGACGCCGTTACATCCTCAAAAAGTCACTGTTTGGTGTGCTCTATGGGCAGAGGGAATCATTGGTCAATATTTCTTCAAAGATGAAGCCGGTCATAATGTTACAGTCAATTGGGAACGCTATAGAGCCATGATTAATGACTTTTTCGTGCCTGAATTGTGAATTGGAGGATGTTGATGTGGACAACCTTTGGTTCAAACAAGACGGCGCTACATGCCATAAAGCCAACGAAACAATCAATTTATTGAAGGAAACTTTTGGTGAGCGCAATATCTCGCGTCGTGGGCATGTGGCATGGCCTCCAAGATCGTGCGATTTAACACCGCTGGACTATTTTTTGTGGGGTTATGTGAAGTCTCTTGTCGACGCAGATAAGCCCGAGACGATTGACGCCTTGGAGGAGAATATTCGGCGCGTTATTACTGACACACGGCCCCAATTGCTGCAAAAAGTGCTCGAAAATTGTGCTTCTCGGCTAGAATTTATTCGAACCAGCCATTTGCCCAAATTCGTTTTTAAAACATAATGGCAAATCCTTATCTTTATAATAAAGCTAAATTCTTGGTTATAACATTAAATTATATGCGTTTTATTTCTTCTTGGAAACCACACTTATAAAAAAAAACATCCTGCCCTATGGGATAGTGAGTCATTTGGCAAATGACAGAAGTACGAAAAGTATGCAATATGTATGTACGATATGACAAAAAGTTATACATAAATAAGTTCTACAATGTAAAGAAATTTGTTGGTTTTAGAAACAACATAATATTAAGTGGAAAAATTAGGTTGTAGGCTGCCGTTTATAACTATATTTTTCCCTTAAATATCGTTTCGATTTTCTGATCGAGTGTTACTTAAAAGCTTATATTACTAATTTAAGCTTCTCCCCCACTAATTCGAGTTTCAACCTGCTTTTGAAAATACTATTCTATGAAAATTTGTGAACATATTTTATTAAAAACTTTAACAATAATTTTGAGAGAAAATTGAGACCAATTTTTATATTTGGCAGATGTCAGGGAACGACAAAAAGGGGGTCAATTCCATTTATTTCACTTTATTGAGTTCACTATGATCATACTCCTCCAAATGGTTTTACGCATTGTATATAAGATATATGTATTTTCAAATTACGATAATAGAGCATTTTATATAATATAAGGTGAAAGATGACACATCAAATATCGATAGAATATAGGCTGGCGTCCATCAATGTATTGCACTGAGTCAAGCTCTATACACTATCTTTACTTTTGATATTCCTGAGACCGATGGCGTGACAATGGCCAATAGAGGCGATAAAATAAATATTTGGCTAGATAAATGGAGAGTAAAAGTGAACCCTGAAATATGCAGTCATATAACATTCTTATTAAGAAATTGTGACTGTCCACCTGTCAGTCTGAATGGTGAATTGTTACGCAACTTCAATAGCGTTAAATATCTTGGCATTCATATGGATAGGAGATCAACTTGGAACGATCATATTAGAATAAAAAGACAACAACTTAATATTAAAATTGAAGAAAATATACTGGCTACTTGTTCCAAAATCAGAGCTTAGCTTGGAGAACAAGTTGCTGATATACAAAGTCATACTGCAGCCGGTGTAGGGTACAGCTAGCAATTACAATTTAGAAATTCTACCACGCTTCCAATCGCAGGCACTACGTCTTATAACTTTACATTCCGATCTCAATGTGGCTAACGCCAACAACCAAATTAACAAGACTCAGATACCATGTAAATCCATTGGCTAACGAGCTTCTGGATGATTCCAATGATACCATTTGTAAATTTAATACCATAAGTAAATTCTAAAATATAATAATATAAATAGATAATTTTAAGAATTATATACATACCATACTTACTTACATATGTTAGCAAAACATTACTTAATATTTTTGTAAATATTATTGGCCGCATTGGCGAACGATAATTAGTTTAGGTTCTTATTGTTATAATATTTGCTTAAAGTCTAAAGATAGGTGCAAAGAAAATAAATTAAAAAAAAAAACTTTGATCCTATTTCTCAACCGACTGTAAGTGATAAAGCCTGATTCCACGTTAGCCAGATACTAATTAATAGCCTTAATCCTAACAGCCTAATCCGTCAGTATTGCGATTTATATCCACTAGATATTCTTGAAAATTATTCTTTAAATTTGATTTAAATATAAATATACGAGTAATACAATAACAAATATAAGTATAAAGTATAAAATGAAATTAAATTAGCATTGCGAAATTCGTCGTGTGATTTGCTCGTATTAATTTATGATGTACGCTGATTGCGCCATAATTTTCTCTTGTCAGCTTGCAAATTAATTGTACAAATGACAACAACCAAGTGAATTAATTTGCGTATATAAACAAACTTGAAAATATTTAAGATTTATAAATAAATTGTCAATACTTTTATTAGCATCATACCAAAAATAATTGTCATTAACTTAAGTCATATTTTGGCTAGAGTTGTAGCGAAAATATTCTAGTTGAAAACGAAAGCGAAACCGGAAACGAATATCGAGATAATCGTTTTATGAAAGCGAAAGTGAATGCAAAACGAACTCATTGTCGAACGACAAATGGCTAGCCACTATTTGACCTTAGGTTACAAGTGTCCAAATTGAATCCTTTGCGTATATTCGGTACAACCCTAATGTTGGTGCTGGAATTGGTGATTACATTTGTGAATATGCGTTCATGTGTGTATGTTTAATACAAGGAGGGCCAAAAGTAATGTCATAATGTGAATGTGTCATAATTTATGCAAGTTGCGTCAAATGGCCCTGTGCTTTGACATTTACATTGCAGACAAATAGAGAATAAGCAATGGAGATTCCACACTGCTCAGGCAACGAATATGGTTTCCGGGCCGTGTGATCTCTCGTTTTGGCGATTTGAAATAACCTAACAGTTCTGACGGCTTTGGAGCTTTTTGAAAAATCGCGTTTACCACAACAAACCAAAAACCTTGCTAGCCTTAAAAGCCATCGCTGTAGCTTAGCGGTAGTGCGTTGGACTGTTACGCAGGGTGTCAGGGGTTCAAACCACGGCACATGCAAAATAAAAATGCAACAACAACAAAGTTAACGTCATCACCTCTTGGCAGGCAATGGCAAACCTACAAGAGTAAAAACTGCCTATGAAAAGCTTTTCACTTCGCCTTTCGGATTCGGCATTAAACTTGTAGGACCCTTCCATTCATGTACAAATATAACACGCACAACATGAGCGGATGCGAAAAGCTTGGACTTTGGCGCTACATGCGATCATAGTCGACACTGATAAACTGAAGTTCATTGTGGTAAAGGCATAACACTTGCCACAATGGCTACCTATCTCTTTATCGGTGTCCTGTGTGAACACATTCACTCTCTCATTCTTCCTCCTTCTTCCTCTCAACTATCAATCTTCCTTCCATTCAACACAATGCTCTGCATTCATAGCGGTACACCCTGTATGTATCAATAAAAAAATAAAAAAAATAAAAATATTGCAGAAGAAATCGGATGTTATGCGAGCAAAACGAGTTCAAATTTGAATCTCAACTCAGGAGGTTGTCATTTAACCGAAATATTATATCATTTAATAAAAATATTGCAGAAGAAATCGGATGTTATGCGAGCAAAACGAGTTCAAATTTGAATCAACTCAGGAAGTTGTCATTTAACCGATAACATTTACTCAACTTAATGCTATCAATTTTACGCCTTCAAATAAACTGTCTGTGGAAGCATAGCCCAATTTTGTTCATTTCTAACAATATGACAGCCAATTCACATTATGACATAACTTTTGGCCCACCTTGTATGTAAGTAATATTTAGCATAACAATTCGTGTTGTCTTCATTTACAACTAATAGGCGCCATAATTATTACGCTAAATAGAATTATTTAATATTGTACTTGCGCATCCACACACACACAAACATAGGGCCACACACTCGCGCACAGTATGTGTAAATAAAATTAATACTTCGCAATATAATTAAATGCAATGTGCAAATAATTAATTTTAATATATTTAACAAATATTAAATTTCTTTCCATTTACAAAACAAAAATATTGCTAACATTTATTTAAGTCGTCTGTCGCCCAAGCTCTTTGTCGTGTTTGTCAGTGTCTCAATTATAGTGTTGCTCTCTATCTTATGTCCGCATTTAATCACATTCGAGTAAAATAGTAAAAAATTTATGCTAACTAATCAATACAGTCAGAATCCCTCCCTCTGTCCGTCCGTCTTTCTGATGCTTCAATTGCGTGGCAACAACAGCAATGGCATCAATAGCATACAAGCAGCAAAGCATGAGAAATTTGGACTTGATTTGTTGACAGCGAAAATTGAATTTAAATGCGTGTAAAATAAATTTTGATTTTTGACGTATCCCCTTTTTGTTTCCCGGCAACCCGGGAACCGAAGGGAGTTGTTATGATTGTAATTGGTTTATTTTGATATGCTGCATATTTTAAAATAAATAACCCTATTCAAATTTTAAGCCTCATTAGTGACCCAAAATTTTGTAGTTTACCAAATTGTTGCCATTTTGCGTAACAAACCGGATATTTCGCTGATGGGAAATAAAATTTACATAATTTGAATCCAATCAGGCAACGTTTCTTGGTTAGCTGTAGTCAAACAAAAATTTATGGAAATCTATGAAGTTTTCACTTTCGCTCTTTTATATGTAGACCCAAATAGTTATTTTGAAATATTTACGCTAGGATATGTATAAGTAAGCTAAACATGTTTTAACTGTTCGATAAAGAATGCATTTAAATTTTAAATCTCTCTCAGTGGTGGTTGCAACAAAAGTTTTTTCTTATTATCAAATTTCATGACGCAGTTGAAACATTTTAAACCAGCAGAAAAAAAATGTTTGTGTTGCATTGCAGTCCAATCGGATTTTGTGCAAAGCTAAGTGGCCTCTGCTTCAGCACGACTCACTTTTCTGTTTCAACATTGCAGTACACGAGCGCAAGCTAGAATGAGAGTACATTACAGTTGTAGTCTCTTTTCTTGCAAACCAGTAGGGGAGACTGGGGCAAAGATGGTCACAACCTTAGTAAAAATCGTATATTTTTATACTGAAAATATTTAAGCAGGGATGACCACCAAAAATATTTTTGAAACCAACAACAACAACAGCAACAACATCATCGTAAGAACTGTTACCTCATAAGCCGATGTATGTAAAGGGTATATCTATGTGTAACATATGATCACCGCGATTACGTTTGCAGCGATCAGTTGTTTGGATCCAATTTTTCAAACACTCTTCCACTGTTCCTGAGCTCCTCTAAAGTTCCTGGATTGTTGGCATAAATCAACGACATATAGTAACGCCATAAAATGAAATCCAACGGTGTTAAATCGCATGAGCGTGGTGCCCATTAGACCGGACTATTTCTCGAGTTTACACGTTTGACTAACTGATTACCATCTTGTTGTAAACACATACATATCACTGATATCAAGCCCATCCAATTCTGGCCAAAAATGGTCGTCCCACTTGGCACGATAGCGAATCATTAAAAATACGGTCCAATCTTTGACAATCCTTCGAACATGTGGGTTTCTTGCTGTCCAATAACTCATATTTTGCTTATTGACAAAGCTATGAAGCCAAATTCAGGATGTTCTTCATACCTCTAATTTAAATAATTTCCAAACGTTGCTGGTTCATGAGCTTGGCCATGATAAAATTATAAACGTTGAAGGCATTTATTTTGGCATTGCCAGATCCATTGTATTTAAATACAAAATTGTTATGCTACTATTGAAAACCCCTTTATAGGCTGCAGCCTAACAATCATGAGAATAAGCTGAATAAATATCATTTTTGTTACTTAATAAATTTCGGGAGCTTTGGATTTTGTTTGGTTATTATTATTGTTGTAATTTGCATACCTATCAACCCACCCCTCATAGCTCCTGAATAGTAGTTTCTACTGTTTTCTACCTCAATTCACCTTAATTTTCTTCTATCTAATACCGGAATTGAATCTGAAACGTATCGAACATAAAATATACATAAGTTACACTCACTACGCAAATGGTGCACCTTGAATTTCTATGATACATATACATAATAATTTTACAAGTACAAATAATTAATATCTAACTATCACTCAAAGTCAAGCTCACATGACCGAATACCAACAACAGCAATAACAGCGATCATGCATTTTTTGTTGATTTAGATATTGTTTTTGTAAATAAGTAAACGACATATGTATGTCAGTAAAATTGCACCAAAAAAAATTAACAGACTGAAAATACACACTCACACACACACACACACACACACACACACACACACACACACACACACACACACACACACACACACACACGAACACAAAAAGAGTACAAATTCAAAATTAAGACATCGCACAAATGAAGGCAATCAGAAAAAAATCTGTTTTCAAATCTATGTAAAAGAATAAAAATTCAAGCCAACGAATACAACATCAACAAGCACACAAAACCGACAACAACATCAACTGCATTTACTCTTCAGTTCTAAATTTACATGTACGACAATCAAATTTCAACTGACAAAGCAGCAAACGCCAACAGAAACATTGAAAAAGCACAAGGCAAGTGCCAGGCGCAGCGCAAATGACGCAAGGCCAGAAAATATGTCATAAAAGAATAAATTATAAAACAAAAAACAATTAAAAGATTTCAGCAAATAAAACTTCTGTGGAAATGCTGAAGCAAAAAACAGAGAGGAAAAAATATTATTAAAAAATAAAATATTTCTAAAATTTCATTTGTGGAAATTTCCTGGAATAAAAACAAAAGCGATTCACAAATGCAATTAGATAAATTGAGTGGTTGTTGAAAGCAGACGACTTTGAGGAATTTGTTCAGCAACAGCAACAGCAACAACAACACAAAAAAGGGCAAAAGTATAATGATTACTTTTTTTATTTTAGACTAACAACGGCATAATTTACTGCTTTGTAAAACAATGTGCGCCAACGCGCGAGCTGTTATTGTTGAAATTTGCAGCAAAGTGCAAACGCAGATACAAAACGCAAAAGCTGAAGGAGTTGGGGATCAAGGGGGAGGAAAGTGATTGAAGTTGTATACGGAAAGAAAATAGAATTGTGAATGTGACACTTAAGTAGGCGCGAGACGCGTCAATGACGCTGCAGGAAACTTAAAACGTTTAGGTGGAATTTTTTATCAGGAATTTTTAAAAAATTTATATGATGGATAAATAAATACCAACAACTAATGTAGAATAAGAGCGATCCTACTCTGTGTGCCATTGTAGTCAAAACAAGTTCTCTAGTTGAGAATGTTCAATTTATTGGAAATAACTATTCCCGTATAGTATCTGACAGAATATTCGGCTTCGGTTCTTTGGGTATTCGACCTAAGAAAGCTTTAATATATGGCTTCAGCAAAATATGGCCGACGTTTTGGCCAAAGACGAAATAGAAAATTATGATAAATGATATGTTTTGTGGTGGCCGTGGCGTAGTTGATAGTGCGTGGGCCCGGGGTTCAAATCTCGGCACAAGCTAAATCAAAAAAGTAGAAAAAACAATATTTCTACACGGCACCAACTTTTGGCTTGGCTATAACCTATAAAATTACATAAAAAAAGCTTTCACTTCGCGGTTCGGAGTCGGCATTCCATTTATGTACAAATATAGAATGAACAGCATGAGTGGATGCGAAAAGCTTAGCCTAGGCACTCCATGGGCTGTTGTGCCATTAAAAGGAAAATATCAAGAAGACATGCGTACATACATGCCTACATTAATCCATTTCTTCTATGATTGAATCAAAATTAATTTAATTAATATTATTATTTTCGTGTTCAGCCTTTAATTTTAAATGAACTACTATTACAAGGCAAAGCTCATTAAACTACCACACCCACTCACTATCGACGCCCCTTTCTTCGTTGTTGCTACTGTTGCATTGCCACATTAATGTCATTTACAATTACAAAATACTGCAATGCAGTGAATTGCAGTCATCACGATAACATTCGAACCAACTGCAAGAGTTAGCTTGTGTATATGTATGTATGTATGGTACTACATATAAATATATATATATTGCAAACTTGCCGGCTTAACTTAACGTTTATATGTAAATACATCCAAATGTACTCTTACATGCAAATGTACTCTTACATGCAAATATATTTGAATAGAGTTTTCAGAAAATGCCATTCAAAGTTCTCAAAAATATTTGCTCTTCATTTGCTATTGCAATTTCCTGTTCCACTGTTCGCTTTTCTGTAGTTAGTAGTGCCCCTCTCTCACTCTCATTCACCTTAGGGCCGACCGAACATCAATATCATGTTGCAACACCATTAAGAGAAATGCACTTAACCGTTTCTGTGGTAGCAACAAGTGTCGCTCTACTCGCCGTCACTGTTGTGTTGCTACTGTGTGTCATTGCGGCGGTGAATTGTAAAATTTAATTATTGTTGCTCGTCGTTTTCGAATTTATGTTTCGATTTTACTACTGTGTGTGGAGCAACAGTGACAGTGGAAAAATAGCAGTATTGACTGTTCAGCGCTTAAAAAGTAAAAAGTCGTTAGAGTTTAGACGGGCGCAAGCAACGAACACTAACGTAGTAAGAAATAGATGGAAGTTATGAATCTTTTTCTTACTACCTTACTTTTCTACCTGTCTCTCTCGCACAGTCTTCCGTGCTTGCGTCCCTGTAACCAGCCTCTTAGGCAATCGCAGAAACTCGTTTTATAAAAGTGAGCTATTTCCAATTTTCGCTATTTATTGCGAACGATTAGGGTCCAACAACCTCATTCAACTTTCTATATATTGTACATAATTGTAAAGCTGAAAAATATAATTATATAATTTCACAATAACAAACAATTAATTCCGCAGTTGCGCTGGTCCGCTAGGCCCAGGTTTCAATCTCAGCACAGACAAAATTTAAAAAAATTTTAAATTCATTTTTTTACACTGCACCACTTTTTGGCACTTCTGGTAAGCCTACAAGAGTAAAAATTGCCTAAGAAAAGCTTTCCACTTCGCCGTTCGGATTCGGTATAAATCTGTAGGTCCCTTGCATTGATGCAAAAATATAACACGCACAACATGGGTGAATGCAAACAGCTCGGCTAGGCCCTCCAAAGGCTGTTGTGCCATTAAAAGAGAAGAAAGATGAAGATAGAAGAAGACAACACCAAAATTATTTCCTTTGATTAAAAGAAAAAAATTGCTGGAGAGTGCTTTATTTACTTACCCTAGAAAGTAGCTACAAATTGCTGCTTTTGCGTAAATTTTCCCTTTCTTTTTTCGTGACTTGTTTTTCTGATAACCAATTTTAAATGCATTTGAACAACAATCCACAATAGACTTGTTGCAGATTTGGTATTTATGCACATTTAATATATTCATTAATCCCACTGTGCGAATGAATGTCTGCATTTGCTGTAATAAAATAAATATACTTTGTAATAAGTATTTTTCATTTCCATTCCATGTTTGAACTTCATCTTCATATTGCAAACGTCTGCATACTGCGACTTTGCAACTTCATTTGTTATGCTTTGCTCCATTACATTTTCATTTTACTTTATTTAAATTAATTGAACATTTTATTGTTTGTTATTCTTGCTGAAGTTAAAGTATTTCCTTGTGAACAAAGCATGCGTCATCGTGTGACACTTTGGAGCAATATATATTGCCCACATGCTGTTGACAAATGAAAAAGATAATCACTTCAGCATTTTCTACAATTATTTAAGTATTTGCTACGAAAGCAAAAACAAAGTAAACTCGAAGAAAGTTCTTTGATTTTTTATGAACTTGCAATGAACCTGAAATAATTCAGACATTTTCATCTTTTCTTTAGAAGATGAAGTGCAACAAAGTACTGCTAAAAAACTTTCACAAGAAAAAAAAATTATTTAAAAAATGCATTATTCTTCTTTGTGAATTTATCAGCTGTTGCTGGTTTGATGTTCGAACCTCAACTCAAATGAAGTGACATAGAAGTATCTGAAAAATATATCCGTCTCGGATTACATTGTGTTAAGCACTTTAGCTGCTTCTGTTTATGCTGCTGCTTTTTTGGGTTCAACATCATCATCAGCCTCAGTATCTGCGGACATATACTTTATCGTCATTTTTTTTTTGCTCCCCTTGACTGTGTTTACTATCTTGGTTTTTTCTGCTCTTTTTTTACTCGTATCTTTAAAGTTGTCTGCGTCAGTTGTTCGTGGTATGATCTAGATCTAGATACATCGTTCCCGAATACGTCCGTGAGATACACGCAATTCACGCATTAATTCGCATCGCTTTTATTTATAAATTTAGTTAGTTGCACGCAGACAATGCGGCTCGGCACGGCTCTTATGCTTATGCATGCGTAATGATTTCTTCCTCTTGATTGTAAATTAACTAAATTTGTATACAGTAAACGGAAACTGGTTTGTCAGATTTACGGAAGTAAAATGCTTAATTATGTTTTCATTCTTTTTTCGTTTTGCGATGTCTTTTTAAGTTTCAGAAAGCACAAGTATTATGCTTTTTGAGAAATACAATGAACATAAAGGTAACAACACAATTACATAGTGCTAAAGTTCTAGATTTTTCAATCAAAAAAAATTCAATTCACTTTCTAAACTTTATGTAGGTATAGGTATGTAATAAGGGGTGAAGCAAAAAGCACCAAAGTTATTGTATAACTTTGCTTGTACGTAATGAAATCATGGAAAATATGTGGATTTATATCTTTTAACAGAACTAAACATCTTTAATTCTTATAAATGATTATCTCTAAGTACTTTAAGATAAAGTCCATCAAATACACAAATAATGTTTACTTTTCTACATGCGCCTACTGTATTTTACTGTATACTCAGCGTTTTTATTTATTTATTTATTTATTTACGGCACTTTTATTTACATATTTCGGGTGGGCAAAATCTTCCGGATTTTCCTTAATATATTTTGATATAATTGAAATCTCTTTAAAATATATAAACCAAAATGATAAAAGTAAATAAACAATTCCCACGAGAACAGCAGAAAGCAAGGGAAACATGCCAAGACAATATACAGAGAATTTAAATTTGTTCATCTTCAATGCGAAAGATTATACCTATATAAATCTCTACACGCTTTAAGTATTTTCGTGAGTTTAGTTGATAAAAGTTCATGAACAATTAAAGTAAACATTAAAACTTGAGAAACAAGTGTATGAGCTTTCAAGTAAATATATAAAGCAAAAAATTGTTTATGATTTTGTGAAAATAAAAGATGAAGAAGAAATGCGTTTAAAATATTATAAATAAAAAAAAATTTTATAAGAACAATGTGAAAAAATTAAAATTGGAAAAAAATTAAGTTCTTTGAAGACTTTTTTCAAGGAATATTTCATAACACCTGTTAATTATTTTCAGGATAGGACGAAAAAAATATGTGAAAATAATGTGAAAAATATTAATTTCAATAAAAAATAAAGCAAATGTTATTGAAATGGAGACAGAGACTGCAGCAAATTAATGGATAAATCTTGATATAAATGTTTCCACCTGTCATCATAATATTTCGGTTAATGATAACATTTGTAATAACAACATGCTCAACACAAGTTTTGACGGTAAGGTGTAGGACGAAGTTTCATAGACTTAAAGTGTGTTTATTGTTACTTTATGCATTCACTTAAGGATTTCCCAGTTCGATGGCTTATTAACGAAATATCTAACTTGTAATTCATTTTCACTTGTAAGTTTTATGAAAATTAGCCTTTAAGTCATAAAATTTATAAGTTTCTTATAATGTCTGTGTTGTCTTGTTGTAGTAACTTAATGCATTACTTTACTTACTTTTAATGGAACAACAGCCCATGGAGGGCCTAGGCTGAGCTTTTCGCATCCACTCATCTTGTGAGTGTTATATTTGTTCATGAATGGAAGGGACCTACTGTTTAATGCCGAATCCGTCCGACGAAGTGAAAAGCTTTTCACAGGCAATTTTTACTCTTGTAGGTTTGCCATTGCCTGCCAAGAGGTGGTGCCGTGTAGAAAAATTATTTTTTTTTCTTTTTGATTTTGCTTGTGCCGAGATTCGAACCCCGGACATTATGAGTAGCAGTCCAACGCACTACCACTACGCCACAGCGAACTCAATGCATTGTTATTGCTATAATTAGTACAGCATATGGAAAAAATAAGGAAGCGAATGAAGCGAATGTGGTTGTTGTAGTTAGTCAAAGAATTGTTATTGTTATTATTAGTACAGCATATGTATTCATATACTTATAAAAAAAACTATGTATTTTTTTTATTATTTATTGGTACAATAAGCCGAACCTATGCCGAATCCGAATAGCTGAGTGAAATGCTTCTCTTACTTGTCGAACAATTTTAAATCTATACTCTTTGATTTTGACCAGGGCTGCCTGCATAGCGTCCAGCACTCTAAGCACTACGTCACTGCCATCGCTTTTATGTAACTTGTAGGTCTCATCTAACTTATGCACTTAGCATAAGACTATTTACTTCTAGATACTTGCTTAACATTCCTCAAAATATTTCTGTAATTTAAATAAGTACTTAGTGCAATGCTAAGTTTATTAGTGTCTTATGGTAAATATCTCCAGCCTCAGAAGAAAATCTGCTTCCTAGATTCTAAAGACTTCCTTAACCATTTTTCAAAGACTAGTTACTCGTATTCTGAAAAGTCTGCAAAATAATTTAAATTTGCTTTCACTTGATTTAAGTAAATTGTATTTAATGTAATTCATGCTCATAAATTTAATATTTTCTCATTAATTTCTATTCAAAAAAAAAAAACAAATCCAAATAATTCTATGAAATATATGAATAACAAAAAAATAAATCGAAAATTATTTTCATTTGCCGCACGTTACCTATTATCTTTTTTATTGCAAATTATACTTTTATATGCTTTTAGTCTTAATTTACTATATTTACAAAGATATTTTCGATCTATCTGTAAACAATAGATACTAGAAACGAAATTTGTGTTTTTTTTTTTTTTTTTTTTGGTTTTAACAAACAATTTCTTTACATATTTGAAATGATTTCATTTGAATTTTTGGCAACGAAAAACAATTCAAATAACTATGGTACTTACTTTTTTCTTATAAAATGTAAGCAAAATTTTGTATTAATCTTTTAAATTTTTAATTTGAAAATCAATTTAAAAAAAATTTTTTGTTTTGTATTTACAATTATAATTTTGCTTTTCGTTTCTTTTTAGTATTTATTATTTGAGAAACGCAGACTAAATAAAATCAAACGAAATGATTTAACTTAACGATTTAGCTTCAAATAATTAGAAAATTTTAGAAATCAAAACTTTTTATGTACATGTACATACTTATATGATTAATATATCACATAAAGAGGAGCGGTCGCCGTGGGGTAGTTGGTATTGCGCTGGCCTGCTTCGCAGAGCGCACGGGGTCGAATCCTCGGAACAGGCAAAAATCAGAAAATAGAAAAACAATTTTTCTACACGGCACCCACCTCTTGGCAGACAATGGCAACCTCCAAGAGTAAAATTTGTCTAAGAAAAAGCTTTTCACATCGCCGTACGTATTCGGCATGGAACTGTACCATAGGTCCCTCATATTTTCCATTCGTGTACAAATATATATAATAATGCACAATATGAATGGATGGTAGAAGCTTGGCCCAGGCCCTTCATGAGCTGTTGTGCCATTATAAGAAGAAAAATAAGGGTGAAAATGCTTACGAAAACTTAAAAATAAGTACTTTAAATCAGAAGTTTTTTTTTATTCTTTGGATCAAAAATATTTGTTTAATTTTATTCTTAATTCAGTTTTCTATTATCAAAATTGCCTTGAATATGTGAATTTTAATCAAGTCTTTCCTATTTCCTACACGATACTAAATTTCTATGACATACCTTCAATGAGATTTGTTTTAACTTACTACTGTGGGCAAAAGTTAGTAAGACTTTGTTCATAATTTCAAATTTTTTTATTCATTCTTCCAAATCTATTTCGTCCCCTTCAAAGTAATCCCCCCCCCCCTCCGGCCCTAATACACTTGTGTCAACGTTTTTTCCAATTCTCGAAACAGTTGTTAAAGTCAATTTCCGGAATAGCCTTCAATGCGCTTAGCGATTCATGTTTAATGTCTTCAATTGACTCAAAACGGTGTCCACGAAGCGGTTTTTTGAGTTTAGAAAATAGCCAAAAGTCACACGGTGCTAAGTCAGGCGAATAGGGTGGTTGCGGAACGATATCAGTCGAATTTTTGGCAAAATGGACTCGTAAAACAAATGCAGTGATTTTGGAACCAATCGTGCATTCACTCTTCTTAGGCCCAAATGATGTTTTAAAATGGTTTTCACTGATCCTTCCGATATTCCAACGATGCCAGTAAGGCATCAGTCTCTGACTGTTAATCGTCGATTCTCGAGCACCAGTTCCTTGATTTTATTGACGTGTTGATCATCAGTTGATGTTGATGGCCGTCCTGGACGTGGTTCGTCGTCAACGCGTTCTCGACCATCTTTGAACAATTTGTACCAATCAAAAACACTTGCTCGCGACATACAATTATCACCGAAGGCCTTTTGCAACATTCTGAACGTTTCGGCACCAGAAATTTGATTCCGCACACAAAATTTAATGGAACTTCGTTGTTGAATAATTTCACTCATTATGAAAATCGCCGAATGCACTTTTTGTACTTCAGAAGACAAGGTGACAGATGTCACCGACAGTCATACCAACCTTAAAAAATAATATTTTGATGAATGGGTTTCCGCGCGAAATTTAAATTAAAAAGTCTTACTACTTTTTGCCCACATAGTATAGGCAAATTTCGTGAACAGTTTTGAACTCGGGGCAGGTAGTCGTTGTCCACAATATCCTAATTTCTACACTTTTATAAGAGTTATCCGGTCATTGCATTACAAATATGTTGTTGTTTGAGTGGTTGTTTTCAATCTGAAAAACATAATTAGTGCAAAGCACCACGTTCCTCATTTGTCCTTGGGTAAAATGTGAGGTCATAATTAATGTAAGTCTCTGCATCTGCACCGCAAAGAGGTATGTCCACTTTTTGAAGTTCAAATATATGAGTAGACTTTTTATCTCGATTTCTGAAATTTCATTAATATTTTGAAGGAATGATTTGCCAATGAGCTAAGTCTTGCTCTTGCAAAAGCGCGGCAGGCACATAAATAGCGAAAGAGACTTTCCGTTTCTCCTTCTACCTGGCAGCTACGACAGGAAGTATTGAATGGAAGATTAAGTTTTGCTGCATGTTCTCGCACCTTCCAGTGGCCTATGAGAACAGCGTTAACGCGTACGATATTGGAATGAGAACACTCTATCAGTTGTTTTGTCCTGAGGTCATTATACTCTGGCCACGTTTGCCTACACTTGGCCTTTCTAGTCGTCGTTTCTACAAACATAAAAGTATTTATTTATTTCTTCCTTTTTTTCTTATTGTTGCCTTGTGTTTGAAAACTTCTTTCTATTTTTCAAATGTGCATTCATTTGTTTCTTGGAAATGAACTCAATAAATCAATGCTTATAAATAAATTAATAAATAATTAGATTTAATTGTTATTTCTTTTAAATTACATTCCGATTTATGACATTAACGACAGACACTTAAGTTCAATTGCAAATTAAATTTTTCCCATTTTGAAACCGCAACAACAATCGATATTATTATTAATTACTGCACAAAAACAAAATTGATTTTTGTTTTGTTTTTTTCAGAATATTCATGAAATTAATTGTAAAATTTGCATTGAACTCGCAGACAATTTTTCATTTATTTTTTATTGTAGTAGTTTGCGCTTTATTGTGAATTTGAATGTTATGGGAGTAAATTAGCGAAATTTACATATGTATTTGCATATGTATGTATGTACACATGTATATAAGTGCATACATACATACTCGTACACATTTATATAACAGAAACAGCAGCACCAAGCTGCACTATGCAACATCGCGATCCCCCTCAGTTTGAGAATGCAATACATAAATTCTAATTTACCATATAGAATTTTTTTATAACAAGCAAATGTTTTGAAAAAAAGAAAGAATTAATAGAAGGAAACACCAACAAATGGTAATGTTTAGACAGGAGTTGATTGTAAGACTGTAAAACTGTAACTGCTGAATGAGTCAGATATAAAAGCTGCTTGAAGTAGCGCAAACTTGAGAATGTTTTTAAATGGAATTTAGAGAATTAAATTAAATACGAAATACTCGTAATAATTATGAAAAATGATTAAGGTGACTTATAAAATTGCTTAAGTTAAAGGCAATACATAGTTACATATATTTGTTTGTATTTGTTTAGATAATTTGTCATAATTATCGTCAAATGAATGTACACAATAATTACACAAAGAGCTATGAGGTTAATTTGAGAGGAAAACTAAAGTTATTTACAAAATTGCCTTATACTCCATACAATATGTATGCACCTCTACCTACACATCTCAATTAGAATTTAGAAATAATTATAATCCAACTGCAAAAAATTACTGGCAATGAAACGATCTTTCTTTGAATAATATAATTGAAATTGAAAGGTGTTTTCTAGTTGCATTAAAAGAACAATAAATTAATGTGATTGTTAAATACTTATACATACATATGGTACATAAAATATAGTCACAATAATTTGCATACTTTTGTAACTGGACTTTAAAAAGGCATATTCCCACTTATTTTCAAAGCATCTCAGGATCTTTTTTACCTTAAAATCTTAAACTAACCACAATTCACAGATTAAACTTACCGACTACTCGTAAGTACTCGTGGATTATAGTCAATAAATATTTTTAGCACTAATAAGTGAAATCTAAGCATTTATACTTACAAGTTAACTGATAAGAAAGTGAATAAAGGAATGAACTTTGCGCTCAGAATTTCATCACCCACAGAAATAAACTGTAGTAAGTGAATTGCTAAGTTGCCTTGCAATATTAAGAGTAGGGTCAACATCAACATATAGTATTTATTCTAACTAATCATTCGACGAATTCAAGACAAAACAAGCCCAAGTGCATTCAAAATTTACACTATAGATTAACACTTCAAAATCAAAATAAAAATTATGTAAATAAATGGCAGCAATAAAAACACAAGAAAGAAAGAAGAAGTAATCAAAATACGTAAATGAAGAACATTGAAAATTAAAACAACTGAACAACGAAAAACCAAATCTAAGCAACAACAAAAACGGTACAGGCAAAAATGACGAAGCGATGAGATTAAGAAACTTTTCTGTTCAAACTACATACATACACATATTATAGTATTCATAGTACCATATGTATGAATGTATGTATCTACAACAACATACATATGTAGTTATTAGAAATATCCTGCAAAGAGTTTTGGATATTTTGTTTCATTATAGTTCGCGTTGTAAGTTTGATACTCAAAATTTATAAACACACTAAATATGAAAAAAAGCAAATGCGTATTAAAAATTTACAATATTTCAAAGGCCACATATAAATACACACACACACACACATACATATGCGCATATGTGTATGTATGTATGTATATGTATAGAAGGCATGTGTGTGCATAACTGCGTATCTGCAATTGTGTAAATTATAAAATCCAATATTTACATAATGCGGAATTTTTAGCGCGCGTGCACTTCCAACAGTGAAATGCAGTGTAATAATTATTTCACATTCTCATTCTCATGCTCGTTTTTCAGTATTTACAAATATCATAAATTGATGTATGAATGTGTTATGGTATTAGAGTGGATCGGCACACAGTAATATTTTTTAGATGGTTTTTATACTGGAGATCTCTCTAACGTTTATTATTCAGCAAAAACTTCAGTTGAAACATTTTACGGATTCGAATTAAACTCGGAAATAAGAATGATGTCACAGAGTCTTCTCAAAAAGCCCTGTATGAAATAACAAGTGACAAGTGCAGTTTCTACTTATTTTAATAAAAGTTGCTAACGACAATTTTGTCAGTCTAAAACGATGGAAACATTTTCCCACGTACTAAAGAACAATCGTTATCTTTAATTTAAGCTCATTGGTATATGTATTTCCGTAAACATGTATGTATGAAGATACATATGTAAACAGGACCGTGAAGAGAAAATACGAGCCCAGAGGTAAAAATTATGTTCATCTTACGTACCCCAGATTTTTGAAATATTCTAAGGCTGTGGTTATATTCAAAGTTTAATCGGCGAACACCATGCAATTGTTGTTGCCCGAACACGAAAAAAAAAGCTTTTACACACTCTCACACCGAACACGATATGCTGGGTGAAATGTACACCGAGCACGCCGAGTATTCAGGGTTAGCAATGAGTTATTCTACAAAAAAGGAACAAAAATGTATGTAAAATTTAAGGAAAACAAGCAAACCTGTACATCACTATTTTCATATGCAGAAAAGCGAAGTTGCGAATTTTATTAGTTTTTAAAAGTGAATATTAAATATATTATTTATAAAACTATTGAAGAAATTTCATTTTTGAAGAAAAATTTTTCAATTATATTGTTAATTTCACGCTCCATATTAATAAAATCGTTTAAAGTATTTTGGTATACCATTTAGTGTTACCGTTGCGAACAATATAGTATTACAAAAAGAACTGAATTTCGACAAAGAGCAAGTCTGTAACGAACACCAATGTAACCACTACACCCAGCACGAGAGTAAAATATGATGTGTTCGTCGAACAGTGAACACCAGTATAACCAGCAGCTAAGATATTTGGAAAATTCGTCAAAAAAAACATTTTTAAATTTGTTCCCAAAAATAAATACTTTTTAAATTTTCTACATATTCTTGATTTTAAATTGCAATTCAGTAGTTGAAAATTATTAGGTCTAAACTAAGGTAGATAAAAGGTAAGATAAAGAGACAGGATTGTTTAGAAGGTACTTACTTTACTTTTGATGGCACAACAGCCCATGGAGGGCCTAGGCCGAGCTTTTCGCATCCACTCATGTTGTGCGTGTTATATTTGTACATGAATGGAAGGGACCTACAGTTTAAAGCCGAATCCGAACGGCGAAGGAAAAGCTTTTCATAGCAATTTTTACTCTTGTAGGTTTGCCATTGCCTGACAAGAGGTGGTGCCGTGTAGAAAAATTATTTTTTCTACTTTTTTTTTTTATTTTGCCTGTGCCGAGATTCGAACCCCGGACACTCTGCGTAGCAGTCCAACGCACTACCACTACGCCACAGCGACCATATGTACCAGAAGGTACATATGGCACTTAATTTTGAAAATTAACTAATAATAATATATTTAACTATTTTGCATTTGAAATAGTAAATGTATCTAGATAAATTAACAAGCTTGATATGGAAACTATGGAGATATGACCCATATATTTTTCAGAGACTAGAGCTGACCAAACTTTTGTAAAAAAATAAGTAGGTATTAAAATAGACTGTCAAAAATATAGAAATTTTGCTTTCAAAAGGCCCACAAGCTCAAGTACCTCTAAAAAATCTGGACTCTTGGGGAATCCCCCCGTCCCCACCCCCTTTCGTCAGGCTTGTACGTACATAACATTGATATTAAAGTTGTCGCTGTTTCTTAGGCAGTAGAGAGATCTGCAATGAGTAGTTAACGTTGGAATATGCTCGAGTATTTACTCATAATTTCATGAACTATTCACTATGACTCGAAAAAATGTGAGTTTGTATTTATAACACAATTTTCTCAGTATTTTTCATATACACCATACACATTGACGACAGCAGTTAAACGTAAACATGACTACGAATTGCCGTCTGCTTCAAATGTCGCCGTGTAGTTAACTACTTGATAACGAGGAAAGCGAGAGTAGCAGCAGCACAAACGCAAGCAGTCCTTTACACTATTTCTCTTCTTCTTCCTCTAGTTGCTTGTCAAATTAGAAATAGATTTAAATTGGCGACTGCCACAATTGTGGTCGGTGGTCACGTTGTCGTATCGTTGGCAAAATACGCCTCCATAAGAATGTGTGTTTTATAATTTGACAGATGTGGTCTCGTGTCAATGGGTGTGGAGCAATACTCTGACTCCATGTTGCCAACAGTAACGATGATATTGATTCTCTTTTAATGCGATGCGTAAATCAGCATAATATAATACATTATGTATATATGTATGTATACGAGTATGTATGTGCAAATATAAATATGAGATGAGTATGTATGTATATGAGTATGTATGTATAAATAAGAAAGAGGGTGAGAATGCGAAAGAAATACAATAATTAACAATCATGACAGATTTGGTGGATTTTGTTACGTACAAAGAAAAGAAAAAGTTGTGTAGTGCCTAATTGCATTTTTCTAGATCTCAAAGACACCAACAATAACAAAAAAAAAAAAAAATAATAATTATACAAATAGTAAAAAGTTGACAATTAATGTGGGTATGGTGGGTAGTTATACCCACGCAAAAGGACAATTTGCAATTGAATCCGGTTTGGTGGTATAAAATCTTTGAAGAGTTAATGTTAAGACGAGTTTATTTAAAAAGTGTGTTTCATTGAAATGTGAAAATCTGAATTTAAATTTGTTAATTAATCAATTTATAAGAAAATGTTCGAAGAGGAGTGCAGCAAATATATAATTGCAATAAAAAAAATATATCAAATATAAAGTATGGTGATTGTGTTTTTAGTCGCACGGTTTGATGGTTGATGGTTGCCATTTTCTTTTTCCTTTTTTTTTTTTGTGTTTAATTAACTACCTACACGAGCTGATCACGAACTCGATGTTCGGCCTGCTCCGGACTCGATGTGATTTTTGCTGCGTTACGAGTATTTGGCTGTGGTGTATCTGTGTGAGTATTTTTAAGAAGTACTATTCAATGAATACTCTTACATACTACGACTCGTCACTGAACTATGTACATATGTACTTATAAGTACTCGTTCTCTTAAGGAATTCTACGATATATTTTTTTTGCAAGAGTAGTTCCAGTAATGGTGGAGTTTGGTTTAAGCAAAGCACTTTGAATTCGTCTTATATGAGTGACTCAAAGCAATTCTTTGCAAACCTCTGTTAGGCACCAATCGCACTGAAACAACTTGTGAAAGTGAGCGAAGAGACTGATCTTGAATAACGGAGAAATATCTATGTGGTACATATTACCCGTACACTACTTTACTCTACAATTTGTTTCACTAAGATATGGAAGTGGATTACTGTGAATTCTATGCTCCGAAACTAAATCGTGGCACGCTAAGTTTTTCAAATTTTCCATTTCTATCACGCTAACTTCTGGCTTACTTAGCTTTTATGCCTACCTCTAATTTACACATAAGAGAACAAGAGAACCCTCTGAAAAGTTATGTCTTCGCTGATTTAATAAACTTACCTATGTATAATATATTAAATGGATTATTTGTAATAAAATTTAGTTTGAAGTGTTTTTAGGTTTTTAATTTTAATGCAGACTCTTTAGTGGGCCAATCTACTTGGTATTTACATATAATAAAATTGACAGTTCTGTACTCCAGTGTTGAAAATGAAATGAAGGATATCTCTAAAATATGGAGCTCGTATTTATGCCTCGTTTCTGCGTGCACCTCCAAATGTTCATGATCTATGTACAATTTTGTTAATACATTTTTTCTTTTCATACTATTTATATATTTTTGTTTTTTGTTTGTTTTTCAATTGCAAAATTAAAGTACTCAACGTAAAAACATTAAATTTAATTGTGTGCTTAATGACGTCAAATGTAAGGTAATAAGATCAGGCAACACCTCGGACATTTTGCCGGTAAAATATAAAATAAAAAAAAATTAAAAAAAAATGTAAACGATATTAAGTTCTTAAATTCATAAAGTATGCAAATACGGAAAGTGCGAAAGATCGTAGTCACACTGAACAAGCTCGTAGCCTTGAGATTCTCTAGCAATAATGCAAACAAAAATATGTGTAAATAATTGTAACGAAAATATTGTATAAATACCTACACATAATAATAAAAGTACCTAATAACAACAACAACAACAACACCAAAAATATCGCACAACAATGCAATTATGCAAACAATTCTATATCGATTACTCGCATTACCGGTAACAATCAGCCGGAGAGAGAGACTGGCAAATACTCGTGCGGCAAATGCTTACATATGCGACAAGTGTCAACAAAAGTGACCAAATGAGAAAATTTAAGTAACAACTTTGTGAGAGTATGTACTATATGTAACAACATTCATAATGATGAAAACAACAATAGCAGCAAATAAAAATTAATAGAAAACATATGGTGACTGTCATGTAAGGTATATAGTATAATACATATTTATGTATGTATGTATGTATGTATGTATGTAGTCTGACGACAATCGGCATTGGGTAATAACAAAATCCCCTTTTCCATCGTGCTGGAGACTTAGGTACATATTTGGAATTTCTTTATTTTCTTTTACATATAGGTATTTGTTTTGTTATTGGAGAATGTCCACTAGTGGAAAAGGCAACTTAATTTACCTAATTTTTCCAATGTCTCTTGGCGGTATTTGCAGCATTTCAATATATTCATTAATTATTAATTAAGTAAATTTTGGAGTACATTCATAAGAATGTGAATTATTGTATAAAGTTATTATAAATTATGTAAATATTTTTTTGGTCCATTTGGGATGTTTCACTTTCCATTAATGATTTTTGTAGTTTGAACGTAAAATATTTTATATATTTCAATATATATATATTTTACTCGAAACTGAATCGAATTAAAGCATTATTCTCCCAGACGCTACTGATAAACTTTAATTACATTACTTCAAAGTGTTTGAATGATTCAGCTCAATTTCAGAATGTATTGAATGATTTGCTGCTAGCTCAACAGCACCAACGCGGCTTATTGCGGTATAGACTTTAAGACATTTTACATTTGTTCTGTTGTTTGCAAAAAATAAAGAAAACAAGTTAATTGATTTAAAGGAATATCCCGGGTACTGGTTTACATACGACAAGCTTCTGGTGAAGTAGCTTTCAATTTTTGAAATATGAAATTTGCGACGTAAATAAAAATGTTAATACTGAATTGTGGTTACATACTTAATAAGAAATTATTAATTAATTAATTGCAAAGACCCTCACAGAAATATTTCGTCTTCTTCCAACAATGGAAGAAACAATTCATTCTTCTTCTTCTTTTTCTTATTCTTTAAATCTGTTTATGATGTCGAGTTATATTTGTACACGAATTGAAAGTTTTCCTTAGATATTTTTACTCTTGCAGGGAGCAAACCTTTTCCAAGTTGATCCGTTTAACAAAATTTGATTTTCAAGCGAGTCCGGGGATACTGCGTAGTAGCTAATCACACTATCAACTACGCCACGGGGCCCACTAGCGAATAATTATCGAACCTACTAAACTTGAAAAAATGAGTAGATTTGGACTTCAACTTCTGCCTGAGATATGCGGGTGACAATTAATAAGTGTATACAACAGTTTTGGTCGCTGTGGCGTAGTGGTAGTGCGTTGGACTGCTACGCAGAGTGTTTTCTACACGGCACCACCAATTGGCAGGCAATGGCAAACCTACAAGAGTAAAAATTGCCTGTGAAAAGCTTTTCACTTCGTCGGACGGATTCGGTATTAAACTGTAGGTCCCTTCCATTCATGTACAAATATAACACGCACAACATGAGTGAATGCGAAAAAGCTCGGCCTAGGCCCTGCATGGGTTGTTGTGCCATTAAAAGTAAAATACAACAGTTTTGGACATAAAAAACCGAAGAAAAAGACATCATGCATGAATAAAAATATATTCAGCCGATTTCAAAATCACGAATACACAGTTTCAAACGCTTGGGAAAATGTTTGGCTATGAGCCGCAGTTCCTCCATCGTTATTTAGTCCCATTCACGACGCAACGAATGTTTCAGGGTCTGCAAATTTTCATGACGTTTAGCCTCTAAAATGGACCATACGCTGTAATACATCGAATTGAGTTCCGGCAAATATGATGGCCAATCTTGAATGTGATAAATTAAAAATGTGCCCTGCTCCATTCTTGTGACGTTTTGGCTCTGTGAGCTGGCGCAGAGTCCTGTCGGAACGCCCAATCAATATCATCAAAGTGCTGTAGGGCCTAGGGGTTTACCACAGTCTCCAAAATTTAACGGCGGTACACTTCTTGGTTGATTTTGACTCCTTGTTCCACAAAAATCAAGGATGTTTTGCCATTTTCGCAAATCGCACCCCATACCATGATGAATTGCGAATTTTGGCGATGCTGGATGGAATGATGGATTTTGATGGGCTTGTTCAACAGTAAACAGCTTTTCATATGAGAAGACGATTTTGACATACAATTCCCACGGCTCGATCATACGCGCTTGTTTTCCTCCGCAAGTAACTGGTCTTTTTGGAGCTTAAAGGCCTTGATTCCTAGTTTGTGTTTTTCTACAAACGGATACACGTTTGATGCCAGTTTCGTGAGTAAATTTTCTCATGGAAACCGCTGAATTACGCTGCAACCGCTTTTAAACGATTTTGCGATTACAATTACATTTGTCTAGCTGGTGCAATGTTATAATAGCTGGCCGATTATTTGACATCGTAATATAAATAACTAAATGAACTATAGTTACGTAGAATAGTGACGTCGAATAATACAAGAATGAAGAAAAGTGCAGAAAAATTGCAATACTTGTTCTATAGCGCGAACAAAGTTAATTGTCAATGTATATTTTTGCACTTTTTTTGACTCCATTTGAATATCGTCACAACTAAAACAAATTTTGATAATAAGTTCTAATATAAGACCTCTGAATGAATGCCGTAGAAATGCATCCTTATAACTTCAAAACTATTTATAAAACAAGGTTCACAGGTTTGAATAATACGTTCTGTATTATGTATATGAGAAACCCACCGTATTTGGCCTAAGTATTTCCTACTGGACAACTAAACCTAGCTTCCAAACTACAGCATATAATCTTCTTGATTTCAATAGGCTTCAATTAAGTGGGATTAGAAATCTTAAGGGCTGGACAAAGTAAATAGGGAACAATAAAGGAATATTACTCCTCCCTCTAAATGATAAATAACTCCTTCGATATTCGCCATGTAATGTATTACCAATAAAATATGATTTTGGCCAATTTTGGCAAATTTTAAAAAGGAGGTGGAGAAGACATGCTCATCCCAGGGATGTAAACCAATAAAACAGTTTACTGTTTGGTTTGGTTCAGCGGTTCACGGTCTCTCCGAAATGCGAAATGTTGGTTTGAGGCAAAAACCGTTTCTCCACTCCTTTGGTTTGTTTAAAAAATCCGAAAAATTATTAAATTAAAACATTTTTTCTTCGGTAAACATTTTTTTCAAATCGAGTTTTTAATCGATTATTATAAAACGAAGTTAAGTACTAGTCGAAACTTGAAAGCCATAAACCAATTTAAACAAACGTCTGTAATGTCTACACAGTTTTCAAAAGTTTTTTCTCCTGCTGAAACGTTTTAAAAAAGGAAATATTGTTGCTGTAAAGAGTAATAATGGGACTAGATTTATGGATTGAACCAAACCATTTATTAGAACATAAGTGGTTTGGTTTCGGTTTGGTTGAAGTGCAAAAATCGAAAACGGTTTGGTTCATGATTCGGATCAAATAACTCAAACTGCGTATGGTTCGGTTCAAAAATGGTTTGGTCTAAAACCGTGCATAATGACGATGACGATGACGATAATTGTTATTATTATTATAACTATGTACATACATACAAGTACTTACCAAGGGGTGGACATAAATCTCATTAGAACAGAGACGCCCTTCTTTTTTATTTGTTGTGCTATCAAAACGAATGCGTTTTATTTACATGCATACACACTCTTACTACATATATATAAATGAAAGTCTGTTTGTATGTATGAAAGTGACGCCCTAGAAATTGACATAGTTTTATATGTCGCAGAAAATGGTAGACAAGAAAAAGAAAAAAACGTGAGTTAAATCAATCCAAATCAAAATCAAAAACAGGAGAAGAACAAACATAAAAAATTAAAAAAGAAAAACCAAAATCAAACAAATCAACAGAAGTTCGTAGAAATAAGCAATCGAAAGTTTGAATTGTTACAAAAACTTTAATTTACTTAAACAAGTGGCAACAAACAAATGACCAAACAAATAGAATAGGAAGAGTATCTTTATCTTTTACAATTAACATTTGAGTGGACTCTCCTGTTTAAATACAAAGTCGAAAGAGCAGTGTTGAGCTAAGCTTCCAAAAAGCCACTCAAGCATGAAAAGATTTTATAATAGAATAAAAGAAGCAACAACAACAAATTGAAATACTGAATTTGAAACCAGATACAGGTACTTTTTGCTGCTGTTGCTGTTGCTGTTTTTTTTTTTTTTTTGTTTTGTTCTGCTTTGTTCTGTTACCAGCAGCTACTGCCCGTTCTGCTAGATTATTTTTATACCCATGCACATGTACTATATGTACGTGTGTAGGCATGTGTGTGCACACATGTGTGAATGTGTACATGTTTAGATTGTATCTGTTTCACTTTGAAATCTAAATCTAAAGCTGAATTTAAAGCGTTAAAATTACGTCACCTTGAGTAAAGCGGTGAAGCGGTGAAGCAGCGACATGATAACAACAACAAAAACATGAAAGTATCAATACTCATACATACACATACATAAATACTATTGAGATATAGGAGATATGGTACATAACTAAGATCAGCTGTCTTTTGTTTTGGTACTGAAGCGTAACAAAAAAGGCGATTTTAATTATAAGAAAAATATTACAACTCGCCACTTTTTTGTTGAGCTTGAGCTTATAATTTTTTGAGTAAAATATTTTTGCAAATTACTCGTAATTCGGTTTCTTCACATTAATACTCGTAAATTTTGTCAAATATAAATACAGAACTGGTATAAAATTCGAGCAAACGACGTTTGGCCACACTTGCGGCATTCAATTTAAATTATGCTTTTATGTTTGTATGTAATTAAAAGACAAACAAAATCGTGCTAATTTCAATGCTAAAGGTTAATATATTCAGAAAACCTGCTGCATTTTTGTTTTAATTGTTTATCTTTTTGTGTACAAATTTAAAAATTATTAAATTTTTTTATTACTCTCGTCTGCATACTGCACTGCAGTTTTGTAACTTACGACAATTATGTATTTACATTATTTCAAAGTAATTTCTTCACTATTTGTGGTTAATTTGCATTCTTAATGAGCAAATGTAATTATAATTAAATAAAAGTTTATATATAAATAACTACCTCAATACCGAATTAAATACTTAAATGTGTCTATATCTTGAAATCTTCAACCCGTTTTTCCACTGTGGTGCAATGAATGACAGTGCAACAAATATGCGATTGCTTTTTCCTCTTTCTACTCATCTTGTGTGTTTAGGGCTTCTACATACTTACTTGGCTGTGCACTAGACGCAGCATAATTTTTAGTTTTTTACAATCTGTTTATAAGCTTTTTATGCACTTATGTACTTTTTTAAGCATTCAATCCGGATATGCCAGGATTTTGAAACTTTAATTCGCTAATCACGGAATCCCAGCTTTTTTGAGAGATTTCTTCATATCGACAGGGAGTTTTAATTACTTATATTTTTCGTGTGATCATATGTTTTTTTTTTCAATTAAGGTATTTTATAACTGGATGTTATGCACATGTTACATTTAAGTATGGAATTCAATATCGCTTAAATGACCACTGCGAGCACGTTGTCAACAATTGATTCTTTGGAGCCAATTTGCCACTACTCCTCCACACATATATGGTCCAATCACACCTACTGCATGAAATCCACACCACTCGGTCTGTTTTTGTAGATTTGCTGTCCAATAGCGCATATTTTGTTTATTGAAAAAGCGATTAAGCGACAAAATTGAGCTTCATCACTGACGATGATTTTTCAACGAAATTCAGAATTTTTTGCACAGCCCAATCGGAGAAGTTTCAGAACTTCAAATAATCACGAGCCTTCTTGTGTTAATTTGATGTTTATGCAAAATTCGCTAAAATGTGGACTCAGAGATCCCAAGTCTTGTGAATGGCGTGGATTAGACTGATTTGGCTCATTTTGAACTGAAGCGCTTATGGCTGCGATGTTTTACTTCGCCCGGTGCGTATTCTAATTGGCGCAGGAACATTCAATAGTGAATATGTTAACTCGAATTTATCCACTATAGCACACACAGACTGTCTGGTGTAAGCGCTCTTAAAGTTGCGACGAACTAGTCAGAATTTCAGTAGTAATTTTTATTAATTTCCAAACGTTGCTCGTTCGTGAACTTCACCATGACAAAAATTTACACCTTGAATTACGTTTTGACATTGCCAAAACAAACAAAATTTAAAGTCGAGTTCGTAATTAAATACAAAATTGTTATGTCCCTATTGAAAACCATATTGAAAAAAATTAATATTTAAATTCCGGGGTCCTGTGATCTTAGCCCCGAGATTTTGTGACTTTTAAAAAGTCAGCTACTACAGTATTGTGATTCTCCTTTTTTGCCTAATTCGGTTCATGCATTTCTGGACATCGGAATCAAGTGACTCGATTCTCAACTAAAGGGTAATTTTTTAAAAGCCTGGTTTTTCAACATTCAAAAAAATACAGAAATTTTACAAAAGTGAATGAAATTTTTATTTGAATCGATAAATCAATTCTTGCCATTTACTTTTTAAAGATAATTTCACTTAAATGTTGCCCGCAACTACGCTTCAACTGGTCCTTTCTGAAGGTTCAATTTTGGCACCTTTTTTCACACATTTCGGCCGGAATCTCACCAATGACGAGTTCAATGTTGGCTTCCAAAGCAGCAATCGTGTTTGGTTTGTCCCTATAGACAAGAGATTCAACATAGAACCACAAAAAATAGTCTAACGGGGGCAAATCACACGATCTTGGTGGCCAATTGACTGCACCAAAACTGGTCACCAAATTCGTCTCTCAATTGATGCATGGTTTCGCGTGCAGTGTGGCATGTGGCATCATCCTGTTGGAACCACATGTCGGCCGAGTCCAATTCTTGCATATTCGGAAAAAAAAGTCTGTTATTATCGAACGGTACCTTTCTCCACTGACCGTAACGCTGCAGCCTTCATCGCCTTTGAAGAAGTACGGCCCAATGTTGGCGCCTGCCCATAAGCCGCACCAAGCAGTGCATTTTTCGGGATGCATTGGTAGCTGCTGAATTGCCTCTGGCTGGTCTTCACTCCAAATACGGTAATTCTGCTTATTCACGTATCCATTGAGCCAAAAATGAGCCTAGTTGCTGAAAACAATTTTGCGATAAACACATTTTTCACAGAGAACGATTTTTGATAATAAATTTCAATAATTTGCAAACGTTGTCCAGGCATAAGTTTATTCATGATGAAAAGGCAAACCAAACTGTGCATTTTTTACTTTGACACATGTAAAGAATCACGCGTGAACTATCAGAAATATAAACGTCAAAAACTATGTAGCAAAAAAAATCACCATTTATAAATCTTATGTTGTTACTTCCTAACAACATAAGATTTACAATCTTATTTTAAATGTGTTAGTCACAGGTTTTAGTTGTTTCAATTTTATTCTTTATACTATTTTTACATCAATTCTTTACATATTGGTGTATTTAATTATACTGTACATTAAACCAATTATACTTACTTAATAACAAACAAGTAAATAAAAAATACGATTACAACTTGAAATAATTATTAATTAAATTATATTAATCTTTCTTTTTATTTAATAATTTAATAATTCGTATTTATTTATTTCTTCTTTTTAGTTTATAAATCTTTCGCGTGGCTTTTATTGATTTTTTACATATATGTACATAAAATATATCTCCCATACATATGTATATTCATATGAACATTTATGTATGCAATTTCTATTTTTAAGTTGAGATATAAGATTAACACTCGACGATGACGTCAA
The DNA here is from genome assembly GCA_958295655.1 of Palloptera scutellata. NCBI lineage: Eukaryota > Metazoa > Arthropoda > Insecta > Diptera > Pallopteridae > Palloptera > Palloptera scutellata. Next base: position 152,941,319 of record OY282449.1, on the reverse strand, counting down.
TCTTTTGTGTCTTTGTTAAATTTAATATTGACTTATACTTAGCCAAGTAATGCCACTAAGTCACATTCGACTCAACTAGAAATTATGTGAATACAACATATGTACCATATAATCTGAAAGTTGTGCATTAATATGTCAGTAGATAATAATGACCTATGTAATATTGTAGTTATTGTAGTACTTATGTATATAAATACCTACATATGTATGCTTCTTCTTTTTTGAATGGCACAACAGCCCCTGGAGGGACTAGGCCGAGCTTTTTCGTTGCTTTTTCTGAAAAGCGAAAATACCTTATGGGTGAAAATAAGCATAGCTTTCAATTTTATTGTCGCCAATTAGCTAATAAATCTTTTTCATACAATTCGCACTTAGGTGCTACAAGCCGTGTGAAAGCCCGAACGGAGATCAAGTTTGACCTTATGCCATACAAGTTGTTGATAGTTTTGACCCACTTTCTCAATTACTTCTGTATTCACAAATAGAAAAGTATCACCCAAATATTTATAAATGAATAAATCATTAATTTACATTAAGGTCTATCATTAGATGATGACATAAAAGTTGGAGAAAGATTAATATCAAGAATTTCATTCTCCAAACATTGCAACATTGGTTACTGTAGCGTATTGGTAGTGCGTTGGACTGTTACTGGGTTCGAATCTCGGCTCAGGCAAAATCAAAACGTAAAAGTTTTTCTACACGGCACCACCTCTTGGCAGGCAACGGCAAACCTACAAGAGTAAAAATTTCCTATGCAAAAGGTTTTCGCTTCGCACCGTTCGGATGCGGCATAAAACTGAAGGTCCCTTCTATTCATGTACAAATATAATAAGCACGATGCGAAAAACTCGGCCTTTGGCGCTACATGTGGTCATAGTCGACATTGAAAAAACTGGAGTTCATTGTGGTAACGGCATAACACTTGCCACAATGGCTGTCTATCTGTTTATCGGTGTCCTATGATTGCATTCCCTCTGTCTTTCCTCCTTATCCTTTTTCCTCCCATCTATAAATCTTACTTCCAATCAACACAATGCTCTGCATTCATAGGGATATACCCCGTTTTTTTAAACAAATTTTTAAGCAAACTTTAACGCTCGTGAGTGAGCAATTTCAGAAGTTCCGTAGTATTTATATATACGTAAAAAGGGATATTTATGGAGAATCGCGTATATTTTTTGCGAAAATATATTAAAACTTGGTATAAATAATTTCATTTATAAGATGCGAAAATTATGAAATACTTTGTTGGCGCAGCACGTGTTCGGTAATAACAAACAACAACGATACGAAAAAATTTCAATTAATGATAGTTTGTTTTCCATTTTTAAATGTGTTTGTTGTTGCAATAATGTACCCTAAGTAGTTGTAGCAAAATCAAGATATTTCCATTCTGTGATTTGTTATATGACACGTGTTGCATGCACACACAGACATGTAAGCATTTCGAATACTCACAGATAAATAATTGTGATTACATGACCAAGCAGTTTGATTTTTTTTTTTTTGATCTACAAGTATTCTTTTAAAACAAAAAAAAAAACACACAAATTTACAGACACACGAGTTGAAGAATGAAATTTAAGTTGAGCATAAAGTATCAAAGTAAGTAAATACAAGCTATTTGGTAAATGTAAGCTCCAGATTAATTAAATTTTTGCAATGTCAAAGAATGGAATACCGCTGAAAGGAGAGACAGATGACCACACGACTCTCGAAGGATCAATATTTAGCTATTCGCATCTATATTCAGGGAACCAATTAAACTTAGAAAGGATGTAACTAACATTTTGTTCCAACACCATATTTTCGGCAAATTCGAAATGCCTTAGAAAATGACTAAAATTAGTATGAAAAAAAAATATTAGTTAGGGCCTTGTTACATTAAGGGAAAGATATGTATATAGATTCGAAATTAATATATTCAAACGTGGTGTTCTAAATTATATTTAATGTAAAACGTAAAACTGGAGGAAATTCAAAGAATCTCATGAAATTTAAAGAGCTTTCTTCTCATATGTAAAAATTTATTTTGACACTAGTTTAAAAATTTATAAATAAAAATGTAACAAAGGTAAACTACAATATTTACTTAAATACATAGTTCTTCAAGTATATTTACATACCTACGTATGTACATACATACGTATGAGTGTGTGTGTGTGTGTTTGTTTGTGTGTCCAAATGAATGGCATGGTACAAAATCCTCTAGCTGAACTAGATTCAATACCTCCTCCCCACTATCACCGAGTACTACCCAACAGCTCACACAGCAATAGCAACAATAACAAGAAGGGTATATACTACATACATACTTATGCGCATTCGTGTATCAAAAGAAAAACAGTAAATAAAAATAAAATAGAATTCCATATCAAAACTAAGAAGAAAAAGTGCAAGTAGGAAATCCCCTTTGGGAAAAAGATGATTATTATAAAGTAAAAGTATGTGAATAAATTCACAAACAGAAAAAGGCGAAAAGCAGCAAAATGACAATAACAACAAAACGGGTAAACATTTTACGAATGTTGCCATCAGCTGATTTTTGCGAAAAATTGAAAATGAAATTCCTTTCGTCACAAGTAAATATGCTTTTCAAGTAGCACCTACTGTAGTGGAAGCCCGATTCATACATACATACATACATACATATATAGATCGTAATGTGTAACAAACAGGAGACTGGTACCTCTGTATGTGCATATGTATGCATTCTAAATAAGAATAAGAAGAAGAAAAAATACAAAAAAAACCTACGAGTATAAATTGTTGTTTGTACATATGTAAGTAGTATGTGAGTATACACATAACTTTTTATATCTATTTGTCATTCTACTTACTACCACACGCAGCAGGAGCTTTTACTCGTGATAAAACATAAAACCAAACTTATTGAAAAATTGAATGTCATATTCTGTATATGGTATATACCATATTTTTCAACTCTTTTATAAACATAAAAAATAAATTGTGCTAATCGTGCTAATGTCTAACCCTCTCTTAAATCTTTTATTTTTAGAATTTCGAGAGTGGTTCTTGAACCAATTAAATTTTCGCAAAAGTATCATTGAAAATTAGTTAATTAATAAATAAATGTATACATTTATAAAAACTTTGCTCAAAGTAATAACTGCTTGATTTAGTTTAAATTGTTTGGTTAAAGACGTACTTAAAAATTTTAACATTTTGCGACTAACTTTTTTTTTATTAATACATCTAACACACAGGGTGCACCCCTATGAATGCAGAGCATTGTGTTGAATGGGAGGAAGATTGATAGGTGGGAGGAAGAAGGAGGGAGAATGGCAGAAGGAATGCAATCACAGGACACCGATAAAGAGATAGACTGCCATTGTAGCAAGTGTTATGCCTTTACTGCTATGAACTTCAGTTTTTTATCAATGTCGACTATGATCGCTTGTAGAGCCAAAGGCCGAGCTTTTCGCATCCACTAATGTGGTGCGTGTTATATTTGTATTTGAATACTTTGGTAAAGTACTAGATAAACAGACATTCGTTTTTGAGAGTTCATCCCAATTTAAAAGACAAATTGTTAATCTGCCAAATAATAACCATAGATTTACATACATTTTTTACAACTACACGAAAATAAATTTTATTTTTTTATTTTCGACAATTGTCTGTATTGACCAAGCTACTACACTGTACATAACTTCTAAAATAAGGGTTTCATATTACTTAACCCACTAGTTCCCAAACAGGCCTCTAGACAGCCCTTACTAAAACGGTTGTAATAATCACCAGAACAGTAGTCTGCAGGTGCACTTTATCATATCGTACAGTGAACTCCCTCAACTTTCACAATAATGCTTTGATTACAGCCGATCAAAGTCAAAAATGTTCGAACATTTGAAAAATTAATTATTTAGTATGAATTTGAGAATTTTGGTTAAAAATAAAATCAAATCAATAAAAAAAATACTTCCCGTCATACTAACGGTATATAAAACCGTCTATGTCTAGCTAAGCATAGGAATATTTAATATAAAAAAATTGCTAACCGACTCAAACAACAACAATTGCTGTGAGGAATCCCGACTGACTTCATAAATCCACGCCAATTAATGTATTTAAGTTTTTGAGAACAGGTCTGTGCTTTTTACATCGATATTTATATTTTATATTTTTTTAGGACAATCCTAATACTAATTGTTGATCATGATATTATGCGCCAGTGCATATGCTTTTTTAAAAAGGGTTTTTTGTAACAGGGACATAACAATTTTGTTTTTAAATAAAAACGCAACCCTTAAGTTTTAAAGTTTAACTGTGGCGTAGTGGTAGTGCGTTGGACTGCTGCGCAGAGTGTCCGGGATTCGAATCTCGGCACAGGCAAAATCAAAAAGTAAAAAAAATAATTTTTCTACACGGCACCACCCTTGGCAGGCAATGGCAAACCTTCAAGAGTAAAAATTGCCCATGAAAAGCTTTTCACTTCGCTCGGCCTAGGCCCTCCATGGGCTGTTGTGCTATTAAAAGTAAAGTAAAGTAAGCACCCTTAAATTTTAAAGTTTTTTTTTTTCATCTGGCAATGTTAAAATGTTATTCTAGGTTGACATTTTTATCATGGTGAAGTTCATGAACTAGCAACGTTTGAAAATTATTAAAAATTACTACCGAAATTCGGAGTCGTGGTTCGCAACTTTAAGAGCGCCTACTCCAATTTTCGGCTGTAATATTTGCCCCACCAGACAGGCTTTGCATGCTTTAGTCAATACACCAACGAAGTACCAAAAATATCGCAGCCGTAAGTGCTTTAGTTTAAAATGAGCCAAATCAGTCTAATCCACGCCGTTCACAGGACTTGGGAATCTCTCAGTCCACATTGTGGCGAATTTTGCGTAAAGATCGTGGCCTACACGCCTACAAGATCAAATTAACACAAGAAGTGAAGCCTCTTGATTATTTGAAGTGTCGAAACTTCACCAATTGGGCTGTGCAAATATTTGAAGAAAATCATAAATTTCACAGAAAAAAATTATCTTTGCATTTTTGGAAAATTGGGTCCAAATTTTCAATCGCTGCAAACGCGCTCATGGTGGTCATATGAGCGATATCGAATTCCATACATAAATTTGAGCCCAATATCTCAATTATTCTGTGTTTGTTATGTCTCTATTGGAAACCCCTTTACAACCCCTTATTTCGACGGGATAGGCTAATTAATGCTATAGCGTGTAGAGTACAGAGTATAAACTATTTTACGAACAGCAGTATAAAATGGTTTAATAAATAATGGGTTAAAGCAATCACTGTAGTTAAATATTTACTTTTACTTTCTAATGGCACAACAGCCCATGGAGGGCCTAGGCCGAGCTTTTCGCATCCACTCATGTTGTGCGTGTTATATTTGTACATGAATGAAAGGGGCCTACAGTTTAAAGCCGAATCCGAACGGCGAAGTGAAAAGCTTTTCATAGCAATTTTTACTCTTGTAGGTTTGCCATTGCCTGACAAGAGGTGGGATGCCGTGTAGAAAAATTATTTTTTCTACTTTTTGATTTTGCCTGTGCCGAGATTCGAACCCCGGACACTCTGCGTAGCAGTCCAACGGTACTACCACTACGCCACAGCGACCACCAAGTTAAATATATGAATATATTTTTATATATGAGATTTGTCTTTGAAAATTTAAATAATAATTTTTTCATGAAGCACACAAACCATAATACTTATATATTATAATAAAATGGATGTACTACTTGGATATGTACATTGTACATATGTATAGGTATGTATGAGTTGTGGTTTTCCTTAGTTCTAATTCATAATTGAGTTTTTAAGCTCACATCAATTTCTTTCAACTGATGAAAGGATGCAGATAAAATGTTACTTTGTCTAAATGAAAGCTATTGATAGATGATGTTCAAATATAGACAATTTTATCATTTCGCATATAATTTTATATTTTTATCTAATATATTTAAGCTAAATATATAACTAAAGTTCTGACAAATGTTCTGACAAATGTTCTGACTCACCATAGTAAATAAAAATATATTAATAAAAAACACTCGAATATAAGTTTTATGTTGCTGATCCTATTTCGGCATTCGTTTGCTGCTTGCACAGTAATTAACAGTTCCTGTGCCATTCAGAGATTATTTTCCAATTTATATCAATTTAATAATTTGTATGTAAGTAAAGAAAATTTTGAAGCAAACAAAACATAAATAGTATTTTTATTACAGAAAAGTGTTAAACGCTTAACGATTTTTGTATTTATTTAATACGAAACACATTTCAAAACAAAATTACGTTCAAAAACACACCAACAACGAAGAAACAAAAACTAAAGTAAACCAGATTTTAAAGAAAAAAAAAAAATTTAAGAAAAAAAAACTAAAAAAATATTTATAAACAAAAACGCGTTTTCAATTAATATAAAAAAAATTAAAATAAAAAAACTTGAGAAAACGCAACACACAGAAAATACGTAAGGCACGGTGGGCACGTAACAATTGCAGTTAAAATGATACTGCCATTACCGATACACGCACATTTACACAAACACACTGAAGGCGTTTTGCACTCGGAGTGTGTGTGAGTGTGGGATGGACGGAGGCAAGATACTTTCGCAGTAAACTAAGCAATGCAGTGTTCCTTCTGTTTTTTCTAGTTGTTCTTTTGTTTTTGCTTCATTTTACTGCTTTTTGTTCTTTTATTTATCTCCTCTCAAAAAACACGCCAGCGAAAACAACAAAAACAACAAAATCAACTGTTTTATGTTTCCCTTTTGGCGCGCGCTAGTAAAATTCATTTCACAGCATAGTCGCATGTATGCAGGTTTGTGTGTATGTGCATGTAACACGTGTCATATAAAAAAGCACACAATGAAAATATCTTGGTTTTGCTATTGTATCTCTAAGATATAACAAACTACATTATTGCAACAACCGCATTAAGTAACAACAACAAAAACACAGCAACTTGTAATGCATATTTTAGATGAGGTAATAAAAAAAAGCATGAAAACGGATGATAAACACAACGAACTTGCAGATACAACATATAGATACAATACATACATATAGTATATACATATATACATACATACATTTATAGTAAGTATTGTGGTGATGTGCATTGATCGTCTGTGTTGTTTCGTGCGCGGTGTGTGCAATATGCAACAATAAAACAAAAAAAAAAAAAAGCAAAACAAAACAATCGCACCAGCCGCAAACAAACAAGAAAACAATAGATCAACATAAAAATAGCAAGAGTCAAAAAAACACGGAAGATGCAATAAAAGGTACAAAAATAAGAAAAATCCAGCAAAATAACAAGAATAAACTTTGTAAATGAAATGGAAATTTTTTAAGAAGCTCCAAGCGAATGCTACACACACACACACATACACACACACACACACACACACAATACAGCAACTTAAAGAATGGTAACAGTATCTTGAAGATGCTTGAATATTTCGAATACGTGAAACTCACTTTAAGAAATCTTAATTCAATTTTTTCGCAATTTAATTTCACTTCTTTTGTTTTGAATTTCAAATTATTATACACATTGAGTAAACTTTGTAATAATCTTGTAATATAGTACGAATGGTATTTATGTATGTTTTGTGTCTTAAGCGATTCGGCTTTCGATTTGTTGTGTTTTTTTTTTTTTGTATTCTTTTACTAAACAAATACTCGCTCGCGCTTCTGCGTACGAATTTTTCAACCGCTTTCTACAACCATCTTGCACGCCGTTCAAATCAAAACTGAAGAAACTCATCGTCGCGTCGCGATGTCGTCGATGGCGTCGTCGTCATCGACAAATGTTGTATTGTGTTCATGTAGGCCGTGGTTATATGGAGAATTTTGCTCGGCGAACATCACTTTGGGCTCGGTGTGCGATACAACCAGCATATCGTGTTCGGTGCAACAACAATTTCATGGTGTTCACAGAGCATATTCTCAATATAACCGCGGCCGTACGAGTTTTGTGTTTGCAAACTACCATCCCTCGCACACAGCTCTTCCATGAGCTCGCAGCAAACTCGGCTGTCTTGCCGTTGAAACTTGTTTGCTAGCGAACAAAACACAACATTTCCTTTACAACAACAACCATATGACATATGAACACCAGTGTTGCCACAACTGAAAAACAAATATTTTCTAGCAAACAAACCTGGAAAATCTTCCAAAACTGTTTCATACGAACAAAACATAATTTAACAAATTTATCTTGGAAATTTCCGATTCAGATAGTAGTTGTACCTTACGCGAAGTAATTATTGACAACAGCATCAAAAGTATTCAATAGTCTTGGTAGGCAATGGCAAAACCACCAAGTGATAACAAACAAATTGCCACCCTGCCGTTCGGAACCGACATTAAACTGTAGGTCCAACCATGTGGTATAACAATGTGCTGTTCTGGCATAAGTTTGTCTATAGACGGATAGCCACTAAACCAAACCAAACAAATTGATTCTTCATAAAATGGCTTAAGAATAAATTGAAGCTTGTTGCAACATGGAAATATAAATATAGCAGTGGCTTGGAACTTTTTGGTTTAATTATAATTTAACATATGGGAAAGAAATAACAAATATGTTTTTCATTTCCGATTTATTGAATTGAGTTCGCTTAATCTGACGTACCAATTCCGTCATTCTCAGATTCCGTCAGGGAGAACGATATAAAAAACAACCTTAAGCTCAAGTATCTTATTTGATATAGTCTCTAGGGGAATCCACATTGTTTTTGATATGCCAAGTACACTACAGTACTTCTTAAATTCTATAAATTATTGATTTGACTATTACATTGGCACCATGTAATATGGTGAGGCCGATTAAATTCGAGATAGGAAATTCATGTTTTAAGAAAAAACTTTTATCTGTTAGGAAATTGATATGAAATTACATTTGTCTAACTCTAAAAGTTATAGCAACATTCTTACAGTCTTGGCTCTCGAGGGGCTGAGAGTATTCTCAGATAAAAGAGTAAATCGAATTTTAATGAAAATTTACCCGATCGCAAACAATTCTACCAACAACAAAAAAATCTACCAAGTTTGGTAGAATTCTACCAATTCTACGGCATCACTGACAACAATCACATGGTGTTATAAACTGTTTTGGTTTGGTGTGAGAATGTTCGATGTTCGATGCTGCATGATTCTTGTTTTAGCTTCATCAAAGAGGTTATGTATATTGCAAAGAGGCCGCATTTCGGTTGCAATTCATCCAAGCAAAATACAAAAAGAAAATGTGCGTTTGTATATACATATATATTCTTATCAGTGAGAATTATTTACTTTTTATTTTGCTTAACTTACTTTTTTCGCATTAAATGTAAACTCTGATCTAATAAAACTCACGCTTCAAATTTATTACAGAAAATTATATGTAAACAAAATTGGTTACCTTAGGTTAAAGGAATATGTATATGAATATTTTTTTTTTTTGTTATTCAAAGGTACATATTTAAAAAAAATGTCATGAACATTTAAACCAAAAATGTATTTTCTGATAAGCTTTGTCGCTTGATATACAAAGCATTTTCAAGCAGAATTTCATTGCATTCATGTCAATCAATCAATCTTCCTTCCATTCAACACAATGCTCTGCATTCATAGGGGTACACCCTGTGTATTGAATGAATCAATAAAAAAAAATAAAAAAATTTAAAGAAAAAGTTAGAAGTCTTCAGAGTTTGAAATACACTTTTCTTTCATGCACTTCTTCTTCTTTTTTTACTTTATTCAGATTTTAAGGACACAATATCCGGAATTAGACGAACCCAATGACCTATAATGTGACTGTTTTGGTAGTGCGTTGGACTGTGACGCAGAGTGTCCGGGGTTCAAATCTCGGCACAAGATAAATCTGAAAGTAGAAAAGAAAATTTTTCTACATGACAGGCAATGGCAAACCTACAACAGTAAAAATTGCTTATGAAAAGCTTTTCGGATTCGGAATAGAACTGTAGGTACTTTCTATTCATGTACAAATATAACACGCACGACGTGAGGGGATGCGAAAAGCTCGACCTATGCTATCCATGGGCTGTTGTGCCATTAAAAGAAGAAAGAAGAAATGACCTGTAAATTCCGTTGAAATACTGTGAATTAATTATAAAATATAGACCAATATAAATTTTTATTTACTTATCTTTGTTAAGAGCAGTTCAATGTAATTGGTGAAATTCTACTTTAATTTTTATAGATTCCAATGGGAATCATCATTAGTGTAAAAATATAACACGCACTGCATGAATGATTCAAACAGCTTAGCCGTGGTCCTAGTTGAAAAGCAAACATATTTTTCAAACTACGAAGTATAACATCAATATTTAATTCAACCTTTGGATCCTTATTATTACTCAAAAAATATAACCAATTATTTGGAAAGCTATTATTACGTCAACTTTAATGTTGGAAATGTTGTTAAAAAAAATTTATTGATTTCTCTTTCCCGTCCAAAAAAGGGTTTCAAGATTATCCTATGTAGTATTTTCATTTCACATAAATGTCGTTAGATGATGTTATTTTGAACTTTAAAACTTTAACCTTTTTTTTATCCTTCATAATGATGACATGCTCAAGTATCAGATATAAGAAAAATCTTTTATCTTGGGGCAGCCCTCCCCTTGCTACGCCAATGTGTATGAGTTGTCTGAGATTGAAGTTGGATGTATCGACAAATTAGCTACAAGATGTCGTCGCAAATGCGATAGATATTTCAGAAACACCATCAGCTGAATGCGACCGACCTCTTTACAATCTATCCTCTTTGGTACATACATATGGATGTATGTCGTACGAAGAGGGTTAAACTGAGCTCCCACATGTGATCTAAAACACATACTCAAAATTTAAATAGTTGATACATAATAAGAGAAGATACAACAACTGAACTAAAAATATCAAACTCTTTTCTGTGAAAGTGCCTACCTACCGAGAAATTTAAATAAATTCTATATAATTCGAAAAGGTCTTTAATGACTTCTTCATAAATTTTGTTCATCAATCCAATTGCATAATAAGTTTCATGCAAATCTATGTAATAACTTTTCAAAAGAAGCCATTTTATTCCTTTTTTGTTTTCTTCGGCATCTAAAATCTTCCTACTCTAATTTTCAAACAAATCTGTTGACTTCATAAAAGTTTAAAGTTTTCTATAAATTTTTTTTTTAACAACACTACGAGTTTTTAGTCTCTCTTGGGTAATTTTTCGGTTCTCACTTATATTTTTTTGTAGAAGATAATCGGGAGCCCATCAGTGGTTTATGAAGTCATTAGTATAAGAAATATTCCGAAGAATTAGAAACTATGTTGTAACTCTACACGTAGCTTGTGCATATTTTCTGATTTTACATTTTATCGTGCTGATAACTTGTCATAAAAAATTTCCTTAATATTCATAACCAGTAGTCCATGAAACCTCCCTATTCAGAGCTTAATAAATTTGGCCAGCTTTTTGGGATTTGGGACGTCGGCGAGCCAAGTTTTACTGACTTCTGTTTACACTCCTAACTTAAAAAATGATGATCCTCAAAATACTTTGACTCCAGTGACAGGTATATCGTTTACACCTCGTTACCTCGTTACAAGGTATATCGTTTTGAAAAAACCTGAAGTTAATGTATGGGAAATATTTTCTTTAGGCTACATACGATATCTTTTAACAAAATAAAAACTCACAGATAATAAATAGTTATTTTTATTAGTTTTTGCATCAAAATATTTGAGAAATTTACTAACGGGCTGCAGATAATGATTGGTTTTGTTGCGATTTCTATGAGCCTTATCACAATTCCATAATTTTTAGATGAATATTTAAATAAAAAAATAGTAAGACATAGTGATCAGTTTTGAGTTTCTATTATTTTATTTGGCCAAATGAAGCATAACAATAAATTTTCCCATACAAACAACGGTTTTAAGAAGATTTACAAAACGGTTTACAACAGTTATGTACTACATGGTATTTCAGTAATCGTCAGAAAATAAACCGAGAATACTTAACACTTTTTTGTATGGGTTGTGAGTCGCTTTCAAATACTTACTATCGTTTACTATCACTATCTATGAAGACTGCCGGAACTGTGTTTCCCCTACAGGAATACAAGATTAGAAAAAAGTCATACTAAACTTCTTAGGCCAGTGCATACTCAATTAGATTAAACACTAGTTTTGTAGATTTGCCGTTTAAAAGAGCATTTCCTCCTTCCGTGAATTTAATGATTTTGTGGCATGGAAAGGAAGCGTTTCGAAGTCACCATTTAAATTCCATTAATTTCCATAGAAGATATTTTTTACAAATTACCTAATTTTGCTCTCGGATGCCTTGAATCATGACTCTCTTAAAAATAGAGCTAAGTGAAATCCTCTATTTTCACTCTCTCGACAGGCCTGTCTAACACCCAGAAAAAATTTTAGCGTTTAATTTTCGAAGTAACTATTCACCAGATTTACAGAAAATTAATAGAAAGTTATTTTGATAAATAAGTAATTAAATATTTTTATCAAAACAAACCGAATTATTTCGAAGAGTTTGCTTGTTATCTATTGCTCGGACCTCTTAGTACTAGGTTCCGGTGGCACAAATTTATTATTCAAAATATCTAGTCAGTGCCCAGTGGAACACCAACATATACGAAAAGGGTATAAAAAGAGCTTTCGCTTGACACCTCAAATGCCAAAACTTAAATTGTTCGTATTTAAAAATCAATCAATAAAGGCTTTCACTTCGACCAGCGACACATCACATATGTCTGGGACTGAGGGGTGGTCACCAACCACCAAAGGCTTTCGATTGAATGTCTTTCTAGCTACGACATGGAAAATTTCAAATTGAAAAATTAATGTTTCCTGATTTCCAGAGAATATTCGATGATTAGTTATTCAGTAACTAACCTTAGTGGCATACCATTTGTATCGTGCATGTCTTTGGGCAAGGCGTCATGGTAACACCATGTTTTCCTAGTTTTTCCTAGTTTTCCCTAGTTAGATCTCAGTTTTAACAATTTTGATCTTTTAATCTATTTTCTTACGCAGGTATGAAACGCTTTAGTGTGTATAAGCGTTACATTCTTTTCTGTATAAGAGCACTAACGCAAGCAACCAGTTGATTTTTACAGCTGAAATGAGAATCGCCGAGTCGTTAGGGCGAAGACTGTATCCTGGCAACCTTCGCCAAAGCATTTAGTGTAAACACAACATTTCTCGCCACAACAATTTTTTTATTCGAAAACAGCAACCAAAAGGTTTCATTTACAAAAGCAGAACATTATTTTATGGAAAATTTACAATTTTTTAAATACATATAAGAGAAATGTCTTTCAAGGATGTTCGAGGTATTAATAAGCTTTAAATTTAAGGTCAGCATAATAAATATAACGTTTCTATTATTTGACTTTCGCAGATCTCGCCGAGCACCTGAAGCTCCTCGGCTTTCCAAATATATTTCCACTGCAAGCACTCGCCACAAATTTCGGTAGTTTAGCATCATTTCACATTGTGGCCGAGATACTACAATGGCTGGCTGGGTTGTTGGAGCCAGGTGCCGTACTGTCCGGTAGCGTTGATACCGAGGGTGAGCGAATATTACTGATACGCTCGGCTACCGAGTTTTTTGTTACAAAATCCGCCATAAAACTGAATCCACGCAAATTATATGCAGCGGCAGCAATAACAGCCGCGGAATTACAAAAAATTACACGTCTACTTATAGCGCCCTCTCAAACCGAAGAAGACAGGGACGAGGAAGATAACTATCGCAGTTTGAATCAAGTAGATATCGGTGATAAAATGGACGATTTGCGGCGAGCGCGTGAACTCTCCTCAGACTTGACACAACGAGGTGCGGCGCTCTATGATTTGCTTTCGAAAGAAATGCACAATAAGGACGCGCGCCTGGCACAGGCCAATCGACCGATGGAATTAGCATCAGTGGAGCGTACGCTGAAGAATGCTGTCGCCGCGGCACAACTTAAATTGCAGTCTAACCGTGCACAGCTCGAGAATGCGCGTGTCGAAATGAATGCGTTGAATTCGAAATTACAGCGGAAACGTGCAGAACTAGAACGTACCACACAGCGGTTAGAAGCACTACAGAAGATACGTCCTGCCCACATGCAAGAATTTGAAGATTGCGAAAAAGAGCTACAGGATCTCTTTCAGAAATACTTTATGCGCATTCATGTACGCGATGCTTTGCGCGCACAATTCGAAGCTCGCACCAAACGCACTACTCCGACTCAATCACCGATTCTACAAAAGCCCGCCGAAAATTCAATGCTCTTTATACCGGAGGGGCTGATTGAGGATGATGATGAGAATGAGGATGAAGCCGAATTGGATGGAAGCGGTATTATGCGCCACGGTAATTTTGGATTGGACGCTGAAATTCCTGATATACGAGATGAAGATTTAATGCTGCGTAATTCAAATAATAAACGCCCTGGCGTGGCCACCTTACGTGCGCGACCCACAACCGGACGTAGCCGTAAAGTTGCCACGGGCCCTCAATTGGAACAAAGCAGCCGTGCTACTGAAAAAGGCAGCATATTAAGCAATCGTGCCGGTATTGGAAATGATGACGACGATGATAGCACATTCGGCAGCTCAGGCAGTGACTTGGATATGAATGGCATTCTGGGCATTGGTGGAGCATCAGGTGCTGCAATCTTGGGTAATTTGGGCTCTGAGATTGGTAGGGCGGGCGATGATGATTGTGAGTTTGTATTTTATTAAGCATGCGACTGAACCTTGAATATTATTTGTATACTTTGTATTTCAGTTGATCTTAATTCCATAGAAGATATAAGCATTTCAAAAATAACTGGCGAGTTACCCTTGCGCCCAAAGACAGCTAGCAAGCCAGAGCATCTGAGTGATGAAGACTTCTAGGCTAATGTTTGCCGAAAGAAGCTCCTTCTGCTGCTGATAAATCATTGACTTTTTTCACAAATACATTAATCACATTTTCTAGTTTTAATTTACAGTGTTTATTTGATTCATAAATGGTATATAGTATGCAATTTACAAATATTTAATTTCTTAAAATTAATTTAACACGTATAAAAATTGCATCGCATGTGAAAGTATTACAAATTTATCATAAGCAATGCGACAAATTGAACTTTGTGTTTCAAGCAATATTAATTTATGTATACATAAATGTAAAATATTTACAAAAGTTAACATGTAGGAGTATATCAAATAAGAGGATAGATATATTCATATACACTTCGATTTAGCAGAAGCCATCATTTGCATAACTGTTCACATCACCACATCCCGGCAGACGATTTTTGTTTTGGATGATGAACGTGAGGCCATCCCTTGTCGGGCCCCACCATATGTCGCTTCACTCGCAGACGAAGATGATGAATAATCAATATGACTTCCAGCATTCGATTGTTCCTGACGCTCGAGAAAGCTATCAGCTATCGCACGATCCAAGCCAGTGTATTGAAAAGCTTGGCCGTCGAGGATATCAGCTTCAGATTTGCGACGTTGGCGACGATTTGCATCCATTTTGCCAGAACGCATTTGTTGCTGTCCTCCTTCTGCACCGCGTCGACGACGATGTTGTTGACCCCCCATACCAGCGGCAGCAGGAATTGCAGATTTTGAACTCTTGTGAGTGCGGTAAGTGCCAGGCATGCTACCTGGATGCGCATAAAACATTGAACCAGGTCGCATGTATGGTAAAGTAAAAGTCGTGCCATGACGATACGGCATAGCAGCAGCGGGCACTAACATTGGTATAGGTGCTTGCTGAGGTGGTGATGACGCCAGCATCTATAAAGTCGAAGAAAATAAATGAAATGAAAAGTGAATTTTATATTGTAAAAGTGTGTGATGACAGCGAAGAAAAATTATCAATGAATCACAAGTGCTTCTCTTATGTATGACATACATACATAGGATATGTAGGAGGACTAAGTTGCAAGTGTGTGTGTTTAATTCTTTTGATTTTAATCCTCATTCTAGAAAGATTTATATGATGGAACTCATTTGTATATTTCCACTTTCATAAGTGTAGCAAGAGTAAAATGAATAAAAAATAAGAATACATATTGATATGAGTCTAGCTTGGATGGGTGCAGCTTTTCGACTGCTCGTAGGACGGGGGGATTCTTTCACCACGTTACCTCATGTTCTTAGAGGCCAAATGCCAGCCGCGGCTAGCGTCTGGCATGTTACAACATTAATGTAAAAGAATCATCTTTAACATAAAGCCAATTTCATTGATATTAAAAACATTTTTCTGAGTTTTATTTCAATTTAAGGTTCTTCGCCTCTAAACGGGCAGGCGCAGCGGAGAAGTGTTGTTTATGGTTGTGCGCTAGTTTTAGCTGCAGAAGGCGAGGGGAAGTTCCGGCCGGAGGAGTGAACGGATGTGTATAGTGTCGGCATGAACTAGTGTCAGCCTGGATATACTTATAATGAATAAGAATATCTTAATGTTTAGGTGATTGGAGGTTGGCTGATGTGCTTAGAATGAATGCAGTAATAATTCAGTGATTGGTAAGAATGAGTAGGGTATATCCGCCCTGACACATGAATTGGTAAGTTCTGGTTTCTTTCTTTCTTTACTTTACTTTTAATGGCACAACAGCCCATGGAGGGCCTAGGCCGAACTTTTCGCATCCACTCATATTGTGCGTGTTATATTTGTACATGAATGGAAGGGACCTACAGTTTAATGCCGAATCCGAACGGCGAAGTGAAAAGCTTTTCATAGCAATTTTTACTCTTGTAGGTTTGCTATTGCCTGCCAAGAGGTGGTGCCGTGTAGAAAAATTATTTTTTTCTACTTTTTATTTTGCCTGTGCCGAGATTCGAACCCCGGACACTCTGCGTAGCAGTCCAACGCATTACCACTACGCCACAGCGACCAACTTTTTCTTTCTTTCTTATTTTTCTTTTTTTAATGTAAATTTTACGAACCTGGATTAATGGCACGACGGACTAATCAGGCATTCTGTCTTGAGTCAGTCGAGCAACTCTCATAACAATATACATACATATGCAACTTTATTTACACTCGATTCAGACCTGTGGGTCTTTTATCCAATCATATCTAATTTTTGCTGGTAATTTTAAACTCTCGGAAATTCTACTTACTGTGTTACTACCAGCTGGTATTAACATGATTGGTCTCGATGTAGCTGGAGTCATGCTGCGCACTGATGGAGGCAAACTGCCCATTTGTTGAGCATACATCCACATTGCTGCTAATTTTTCGCTATTTTCCTATAATTAAATGTTATCAAAAACAGTCAATGTATCATTTCGTATGTCTCTCTTACCTTTTCGCTTCCATTCAATGACATTGCTTTAATATATTGATCCACTTTATCCTGGTCCAACGCGATACCAGATCCATTTGGTTGTATAACCACATCTCTTAAAATATCATTTTGTGTTCTGAAATGAATGCAAGGAAATGAATTAATTGATTTTTATTACTTTTTTCTAAGAAAAAAAAAATTTAAACATTAACTCCCTAATTGAACCAAGGAAAAACTGTTTGATTTCGTGCTGGTATAGTTTTAATGTTTTTTAAATTATTAAATTGAATTGATAGGTAATTAAGTTTTTAAAATTGTGCCACCTCGAAATCAAACGATCAAGTGTTCCAAGTGCACAAGTTATTCTTTACATACACAGGGCAATACAAACCCTAATTCAACAATACTGCGATGGATACGGTTTCTCTAGATTAGCTACGGACATGATATTTTTTTTGACCTATGTAATTTTTGTGGTTCAGTGGATTTTTGTAAAAACGACCACATCAGTATTACTGTCATCAGCAAAGGTTTGGTCCAACGGACAAATTTCACAAACAATGTACCAAAAAACTGAAAAACATTGGCTCAGGACATGGTTATGTGCTCGGCGAACACAACACATTTTTCTCTCGTGCTCGGTGGTTACATTGAACTCGTTGCAGAGTCGCATTTAGTAGTTTTTTCAATAGCATTTCGTGTTCGTTGTCAGAGAACAACAATTTCATGTTCGCCGAGCAAAATCTGAACATAACAACGGCTGTACAGATTTTACTGCAATTCTTATCCATGATGTCTTCCAATAAGTAATATATTCTAAGCAATGAGTTATGAGTTATGTATGAGTTACGAGCTTTCATGATATTGGCAGTTGATCTTAAAATACTCCTTTCGAAGAGTGTTTGTTCGCATTGTACATTTTTTGTTTATTTCACTTTGCTACGATTTTTAAGTCGATATAATTCCAAAAATTTTAACAATCATAGAAAGAAACAAAAATATATGTCATAACAAAATTTGAATGTAAGAAATATCCAAATCTACAAACGTACCCCCATTTTTTATTCGCCATCACTGTAAGCAGCAGAACTGTGAAAGCACAAGAGCTTTCACGTTTGACATTTGTGCAAATTAATGACGTTTTTTATTTTATGACAAAGAAAAAAATTCGTCAGCAAAAGAAATCGAAAGAAAAAAACGACGCGGTGAAAATTCCACAAACTGGCAAAAGTTTCAGGAAAAATACTGCATATTATTGAAAAAGGAAATCTACCGAAGGAACATAATAGAGAACATAAATTGTGTAGAAAACTGGCGATTTATCGACGAAAAAAGTGATTTATTGATTACTTTGTAACAAACAAACGCTCATCCATGAATAAAAATGTAAAAGAAAGAAAACTGAAACAACGAAGACTAATGAACGTTGCGCTAAAAGATAAACAAGAAAAAGTGGAAAAACTAATTTTTATCATAGAGAGAGAAAACACTAAAGAAAAATCTTATAAATATCTGACTAATTTAGAATTTGGAATAAATCGTTAGCAGCAGCAGGTAAAGAAACTTTGTGGAAGGATACCCACACAGTCAACGCAACATCCATCGTCACAACATTCCACATTCCGAATTAAGTGTTTCACAGCAACAACAATATGTTCACCAATATAAAAAATCGTTTCATTTCCGTGATTGCGCCCGACATGCCACCATTGATGTCTCCGGCTGATCATCAGTTTCTTCGTGCTAGTGCCGCTGGGACATCGGCGAGTCATCATCATTTGCAGCGTGCAGCGCAACAACAAATGCCAGACAAATTCGCCTATTCGCGTCCACCATTTCTGCAACTGCTCACCATGGACGAGCTACGCGCGTCTGCCGATCACAATGTGCGTCCAATTATCGTCGCCAGGGACATTAGCTTGTTGCCATGGGTGACTGGCTATGCGGAATGCGTAAATTCTGGAAAATCAGAATGGAACGAAGATCAAGCTGCATTTTGCAGGCAAGTACAAAAATTCGTTCGTTGTTATTGTAGATGTTTAGAAATTGCATTTACGTAACATTTAAGTATATCTCAGCTTGTATCTCAGTTGAAGTATAATGTTTAGTAACTCTCATTTAATCTATGAGTAATACTTATGCATATTTGCATTACAATTTCTCCCCTCAGACAAGTTCTTTCTGACCCGTCACATAGACACCCTGATCTACCCTACACTTATTTCGGCATATTCGATGGTCATGCTGGCTATGGTGCCGCTCTTGCAGCCTCACATCAATTCCATCATATTTTACATGAAAAATTGGTCGACTGCATTGACATGTTGCTGCCACGAGAAGTGACACAGTCGACAAATGGCTTTCCGCACCCAAGTCACTTTCAGCGACATGTAACCAAAGATGAGCTGATAGTGGGCGCCCTAGAGAGCGCCTTTTTCCACATGGATGCTTTAATAGCACAAGATCGCGACCGTTACCGCGATGCAGGTGGTTGCACAGCATGCGTCTCACTCTTTATTAATGGCAAAATGTATGTGGCAAACGCGGGCGATAGTCGCGCTGTATTGTGTCAACGTAAGAGACCCACAGAGTTGAACTCTGAGAAGAAAAACTTCTCCAACGACCACGATGTGTCGATCAATGAAGATGCTTTTGGTGCTTATCCAGTGCCCTTCTCGTTTGATCACACGCCCGAAACAGAACGGCAACGTTTATTGAATGTGGCACGCCTGAAACCATTTTTGTTGGGAAAACACTACGCTGCAATGGAATATGCAAAGCGGCCGCACCAGAAAGACTTGGGACAACGTATTTTATGTCGGCAGGGCACAATGAAGGGCTGGACTTATAAGACGTTGAATCGTGATGATTTACGTATGCCTGTCGTAACCGGAGAGGGTAAAAGAAGCCGCCTGTTGGGTACGTTGGGTGTAACACGTGGTTTTGGTGATCACGATTTGCTTGCTATAAACACGGGCACACAAATAAAACCATTCCTAACACCACATCCTGATGTAAACAAACGTGATCTGGCCAAAATTGTTAGTATTCCAGGTAAGTAACACAACAAAAAGTGCACCAAAAAAAGGAAATAATAATAATGATTTCTTCAATTAACCTAGGTGAAAATAATGAAGATGGCGATTATGGGATTTTAGTAATGGGCACCGATGGTCTATGGGATGTTTCGGAAAATGATGCTGTTGCACGTACTGTTTTTCAAACATTAGCCAAATATCCAACAGAAAAGCATCGTTACACAATGGTTGCACAAGAGCTCGTCGCCAAAGCCCGTGGAAAAATCAATGATTCAGGTCACTGGCGTTTAGCGGATAGCAAAGCCGCGGCAACCGTGGATGATATTTCAGTGATTGTGATTCCCGTGTATCAGTATTACAAAGAACATGTCGAATGGGAGAAGAAGTGCGCTCTGGAATATGCAGAACAATTGCAGCAGGAAGAAAAAGCAGAACGATTGCGCTTCGAAGCGCAAAAAGCCAGTGAAGCAAAAGAGGATGCAAGCCGAGCGCTAATTAATGGTGCTGTTGCCGATAACGACGCTCTATTTGGGACAGAAAATGATGAAGACGAAGATATCGTGGTGGAAGTAAGTAGACATCAAGTGCAGGCCAAAGTGGAAGTTGAGGAGGGCGAGGAGACTGAGAAGAAGCAGCAGACAATGAGCAATGAAAATTCGTTAAATACACCACTTTGCGCAGATTCCGACAATGCAATTTCAATATTAAATGCGGCCGTTTCGACTTTAGAAATTACCACATTTGCCGAAGAAAAAGGTAAGACAGTGATTTGGAATTAAATTTAATTTTTTCATTCTTTCCTTAACTTTCTAGTTACAAAAAGTTATTTGTATTGAATTAAGATCACAAACAATATTCGAGGATCAGGTATTTAACTATATAATTTTTTATAGAAACGCCAGACTCAGCATCAAGTAAATCAAAGCAACATCAACAACAACAACAACATTCTCATAATCAGAGGAACCGTAATCGCAAGGAGAAACGTTAAATTTTCTTTCAGCACACAACCCTTAAAATAAAAATTAAATTAATTAATAATTATAATGTAAACACGCATTTATGCTTAAATTCAAAAGTAAAAAAAGAAAGTATTTTGATTGATTTCGCCTCTGAATAAGGCAACGGTTCAATTGAAAACGGCATTGTAACGCAATTAATGAAAATTAAATACAATAAAACTAAATAAGTATTTGAAATTAATACGACACGAAAAGTAAAATCAATTAATGTAATATTTAATGACATATATACAAACATATTTAATAAACATAACTTTTTCAATAGAAATTATGCTCAATTTAATTATGGAAACTATTCAATCAAAATAGGTCACTAACCTCGACTCCAATCAAAACAATTAGCACTAAAATCAATCAAATCAATGTTTGTGATTTTCTCCAAGAAAAGCTCAATGATAACTAACAAATTCTATTCCAATTAAAGTACAGCTTGTTTTACTTAAAACTAGAGCAGCTATTCGAAAACGCTGTATATAAGTTATCTTAATTTATTTAATATTTATTATATTATTTCAACCCTTAAATGACGTACAGCTTCAACTGATTTGACGTGAAGAAAGCAATCAGCTTCCTGCAACTTGAATTCAATCAGGCGCATTTCATTATATCATGGTCGATCCTTATTAACTCTTTAGTACAAAATCCAAGCATTACCACACGTCAAATCTAATGTGTGGTAAAATATTTTATTCGCCCACTTGCGGTAATCTTATAGAAACATTTTGACGGTTTTATTCTTTTAGTCGTATCGTTTTATAAATGGAGATGCCATTGTTTAATTTTGGGCACAGATGAATTACGGGTTTCGTACCGACAGTGCCAGTTTTGATCCTGTTACAGCGAATGATACCAATAGAAAGTATGCCTTGAGATCGCAGATATTATTAACAAATCTAGTTCTCCTACACATGGTATTTCAGGGGCTCCAGAACAAATTTCAAAAATAAAACGAATAGCGTGAACCCCAATTTCTTTGATTTGTTAGGCAAATATTGCTTCATGTAATTTTTCATTTTGGACGGCCACATTTGTTCATCAACACCCAATCTATTCAACTTTGGTATGCTTACAAATATCTTGTTGAGTGTGTCAATAACTGATCTAATAAGATAAAGTAAATAACGATTTGGATGAAATTAATAAACCGACTTATTTAAAAAAAAAAACGGGCCATCTTAATTTTTGCAATAATGATCGATTTTATAAGACCAAAAATCTCTTGTACTTGGAAGATTGAAATAGGACATATAAAATAATACCCAAATACATACAACAATTTTTAATTGATCAACTGCTTGTTGTTACAAAGAATCTGGAAACAAATAGGGCCAAACCTGAAAGGGAGTCTTCAATCCTTTTAAATCTTCCAAAAAGCCATCATCTACCTATACATATCTCCCGAAAATTGAATTTGCGCATCGTTGTACTGAAGATTTGCTTGTTTACACATATGAGTAACTCTATCAAACACTTAAGATTTAGTATCAATTATTAGGATTTGACACGCTGAAGGAAATTTTGATACGATTCCGGGAAGGGTATCAGAATGTGATGTGGTCTGACTGAAATCGTAGGTCTACTAGGCCCCAAAACTGAATATTATTTTAAAATGTAAATGAAAAGCAATGCAAAAAGCGTGCCACAATGCCCCGAGTATCTTTAAAGATACAACCATTAAATTCTGCCGTGTGCAGCATACGTCGTTCGGACTCGGTTCAAACAACATAATATCACGAAAATATATATTTTTGCACCAACATATATTTTTATTGGGTTCTGAACGCCGAACTATGCCGATAATTTACATTATAAACGATCAATTTTTTTATATTTACACTTAACTTTTGGATCAGTAACAGTGGCGTGATAGCCATTGTAATGGTTGTATCTTTAAAGATATTGTGGGCATTTAAGAGTTAAAATTAATAGAAAGAGATCAACTTCATAATATTATATGATTCCTAACGTAATATGTTAACGATGACAACTGAATGTAATGCAGTTAATCGATTGTAGCTGAGAATAGCTTACAAAACAGAAAATTATATTGGGCCATACAAAAAGTATTCGCGGCTGGTATCTTTTTTTTTTTTTATTGATACATTTAACACTCAGGTTGTACCCTTATGAATGCAAAGCATTGTGTTGAATGGAAGGAAGATTTGATAGGTGTGAGAAAGAAGGTGGGAGAATCAGAGAGGGAATGCAATCACACCGGCCACCGATAAAGGGATAGACAGCCATTGTGGCAAGTGTTATGCCTTTACCACAATGAACTTAAACTACAGTTTATCAGTGTCGACTATGACCGCATGTAGCGCAAAGGGCGTGCTTTTCGCATGAATGCAAGGAAATCTGTCATGTGGTTGATGTTTAGTACCTCCGCTATCTCATGACAGCTTGCGTGTCGATCTTGCTAAACCAGTTGCAAAATTTCAGCGGCCTTTTCAGTGACTTTCAGTGCATCTTTGATATCGAAATTTCCAGAACGGAATCGAGAAAACCACTACTGGATCCGACGTTCATTCACAGCATCCTCACCGTAAATCGCACAAATTTTTCGGCATGTTTTTGCAGCGTAATGTAACGTTTTACACTAGCGACGAGTTATACAACTGTCTTCACTTGAAAAGTAGCCTGTAGCCTGAAAAATTACATTTCAAACCTGCTTGTCATTTGACATAATTGGACTAGTGTTGCCAGATTTTTGGGTACCAACAGCAAAACCCGAAAATATTTTTTATATGACCCTATATTTAGTTACTATGTTGGAAAATGGTATTACAATTAAAGATTCATTTAAATGTTTAGCTCTACTCTGTTACTCACTATTATTTTGGGAATAAATGTCAGGAACAATATCTGACATAAAATGCAGCTTAGTCCTGGAGAGGATACGATCTATACCACATCATTTAGAAAGGCTTTAAATTACATTTTCACTTTTCTTTTACAGAGAAGCAAAAACGTGCTGTAATTTTGTTAAAAATAAAAAAGCATTTTATGATTCACAATTGAATTTATTGATGCCTTGCATCTTAATAATATTTAAATAATTTTATTTAAAATTTGTATTAAAAAATGTCACTTGGGGCTCTCTAAATGATGACCATGACATTTGACGATGAAACTTTTGTAGGGCTGGCTACATTTTGGAGTGCAGCTCCATAAATTTTCTAATGGAAACGCTTAACATTCAAATGTACGTAATTGATTACCCACATTAGGTGTTAATTACTTACTTATCTCTACTGCGACACTGTTGGCTTAGTGTATGAGCCAATACCACAAATTAATCAAACAAAAATTAAAATATAAAATACGTATATGTGTATGTACATGAATAGTAAACAACCGATAAATTTGTGTTATCTTCACTGATAACAAATAAGCTCATTATTTCAAATACTTAACAAAAATGTTAAGTAAGTATTTGAAATAGAGGACAACGTACGCGGCGGCAAAACCAAAAGTGCTTATCAACTAACATACATACTAGGTACATATAAAGAACATTCATACGTACATATGTGCGTATGTGACATCGAACTTCCTGCGGAAGAGTAGATAAAACGATTTTATAGATTCTTCAAAGTATCGAACTTTATTCAATTCACAAATTTCCAAAATAAATTTTTAGTAGCATGAAAAGAAAATGCATACCAAATACAATAATAAAGTTTTGATAAAAACGCATGCGGACATTTAATTTTGTAAGAATTATGGTAAGTATCTACATAAGTTTTAGAAAAAAAAAGTTAATACAATTGGTTTACTTGTATATTTTTGGCTTCAACAAAAAAGTTTCATGTTTTTCACTTTACATATTTTCACTTACATAATTTTGGACTTGGAAAATTAGCCATTTAGGCATATAAGTAGAAAGAAAATCTCAAATTTTTGTTGGTTATGGTTACAATTAGAAATTTACATATAAACAACATTATTTGTTTGGATTTAATCTTCAATAATAATAATAATAATGAAAAACTAACTTATTATTAAACTAATAAAATTGCTACCACGCACACACACTGACGAGCAAAACTGTACCATAGTGTATGAACATCGGTAAACAAGATGAACTTGAACTTGCCACATTCGGAATAATAATTTTACAAATCAAAAATATAAAACAAAATATTTATGTAGAAAAAACTGTTAAAACTTATATTTTTTGTTTCATAGCTTCAGAAAACAAATATTTTATTTGGTAAATAAAGCTTAATTTTCAAATTTTTTTTTTTGTTTTCAAATTTTGCCAATAAATGTTTAATTTATTCAGGGCAAACTGCAGCACGTACGAATCGGAAGCTTCAACTTGAATCTTAAATAATGAAAGTTAAAGTTTCATCAGTATGAAAAATTCAATAAATTACAATAATTTTGGAGAGCGCACTAAACTAATGACAATGCAGTTAAAGAAGAAGCTATGTTTCTTGAACAAGGTAGGGTAATAATCTATTACGACTTTAAGCACATGTGAATAAACTCTTGATATTGAACTAGCTACCCAAATATCGCCATTTCATAAAACATTAAGGTGATTCTATAAAGGTTTCGGGAAATCAACGATTAATAGATTTGGCTCAATAGTAAAATTTGTTCTTCTATTATTGGTTAGAATAGGAGAGCTTTGCCTCATGTGAACACCATTGGAACCATAACAAATCAGGACTAGCCAACGGCGAAACCTTCAAAACAAGGAATGGGTAAGATCTGGACATTTGGAAAGCAATTCCAATTATTGATGCTGCCAGATAAAAACATTTTTAATCTCCTTTTACAATTAAAAATATACAATAATTTTTTAAAAACCGGTAAAGTACGCTACAGTTTTGCTCGTCATTGTGTTTACATATATGTTACTGTTTTTCTCTTTGTTTTTCAATTGGAAGTATGTAATTTTTACAACAAATGGTTACACAATTAGCGGCTCACACTCAAACATTTGCATGTGTTTGGTACAAGTGCGTTGGGCTTTCTGCTTTCTATAATATCAAATTTCTGAAATGCTTCTTTACCCAAATATTTGATAATTTGAATTTAAAAGTTGTTCAAAAGGTAATGTGCATTTCAGTATATTCTTGTAAGTTCACGCTCATGTATATTACATAAAGTACAAGTAGAGCATCAAGTGTGAAATGGAAATACATACATATGTACATATCGCTGGATTATTTACTTTGTTGTACTTGGAGTCGTACAAATATAAAATTACTTATCTTTTTTAATTTTAAATTACTATATTCTGAAAACAATACTGAAAATATAATAGTTAAGTTTCAAAATGTTTATTGCTTCTGCTGAAAAAGAAACTGAAAGAATACTAAAAGAAAAAGAAAGCAGAAACTTGTCGAGAATGTTCAAAGTATAATATCGAAAAAAGTTGATTAATGTACAAAGACGTTAGTTTTCAAATATTTTTAGATAATTTTCCGGCATTCAGCCGGTTTGTAGTATGGGTGCAGAGGTACAGACTTAATAATTACAACGATTCCTGCTTGTCTCGCGAAGCAGTGAAACATTTTTACATTGCTTTTCTTCTGCCCTTTTCACTGGACATGATTTAAAAGGAATATTCTACCTACTACTAACTTGTGTTTTATTGTTATCTTTGTCTTTTCAGGGAATTATATTTTCGAATGTTTCTTTTTGCTTATGACTTAAAAGAGATGACAATATGCAGGCATTGGCACACTTGAGTTTGTACATGTACTTTATGAATTTATGGCATGCTATTAAGCAGCGATACAAATCAACAACGCTCTTTCTTCCCAGTGATATTCGCTTATTTCACACTGCTTTCATTTTATTCTTTTTACCGCCAAACTGTGTTAATGTAATTATGGTGTACACTTTTTAACAAATACTAAATGCTTTTCATAACGCTTTTCGTTCTCAAATGTTTTATTTGTATTTTATATATGTATGTATGTATATAAATTCTCTCTAAATACATTTGTATTATTAATTGATTATATTATGTTTATAGTAAAATAGCAGTTGAATTGTTTATATCAGCAATAATAAATACACGTTTCGATAACTTTATTTAGATTTACATATTTAACCTAATATGCATAATTTTAATAATAATAATAATGATAAATTTATATATATATTTTTGTATGTATTGTATAATAATAGAAATAAGCAAATATATTTATATGTAAATATATATATGTATACATATATATATATATATATATATATATGTATATATGTGTTAATTTATGTATATAAGTTTAATTTAGCAGAGTTTTAGGCGAACGTACCAATTTTAAAAATTACTGCTGCTTTAGAATACAATTTTAACATCCATTGTGTTTGTAAGCAAATCACAATCGTTTTACACTTATTAATATTTTCGTTAAAATTTAATTCAGCGCTTAAATTTAGAAACAAATTTATTTTTACAAATTTTAGTAAACTTTTGATTTCAACCACAACACTACATTAATCGACTTTTACCATATGTTATGAACTTGTTATTTTTAATTTAGACTTTAAAAACGATTTTTTAACATACATCATTGGGAGCAATAATAAAATTTTATCGAGAATCTCAATATTTATTGAAATAATAGATTTGTTTTGGTTTTAGTTTACAAAATTACAGCAGAATCAACACTTGGAAGTAGAAAGTAGTAAAGAGCAACGCCTAAAAACATACTAAAAAAAAATTATATAAATAAGTGCCAGACTATAAATGGAGGCATTCAAATTGATAATATTTTGTTTTCTATCTTCTTTGCATATTAATTTTACTAATGAAAAAACAATTATAATAAGAGTAATTAGAAAAAATGCAGCTGCCATTCGTATACAAATCACATTAGTTCTAAAGGAAATGTAAATTACGAATGCACATTGGCACGATCTTTGGCTCGTCTCTTCGCCAGCATTGACATTTCCACAGGCCCGACATTCGCAGCAGCGCCATTGGTTGCAATCGCTCGGAATGTTGCATCGACGGCACCGCGTAACGCTAATGTTGCTTCACGTACAGAGTTTGCATTCTGTTGAATTCCACCAGTACCACCCAATCCCCCACCACCGCCTCCGGCTGTTTGCATCGACGATGGAAGAGCATATTCAGTCAAACGCACTGATCCCGCCGATTGCTCTCGCAACCACGAATGCTGCAGTATTTGCGTAGCTGTCGGCCTATTCTCGGGTACAATGTGTAACATTTTCCGTAGTAGATCTTTCACCGATGGGCCAGTCAGTGACCAACGGCTTGTACTGAAGTCCACATGACCCGATCCAATGCGTTTGAGTATTACGTCTGGCGAATCATTGGGTGTCGAGGCAAATGGAGTACGCCCCGAAAGCATTATATACAGAAGCACACCCAACGACCAAATATCACACGCCAAATCATATCCTTGACGTTTGAGCACTTCCGGAGCAACAAAGTTTGCCGTGTAGCAAGGTGTCATCAAAAGGCCATTGTCAGCACGTAATTGTTTTGCAAAGCCTGCGCAAAATTGTAAGTGTGAAATTAAGATGATTGACGATGAGATATTAAAAGTATGTCAAGGTTAAATGCGTTGGCACATCGTTCAAGGTCAATTCAGTTCGAGCGAAAAGTATTTTGTCCACATTGCAAGATGAAAAGTGTAGTATACTATGTGCAGATAAATTAAATGGATTTCAGTTAAAATGGGTTTCTGTGTCTTATTAAAACTTTATTGTCCCAGTGAAACTTCGTCCACGTTCTCATTTATTTGTTTCGTCCAATTGCAATAACTCGTAATTAACTCACCCAAATCACATAATTTCAACGTTTCCGGGGTTTGTCGCATGCTCGCATAAATCATATTCGAAGGCTTTAAATCACGATGCACTACGCCATGCTCATGCAAATATGCGACAGCAGAGACAACAGTTCGCAAGACTGCACTTGCCTCGCTTTCGCACATTTGCCCGACGGCGAGAATGCGATCGAGTAGTTCACCTCCTTTCAGTAATTCCATAACCAAATAAGCCGAAGTGGTATCCTCATACACCGAGAAGAGTGTGACGATATTCGGGTGATTTCCATAGCGCAACATTATTTCTACTTCTTCCCAACAGTCGGCCGAAGAGGACGAGGCGGCCACAGCTGCCTTTTCAATGATTTTCACAGCGAAATGTTTTTTTGTCGAACGGTGTTCACACAAACGACACACTGAGAAAGTGCCTCGCCCCAACTCCTGCAGCAGATTGTAGTCCGAGTGGAAATTACCTGCAAGTACTCCCGGCAAACTCCGCGGTGCATGCGCATTTGGCACAAAAGGAGAAAGTGATGGGCTTGTATTGTTCGACGGCAGCGTTTGATCCAACAGCACAGGCGCAACAAAACTGAAACCGCGAAATATTTCATGCGCCGATGCCGAAATGGGGCCACCTGGTGAATCACGGGGCGATTTCGAAGTGTACTCCACGTCAAAGTAAAAGGCATCATCACGTGAAACGGCAGGTATAAATGGCGGTCGCACGTCTTTACGTTCTAGACCAACCCAGTCGATAGTGGCGAAAAAGCAATGTGCTTTAATATCCAATATACCCTGGGGGCCAGCACCGAGACGATTTTGTGGATTGCGTTTGAAGAGCGCGCGCAGCAGCGACTGCGCTTCAGGCGATAAATTTTCAGGCATGCCCAGCTTTGAGCGCAGAATCTGATTCATGGTCTCTTGTCGTGTCTGTCCGTGAAATGGCAGATTGCCTGTTAACATCTCATACATAAGCACCCCAAAAGACCACCAATCGGCAGCAAAATCATGACCCTTGCGATTTACAATCTCCGGCGCCATATACTCTACAGTGCCACAAAAACTGTATGTTTTTGAGCCGTCTAAGGGTTGTTTGGACAGCCCAAAATCTGTCAGCGCTATGTGGCCATGTTCATCCAGCAAAATATTTTCCGGTTTCAAATCTCTGTAAATAATTCCCAGCGAATGCAGATGATTTAGCGCCAATGCCAACTCAGCCAAATAAAACTTCACATCTTCCTCAGTGAACATGACCTCCTTCGAGAGTCGCGTAAATAAATCACCACCACGTAAAAAATCCAATATTAAATACAGCTTGCCTGGCGTTTGAAAGGCGTAATGCAGTTTTACGATGAACGCGTGCCCGACATCTGCCAAAATCTTGCGTTCATTTGTGCTACGCACGCGGTCTTTTACCTTAAGTGTCGCCTTCTTTAGCACCTTCATGGCATACAGTGTACCCGCATCCTTACCCACTACTTTACGAACCAGAAACACCTTCCCGAAACTGCCCTCGCCCAGCACTCGCAGCAATTCAAACTGTGAAGGGTCTGCTTTCTCATGACCTTCCTTCACCACTTCACGCAACTCAAATTCATTTTCGACATCTGACACTGTTGGCGCATATCCCTCCGAATCACTCAAGTCCATCAATTCCGGGGTTTCTCCAACCACGGAACTTATATGGTGTTGCTCAAGAGCAGTCTGCAGTGCAGTCTGCTGTTGCACCTGTTGATGTTGCTGTTGTAACTGTTGTTTTCTACGTTGCGATGACGTCACCGTCGTTACACCACCACTCTCTTCATCGGTTGGCGTATGTTCCATAGGCGTCACCGCGAGACTGCTGCAGCCGGAGGATGTGATTTGCATACGTTGTCGTAACGCCGCAGCATTGTTGTCTAAGTATGCATTACTTCCAATGGATGCAGTTACAGTAGCACTGACATTTGTCGTTACGCCTACGCCAAGTTGCTGCTGCTGGCGTAGATCTTTGTTGAGGTCCGCCAGTGGCATTGCACTGGTGGCTGCTACGAGCGTCGTGTTTGTAGGCGTCTTTGCTGTCTTTTAATTGAAGAAATTAATCAATTTTTCTTTTAAACAAAATATTTATTTTCACTGCTGTTGATTGCTTGTTCTCTGGCACAAGGCGTAGGCGGAAGATATTTTCTTCTTCCACAAATTTTAATGTAA
Organism: Palloptera scutellata; assembly: GCA_958295655.1. Classification (NCBI taxonomy): domain Eukaryota; kingdom Metazoa; phylum Arthropoda; class Insecta; order Diptera; family Pallopteridae; genus Palloptera; species Palloptera scutellata. The sequence continues at coordinate 152,910,028 of OY282449.1, read as the reverse complement.
TAATAATTTTCACTTTTCTTCACATTGTTATTTTATTATTGTAATTATAATATTTCTATACAAAATTTCAATAGGTTTCCTAATTTTCTTAAAATTTTTACTTCCATTTGTGCGTTAAATTTATTTTATACTTTATGTCCAATTGTCAATTCGCGACTGATTCATTTTGACAGACACTTCAAGAGTTGCCAACTGTCGTTCATGGTCTTTAGAACACGTTTCCGTTGGCTGCTATTCGTAAATTAGATAAATTTTCTGTGGATTCGAGTGTCATTCACTTAAAAATCATTAACATATTATAATGCGTTAATTAAAAATGGCCAAAAAGCAACTTAAAATATGTACTTAAAAAAAATTTGGCTACCCTGGTTTCGACTACAGCGACTATTGCAGCAATTGAAGCTGTTGTTTACGAAAACCAAAAATATGGAAAGCTGCCAATAGATGGCGCACTGCTATTATCTATGACCAATAGTGTTGCCACTCAAATCTCAAATTTGTATATATTGTTTTTTATAGGATATGTAAGATATTCGAAATGTAATTAATTTCGCTTACCTTGAACATATCTGCAAAGCACAGCGGTATACGGAAATGATGCTCACAACGAAATGCAAAAATAGCACAAAAATTAATCCGTAAGCTGCGGATATTTCGTTATTAGTATTCATGAGGTCAAGCTGAAATAATAGGGAGTTAGCAACATGCCCGTCAATATTCACTTTTACACTCACCTTCTCCTCCGTGCTGCGAGAAATATCCCTCGAGAGACCCACACCGGAAATAGCCAATGCCAAGGTGCTTGTCGCAATGCAAACTAAACTTAAAGCCAAAAAAGCAGTTTGCGTTTTCCGAATGCTAACCACGCCCAACGAACCAGTAACAGCAGCAATCAGCCCCGTCCATATGCCGCAGCCGGCCGTGGCCAGTGCTGCTTCACGCACAATCAATAGTGACCCTAGTGCCACCAGTGATACCGCCAATATCAATTGCAGCGTACCAAGCACAATTTGCAATGGAAAAGCGGAACAGCAAGCACTACTCGGCAGCATTTTTCGCTGGCGTTTCACCTTCGCTGACGAATGCGCGGAGCTGCCGTCGCCATCTTTGATTCGTATTAGCTCTGGCGGGAAGCGTTGCTTCTTGCTAATACGTGAATCAAGCGTATTGGCACGTGATGCAGACGCTTCCTGTAGCTGTTGTTGGAATTCTTCGTGTGAAATAAGTTTTGGTTTTTTAGCGTCAACATTTTTATCATCAACTGTTATTGCTATTAGTGTGGCTGCTGATAATTTCAGTGGCGGTTTCTGATCGTAAACAGGACTTGAGTAAATGTGACTTTGTGCATCGGATGATGAGTGTTGGTGATGCTGTGGCAACTGCTGCTGCTGCTGCTGTTGCTGTTGCTGTTGCATTGATAATGACATTTGCCTCAGCTCATCGTCGTTGCAATGATCATTGTGTTGTATCATCGATTTCTGTGAATTGGTAAGACTATCATGTTGCTCTTGGGCATTTGTTGTATTTGTGCTTTGCTCAATTGTTGCCTGCAACATTTGCTCACGTCTACTCAAGTTGCGATCGACAATTGTGTCCATGCTCCCGGTGGTTGAATCAATCGAGTCTATGGTTCGTGCTGGCGATTCTGATTGCCTGTTAGTTGAAATATTGTTATTGTTGCTTTCGCTAACATTACCGCTTTCAAGATTGCTGTTGGTCATATCATTGTTGTTACAGCTCATATCGTTGTTGCTGCTCGCATTGTTGCTGCTGTCCATACAGCTGGCAATTGTATCATTTGAGTCGGTCATTTTCGCTTGTATTTAGTTGATTTCAGTAGTTCATTTGTACTGTTTCCGGTTAAGTTGAATTTCCGCTTTTCTTCTTTTGTTGTTTTGCTAAAACAGAAAATGTGCAGTGGAATTTTAGTTGAATTTAGTAAAAGTTGTTTTCGTAAATATTGCTGTTGCAACTCAATGTTGTATGTAATTGTTTCTGTAAATCAACAAGCTGCAATTATTTTAGTAATTATTATTTGACAAATGTAGCGGAAATGCGTGAATAAATGATTTCCTAATAAGTACCTGTTAAAAATCGAAGAAAATACTCAAACACAAATCTCATTACTTCATTTGATATTGAAGTTAGATACCAATCTACTTCTGACTTAGTGGCCGCCGTGGCGTAGTTGGTAGTGCGTTGGCCTGCTACGCAGAGTGTCCGGGGTTCAAAGCTCGGCTCAGGCAAAATCAAAAAGTAAAAGCATCCACGGATTTTGTTGTTGGTACCCAAATATCTGGCAACATAAGCCTGATTATATGAAACGTACACGTGTTTGACAGGTGTCATTTCAGGCTACATTGTTTTAGTTCGTTGCTAGTGTAAAAAGTTACATTGATTTGAAAGTGAGTAGAATATCTGAAGAAATATGCTATGTGATGCTTTATTAATAGAGAAAAGGTAAAACCGCTGCAAAAACATGCCTAAAAATTGAGTGAACGCCTGACCCAAGAGTGGTTTGCTCGATTCCGTTATGGAAATTTCCCTATCAAAGATGCACTGAAAGTTACTGAAAATGCCGATGAAATTTTGAAACTGGCGGAGCAAGATGGACACTCAAACTGTCATGAGATAGCGGAGGCACTAAACATCAACCACAACAGATTTGTGGGTAGCAACTGCGGAATCTTTTTACATCACCCAATATAACACGCACAGCATGAGTGAAGGCGAAAAGCTCGGTCTAGGCCCTCGACTTCTGACTTCTGACGTCAAATCTAAAGTATTAAATCAAGAATTATGAGAGCGATTGGCATTTGTAATCAAAATCATTAAAGGAGATATGGCAAATTTTAGTTGTTGGTACAGATTAACTAAATTGGAGATATGAACTTCATTTACACTCAAGGAGTAAGCTCCGTTTCATTTCGAAAATTACGGAACTGACAATAAATCGAGCTTTGCACTCAATGAGAAATTTGTATTTAAAAATGACCTGTTCCTAGCTTTGTGTAAAAATTTATCAAAAAATTAAATCAAAAAGATTTCTTATGATTATTGTTAAATTTTAGATGCATTTGTTTTTTTGTGGTAAGATTTTTAAATACTTCTTTTATAATAATAATAATTGAAAGATATTTTTTTGATTGTTTGTTGTTCGCTTCAAAGAAGTTATTAATGAGATCATTTATTATATATTAATTTAAAAAAAAAAATATAAAAATACAATGGAAAATTACACATAAAGCTTGAGGCAAGAATTTCAGTGCAAAATACTTCAGATACAAATACATAATATTTAAATTATGTAAATGTGTTTGTGTAATGAAATCTGAGACTCATTTATAAAAGTAAAATTGTAAAACTATGTCACCTTGCAAATTATGGGAAACCAACGCAGCAAAGTAACAAGTATTAAGTATTTATGTAAGAGTATGTACTTAGGTATACAAATATCTAATAAAATCACCTTACCTGATTTGTTGCAAAATCACTCGATAAACACTAAAAAAAATTGTTGCACTTTTATACATAGTTTTAATTTCAATTTCATTTAATCATTGATCATTCAGTGATCAAAAGTGGTTCTCCTTAGAACACAAACAAAATCACAGAGCAGAGCAGAGAAACAAACAGGTTGAATGGTTCGAAAAGAAAAAACAGAAACAGCAACCAAGCAAACAGCAGAAAGTTAACAATAACTGCCAAGAATAGAATTCTAGATCATGCGTTGAAGCAGCCATGCAACATTCATGTAGATCACATTTATAAGATTAAGAATTTTATTATAAAAGCAACAACAGTTTGAAATGTCACCACGAAACACAAGCACACTCGCAGCAATTGAAATTAATATTAACAGGCATTTTTGAGGTTGAACAATAAAAAAAACCAGACTTTCTGAACTTCATGGAGTCGTTGCGACAAATTCGCCTCTATGATTAATCGATTCGAAAGGAATTTTAACATTTCAGCGAATTGCAAAATGCAAAATTAATACCAACCTAACAACTACTTACATATAAGAAGCTTTTTCATGAATGGCTTCTAAAACGCTATAAATTTGTGCTGGGGTAGCGTATTCTGTCGGTGTTATTTATAGTTGAAAATTATATCTTTTGTTTGCGAAAATACAAAAATATTGTATGTACCAACCGACTTGAGTACCCAATTGAAACAAAAGACTTGCGTAGCAAACTTGTTACTTGTTTTGCTTTCTACTCTGTGCATTATTTATTTATTGTTCATTAAATTGGTGCCTATCAATTTATATTTGGTTTGCTCAGAAAATTATGGTCAGCCAAATATCTTGAATATTTGATTTATTATTTATGTAATCGTAGATGTCATGTGATTGTTTTACTTACTTTTAATGGCACAACAGCCCATGGAGGGCCTAGGCAGAGCTTTTCGCAACCACTCATGTTGTGCGTGTTATATTTGTACATGAATGGAAGGGACGTACTGTTTAATGCCGAATCCAAACGGCGAAGTGAAAAGCTTTTCATAGGCAATTTTTACTCTTTTAGGTTTGCCATTGCCTGCCAAGAGGTGGTGCCGTGTAGGAAGATTATTTTTTCTACTTTTTGATTTTGGCTGTGCCGAGATTCGAACCCAGGACACTCTGCGTAGCAGTCCAACGCACTACCACTACTCCACAGCGACCACTACAGTGATTGCTTTTATCGTATTAAATAAAATAAGTTAGATACGCATCTTCGTATTTGTTAAAACAAGGTAAGTAGATAAATTAAAATTTATTTAGTTACATATTGGAGAGTCGTAATCTCGAATTTATACTTATATAAAAAAAATGACCAAATGACCTTAATTTTGACTGTTTCGGCATACAATTTATTGCCATTTAGTATTTTATAGTCTAAGGACTTGATATGACCAAATAAAATAATCACAAGGTATCAAATATGACAATTCTGATGGCTAGTTGAAAAATTCATTTCGCGAAATAATGTTTTGACCTAACGTTTCCCGTAGTAGATTGATTATGCACCATGATGTATGACATATAACGCCGTCTTACTGAAAACATATCTTCTCAGCATTAATGCCACGCAATCGGAAAAAGATTCCCTGGCTGTAATGGTTGTACTGTGGATTCTCTTCACTCCAACAAAAATCAGTCTCATTGCCAAAAACAAAAAAGTATTGCAATGCAAACTTTCACTGTGGTCTGCCTCATCTGTATGCAGAAGCCATGTGGATAGATTCACGATAGACAGACATAAACGCACTTTACAATGTAAAAAGTTAAGGTTTTTCATTTTTCAGTTTCAATTCCAATTTCTTAAAGACTACTTCTTGTTTACAAAACTAATACTTTTTTTGTACGCACAACTAAGTTTTACTTAAACTTAAAATAGAGTTTTCTAGTGAGAAACCAAAAACTAAATAATTCACACCATAACTTAAAAATTAAAGAAAAAATCACATTTCCATTTAATTTCATAATATTCTTCTTACAAGTTTTTTTACATAAGACAAACCGCAACAACAATTTATAAAAAAAAACCTATAAACAAAAATGAAATTGCTAAGCGAACGCAACGGTAGCGAAAATCTTGTCCACCAACCCAAAAAAAAAAAAAATGTCGATAAACCAAAACCAAAAACGAAATCGAAATTTGTAATAAAATAAAAACCGCAAACAGCAAATGTCGCAAACTAAAAAAATAAAAGTGGAAATGCAACTGTTGATGGCGACGACGATGCTGTGGTGGTGATGATGATGATGATGATGATGACGATGATGATGATGATGATGATAATGACGAAGTAGGTTCAAGTTTTAGCAAACTTTGAAGCTTGTACAGTGCTAAAAGGAAAATTGAGCTTGTATTTAGCAACAAACAAAACTTTTCCTGATATCAAAATCACACCGGTTTATGTTGTTGATATTGTTGCTGTTGCTGTTGCTATTGCTTATGGCTTGTATTTTTACATTTAAAACTTAAAATTTACGCAGCGCCACTTTGCAGCTTCATTGATTCGATGCTGCTTGATTTGGTCAGCTGTTAAAATGCAAAGAAAAAAATCACTTTCACTTGCGCTCGAATCTATCGCTCGTGGCAACTTTATCACGCTGATGTACAGACAAATTACATACCGCGGTATATGTAATTTAATTAAAGTGATTGGCTATGTAAATTGCACTTTTGCTACACCATTTTGCATTATTGCCATCGTTCGATGTTGCAGTTGTGGTGATCTTGTGCAAGGAGTTCATTCTACCGAAATAAAATGAGATTTTAGTATTTAATTTAAATTTTAATAATGATTAGCATGAACATGTAAAAAAGAAATGTTGTTGCCAGTCCCTTGCACTCATTATGCAACAGAAAAATTTGTTAATTAAGAAATATGTAGGCAGACAAGTAACAGTGATTTGGGTACCTGTACAGCAGCATGGTTTCTATAGGCTGTCCCATTATGAGTGCACGATTTAAATTTTGAGCGGTCGCTGGAGCGCTACACAAACCAACAATGCCGCCAATGCAGTGAATGGCATTCGCTACTGGAACATGGTAATGGAGTTCTCGTGACCTCAACTGATTTTTGGTCTGGATTTGGATGGGCATCTGGTTTCAGCATAAAGGTGTCACCTGCCAGACCGCACATAAAACGATTTATTTGTGCAACGATTTCCAGAGCGGATCATCTCCCGAAATTCCGATGTCAACTGACCACCAAGATCGTGAATGGCATTCGCTACTGAAACATGGTAACGGCGTTCTCGTGACGTCAACTGATTTTTGGTCTGGATTTGGATGGCATGTGGTTTCAGCAGAATGGTGTCACCTGCCACACCGCACATAAAACGATTTATTTGTGCAACGATTTCCAAAGCGGATCATCTCCCGAAATTCCGATGTCAACTGGCCATCAAGATCGTGCGATTTACCTCCCTGCGTTTCTTTCTCTCATTGGGGTTTTGTGAAATCCCAGATCTATGCGAATAAACTGCATACAATTCTTGACCTCAAGGCTAAGATCAAAACGCGTCATCCTTGAGATGGTACCACATCTTGCTCAAAATGTCGGAGAAAATTTCATTCAAAGAGCAAGGGTCTGTGATTGGAGCTGCGATACTTAATCGGAACATTTCTCAATTTACAATGCAATGCAAAAGTATCTCAACTCATTCAAAAAAAATATGCCTTTTATTTTTAAATTAAATTGTGCACTCATACTGGGACAGTCTTTATAAACGTTAAACCCTTGTGTCACTCATATTTTCCACCGTGTTTAAAGTAATTCGAGTCTAGTTCTCCCACAATCTGATTATAATGCAAGAAAATTGTGGTCTTTAAAGTGTTTAAAGTGTGTAATTTGCAATGAAATTTAAATTTTTATACACTTCTTAATTGGGGTTCCTACTAGGTTGGTCGGCTAACCGTCCTCCATTGCCAGCAAATGTACTCCGTTTTCCTGAAAACCTGAAAAGCCCTCCTTAAACGCTAAATACCACCTCTTAGAGTATATTTAAAATTGTTAATTATCTCCATGAAGTAGTGTACTTTCTGTGATGAATGCAAAGTGGGAAATATAAAGCGGAAGATGATCAAATGAATAATAAATTCAGATATTCAAGGGAAAAGCTTCCAATTCTATGATATTTCTAAAAATAACAAACAGCTGCACTGACAAATACGAGTACGCTTTTAAAAATTAAATGTTAAATGTAATGTAAATACAAATATTTATTTTCGTTGTTGTTTTCTTTAGGAATTAGGAATTTTTGTTTAATAAATAAATACTTCACTGTCTTTCAAGTATCTGATGACCTCAACAATTATATTTACCCTCTGATTTTTTAAAAGCAACTTTATGTACATATACTCGTATAAAGGCCTTCACAAAAAAATATATTTTCCCTCCAGAAGGGTCTTTAAATGGAAAAGGTTTTATATCTGACGATTAGTAAAACACAAATTTTAAAATCAAAATTGAAAGGTTGACACACATTTAACTGAAATACATATTTAAATCTCTTTTAAGTATACCGAACTTTATTGAACTCTTTCATTCTTCAGCCACCACAAAGTAAAACCATACAAAATTTTCTTATTAAAAGTTATGCAATATACTACGATTGCAAAATAGCAAAACAAGCCTGAAAATGACAAAATTTCCATTGAAGACAGTACTCGTAGTTCGGCCCTATGAATTCAAAATTCAACTACTTTACTACTGCCACCAATGCACCCAATCCACCGACAGCCGACAACATCATTTACTTGCAGCCGTGTCACATTTCACAGTTATGGTACTTCATGAAAGAGCACAAAAAAGTTAAAACAAAAACGACATAAAACACTGAAATTAGTTTAATTACTACGATGTAATTGCACAAACATCTACAACAACAGTAACAAAAGAGCAACAACTGAAACAATATAAATTCGTCATTGGTTTGTGAATTTTCTCAGCAAGCAACTGCTGCTCTGCTACCTTATGCTGCAGATGAGGCAGTAGAACGACACCCATTTTTTCTTAACAAATGAACAAGCCAGACTTGCACATAGAGCATCGAAAAAAAATATGACAACAATAGCAATTAGAAATGATGACGTCTATCGGTAAACAAGGAAGATAAGAAAAGCGGCAACGCCAACATTTATTGCGTTACAACTTTTCTATGTTGCTGCTGACAATTTAATTTACGTAACTATGATGCATTTAGTTTTTGTTGCTTCGTTTTCGGTGTTGTTGCTTCGGAATTTGCGAATTCACGCTCACTTGGCATAATTAACCGAATTTTGTATATGCCATCACCATCGTCATCAACCACTTCACCATCGGCAGCACATTGTTGAGCGTGCAAGTGCAGTCACTTGTGTTTCGTTGTTGTTACTGTCGAGCGCAGCAATCGCATTAAAGCGGGCATGCGTGAAGCTCAAAATTGCATGCGCAAACGGATCAAACTTAAATTAGCATTATTGTTTTTTGCTCCTCACACGCATACAGTTGCAGCCCCACATAAATATGTATTAATTAATACACATGCACTCATACAAATTTGTGGGTAATCATTTTTTGAATGCTATTTATTTATTTTTTTGGTTATGCGCAAAAATTGAGGAGCGAGTTTGGTACTCATACGTTTTCGTTTTCCGAATTGTGCAAGACACCACATCTATGAAATATTGGTTGCAGTGAATTAATAAATTCATATTTGAAAGCGCAATTTCGGTTAATGTAATTGATGAGGAAATACTTTTTACCTTCAAAATAAAAAGGGAATTTTCTCATTGATTTTTGCACAAATTTTGCATTCACATTTCATAACTTTACTGATATCGTGTCGAATAATTGCATTAGGCAATTGTGTAAAATCGATTTGAAAGTTATTACTTAGTTAGTAAATACTTATATTTCGGAATCTTAAGCGAGAATCTTATAGCGGCTGAAATTTAAATGCTTGTTGCTGTTGCTGTTGCTGTTGCTGTCAGCTTATCAAAAATGTATGTAGGGAAAGTTACATGACTGATTGCCTTTAAAATGTATTCATCGCTCCACATTGAGGGAACAGCGTGGGGCAGTATCAAAAGGAAGACTGGTAATTATTCAAAGCGGTTAATTAAGTGCTAGCCAGATTGATAAATTTAATCACAATGACCACAAGGAAGGCGAAGATTTTGCCAATTGTTAAGATATTTCTGTGCAATATGAATGGGTTTTCTGATATTATTTTCATACGTTTTTCCCCCAACAGCTAATCAATGCCACAGTACCCACCTACATCATAGAAAAGTTATGCTCAAAATTATTTCGTATACAGAAAAGTAAAAGATTGCCTTACTTTTAAGGAGAGAAATATTTCAGATGAAATTATATAGAACATTCAATAAGGAATTTAGCTGATCAGGCAAGTGATTTTATTCGTAAATAAAAATCAGAATTTACAATATTTAATTTCAGGAAGCTGTGCCAAAAAACATCAATTTATGTTATTCAAAAAATATTTATCAAATATTTACCTATGAACTTGCTAAATAAAATTAGTTGCAATTAATTTCCAAATATGCAAATACAAACGAGATTACGAAAATGTGTGAAAAACAGCAAAAGCAATGAGTTCATACTTAAATCAAAAAAATATTTTTCCATTTTATCATCTTCCATTGCACAAGGTCGTTGCGGCAATTGTATTTTGTTTTTTGATGCCAATTAAAGAAAAGAAAAAAATGAAAACTACAAATTGTTGTACTAAATTGCACACCAATCACTTAAAAATCATAAATAACTTGGTAGTTATGGACAAAAATTCTTTACAATTCTGTCTGTGGTTACGCATACGCCTAAGTGGCCAGCAGCAATGGACAGTAATCACGTTTGTTCTTGTTCTTGTCTTCTTTCAATGTAGTAATATCTGTAAATAAATATTTCTAATCGGTTAAAGTACAAATAAAGCGCAATCATTCATTTTGTGTTTTACACAAACACGTTTTAATCAATCAATAATAACTTTGAGATGAATAGAGATAATGATAGTAAATAAATAAAGGCTTGAAGAGAATTGTACCAAATGAAACGAGATTATTGTTATTTCGAAAGAAACCTTCAAATTCCATATTTTCAGACTTGAAGGCAAGCAAAATAAAAACTGAAAAAATAAAAATAAACACATTTTTTACGAAAGAACAACAAAAACAATCCATCGCATTTATTTCGTTTTGCTGCTGTTTAAACTTTGTTAGTTTAAATACCCATGCTTACATACGACGTACAAGAGTGTCTTTGTGTGCAGCTCATTAGTTAAGAAAACTTCTGTGCGAGTAAGTTGGTTTTGAAAACAACTAGAAATTAACAGCGTAAAGAAAATAAACGGTACAATGCGTAAAATACCCGAATGCATTGAACTAAAGAAAAACAAAGCAAAACTATTTCTGACATTTAAACTTCGAAGTTCAACAGCAGCATAGAAGAAAAAGAAAAACAAAGCCAATGTATATTTTTTTTCATATAAATTATAATACCTGCATAAAATTAATTGTAGGTTAAATAAAATTGCTGATAATTGCTATTGCAGACTCACGCGCAGACTTTGTACGACTTGAATTTATTTCTGCGATTGTAAATTATGATTTCGGCTGAATCTGATTGCGAGTATCTGCGACTGCTTGTGAATATGCCTTTTTGAGAGACGAGAAATTGAGCATGAACAGAGCAAATTAAAAAGCAAAATAACACTCAAAACACAGTGGTCGCTGTGGCGTAGTGGTAGTGCGTTGGACTGCTACGCAGAGTGGCCGGGGTTCAAATCTCGGCACAGGCAAAATCAAAAAGTAGAAAAAAATAATTTTTCTACACAGCACCACCTCTTGGCAGGCAATGGCAAACCTACAAGAGTAAAAATTGCTATGAAAAGCTTTTCACTTCGCCGTTCGGATTCGGCATTAAACTGTAGGTCCCTTCCATTCATGTATAAATATAACACGCACAACGTGAGTGGATGCGAAAAGCTCGGCCTAGGCCCTCCATGGGCTGTTGTGCCAATAAAAGTCAAAAACACTCAAAACACTCCGTCGGTTGCAAGCCATTTTAAATTAGTGCATGAAATAAAAACAAAAGACTTAGGAAACAAACACTTGAAAATTTAAGAATTTACTAGTAAAAAAGTAAATTTAGCATACAAAATTATTTATAATATTGTAATTAAAGAAATAATAAATAAATTAATTCTGTAAATGTCTAACCAATTTCTGCCAATTTTGTGTCCATAAGCTTGGGAAATACGAGGACACTGCTATGTTAATTTATAGTTTTCATTCAGGGGCTATAGTTCTAAGGAATCCATAGCATTCCTTCTATGGATTAGAAGTAGCACTACAGCACCGTTTTAATAACCACCACTTTTCTCACCGAACTAAAGTATTGTAGGTCCTTATTAAATCTTCCCCGTGAAGTTTAGGGGTCCTAGCTGAATCTTTGGGTGGACTGCCGAGCAATTAGACAGAGTGTCGAGGAAATACCTTTCCAGGAAGTTTTGTCTTGTCTTGTCTTTGCCAAAACTGGGCATTCACAAAGAAAATGGGTGAGAGCTCCTTTTTCTTCCGAGTTTCTACAACTTCTGCAATGATTGTTAAATGGAATAAGCATATTCTCAACGTGAGTACCTTTACATTCTTTAAAAATGTACCGGGAAGGAATTGGTCAATAAAACACAAAATACTTAGTTATTATTCATTGAAATTTATTGTATCGCCTACTTTGAGTACGCCCCTTCCGAAACAATACACTTATGCCAACGAATAATCCAATAATAAAAAAGTGTTTCTCAACACACATTTTTCGGAATCGACTTGAGTTCTCGCTGCGAATTCTCTTTTATGTTTTCTACCGACTGAAAACGGGTGCGAGTTTTGGAAAGAGAAAAAATTCAGCCGGAGCCATATCAGGTGAATACGGTTCTTGTTCGATATTTTTTGTTGAGTTTTTGACCAAAAATTAATTCACAATGATAGTCTTGTGAGATAGTGCGTTATCGTGTTGAAAAATTTATGAGTTTTCTTGCCACAAACTTGGCCTTTTGCGACGAATTTGCTCTTTCAAACGCAGGATAAAGCTCAGATAATATTCTTTATTTACCGTCTGACCTTCTAGCAAGAATTCTGATTGCACAACACCTCGATAATCACAGAAAACAGTCGTCAACATTACCTTTACTTCTGTAACATTTTCAGCGATTCGACACACGAAATTCAATTTGCAATACAAAATTTGAGAGAAATTCTTTGTTCGATATTTTTATTCATTGTAAAAATCGCAAAACACACTTGAATTGGAACTGACAAAATCGAGCACTGTAAATAAACTAAATGACAGATCGCGCTCAAACTTCAAACGTAAGGATAGGGGACAGTGGTGCCAACTTAGCGGTAAAAAAGAATTTTTGCAATCCCTTTAAGCGGGCTATTTATATGATCATTTCACAAGAACAGGATGTTAGTGACTTCCACCATATATTAGCCAGTTGAAAGTAGTGCGAGTACTTACTCCTCTGGACGACTCACAAGGGGACTAAAACCGGTACTGCTAAGATTACGTGAAGAGAAGTATGCAAGCTAGCCAGCTTTCTTATTTCAATGTTCCTGTTGGATTGGAATTCAAATGAGATTGATGTCAGCACATTGATTTAGTTCTTCCAATATTGCCCTGGTACTCTTTCACTAGCTTAGAATTGAAGGTGGTGAATGGAAGAACTTTTATTGCTGCCTGCATATCGACAAAAATAGCACCTTTACACCTTTCATTAATAAATGCCTGTATTAATCGACAAACCTACATAATCGCCAGCTGAATTAGTGAGAAAACCCGTGGAATCGTCAGGTACAAGTATTGAATGATTTATAGCCGTATGGGCTGATTGTACCGCTGCACGTACCTCGCAATATATTTTTGATTCGTCCATAAAACGAGTATGTCATATGCTGTCCATTAGTTCTTTCTTTTCCATTTTCAAAAGTTATGGCACGTTCACATGATGACATTACTTTTGCCCCACCTTGTATTTAGTCTTACACTAATCGCTAATACATAAACTTAACGAAGAGAAAGTATTAAAATACACAAAATGATCTCTCGAAATTTAAAAAAACAAAATATTGAATATTATTTACACTTCGAATAATCAAAAAAATGGAAATAATTAAAGTTATTAACGCCACCAATTATCAATTATGAAAACGTACAAATTCAAGTTGAAAAGCACAAACCAAATTTTCAGAAACAAAAATAAAAAAAAAACTGAAAAATAAAAAAAAAACAGAGGTCATCTAAACCAACAATTAAAAATTAAACAAAACAATTTAACTTTAGCTTTAAAAGAGAAAAACTTAAAGCAACAACAATGGCAACATGACATCATTATGAAATTGAACTACGAGTAAATTAGTAAACTTGCACACATTTTCCCACTTTAATGAAATTTTCCAGCTGTCAAATAGCAAATTCAAATTTAATTGAAATTTCTCATTTACAAGAAACTGGTTGTAAGTACTCTCTAAGCGAAAAGCAAATAAACAACAGCAATGACAATATTTCCAGAAAGTTAGCACTTACCAAAAATTCATTATTTAGCAAAATTCGTTTCTTAACTTTTTCATTTCCCTACTAATAACACAACAAACATCGAATCGAGAAATCTATCGCACATCTGCAATAGTGGCCGGCCAATTTGACTAATCTCTCGCCCGAGGTTAATTGAGGCGTTATGGGCACACTTCAAAAAGTTTCAAATGCATAATTTTAGGCCTGTCACCCTCAAGCTGGAAACGGGCAGCAGCGCAGTGACTGAAAAGCAGTAGACACAAGTGCAAGTATATACACACATAAATAAATACTTCCCCACTATTTGTTGCTCAAGCTCTAAATCACAGTTAATTACATTACATACTCGAAAATGCCCACGTCAACTTAGGCAAAGGTTAATGATTTCTTTAAAAGTTAGAAAGTGTCTGCAATAAAATATGAAACATAATGTGCCACATAATGTGTATGTATATGTAATGTGTGTATGATAAGTATGATAATAATTTCATCATACATTAAACAATTTATGCATGGAGCAAATGAAAGAAATATGGATTGCCTCAGTCATTTCCACATGTAAGTGTGAAGTTCCGAAAATTCCAATTGAGAAATTGAGCACACCACATTTCAAAAATTGCTGGTCTTCGTTGGAAAACATGAGTGAAGTTGATAAAGAAATCTTTTGATAAAACCTCTCTTTAAGTATTCTTTTTGTTTTGATAGCGAAACCAAGTAGGCGGAAACTGCTGGAGATCCGTAAGGAACTTGCTGTTTGAGAGAGAACATACATTATATTTCATATTTCTTTGTCAAACCAAAGTGATTAGCAATATATTGATTGGGAAAATAAGATCGGCTCGGTATGCGAGGTATAATTTGTGCCACTGCCTATATTTACACTACATACTTTATGGAAAGAAATGGATATTAGTTAAAACCTATGGACCTAGTTAAAATTAGCAATTGATAAGTAGCTATAATTTTCAGTCTGCCTGTTTATTTTGTTTTGTCCCTATCGAACCAACATGCCAACATGCATGCCAACTTACGTTTTATGGAAACAGAAATCATAATTAGCATTTGCTCACAATACATACTTACATAAATTTATGTTAATAAAAATATGTATTGTGGCAGTTTTTGTTTTATTTTTATTGTTATTTTGCACTTTTTCTTTTGTATTTTTCTTTTTAAACAAATTCACGCATTTTTTATTACAACATTTAATTGGTCTGTTGATTAATAGAATTATAATATGAATTTACAAGACAACGAGCTTTACATTTTTATATACCATACATACCTACTACATGTAAGTACTTACTTACATACAATATATGCAAGGTGGGACAAAAGTAATGTCATAGTTTGAATTGGCTGTCATTTTGTCAGAGATAAAAAAATGTTGGGTTATGTTTTCACGGAAAGTTTATTCGAAGGTATAAAACTGATAACATTAAGTTGAAAAAATGATGGTTAAATGACCACCTCCTGAGTTGCTGAACATTTTCATTTTGAATTGTTACTCGACAAACACCTGATTTGGATCTCAAGACTTGCAAGGATTGTGGTTTGTTGTGGTAAATGCGATATTTCAAAAAGCCTCAAAGGAAGAAGTCTGGGCCTTTTTAAATCGGTTTGGGAATTGGTGTTTCAAAATATCCATCATTGTCTGAGCTGTGTATCGTTCCATAGACTATCTGTCTGCAACATAAATGTCAAAACACAATGACATTGGCACATTCACATTATGACATTACTTTTGCCACACCTTTTATTTGTTGTTTGTCTTTCGTTTTTGGTTGTGAATGTGAATTGTAAATAATTTGGCATATTTACGCATTAAAAATAACGAAAAATTCCTTTGCTACGTTTCTCATGATAAAATTCTATTTTGTCCCGATTTCAGAAATTCCATACACGTTTTGTTTTGAACAGACAGAAAAGAGCTCTGCTTCATATACTTATACATAAATATTTTTATATTTGTTGTCTGATTTCCAAATATTGAACGATCCTTTTTGGGGAGAATATCAGCACAATCTAAAGGAATTTTAAAACATTTTACGTTTTATTTTTTTTATTTGAAGGTCATCAGTGATGTGGTGTAATACATAAATTAATCAAACTTTGTTACAGACCTCTGAAGTGTGAAATGTTGAAGTTTTTGAGTTTAGATTTTCTATTTACTTATTATTCAATTTGTAACTTATGTCATTAACTTATGTATGTAACTTATGTTTCGTGAAATATTAGCATTTTTGAATATTTTCATACTCAGATATGTGTTTAGCGATAACAAGTCGTTTTGCGGCTCTTGAATCACATACTGGCGTGTACTCGTTAACATTTATACGCTTAAAAGTACCGCATTATCATTGATCAGTATTAAGCATAAGCTATTAACAATGAGTCTACTACTACTGCTACTAACATTGATCTAAGAACAAGTAGGTTTATGTATAGCAGGTCAAATTCGCTGCTTTGATTTGCAAAAGACCTAATATGAAATTTTTCTAAATCGAGATTTGGATCTGTGTCAAAAACTTACATCGTTTTCTTTAAATTTAAATGATAATTTTTTAAAATCAATATCGAAAATATTAAAGTTTCAATATGTTTTTTGCTTCTCCTCAAAAATTTGGAAAGTGCATGTTAGACTTTTAGCAAATTAAGGTAACAATATATAATATATGTATGTATGTAACAGAATTGTCGATGGAATCTGTGCAGCTGCAGTAGCTACTCATGCTATTGTCGTTGTTGTTGTCGACTTTTTAGTTGCGCGTGCGCGTTTATTTTAATAATAGCCCGAATATAAATTCAAAATGGAGCGCGAATTATACAAGAACAACAAAAATACTTAAGCAGAGGTACTCGTATGTATATATAGTACATATACTAAGTAAGTATTTATAAGAAACTTTCAATTTTAAAATTTTAGTTAGCAACCAAAGGTGTTGCTCCTAAATGAGATATGATGCTAATAAGTTAAGAGCAGGCAGGGAAATATGTACTTTAAAATTTTTGTGGTTGTGTGGTGGGTAAATTTTTATTTTCATTCCGTGTTAAGCCGCGACTGCAATTGCCAATTAAATTTAAAGCTTTAGGTGTTAAGAAAATTTTCTTTGATTTCTTGTTTTTAAGAAACAATAAACAAATTAACAAAACAGCAGCACTTTGACTGGGATTGCGATCAGAAAATCTGTTGTTTATGTTTATTTACATGACACACCTGTTTTTGTATGTTTTTGGGTGAAGTAATTGCTGGCATTTTTATAATTTTGCTATTGTCTTTAAAGTGTGCAAAATTTAATTATTAGCATTATGATTTTTTATAATGTTATTATTTTTGCATCTAAAATAGTACGTAAACTTAGTGGTACCTGTACTTGGGAATGGCTGTGTATATATGTATGGATGTATGTATGTATGCATGTATGTATGCATGTATGTAGTTGTATGCCACCACAGGCAGATTTAAAGGTGAACTGGCAAGTATGCAAGTACATACATACATTATGGAGTATGTGGGATTTGTTGTGCTACACTCCCAAATCCCACTCTTCGCCTATGCAGCATTCTTTTCCTACCTAAATTCATATGTTGTGAATCAAGTATGAAATCGCAAATTTGAGAATTTCCAAAACTTTTTAGTGTGCGGTAAATATTTATCTTAGTATGACACTATTATTATTATAAACATTCTTACTTTTTATGACACTGAGAAAACAATATGGCAATATTTGCAATATATTGTAAGTATTTCTTATTTCTAAAGTCACGCGACTTGAATCAACCGCATTGCTTAAATAATTTTCTATTCAGTTTACAGTAGTGGAATGTGTACAAGAAAGTGATTTGATAACTGTAGGCAACGCCAGGTTTAAGAGACAGAAAATCTATTAAGAGGCGACCAAGACCTAGACTAGATCTCTGGTTGTAGTGCCGACATAGTAAGTATGTCTCTGCCTTAATTTCACAAAGTAATCATAGGTAAAATGAATTGTTACAAAAGCGTTTATTGGTTTTTGATTTGTCTAATCTTTAATTCGATTTTGAAGTTTTTTCCTTTTTGTTGAAGAATACATAAAATTGAAACGTTTCTTTTCATAGAAAATCAGCTTAACCATGCCCTTGCAAAGTTAAACGATAATTCTCTTTCAAACTTCACATTGTACATTGAAGTAATATGAAAAATATCTTCTAATAGGACTTTTAATTGTGTACCTACTTAATCGATATAAAGGGTGGTAGTAGGTAATTGTAGAAATATACTTAATTTCAATAGCTTGAGACATTTTTGAATTGAATAACAAATTTTCGTATCTGTAAAGGCTGCCTTAACTCAAATATACAATATAACTTGGGATAATGTAAAGCATATAAAGAATATTGGCTTTTCAGAGTGAAAATTTTAATTTTTTTTAATATGATTACAACCTATGATTTCATATAAGATTTCTAAAAATACTACTACTACTACAGTGCTCAGACTGCGTAACTATTTATTAATTTGATAAAATGTCGTTAAAAATATTACCAATTTGAATTGATATAAATTGAAATAATCCAATTATAGAAATTTGTTCCGCATTCTTATTTTCTTGGGTGTTTTAAGTCAGCATCCTATGCATTTTTACAGAAGAATTGTACTTTCTAATATCTTTCAATTACGAGCATTTCTTGGTAATTGTTTGTTCAGAACAACATAAGTTTTTGGTTAAAATTCACAATTTCTTCATTACCACTTGCAATAAGATTCTTTGCTTATTCTTCTTTGTTCTATGTGTTTGCTCTCTTTACTTTTATTATTTGTTTGATTTCTTTTTCGTTTTGCACTTTTTGAACGGCTGTAGTTTTCAATTGAATTTATAAAAAAAATTCCATTTCACTTCACAGCGACTTCACCAACGGCGAGTTGGTGTTCACGGCGGCTCTGACAATGCTGATGGTTGACTCTGCACGTGCGCTGATCAATGAACGGCGTGAGTGGCAGAAGAAGTGAACACACAAAAAGTACCGTTTAATTAAAATCAGAAGATTTAACACGCGAACGCGCGCAACACTTCCAAACTTCACTACTGATAACAAAGAAACCACTTTTACTCCGATACCGGATTTTGCTGCGATGTGAACACGTTGAGTTTTCGTCGTTGACTGAAATCGCTGAATTCATGCGCAAAACTATTTTCGATATGAAAAGTATTATTTAAGGAATTTCTGTTATTGTTTGCGACGAAACTCTGAAGCTATCATGAAATATAATACATACCATGCAGCAGCGACAACCGACCGTAATGGCAACAACAGCAACCTGTTTGCTTAAAGTGTGTGAAATCTACCGATGATAGGCAGCTACAACAACTGCAGCAATTTTTCACCTGTAATACATATTCACACACAGTACAACAAAAAAGAGTAAATCACAATTTCAATTGCCGTTTTGCATTTTGCATTTGGGCTCTTTTAAAACTTAGCGCTGAGAGAAATCCTACCGCTTCTCCACCACTCTCTCGGTATTTCATTTGGTTATTGGTGTGGCGTGAAAAAGCTTTGCGCAGGCACCACAGCCGAGTAGAGTCGAGTCGAGCACGTCAATAAACGTCAACTGAAGGTAGGTAAGTTATTTATGGTAAAGAAAACATGCATGCATTTATTGCATTTTGGCCGTTTTTTTTTTTTCTTAACTGCTTTACTGTTGTTGCACTTGTTTGTTTGTTTATTTTGCTCGTGGTCTTGCAAGGTTGTGTGTGTGTGTGTGTGTCGCAAGTCAATTCTTTTGCTAATAAATATTAGAGCTTTTGTACGTACACGAATTATGTGCTTAAGTGCGAAGAGTTGCAGTTTTTGAGCTTGCATTTGGTTAGAAGAAAATTGGAATGTATATTGCAACATTTCAAACTAAGATCTTTAGCTTCATATCATCTACTCGGAAATATGTATTCAATGAGATCCGAGTCCACTAGTTCTCATCATGGCAGTACTTGTTAGCTATTTGAAAAGCTTTGAAAATTAGGGATAAAATTTAGAAAATATTAACCGATAAAACGGGGGAATGCTGATTCTACGGCATGGGATTTGTTAATTAATTTTAGGTAATTTTGGTCTGCTGAATCCGAAATTAATAATAGTACATATAATATTTTCGTTGAATTAACTCTACTTTTGAGATAAAGGAAATTTATTTATACTGGAAATTAATTTCAAAAAAGAGAAGGATATTTTTTAAAAAGTATTTTTTTTTAATTCTGGTTCTGACCATGTCATCGGTATTACAAACGGAAACCCTTTTTGGTACTCTTTGACTCCAATATCGAAGTGAATCCGATCAAGCTTTAAAAACTTTATGTGGGGCCAAACATTTGTCTTGCTGTCCAATTTTATTTTTCCAAAATATGCCCGATAATTTTGTTCTACAAAATCATTTATATTCATTAGTTGCTTTTCTCAGCAAAATTTACCACATATGTACGTAGCAGAAATGGTCGGGTTTATTAACACAAGACTTGCGAGAAAAACTCATATTTTTGTAACAATAACTCCCAATAAATTTAAAAATATAATCAACTATGATTTTTTAAAACTCAAAAATTATGAATAAGGTAATGTTCGTTAAAAGCTCGGAGAATGGTAAGTTCTCATTAAAGTGAGTATTATTTTTTATATAACGGTTTATCATGAGAACCAGAGTCAATTCAAAAATAATAATTAATAGGGTGAGTACTTCATAATCATATGTATCTACATTGACTCCATTAATATCTTTAGTTAGAACATGTTATAAAATGATTAGATGCCAAGCACTCAAAAATAAAGCTCAATTTAACAATTAAGCGCGCTTAATTTAAATTATAATCATTTCATGGAACAATTTTGTGAAGTAAGAACCAAAAAATCATTGCAGAAAGAGATATTTTCGAAATGCTTTAAAATATTTCTCGAAAGTAATATTTTGACATGAAATGACTGTGCTTGTTTTAAACAAATTTCAATACAAAATAAATACAATCCGATCAGATTACTTTAATTATTGCAGTACACTACACTAGACAACATATGCTCGTATACAAATAAATTCTAATGACATTCAGTACGTACTACAACAATCTGTTCATACTCGTAATGTGATAATTCAATGTGATGAAAATATTTATTGAACTTTAATTGCAGTTAAAACTAAAAATTGAAAGCTTGTATTTAAATAAAATTAAAAGTCAGAATACTACAAGATTTCCAAATAGCATTTGCATAATGTCTAAAATAATATTGAAAAAATTGGTTTGTTAATTTGGCAGAAATTATTTCGCTTATATGACAAGTTCCTATTATTAGAGTAGCTATATCTAATGTATTTAAACAGTTTAACTGAACGTATTCCTAGTTTTACCAAAGAGAAAATAGTATTAGTGTTTAAGACGCATTCCTAAATCTGAATTACGTTTCTAAAATTTTCGTATTCAATGTAAATCGCTGTGGCGTAGTGGTAGTGCGTTGGGCTGCTACGCAAAATGTCCGGGATTCGAATCTCGGCACAGGCAAAATCAAAAAAAAAAGTAAAAAAAATAATTTCTCTACACGGCACCACCTCTCGGCAGGCAATGGCAAACCTACAAGAGTAAAAATTGCTATGAAAAGCTTTTCACTTCGCCGTTCGGATTCGGCATTAAACTGTAGGTCCCTTCCATTCATGTACAAATATAACACGCTCAACATGAGTGGATGCGAAAAAGCTCGGCCTAGGCACTCCATGGGCTGTTGTGCCATTAAAAGTAAGTAATGTAGGGTGCAACCACCGACAAGTATAAAATTTATAATGCCACATAGAATTTTTGTGTTTTTGTGTTGAAGCAAGTAGCCTTAAGCATCAAATGTGGTGTGTGTATGTGTGAGTTTGCTCGTTTGTCTATAAAATGAATGTTATTACACATAGCCACCTTGAACTGTTGTCAGTTGTTTTTGCTTTAATGTTGCACCTTAAGTGTTACGATAAATGTCGTTGTTTCAAGCATCTATTTAGTGATGAGCTTGGTAGCTCAAATAACAAATAATAAATACATACGTTTTGTCTTTTCCAGTTATTGCCAAAAAAAAAGAAGAAATAAACGTTACTTTGCTATTAAGCAAATGAAAATTACTTTTGACAGCTGCTGCTGTTGTGGGTGAGGAAGATGACTTAATTTTTTTCTTTGACTTTTTGGACGAACTTTGCAATTGACTTTTGCTGTAGTACAAAAGAGGAGGAGCAAATAGTTTTTACCATAAATTTTTCGATTTATCTGTTAAAATTTATGGTAATGTAATGGAAAAGACATCGTCATTCCATACGATTACGTATAATTTTATTACATAATAAAAAAGTATTAAAATACAAATTAAGTAACCATTTTTTACTTTTTTAAGGCTTTTATTATTCTTTACATTTCATGCAAATCAGACGAATAAATTTCAACAACCTTTTGCGGTCTACTTTTTTTATACATTGTCTGTGGAAATATTCTATAACCACGCCTACTTACCACATACATAAGTTATGTACTATTTACGAAAATTTTACTTAGTCTGAGAAAACCCGCTAAACAAAAGATTTAACCAACAAACTTGTTCACATATGTTTTTTATTTTTTCAACTGAAATTCCAATTTTTAAATTTATTGCAATTTCTTACATAAACTTTACTAATAAAAAAATTTCATTTATTCCCTGCAATCGCTTCGCTTCAGTTCACTTTTCTTTATGATAATTTCATTCTTTCATCCGACCAACAATTCAGCAATTTTTAAAGCCGTTGAACAGGTACAAATACAACAAACTACCAATAATGTTACGACGACGGCGGCGACGTCAAACGACAACGACGCAATCTTAAATTGCCATAAAAAGGTAGCAGGCAATTTAAATCTGTGTACCATATAGAAAAAAGAAGCTTTTGGTGGCTGCCTGTGTCTGCCTGCACTCAACTAAAAAGGCAAAGGCGCAGCTCAAAAGTAGCTAAACCACTTTCATTGAAACATCGCCAGTCTTGCACACAGATTCTTTATTGTATGCGCAAACAGCGAGAGAAATGCAACTTTGTCTGTGTGTGTGTGTGTGTGTGTGTGTGTGTTGCTGTTACAACAACTACTTATACTTTACCCGGAGGTGTTTGCTGCAATGCAATTTTTCATACTTTTCTCCAATAAATTTGTGACATTTTTGACATCTACAAATGAAATGTATGTCAGCATTACTGACATGACTACGTAAACTTGATGCTCCTTGTGTATGTATAAGATATATGCTTGTCTATTGTTGACAACAAATCAGCAACGGCAACAAAAATAATAATAATTTGTATTTATTTATTTAATATAATATGCATATTGTAATTTAGATGCTTGAGTACGAAGGTTGTATAAGGCTCGTTCGAGTAACGGTTGTTTGAAACGGCCCTAATTAGGTATCGTAGGCATGAATATACATACATAAAAATACATACATACACACATATACACAAACATATGTTCTTATATACATAATACAGGGTCAACCATTTATAATTTGGAATTTGATTTTGGTGTAAATAAGAAACCACATTGTTGTTTTTTTTTAATCGAAAGTACAGTCTCCCGGTAGATTGAGGAACACTATTTCATTCAAATGACCTCGGCAGGTCGAGGTCATCAACCCAGTATCAATACTGGGTCAACCCAGTTTGCGAATGTATGAAGCTCTACTTCACCGATGGCTGCACCGATTTCATCCGTGAGTTCCTCAATCGTTGCTTGATCATTAGCATAACACTTATCTTTAACGGCTACCAACAAATCACAGTCCAAAGGAGTAACGTCACAACTGCGTGCTGGCTATGCTATGCACATCACCAAAACGGCTAATCTTTAAAACAGCGATTTATAATCTTCCCACGAAAAAGATCGATTGTTGCATTGATTGTGGGACACGGCACGGCAACCTGTTGGAATCAAATGTTGCCTAAGCTCATATCTTCTAAAATAGGCCACAAATAATCAGTTATCATTGTGCGATAGCGCACACCATTCACTGTAACACATTTTCGTTCCTCATTTTCAAAGAAAAATAGCCCAATGATACCGCCGGTCAGAACCCGCACAGTTACTTGTTGGGTGTGCATTGGCTTCTCGACAATCGCGCATGGATTTTTCTGAGCCCCAGATGTGGTAGTTTTGCTTATTAATGTAACCACCGCGGTCAAAGTAAGCTTAGACAGAAAATATAAACCGAACAAGTTGCGGATGGTCATCTGGCTTCATCTATTATACCAATTGAACTCTATACGGCTTCATACTTAGGTCTTTATGCAAAATACGGAACAAAGAATTTCGTGAAATTATCAATTTCTAAGAACGAGGGCGAGTTGATTTGGTTGTTCTTCTTGTGCATTCTGAACAACAGCAGCCATTTGGTCGATTGAGCGCACTGTAGGAGTACGAGAATGAATTGCATTGAAGGCGCTTCTCACTTACCGAACGTTTTGAACTTAATTTTCTTACACTTTCGGCAGAAGATTCACCTTTTGGCAGGTAAATCTTTTGTATTTCCCAATCTGGTTCAAGCGTATATCGACCAATTTCATTAACCGTCATAATACGAATGGCATTAGGATTGCCACACTAAAAATATCCAGTAGTTCAAATTCCATAGGTTAGATGGGCCACCCTATACATGATTTGCGCTATCAACAGCAAATATCGTATGTAAATGCACAATTGTAGGGGGAGTGGATATTTTCTAGAATACCAATTGTACAACTTGTAAACATCTGGCAATAGCCACGCTTAGCTCTCATACAAGTGAAATCGTCATATCGGTGGAATTATTGATAAGCACGAATACATATATATGTACATAAACTAAATTCGGTCTTTCATACAAAATATACTCTCCTGTTTACAAGAAACATGTATTTTTGTATTGTTTAAATCATCTAACCTGCTCTTCTTTAATAAGGGTGTGAACGACATATGTATAAAGATCGAATGTTACCGAACTTAACTTTTAGGATGTTCTTTTTTTTGTGCGTAGCCTTTTTACTCATTAAACTAATTAATGCATTTTGACAGTACACTACAGATATTGTATATAGTACAGTGGGCCCAATTGACAGATGCTGATGGTGTTCTTAATTCTTGCAATTGCTATTACCATATTTTAGATGCTTATGACGATAATGCCAAGCCTTAAAACATTTTTACACCTAAATGCTAGCTAATGTTCACGTATAATCTTCTTTTTCTTCTATTGGCAGCAAAACAAAGATCCAACAAATCTTCAATTTCCATGTTGTTTAAAATATGCTGCTGCGCCTTCAATACTTCGAGGTTTAATCATGCACCCACTCCACTCATCTTCTCTTACACTATTCATCGCACTTTGCAGGCTTTCTCTTTAAATATTCTTGGCAAGTCGAAATTTTAACTTGCCTTTAGAAATTGCTTTACCTTAGACATTTTTGTTGTTTAAGCATAATATTTGCATGCGCTTGTCTACTTTCATTACAAAATTAAGTTAAATTAAGTTCAACGTGCTCTATTTCATTAGATACTTTTAATGTAATGCAAAGCACGTTATGAGTTTAGTCGCAGTAAAAATGCTACTTATTCTTTCAAACTGTGTCTTGTTGTGCGGCTTGGGTTTAATGTGCCATAAAGAAAAACACATTCGAACTATTACAATAATAAAATTGCAGAAAGTTTAAATTTCTAACAATTTAACAATACGAGTTGTTACTTTTTAGAGCACAGAATATAAATTGAAGTGCATAGATCTCATTCTGCAATAAAATAATCTCTTCAAATTATTATATTAACTGTGGAACAACTACTTGGGTGGCACTACCAACTACGCCACGGCTACCACACCGTTGTACAAATAAATAAATTTCGATTAGTTGTGATTACCTTGAAAGAAGCAATACCAAGCAAATCTGAGAAGATAACAAGCAGATTAGTTAAATATTTAATATTTATCATTGAAGTTCTCGCACAAATTCAATATGTACGAGTATGTGTGTGTGGAGATGTGTAGCGTGCTGGTACTAAAATATCGAAATGATTTGAAAAAACAAATAATTAAAGTAGTTACTTATGTAAACAATTTGAAATATTTAATGCTTTAAATGCATCCTAGCCCTCAAACGCTCTTTCGACAAATTACTTGAAAGACGCGCACTGAAAACAGTTAAGCTGAAGATGATGACACTGGCACCCCTTCGTGGCACTCAAGACTAAGATAAATATGAAGAATTCGATATTCGAGTTGTTTGCAGTAGGCATAAAAGTAATGAACAGATCGCTTACTCATGCATGAAAGTGA
Source organism: Palloptera scutellata (assembly GCA_958295655.1). Lineage (NCBI taxonomy): Eukaryota > Metazoa > Arthropoda > Insecta > Diptera > Pallopteridae > Palloptera > Palloptera scutellata. The sequence continues at coordinate 152,883,643 of OY282449.1, read as the reverse complement.
AAAAGCTAAAACTAAAATATAAAAAATAAAATAAAACAAAAGCTTTACTGCTGCTGTGTCTGCTGCTGCCTTCAATGTCGTCCGACGCTACTACGCCACCATTACACAAACGTAAATTCACGCCAGATCAATAATAATAATACGTAAATGTAAATGTGCCAACGAACGCAAAAGCACCAGTATGTACATATGTAAATGTTAAACCGATAAACACACATACACGAGTAAGTATTTATGTACATATGTACCCATACTAATATTTCTTGTGCGGTTTTTTGAACTGCTTTCACTCTTTATTGGATTCTTTCATAAATTTCTTTCTGCTTTTTTAAACTCGCTGTAAGCATTGTGTGCATGAGTATGTTTACTTTCGTTAATGGTCATTGGAGTAGCTACATATGTAGATACAACGCATATTGTTGTGGTAGCGGTAGCATTCCCCGGTGTCAAATGCGCAAGTGTATGGCAAAACTGAAAGCAGATTAGGCGCTCTATCGGCACTGTGCTAGTAAACATTTTTGGGTTTTTTGAAGTTTTGGTTTTTTTTTTTTGGTTACGAGTAACTAAGATTGCATTGTTTGCATGCCACACTGAAGCTGATGATGTTGGAGAGAATGGTGATTATGATATTCAAATGTTGTTTTTGATGACGATGATGATGAATGATGTGTCTGATGCACTTCGGCGTACCTACTTATTTGAATCGTGACTGATAGGTTAAAGAGGAGCTTGTTGTAATTGGAGATGCAAATTGAAGTCAAGTCTGTTGTCATTAACTTAACATACGCCCATTTTCAAATATAAAACACACTTTGGTAGCATTTTTTGGAATAAATATCTGAAGAAAAAAACATATGGAATCATATGATATCGTAATCAAATATACAACATGAGCTAGTAGGTGTGTTGTTCTTATTTAATCTCATTTCAGATTATTCTTGAGTCTAGATTATCATTCTCCCTATTTACCTGCTTCTGGAAAGAGCAGAGGAAAAAGTAGAATTATAATTTTAATGTTTTTTTTAACTAAAATTACATACTAACGCTTTGTGAAGAAAACAAATATGTAAATACAAACCTCATTTCCCTTGCAATAAAAATTTAATACCATAAATAACGATTATACATGTTCATAAATGAATAACAATAGCAACTAAAGTATTTATAAATAAGAAAACATGTATAAATTTTTATAATACACAAAACGATAGACTGCAAAGAATTTTTATTTATTGCTTTGTGAATCTTAAACATTATTAAACATTTTTGTTTTCCTCTGCAGACTTAACGCGTGTGTGTGGGGGTCACACAGAGCTCAAAATATCGCACAGCATCCTAAAGATCATTTTCAAATTATACGCCTTGAAACCATCAAAAACGAAAAAGCGCCAAAACAAAAATCAAGAAAATACCAAAAGAAAAAGAAAGTGATGTTTTGTTTGATGTTTTAATAGGAATTCTTCCTACAAAAATAAAATACAACAAATATGTAAAATAAATTTCTATTATGTTAATTACTTAAATCAGCATGTTGTTGTTGCTGGCTAATATTTTAGTAGCTGTTGTTGTGGTTATTGCCAGCTTTAAACATTTAGATACTTGAAATTAATCGTAATATAATACCATATATTTTCTTGTATAAGTAGGTTAATATCGACGCTAAGCTTCATTACCAAAAATAGAAAAACAAAAATGTAGTTTCCTTATTTATTTATTTTATTTAATTTTTATTTTTTCGAAAACCGGCACAACAAAGTTTAAAACCTTATTAGCAGTACCGGCAGCATGTAGCATAAACAAGAATTTTAATTTCTCTAAAAAAGCAAGAAAACATATGGTATGTGAATTTTTAAAGAAGTAAGTAACATTCTCACTCCATAATATCACACGCACAGACAAACACACACACAACACTCAACTTTTCATAAACCATGCCCATGTGAGTGCAAGCAGACAGACGCGAACATTGGCACTTGCATACGGCCGCCGGCCGGTTACAGTTCATTTACCGCATTTACTCGTACACATTCAACAGTTAATACTTTTTGCTGCTGCCTGCCAGCTTCTTTTCATCTTGATGACAATTATTAAAACACATTTCTCTTTTTTCTTTTCTTGCTGGTTTTGCACTTTTTCTCTCTTTTATTCTTTTCTTGTATGATTGCACAGATCTTTCAAGTTTTCATAATATTTTCAAAGATTTCTATGTACAATATTATGTGGTTTAAATGATATGGTTAACAGATATGAAGTTTAACGCAGTTATTGTTAATTATGCTGCAGCTGCTATTCCAGCTTGCTGTTGTTGTTTGATTTCGATTTAAACGATGAATATGCTAGTAGTTTTATATGCCTATTATTTGTTCATTTGGAGCAAGTGCAATTTTTTTGCTAAATGAAAGAGAAAATGTTTCTCATAAACGGTGTGATAAAATTGTAATTGCTTTTTAATATTTCTCGCTAACCAAACAAAAAACGAAGGCTGTGTTAAAAACAAAAGATTTAGGCAACAAACTATTTGAAGTGTAATGACAAAATTCAGATTACATAGTTTGTCATCGACTGAAAATAAAAGAAATCAATATGGGACAGGCTAATCGAAAACGTGGTGAAGAGCACGTCACATCCAAATACCAGAGCAACTGATTAATTTTTTCGCTTTAAATAATTCGGCTCAAATGGATACGTACATGTGAATTACAACTCACGCGAATGAATCTAGTCTCCTTTTTATAGTATAGCTTTTTCTTTCTTCTTTTAATGGCACCGCATTTCGCCCTCCAAGAAAGGGCGAGTTTTTCGTTTCCATTCCAGGAATCCATTGTTATATTTTTTTTAAGTCCTAATTTCTAAAAAAAGTAGTTTCAATAAAAGAAAACAACATGACTTGCCACGAGTTTCATTAAGATTATCTTAAGGAATAATTTGAAATTTGTTATACAACTTATTTATTACACAAAGATATATGAGAAAAACAAGATAAATTAAATCTTCTAGACAAGTTTTAAATTGCATTTACTCATGTACATATATAAATGGTGGTGAAGCTTGATCTATCGCAGTCTAAATCAATTTTAAGAACATTACAAAGATTAAGGCATCTAGAGATAACATCATTGTGACCATAATTAATTCAATGAACTTTGACGTAGAACAAACGATGTTCCCTTAATGGTCTTGCTGGAGCATGAAATCGAATTGGAGCTAGGAGATCGGATGAATCAATTTTGCCATCAAGTACTTACATCTTTAGCAAATAGTACTCTTGACAAGTTAAATCTAATAGAGAGCTTATGTAAATTGAGTAAATGACATCTCTCGTCGTATCGCATTACGAAACCTAGTAGCGAATTTGCTTTAGACATGACATAGTCCCTATGGCTGGGTAAAGGTGAGTTTGGAGTCAAAATATACGCCAATATCTTTAATTATGGGAACCCTGGGGAAGGCTTGAGTGTTATGATGATAATCAAATGATTATAATTATGTAATCTGTGAGAAACTTCGAAAAACGTTATGAGCTTGCATTTGGAAAAATTCAACTTCATATTTTTGGTGATTCACCAAGACATGAAGGAGTTAATGTCATTTTGAAATTTGGTGCAGTCGGATAACTTCTGTATTGCTGCGGGCTTAAGATGACTAAGTAACTTGTTAGGCAGACGGTCACGGTTACATCATGGCCACGAGTTGTTGTTGTTGCAATATAGAACGAAAAGAGAGAGCGAGAGAATAAAATTCACGCAATCAAAACAGGGTTACATTGTGAAATTATTTGCAATAGTTCACTTTTTGGTGAAAAACAAATAAAACTGCTTAATAGCAACACTTACATTTAATTACCCTTATATTCCCTCGGTTTTTCGCGAAATAAAAAAATTAACGTAAATATTTATAATAACGTTTATATATAACTTTTTTAATAACTAAAAAGTGTTAAAAAATACTAAAATATGAAATGACCGTCTGCATAACATACTTGGAGCACAGAATTGTAAAAAAAAATCAAAAGAGAGCCTGAGGTGCTGGTAATATTGGTGTTAGCTGTTCGGCGAACACATCATATATTTCTTCGTGCTCGGTGTAGTGGTTACATTGGTGTTCGTTACAGAGTTGTTTTTTGTCGAAATTCAGTTTCTTTTGTAATACTATATTGTTCGCAACAGCAACACTAAATGGTATACCAAAAAATTTTAAACGATTTTAGCAATTAATAATATAATTGAAAAATTATGAAAATAATATGATTTTTCTTCAATAGTTTTATGAATAATATATTTAATATTCACTTTTAAAAACTAAAAACATTCGCAACTTCTCTTTTCTGCATATGAAAATAGTGATGTACAGGTTGGCATGTTTTCCTTCTATTTTACATACATTTTTGTTCTTTTTTTTTTTGTAGAATAACTCTTTGACTCGGCGTGCTCGGTGTACATTTCACCCAGCATATCGTGTTCACTGTGAGAGTGAGTAAAAGCTCTTTTTTCGTGTTCGGGCAACAACAATTGCATGGTGCTCGCAGAGTAAAATTTGAATATAACCACAGCCTAAGAGATGCCATACTATCATTTGACCGTCTGCATAATCTTGCCCTAAGACGACATATCTCAAAGCTAACTAACTAATTGGATTGTGCCTATTTCTCATACAAAATATACTTATAGTGTTTATTTATGCTTAAAAATATTGTAAAATGGCAACGTTTTTTAGGGTCAGGTCATAGAGTTAAATATTATTGTAATATTTTAATTTTATATATACTCAGTGTAATTTGGTTTATGTAAATTTGTAAACTATGTTTGTTTGCAAAGAGCCGTTTTTTTCGCCGCTTTTAGTTTTTTTTTTTTGTTTCTTTTTTTGCAAATTGTGGTGGGTTTCAATTGGGATTTTAACGCGTTTGTGTAAGTTCAGTAAGTATAGAGCCCCTTAAGTAAAAGCATTTCATGCACAGTCTAAATGGATCATTAAATTGCACAACGTTTTTGCGAAACATTCAATTTCGTCTTGTCTGTTGTCTGTCAGATTTAGCACAGTAAATGTTGTTTTACGATGTTCCTATGTTTGTACATACTCGAACATACAAAACTGCATGACCTTTAGCATAATTTAAGACTTATTCCGCTTGTTTTTATTGGATTGTTGCTTCATAATTGTACATTGTACGTACAAGAGTTTTCTACGTTTCTAAAGAAGTACCAAGCTTTTATAGCAATCAATCAAGCGTGTGTGATTTGCATAAACAATGACATTCATAACTCACTCTTGTTTTCTGGTAATGCAAGTAAATGCAACTCCAACTTCAAGAATTTAAACGTTTACACACTCATGCTACATACAATTGAATATGGATCGAGGTTAATTCAAAACCATATAAATCCAGTTGGTAGAGAGAAGTAAGGAAAGCTCAATACAAGCGCAGAGTAAGCGAACGCACAGTCCAACTTGATTTGCTAATCTTGCGTTGTTATAATTTTTGCAAACGAACACAACCGAAACTTTATATGTACACGTACAACTGATGGTTGTTGTTATCGTTGTTTTATTTTTTTGAAGATGGCGCGCGCTAAATGCAATGAATCCCTTTCAAAATATATAATAAAGCTTTTTAATCCATGTAAGGTACATTAATTATATTTGCATGTAATGCAGACTATAGTACACCGACGACGATTGCTTCTTTCAAAAAAGGTCATTGCACACCATAAAAGATTATTACAAAATTGCTATTGATAGATGTTATGCATTCATAAAAAAACATAAATATACATACAGGGTGTCTTAAAAGTCAACTTCATCCCTTAGAGCGATGATAAGTCAGCTGATAGTCAGCTGAATATAAAATTTCTAGTATGAATTACGCGAAAATCAACATCTCATTTTTCCCAGTACCACAGCTACAAAACTCCATACTTTAAGATTCAAATTTTTCTTAGGTAGTGGTTGTGCTGGTGTTCGCTGTTCGACGAACACATCATATTAGTGTTCGCAACGGCAACACTAAATGATATACCAAAAAACTTTAAACAAAACGTTTGGAGAGTGAAATTAATAATATAAATGAAAAATTATGCAAATAATATGATTTTTCTTCAATAGTTTTATGAATAATATATTTAGTATTCTCTTTTAAAAACTGAAAAAATTCGCAACTTCGCTTTTCTGCATATGAAAATAATGATGTACAGGCTTGCATGTTTTCCTTCTATTTTACATAAATTTTTGTTCCTTTTTTGTGGAATAACTCATTGTCACTCGGCGTGCTCAGTGTGCATTTCGTGTTCGTTGTGAGAGTGAGTAAAAACTCTCTCTTCGTATTCAGGCAACAACAATTGCATGGTGTTCGCCGAACAAAATCTGAATATAACCACAATATTACTGAACGCTAAATAGCCCTGCTATTGATCACTGCGGGAAATGAAAATAATACTGTCATGCATAAATTCACGGAAAAGAGCTAAAATATGGAAAACTAAAAATTGTACAAAGGAAATATCCCGATATTCTGCTTAGTTATGAGTAGCCCTATAAGCCTTCCAAGAGATGACGTAGAATTTTGAGACACCTTGTATGTACATATATGCACACGCAGACCATAACAAATATAGATATAAAAACAATAGTCAATGAAATTGGTACGTGATGACCACTTCCATTGCTTGCCTCCTTTACTTTCACTCAATTCCTTGCGTGGCAGAAGACAAGGGAAATTAGTGACTATAATACACTAAAAACTAATTACTAATGAATTTATGGCCACTTTTTATTACTGCTGTTGTTTTTAGTTACACACAAAAGTAATCCAAAAATCCAAAAATGTGCCTACAATGTTTATTTTATTTTTTTATTTGGTTTAATTAATGTCATTATTATAAATGCTTCAGTGTTTTGCAATTTCGATTTTAACTAAATAACTATTCACAACCAACGTTTTTTCAAAGACCTTAAGCCATTTTGTAATTGCATAGTGATTGCAGACTTTTCGATGACAAAACAGTTTCATTCCATAAATATTCTTCATATGATTTAATTTTTAAGGTTATGTATTTCCGTAACCTCATCGTCACTTAAGTTTTCAATTACTTATTATGATGTTACATGAACGATGTAACTTATATTATGTAATACGGTGTTGACAATTGTGGAGTGGTATCTATTTGTAAATTTAATTTTAAAGGGTGTGTTGTGCAATGTTAATACCATACTTACCCACTACCCACTTACGTAGCTGCTTAGCAGAGAAGGCAAGGGGATTTATTGTATCTTTCGTAACTTCCTTACCCTCATCGTAACTTAAGCTTTCAAAGACTTATTAATGGCATAATTGACTCAAAAAATAGAATACATTTTATTAATTTGAATAACTTCATTAACTAAATAATAATTGAATATTGTTTAATATTATATCATCATTGTATTTTGATATTATTTCTCAATCGGCACAAACACACCGCCCTCAATGTCCTCACTTGTTGCTGCCATCTAAGGTATTGGCCATATCCTCCGCAACTTTTGTAGCAACAAATCTCGTATTCGGAGTGTTTCCACTGCCATTGGCGCTACGCGATGGAATTGACGGAATTGACGGTGGCTGTGAAGGCGAACGTGCTGGCACCAATAGAAATTCATTAAACAGAAATTCTGCATCCATCGATTGTGTTTTACTGTGGAAATTGCGTGCAATACGTTTGGGAGGCTCGATAAATTTCTCCTTCACAATGAGAGCACCGGGACGTGGGCTTTCTGGAACTGCAGCAGCATCAGACTCGGCGGCGACAGTGGAACATGATTGCGTGACAATATTGCACGGAAGCACAACAGTATTCAGTTTGCGATGTGGTGAACCGGTAGCCGATGGACAAACTGCACTCTTTATATTAATGTTTATGCACGATTGTGTATGCGTGACATCGACAAACTCGCTGGCATTGTGTGTGGCACGCTTAAGCGTGTTGCTCTCGAAAGGAAAGTTAGAGTTCGAAGTGGATTGCGTGAGATTTTCAAACTTGCGCAGGCGTGCATCTTGTTTCAGTTGTTGCGTAGCAGCGGGAATGTTTATGGAAGCGTGTAATAGTGTGAACTCCTTCTGGCGCTCACGCTCAAATTCACCGCTCTCAAAGAGGCTAATCTGCTTTTGTATTTTCGATGAAATAGAATCGGAGGTCATGCGTACAAGGTGGTTGGACTGTTCACGCAACGTGAATGGTGCAGGTAACTGTGATGGTGGATGAGCCTCAGGAGAAGAACTGATAATTCTCGTAGCTGGTAAATTTAGAGGATGTGACGGTAGCGTGAACAAAACATCATCTTCTTTCACATCGACTTCCGGGGGTTCGGCTTCCTCGGCGTGTGTGGGACAGCAGTAACATGTTTCCAATTTAGGTTCATCTGTGGGCAACGATGGTGTAGTTGCCGCAGATAATGTTGCGTCATCATCGTCTTCAAAACCCTGCGAAATTCAAAAGTATAAAATTTAAATTCCACCAGCAATTCTTTGCAAGTAAGGGTGCTTGGATTAACCTACATCAACCGATAGCGTCACGGATCCCTTATTGGCTATCATGCTTATGTCCATGCCGAGGCTTACAGGTGTTAGGCAAGCACTCATATCACCTCTGCTGCTGCCACTGAAAGTGAATACCTCATTCGATTCGACATCAAGCGTATCCGTATTCATGGGCGTATACACCGATACGGAATTCAGATCATCGTCCAGTTGTGGAAAGAATTTTGCCAACTCCTCAGCTGCAGGAAGGATGTTATAACTGTTGTTGTTGTTGTTGTGGTTGAGATTGATTTGTTTTGTTTTCGAATTTACATTCATATTTCCAATTCATTTTTTTTATTGTTATATTTTGATTTGAATGGATTTGGTGCGTAGACAAAGATATACGAGTACATATGTAGTATGTATGCAGTGATAAGATGGCAGGTTGACAGGTTGGCAGGTTGGCCGTGGGCAAAACATTGATGCAGGTGCCACAAAAATATTATAATAAACATGATCATTTTTCGTTTGTTTGTCGTTTAAATTAAACAAAGAAAAACAAATACAAAAAGTTCAAAATCAAAATACTGACCCCTCAGTGCTGGTTATACTAATGGATAATTCACCACTTGGCGTTCCATGCGAATAACTATCGGATACAGCCGGTGATGAGGGTTCGGTACTGCTAGCTATGCTTGACTGTTTGCTCCAAACTTAAGAATTTTTCAAGTTATTTACTAGTGTTATTAGCAATTTAGATATTATGAACACATTTAATATTATATGATAAAGAAAACATTCAAATTTTAAACATTTTGTATCGGTTTGAAGCATTAATGCAACAGCTTAAAACTGAAGGAAAAACTAGAATCAGTTTGTGTACATGCCATGCTTCAATTATATGTACTATGAAATCTCATTAAGAAATTATCGTTTCAAGTGTTATATTACTTATGTAGAAATAAAAATTAAAAAATAAGGACTGGTGCTTAAAACTTCATGTTTGATTTTTTCATCACTCACCCCTTAAAATAATCGAAGTGTGCATTGCATTCCCTGATTGCTTAACCTTTGCATCGCACCTAACTACATAAGTAGTTGAATTTATTGGGGTATGTGCCTGTAACTGGTCTACGTTTAGGTGGATTTGTAATTCAAGCTTGCTGAAAGTCTAAGTAGTTAAGTTTTCTCAGTTGGAATGAGAGTAACAATTTTTCGTTCCAAAATCGCTCGTTTATACTAATATTCTCTTTAAATCCATCCCATAGCATCGGTTGGCACCGAACAATTAATTTTTTAATTGCACTTTTACTAATCTTCTAATAATTTTAATCGCTTTATGTGGTGTGAAAATAAAGTGAATGTAAATTTTTTTAAAAAATATATTTTTTTTTACAATTTTTGATGCAAGTGAATTATTTGGTTATTGCCCAATGGTGGTAAATTTGTTCACAGCTATTCTTCACTATTTTATTTGATATTGCGCTTTACGTTAATCATTTATTTGGGAGGTAGGCGTGGTTATTGCAGGATGTTGACAATTTTCACAAAAATTATTTTTGAGGTTATATTATGTATTGTAATGTGATTTAGTTTAATATCATTAATATCATTTTTTGTTGAAAATTTTACTTGTATGGAAGTTACCACGCCCACTTGAACGATTAAACGATTTAATCCATTACACAATTTAACCTCGCCCTGACTTTAAGAACTGTTGATTGAGATTGGTTGAGTTATACTCGATTTATCGCGTACACAGACAGGCAGCCGGACATAACTAAATCGATTTCACTATGTACGCTGATCATTTATACATATATTTACATGTATATAAGTAGGTATGGTAGTTACAAACAATCGTTGAGCTTCGAATGAAATTTGGAGGTTTCATTCTGCTTAATTTACCAAATGAATTTTGTGTTACGTCCCGGTCTATTTTGTGTGTAACTTTCCAGTCCGAACATACCATATGTCCGCTTGCCGAGTACTTAAAAATAGGTTTTTTGGTACAATTACAGTTTTAATATTTTCTTTGATCCTTTACCTATGAAGAAGGTAAAGAACACATTTTTCCTAAAATGTACGACAACCACCAAATCAATTGCCAAAATTGTAACGTTCCAGAACCGTTTTTCATACAGTTATACATAAAAAATTATCCGAAATCAAGATAAACTTTATAAATAACAAACGTAATTCTTAGGGCCTAGTTGCGAATACATATAAAACATTGTAAGATTTCACGAGCTATAAAAGAGATATGAGGCAAAATGTCAACAACAAAAAAATGGCTGCGAATGTAACGTTCCAGTCTACGTTTTGGTCAATATACGACAAAAACTTGTGACTCCTATCAAATCGGTGTATCAAATCAAGCAAACATAAAAATATCTCGAATTGTCCAAACAAATATGTAATTTAATTTCATCACAGCCTTCGCTTTTAATAAATTTCCTGACAGCCTAGCAACATCTCAGAGAATTCAACGGAACAACTCTTAAATATTTGATATTGCAAACAATATAAACATAAATAAAATAAAACGTAATAAATTGTAAGAAAGGCATCCAATTATAATTTATTCCAATTACTTACATATATGTAAAATTAGAATTCATCTACGATATACGAGTATGGTACTATAAGTATGCATATGTATAATATAATAAATTTGAAAGTATTGTTCAAGTAATATAAAGAAAAATTGTGGATTACAGCAAAAGTTAAATAATAATAAATTTAAAAAAGAAGAAATATGAAAAACTAAAAATATAAAGTACGCTAGAGGAAAAGTTGCGTTAAAATATTATAATGTGCTTGCAATACTGCACTAATGAAAATTGAATTGAAAACATTTGCGAGAGCAATAGACATTTTTTGTTTTGAGCGTAGTCCATACATATATAGGTATTAAAATAATATTCTTTTCAGCAAAATCTATTTTTGGTTTTTGAAATTATAATAATTCTACAAAAGAAAATTCCAAATTTTGTGTAAAATATAAAAAAGGAAATAGTTTTTGAACACACACACACAGAACAATAGCTTCATTCAGAGTCTTGCGACTTACTTCCGGCTGCATTCGCTGCTGGTGTTGGTGCAGTTCTTCCCTCCACGAAACATGGAGTATTTTCTGTAGTTTGTGCTAATGGCTCTGGTTCTATCGATGCGCCTCCTGCTAATGTTCCTGTTGTTGCTGGTGGCATACTGTTACGCTGTGCTGCTGCGCGTTGCAATGCGCTAGATTCAGCATGTCCACAATTCTTGCAAACTGCAGCGTTACCTTCCATCAATGTGCTACATTTGTTGCAGCGACAGTTGGTAGGCGTTGTCTCGCCGCCTAGAGTCCGACTATTGTTGGACATCATGCCATATATTGGTACCGGTGTCGACGGATTCTTGGGCGGCGAAGACGCTGGTGTTTTAAACAATGGTGCAACTGTCATTGTTTCGAGATAATTGTCGAGCTGTTTGAGCGATAGTGCATTGTGTAAGGTCTCGAGAGGACGTATAGGTGGCACGCCGCCAAAACCTTCCAGAACTGGTGTCATTGTGGATCGCGAGCGGGCGGAATTAAGATATGGAATGTAAATATTTCATTAAAGACAATTTTTTTTGTAATTGCTGCAATCTTTTGTATCAGTGGAGCACTCTTGACAGCAGAGTTAAATTGTTAAATTGGTATTGCTTATTGTAGTGTTGAGCCACAAAAGATTACAGTCAATATGTTATTACGAAATAGTTATAAGTACAGTACTTTCAAGAAGAAAGCAATCGGCTTTTTCGCATGAAATAATTTGAATATCAAGTAGGCCTTGATTTTCCAAAAATTTGATTTCACTGTAAATTTCGCAATGTAATTGTAGAAACAGTCCATTATACGCTTTCGTCTCAAGAGCATATTTAAGAAATGAGTTCCGTATACGCGAAACGTTTTGAAGCAGTCTTTCTTTGTTCCCATCCAAAAGGTCCCAAGATGAGTGCTTCGAAGTACTTAAAAAAGTCGAAGGCGTTTGTCCAGCATTGGAACGAACACTTTTTGGTGCACAAAAATGTGGACGACTTGCCAAATCGCGGCATTTGCAGAGCTTCCTCGAAACAGGAGGACTTGGGTATAAAGAAGATTTGCGAAGCTAATCTAGCCATACCCTTGAAAGCAGCTAAACAAAAATTGGGTCGAAAGGGCATAAATGTTTCTCTTAATACAATAAGAAACCGTTTGAGGGAGTTTCAGATCCAATTTCGAGCAACGACGGTAAAACCCTTACTAACTGCAAAGCAACTGAACATGTGGGCAACTGAACATGTGGATGACGATTGGAGCCAAGTGGTGTTCACAGACGAATCCTCCTTTTGGATGACAAACACTATTAAGCGCGCTTGGTCCACTAAAGGCGCTAACATGCTTCAGCGATCAGTGGAAAGCGAACATCCAGGAAAGGTTCATGTTTGGGGATGCTTCACAAAACAAGGATTTGGCAAATTAATCATGTTCACGAGGAATTTGGATGCCAACTTCATGACCACGATATACCGTCGTGGACTTCTGCCATCAACGATTATATGGTTTGGGGCAGGAAGCCCAGATTCGGTTCTTCAAGAGGACAACGACCCAAAACATCGCAGTCGCTTGTGTAGCAGTTGGAAAGAGGAAAACGGCATAACTTCATTGGATTGGCCCTCACAGTCGCCAGATGTGAATCCGATCGAAAATTTTTGGGCTCTTATGAAGTTAAAACAACGTGGAAAAAAGAAACGTTGACATTTGAAACGGCTTCTTAGGGTAATATGCTGAAAAATTAGTCGATAGCATGCATTTCCGTTGTAATGAAATTACAAAGAATGGTGGCGACTGGACGCCATAATTATATATTTGCGCAATGAATAATTAATCATTTCAAGATGCTGTACTTTTTTTTAAGATACCTTAATTTTTTCAGTGACTTAAGCCGATTGCTTTTTTGTTGAAACTACTGTATATTAATATCACATATGGAGAAGTGGACTTAATGGATACTTTCCGCAATTCTTTTCTATGGCAAGTAGGCGAATTTTTACAGAGTGATAAATTTATTTCAGAAAAGTGTTTAACTTTGTCGTTGTGACAGGCGGAAGGACAGACAAGTGGAAAACATTAAAGTAATTTTTGAAGAGCCGTGAAACCTTTTAAAATATTAGGTAATGAAATTTGAGCTATCTGAACTAAGTTGGTTTTTCTGAGCAGCACGAAAACAGCCTTTGGAAATGTGCCAGTGAGTTTAACGCAACTGAGCTTCGCCAACCACTTATAAGGAATGTTATTAACGAGAAAACGATAATTAATCAATTAAAATATCTTACCTGATGACGAAACCGAGCATGGTATCATGTCACGTAAATTAGGAGCTGAAGAGCTTCCGCTAATAACCGCCGTACTAAAAAGGCTACTTGCGCTGGTGGCCATCTTTTTGCTAAAACCACCGAATCCCAACATTTTCATATATGACATCTGGCCGGCAATACTGTGTCTTTGACGTTTAACCGATGAAGAGGACGAGACTGGAGTTGCATTACCATCTGCAGTTGATGCGTTGTTGATGGTAGTGGGAAGGTTGTAAGTAGGATTTGTTGTTGTGGAAGTGAGTTTGGAATTTAATTGGTTAGTATCAGGCAGATTAGAGAAATCGGATGATGGTGCAGTAGATGATAACGATGATGATGATGATTGTGGTTGTGGTGGCGATGGAGTTAATGTGACAATTACATCGGGTATATTAAGCAGTTGTTGTTTTTGTGAGGTGTTGGTTATATGCGAGTGTTGATGATGATCATGAGAAGAATGAGAACGGTGATGTGAGGAACGATTGTGATGCCGTTTATGTTGTTGTTGATATTGATGTGGTGTTATTGTGGTGGAGTTGGTGGATAGTTTAGCATTAGTAGTAGAAGTAGAACTAGCAGTAGCAGTAGCTTGAGTAGAAGTTTCAGAAATTGGAGCAAATTGATTGACAAATTGTTGCGATTGAAGTGAAGGATACTTAAAAGGGTTAATCAAGGACTCGACAATTACGGGCGCCGATTGTATGGCAGGTAATGTGCTGATGACAATTGGTTTCGTTGGAGATTTAGCATACATATCTACATGCATGTTGTGATATTTAATTTGTTGTGTGGTATTGGCTATGGAGGAAGCGGCTTTGGGTCCATCTAAATCTTTGCATAATTTCATAGTAGAAGCAGTGGGTGAATTTGTCGGTGAGCCGACAATAAGCAACCTTGGTGAGTTGCTGAGCCTATCACGTAATCTGAATTCACCACTTAGAATGGAGGCGGGCGCTGAACACGACAGCTGGAAATCATCATCGAAAGAACCATGATGATGTGGCGTGGCTATCGGTGAACTTCCTATGGCAAAATGCGGACCATCACCGCCCCACATTGCGCTTAAATCTGCCAAGCTTTTCGAGTGTGCGTGTGGTGCATTCTCTTCGTATACACCACCACCACCGCTCAGACAATTACATGACAGTGGACGCTCATTCGTGGCGAGTGGTGAAATTTTTGATTTTTCATCTGTAGCATCCAGTGAATGCTTTGGTGAATACAATAGCTTCTGAAGTTGCTTATGATGATGATCCATCGAGCAGGTGTGGTGGTCCGGTGTACAAGGGTTTTTCGAAAAGTCAATATCAGACAATGGTAGCTCATTGGTAGACGAATCAATTTTGAAAAAGGTGAGACTGTCTGTGACACGAATTTGAAAGGAGGCTCGATTATTACCGAGCTTAGACACGCGAGTATTGGGTATTTCTTTGAACTCTGCATTATTAGTCGTGGTGATAGAGCTGCAAGCTGAAGCAGGAGTAGTAGAATCTGCTACGCAATTGATTGAAATGTTATCATATGCATTTATGGATTTTGGTTATAGTCAGAAATTAAAAAGGCACGATTAGAACGAAATGTTTTGTTTGTTTGGTGGAACGGGGAAATGCAGTTCGTTTCGTTTTTCACATGTGGAATAGAATAATGGAGTTTTTGTTTGTTTTAATTCACATTAAAGAAAGAAAAGCGTATTGTAAAAGCAATTTTAATTTAAAAAAACAGCTGTTAACAATTTGGCAGATGTGTCACATTGAGTGTAAACGGCATTAATGTAAATGCAGCAACATTTATAACTGTTTTCATATTTTTATTTAACAAAAATATCGTTTGGAAAAAAAGACAAGACGTTAGAGGTTAAATGCAAAACACGACAAGCATGCAGGTACAGTTAAAAATCGAAAAAATATTATTACTGATTTTGTTGTTGTTGTTGTTGTTGTCTTTGTCATGGATGGTAGGGAGGAATTAAGAATGTTAAATTGTGTGTAGTTATCCAAATCTCTATTTAATCATTTACATAAATATCCAAATTAGGTTTTTGTGGATATGAGTGTAATGCACAAACGGAACATATTATATAAGTAGATTTCAAGACGTTGATTTACTTTAAGAAACGCGAAAGGTTTGAAAAGTAAACTAATGCAAACAATTCGCACGAGTGTAGGTGTGGAACTGATAATAATGTGAAATCACAAAATGTACACTTGCATTATGTAGAAAACATTGCTTAGTTTCAGAAAAAGCAGAACCAATATTATTTGTTTTCATTTTGTATTCAACACTGCTAGTCTGACCTTTTTTATCTTACAATAGACTGCGCATTTATGGATAGATCACATTATACCTAAGAAAGTTTGCACATTAATAGCTTTCTTTGGTTGATCCATTGTTGTTGCATTGTATGAAATTCGACGAATTGAACGAATTTCTAACGAAATACATTTAAAAAACATTGTTTCCAAAAACCAAGTGTAATAAGTATTACCCTAAAGACAAAATCAACATAAAAACTATCTGCCAACAATGCTAGATAGAAAGCAAATCACTTGCGCGAACTGCTTTCATTAATTTTGTAAAAATTCTAAGAGGTAAAATTCTTAAAAATCTTACAAAATTTTGATTTTTCTTCAATAGCGAAAGCTTTGAGATTCTTAGCATTCTCAGTAGTTAGTTTCAAGACCTATGCTCGATACGCTCTTAAATCAAACAAGTTTGTGTAGTACAAAGAAGTAAACAACAGCGAAAGACGACACCGAGTTTCAGCCAAGTACACGGAATTTCCCGGCCAGATGCTTATACAAAAATGTCGATTGAAAAAATTTTCAACATTAACAAAAATTTGTGTAAAGGAAAAAATCGTTTATGTCAAGAAAGAAAAAAAAATTGAGACTTTAAATAAGTTGGAAAATAAGAAAATTTCCAATTTTAGCAGTAAGAAAAGGCATAAGAGCAAAAACAAATAAAAATATATACAAAAATTTAAAAACACAAAGAAAAATTGTATAAACATTTACTGAGTTCGCACAATTTTTACTTAGGGTGTGCTATTGCGAGTAAATTTTGTCTAAAATAATAATAAGTTCGCCGATAGTAAACACTTTAATTGCAAGCAGTTACAAAAATGGCAACTTGAAAAATTGCTAATTCCACCACCGACGGCAAATTATAATTTTTGGAGAGCGTGTAGTTGAACTCGCTGAACTCGTACAGTAGCAAACCCAAGTTATTGAGCATTTTATGAACTCATTACATAAATAATTTGAAAATCAGTTTAAAGCCAACATGCAAATGAAAGTAAAATAATAAATAAAATCTCAATTAGTTTTAGGCCATATCGTAAAGATAATAATATAAAATAGCGCATTGTGTTAATACATAAATAAAAGTTACTCAGAGTAAAAAGTTTTTGCAAATTATAATAAACTGAAACATACCTTTGGAGGTTTTGCTCTGATGTCTTTGCTCATAGCTGCGTGAGCGGGGCTCACCCACTGGACTAATAGGACGTTGAGCTTCAAGTGAACCAGTCTGTTTGGCCTGCTGTGAAGCCAACTCTTCATTAAGTCTTTTAGCCAAGTCCATAGCTTCATGACCGCAAACAGTATGATGTGCACCAATTGGTATGGGTTTCGACTTAAGATGTTTTGACGAATGCCCCGCATGTGGCACTGGCAAGGCGGTTACTTCACTCGCCTCTTCTGGAGATGATAGCTGAACGATAAGATCTCATTAGAAATATCAGTTTATAGTGGATGGCACACACGCAACTTACGTCTAGTTGATTTTTAACAGGACTTTCATCCGTATCATTTTCCTCATCGATACGTGCTGGATTAAGTTCTTCAGAATCCTGTGAATTTATTTTTAAACTAAAATTGATGCAACTCTTTTTTGTGTGTTACAAAGAAAAACGAAACGAAACGAAACAACATTTTGAAGAAACAACAACATTGATTTTTGTTAATTTGAATTTAAACAGATTCTAAGTTTTCTGGTATATGCAGTTAAAGCAAAGCAAAACAGAAACGTTACACAAACCATTTATGCCTGTTAACCGTGTTAACCGAAAACAAAAGATTCTAAATTAGCCACTTACCGAAGTCTTTGGATTCCCTGAATCATTACGTGAATGTGGCCGGAAACCTGGTCCTGGTGGCAGATTCTTTTGCACGCAACAGTTCACGCCCGGGCTAAAGTGGAGTTCCACATGAAAACGCTCTTCAGACGTGGGGTCCTTTGTGGGATCCTCATACAGCATAATAACAATTTGTGACATATAATTCAATTCTGAAACCATTGAAATGTAATCCATAGCACGGCGCCATTGCTCATCGGTGAGCACATTCAGAAGTCCACCATAACGTAATACGGTCAACAGCGAATGTACATGGCTTTCACTAGTGAAGTATAGACGTGTGCGTACATGTCTGCCGGGACTGGCAACACCGTGACTATAGTGTGGATTTAGGCGATTTACCGATTCGTCACCCACTTCCTCGATATTGCGCTGCAAATCTGCTTTCACCTTCTTTAGCAACGGTGTGCATATGCCTTGCCCAATCGTCAACTTCTCTTGTATGGTGAGGCCATATTCCTGCGGTATCACTATATCAGCCAAGTACTTAGCATAGATGTACAATTCTTCAGCTTGATCGTATTGCAGCGTATGCTGATTGTGCTGCAAGTCATACTTGATGCAATCATATATGTCTGGCACTTTTGAAATATCGTATTGTTTTGATTTTGTGCTGAAATCTTTTTCAATTTTCTCCCAACGACGTCCCATAAGGTCCCACGTCTCGCCGTGGTAAAGTATAGCATCTTTAGTTTTTGGATCATCTTTTTTAATGCTGATAATAGTGAGCAGCTCTTTTATAAGATTGTGCACATAATTACAACATTCCACCGGATTCTTCACGAAATCTAGCGCCTGATTTATGGAAATGCTGTTGCCTGGATTAATCGCTAGACGATCTTCGGGTGTGAAATCGCGATCAACGCGCATTAGATCATGCAACCGATTCTTCGCCCTGCAGATGCAAACATTCATTAACAAATATTCAATTAACGCTTTACACTCTATCTTACAGATTTTGATATTTACTCGAGTCGCAATCGTTATCGAGTAAACCATTTGTATTTGCGCTTTTGACCATTTGAACCAAAATTGGCGTCAGTTCCCCTTCTAAAGCAAGCAAACCTTTGGCAAAAGCAGCAGCAGTCATTTGAACGCGGCCTTCATCTGAGGCGTATATTTTCAAATCATGTCGAAAGGTAGAATGCAGCCTAAAAACAGAAGCAGTGAAGTGTCTTTGGTAAGAGTATAATATGATAGAAGCTCACCTCAATAAACCTAAACCCTGCGTGCCCGAATAATCCTGCCGACCTTGTCCACCCGGATACATGCAGCGGAAAATGCGGCCTAACTCTTCGGCTTGTATACGCCCGGCTGGTGTCAACTCACCACCCCATTTTAAAATTAAAACCAATGATGGTTCCTTCGGTGCGTCTGCTTTAAAACGGTTGCATTGTATTGGTAAAAATTTAAAAGGAAAGAAAAATTGCACGAATGAAACAATAACAAACAATCACCACATACTATAAAGAAAAGCGATAAGGGAAAACACGTGTTTCTCTTATGTGTCGTTTGGAAAATAGTTCTACAACAAAACAAAAATACATACAATTCTTTACACTATTACCATCATCAGAGCTTGAACCACGTGGACGTCCTTTCGGTTGGTATTTCATTTGAACTTTACGATTAATGCCGGAAAAGTGACCGTACCTAAAGAAAAACAGTGTGATGGATTTTCATGCATATAATACATAAGTACAGAGTTAGCTTGGATTTAGGATGTGCAAGAGTTCGTCTTAAGCTAAATGTAATCTTCGAGGACTATTATGAATTTAATGACTCTTCAAATAGACTGCCAATTAAAATTTAAAATAATTTCACTGTATGCGAAAAAAATCGCGTTACTTTTCTCGAGACATACGTCTAGGCAGATATTAAAAAATTTTAAATCTATTAAGATTACAAAATGCATATACAAAAATTTCTAATATGCAGTTATTTTTAGTGCATGGATGACCTGCAGTTTATACTAGGTCTCGCTCAAAGTATTTTTTCACTGTTACAGCGTCTTTTCTATTTTATCAATTAATTCATTTTTTCCAATTGCAGAATCGATGACATATAATTCATTAGACGAGCTCCGTCCCACCAATAAGTCCATTTTAAACTTTCATACATTTCTAACACACTCTTCAATTGCTCCAATTTGCTTTCTTTCTCTTCAATTTCAGCATCTGCAGCTTTTGTTTGAATTTCTGCAAGAAGATAGCGCGAAATGTCTAAAATTTCTTGTAATTGTTTCGGACGTTTCAATTTAACATGACCATCTTTATAGCCATCGTATTTCTCAAATATTTCGAAGAATCTGCATCAAAATATAAAGGAATCAAATAGGTAGGCACAAAAAAATTGTATTCCAAACAAGCAATGTTGCACTCACTTTGGATGTCTAACTTCTAATTTCATCTTCTGCTTAGGCGTACGATCGCCGTGCCTTATCACCGCAACAACGCACCGCAGCTCCATCATCTTCCCGAAGGTTGTAGGCACAATCGGCGGATCATCCAGCTGGAACGGTACCGACCATGGTATATGCAAGGTGGGCGTCAGTTCACGTAGAATCATGTTGCCCAATATTTTGGCACAGTCATCATAATATTTATTGGAATTCTTAACAAAACTAAAACCATTCACATCGCAGACATACGATTTACCATTCGCTCTGCAAATCGGGAAATGAAACACATTTTTGAAACATTGTTAGGGGCTTATTCTTATTCATGTTTACAAAAGTACGCACCTTAATAAATCAAAGCCGCACACGGTTTGCTTAAAGGCCAGGCACACCTTACGTGAAATGAGCTTCTCGGCATGGTTCAATATCACCGGGTATCGTATCTCTTTGCCTTCGCTATCCCGTTCCACTTTACCATCCAAAGCGGGGCTTTTACGCGCCTCTGCGTGTGCGTAATCAGGACCGACAGTGTAGACCTTTACATCAGTACCTGAAAAGTACACTAAGTTTTAAAAGTAATGCTGGATTCTTAGCATAGTTTAGGGAATCTAAGGTGGAATTGCTTTAGTGTAGTGGTGGTGGTTTGGTGGAAGGTGGTAGTTGATTTGGTGGTAGTGGTGGTGGTGGTGGTGTTGATGAAACTATATTATTTCATATCTTATGTTTTCTGATTTGTTTTTTTGGTAGTTCTGACAAATTACAACGTGTACGTGGGGAGAAGTAGTAAAAAAGTATAGTATACTTGCGGGCGCTCTATATGCAGGGGAAGAAGCAATGAGTTTTTTGTGATTAAATTTCAATATTTATCTGTACTTTTTTAACTGTTTTGTTTTGAATAATTTTTGTTTTATTTGCTGCTGCGATGATAAAAAGTAAAATTATGATTAATTGAAAATTCTTGTAGATTTCCTAAAAAAAACATAAAAATTATGATTTTTGCTCTAATTAAATGCAATGAATGCAAATTATAAAAACAGTTTAAAATGCAACATTAATGAAATAATAATGAAATATCGACAAATAGTAAAAGCAATTTAGCTAGCCAATTTCGCAACAACCTATCCTGTACTCAAGTTGCCGACATCACACGACAGCTTTTTGACATACATAATTACGTTTCGATAACTCAAGAGAGGAATAGGTGTTTATTCCATTCAAGACATTCAAACGAGTAATTGCTTGCAACTAAAACCCACCTCTTCAAAATTACACGTACGCCCATAATGAAGACATCATTCTAATAAATGAGTGGTCATTATTGGAATTGGTCATACATTAACCAATTTCCTTTACTTTGCTTGTTTTATTTATAATTTTATGGGTGAACGCATTCTTATCGTTCAATGTATACAAAACCAGACAAATGATATAAAATCAGACAAACAACGGACTATACATTTATAATATATTCTATATATGTATGTATACGTAGATGAATTGATGCATGTACTGCAACTGTAGTACAGGATAGAGAAAAGGCAAACAACGAATTAAACAAACTAACAAAAGAAAAACGACAACCACAAACGTACATCTACACTTCTCGTATGCCAATCGAATTGATGAAATTGTGCAATTTTGCACCATGAACGAACGATGAAAAAATCACTTACAAATGTCGTAAAAAACATACCCATAAAAATGGCCAAAAACCAAAAATTTCAGTCGACAAAACTTCTTAAGAGAAAATATAAAAACTTATACATGAGTAGATAAACAAAATACTTTTGAAATTAAAATTCACTTTCCAAAAAAAATAGAAATATGCAATTAAGAAGAGACGTAAAGGACAGTAACAATAAACAAACAATCAAACAACGGGTTAAAAAATAGTTAGCCAAAAACAATACACACCATCTGTGGGCATAAAATCCTCATATATAAATGAGCCTGTTTTACGAACGCGTGATTCCGGTGAGTAAACACTGCTGCGACTGCCAATCTATAATGCAAAATAGAACAATTAAAGGCGTAATGGAAAAACTTGAAGATCATTTCCGTGTGCACCTTTCTAAATAAACGTTGACTACCACCGCCTGCTGATGTTGGATAATAAATATAGATATTGTGATCTTCAGCCGATACGGGTTTCTCCACGAAGGGCTTATTGAAAATAATGCCATTGACTTCAACATGGTCTTCCGATTCAATTAATTCATGTTCTAAAATAAATGGAGAAAAACCACAATTAAGTATCACAAAATTAAAGAGTATTTTATGGTAAATTCACATACGTTTTGGGTCAGGCGAATCACGATCGAGCACAGCGTAACGTGGAATTTCAATACCCTCTTTCTCTAGTATCGCATATACTCTACGCCTATCTTGAATGTCATATTGCATATGCAAATTATTGAGCACATATGGCTTGCGTTGTTGAGCATATTGTATTGCCTTCTCCAGTGGAAATCCCTTGGAATGAAATGAAACGAGACAATCGCAAATGGGCCAATTCTCGACAGGTTCCTGTATAGTAAAATAGTTAGTTAAATATAGTTTATCCAGAGTTACTTTATTAGTTCTGTGGGAAAAGGAAAAACTTCGAAAATATTTTATCACAAACTATTTAAATTTTTTCACTATAAAAGCCAACTTTTTCCGTTATTACTTTTTACCACAGTATTGAGGCATACTTATATAGATTGGCTGCTGCCTGCCAACTTCTTACCTTCAAAATGACTTCTTCTTGAAAAATAACCATTTTTATAAATTCAAACTCTTGCAAGCGTGTTAATATTTCCTTCATTGGTTTAGACTGTGTCTTTTTCGCCATGGCGCATATGCCAACGACGACTTGTTTGCCTGGGTTTGAGCAGGTACTGCAATCCGAGTCCATGCCGTCATTGCTTTCGCCATCACCCTGCAACAAAATAAGCACAAAGAAGTTTTTATTATTTGAAAAGCAAAAATTCTTAATTTTGAAACTCATTCCAAAAATAAAAACCCATTGCACATTTCTATTATTTCGTACACGGAAACGTGGTCTAATGCGGTGGTGGCGTACTGCCATGCTTTGTAAAAGTATTCAGAAAATATATCAACTAAATAGGAATGATTTAAATATTTGAATGATATTTAAAAAAAAAATAATAAATACAATTTTATTCTGACAGCTACCCAATAGCATAGTAGGATATTCTACAATGGATATCCTTTTTATTTTCGACTATGAAATGGCGATGTCTAGCACTTAAAGAACCATGGTCGGACCATTAAAAACCTTCAGAAATATAGTATGGTTTGAGTGTATGTATATAGTAGATAAAATATATTCGAGGAAGAGCATAGTCGCAAACATTAAAACGCCAAAGTAAGCTTCATTCCTGAGCCAACCAGAATCACTTAACCAAACATTTATATACAACCATATTCCTTTTGAACGTCAAAAAAAAACAAATACTCGTACAAAGAGTTCACGAGTTTAAAAAGTTAAGTTGTTTTGTAAATAACGGACTGTTGTAAGTATCGTTACGTATTAAGATTAAATAGAATAAATTATGAGCTTGTTTTGTTAGTTAAGGGTTGTATATAACTTGTGTTTGCTGTGGCGTAGTGGTAGTGCGTGGGACTGCTACAGGCAAAATCAAAAAGTAAAAAAAATAATTTTTCTACACGGCACCACCTCTTGGCGGGCAATGGCAAACCTACAAGAGTAAAAATAGCTATGAAAAGCTTTTCACTTCGCCGTTCGGATTCGGCATTAAACTGTAGGTCCCTTCCATTCATGTACAAATATAACACGCACAACATGAGTGGATGCGTGGATGCGAAAAGCTCGGCCTAGGCCCTCCATGGGCTGTTGTGCCATTAAAAGTAAAGTAAGTTTATAATAACCGACCCTAACTCTGCATTATTCCAGTTAAATGAAGATAATAAAAACTAGTATGAAATTTTTTCAGTTAACTTCAATTGACGTTGTTTTCTAGTTGAAGATCGTATAAGTATGAACATTTGTCATGCATATTATTATTTACGTTGCAAATTATCGAATTTATTTCTTTGTAATTTAAAAATATAAAAACAGTAATTAATTATCAAAGCAAACGTTTTAGTTATATTGTATAGGTTTTAATACAGGTCCAGATCAGTAAATGTATAAGTAAAACATAAGAAACTAAAGAGAAGAAGTAAAGAGCCCACACTGAAATATTTTAAAGAATATATAACAATCATCGTGAAACATTTAGAACTATAATTTATTTATAATTTAATAAAAACAAAAAATTTTAATTGCATTGCAGAATCTCACACCTGGTGCGGGTGCAATGTTGAGATAAATATGTACAGGCACACACACCCAAAAGCTTTACAATTACTATTCGAGCAGATATGAATTGAAATGTTTTCGAGAACAGAATTAATTTAGCGCAACAGTAGAATGTAATAATAATAATAATAAGTAGATAAACAAAAACATTCACACATCGCTAATTATTTCAATGAGCGATTTCCATTTGGAGCAGCCCCCCAGCAGCAGTGCAAATGAACAATACGAAAATATATGTAATACCCTACAGTCGAAGGCTAGCAACAGACAAAGGGAGCCGAGGCTGGTCTAGAAACCAGTATTTTATGAGTTATCCTCTTTATGGTCACTCTGTCAAACTCAACTCTTGAATAGGTATTTCTTGCACTTATTTCAACACTTATTCTTACTTTTTCTTGTGATAAGAAAAAAAAAACGTCAGCAAATGGTTATCGTGTGTTCGCCGTTAACATTCGAGTAGATAAACTAGAAAAATATTGTCAATAAGTTTTTCGAAAGATACCTTCGCAAAGCAAATAGCAAACAAGCAAAAATAAGGGAACGCACACGCTCTTCACGAACAATTAAAACAATTAAGAGTTCTGTTGGCGGTGGCGGATATGATATAGCGGTGGCTACCAACAATTGGCGGTGAATCGGTTTTGCTCAATAAACAATAATTTACGGATGGCCACAAAAGATGAAGAGCTTCAATGCAGAAATTGTATATGTACATGCGATGCACTTAAATATCGCAACAAAACGATTGTGGAATATTGAAAATTTGCGGCAAATAAGAAAAGCACAAGGAAAATTAAATTACAATAATGAAAGAAAACAAAAAGAGATTGACAGTGGGAGGGAGAACACGATAAGAAAATTAAATTATTACATATTTTCAACATGAAATGAAAGAAACGAGCACACAAAACCGAACAACAACAAAAAAACCTACATTTAAACACTCATCACAATAGCAGAAGTCATCACCCTCATCATCATCTTCGTTGTCGTCATCGTCATCATCATTGTAAACTTCATTATTATCGAATTCATAATTATCATCTTCATTATCAACCGACGAAGCGTTACGTCTTTGTCGCGCTCGGCTGCGTCTTCTTAAACCAACAACTACACCACGATGATTACGGTTATCATCGGCACAAGCACCATCATCCTTGCCATCGCCATCCCCATGATGAGAAACACTTAAACCGGAAGCACAATTAGCGGCATCTTCAACGTCACTTTCAGCAGCAGCTGCCGCGGCAGCCGCAGCGGCGGCAGCTTTCTTTTTATGTCGCCGATGACGTTCCTTCAAGTTTTTCAAACGCCACCAATCTTTTAGCCAAGTCCACTCCATGCTGCGTTACGAATCCCTTAATTTATTATATATAGTCGTGATTGTACTTTTTTGTATATTTTAATAATAAATTACACATTTTTCTTCTACTCGTAACTACTCGTAATCTGAACTTAAATATTTCTGCGCTACCGAGAAGCACCAGTCAAGTTTTCTTGTCGTTGCCGCCTTCAAAATCGCACTGACTACGGCAACTGAGCACATTATTTTCATAGCTTTTCTTAAAGCTCGCTGTTCTGTGGCGGTCGTCGCCGAGCGTTTATTGTTTTTAATAAATATTCATTATATACTTATTTTATTGTATGCATAAAATTTGAGCAATAATGAGCAATATCACATTTTGTGATAATCTTAAATGTTACTCTTGCCGTCAGTCAAGTGCTCTACTACAACGCAGTGAGTGTATGAAGTGCATGCGGCAGACTATTTAAGATAAGTTATCATTTACTCGTATTTTCGAGCACATTAGGAAGTTTGTTATTACAAATTATTTGTAGTTTGCAAATTCTTGTTGTTTAGGCAATGCATACTGGCATTCGGAATCATTTAGCAATCTATTGATCTGAAATATCTTCTAAAGCGAGTATTACGTATTACCCAAATATTGGTTCTTATTTATGTATGTATGTCACCTAATGGGGGAAAACAATTATGCTTAAATGTTGGGCACTAGGCTGAAATTCGAATGTTTAGTCATAATGTTTGTATTGCGCTGTCGCCATTGGCGATACGTAGCTTTGTTCTCACAATACATATTATCCAAAAACGAATTTCATTTGAGTACAAACATTTATGCACCTACGAGTGTAATAATAAATTTATTTTCTTTAAAAAAAAATCAAATAAATTGTACGGTTAAAGAATTAAGACCTGCTAAGTAATACACGACACAGGTAAAATGAAAAAATAGAAAAAACCGCACTACCTCTTGGTACTTGGTGGGCAACCGAAAACATACAACAGTTAACATTGCCTATGAAAAGCAATATAGCACGCACAACATGAGTGGATGCAAAATGCTCGGCCTAGGCCCAGCCCATGGAGGGAGCCCATGGTGCTATTAAAAGAAAAAGAAGAAGTTATACAAGACACATGGATTGTGAATTTGGGCTGTTTCTTAATGTTACATATTTATGTTATGTACATACATATTTACTTTACTTTACTTTTACTTTACTTTACTTTGTTGTGCCCTCCATGGGCACAACAGCCCATGGAGGGCCTAGGCCGAGCTTTTCGCATCCACTCATGTTGTGCGTGTTATATTTATACATGAATGGAAGGGACCTACAGTTTAATGCCGAATCCGAACGGCGAAGTGAAAAGCTTTTCATAGCAATTTTTACTCTTGTAGGTTTGCCATTGCCTGCCAAGAGGTGGTGCCGTGTAGAAAAATTATTTTTTCTACTTTTTGATTTTGCCTGTGCCGAGATTCGAACAGTAGCAGTCCAACGCACTACCACTACGCCACAGCGACCACCATACATACATATACCATATTAAAATAATTTGTTGAGGGCGCAGCTTAATGTTGTACAACAACTTTTAAATTTTTCGTCCAAATACGGCAAGAAAATTTATGTATTTTTAATTTATTAGCTGATTTTAATTTATGTATATGTAAGTCTTTACTAATTAACTATCTACAAGTCATTGGCGACCCATTAGGCACACGTACTCAAAGCATGAGAATGCATATCTTAGTGTTCTAATGTGGCAGCCATTCTAATGGGTTTTGCCATTGACAAAACCCATTATGAATTAATGTTTAAAATGTTGGGCAATGAAATATTGCCAAGTAAATGAAAGTTTCAGATATAAAACTGAAATCTTCAATCCGAACTACACATGTTTTATTAAATTTCCATTTGATGAGACCTCCAGAGTCCGTTTGATACTAATTTTTTTAAATCTATACTAATTAACTATCTATAGTACAAGCCTAGGAAGTGTATTTTAGGATATTCAATGAGCTATTCAAAATAGGCCTTTCTATGCCTTGTGTGGCCATCCCCTGTTTCAATCTAATCTAATCTAATCTAATCTATAGTACATATAATAATTTCCATGAAACATTTAAACTTGCGCAAACTTGTACGATAATTTTCATATTAATTTCGTAGTTAGACTCCATTGAATTTTATAACATAATTTTAGGCATAGTCCGCCAAATCAAATTCTTATTGATAATACGACACAAGTAATAAAAAAAAAGTTGAGCAGGGATTGATGCTTACTTCATCATAGAACATGTTGCCTTCGTTTTATTTTACTTCAATTGAAATTCAATTTTCTATAGAAAATGGCACTGGCACTGGCATTGAACTAAAAATGCACACACTTTATTTATCACACAGGCAGAAACATTAACAAATACGAGTTTATAAGCACATGTTGTCACACGAACGAACGATTTAACAATGAATAAATTCCAGAAGCGAATAAATGAAACGAATAAAACTGATACTTTTCGCACAATAAAGATAGAAATAATCAAATTTATGCGAAAGCATTCTCGATTAAATCCGATAGAGATGCTAATTAGATAGGCTGAGATACGGGAAGAATAATGCTGCTGCTTCTTCTCCGATACGAAATATGTACTTGGAGCAAAAATGAAATACGAGCAGAGGAGATTAACATTGCACGCGCCCTGGCTACCCCAAAATGAGAATGGACACACGTTTTCTGTCACACAGTGTGTGCTTGTATGTGTTTGTGTGTGTGTGTGTGTGTGTGTGTGTGTGTGTGTGTGTGTGTGTTTTCATTATCAATATTTACTAAACTGCAAAAACTAATTATCCAGTGAAACAAACCAAACAAAAAAAAGCATTATAATAAACAAATTTCGTTCTGTTAGTTTAATGCAAAAACAAACATCCAGCCAACGTTTGCTGATTTCAAATACGAGTACTCGTAATTTCAACAAATATTTGAAATTTAAAAAAATTTAGATTGCAAAACACAAAAGAAACCGGAAATTCAAATAAAGCAAACACAAATGGAGCCTCGTATTCGACGAGGTAACGCGGCGTATGATGAATTTTTAATGCATACAAGAATTTAAGATTAAGGAAAAAAGAACAAACAAAAAAAAAAAAAACATTTAAAAAATAGCATAAGAAAACATAAGCGAAAAATATAGGAAAATAAAGAAAATTCACCACATTGGGAAAAGAGGTAGAGCGTAATTCCAAAGGAACTGTAACTGCTTCAGAATCTACAGAAGATTATGGGTAAAGAAAAGAAGAAGAAATAAAAAGAAATAATTAGATAATAGAATAAAAAAAATAGAATTAATAAATCTATAATAATAAAATGTGATTTTGCCAATATTAAAAATTGTTTTTGATTTTCAATGTAATATTTTGCAAAAAACGATGAGTAAATGATTTGAATGGGGTTATGTCAAAAGATCCACCTATAATAAATTATGTACACATATTACGCATTAATCAAATAATATATTCAACAATTTATAGCACTGAGTTTATTTTTAATTAACTTATTAAGTATTATACTTTTTTCCAAGAAATCAAAAAGCGCCCATCTATCTGTCAAACTGTCAATTCTGAAAGCACAATTTTACTTGTACCAATTTATGATTTTCGCTCTCTAATTCAATGCTTTAATTTACCTTTGCTTAGTTGCATATCTCAATAAATAGATATTATGAATATATCGGGTTTTTGTTTTTTTAGAGGCGGACAATCAATCGCAACACTGTTTTCTGTGACATGCGATTTGACTGTTCTCGGTTGTTTTGAAGTTAGTTTGCTTAAGCAATTCATCATGAATAGCTTTATGTGAGCTTTTTGGGGCCGGTGGAATCATTGGTCCACATGTCGTCAGAACGTGATATAGTGAGCGGTATAGAGACATAATTACTAAGTTTTTCGTGTCTCAATTGGAAGGTACTAAATTTGCAGACATGTGGTGTCAGCCGGGCGTTGCCACATGTCACTCAGCACGCAATTAATTTACTGAAAGAAACACTTGACGAACGAAATACATCTGTTAACTGGCCTCTTCGTTAGTGCGATTTGACGCCATTAGTAGATTTTTGATGGGGATATGTAAAATGCCATGTCTACGCTGATAAAAGGGAAACAATTGAGCACTTGGAAGCCAAATAACGACGCTTTATTGCCATATACAAACTGATTTACTACGATAAGTTTGTGAAAATTGGACCTCCAGATTATGCCATGTACGCGCCAGCCGCACCGGCCACATGCCCGAAATCATATTCAATCATTAATATCAAAAAATTATATTTAAAGTAAAGCCAATTTCATAGATACTAAAAACGTTTCTTAAAAATACAAAAACCCCATAATTTCGGTAGAATACCAACCACCTAAATTAGGAGTCGAGTTGACATGTGTGAGCGGCGATTTTAGTACAGCAATCCTCATGCTTCCATCATTGTGATGTACACCTGTACGATATTGTTCTTGTTGTTGTAATTGTTTAAACGGATGTTGCCGCAACGAATGATATTGTTGCTGTTGCCTTTGCTTGTGATGACTTCGATGACGATAACGATTCCATCCCGTTGATGATGTATTACCACCACCACCACCACCACCACCACCGCCGCCGGCACCAGCCGAAACAAATTTATCAAAACTATTTCCCATGATTCAGCGTGAAACATGTAAGTGGATGGTGGATAGTGGAAGAAGAACGATTTCGCTTTTCTTTTCTTTATTAATTTAATTATGTTTTAAATATTTTGCCGTTTCTGTTTCAAAAATCTATTTATATGTATCACATGTGATTATTCTTATTTTGCTTACAACGCTTTGTTAGGGATGAGCAGCACATACATTCGAGTGTGTATGTACATATGTAACATGTTTTCAATAATGCTGTGATATTTTTGTAAATAATTCATTGAAAAATGTACTTATGTTATTGTACTTATGTATATTAAGTTTTGCGAAAAATGGCGAATGAAGGTCAAGTAAGCGTTTCTGAATAAGTAGAAGCTACATATTAGAATTTCAGCCAGAGGTTTTTCATTACTATTTTCCTTGTGTTGGTTTTCGAAAATTAGTTAGTTTTTGTTGTTGTTATTATTTCTACTGTTGTTATTCTAATAATATGAATTTAACAATACAATACTAAATTACAAACGATTTTTATTTGTTAATAAAATATATGTAGTATAATAACTATTAAAAATGTACTAAATATGTACTATGTATAAAAGGAGTTTTTCAATAGAAACATAACAATTTTGTATTTAAATACAAACGCATACTTGAATTTTTGTTTTATCTGGCAATGTCAACACGTCAGGGTATACATTAATATCATTGAAGTTCACGAACGAGCAACGTTTAGAGTCGGTGGTCGCAACTTTAATCATCTTCAGCGATGAAGCTTAAAGGCTTTGTAAAAAAGCAAAATATGCGTTATTCGGCATTAACAAAGCCACATGTGCTTCAAGAGACTCCATTTTATCCACAAAAAGTTATCGAGTGGTGTAGATTTCATGCCGCAGGTTTGATATTTGTGGAAGAGTTGGCTCCAAAGAATGGATTGCTGCAAACGTGCTCGCGGTGGTCATATAAGCCATATCGAATTCCATACTTTAGGAATTATATAAATAGAGACTTCGGAGAACAGAAGATTAGTTAACCTCAAGTATCCATTTCAGATATTTCATTGTTGCAGAAGCAACACACTTTACGATTTGATGTTTGAAGTTGCAAATGTTGTACTCATCACTGTACCAGTAAATGTACGTATATATTTCATAGCTTCCTATCATTTGGAAAGCATAAAAGTTTCTCTTACAATTTAAAGCTTTCCACAAAATCTATGTACATATGTACATACATATGTATGCATGTATGTGTAACTACATTTTCTGGGGGCACTTGCTGCAAAGTAACCATTTCGTGTTATTTTAAGTTTCTCAAAATTTCAGCAAAAAATTTTTAGGTTTATTTATATATAGGCACCGGTTTCACGCTGGGAAAAAGTACCGATTTGACTTTTCTAATCAAATATATCAATGAAATAATTGTTTTCTATTCCGGTTAGAAGATTCAACATGGTTCTAAAGGATGGGGAAATATGCCTGCCAAGTTTGAGCCCGATCCAAGTGGATTCTGAAAAGTTATGGCCGATTAAGGGAGCATTAGAAGAGAAACAACCGATAACTACAAACTTTTGTGATTTTTCCTTTTAATTTTTAGAGAGTTCTGCAGGATGGAGAAAGATGCCCGCAAAGTTTGAACCCGATCATAGTCGATCAAACTTAGGAATGATTTATAATATATATAATATATATAATATACATATGTATACGGTATATACTCTTCCAGTATCGAAAAACATACTTTGTTGAAATTTTGAGGATCTTGAAATGACATCAAATGGGCACATTTCAGCAAAGTGTACCAAGGAAATTCAAACTTTTTTATGTACATTGTAAAGTATTCCTAGTTGTACCGATTTCCACACAGCAATATTTCTTCTTTGCATTTACAAGCAATTACAAACAACATGGTGGAGCAATTCAACGGCACAAAAGGAAACTTGTCAGTACGTGTACTTCCGTGCCCAACTCCTTTCGCTTCTTAAATTATGAGGAAGAAAAAAAGTTCATATATTAAAAACCATTTTCAGTTTTAAACAGGATTTTTCGCATTTGCTGTTTTGGCTAGGTATTTACATATGGAAAATATTTATGTCATAGTAAAATGTGAAGAATCTAATATTAGGTATATAATTTAATTAAATACAATTTCCAAATATTTACAGAATTTAGAGAGACAAAGCTCTTTTTGATTTATACTGATTTACGTATACATACACATATTATAAATATACATAAATCATTATAAATCAACAAGTACTAAGTACTTTATCTCGCAAATTTTGTGATTATTTGGAAGTTGTATTTAATTTAATACATACATATACAAGTTGATATGTACATATTATGTTCGTACATACAGACAACATAAGGTAAATTAGTCATTTAGATATAAATATATTAATTAAAAGTATTGGATTTAATCGGATTTTATTAGCTAACATTATAACTTTTAAAAAGTTGTACATATTTATGAATATGAATTAGGGTCGTAGCTTGACTTTTTGCTTTTAAAATGGTAATATAATGTTTGGTTCATTTATTATATTTAATGATTTTCAGTTAAAAAAATTAGAAAATTCAAAACTTCGATTTATAATTCTTATTTAATTATTGGGTTTTGGTTCTTTAATGTTTTTCACTTTGACCATGTCCCCATTAACCTCAGAGCGCCGACTCATTTTGCCAAGAGTCCTCTCTTATGTTCATACTAAAATGTGGTCTGAACACCGTCGCCTCATTTTTTACGCTTACCAGTTCTTTTGCACAGCACAAATATTTACTGCAGGAGAAAATTAAGAACAATTAGTTATACTAATTTTTATAAGTTTCGTTTTTTTTCTTTCATACTAAATAATTTTTAAAAGTTTCGTTTTTTTTTTTCTTTCATTCTAAATAAAATTTTGTCCAGTTAAATTATTTTTTCGTAGCTGAAATGTCATTTCAACAAATGTCAAAATGAGTCGTGAGTTTTTTACAAAATTAAAAATCCCGCCTCACGTAGGTTTTATTCTGTCCTTCCCCCTTTGCCTCTAGATGTCAAAATGAGTCGACTCACTGAGGCGAATGTGAACATGGTCTTTGAATAAACTTTTAAAGTTAATGGACGTCACTAAATCTCAAATAAGTGTCAAAATCAACTGACGAAAGCAGTACGATTTGAATCGAAGAAGCTACTTCAACATATTTTGTTCAAAATAATTCAGACGCCAAGTTTTAAACTTTCAAATGGCACTTTGAACTAAATATCAATAAAAAAAATTAATAAAAAAGATGTAATCTGAAGCTAATAACTTACTGGACTAGTGACTAGTGAATATCAATTTACGCGTATCTGAAATCCATCCTTCCCATTCCGTCGCACAAAAGCCAAAAAAGAATGTGCTTTAGGTGCATAAGATTGATGTGATTGAAATCTTTAAATCAAATAAAACACCTAAGTCGAGAAATTTATCTACCAAAGTCCAATATGAAAAGATGAAAGATACAAATTCTGAGATTTAGCAAATCTAATATGAATTTGATTTTACACTTTATATGAGAACAAAGCAGACCCTATTATGAAAGGGGGATCTTAGCCAATATAAAAACTTGGAATGGAAATCATATCATTCTAATCTTGATAATAAAGTATTATAAGCAACCGAGTCAAACGCCTTAAAACAATCAGTGTAAATCGCAGAGTTAACAGAGTTTTCGAAGAGTTAACAATTATAATATACATTCGGCAATTCATAGCAAGGTGATGAACTAGGCGACGAGACTGCATGACACCACGCATTGGGAACAGACAAAGTGCTTGTTTTCTAATAGTATGGTAAATGTAGGAAGCTTTATTTGCAAAATGTATCTTGAATACTCGTCGTCTAGTTAAAGGCAAGACCCTAATTTAGAAATGTAAAAATAAAAACCAATGAGTCCCAATTCAATAGGCTTGTACCTGTTCCAATCAATTGATCAAATAATGATGATGATAATAATGACTGTAATGGCGATGATTCCAAGAATAAGTGAAATGACAAGATTTATTATTGGCACTAGAAAAGGTAAAAATCAGTTAACAAAGATAAAAATAAATTAAACACCAAAAGTGAGATACCAATTAAAAATGAATTTGAAGGAAATGACGACAAAGTAGAAGAGTATTCCTGTGTGCACATATTACTTGTACTATATATATAAATATTTGCTAAATGAAAACAAACTCACAAAAATATACAAAACATGAAAGCAGCGTTTTCGCTCAAACACCATACAGAAATAATAATGGCGACGAGGAGGTGTGGTAATGTAGTGTAGGAAGAGAGTGGATTTGACATTGAAAGTGCGTGTATGTGTATAAATTATTATTTTTTTTTTTTGTGAAGAGAGTGGAAGTGGGGGGAGGGGGGAATTGGAGCATTGCCGAGGTCAAAAGTAAAAAGCTGCAAGCATTGAAATGACGCGAAAAAAATATATTGATTTTCCAGCTAATTGGAATTTTTCTAAACTCAAAGTTAAATTCCAAATTGTAAAAGAAGGTATAAAGGTTATAGTAAAAACTAGAAAAAATTACATTTCCATCGGAGCCAACAAAAAATCCAGGGCGCTGTGTGCTACGTTCGCCAATAATGGTGTCCTGTGACTGTTGTGCCTGTGCCTGTGCCTGTGCCTGCGCCTGCTGTGAGGATTGACGTAAATCCTGATAGCCTGATTCCAGCTCCGTGTATGACATTGTATGTGAATGTGGACGTGGATGGCGTGTAGGCTTGTGTGTATGATTGTGGAGGAATGGTTGACGCTAGTTGGTTGCTCTTTAAATATTAGTCAGAAGCGAAAATTTTTTCTATATAATGTTTGTTAATTTTGTTTTGCAATTACTGCGCGGCGCACACATTGAACAATTAAATGCGAATGAAAATTAAAGCATTGAAATTAAATGAAATTATGAGGTAAAACAAAAATAAAATATTAAATAAGAATTTCACACTTGGTTCTTTTTGCTTTTCACTTGTGACACACTCATCGATTTTTTGCTTTTTTTCATCGCCTTACA
The DNA here is from genome assembly GCA_958295655.1 of Palloptera scutellata. Classification (NCBI taxonomy): domain Eukaryota; kingdom Metazoa; phylum Arthropoda; class Insecta; order Diptera; family Pallopteridae; genus Palloptera; species Palloptera scutellata. The sequence continues at coordinate 152,847,939 of OY282449.1, read as the reverse complement.
ACAAAATATTTAACCGTTTTTTAATTATATGTTTCAGCGTCTTTTGCTAATATTTTTTTTAATTCTAGAATTATATAATTACTATTCATTGCATTAATTATATTAATGCAATAAACTTCTATGCGATTTTTTGCACCGAAAACTTTTCTGTGACGACCACCAGCACTAATTATTTGCTCTGCTTTTCCTCTTCTTCTACGTCGTTAACAATTTTCGTCAAAGTTTTCATACTATTCTCGTGGCGAAGAAATTCCCCGAAATTTTGGTTCTTTGCAGGCGAAATTCGTATTTTGACATTTCAATAATACCTATCTCCACATACTTTCGCACAACAGCTGTTCCCGTTTAGTTCTGCAAATTAAACGCTGTATTTCTCAGCTGTTTCTACTTTTGTTTACATGACGTCACAAGACACGCGCGCAAATGATTTCTTGCTGCTTCTGCAAATTGTACACAGAGTTGCAAAAAATAGGATTAAATTCTCTTTTAAATTATAAACTAATGATCATCTTAAAAAAACTTAAGCTGTACTTTTCGCTTTAGCCCTATTCTACTAGGCTAGGCTTGGCACTGAAATACTAATTAGATCGCTGTTGCTGTCGCTACTTGTTCCACATCAAAATCTTTTTATGGTAAATTAAAAGTACTTTACCTAAACTAATAATCTTTGTGTACTTGTTCAGCTCTTTCGCAATAAACAATATATAGAAGTGACTACTGCACATCACTACGGCAACAACAATAAATCGCAGCAACACGTTAGTTTTATTTCAATTCAAATTATTGAAGTTTTCATTTTTTCCTTCCAATTTCACAAAAATTTAATTGTTGAAGCGAAAGGAGCCAAAAATAAAATTGTTTAAATTTGTATAGAGTAAAAAGCACACAAAATTAAATTCCTACCTAAACGTTATGTTTAATTGCGCTAAAAATGATGCCGCGGATTGTACGCCTACAAAAATCGGGAATAAAAAACCGATTGTTCTCTCATCACAGCGCTATGGCAAGCTTATGAGCAATGCACATGAGACGGATAAATTACGTGCCCATAAAGAGGCGGAAGAAGAACGAAAATATCGCGAATATCTCAAAGATGGTTCGGATGCCTTGACGGTTCATTTTAAGGGCAGGTTGCAACGTACGCAGGACGAGAAGCTGGAAGAGATGAAGCAGCATGCGGAAAAGAAGCTCCAACAGGGTGAGCAGAGGGGGCTGTAATTAGTATTCGAGAGTGCATTTAAATTATTACATTCAATACCGAAACGACTGTCAAATTATTCGAAATTATTTCGAATATATCGGATTCAATGTATACAAAAATCAACTTGATTTCAATTCAATTATCATATAAATAGTAATATTATGAATTAGTGGTCGCTATAATTAGTGGGTAGTGCATTGGTCTGATATGCGAGTGTCCAGGGTTCAAATCTCGACACTACCAACATAAAAAAGTAGAAAAACCCATTTTTCTACACGGCACCACCTCTTGGCAGGAAATGGCAAGCATACAAGAGTAAAAATTGCCTATGAAAAGCTTTTCACTTCGCCGTTCGGATTCGGCATTAAACTGTAGGTCCTTTCCACTCATGTACAAATATAACACACACAAGATGAGTGGAAGCGAAAAGCTCGGAATAGGCCCTCCATGGGCCGTTGTGCCATTAAAAGAATATTATGAATTTCATAAATATATGTGTAATTTCCGACCAAAATTTAAATTTTTTTAAAAGATTTCCGGAAATGAACTTCGGGCTTAAAACAAATATTGTGCTAGAAAACGTCATGTCTAGTTTTTCAACATTAAACATTTCGAATAATATTTTTAAATATGTATAAATATTTCAGTCAGAGAAACCTATGACCAAAGCAAGGAGAATGATGAAATAGTTCGACGTGAAAAAATCGCCAAGGCCCAACAATTGATCGAGAGACTGAAACCTGGACCACGTGAGCTACATACTGCCGCAATGCAGAGTGAAGTGTTACGTGCACGCAATGTACAGCGTAACATAAATGAGGAATTCGAAAAGACCATTAAGAAACAAGAATGCCTCAATAAAATCGCATGTGCCGACCAAACTGGACCTATTGTTCAGGAACAGCAAGAGCGTACTGATGAGATTACAAAGAATACAAACGATTACAAAAAAGAATTATTGCAAACGATTAATGAGAATAGCAAAAATCGGGACGAATACAAGAAGCAATTGATCAAGGAGCAGCAGGCTGCACGAGAGGCCATGGACCAGGAGATAAAGGCGCAGATTGAAAAGGAAAAGGCGATAATGGAGAAGAAACGTGCCGCGCTAAGAAAGAACGCCCTGGAAGCGATGAAAATGGTCGAACAACGAAGATTAAGTAAGTGAAGATGTGAGATGACTATGAAATATATTCTATTTTTATCCCTCCCATCCCGATTTAGGAGAACGCATGACTGAAGAGCTGGAAGATCGTTTAAATTGCGTTTACAACGTTGGCAAACGCCAACTGGACACGCTCAAATCTGAGAAAGCTAAACAGATACAAGCTGATCGCGAGAAAACTACTAATGCCAATTTTCAAAATGCTTATTGTTTGGAGCAGAAAATGCAAGACTTGGAGGCTGATCGTTTACGACGTGACATTAGCCGTATGCAGCTGAAATTCACAGCCGAGGAGCAGGAGAAGATACGCAAGCACAAGGCAGCAAAACAGGCCCGCATCGAGGCTTACTGTCGTGAGCTGCAACAGCAGAAGGAGGCTAAGCGACGTGCTGAAGAAGAGAAACGTTTCGATATTGCACAACGCTACAAGAATAACGAAGTGAATTGCGTTTTCACTGAGGCAGAGAAGCGACAGCGTATGCGCAAAATGCAAGATGTATGCGCAACGCTGAACGAACAAATCGCTGCGAGAGCGCGCGGTGAAAAGGAAGAAAGAGATGTGGATCGCAAATGCAAAGAACAGTCAGCCGAAAGAGAAGATCAATACTTTTTCGAGTATGCACGCAATCTTATGGAGGATGCACACAAGAAAGAACGTCCGCTGTATCCATTCGCCAAGGTGGTACAGCAATATAAACGCGATCGCCACATCGATTGCGAGCGTAAGACGCCCAAGCATCTCGTGTCGCACCTTAGCATTGGCGTCCGTCAGCCTGGCGACAGTGAAGCTGATTCAGAACAGGAGAAAAAGTTAAAAGCAGAAATAAAATTTAACGAACAAAAAGAAAAACCGAGTGGCGAGAAATCTGCTAAAGAAAGCATTTTGGAAAACTGTCTTAAGATTACCGAACTTCTTACTGTAGGACAGACAGATGTATGCGAGCCTAAATGTTCTGTCGAATGCATGCAGGCCGGAGGTCCCCGCCTTAAAGCAAATGGCAGGTCCGGTGGCGATTGTGTTTCCCTGACATCATCAGCCAAGTTGCGCTATAGCATGAATGAACTCAAGAAAATGAATGAATTTGCTGCGCCTTCAATGCATTGAAGTCCGATGAATGAAAATTCCTTTTTCATGCTCTACATAAAACATTTTTAATGATGTTTTTGTTTTTCTGTATAAAAAAATTATAAAACAAAAAAAATTTCATTTCAATCCATTTTCTTTGTAATAACTGCTATCGCTATTTTAGTTTCCTGTTAAATGCAATTCAATTCGAAGTCGAAGACATTGAATTACATTTTTTGATGTCTTCATAGTTTTGATTTAAGCTTTTGTCATTAGTTTCTATTTTTGGAATAATCGGTGATTTTGTTGTGTAGTTTCTAATTTTGTCCAACGATGCGTGGAGATCTGTAAATTAAACAAAATAAAATTGGAAATTACAATGAAACGAGAACAAAAATCGATCAAATTTTGATTGGGTTATGTGTTGTAACATTTTTAAGCTGAAGTCAAGATACAAAATTTCAGCTTCAGTAACTTCTCGGCAATGGTTGTCAAGCTTGGATTTGTTTCTATTTAATTGCATCTTAACGTTAATTTCTTATTCTCATACCGCATACTATTCAGGTTGAGTAGTTTTGTTTTAATACGCTTGCGATCACGTGCTATAACCTCCATGCGTTCCTTGGCTGTAGTTTGAAAGAACACAAAATGGATGGTGCGACTGGCGGAAGACATCTGGAAATATAATTGTGAAATATCTAAAAGTAAGGAATTGGACTACTACTGACTTGTTGCAATAGACGTGCCTTAAGTTTTACATTGGCCTCTGTATTTGCTTGCTCCGGATCACGGTAGGTTTCTTGATGCAACTTCAATAGAAAAATTAACGTATCGCGCATAGTTTGAACAATGCGTTGAACTTGCTCGGTTTGAAAGAGCCGCCGGACCATATAACCACGAACATATGCATTGATTCTAGAAGCGGCAATGGTGCGTCTATGACTTTCATTATCCTGGAGCTATTTATGGGATATTTTCGTTTGTAAAAGAATAATTATTAGATTTTGTGCTGTTGGGCAAAAGGCTGTTTATTGTTTGCTTGACAAATTTGAATATATAAAAGGCACTATGAGTATGTAATACATGTACATAAGAACAAATTATCAATTTATATCATTTTTTATTGAGCAATTAATTAATTTCATGTTAGTAGAGAAACACATCAAAATACGTGCAACGTCTTTATGTTTTATGACAAAAGTACAGAAACATTGCAATTTAAATGTATTTTTGAATTAAGAATCGTAAACTATTTATTTCGGTAAATTTGACAACAAGATAACTAATATAGAATAGAAAATGTTAGTAACAAATTTCAAAATGAGCTTCAAATTGACGTAGTAAGTCCGTTTTTTTTAAATTTTTAATAAACTCTGAGTCTTTTCTGATCATCTGCATCAATTTGAAATCAGTCGACGAAAATCTACAATTTAATTTCGATTTGATTCAATTAATTGAATATTAATAATAATAAAAAAATGTCATCAATAAGGCACATTAGTGTGTATATATTTGTTAGTCTTGAGATTAATTCAACGCCTTTACAATTTTATGTTAAAAATCCTCTTTAATTGTTAGTTAAAAGCTTGTAAAAAGAGAAAATGTAAATTTAATTTACAATATTATAATTGAAGCGATTGTTTAAGAAATGATTGAAAAACTTACGCTTCTGCCATTCGATGATGTTGCTGAGTTATTTGTACCGCCACCAGCTACTCCCACACCGCCTCCCAAAGAGATCGCACTTGCTGCCACCACTACATTTGATGAATGTTCACGTCCAAATAAACGTCTACGTGGAGTACAACGGGGAACCGAGATTACGGTCGGCGATTGCACAATGAATGATGACGATGCACCCAATGTAGGCAAATTATCAGCAGCTGATGGTGTTCCCCCAGCAGCAGTGCTGCCGCTTATAACAGATGATAAAACTGAGCTGTTCATACTGAGTGTTGGCGATTTTGGCGGTAATTCACTGCATTCCGAATTGCGATTGGGTGAATTGTCTGCAGATGAAACTACAGCAGCACTGCTATCACCATCACTAAGAGTTTCCCCATTTACTGTGTGATTGCGTTCCGATAGTTTACATGATGGCGACTGTAGATGCACTCTGCCTATTTCGGCGGATAGCTGTTCAAAGAGGATTTGTTGTTGCATCTCGAACGATTCCTGTAAACGTTTCTGCTCATCCTTCTGCTGCGCCAATAGTTGTAAGAATTTCTGACGATGTTCCACTTCAATTTCATTTAAGATTTCTGAATTCACGGGGGAAGTCCGTGCGCTATCTACTTTTCCAGAGCGAGCGGCTGCTGCCGCATGCTGAATGCTGGCCACGGATGATCGCGATTTAACTGGTTTGATTGTAACGTTGGAAGCGGACTTTTTTAGCTGTCGCGTTTGTTTAGTTTTAAATGACCCGCTGCATTTACTCTCGTAGGGTGAACGTTTGTTTTTGAAGAGCAAAGTATTGTTAGTTGGATAAGTAATAGCGTTTGTAGAAAGGCTATTGACGAAGGGTTTAGTTTGTTGACGTGTTTGTTGTTGTGTGCGTGACTTAAGATCCACTTTTTGTACACGTTTTGCCTTCGATTCAACCGTGTCACGGGTTGCGCTCTGTGATAGAGGCATCGTTGTTGTGGTACGTTTAATGATATTATTGCAGCTGTTGTTGTTGTTGTTGTTGTTGTTGTTGGGTGTATTAGCTTTTTGTTGTCGTATGTGATCTAGTAGCACTTTCGAAGGATAATCTAAAGTGAAGGAGTTAGAACGGACCAAAGGATTCTCAGATTGTGAGGTAGAAGATATTTCCTGTGTACGGCATGGGGAAAGATCTACATCGAGTTTGAGTGACGGACTTGTGGCCGAGCGTTGTGGTGGTTTAACGACGCACGACTCAAGCTGGCGCCTCTCTGCAGATGTTGACTCTGATTGATAACGCTCGAATTGTATAATTTTCCCTGTGATGTTTGTCACCCTGTTATGGGATTTCAAATCATGGTCCATTCGTGCGCTGGACTGCGAATAATTGTAGCTCTCATCTGAACTCAGGTCATCATAGAATAATTTATCATCATTATGCATTTTTTTTTCATCTCCACGATCTACACTCTCGCCACAAACACCCATTGCATCGCAAAATGTACGATGGCCTACTAGTGGCGTTGGTGGATCCACACAAATCGATGGTATTTTCTTAATGGATTTATCCAATGTGTAGTTAAAAGGTTTTTGCAAACTTAAATAATTTAAATTTGCCTTCTCTTCAACATCGCGCAAATCAATTACGTTCCTCTTCGGATGGTAAAATCCTTCTTCGTCCTCTTCTTCCTCCTGAGTCTTTGTCAAATTCAGTTCTTCCTCAATGTCAGCCGTCATTGGCATGATAATTGTATTAATTGTATTATCATAAATGAGGGTTTCTGACTTTTGTAACCTTTGCATCCGCTCTATAATATTCATGTCTGGAGGATGTAACTGCACCTGCGCAACAACTGACGAATCAATCTTTGAATTCGAGTACATATTACTGATCTTTTGCGTGTTGCTTTCGTGTGATTTGGTAATTTCCTCGTTTTTTTTTATTAAACTTGAGAGTAGCAAGTATGAATCTTCTACTTCTAGTCGCTTTGCATCATTCGTCCCGATAGAGTGCTGGGAAACACTGCTAACACTAGCACTACAAAGGCTCTCGCGATGGCTAGGTGCTGCTTCTAAATCTGCTTCCAGCCCTTCGAATAATACTCCATCGCACATATACCGCTGAAGATCAGACTTTTTGCGTCGTTTTTCCTCCAGTTTTCGCTCTAATCTGATTGCTTTCTCTTTCAGTTTTAGCATTTGTCGACGCTTCTCTGTTGTCATCTGTAATGTAAACATTTAGCAATATATATTAACTTATATTTGGTAACCTTTTATGCTTCAGTGGGTCTTGCTTCGCTGCAGCGCTTACCGTGCCGAACCCTCGTCGACTTACCAAAGGTGACAGAATTGGAACTCCGTCGATGCGGAACATCGAAATATATTTTCGTACCGGGGTTGCGCGTTGATACTGCTGCTTCGGCTTGGTGAAATTTGCAGCCGGATGTCGCTGTTCCATATTAAAACAAATTTTATTTCAACGAATGTTTGCCTTTCTTTTTTTTTTTTTGTCGATGCGGTATGAGAATATAGTCTTTTAGCGCTACAGTTTTTTCGTCACTAATTTAATTAAGAAAGTAGAAATGAAATCAGAACTAAGTAGTGCTATTTTCTAGGTCAAATGCATTTAATTTTCGGTTATATGTATCCAAAGTATTAAATAATTCTATTGAGAAAATTTTTAAATTTGAAGTATTCGTTTTTCATTTGTTTTTACCAGTTCTTCTTTTTCGGCGTTGCTAGGCAACTGTATTTTTTAGTACTCACTTATAAAAGATACGGAATTATCTTCGTATTGTTTGTTTAGTAAAATTGTTAATAATTTTTTCAAATAAACAGAAACAAATTGACCTCACACACAAGCGACAACAAAGTCAAATTAAGATTTCTACAGTTTGCTTTGCAGAATTCCGTACTATTCACAGTAACAGATGCACCGTTGCATCAGATGCACAGTTTGCATCAACAAACAGCATAAACTACGATCACAATGGACGCGACAGCGACATTTGCCATCTGTCATTACTGCTTCATTTGCGACTATTTCTATTTTTGCATGCGACGGAATGAAATTATCTACCGTGAAATACTTTTTTCTTGAAAATAAATAATTTAATGAAATGTTCATTTATAAGTTATTGTTTTTTCTTGATATAAAATAAATAATGTGTGGAAAGTCTGGAGAAAATAATAAAAGTTATACTGTTGTAGCCGCGTTCATTGTGTTCCAATCGTAGACAACATGGCACAATTTGCTGTGGACCAAATCTTGTTGTCACGATGCAATAACGCCATCGCAGCAATTGTGTTCGTAGTTTTACGAATTTTTTTAAATACTTTCTAATTAGCGTTGAATTAAGAAAAATTAAAGCGAAATTTTGGATTTTAAAAAATCGGACACAACACTTACATTACCTTCTACATTAAAACTTGCAAAAAGTATCAACGGTTTCTCTCCACGAAATAATTTATTGTGAATATATTCGAATAAAATAATTTTAGTGGTTATGCTATGGAATTAGGCGCGAAATTATTAGTAAAGTTTTAGGAAGTGGAGGTATGATGAATTCTGCAAAGAGATTAATATCTCCAATTAAACTACAAAATGAAGTGTTAACAAAAAAGGCAAAATTATCGAATGGTAATGTTTCACCCTGCATCCAGGTTAAACCGGAAAAAGAAACGCTTGAGAATTACGATTTTCTCTTTGACGATGGAGACGATAATTTTAATTTTTCTGCATTGGATGCAGCAGAAGCAGCAGTACCGGAGCCGAAATTCGAAAGAGTTAAATTAAATTTAAATGAGTGGACACGCTGCATCGTGGAGGAAGTGGAGCGTGAGCGAAGAAGTTATGATTTAGTGTTACAAGTTCGAGCGGAAAGTTATCAAGACAAGCAAAATAGTTGTGTTGTTTCGAAATGTCATCTCCAGGGAGCTTGGAGTACAGTGCGAGTTGATGTGGGTTGTGTGGTATCACTACTTGCTGCCTGGGATACCGAACTGGGTGCATTTAAGGTGAATCAAGATTATGGATTTTGTGTAACAGATCCGGATACTTTAATATCTGGTACGAGTGTTGTGGGTTCACTCTTCTGCCGTCGTAAGGCAGTGCTACAAGACCGTTTTAAAGGAATCGATGCTAATAATAAAGTGGTAAGAGTAAAGGCAATAAAACTCTTTATTTTAATATTGCAGTACTTTCTGTTTCAGATGGTCATTGGTTCCATGGTGCATGAACTGCTGCAAATCGTGCTAGCAAAAGGTTTAAAAACTTATAAGCAAATCGATGCGGTAGCGCAGGAACTTTTACACTCAAAAGTAACTGCGTACACGCTGTATGCAAGTCTATTGACACGAGAGGAAACCAGTATGGAAGTGGAGAAGTTCATACCTAATATTGTATCATTTGTAGACCAATATGTCGAGAGACGAGAACCAGTAGCGGTAGTCAAAATTCCTCGTTTCATTATGAGCTACATGTATTAATTCTTCACATTTTTACCATGCAGATGCACAAGGACAACTTCCAAGGTCAAATTATACAAATCCAAGACATCGAAGAAAACGTATGGGTGCCGCAACTGGGACTGAAGGGCAAAGTCGACGTATCTGTTCGTATTAGGCGTCGCAATACTCCTTTGCAATACGATACTTCCAACAAAAATGCTATTCCATTGGAATTAAAGACGGGTCGTGCTTCGTTTTCATCGGAGCACAAAGGCCAAGTGATACTGTACCAAATGATGTTATCCGCAATTGGGAGAGAGGCCCGTTCCGGTCTTCTCCTTTATCTACGTGAAGGTATAATGCGTGAAATACGTGGAGCCCGCAACGAACAACGTGATTTAACCATACTACGTAATGACCTTGCTCACTATTTGTCTCATGCACCATCGATCCCATCAGCAGAAACGCCGCTAGCAGTGGGTGCTGGAAAATATGTACAACCAATCGCGCTACCGGAGCCAATTTCACATCATAGCGCTTGCCACTCATGTGCATATGCCTCTCTCTGTTGCACCTTTGCTAAAACAGATGAATCGTTGCATTTACGAGATGGTCATCCATTGCAGGCAGTGATGCAACAGACAACTGCAAACTTAAAAGCGGAAGACTATGAATATTTTATATATTGGTGTGGAATGCTCGCGCTGGAAGAACAAGAAGCTAGAAAAACGAATTATTTGAAATCTCTGTGGACGGATACACCAGAATTGAGACAACAGCATGGACGCGCTATTATCGATTTGGAGCTGTGTGATGAAGCTGGTGTAGTTTTTGAAGAGTCGCGCTATCTGCATACATTTAAATTGAATAAGCAGCAAGAGGCATCACACGAATTCGATCTAACACTATGTGGAGTAAGAAAATTATAGGTATTTCTTAAACAAGCTCAAACATTAATTTCCATTTAACTTTGCAGTTTTCTATGGGTGAATATGTAATTGTCAGTTCTAGAAAACGTTTAGCTATAGCTGCTGGCTGCGTTTACGACTTGAACAAATCAACAATTTCTATTAGCTTGGAGCGTAATCTTAAAACAAATTACGCACTGCATGCATTCATCCTCGACAAACATGAATCACAATCGGGAAATGTTTTCAATTTTACCAATTTGGGATTACTGCTGGATGGTGGCAACGAGAAAGCTGCAGCACTACGTGCTATAGTAGTTCATCGAGAACAGCCGGCATTCGACATTGTTCTGCCGAAGCTAAATAAT